>CM070664.1:27230459-28487959 GCA_036346575.1 Dendrocalamus sinicus | reverse complement strand
GTCAAACTGGACATATAGGCAGGGTTATGAATTTCGTCAGGTACTAAGTATTGCATCGATCAAGTGTTGACATTTATGAGATTAAGGCAGAGGTTTCATAGGTGATGTATACAACTTTTAGCTTATCGCATTAACTCATATTACTAGCAGTTTGATATGTAATATTTTATGCGGTACTAATTAGTTACTCATGTAATTGGTTAAGTGTTTACTTCAGTGTATTTAGACATTGGTGAGACCTAGGGCTATTATATTTTAGTATCGGTATATCAATATGACCCTTGTTAAATTAGAGGTGCTCTGGAAATTACTAATATTGATATTTTATCCCTTAGCATTTGCCATAATTTAATCTTAACTTAGTTATGATTGACTGAGCGTGCTACATAGAATTACATTTCATCATCGTTATCAATTTAAGGCTGTCGTTTAAAATTTCATGATCGGTGGTATGGTAATGATGGTATCTACATGTCTAATAGGGTCTTGGGTGAATGTAAAAATATCTACTAATATGTTTACTAATGGGCTGCATACGCATCCTCCATATTCCTTCGATTATTTTCTTTTATATATACAGCTACGGTTCAACATTACTTGGAATTACTTCAAACGTTTGAGTATTAGCAGAAGGAACATAACTATGTTATACTTTGGCTTAACCCTAATTTAATTAGTAACATACTTTTACTTTAAACTTCTATTTGCACTTTAGCTCCATAATTAATTTTGGGAACTCGAGTCTTGAGAAAATATGCCGTTTATTAATTTCGTGCGAGATGTTAGCCAAAACCTAAACTCCTATTTCACCCTCCTACAAATTTTATTAACTAGTCGATTAACCAATTATATGCAAATATTTCTATGTTTTGATGGGGGCATTTTAATGTTAGGTCATGTATTTTTAATTACAATTAAGAGTATTTTTTTTACTTAAAGCTTCACTTTTATAGCTACACATGATATCCACATCTTTATGAAATTTTGGATAATTAGCCAAAGTCATCTTTTATTAATACCTTTAATTTAAAACATAGATTTTAGATAAATGTTCCAACTACATATAGCACTTACTCTATTATTAAATCTCAAATAATCTTCTTTTATATTCTACTCAATATTTATTGCATTCCCTATATTATTCCCAAATTCCCATCATTTTTCTGGATTTAAACGGACTATAGAAAAGCAAAACAAAATGGCAAGAAAATGGGTGGCCGCTGGAAATCGAACTCGGGACCTCACGCTTACACATGAGGCTGCTGACTAACTGGGCTGTGGCCGGTTTGTGATACAAAGAGGGAGGTTACCTTAGAAGAGATGAGTGCTTGCATCAGCTCAAAACAGAGGGCTCGGCGGCGCCCGGTCAGGCGGCAGCGTCACCGGAGGGGAACGGCTAGGGGGCACTGGTGATGGCCCAAAACGGAAACGCGGGGACAAGGGGAAACCCTTGGAGGTGGCGGCTCCGGCTAGGAGGCTCTGTGGTGGGGGAGGAGGGCACAGGGCGGCATCGGGGATAGCCTCGACAGTTGCTGGGGGAGCTCCCGGTGCCGGGAATTGGGTTGAGGCCGAACGAATCGTCGGGGAGACTGGGGCACCGGAGTTGGGGAAAACGCGGTTGCTGGTGGCCTAGAGGGCACGAGAGTCCAATAGCACCGGGTACAAGCAAGGGGGAGATGACGTGACCTCCGGGAGGGCTTGGCATGGTTCAGGGCCCACCGGGTGGCGCTGCCGGTGAAGGCGGCCATGGGGGGGCTTGGCGGAGGCGGCGGTGAACTCAGGGAAAGGGGCAAGAAGCCGATGGGGAAGGGAGGGGAGTAACATGGGGAGGCCGGGGACATTTATAGCGGCAGAGGGGGGAAGTTGCTGCGTTGCACTGTGGCCAACGACCGAGCTTCGAGCGTGGGATGATGACGGCGGCATGGGTGTGAAGCGACGGGAGCAGCACGGCAATGGGATTTCAAGGTGACTCCTCGGGGGTGGGTCGGAGCAGGGCATGGCGCGGTGCTGGGGGCAGGTGCGGCTGATGTGAAGAGGACGGAGGAGCAGGCCAGGCGATGACGAAGCTGGGGCGCGTGAGCAATGGGCGTTGTCGGGAGACAGAGAAGAAAAAGAGAGAAAATGAGTGGAGGAAGGAGGTAGAAGCTGGCCCCAGCGGCAGTGAGGAGGAGGAGAAGGGGGGCCACATGTAAGAGGGAGAGAAAGATAAGAGAATAGGGAAGAAAAAGAGAAAAAAGGCTCAAACCAAATTTTGTAATTTGGATCTTTTTAATTTAGATTTTTATCTTACATTTTTATCTATTGATTTTGATTTTTGCACGATTCTAAAATTTGAATCTTTAATTTAAATTTTATACTAGGGTTTACTGATTTCAATCTTTGCATGACATTCAAAGCTTTATATTTTCATTTAAGTTTTGTATCCCACTTTTGGGCTAATCATTTTGGGATATATCCTAATATTCTATTGGGTTTCATTTATTGACTTGAATTTGAATTCAGGATGTTGGTATTTTTGAATTCATAATCTGTTTTGCCATTTCCTATTTTTTGTTATTATTTACATGTTCAATTCTTGCACATGGAAATGTTAGTTTGCATGCCCCAAAACTCAAAAGATTTCAAATAGCTATTCAAAATTTTTTTAAATATTATCATGTTGGATCGAAGTTGGCGACAGAGGGGGGGTGAATGTCGACTTTTAAAACTTGCCTCCAAGAGTGTCTACTAAAAGACTATTCTCTCCGATAGCTATGAGAAACTAGGGAGAGAGTAGTTCAATTGCTTACTGGAGAACCAAGAGAAAACTCAATCATCAGAGAACTTAACACTGAAATGAGACGGCAAAAATCTGCAAATAAAAGAAGCCGGCCGGTCTGACCGGTGTCATAAGGCCGGTCTGACCGGTGCCTTGTGGCCGGTCTGACCGGTGGCCACAGGCCGGTCTGACCGCAGGCCACCAGGCGGTCTGACCGCCAATCGGCTTCCGGTCTGACCGCTCCCCTGATACCCGAGTAGGCAGTGAGCAGACAACTAAAACTGACTGCGCAGAGAAAACGGAAACTTCGTATTTTGGCCGAAATAACGAAGTACTGTTGTTTCCCTTTGGCAAGAATTGCAAGAACCTATTCTAAACAGAAGAGAGGCAATAAACAACCACAGGAAACAATGGGAAATCAAGAATTTCAGATTTGTGCCCAAAACTGAAAAAGTACAGAGAGCTGCACCAAAAAACCAAATTCCCACTAAACCTTTGATTCTTTGATCACGAAACTCAAGGATTAGCAAGGGAATAGCCTTGGGATTCTGAGATTCAAATTTGGGCATAATCTTCCAAGGGAAAACAAAAATAGCACTAAACCCTAGAACAAGAACACAGAGGGAGAATAGGGCACATGCTGAAAAGAAATGGATTCTCCTGATTCAATCATTTGGCTCTTGGAACTAGCTGACCAAAGGGTCTAGAAATACAATTTCATCACGGAGCAATCCATTTTGCACCTCCTTAGCAAGAAACAACCCAAAAACAGAAATCTGAGAAATCAAGCAGAGAGAGCATTGAGAGACAAAAACCAACAGAGAGACAGCAACTCAATCAAACTCAAACAAAGCCATCTCAGATTGATATTGAGGATGAGAGATACACGATTACAAAGGATTACAATCTCTACGTCCCCATACGCGCTTGGTATGGGCATCAACTCATCCTCTCCTTCTCACAAGATCAAGAATTTGAGAGCACTACATGCTTGGAGAGGAGCATGGGAAAACACATAGAGAGGAGACACACCCCAACAACACTCTGCCTCTCTCAACCACTAAAGCTCCTAAAGTAAAACAACCTCTCCAAAGGCCATTTTGACTAAAGCAAAACCCTAACAACCCCTAGAATCCATGCATACAACCAGGAACCCTCTCCTATTTATAGTCTTTGGCTAACGAGTCTCCAACCCGTTATGCCTGTTAAATCCCGAACGGAACCGCTTCCACTTGTGCAGGTTTGCGCTTTTACCAAAACGCCCCTCCTGCACCTTCCGGGAAGCTTCCGCGTTCCTTGTCATCCAAGCCTCGCAACCACCTCGAGTCTCCGCCGTCTTCGACACATCCGACCGTTCTGACCTCGACACCGCCTGTGCCTAGTCCGGTCAGCTCATGCCTCGCCACAACTCCGCCTCGACATCCTACAGCCATCACAGACAAGAAACACATCACATAGCACCGCTCGATAACATGTAATCAACAGAAGCATTAGGAGTAATCTTAAGCAAGTAGAAGCCCAAACTTGTCGAATCGAAAGACTAAGCATCCTAAGCCCATACTACCAAGTTTGACCAAATCTGACCAAACCAATTGCACCATGCAATGACACGGCATGAACCTCACAAACCAAACTCGATTTTTTTCCTAAAACCGGTGTCAATTACTCATCACACACTCGGGGTCACCTCCACATGGTCCATCAATCTCCCCCTTGATGAGTATATTGACAAACCCAGAAAAAGCACAAAGTTGAGTTTGAAAATGAAGGAAAGTCAAGCATGGTCTAAAGAAAAACAAAGAAGCTCATGACCATATCGACAAAAAGAACACTAGAGCAACAATAGAATGAGCAAATTGTTCTCCAACACTAGAGCAACAACAGAAAGAGCAAATTGTTCTCCAACACTCTAGAAAGTTCCCAAATGGCTTTTTCTCCGCCATTCTCCCCCTTTTGGCAATAAACACATCAAGGAGGCAAAAGAGAGAATAAGGTCACAAAAATGGATGAAATGGCTGAAATTGGTTTATTTTAAGCATTTAGAGCCATGAAGATTATCCAAAATGACCATGAAGTACTACACCAAGCCATAACTCATAAGGATGCTCTCAAGATCATGACAATGCATGTATAGACAAGTTAAGCCAAATAGGTCATAATCTGAAATTTAGTTGAATTTCTAAGCATGTCAAGTTACCCATAATTATAGTCTAGCTAGAGGTATCCAAAGATGAGGTAGGTTCAAGAAACTAGAAACTAGTATTGAGTCATTTTAAAGTGCTGTAAGTTCAAGAATGAGACACTTGTTTAAGTACATGGTCTTTGTGTATAATTAAGCAAATTTAGCACATTTGACATGATTTTTCTTTTTAAAGCTCATTGTCGTTTCCAACCAATATTTTTAGTCATATGCTAGATCTCAAGCCTTATGCGACTACTCCAAGCAATAAGCTTAAGAAGATAGTCTAGGTCATCCAAAACTCCCCCTGAGTTCATGCCTAGTGCAATGGCAAGCCGTCTCATGAGAAAGAATTGGTGAGATCAGTTTTTTCGCACAAAAGAGATCTTTTTGCTTTTTAACAGGTTATACAAACTCATGCTTCATCAAGAAACTAGCATAGCTCAATGTAAAGCTCAATAAAGATTCAAGACTCAACTCAGCCTATTTGACATGGTATGAATCATAAGAGGATAACTAAAGACAGACTAGTCTCAAGAGCTAACATGACAGGAATTAATTCAAGTTGTGCATTTTAATCAACCTATCATGGCAAAGACTAGACTACACATATAAAGTCATGATAAATCTAGCAAGTAAGCACAGATTATGGTAAGATGTAATTCATTATAAACATGTCATAAATGGATAATAATCAAGGCTCTATGTAGTTATATTACAATGCAAAATGCTAAAATGCAAGAAAATTCAGCTCCCCCTCAACAATAGATGCACTTTTAGTTCAAGTTGAGTTAGATCAACATTAAGATCTAGAAGCTCCCAAATGAACTCCCCCTGAACCAAAGCAATAAATGCGAGAAGCTGGCAAGAATAACAGAAAAGGCAGTCCTTAAAGCATAGACAAGATATAGAGGATAATATGGCTTAGACTGACTCTCATCTACCCCATATGACTCTAGGACTATCAACTGATCATCTAACACTCTAAGGAGCAAACACGTACCCTGTCTACCCGAGGGTGACCCAACCCTCGCTAGAACCTATAAGAAGTGAGCTCAACCTAGTGAGAAGCAAAACTACTAATAAGCAGCATCCTAGAATCACAAGATGAGAGGAGGAAGTCCAAGCAACTAGACTAGAGAAACACTCTAACCTATGCTAGAACGACTAACCCTAATGTATCCAAATGCAATGGAGCAGAAAGGAGTAAGAGCATAATAAACATGATAAAGCATGAAGCACAAAACTCCCCCTCACAACAGTCCATACGGACAAACCACCCCAAGCTCTCCCCGCAGAGCTGAAAACCTAGAGCTATCCAAAGGCTTGGTAAAGATATCAGCCAATTGGTGATTACTCTCCAAAAACTGGAGCACTATGTCACCCTTCTCCACATGGTCTCGAAGGAAGTGATATCGAATATCAATATGCTTGGTTTGAGAATGCTGCACTGGGTTCTTAGCAATGTTAATGGCAGAAGTGTTATCACAGAAGAGGGGAACACTGTCTATGACTATCCCGAAGTCCCGCAAGGTTGAAACCATCCAAAGCACCTGGCTGCAGCAACTGGCGGCAGCAACGTACTCGGCCTCTACAGTGGATTGTGTGACACCGGACTACTTCCTCGAGGACCAGGAAACAAGAGAAGTGACAATGAATTGGCAAGTGCCAGAAGTGCTCTTCCTATCTATCCTACAGCCAGCAAAGTCTGCATCCGAGTAGGCTCTCAAGGAAAGACAGGACAAGGAAGAGTACCAGATACCATAGTCAATGGTAGCTCGAAGGTACCGAATGATGCGCTTCACCGCCTAGCGGTGAGATACGCGAGGAGAAGCCTGAAACCAAGCACAAAGACACACGGAGAAGTGTATGTCCAGTCTCGAGGTAGTGAGGTACAAGAGGGAGCCAATCATGCTGCGATACTCCTTCTGATCAACTGGCTCGCCGTCCTCATCTGGGTCAAGAGAGGCTGTGGACGCCATGGGAGTTGACACAGGCTTACCATCACTCATTTTCAAGCGTCTCAGGAGGTCACGAGTGTACTTGCCCTGATGCAAGAAAGTACCCTCCCGAGTCTGCTTGATCTGGAAGCCAAGGAAGAAGGTCAACTCGCCCATCATACTCATTTCAAACTCGGTGCTCATGACATCCGAGAACTGTGAAACAAAAGTATGAGAAGAGCCGCCAAAGATAATGTCATCCACATAAATCTGGACGAGCAGTAGGTCAGTGCCATGCCTACGAATGAACAAGGTTTTATCTACCTTACCCATCTCAAAACCATGACTCAACAGATAGGACTTAAGCCTCTCATACCAAACTCTAGGGGCCTGCTTAAGTCCATACAAAGCTTTGGAAAGCTTGAAGACATGGTTTGGGTATTTGGGGTTCTCGAAACCTAGAGGCTGTCTCACATAGACCTCTACCTCAATGAACCCATTGAGGAAGGCACTCTTGACATCCATCTGGTAAAGCTTGAAGCCCTTAGAAGCTGCGAAAGCAAGCAGGATTCTAATGGCCTCAAGTCTAGCTACAGGGGCAAAGGTCTCCTCAAAATCTAGACCGTCAACCTGGGAGAAGCCCTGAGCTACCAGTTTAGCCTTGTTCTGAATGACAACTCCATCCTCACTCTGCTTGTTCTTGAACACCCACTTAGTCCCAATGACATTGTGACCTCGAGGGGGCTCAACAAGCGACCAGACCTTGTTTCTCTCAAAATTTTCTAACTCCTCATGCATGGCATTGACCCAAGACTCATCAGAAAGAGCATGACAAACGTCCTTGGGCTCAAATGAGGCAACAGAGGCAGAATGGAGACAAAAATGTGACATGCCAGACTTTGAGCGAGTGACTCGCTCAAAGAGGTCTCCAATAATCTGCTCAGAAGGATGGTCCTTTTGGATATGTCAGGGAGGTCCTGGATGAGAAGAAGAAGTGACCTCTACCTCATGAGCTGAAGAGGTTGGAACAGAGTCACTAGCTCCAGAGGAAGCAGTAGGCATGGGCTGATCACCGGGAGGTGCAGTGGAAGAGGGCACCTCAAGGGGAGGATGAGGAACCGGATCGGGTAGACAACCCTCATCTCCATCCTCCTCATCATCCACAAAGATGGGCTCGGACTTCTCTAATGAACCTGAGATATCGTGCCTAGTCCCCAGACTGGCCTCGTCAAAGGTCACCTCACAGGTCTCTACCAACTTACTAGATTCGCAGTTCCAAACCCTATACGCCGCGAAGAAGTCGAGTAACCTAGAAAGATACCATCACAAAAATGTGACTCGAACTTGTCTAGGTTCCCGGACTTCAGAATGAAACACTTGCAACCAAACACACGAAAATGAGAGACACTGGGCTTTCGCTCGTATCTCAGCTCATAAGAAGTGCGATGCAAGTGTGACAAAAAAAACTCTGTTCGAAACATGGCACGCGGTCGCTATAGCCTCAGCCCAAAACTTCCTAGGTGTAGAATACTCATCAAGCATCGTCCTGGCCATCTCGACCAAGGTACGGTTCTTCCTCTCCACGATGTCATTCTGCTGTGGGACGTGCGGAGAAGAGAACTGATGCTCTACACCTGTCTCATCACAGAATCTCTCAAAGTAGGAATTCTTGAACTCCGTGCCATTGTCACTACGGATCGCTCGTAAGGCACCCGGGAGCTCAACAGAAAGCCTACTGAAAAGACCTCAGAAATGTGTAAATGTCTCATCCTTCAAGGCTAAGAAAAACACCCAAGAGTACCTCGAGAAGTCATCGACCACGACAAGAACATACCACTTCCCTCCTGCTGACTGCACTCGAGCTGGTCCAACTGTGTCCATGTGGAGCAGCTGTCCTGGTGCATCGATCATAGTCACTATGACCGGAGGGTGAGAAGCGGCAACCATCTTGCCGTGCCGGCAAGGAGCACAAACTAGATCTTTGACCATCTTGAGTTTCGGCAGACCACGAATGAGATCGTGGCCGCTAACTCAGGTCAAATGGTCAAATCCAATATGACCAAGTCTCCTATGCCAGAAAGTAAGGTTACGGGACTCAGAAGCAACCAAACACAGGAGAGGATCACTAGAAGACTCAGAAAAATCAGCACAAAAGATCCTCACATAACGAGAAATCCTGCAAACCAGACTACCCGAAAAATCAAGAATTTTGCAAGCATTTTTCTTAAAGCTCTCCTCAAAGCCGTCATCGGTAAGTTGAGAAACAGAAAGCAAATTATACTGCAGCTTACTAACCAAGGCGACATCTTTTAAAATAAAAGACTCATTAACGCGCACTGTACCTTTGGCGATGACGCGCCCAGACGAAGCATCTCCGAAGGTGATCGTCTCATCACCTGAAGCACGAGCTAGGGAAGAGAACCAACGAGAGTCTCCGGTCATGTGTCAAGAATACCCGGAGTCAACGAGCCAAACCTCTCTCTTCCCTGCCCGGCGAACCTGAGTCACCGAGAGTAAAGTCTCAGTATTGGGGTAAATCAAGAGTAATTTCGGCACCCAATACTGAGTAACACGTCGAGTAGAAGAAGTAGCCACACATGACTGACCTCTATCTACCCTACGCTCTCTGTCGCTCAAAGAAGCAGAAGGTCAATGAGTAGACCTGGAGTTGTTGTTGGGTCCGACTGCTGTGGGAGAGCAAGTCGGAGTACCAGCAACATGCTTATCACGCCGCGGGTAGCCATCTCGACGGGGAAAACAAGATCTACCCTCAGAACGGTGGAAGTCACAACCAAAGGGAGCATGAGGACGAAAACCAGAAAACTCGAAAAAACCAAGTCCTCGATGCTGCCCGAACCCATCAGAAACACCTGAAGCAAACCTAGACCTCGTGTTGGTCTTAGGTGCACTCAAGGTCTGGGCTGACCCTGAATACGCTCAAGAGCTGCAACATGGTCTCTACGCGTGATCTTGCCGCGCTTGAAGCATCGCTCGATCAAGTGTCCATCCTTCTGACAGAAGGTGCAATGATACTTCACCTTCTGAGAGGTAGAAGTAGCATGAGGAGGCTTCGCCTTCTGAGAGGCCGAAGCAACAGGTGGAATCACCTTGCTGTCAGAGATCCCTTGGACAAAGCTTGCTGATTTGAATTTGACTTTCTCGGTCCTAGGCTTGACCTTGATCACACCTGCGGCTATGGGTCTGAGCGCTGTAGGTGGATGCTTCCTAACATCCTTCAGAAAATCATATCCTAGACCTTGATTAAATTTGCAAATCTTAGATTGGTCTAGAATAAGATTTAGCTTCTTCTTGCCTCCTACAAACCTCTCGAGAGTGTTCATAAGATACTGACACTCCTGAAAGAGAGAGGTGCAAGAAGAGCAGGGGGAAGAAGAGACAGCAGAAGGTAAGGGAGCAGAAGAAGAACCAATAGCAGAAGAGTGAATGGCTTGTGCACGCGCACCACTCTAAGGACGATCCTGCTAGTAATTTGGTTCACGTCGCTAAGCGTCTCTACCTTATCCTTGGGCTTCTCCCCCACACTAGCACACACATCACAACAAGATTGTGGCTTCTCTAGTAAATCCTTAGTTAGCTTCACACATTTTTCTTCCAATGCAATCAAGTTAGATTTTAGTTTATCACAATTTTTGCATGGTGAGCTAACAGAGTCCTTAGAAGCATACTGAGCCATTTTCTTGTTGTTGTCAATCATTTCTTGAAACTGTTTTGAGACAGATTCAAATTCAGCAGTTAATTTAGGACAGTTCAAACATGAAGTAATAGGCTCAAGTAATGAAGCTTGTAATTCAGCAATTTTGTGATCTGCTCTCTTTATGTTCATCTTCAAATTATTGCAATTTTCATAAGTCTCGGGCAGATCAAGAAGCATAGTATAAAGACCTCTAAAAGCATTGTCCTTATCCTCACATGAGGTGCAAGATGTAGTCTCTACAACAGGGAATGAAAGAGTGACTACCCTACTCATCTCTAGTTCAGCAAGAAGACTAACATTCTCCACCTTAACCATGTCTAACTCAGAGGACACACTATCATGCAAGGTCCTTAGCTTCTCCATGTCATCAAGCAAAGCAGTACAAACATCACAATCGTCACGGGAGGTAGCAGATCTAAGTGAAGTAAGCTCCCGTGACAAGTTCTCTACTTCCTTCTCCAACTCGCTACACCTAGCTCTAGATCTAGCATGGAATTTTCTTAGCTTAAGAAAAGCATCATTAAGCTGGTCGTAGGAAGGGTATACCTCATCGGAGTCAGAATAGAGCTCGCTGTCGCTGACCTCGCCCTCAAGGGCCATGAAGCAAGTCATCACCGCCCTTGGGGTCTTGCTCGTCCGTCCCATCATCGTCGCTACACCCCTCCACCTCGCTGAGGTTGAGGTCGTCGAAGGTGGTGAGGACGCGGTGGAAGAGCTTTTTGGCTTTGCCAAGGTCGCGGAACTTCTTCTTGCCTCGGGCATGAGCTGAGGGCTTCTTGTTGCGGTTCTTGTCGATGTAGTCATTCTTGCTCACACCGCCGTAGTCGCCCTTGCCCTTCTCCAGCTTAGGGCAGTTTGCCCGAATGTGGTTGGGGCCACCACACTCGAAGCAGATCACGGATCCTCCTCTCTTTCTGTCCCTCCTTCTCTTGTAAGCATGAGAAAATTTTCTGGCTAGGAGGGCCAACTGGTCATCTGCAAGCTACTCTAACTGATCATCAGTTACATCACAGAGAGCAGCCAGAGAGAATCCACAAAGCGACTCGACTAAGGCCATCGACTGCGACTTCGACTTATGAGAGACAATGTCAATCTCATGAGTCTTGAGGCGTGAGTACAACGCATTAAGAGTCAAAGTCGAAAGAACGGTGGTGTCCTTGATGGTAGTTACCTTCATCTCCCAAACACGCAAGTCAAGAGCAGATAGCATCTGTTGAGCATTATCCGAGTCGGGGTATGTGAGACCGACCATTTGGAGATTGCTTAGAATCTTGTGAAAACGCGCAAAGCACTCATCCAAGGACTCACCAGCAAGCATTTCAAACTTATTGTAATCTCGCTTGAATTGGTCCTGTCGAACCGTCTTAATCTGGGTGGTGCCCTCATGGTATACATCGAGGGTCTCCCAGATGTCGAAGGCCGACGACAGATGAGAGATGCGATCGAACTTGCTTCTGCTCAACCCCTGGATTATGATGTTCCTTGGTTTCACATTTGCCTCAACATCAAGCATGTTTCCAGCATTGATGTTCTCATCGACAGGAACAACATATCGTACTTTGAACTTACGCCAGATGGCGTAGCCCTGAGCCTGAATGTAGGTCTCCATCCGGCCCTTACAGAAGGGATAATCGATCCCATCAAAGACCAGCGGCTTGGTCGAGTACTTGTCTGTCGCCATGGCTTTAGAGACCGGTTAAGATCTATGAGGAAGCGCTAATCGGCTCTGATACCAATTGTTCGATCGAAGTTGGCGACAGGGGGGGTGAATGTCGACTTTTAAAACTTGCCTCCAAGAGTGTCTACTAAAAGACTATTCTCTCCGATAGCTATGAGAAACTAGGGAGAGAAGTAGTTCAATTGCTTACTGGAGAACCAAGAGAAAACCCAATCATCAGAGAACTTAACCCCGAAATGAGATGGCAAAAATCTGCAAATAATAGAAGTCAGCTGGTCTGACTAATGGCCATAGGCGGTCGACCAGAGAGCCACGGTCCGATCGACCGTAATCGGCTTCGATCGACCGCTCCCCTGATACCCGAGTAGGCAGTGAGCAGACAACTGAAACTGACTGTGTAGAGAAAACTAAAACTTCAGATTTTGGCCGAAATAACAAAGTACTGTTGTTTCCCTTTGGCAAGAAGTGCAAGAACCTATTCTAAATAGAAGAGAGCCAATAAACAACCAGAGGAAACAACAGGAAATCAAGAATTTCAGATTTGTGCCCAAAACTGAAAAAGTACAGAGAGTTGCACCAAAAAACCAAATTCCCACTAAACCTTTGATTCTTTGATCATGAAACTCAAGGATTAGCAAGGGAATAGCCTTAGGATTCTGAGATTCAAATTTGGGCATAATCTTCCAAGGGAAAACAAAAATAGCACTAAACCCTAGAACAAGAACACAGAAGGAGAACAGGGCACATGCTGAAAAGAAATGGATTCTCCTAATTCAATCATTTGGCTCTTGGAACTAGCTGACCAAAGGGTCTAGAAATACAATTCCATCACGGAGCAATCCATTTTGCACCTCCTTAGCAAGAAACAACCGAAAAACAGAAATATGAGAAATCAAGCAGAGAGAACATCGAGAGACAAAAACGAACAGAGAGACAGGAACTCAATCAAACTCAAACAAAGCCATCTCAGATTGATATTGAGGATGAGAGATACACGATTACAAAGGATTACAATCTCTATGTCCCATACGCGCTTGGTATGGGCATCAACTCATCCTCTCCTTCTCATAAGATCAAGAATTTGAGAGCACTACATGCTTGGAGAGGAGCACGGGAAAACACACAGAGAGGAGACACACCCCAACAACACTCTGCCTCTCTCAACCACTAAAGCTCCTAAAGCAAAACAACCTCTCCAAAGGCCATTTTGACTAAAGCAAAACCCTAACAACCCCTAGAATCCATGCATACAACCAGTAACCCTCTCCTATTTATAGCCTTTGGCTAACGGGTCTCCAACCCGTTATGCCCGTTAAATCCCAAACGGAATCGCTTCCACTTGTTCAGGTTTGCGCTTTTACCGAAACGCCCCTCCTGCACCTTCCGGGAAGCTTCCGCGTTCCTTGTCATCCAAGCCTCGCAACCACCTCGAGTCTCCGCCGTCTTCGACACATCCGACCATTCTGACCTCGACACCGCTTGTGCCTAGTCCGGTCAGCCCGTGCCTCGCCACGACTCCGCTTCGACGTCCTGCAACCATCACAAACAAGAAACACATCACATAGCACCGCTCGATAACATGTAATCAATAGAAGCGTTAGGAGTAATCTTAAGCAAGTAGAAGCCCAAACCTGTCGAATCGAAAGACTAAGCATCCTAAGCCCATACGACCAAGTTTGACCAAATACGACCGAACCGATTGCACCATGCAATGACACGGCACGAACCTCACAAACCAAACTCGACTTTCCTAAAACCGATGTCAATTACTCATCACACACTCAGAGTCAACTCCACATGGTCCATCATATCAAGATGCACACAAAAATTTTAGTTCTTTCACAATTTCAAATACTCAAAATTTTAGGATGTTACAGTGTATCCAGATATCTTGTTGCTTGCAGGTTTGGGCGTTCTAGATCCATCAGTACTCGTGTGCTTATGCGCTCGTTTCCTTAAATCCGCTTTTTCTTTTACTCAAAAATGGTGAGAAATACAACTATTGAAAGACCTTGTTATAGGCCAGATAGATCAAATACAATACGAAAGAAAAAGAGACTCCAATGGGAACTAGGCCTTCCTGTATACCATAAACTACTTCAGAGGACTGATAAACCCTTTACAAAAGGGAAGATCTCTGGAACCGCTCGATCGAATAGCAAAACCAGGGCAGAGGGTGGGTAAGTAAGAAAGGAAAGGGGCAATGGTCATGAATAGGTTTGCATAAAGGTACGTTTCAATGAATCTTGATGTTGGCTGGGAGTCCCCTCTTCGTAGAGGGAAATGTAACCTAAAAGTAAATCCATTTCAAAGTATGTTTCAAGTTGAGTATGAGTCAGTTTAGAAATAGAATTTCAGGTTCCAGAGTTGATTTCTATATCTGAATCATGTTTGGATATGTAGAAGTATTATCTATGTTTAACCTGTAAATGTGTGTATAAATAGTGGAGAAAACCAAGGAAAAGGAGAGGCAATATCAAGTCTTTCACATTATTTGTGGACAATAAGTCAGCAATAGCACTTATGAAAAATCCAGTGTTTTATGGAAGAATCAAACACATTGATACTCGGCATCATTTTATTCGAGAGTGTATTGAAGAAGGACTGGTGGCTGTTTTACATATTTCAACAGAAGAACAGAGAGCTGATGCACTTACAAAGGCATTAGGTCAAGTTAATTTTGGTCAGATGACTAATCTACTCAGTGTCAAGGAAGTTGTGTAAAGTTAGAAAGGATTAAGAGGTTTTTGTTGGAACTAATACTGTCGAATCAGCTTCAAAGTCGAAAAAAGTCCGAGTCAGTTTAGAAATAGAATTTCAGATTTCAGAGTCGATTTCTAAGTCATGTTCGGATACTTAGAAGTATTGTCTATGTTTAACCTATAACTATAAATATGTGTATAAATAGTGAAGAAAATTAAGGAAAAGATGCGGCGATTGGAGCACCACCAAAAAAGAATTCGTTTATTATATCGCTCAGTTGTTTTGTGTTGTCGTCGTCGATTATCGAGAAGAAAACAGAGAAAATATGAGTACTCAAAGATTACGAGTGTTGCCCATGATCATGTGCAAACTGATCAAAGTTTGAATAAGTGCAAAGCGGTCGAAAATTGCGAGCGCGGAGTGGTCGCTGTTTACGAGGGCCAACCATCATCAGAAACCCAAGACTGTTTGAGCTGATTCGCTCAACTCCTCTGTGTCTTTAAATCTTCGTTCTGTCGCAAACGCGCACATAAGCTGGGAGAAAACTAACTCAGGATTTCCTTCCTCTCGTGTTTCACGCACACGCACAGAAAGGTGGATGAACACAAATAATCACACACAGGATCTTTTTCTTTGAGAGAGTTCAAGAGAGGCGAACACAACCCACGCACACCGTAATATACATACATACGTATGCGTGTTCTCTACATGCTAAGATAATATATAGAGTATTGCTATACAACATTCGACTATTTTTGAGGATCAGATTGATCTGGAGCGTTAGATCTCCATCCAACGGATCCACCCATACAAGCCCCTCTCCAAAAAAAATGATCCCCTTAAAAAATGATCTAGGGTGTTGGATCTCCATCTCACGGCTCAAAATCTGATCCATGGCCATTTAACGCGGGCACGCTCTATCCCACTTAATGTACATACTTGCATGTACTCCATTTAAGTATGCTACACTCTGATGATTTTAGGATCGAACCTGGATAGATGTTTATCAATACCCGAAAACTAACACCCTCGCTTCTACCACTAGGCCACGTGCCCATACGTAATAAACATGTCGTAACACGCACGACATGGTGACGCCTCTTTTGCTTTGTGTTATTGCTCAACTTACGAAACAAATTAAACGAGTACAAGGATATTTGAACTCCAGACGATGAACAGCCACTACAAAGTGGCCAAGTCTAGTTTATTATGCATAACAGGAACAGGGGTCCAAGAATGCATGTATGCAGAGCAGTGTCTAGAGGAGGCCAAGATACTCCGCGGTGAGAGGCTTGAAGACGCGCTGCTCGTCGGACTCAAGCGCCACCGCGAGCAGCGGCCATATGTATGCGCTAACGAGCCATGACCCGTCGCCTCCAGGCAGCGCGCTCACCGACACGTAGGCCGAGCAAAGCGTCCCGGCATTCGAAACGGGCATCGCCAGAGCAGCCTTGCCGAAGCCGAAGTCCGTGTTGAGCTGGAACGAGTCGAACACCGACTGGCTTAACGTCGGGCTGCCGAGCCCGACGACTGCTGTCTCCATCAGTTCTTGGGTCTTGTGCACCTCCACAAAGTCCACCAGATCCTGGAAGTGCTCGTCGTAGTCTATCGACGTGATGGCATCACGCACCATGGCCGCTACCTCCGCCAGTGGCTTTCGCTGGATCTCCTCTACGGTCGCGCTCCCAAGAGCGTAGGTCACGAGGTTGCCAAAGTAGTTGCGCGCTACGGGGATGAGCTTAGGCACCGTGATCCGCGAACGCCCGTCCACATACCACCCCATGCGGCAGCGCTCCGCGCTCATGCGAGACGCGGCCACTACGGCGGCGAGGACTTTCCACAGGTACGCGGACACCGCCTGGACGCGCGACGAGCGCTGTCCCGTGGTGCTCGCCATGTCGCGCAGGCTGGCGATGTCGCTTGCCTCGATGTAGTAGAGGCGGTCGACGAAGCTGTGATGGGCCGTCAGGACGTTGATATGCCGGTGCTGGTCATACGTTGTTAACGAGGCGTCCAGTGAGGCGCTGTATGACGGCGGGTTGCGAGGGCGGAACACCGAGCGGTCGTGGTTGGGGCTTCCCCCGGCGATCCTCCCAGTCCGCGCGAGCTCGGACCACATCCTGACGAACATGGCGGCGGAATGGCCGTCGCAAACAAGGTGGTTGAAGCCCCAATAGACGGAGAATCTGCCGCAGGTAAAGGACAGCAGCTGGACCGACAGAGCGACCTCTTCAGGGTACGGCAGCATGATTTTTTTCAACGACTCCGACGCCAGGCCGTAGTCCAGGCTCCCCAGGGCGACGTTGACCTCTCCGACTATAAGCTCCGCGCCTTGGTTGTGGCAGTGGAGCTCGGGGAGGCCGGAGATTGGGTTGGTGCCGATGCGGCCGGCGAGAGGGTAGAAGTAGTTGAGCAAGGACGGCAGGACGGCCTCGAAGGTGGCGACGACGGCGTCCCAGTCACCGGCTGTCAGAATCCTGGGGTAGAGGCATAGCATGCGCTCTTGTAGGTTGCCGCCGTAGAGGTCGAGGTTGGAGAGGGGCGCCACGTGTGGCTGGATGGAGGGGTCGGAGGCCTTCACAAGGCGGCGACTCACGACGCGGATGGTCAGGTCGACGGAGCCATCAACAGCCGTAGGCGCCATATTGATATCTAAGCTATAGCCAAGCTAACTACTCGACGGTATATTGATATGTTTAGGTCGACGGCTGCAGCTTGAGGACGAGCCCTAATTATATAGGCGCTGGCCATCCGATAAATAACGGAAATTAAATGCACTGATTTTCATTGGGAAAAAAACGCACTGCACCACCACCACACAATTCCCCCCTCTCGATCGCTACGTTGTGTTCTTTTTTTTGGGCGAGACGCTATCTAGTGTTCCTGTATGACAAGCAAATATATGTCTGTCAACAACTGCCTGAAATCAAGCACTACGTGATTTAACCAATAAGTAATGACTTTTGTAAGGGTCAGAGATTTTTTCTTTTCTTATAAAAATAATTTTGCCAAGCAAAAATATGCATTTTTTAACGGACAGAGTACTACCTTATATATTAAAGCCTGAAGAACAGTTTATGTACAGGTAGAAGGTGGCAAACCTAAAAGGTTCGCACCCAACAAAGATGATCGAACTTAAGGTGTTACTGAGGAAGGTAAGAGCTCCGATATCCTCTTTGCCCCAGCTTATATCCAGGTTTGAGACTTTTCCTTAATGTTGGCTAGAAGGGATATGGGAGATGACTCTATAGAATGAAAAATGCAAGAATTCCGCTCTTTCCAGATCTCCCATGTGACGAGCATCATTAACGAGGCTAGAGGTTTGTGTGGCATATCTGGCTTTAGAATGGAGACTCCCACCAGTGCCGGATAGAAGCGGCGGTGTACCAAGAATTTGGGTCTATGGAGTCCGAGGTAATTCAGTGGCCGATGAGGGTCCAAATTCTTTTCGTGTAGCAGCATTCAGCAAAGAGGTGGATGGATGTTTTAGAGGGGAAAAACCGATTAGTTTCGCCATCCCCTCAACGAGAGGTGGTCTACGGTCCACAGCCTATTTTGTATCGCCAGCCATGCGAAGATTTTACATTTTTTAGAAGTCCAAGTCTTCCAGACTAGGCGGTTCATGAAGGTGCTTATTGTTCCCAGGGACTGCGCTTTGTATGCTGAGGCCACAGTGTAGCTACCATGCAGTGTGAGCTTCCAAGTTATACTATCATATACCCTGTTATGGCTACAGACCAAACAGAGAGATAATAGTATGGTAGTGGAGATGTTAGGTGAGCAATGCTTGGGCCTTTCCCATGCCCAGGTTAGCTTTATATATTCACAGGGGGGTATTTCATAGTTATGCCCTTGCATACAAGTATCCCTCTTAGGGGCATTCATGTCATTACATATGTCCCATTTTGGGCTTTACAACTCTCTAACAGGCCAGCTGGGCTTAGGTGGGGGCCATCCCTAGAACAGGAGCCTCTCATGATGAAGGGCTTCATGGGCCAAAGCCATGTTGCCGAATCATTTGGCCCCCTCCGTCCCTGTGGCCTGTGACCCTGCATGGTACCAGACGAGACTGGATCTTGCTGGCGCAGAGCATCCTACTGACTTGGACATGGAGTCTAGGCTACCGCCGGCGGCGTCTCCAGCGGAAGCGACACATGAAGACAAAGTCGAATCGACTTCCGACCTCGCTCTGCGGACATGTGGGCAGAGTGGGATGTGGGGCCGTCCCTCATACGTGGGACCGGACCGGGTGGCCGACTAAGCCTATGGACATGGGGTCGAAGTATACTTCGGGGTCGTCGTGCGGGCTTGAAGTTGGAGTGGACTCCGAAATCACCGCAAAAGTCGAAGTCGAGGCACAGCCAGGTGGCTCGTGGCTCGGCGACAGTGCTTTAATGGCGCCTGGCATGTGACATGACCGGCACAACATGACAGTACGCAACCGGCGCGTCTTGTGGTGTCAGCGGCCGCACGCGTTTTACCGGTGTGGTGGGACACGTGGCTGCGCATGATTGGCGCACCGTGCGCTGTCAGGCAGTCGCACGACCTTGGCCGTGCGTTTCTTCCCGAGCGAGCAGGCCACATGGTGGGACACGATTGGCGTGTCGTGCGGTGTCAGGCAGTCACACGACCGTGGCCATGCGGTTTCGGTCTCCACCGGTCGCACTTCCCGTTCGTGGGGGGGGAGAGAAGGCTTTATATACCCCCTCACCGGCATGCGAACATTCTTCCTACTCGCTCATTTGCTCCTTTGCCGCCCTTTCACTCTCCTTTCTTCTCACTTGCTAGCACGATCTCCCACTGCTCCCGCATATTTGACCGTACGCCTTATTTATACTCCGTAGAGTGCGTGCGGAGACCACGTGTCTTATTTATATTCCGTAGAGTGTGCGCGGAGGCTCGCCTCCGCGCGCCTTATTTATACTCCGTACAGTGCGCGCGGAGTCGATCCTCCATGCGTATTATTTATACTCTGTAGAGTGCACGCGGAGGCGAGCCTCCGCGGATCTTATTTATACTCTGTAGAGTGTGCACGGAGACCATGTGTCTTATTTATACTCCGTAGAGTGCGCGCGGTAGCTTGTCTCCGCGTATCTTATTTATACTCCGTAGAGTGCGCACGGGGGCGAGCCTTCGCTCGTCTTATTTATACTTCGTAGAGCGCGCGCGGAGGCAAGCCTCTGTGCGTCTTATTTATACTCTGTAGAGTGCACGCGGAGGCCGTGTGTCTTATTTATACTCCGTAGAGTGCGCGTGGAGCCAAGCCTCCGTGCGTCTTATTTATACTCCGTAGAGTGCGCGTGGAGCCAAGCCTCCGCGCGTCTTATTTATACTCCGTAGAGTGCGCGCGGAGACCGCGTGTCTTATTTATACTCCATAGAGTATGATCAAAGGCGAGCCTCCGTGCGTCTTATTTATACTCCGTAGAGTGCACGCAGAGGCAAGCCTCCGTGCGCCTTATTTATACTCTGTAGAGTGCGCGCGGAGGCGAGCCTCCGCGCATCTTATTTATACTCCGTAGAGTGCGCACGGAGGCATCCCTCTGCGCGTCTTATTTATCCTCCATAGTGCGCGTGCGGAGACTTGCCTCCACGCGTCTTATTTATCCTCTGTAGAGCGCGCACGGATGCTTGCCCCCGCTCGTCTATTTATCCTCCGTCTCCGCATGGAGCGCCCTTTTGAGGACAAGATCTCCCAACTGGAACTCCCGTGAGTATACGGTGCGGTTGCGTGCACGCGCCATTTGGCACGCGTACTCCGCGACATGCTGGGTGGCGCTCACCCGATCTCCATCAAGAAGGTCAAGGGATAATTGGCACTCTTCCGCCGGCGCCTGGACGAGGACTTTTCTCGAGCCAGCCTTAATCTCTTCAGGTCTCACTGCCTCGTCGCCGAAGAGGAGTTTGAACGGTGTGAACCCTGTCAGACGTGTCACCGTCGTGCGAAGGGACCAGAGTACGCTGTGGAGCTCGTCTGGCCACTTGCCTTTTGGCAGCCCAATGAGACGCTTCTTAACTCCGGCGGAGATGGCACCACTCGCCCGCTCGACGACCCCATTAGATTGTGGGTGCCCAATTGAGGCGAATCGGAGCGTGATGCTCATGCTGTCACAGAACTCCTTGAATGAAGTGGAGTCAAATTGCAAGCCAGTGTCCATAGTGAACTCCCTAGGCACTCCAAAGTGGCATATGATGTTCTGCCAAAGGAAGCGTTGCATGGCCGTGGAATTTATCCTGGGCAGAGCGATGGCTTCGAGCCACCTGGAGAAATACTCCAAGGTGACTACAATGAACCGACGGTCTCCCAGGGCCCACGAAAGTGGCTCGACAACGTCGATGCCCCATCGCGCCAATGGCCACACCGGGGGGATGGGCTGCAAGCTCATCGGAGGTCTGTGGATGACCCGCCCCATCCATTGGCTGCCTTGGCACCAATGCACAAGGTCTTGCGCATCATCATCGGCGGTTGGCCTGTAGAAGCCTTTCCTGAATGCCTTACCGACCAGAGACCTCGGCACGATGTGCGAGCCGTAGAGGCCCACATGAATTTCCACAAGGAGGTGCTTTCCTTCGTCACGTGAGAGACATCGCAGAAGTGGGGCACAAACGCCTCTCTTGTAAAGGACACCGTCCAGTACCTGGAAGGATCTGGCGCGGTGCTGTAGACATCGCAACTCGAGGGGGTCGTCGGGTTCGGCTATGCCTTGCAGGAAATCATAAATGGGCTCACGCCAGTCGCCCTGTTGGGAAATTTGATGGATGAGAGCCGCGCCACAGTTGTCTTGAGCGATGGCTGTCGCGGGCAAGACCTCATAAAATGCACCGTCGGGGAGGGGGAGCTGCTGGCTGGTGGCCTTTGCGAGGACGTCGGCATGTTCATTGTCCGCGCGAGGGATGGCCTTGACCATGACTCCCAGGAAGTGGTGCTCCTTCGCTCTCACCACCGCTAGGTACTTGGCCAGCTCAGGGTCCTTGGCTTGGTAAGATTTGTTGACTGGCCCGCCACCAAACGAGAATCAGTGCGAACAAGGACCTTTCGCGCGCTAACAGCTTTAAGCTTTGCAAGGCCGAAGAGTAGTGCCTCGTACTCGGCCGTATTGTTGGTGGCCGGGAACCCAAGGCGTGAGTACATCAGGCGGTGACCCTCCGGTGTGGTGACCACTGGACCGACCCCAACGCTTGAGGCGCTGTAAGCCCCGTCGGTGTTGAGCATCCATACCGGGTTCTCTGGTTGCTGCACTTGTTGGGTACAAGGAGTCCACTCTGTAAGGACTTGAGATTTGATTGCTGTTCGCGAGGTGTACGTCAAGAAGAATGGTGTGAGCTCGGCTGCCCATTTGCCAATATTCCCCATGAACTCCTTATTGTGCAACATCTCTGCCAGAGGGAACGAGGATTGAATAGTGATGGGATGGGCAAGGAAATAATGTTAGAGTTTTTTTGAGGCCATTGCCAGTGCGTAAGCCAGCTTCTCAAGCTCTGTATACCGCATCTTGGCGCCTTGGAGGGCCTCAGAGACAAAATACATGGGCTGTTGAAGGGCGCCCTCCTCGAGGACAAGGATGGCGCTGACCGCCGTTGCTGTAGTAGTGAGATAGAGCAGGAGGGGAGCCTCTGGTGCCTGGGCGACCAATGTGGGAAGGCTTGCGAGGTCCTTCTTGAGATCGTCGAAAGCCCTTGCGCAGTCATCATCCCAATGGAACCCGTCGCAGCCGTGAAGGGTCTTGAAGAATGGTAGGTCCCGCTCTGCTGCCCTGGATAGCAAACGGCTCAGCGTGGCCATGTGACCTGCAAGCCTCTGGACCTCCCTCGTCGTTTTGGGTGGCTCCATGGTGAGGATGGCACCGACTTTGTCAGGGTTCGCCTAGATGCCACGTCCGAACACAAGGAAGCCCAGAAGCTTCCCCGCTTGCACGCCGAAGATGCACTTGTCTGGATTGAGCTTGACACCAGCTCTCCTGAGGTTGTCAAAGGTCTCTTGGAGATCCTGACCGTGGGAGGCGAGTTGCCTAGTTTTGACGACCACATCGTCGACGTACGCCTCCACGTTCCTCCCAAGTTGAGAGGCCAGCACCAACGCGACGAGGCAGGTGAATGTTGCGCCCGTGTTCTTTAGGCTAAAGGGCATCCTGATAAATCAGTATGTCCCTATAGGTGTGATGAAGCTGGTCTTGTCCTTGTCATCCTTGGCCATGTAGATCTGGTGGTAACCGAAGTATGCATCCAGAAAGCTCATGAGCTCGCACCCCGCCGTGGCATCCACCAGCTGATCTATGCGCGGCAAGGGGTAGTCATCTTTCGGACATGCCTTCTTAAGGGCGGTGAAGTCGATACACATACGCCAGGCACCACTAGCCTTTTTCACTAGCACCGGGGTGGCAAGCTAGTCCAGGTGGTTGACATCATGGATGACTCCGGCATGGAGAAGCTTCGTTACCTCCACCTTCGCCGCCTGCTACCGGTCCATTGACATGCGTCGCAGCCTCTGCTTGACTGGCTTAGCGTCAGGGTGGACCGTTAACTTGTGCTCAATGAGGGCGTGGTCCACGCCCTTTAAATCTTCTTGACCAAATCAGAACTCACCAAGTTGTTGCAGCTTCCTCCATCAATGATGACACGTGCGAGCCAGTTCTTGATTGCGAAGAAAGTCTGAAACAAATTATGGCGTTGAAGCTTATCGGGTTGTTGTACCTGTGTGCTAAGGACTCGCTGTAGAATGATGCTCTGTAGCGTCGCTGTGGACGCCCCACCAAGGACCAGGTCATCATCACCACCGCCATTGTCGCCCGAGGCAGCAGCAACATCATCATCCTCCTCGACATCCGAAGTGCTGATGTAGCTTCCATCTTCTGTGGCGATGTATGCTCGTTAGCTAGGGCAATTCTTTTGCACATGACCAAGCCCATGGCAGCGGTGGCACTGAATGTCGGAGGAGCGGCCCGTTGAAGCCACGGAAGAAGAACTCTTGGCGGGAACCTGCAAAGAATTTTTTGTAGAATCTGCAAGGCGTGTCGTGGAAGGTGGCTTCGGTGGCGCTGCTGCAATCTTGTTCACAGGTGGTGGAGAAGAATGAAAACTCGAAGAAGACTTGGGTAGTCCCGTCGATGTAGTCGTTCGCGGCGTGTAGAAGGGTCGTCCGGTGCTTGCCTTCGCTGATTCCTTGAGTCCCTGCAATTCTTTTTCTACAAGCATAGCAAGCTGGAACAACTGGTTGACAGTAGTAAAATCTTTATAATCAACAATGTCCTAAATTTCACGCCGTAACCCCCCCGTAGAAACGACAAATCTTATCCTCCGTTTCCTCAACAACCCCACAACGCACCATACCCTTTTGAAGCTCAGCATAATAGTCCTGAACAGAACTATCAACTTGTTCTAAGCGCTGCAATTTTTTTTCTCAAATCACGCTTATATGAGGGAGGAACAAAACGATTACACATAGCTTCTTTTAACCGCTCCCATGTATCAGGTTGTAAGCGCATGGTACCTAGTTCATTCCACCAGATAATAGCAAAGTCCTTAAACTCACTAGTAGCTTGTCTAACTCTATGTTGTTCTGGAACCAAGTGAGAATTAAACTTCTGCTCTACCGTCATCTCCCAATCAAGATATATTTCAGCATCATAAAGACTAGAAAAAGATAGAATGGTAAACTTGACTTTAGCAAAAGGGTCGTCGTTACCATGACGGTTCTGGTTATTACCTCCCATACCATGTCAGTTTTGCTGAAGACGCCGACGTAGTCGTGCATCTTGTGTCGCCCGCGGATCAATGTTGCCATCCGCATCATACACTGTGTCATCATCGTGATGATGGCCGTCATTGACAGGTGGCAGGCGTGCCTCCAATGTGTCCATCCGACCAGTGAGGTCAGCCATCCATCGCTCCACCCGCTCAATGCCTTACGTGGTGTTCAACTGGGCAATAGCTGTGATGATGGTGTCCATTCTTGCGCCGAGATCAGTGAGTGAAGCATTTTGTTTGTCGAGCGCAGCTTGTAGCTGGGCGCGACTAACACATTCGTTGAAATCGCCCGGTGTCCCGTCCCCTTCATCTCCTGCCATGGTTAGTGGAAACACAGGGAAAACAAAAGGATTATCCCTATCAACTACAAAGTAAGGGCAGTGGAAACCCGCAAAGGAAGTGGCTTACTGAAGGACTACGGGTAGGCTACGCTAGCGCAAATTAATAAAAATTCTACCCGTAAACCAAGATCACTGCAGTTATAGATCACGGAATTACCACTAGACGCGCAGGTGCGGAATTGATGCAGCACGTCGGGCGAGTAGTCGTACACGCCGATGCAAAGACGTCGGGCGAGTAGTCGTACTACTTCCTCGCCCACGTCGCGGCCCCACGTACAACTCCTCTATTGCGGTTCGTCCAAACGCTACAGATGCAGCGCCGCCAAAAGGTATCCACACGTACGGGAGGAAGCGACGCACGCCGGATTACTAGATCCGCGCGAGCGCCCAGGGCGTGGGAGGGGTGGCGGCCAGGGTTTGAGGAGGTCACGAAAAACTTCTCTCAACCCTGTGCGCCCTTGCCCTCCTTTTATAGACGTCCTTACAATGGGCTTCTACGAATGGAGGCCCATTAGGACTCAATACCCAGTCTAACCCGGATCCAATCCGAATTAGGCTTCAGCCCTTAAGTGTGTGACCCTATAGGTTCACGTATGTTTAGACATGACGCGAGTATACCTACTCGGTCAATAGTTGGTAGCGGCCTCTAGCAAGACGTGCCAACTCCTAAACATACACAAAGATCATATCGGACGAACCATCACAACTTTATGTACATGCCAATCCCTTTGCCTCACGATATTCGGTCGAGCTTCAAGCTGACCACTCTTTCTCGATCTTGTGATCCGGAATCCCTTACTAGGTTAACTCTTAACCTTAAGTAGCATGGCCATGCATTTCTGGATCCGATCACTCGAGGGGCCCAGAGATATCTCTCTCAGATAGAGAGGGGCAAATCCCATCTCGACTGACCATGCCTCGCAGCATGCTTCATGACAAACCCGAAAACTACCTTTATAACTACCCATTTACGGAGTAGCGTTTGATAGCCCCTAAGTAGGTCGATTCACATCTCAAGTACATGCGACAATCTCAGGTCTAAGGACAAGGCGTACACATTGTGTAGGGAGAGAATCATAAGTATAATTGTTATGTCTCATGTTGGGTCGGTCCAACCCCATGTTCTAAACATGTGTCCACATTATTGGTTTGACATCTCCATGTCTATGACCTGTGAAACATGGTCATCAACCGATACATGTGCTAATCCATTATTCACGTGTGTCCACACATGAACTTCGACTAGGGACAACTTTAGAATAACCATATAAGTAAAGAGTTTCACAAACAAGTCACATACTTGTTAATCAACACAAAGGCAATATTCAAGGAACATTTATTAAATCATGGATACAACAAAATATCATCATCTCTATGATTGCCTCTAGGGCATATTTCCAACACTTACCAAGCTCTTACAAGTGTTCTTACCAAAGCAAGGCAAAGGATACCTGGAGAGTGTGATCCGGCGATTGCAAGGGTCAAAAACTGTGCTATCCAGAAGTAGGTATATGGAGCTTGGCAGGCCAAATATGTTAGTGGAACACAAATCAATAACAGATAGTAATACTGAATAAATGTCCAAAGCATTGGTCCTAGTTGTTGGTCTAAATGTGTCCTATATCAGTTAGGATATGATGAACAAGGAGTCAAGACCAGAATAGTAAAGCAAAGACAGCAACAAAGATGGCCAGGCAGTGAGAAACTTAATTCAGCATAAGCACAAAATAAATGAAGCTCTGTCACCTAAAACTGTGCTCTGTCACGGTTTTTTTGGGCACGGATAGCACTCTCAGCACTATAACCCCAGGTGCCAAAATTTTTGTTTTTTTTTCACAAAGCAGAGCACAGAAATAGGAATCACACAAAGTTTCACCTCAATCTAATGTAAGGTGTGGCCTACAGAAAATGATGAATGTGCGGTAAATTCTGTGATGAAATTTCAGAGCTCGAGTACTGAACTTTCCAGGCCGAATTTGGGCAAAATAAATTTGCCAAACCCAACGAAGCAGGGAGTTTCGGATGCACAATTCAATTTCACCTAATTTGAAAAAAATCACCTGATTTTGAGTCCGTATGAGAAAGTTACAGCCGTTTGAAGGAGGGCCTCCGAGTTATGGTTGCTGTGGAGGCCGAAACGAAATCGGGTGGAGGAAATTGGTGGAAATTGGGGGCGTAAGCTCGGGGAAAGGTGGGGGATGGTGCTGGGTGATCACGAGACGCGATGGATGATTCAAAACAGAGGGTGGGATATGGGTGGGAAAACAAAAAGTTGACGGCTAGGGTTTGTATGAGAGGTAGCGGAAGCAAGACAACCTGAAACAAAACATGATCTAAACCAGCAACACAACTCGACTAAGGACACTGTTGTGGTTACAGACCAAACAAAGAGAGAGTATGGTAGTGGGGAGTTGAGTAAATGAATGGCTTCAGGTCTTTCCCCATGGCCTATGTCCTACATATATACATCCACATGGGGAGTGCCTTTACAATTATACCCCTACACATGAGTATTTCCCTCAGGGGGTACCTATGTCACTATACATGTCCCATTCTGGGCTTTACACTCTCTTAACAGGCCTGCTGGGCTTAGGTAGGGGCCACCCCTACAACAGGAGCCTCTCATGGTGAAGGGCTTCACGGGCCGAAGCCATGTTGCCGAGCCCTTTGGCCCCCTCCGTCCCTGCGGCCTGTGAGCTTTTTCGATGTTTGAAGTGTAGTGTTCACCTTATTGCGAAGGTATGGCGCCGGGCGGCTTGTCGAAGACTTCGTCACCCACAGAGTCCTGCTGTGGCGTGGTCGTGTATGTCATCCGGAGTGGAGATGTTGGCGAAGTCAAATGCGTTGGTGTAGGAGGCGGAGCGGGTCGTAAGTCGGCGCGCGCGCACGTCTCCAGCGTCAAGGGCTCTTGACGACAAGCGGCCGCCAGTCTACCCCGCGGGGCTTGGTTGACGCGGCGCGAGACTTGAGGGGGGCCCGGTGATACCACGTGGCGGCGTTCCTTATACCGATGTGGATCTTGGAGCATCGTGGTGGTACGATGCTGCAACGCTCCCCTGCCGGTTTGACTCCTGCCGGTTGGCTCTATCGCCAGTTGGACTTCTGACGGTTGGACTTCTGCCGGTTGGCTCTCCCACTGGTGGGGTATATATAGCTTGCTGGTGTGACATTGTACCTGCATTGTGTGCTCGGATAGGTGCTGCTCCCCTAAAATGGGCCTCTTCAGTGCATCCACATTCCATGGCGTCACCACGTGGCTCGGGGAGTGTTGATGTACTGATGGAGGCCTATTTTGCTCGGGAGCTTGGTTAGCGTCTGCTAACGGCAACCGCTTGCACCTGCTATGCTTGCGCCGCATTTTTGCATATAACGGCAAGGTTTGCCCTGTTCTCTTAGACAGGCTCACCTTCAGTCGGGGCTTGTGATCAAGCTCGTCTTTCGAGAGAATATTGACGGACTGAAGGTGGTCTGTTTATGAGAACAAGCCAAAACTTGGTGTGACATAACCTGAGCCGGTGCGATGTGCGAGGAATGCCGTCGGACGTGCCGTCTCGCCGAAGCGGTGCTTACAAGGCGGGCAGCGGGGTGGTGTTCTGAAACCGCTGGTCTCTTGCCTTGGGAGGATAGTAACCGCGGAGAGCAGGCATTTGCGGGGTGGTCGGGGGGTGCTATTTGCGTGGGGGTAAGTGTCGGGCGCTCCGTCCCCTAGTCGTCGAAGTGGTGGGAGCGGAGCTGGCGCCTAGTCGAAGTAGAAGCGCGATCGCTCCGTCCCATACCCTTGAAGCGGTGGCAGCGGAGGTGGCGCCTAGTCAAAGTAGATGTGCAGCCGCTCCGTCCCCTACCCTTGAGCGGTGGCCGCGAGCCTGGCGCCTAGTCGGCGTAGGCGCGAGCGCCCGCCCCTACCCTTCGGCGGTGGCGATGAGCGGGCGCCAGTCGGCAGACGCGCGGCGCCCGTCCCCTACCCTTGAGCGGTGGCGCGAGCCGCGCCAGTTGAAGTAGACACGCGAGCGCTCGTCCCCTATCGCCGGTTGGGGCAGCGGAGCTGGCGCCTAGTCGAGGTAGACGCGCGAGCGCTCTGTCCCCTATCCTTCGGAGTGGTGGCAGTGGAGCTGGCGCCTAGTCGAAGTAGACGCGCGAGCGCTCCGTCCCCTATCCTTCGAAGTGGTGGCAGCGGAGCTGGCGCCTAGGTCGAGGTAGACGCACGAGCGCTCCTTCGCTAGATTATGCAACAGCCTCTGGTGTTCCTCGCTCGCGGGTGCGCTCGTGCGGGAGCTAGCCTCTGGCACGTCGCCTTGGCACTTCGCGGGCGGCGCGTGGGAGTGGGCCCCATGGTGCCCTTTGCACCCCGTAGAATTAACCGAGGTAAGCTGTATAAGCACGTGGGGCTAACATCCACGTCTTGTTTATACTCCGTAGAGTGCGCAGGGATAGCATCCGCGTCTTTTTTATACTCCGGAGAGTGCGTGGGATCGACATCCACGTCCTATTTATACTCCGAAGAGTATGCACTGGGGCAACGCCCATGCGTGCACAGGGTTCATGTCTTGTTTATACTCCGCAGAGTGCGCAGGGATAACATCCGCGTCTTTTTTATACTCCGGGGAGTGCGTGGGATCAACATCCACGTCCTATTTATACTCCGAAGAGTACGCACTGGGGCAACGCCCATGCGTGCGCGGGGTTCGCGTCTTGTTTATACTCCGTAGAGTGCGCAGAGATAACATCCGCGTCTTTTTTATACTTCGGGGAGTGCGTGGGATCAACATCCACGTCCTATTTATACTCCGAAGAGTACGCACTGGGGCAACGCCCATGCGTGCGCGGGGTTCGCGTCTTGTTTATACTCCGTAGAGTGCGCAGGGATAACATCCGCGTCTTTTTTATACTCCGTAGAGTGCGTGCGGAGGCGGACCTCGACGCTACGTCTTATTTAGAGTCCATAGACTGCGCGCGGAGGCTCACCTCCGCGCGTTGCGGGCGGTGAAAATTGCGTGCGGAGGCGGACCTCGATGCTACATGTTATTTATACTCCGTAGAGTGTGTGCGGAGGCGGACCTCGATGCTACGTCTTATTTAGCATCCGTAGACTGCGCGCAGAGGCAAGCCTCCGCACGTTGCGGGCGGTGAAATTGCGTGCGGAGGTGGACCTCGACGCTACGTCTTATTTATACTCCGTAGAGTATGTGCAGAGGCGGACCTCGACGCTACGTCTTATTTAGAGTCCGTAGACTGCGTGCGGAGGCGTCCCCCACGCGTCTTTATTCATGCTCATGCATAGTGCACACGAAGGTGATCCTTCATGCACTTTTGGTATGTAAACGAGGGAATTTGCATGAACGATGCACTTTATTAAATTCTCATTTGCGCGGGTGAGCGATTACAAAAAAAGGGTGATACTGACCACTAACCACTATGACGGGGCGAGCGCTGACGAGTCGCTGCTGCCGGGGCAACCTTGTGCCCGAGGAACGCGAGACGCTCTCGGGGGGTGCCCGAGGGCTTGGCATCTGCATACCTGGCTTAGGTGCCTTGGCGAGCCGTGTTGCATGGACCTCTGGTGCCCAGCTCTATGCGCCGAGCCATGTCCTGGTCGCCGTGGACAACGATGATGGCCTACGGTCCGGGAAGCTTCATGCACAGGAAGCCGTGGTGCGGGGCTGCCCCGAAGGTATTTAAGAGCGGCCGCCCTAATATGGCGTTGTAGGGGTATGCAATGTCGACCACGTCGAAGATGGCGTCTTTGCTTCTCTCGTTGTCATTTTGGCCGAAGGAGACTTGGAGGCATATCTGGCCCAAAGCGCGCAAGGGCTGCCCTCCAAATCCTTGCAGCGGGATGCCTGAAGGGCCCAACCAGATCCGAGGGATCCCCATTTGGTCGAAGGCCGCGGCGAACAGGATGTTCACGGAGCTTCCTCCGTCGACTAGGGCACGCCTGACTTCGCATCCTGCTACAAGGACCCGGACAACCAAAGGGTCTTGGTGGGGAAACTCCACGCCTTCGGCGTCAGCGGGCGTGAATGTGACTTCGTGTTGTGCCCATTCCGGCGGTGCCTGCGTCGGGTATGCCGCGACGTGTTGCAGTCTCCTCACGTAAGCCTTCTGTTGCCGCGCCGAGGTGAACCCCAGCGAGGAGCCTCTGGAAATGACATTGATGATCCTGCGCTGGGCTCCTTCCGGAGCTTGTAGCTGCAGGAGGCCCTCCCGGGGTTGTTGCACATGTGCCTGAATTTGCAGGAGGCCTTTCGGGGGCTGTATTCCTTGGTCCTAGGCTTGTTGGACGTGGGCCACCCCGGGCGCGCGTGTATCTGGGTTCTTATCCCTGGTGACGCTCTACCGTAGCGCTGCGATGGTGGCGCAAGTACGCGTGTCATGGTTGCCTCGGCCATGGATTTCGCACCACGGCCCGTGGTGCTGGTCGCTGTACTCTTCGCGGGTTTTGTCGTCGCGACCCCGACCACGTCCCCGTCCTCGGCCTCGGCGCCCTCTGCCTCCGCGACCTGCAGAGGCATTCTCTTCGGAGCCACCCTCGATGTCAAAGACATAACGGGGTTTCCTGGACCTGCGTTGGTCGCGCTTGGGCCCATCGCCTGGCGGGTCATTGTGTTGGGGGTCCTTGCGTTTGGGAGCGCCCTTCGGCTGCTCTTGCTTGCGCTTACCCTTCGAAGAGCCCTGCTTCGGTGAGCCCTCGCTCTTTGCTGAGCCCTCCGCCTTGTTGGTGTCGGAGTCCTCACCGTGTCGCCTTCGCGCGTCCTCCTCCGCTCTGGCGTACTCTTCCATCTTGTCGAAGAGGTTCACGACCGTCTTAATGGGCTTGCGCACGTTGTATTCGGCCATCGGTCCCGGTCGAAGGCCTTGGATTCCTGCGTTGATGACAGTTGTTTCGTTGACGTCCTTGACCTGGCAGCGCACTTTCGCGAAGCGCTTGAAGTAATCCCGGAGCCTTTCCTCGGGTTTTTGCTTGACTGCGAAGAGCTGGTCCGCATCGACACGCTCGACGTAGTTTCCCTGAAAGTTGTTGTAGAGTCGGTTGCGGATCTGCTCCCATGCGTAGATGGACTATGGTTCGATGGTGAAGAACCAGGATAGCGCCACCCCTTGTAACGCGAGAGGGAGCCCTTTCGCCTTCGTGGTGTCGTCTCCGCCAGCGGCTTCGATAGCGGTCTCGTACACGCGCACGAACTCTCGTGGGTCGGAGTCACCTTTGTAGGCCTTGATGACGCTCGGGAACTTGAAATCTTCAGGCCATGCCGCTTGCTGTAGGCCTGAGGAGAGCGGAGACTCCAGGTCTACGCGCCGCAATGGGACGCGACTGGACGTAGGGGCGTCGTGGCTATCTGCCCTCTCCGGAGCGGGTTCGGATGCCACCGCCGGGGGGGCGTATTGGCTCCGAGCCTCTTGCATGTCACGCATGGCTCCGCGGAGGTCTATTAGCTCCCGCTGAAATGCGCTGAGGGCCGCCAGCAGGGCAGCCTCCACCGCGGGCGTGGCTAGGACCGTGGTGCGCTTGGCGGTGCTGCCGGCGCGGCGGTGACCACGGCCTGCGCGGCCAGGCTTCCCGCCGCGTTGTCCTGGATGGCCCTGGAGCTGGTGCCGAGGTTCGCGTCACTGATGGGGCCATTCGCCACCTCTGCGCTGGGTGGAAATACGGGTGCGCCTGCGCTACCGTTGCCGGGGTTAGTCGTCGGGGCGGTGCTGGTGGGGTCTAGCATTGTGTCGCTGACGGGGTTGGTCGTCGTGTCGATGGCGGGGCTGGTCGTCGCGTCGATGGCGGGGTTGGTCGTCGCGTCGATGGTGGGGTTGGCGGTCGCACCTGCACCATCGCTCATACCTGTGGCTGCTAAATCCGAAGCCCTAGTGCTGACGCGAGACTTCGTCGCCTCCGCCTTCTTCTTCTTCACCGCCACCGGTGAAGCTTTCTTTGCTGCCCTCCTCCTTCTGACCTGGAGGCTTGCTCTTGTCCTCCCCACGGACGGCGCCAACTGTTGTTGTTACAGACCAAACAGAGAGAGAGTATGGTAGTGGGGAGTTGAGTAAATGAATGGCTTCGGGTCTTTCCACATGGCCTATGTCCTACATATATACATCTACATGGGGAGTGCCTTTACAATTATACCCCTACATATGAGTATTTCCCTCAGGGGGTACCTATGTCACTATACATGTCCCATTCTGGGCCTTACACTCTCTTAACAGGCCTGCTGGGCTTAGGTGGGGGCCACCCCTACAACAGACACAAACTCAACACTACGAACTTTGAAATCAAATTGTGCAAAAGGTTAAACGAGATCTGGGACAGGAAACAACCTATGACTACAAGTTTTTTTGTAGGGCTTTTTCTTGGACTCTAGGATGAAACCAAAAACAAGAAAGGTAGGGTAAACTCGAACCTGAAGGAACACCTGAAGCTCTGATTACCACTTGATAGGAACGGGGTCCCGATCTTCCAATAGGTTCTGGATATGTTCGATTTGGTGGAGGCGCGACACAAATCGATCCGGCTTCCAAATAACACGTTCCGAACCCCACAATCGCAGCACCACATCTCCTCAGGTTATCAACCGTGCGCAGCCCGGTTGACCTCGCCAAGAAGGCTAATCCTCGCCTACAAATCGAATAACACAAGCAAGAACAAGGAAGAACACAACTGAATTGCAGATGTATTGATTTAGCACTCGAAAGTTGGGGTCTCACAAACCGATGAACGGTGAAACTGTTCAAAGACAGAATAATCTAAGCAAAACCCAAACCCTAATAGTGGGGGTGGCGGCTGGATATAGAGGAGTGAGGGGTGTGCAAAACCCCTGGACATGCCCTAATGGGCTCCAACACGATACAAAGCCGAATGGCCCAAAAGATGGTGGCGCAGCACCCTGATAGATTCTGAATGCCTATTTGTTTCAACAATTTCCGTTGACTTAGAAGGAATTTTGACATGGGACCAGAGCCATTGGAAAGTTTGCCTTCTCAGCTTTCCATCCATATGTAGAACGTCCAAAACGGAGCCCGGATGCGATCTGGGCGTCCGTTTTAGTGCGGCCTGGTCCTGGACTCCGAATTGGATTCGAAGTCGGCTTGAGTTGGGCCTCCAACATGATTCGACCGCCCTTGCTGGACTTGTGCGCCCCGTAGCCCTTCTCCAAGTACTTTCTGGTCCTCTCCATGGTTCCTAATCATAATTAAATCATTAGGTAGCAATCGATTATCAAATGAACAAAAAGAAGTACTTAGGAACGAGCTCACCTGTAAATTCAATTGTCGGGCGCGAGCTCTAGTGATTGGTCCTTGAATGTCAAGTGGAGGAGTATTGTGTGTATCCAAAGAAGTGATGTCCTCATCACAGCTAGGTTTAGGGAACTTGAATTTCCAAATATGATATGTTCATATTTAGACATTTATTTGAGACAAGGTTAAATTCTTATTTGTAAATCCAATTAGAATTTTGAAGAAATTCAAATAAGGCTTGAATTTCTTAGAAGTTTGGGATGGGGTTTTTGATAGATCTAGTGTTGGGTTGTAGACAAGAAGTCCTCGGGTGGATACGGTTCTTGATATAAATACGAGGTATTTAATTCAGGGTTTCGTTTCAATGGAACTTCAAATAAGGATTTGAATTTCAATTGAGCCAAATTGAATTTAATACCTAGCCTAGTTCATAGTGGGTTAGGGCCTTTATCCTTGGGTCAGCTTTTAATTATAATGTTAAAGCTAATGAATTTGTAATATTTTGAAAACCTAATCTTTTATTATGCATTCCTACTTATATTTAATTGTTTGAATAGTTTGTGAAATTCACCAATCTTGGGTTATTTAATTTAATGAAATTTTCAGGTATTACATGCTCATGTAGGATGTAGGGCAAAACAAATCTATGTAAGAGCTCAAGTGGTCTAGATGTGGACATGACACTTTCAGTGGGGGTGAGAATTTGTTATTTGCTTGCTGGCATGACAAGCAATACAAAGCTTTTACAAAAAAGCTTTTAAAAGATATGAGTTTATCTATTACTCAAAACATATCTATCTTTTGAGTTAAAAATGGAGATTTAGATGATTTAATATGGACATTTGACCAACCAAAAAATGTAGGGAATTTTGTATAGATTCCAGAACTGATATGGTTTGCTATTTTATGAGGTGGGAGCTAAGAGTTATGCTATTTATTAGTACCAGGGCAGCAAGGGGGGACCGTTCGGTAAAAGGGGAAAGTTGTGGGTTTCGGAAGCGTGTAGGCGCGTTGTTATTTATTTATTGCCTTGTAATGTTGTGGACTATATTGAGGGTGAGTAATTGCTATAGGAGGAGTAGCATCGGGTGTGTTGTCATCTTGTAATCAAACCGGCTATCACAACTAAAAAGATAAGTGCTTAGGAGAATGATAGATGACGATTAACAATTACTTGCTATTATTGAAAAATTCTTGTCATGCAATAATTTTTATTATCCTTTTGTTCCGCGTGAAATTTACTTTGATAATAATTCTGATATGTGGTAAAGTAATAGAAAATGATATTGATGACATGATAATTACAAGCTAGGGCGGTGCGAAAGTTAATAGCTATGAGTAAAGCTAAGTGATTATTCCGGCGTGCTCTTGAGAAAGACCTACTTCGCTAAGCACCTCCACGGGATGAAGAAAAAGATCTAATTTGGTGGGCACCTCCAAAGGATGGAGATAGAGGGTGACATCGATAGTTGTATCCTTCGCTATACTAGTATAAACTACAGAGGAGATATCACTACTACAAAAGAGGCTAAACTGGACGCTTACATCACAGACGGTTCCTAGGAACCATCTGTGCTGCAAGTATCACAGACGGTTCATATGAATAACTGTGCTACAAGAGATTCTCAGATTTTAATTCGAGGCAAATTTAATTTATTACAAAAGTCTGACAAAAAGAGATTCCCAGATTTTAATCTTCTGGGCTTCATATACTTTTTTAATCTTCTGGGCTTCATATACTTCTTCTTCGACTTCTGGAGTTGGAGGATCAGCCGCTGAGTTCTCGAATGCCATGAAGATTGTCCTTAACCTCTCCACTTCCTCCTCTAGCCTGGGTAAATCATTAGAATGGCCCATAATCTCAAAGAGGATGCCATGATATGCTTCCTCAAAATTGACCGATTCTGCTTGATCGGCAAGGTTATCCATGTGTTTCTGCACTGCTGCAAGAGCTTCCTCCGCTTTGTGCACATTGCAAAGAAGAACAAGGCTGGGGGTGGTTTCCCTTTCCTGAGCGGAAACGAGACACCTCTGTTGACGGCGGATGATGAGGTCCAGCTGATGGATGGAAGTGAGTCGAGAAAGGAGAGCAAGGCGTGAGTGGAGGAGCTGCTCCAGACGTAAATTGTTGGCCGCCTGTGTAAGGTTGTGGCCGAACAACTCATGATGGATAGATGAGAAGGAGATCAAAAGAATATTAGATGTCGTTGTTGAGAAATTTGGTGATGAAGAAGATGAGGGAGAGGACAGTTTGGAAGAGCTGGATTAGGGCGCACATATTTAAGCATTATCACAGATGGTTCGTATTCTAAATCATCTATGATATTAATATCAGAAACGATTCATATTCCAAACCGTCTCTAATATTAATATCACAGACGGTTCATATTCCAAATGATCTCTGATATGTGACTTATCACAGACGGTTCTTATCACAAACCATCTGTGATAAGTGAGACATCGCAAATGGTTCATATAACAAATCATCTCTGATATTCATTATCACAGACGGTTCGTGTAACAAACCTTCTGTGATAATCGGATGTCACCGATCCATGGCATATACCCAGGATTTCGATCTCACCCGTCCATTCTCTCCACATCGAATGGCAGGCACCAGTTCCTCTCACTGCTCGGCCCTTATTAATAACTCCCCATCTACATTTCCACCGGAACTAGTCACGTGTGAGTTCATCCACTAGCTAGCTCTCTACATCTCCCCTCCATTGTGAGCTGGCTCCTCCGTTGTGGCACGGCGGGAGGCTGGGCAACACACTCATGCCGTAAGTGTCGTAAGTATGTCTTGTTCAGCCTCACCGTCGTGCCACGAAGGGTTCGTTAGCTTGTTATCTTGTAATAGATCTGAATGTGTTATTGTGCTTGCCTCTGTATTTGCTTGTTCCTCGACAACGCTGACTACTGCCATGAGTTAGCGCCTCTGTTGTGGTACGACGGGAGGCTGGACAACACACTCTTGCCTAAGTGTCGTAAGTGTGTCTTGTTTAGCATCACCGTCGTGCCACGAAGGGTTCGGTAGCTTGTTATCCAGTAATAGATCTAAATGTGTTGTTGTGCTTATGTCTGTAGTTGCTTGTTTTCAAAGGGCATGGGTAACATTATTTAATTTCTTGAGGCTAGCCAAAAAATAGAAAAAATTTAAGGTATAGAGTGAACTATCACAAACGGTTTGTGGTATAAACCGTCTGTGAAGAACTATCACAGACTATTCTATATATGAATCGTCTGTGATACACACCAATCACATACGGTTGGTATTACGAACCGTTTGTGATATTATGGACATCACAGACGGTTCGTGTTAATAACCGTCTGCGATAATTCACAAATGGTTATTAATACGAACTATCTATGATATATTCGTTTCACAGATCGTTTGTTGTTGCAACCGTGTGTGATAATCTGCGCTATTAATTACTGGGCATACTTGCTCGATCTCGACACAGATATGTCTTCATTACGCTGAATCATTGGAGCAAGGCGGCCGGCTTTAGGGAGTTCAGGGTGAAAACATATCGTTGTCTTCTTAGTGATCTGATCAGAGGTTAGTACTCAATTACTTTTAATAACTTATATTCATGCATGTTTTTGTAATTGAAAGAGATGATAGATAGGTTTCTGTTTAATTTAGATCTAGCTAGCAAGCTAGGTTTAGAAAGATAATGTTAGTTTGCTCAATTTCAGAATGGGTAAGTACTGGTACGTAGTTCACTAGCTTGAATATATTCTTGCTTAACATTATTATGTCATGAATATGTGGCTTGCTAGCTATACCTACGTAATATATATAGATGCATGTCATGTACGTGTAAGTATATATAGCTAGTCTGATTTGCTATGTAGTAGCGGTAATAATTATTTTTGACACCCATTTGTTACTTGTGTAGCGTAGATGGACCGAAGCTAGATGTACATTGAGAACCATGTGAGTGAAGAGTACATTAATAGCGTGTCTGCTTTTAGAAGAGCAGCCGAGCTGGATATGTTGAAGAAGGAGATGAAATATATATACTATCCATGCATTGATTGTAATAATCTTAAAATGTTTAGCAACTCAGCGCAGATCAAAACTCACTTGATTTGAAGGGGTTTCAGAAAAGGGTACAAATGTTGGACCAGTCACAGTGAAGAGAAGAGTACACAAGAAGGTAGTTATGACATAGTCAAGGGAGCCAACGATATGCCAGTTGTGGACTATGCCTTCGATCATGAGGATAGGTCGCAGGATGACAATCTGGATCAGATGTTACGTGATGCAGAAGGGGACTATAGTGAGAGAGAGTTTGGTAAATTCAAGGGCTTGATGGAGGACTCGGAGAAACCTTTGTTCTCGGGCTGCAAACCACAATACACGAGGTTGTCATCAGTTCTAGAACTGCTGAAATTTAAGGCAAGCAATGGTTGGTCCGATAAGAGTTTCACGACATTATTAGGTCTCCTAGCGGACGTGCTTCCAAATGAAAATGTGTTACCGAGAACCACCTACCATGCCAAAAAGATTATTTGTCCATTGAAAATGGAAGTAGAAAGAATACATGCATGCCCGAATGATTGTATCCTGTACCGTAAAGAATATGCTAGCTTACATGTTTGTCCAGTGTGCAAAGCATCCCGATACAAGCGTAAAAATGACTCTGATGATGGGAAGGGTATCGAGGTGAAGCAAGGACCTCCTGTTGAGGTGTTGTGGTATCTTCCTGTAATTCCTCGTTTGAAGCATTTATTTGCAAACTGCAAGAATGTAAGATTGATGCGTTGGCACTAGGAGCAACGTAAGAAAGACAAAATGATAAGACATGTTGCCGATTCTGCCCAGTGGTGGAACATCGATAGGATGTTCATAGATTTCAGTGTGGAACCGAGGAATATAAGGTTTGGGTTTAGTATAGATGGAATGAATCCTTTTAGTAACTTGAGCAGCCGACATAGCACCTGGCCCGTGACTCTGTGCATGTACAACCTTCCTCCTTGGCTGTGTATGAAGCGGAAGTATATTTTGATGGCACTACTTATCCAATGGCTGAAGCAACCAGGCAACAATATTGATGTGTTCCTAGCACCATTGGTGGAAGATCTTGCAATACTGTGGAATGAAGGGGTACATATATGGGATGCGGACAAACGAGAGAACTTCACTCTATGTGCCATATTGTTCTGCACCATTAATGATTTTCCTGCCCTTGGTAACCTATCAGGGTTGAGTACAAAAGGAGCCAAAGCGTGTCCGCACTACTTAGATTATACCAAGAGTGTGTGGTTGAACAACTCGCGCAAAATTGTGTACATGTGTCACCGTAGGTTCCTTCCAAAGTATCACCCATACTGCAACATGAAGAAACAATTTGATAGAAAAAAAGAGGATGATTCAGTACCAAGGCCTTTTAACGGGAGAGAGGTGTATGATATGGTCAAGGATATCAACGTTGTGCTTGGAAAGGGATATAAATTGAGGAAGAACATGTGGAAAAAGAAGTCAATATTTTGGGACTTGCCTTATTGGGAGCACTTAGAAGTTCGCAATTGCATCGATGACATGCACGTAGAGAAGAATGTATGTGATAGTTTGATTGGTCTCTTATTGAACATTCCTGATAAAACAAAGGATCGTGTCAACGCAAGGCATGACTTGGTCGCTATGAACATCAGGATTGAGTTAGCACCGATAGAGATCAAAAATGGCCGGACGTACCTTCCCCCAGCTTGCTACACTCTGTCTAAGTCCGAGAGAACTCAACTGTGCCAGTACTTACATGGTGTGAAAGTTCCATCCGGTCACTCCACTAGCATGAAGAAACTTGTTTCCATGGAACATTTGAAATTAATTGGCATGAAGTCTCATGACTGTCATGTGCTAATGAAACAAATGCTACCTATTGCAATTAGAAGTATTTTGTCGAACAAGGTTTGAGTGACAATCATAAGGCTATGTTATTTCTTTAACGCAATTGCTCAGAAGGTCATTGATCCCGATGGACTAGATGCTCTGCAAATCGAGGTGGTGACAACTCTATGTCATCTAGAGATGTATTTCCCTCCATCATTTTTTTGATATCATGGTCTATCTCATTGTCCACCTTGTGAAAGAGATAAAAATATGCGGCCCTGTGTTTCTACATCATATGTACCCTTTCGAAAGATACATAGGAATTCTCAAGTCCTATATATGCAATCAATCTAGACCAGAGGGTAGCATCATCGAAGGTTATACAAGAGAAGAGGTCATTGAATTCTGCATCAGCTACATGGCTCAGGTCTAGCCGATAGGTGTACCTCTATCTCGTCATGATGAGGGGCTAGAGGGTATTGGGACTATCGGAAGGTAAGTAGTAACTTCGGATCAAAATATGTATGCTCAAGCCCATTTCACAGTTTTACAACATATGACTGAAGTGACCCCATATATTGAAGAGCACAAGGACATGCTACGTCAAGAGAATGCAGACCAGTCAGAAGTTTGGATCACGAGACAACACAACCATCCGTTCAACGAATGGTTGAAGGCACAATTGACTAGGAGGTCATCAAGTGAAACACTACAATGGTTGGCAAAAGGGCCAAAATTTATAATTGTGACATGGCAAGGATATGACATTAATGGCTACACATTTTATATAACAGATCAAGATAGAAAGAGCATAGTGCAGAACTCAGGTGTCTGCATAGATGCCTATGATGCGCACGTCAGTATCGCTGGCCCAAGCTCGTACTACAAGCTTGTAGAGAAGATATGGGAGCTTGACTACGTAATTTTCAAGATTCCTCTATTTCGGTGCCGTTGGGTCCAACTCCCATGGGGTGTAAAGGTCGACAAGTACAGCGTCACTACCGTGGACCTCAAATGTGTAGGATACAAAGACGAACCATTCGCACTTGCGAGGCAAGTTGTTCAACTATTTTATGTAACCGACCCTGCAAATAAGAAGTGCCATGTAGTTATTCAGAAAAAAGAAGGATTGTCGGAGTTGAGAATGTTGTGGATGAGGAAGAGTACAATCAATTTGATGAGTTGCCTCCATTCGGAGATGGCATCAGGCTCGAGGAAGAACAAGGCGATGAAGCAAGCTATATGCGTGTTGATCATCATGAAGGGCTTTATTTAAAATGAAATAGCCAAGTCTAATAAACGATCCCACAGAGCCAGCACCTATTAGCCCCGTGTTGCAATGTAATCATAATTAGGAAACTTGGCATGTAATTATGTAACTATATATCCATTGTAATTGTAAAATGACTTAGGAACTAAGAAATAGTTATATTTATGATTATGCTTACATTTTTCATAATATTGCATTGCCAGTATGATTTTTTTGGTAGCTAGGTGTAGTGAACTATCACAAGCGGTTTATCGGAAGAAATCGTCTGTGATAATACATCACAGACGATTCTATTTATAGAACCATCTGTGATATTCCAATATCACAGACGGTTCCTTTAAGGAACTGTCTATGATAGTTTCCCTATAAATATCTGTAGCTAGGTCTTGGAGAGTCCTCACTCACGCACTCTCCACCGCCCCTGCTAGGTTTTGCTCCTGACGCTGTCGTTGCCTCTCGACGCCGCCGCTCCGTCCCAACGGCGCCGCTGCCTCCCGACGCCGCCGCTGCCTCCTGACGTCGCCGCTCCCTCCCGACACCGACTATCCCTCCCGACGCCGCCGCTCCCTCCCGACGCCGCTCCTTCCCGTCGCCACTCCCTCCCGACGCAGCTCCTTCTCGACGCCGCTCCCTCTCGACGCATCGTGCCAGAGAAGAAGGCGTTCGTAGGTGGTGGAGCGCTTCGGTAAGTACCTCAAGACGCTCGACTCCGGGATCCACATTCTCATCCCCACCATTGACCGCATTGCCTACGTCCACTCGCTCAAGGAGGAGGCCATCCCCATACCCGACCAATCTGCTATCACCAAGCATAACGTCTCCATCCAGATCGACAACGACTTATAGAGTAACATTACGAGCAAACTGAGCTAAACAACTATGTAGGACTGAAATGGCAATAGAGGGGGGTGAATGGTGCCTTCAAAAACGCCCCAAAAATCCACACACACTTCTTCTCTGATAGCTATAACAGTTTTAAAGATAGAAGATGAATGCTTACTAGAACGCCAAAATCCGATCGACAAAAGAGATAGAAATAGGCTTGGCCAGAAGGATATGAGGGAACATGTTTGAGTTCTCACTAGAGACAAAAGAGAAGAACATAGGGCAGAGAGGAAAACACAAGGCAGCAAAAAGGAGCATTCAGAAGTAAGCTAAGAGGCCGGTTTAACTACAAAAGGAAAATCAGTCTGACTGGTTAATCACTACCGGTTTGATCGCAAGCTGAATGCCGATCAGACCATAGCAATACAGCTGGTTCAACTATTGAATTGCGTCCGGTCAGACTGTCAAAAACCAGCCGGTCCGACTGCTGATGAATACCCAGTTTGACTGCTAATTACCTGCTAGTTTGAGCAGAAACAGAGCAGATTCCAGTGCAGACTCAAAACCAGAAGCAGCAAGAACTCAAATGGCTGAAAACAGAAAAAACTAGATACTTCAGAACAGAAATAGCAGGAGCAGTTTAGGTAACCTGAAAAGAACAAAGAGAGAAGCAAGGCTGAACACTGCAAACTGCTAGCCTGAAGAAATACAGCAGACCAAAAACAAAAGACACAAACTAAAAACCAAAATCAGAAACAAGGATCACTGGGTTCGGTTGGAAATATTCTCCATAGACCAAAACAATTTGAGAGTGAAGATTGATGGAGACACAGAACATCATTTTCAATCAAGAGAGATCAACCAGTTCGGCCCAGAGCAAATGACAAGGCAACTAAAGAACAAGCAATAGTGATTACTTTGCTTGTCAGGAGCAAAGAAGACTCTACATCACAACTTAATCAAACCTTGTCACCGAGACCGAACATAAAGGGAAAAGAAGCACAGGAAAGAGAGCAAAACAAAGAGCAGGCGACAAGGAAAAAGAACTAAAGCTACTAACTAAAAACTAACAGAACTGAGATTACTGCAAAGAAGAAAGGGAAAATAGAAGAACTAGGGAGAAGAAAATTGTGCACACATTGAGACCAAAAAGAGGACCGATTTTGAAAAACAGATGAAACGCCCAAGAGCTCTCAAAACTTAATAAGAGAAAATACCTCGACTAAGAAGAAATCAAGAGAATGAGACTTGCTCTGCCTTCACAAATACTAAACCCTAGATTTGGTGAAAATAGAGGAAATCTCAGGAGAGAGCTGCTGGTGATCAAAAGGTTGAATTCTTGAGATTCTAGCGGCTTTCTGTTATGGATTTTAACATCACAACTAGAACTCTATCTCTTAGACAAAAAAGAACAAGCAATCCAAGACTACTCTGCTCAGACTGAATCAGGAGACAAAGAAGAACAAAGAACAGAGGCAAGGCAAAGCCTAACACCTAAAAGAACTAGAACAAAATCTTTGTTCTCTAGAATGACTGGCCAAGATGGCCTGGTGTCAGACCCGGATTTTTCAATCCAGAATCCACTGTGTTTCACTGCACTATTCCTTGGATCAGTAGATAGTGCACACAGGTACATTGCTGTATCACATCATACATCACATGGACAATAATAATATTACAGATTTAAGTTACAACACATCGGGTGATAGTTTACAAAAGGGCTGCTTAGGCCAAATGTCTTCATTACAATTTAAGAAGCGGAAGCAAAAGGAACAGTAAGACCATAACCACAGGCAAGCGACTGGGGGTAATGTGTGCATTATATATCACCAAGACTCTGATAACATACGTGCACACAATGCCATGGGTCAACTTGTCTATGTCCAGAAAACGTAAACTATGCCTAGATCCCTTCGTTGTTTCTTCCTTCAGTAGCAGGAGTGTCCTCATAGGCATAATGATCCTGTGTCCCTATTTCTGTCTTGGGTAATGCGAGTGTGAGCACAAATCCACCGTGTTCCGCGAACCAACACACAATATGCAATAGATAGTATGTATGGCTTATCAAGGAAGGCTCGGGTTTATTTTATTTTGCTAGAAACTGCTTTTAAATACGATACTTAAAAGTTCCTATGACCTAGCAGTTTTAAATTCATGACATAAATTTTGTAAAATAAGACTAACATATTAACGAGACAGATCCCATCCACCGTTACATGGCATCTACACCATATAGCATCTTTCAGCGTTATAGCTGCTTAACTTACCACTGGAACGACACCTAGGACAATCCAAATTAGGGCTTTTCGTTGCCCTCCATATTTCCATTCCCATTCTCCAAACATTTTTAAATAGAACTATATCTAGTTAAGTCCTCATGTCTGCCCTTAACCGTGGGCACACCTATTCGAATAGTTTTGACTCTACAGAGTTCGCACACTTTATCCACAAGAGAGAGTTCACTCGTTGCCCCTGCATGATTCCTTAGTCATGCGGTTGAGCAAACCATCACAGTAACCGTTCAAAGTACCTCGCCCCTTCCTTCATTTCACCCTATGCAAAAAGATCTCTTTTGTGCGAAAAAACTGATCTCACCAATTCTTTCTCATGAGACGGCTTGCCATTACACTACGCAAGAACTCAGGGGGAGTTTTGGATGACCTAGATCATCTTCTTAAGCTTCTTGCTTGGAGTGGTTGCATAAGGCTTGAGATCTAGCACATGACCTAACAAAAATCTGGTTGGAAACAATCATGAGATTTCTAAAGAAAATATGTCAATTGTGCTCAATTTGCTAAGAATTACAAGACTCACAAGTACATGAACAAATGTCTCATTCTTGGACTTGTAGCACTCTAAATTGACTCAACACTAGCTTCTTGGTTCCGCTTAGCTTATTGACATGGTTTGCATCATCCTTGGATATCTCTAGCTAGACTTTGATCATGGATGACTTGACATACTCACAAATTGCACTACATTTCAGATTGTCATCTGTTTGGTTTAGCTGGCTTATACAATATTGTCATGATCTAGATAGCTTTTTATTATGTTATGGCTTGGTGTAGTACTTAATGGTCATTTTGGATAATCTTCATGGCTCTAAATGCTTAGAATAAACAAACTTCAGCCATTTCATTCAATATCATGTTATATTCTCTCTTTTGCATCCTTGATGTGTTTATTGCCAAAAGGGGGAGAATAACGGAGAAAAAGCCATTTGCAAGGCTTTCTTGGAGCTTTTGAGGAAAACTTGTTCTTTCTGTTGATTGCTCCTTTGTCGACATGGTCATAAGTTCCTTGATTTCTCCTGGACCATGTTTGACTTTCTTTCAAAACAAACTCTACTTCATGCTTTTTCTGGGTTTGTCAATATACTCATCAAGGGGGAGATTGAGAGACCATGTGGATGTCATCCCGTGTGTGTGATGTGTAATTGACATCGATTTAGGAAAGTCGAGTTTGGTTTGTGTGGTTCGGACCATGTCGTTGCGCGGTGCAATCGACTTCGGTCGGACTTGGTCAAACCTGATCAAAGTGCTTATGATGCATATTCTGTTGATTTGACTGGTTTGGGCTCTTTCATGCGTAAGTATGATTCATTGCTGCTATTTATGCTTACATGTATCGAGCGGTGCTATGTGATGTGTTTCTTGTCTTTGATGGCTGCAGGACGTCAAGGCGGAGTCGTGGCGAGACACGAGGTGATCGGACTAGGCACAGGTGGTGTCGAGGTCAGAACGGTCGGGATGTGTCAAAGATGGTGGAGACTCGAGGTGGTTGCGAGGTTTGGATGATAAGGAACGCGGAAGCTTCCCGGAAGGTGCAGGAGGGGCGTTTCGGTAAAAGCGCAAAGCTGCACAAGTGGAAGCGGTTCCGTTCGGGACTCAGCAGGCGTAACGGGTTGGAGACCCGTTAGCCAAAGGCTATAAATAGGAGAGGATGTCTCCTTGGGGCTGCATGCATTCCAATGGCTTTGGGAGAGAGTTAGGGTTGTGCTTGAGTCAAAAGAGCCATTGGAGAGATTGTTTTGCTTTGGGCCTTTAGTTGGTGAGTAGTTGAGGGCAGCAGAGTATTTCTCATTCGTAGCTTCCTCTCTGTGTTCTTGAGTAGGGTTCTTGATTGTGAGAGAGGGAGAGGTTGGACATGAGTTGAGCTACCATGTAATCACCCTTTGTTCTAATGTCCATGTGTATGGGGACTCATTTGTAATCCTTGTTAATTGGAAATGAAATCTCTGAAGTTTAGTTCCTGTTCTTGCCTATTTTCCCTTCGATGCTTTCTCTACACGATTACTTGATTTTCAGTTTTCTTGTTGTTTCTTGCTGAGAAGGTGCAAAATGGGTTGTTGTAATCTAGGAGATGCTCAAAAGCCATTTGGCTAGTCAATCCTAAGAGCAAACCTTGTTTAATCTCAGTTTTTGCAGTTTGAGCTCCTCTGTTCTTATTTTCTTTTCTAGGGTTTTGGTGTAAATCTTGTTCCCCTTCATGAGATGGCATGGAACTTGGCATACTAAGTCCTCAGGCTATTAAGTAGCTATCCTCAAAGTTTCTTGACCAAAGCATCTAAGGTTAGATGGGAATTTGAGTTTTTGGGGCTGCTCTCTGTATTTTTCAATTCTTAGGTAGAATATGAAATTCTTGCTTTTAAGTTGGATTTTCTTGGTTCTCTAGACTCCTCTGGTTAATTAGAATGTTATTTCTCTGTTCTGGGCTGAGAAATCTAGAGAGAAACCTCTAATTTCCTTGCTGTGAGGAGAGTTGTGTTTGCTCTAAAAATTGCAAATCTGCTGTTTGCCTGAATTTTCGGGGAGCGGTCAGACCGCGGTTGGAATGGCGGTCAGGCCGGCTCACCATGGGCGGTCAGACCGGCCCTATATGGGCAGTCAGACCGGTGGCCAAGGAGCGGTCTGACCGGCCCATATAAGGCAGTCTGACCGGCCCTGGGTGTCTTGGCAGTTGTTTCCCTTGGCTTTTATGTTTGCGGCTTTATCTTTTGCTAGTTGGTTCCCTCTGTGTTAGCTCAAGGCTCAGTGTGCTCTTGAATCCTCTTTATAGCTCCCGTAGCTATTAGAGAGGAGATGTTTAGTGGATCTTTTACAGGGGCAAGTTTGGTTAAAAGTCGACATTCACCCCCCTCTGTTGCCATTTCGGTCCAACACAAAGTGTTAACTCACCTTGGTCACAGGGGTCTTGGTCTTGAGCGTCGGGGTTTGCTTCAGCTTCAGCCTCCTCTTCCTGAGCTTCGTACGCTATTTTTGCATGCGCGAAAATTTGGATAAAAATCGGTAAATCTTGGTTTTGGTTCCATTTTATAAATCTTGAATTTAGACGAATTTAGAAATTTGTTTCATTCAATTTGGAGTTAAAATGAATAAGTTATGCCCATTTAAGGTTCTCAGCCCAATTAAATCCAGAAAATACTAAAAGTCTGACAGGTGGGTCCCACTTTCTATTTTTAATTCATTCTCTTATTTTTTATTTTCTATATACTGTGTGTGTGACAGGTGGGCCCGGCTATTATTTAATTAAATTGGGCATGGCCCAGTTGTCAGTGATAAGCCCTTGTTTTAATCCAACAGTGGCATTTATGGTGATCATTAATCACTAATCAATTATCATTAGTATCTAATAATTGTGTCTGAACATTAATTATGTTTATTAATTAATTTTGCTTAAGTTCTAATTAATTTTCCTTAATCTTTTCTTAACCCTCATTTACTGTGGCGGTTAGCAAAAATGTTGGAAATTCCTAGCTATACGCTGCGACCGAATGGAGTCGAACATGGGCGGGCATAGTGAGAGCGCACGAAGGAGAGCGGACAGAGCAAACCAGTTAAGCCTCGGGTATTACCTGACCGGTAGGAGAAGATCTTGGCTGATGAACCAAGCAACGGGGATGTAAAGAAGAGGTCGGGGGCGTGGTGCCGGCGGCGAGCGGTGGTCAGAGAGGTGCAGGAGAGTATTAAAATGCATTCCTGGAGTTACGGGGGTGTCGGCAGTGAAGTCGGTGGGGACCGAGGGGCACGATGGCGGGCGGGCGCCGTGCGGCGGCGGGGACTCTGGAGTAGGCTCCTGTGCTGGCGAGGTACGATCTTCGGGAGGCGCAGGGAAGGCCGAAAATATGATGGCGATGTTCTGGGGATGGTGTGGGGACCGGAAATTGGGTTTTCTCTGTGTAAATTGTCGGCTAGGCCGATGGCCGGAGCTGGGGAAGATGAGCGGCGCCGGTGGTGAAGAGGGCGCAAAAATGAAATTGCTCGGAGGTGGAGGGAGCGCGGGGTGTGGGGAGAATTGTGGGAGCTCCGGTGGCTCTTATAGACAAACGGGCGGGGCCGGCCTCGGGAAGCCGCCCGTGCGGTCGTGTCGGCGAGCGGCGAGAGCAGGCGGCGAGGCAGAGCAGAGGGGATCCGGTAGGGATTTTGTTGTGATGGCCTACACTACGCATGCTGTGGCAGAGAGAGCTAGCGCCGCGCACGTGAAGAGACCAGGAAGGGCGAGAAAAAGAGGCAGGCGGCAGATCCAGCGGTCGAAAACGGAAAGGGCGACGGTGACCTTCGGTCCGAGCGCGAGCGTCTGCTAGTCCGAGCGCGAGGAGGCGGGCTAAGCTGCGGACAGGGTGGGAGAGCGGAGCTGCGGCCCGTGAGGGGGGGCGAGAGAGCGGGGGAGCGGGGAGGAAGAAGAACAGTGTGGGGTATCGGGCCGCTCGGGCAGGGGAATTGAGGGGTGGGCCGATCGGTGGAATTGAGCGGGGAGGTGGGGGTTGGGCTGGCTGGTGGCCGGGCCATTCGGCCGGTCTAACCCCCCTTTTATTATATTATATATATATACACTTATGTTTATATACATACATATATATTTTCTTGTTCCTATTAATTGTTTATTTACATATATATATATATTCCCTTTTATGTCCATTTTGTACATATGCATTTTTTTTAAGTTTGCTCATTTTGCTAAACCCTTTTTGTATACCTATATGATTTATTTATGCATTTTTGTTGCCCCATTGTAATACCTTGTCATTAATTTTTACACCTTAATTTTTGTCTCTCCCTCCTTATTTCCTGTATAACCTATTATTATTATTTTTATTTTCCTTGAATTTTTCCTTTAATGTTTTGGAACCTTAGCCAAGAGTTAGACAAAACCAAAGGAAACTCATTTTGTCAAGAAAACATATTTCAAAATGACTCAAAAGCTTCACATATTCAAATTGCATAATTTTGGGATGTTACAAACCTACCCCCCTTAAAAAGAATCTCGACCCCGAGATTCAACCTAACTGGTGAACAAGTTAGGATAATCTTTTCGCAGTTGATCTTTGCGCTCCTAGGTGGCTTCTTTCTTTGAATGATGACTCCATTGCACTCTACATATGCGAATGGTCTGGTTCCTGGTCTTCTTCTCTATGGTGTTCAAGATTTTAATCGAACGTTCTTTGTAGGTCAGATCACCTTCGAGCTCGATCGCCTCTAATGCGGTTTGATCTTCTGGTACTCGTAGACACTTCTTGAGTTGGGATACATGGAAGACGTCGTGTACATCAGATAAACTCGGGGGTAGCTCTAGCTGGTAGGTGACTTCCCCTTTCTTAGCTCGGGGTGAGCTTGCCTTTGACTTTAAACCGCTTGATGCCTCGCAAGGGCGACACCTTCAAGTAGACGTAGTCTCCAACCTCAAAACTTAATGGTCTTCATCTCTTGTCTGCATAACTCTTTTGCATGGATTAAGCTGCTAACAATCGATCTCTGATTAGGCGAACCTTTTCTTCGGCCTGCTTTAGAGTATCTGGCCCGAAGATATAGCCTTCTCCTACTTCTGACCAGTGTAGAGGGGTTCGGCACTTTCTTCCATATAATGCTTCAAATGGGGACATTTGAAGGCTCGCTTGGTAGCTATTGTTGTATGCAAACTTGGCATATGGCAGATATCTATCCCAGTCTTTTGAGAAATCAAGGGCACAGGCCCGAAGCATGTCTTCCAGTATCTGGTTCACTCTCTCTGTTTGACCATCAGTCTGGGGGTGGTAAGCGGTACTAAAATTCAACTAGGTGCCAAGAGCTTCATTTAGGCTAGCCTAGAAGTGCGAGGTGAACTGAGAACCTCGGTCTGAGACTATCCTTTTGGGTACACCGTGGAAACTCATGATGCGGGACATGTATAGTTCTGCCAATTTGTCTCCTTTGTAGGTGGTCTTGACAAGGATGAAATGTGCAATATTGGTCAATCTATCTATTACCACCCATATAGAATCATACCCAGATTTGGTGCAGGGAAGTCTAGTGATAAAATCCATTCCGACTTCTTCCCATTTCCATTGGGGTACTTGGAATGGTTGCAGTAACCCTGTTGGCCTTTGGTGCTCTGCCTTCATTCTCTGACACTCATCACAACATGCCACATATTCAACGATGTCTCATTTCATACGTGGCCACCAGTAGCACTGCTTCATGTCCTGATACATCTTAGTACTCCCGGGTTGGAGGGAGTATGCGGAGCTGTGAGCTTCCCAAAGTATCAGGTCCTTCAGGTCATTCTGGTGTGGTACAAAGATATGTGTCCCGTATCTCAAAACACCTTCATGATCCACGGTTACTTTGGGTGCCTTCGCTGATTCCATTAATCTTTTTAGCCTTAAAGCAGTTGAATCTTCCTTCTGTGCGGCTATAATCCGCTCTTCTATACTTGGTTGAATTTCCATGGCTGCTAGGGTGCCTTGTTCCACTATTTCCAAATTTAGCGCCATGATCTCCTTATACAACTCTGGCTGTTGTTCCAAAACCATGAGATTATTGTAACAAACCTTACGACTTAAGGCATCGGCTACCACATTAGCTTTGCTTGGGCGATAGTGAACACTTAAGTCGTAGTCTTTGATTAGTTCCAACCATCTCCTTTGTCTCAGGTTTAGGTGGGACCGCGTGAAGAAGTACTTAAGGCTCTTGTGATCAGTATGTATATCACAATGGTTTTCGATCAGATAATGTCTCCAAATCTTTAATGCATGCACCACTGAGGCCAATTCCAAATCATGAGTTGGGTAATTTACTTCATGAGGGTGAAGTTGTCTCGATGCATATGCCACAACCTTGCCTCCTTGCATGAGTATGCATCCAAGGCCTTGATGTGAGGCATCACAGTACACCTCAAAATCCTTGCGTACATCTGGCAAGACTAACACAGGGGTGGAGGTTAATCTCTTCTTCAGCTCTTCAAAACTTTCTTCACAAGCCCTTGTCCACTTAGACTTTTGCTCCTTCTTCAGCAATTGTGTTAAAGGCCTGGCAATCTGAGAAAATCCCTCTATGAATCTTCGGTAGTACCTTGCCAATCCAAGGAAACTACGCACTTCTATGACATTAGTGGGCTGTTGCCATTCCATCACAGCTGCAATCTTAGCTGGGTCCACTGATACTCCCCCAGCAGTCACTATATGACCTAGAAAGCTAATATCTGACAGCCAAAATGCACACTTGCTGAACTTGGCATAAAGCTAGTGCTCCTTCAGCTTCTCTAGCACTAAGCGTAAATGCTTAGCATGCTCTTCTGCAGTCTTGGAGTAGATAAGAATATCATCGATGAATACCACCACAAACTTATCCAAGTACTCCATGAAGACCTTATTCGTGAGATTCATTAAATAGGCTGGGGCATTGGTTAAACCAAAAGACATGACCGTAAACTCATACAGTCCATATCTAGTGGTGAAGGCAGTTTTCGGAATATCCTTGGGCCTAATCTTCAGCTGATGATAACCCAACCTTAAGTCAATTTTGGAGAACACAGTGGCTCCCCCAAGTTGATCAAATAGGTCATCAATCCTAGGCAGAGGGTACTTATTTTTTATGGTCACTTCATTCAAGGCCCGATAATCCACACACATCCGGGCAGTGCCATCCTTCTTCTTCACAAAGATTACCGGGGATCCCCAAGGTGAGGAACTCGGCCTGATAAATCCTTTGTCTTGCAGCTCATGGAGTTGCTTCTTCAACTCTTCTAACTCCTCCACAGTCATCCTATATGGCCTCTTAGAGATGGGGGCAGCATCGGGCTTTAAGTTGATGACAAATTCCAGGTCTCTGTCTGGTGGCATGCCTGGTAGCTCTTCGAAAAATATCTCTGAGTAGTCTTGCACCACCAGCATCCCTTCCAGTGGTCCATCTTCAAAATGATATATGGCACGACCCCATCGGTACGGGCGGTCCACCTTCACTTCTACCGTTAACCTAGGGCATTTGGTTAGCCTTACTTTCCTAGTGGCACAGTCTATGATCCCCTAATTCCTTGCAAGCCAGTCCATTCCTAGTATGATATCCAGGGTCTGGGAGGGCAAAACAATTAGGTACGCTAGGAATGCACATCTTTCCATAGCAATCTCTACCCCAGGGCACACTAAGGTGGCATTGATAATCCCCGCGGGCGAGCTAAGTGCCAATAACTTCTTTAGAGGGTAAGTGGGCAGCTCAAGCTTGTCCATGAATCTCCTTGCTATAAATGAGTGTGAAGCCCTAGAATCAAAAAGAACTTCTGTTGGTATGGACTTAATAGAGAACGTACCCATCAAAACTCCGACAACCTCCTGAGCTTCTTCGGCGGTGATGTGATTGACCCTTCCATGGTTTGGAGTTGAGATAGTCTTGTTAGTTTGAGGGGTTTGATTCCCTTTGCTGGACGCTGATGCTTGACCTCGGACAAGGGTGGTCCCTAGATTGAATCTCACTGGAGCTGTTTGCCGTTGCGGGCACTGGCTGACAAAGTGCCCCTTCTCTCCACACCCAAAGCAACTCCTGTTGGTGGCAATGTTTGCCCCAGTAGACTGGCCTACTGGGCATGGCATTTGGAAGGAGCCGCCACTGGGACACGGTGCTGGAACGGGACTCTTAGGCTGAGTTGATCCCGAGGAGGGGTTGTTGAAAATCTTTTGAATAAACCTCCCCTGGGGTCGCTGAACCGCTTGCTTATGCTTGCGGTTGGCTTCCAGGCTTCTCCTCTTGTTTTCTAGGACTATTGCCTTATTCACCAGTTGGTGAAAACTGGTGAAGTCCTGAATGATAAGCTGTACACACAGTTCTTCATTCATCACTACGAAGAACCTATCAATTTTCTCTTCTTCATCCGCTACATCCTTTGGGGCGTAGCAGGCAAGTTGGTTAAATTTGGTGAGATATATGCTGACTGACATGCTGCCTTGCTTTAATGTGCGGAACTCATTCTTCTTCATCCGCATTACACCAGCTGGGATGAAGTTGGCCTTGAAGGCAGCCTTGAACTCCGCCCATGATATAACCTCCGTGCTAGCTCCAGTGGGGGTGTCCTCATGTCCCTTAGCAGCCAGATAATTTTCTCACCATGCAGCTGCAGCTCCCTAGAGCTGGTGGGTAGCGAAGATCACTTGGTCATTCTCCGCAGACTTGGCCAAGCGGAGTTTCCTCTCTGTGTCCCGTAGCCAATCTTCTGCCTCTAGGGGCTCATCTGCACCAGCGAAGGTACGGGGTGAGTCCTTAAGAAGTTGCCAAGGTCAGAGCTGTGAGTGTTGGCACCGGGCTACTGGCCTACATAGATGGCTTGCAGGAGTTGTGTTTGTTGCGCCATTACTTGGGCCATAGATGGGTTGGCCGGTGGGGGTGGGAGATTCACCCCTTGACTTGGGCCTCTTCCCTTACCAGCGGTCTGCGTATCCTGGTTGGCCTCTACTTTGGCCCGTATATCGGGGTTGGCACCGGCCTAGGTGCGAGTGACTCTATGGCTGGCCATCTACAGGTATTGCAATACAATTTAGACTCTAGGTCTAATCATGTAAGAAAACCTCAATCCAAGATAGTCATATAGAAGATCCGTACAAAATATCGAATAAGATAAACGGCAAAATAATTTTTGAAAACAATTTTTGAACACAAGGGCATTTCATTAAACATAAATTACACATCACATAGCCAGATTTTATAGTTTTTAGGCCATGCTGGACTTTACAAGCACATAACACACTTAAAGTTCATAATTATACAAATGCAAGACTAGGAAACTAACACAAGCTGCTACTACCACAATAGGGACCTGTGCTTGCTAATACTAACCAACCTATAGCAAGCACACTACTAATCCGTCTACTCCTCCATAAATCCGGCACCTGGGCAAGAGGGGCTGTAGTCTGGCGACTGAGAGCGGGACCGACTGTTGCTAAACTCTGAAGGGTCGGAGTTAGAGTAGGAGCGTGAACTGCTGCGGCTACTATGAGTCTTTCCCCGACGGAGAGCAGACTATGGTCCTGGGGGGCCGCACGCTCTTGCACGTGGTGAGTCTTGTACGGGGCCCTCCTGACCCTGGCTGGGGTGATGTTGGGGCTGCAACAGGTGCGGTGGCCTACTGGAGCTAGGCATGGGCGGCAGCAGCCTCTGCCTTGGCCTCTGCCAAGGCTTGCTCGCACTAGGCGAGCTGCTCGCGCAGGGTCTCCATCGCGGTGTGACTAGCGACTAGGTGCTGCCGGAGGGTGGTGATTTCCTCTAGGGCGGCGGTGTGAGCCGCCCCCATAGCCCTGGTAAGCTTGACCTGATGCGTGAGCGTCGGGTCATCCTCGGTAGTCGGCATGAAGGCCTCATTATATTGCGCACCCTCATGGCGCAATGGATGGTAGCAGTATGGTGTATGCCGTAGAGAGGTCTTGTAAATATCGCAAAGCCATGCAGCGGCTAAGCGCTGCGTCCTGGAGGGCCACTGCCAGGGTGCTCGTCAGATGCTCCGTCCTGAAGATGTGGGGTGGATCTTGTTCATTTTTAGCATAGATGAACACCTCCATTAGCCAGGACTCCTCCCCTCCATCGGTGGTCTTGAGTCCATGATATATGGGCTGATCTTTGTAGCCCAGATAATGCAAGAGTTTGCCAAACCGCAGAGAGGTCTTGTAAATATCGCAAAGCCGCACGGCGACTAAGCATGCTGCATCCTGGAGGGCCACTACCAGGGTGCTCCTCAGATGCTCTGTCCTGAAGATGTGGGGTGGATCTTGTTCATTTTTAGCATAGATGAACACCTCCGTTAGCCAGGACTCCTCCCCTCCCTTGGTGGTCTTGAGTCCATGATATATGGGCTAATCTTTGTAGCCCAGATAATGCAAGAGTTTGCATAGGATGCTAGCAAACTCCCCCTCGTGGAATCCATGGGCCAAGAAGTACTCCCAGTTGCCCTCAGCTGCTACTCCTGCCATCTGTAGATTAAATTACTAATGTTAGTAACTTTTCAAAATATTAATGAAAGGTAGAGTAGAACAGATCTAAGAAGGATACGAATAGAAGTAATACGCTATGTTTTCAGAAATATTTTTATAAGTTCTTCAAGTATTGTGATCCTAGGCCCATCCTAGTACCCATTCTAAGGCTTTTACCCTACAGTCGTATGCTCTGATACCAGCTCTGTCAGACCCGGATTTTTCAATCCAGATTCTACTGTGTTTCACTGCAGTATTACCTAGATCAGTAGATAGTACACACAGGTACATTGGTGTATCACATCATACATCGCATGGACAATAATAATATTACAGATTTAAGTTACACCACATCGGGTGATAGTTTACAAAAGGGCCGCTTAGGCCAAATGTCTTCATTACAATTTAAGTAGCGAAAACGAAAGCAAAAGTAAGACCATAACCACAGGCAAGCTACTAGGGGTAATGTGTGCATTATATATCACCAAGACTCTGATAATATACGTGCACATAATGCCATGGGTCAACTTGTTTATGTCCATAAAACGTAAACTACGCCCTAGTTCCCTTCATTGTTTCTTCCTTCAGTAGAAGGAGTGTCCTCATGGGCATAATGATCCTGTGTCCCTGTTTCTGTTTTGGGTAATGCGAGTGTGAGCACAAATCCACCATGCTCAGCGAGCCAACACACAATATGCAATAGATAGTATGCATGGCTTATCAAGGAAGGCTCGGGTTTATTTTATTTTGCCAAAAACTGCTTTTAAATACGATACTTAAAAGTTCCTATGACCTAGCAGTTTTAAATTCAAGACATAAATTTTGTGAAGTAAGACTAACATATTAACGACACAGATCCCATCCACCGTTACATGACATCTGCACCATATAGCATCTTTCAGCGTATAGCCGCTTAACTTACCACTGGGATGACACCCAGGACAATTCAAATTAGGGCTTTCCGTTGCCTTCCATATTTCCATTCCCATTCTCCAAACATTTTTAAATAGAACTATATCTAGTTAAGTCCCCATGTCTGCCCTTAACCATGGGCATGGCTATTCGAATAGTTTTGACTCTACAGAGTTTGCACACTTTACCCACAAGAGACAGTTCACTCATTACCCCGCATGATTTCTTAGTCATGTGGTTTAGCAAACCATCACAGTAATTGTTCAAAGTACCTCGCCCCTTCCATCATTTCACCCTATGGGTCGCTCCCACTTGCGATGGGTCCCATATGTTGTGCGGGATGTTCTCCTTCTGAACGTCTAGCAGCTGGCTACCCACGCTGCTAGCACGCCACAGCGGAACTTCACCCTTTACGAGTGTCCCATTCAAGCCATCACACAGACAGCAACTTGCACTGCCTCACCTCCTCCTCCTGTGAGGATGACTTTCAGGGTCCGGTAAATCTACTAAGCCAAGTTGTACTTTACAGACTTGTGGTTGTACTGGTTTTACATAGGAGGTCATGACAAGATTCAGGGGTAACCTGGATGGTTCTACCACATTTCACAATTTGTGCATCCACTGCACCACATACCAGCCCCCAAACCATCCACCCAGGTATTTAAGCAATATTGGGGTTTTTCGAGAGCATAAAATAACCATACCAATATACTCCAGTCATTCCCACCATGACTACCCAAATCATTTCATAATTGCAGTTGATGATTTTTGGAGCATTTAGGTACCCTCAATTAACTAGCAATACTAAGCAACGCGATATAATAAGGACTTATTTGCGAAAACTACATTATTATAATTTTACTACTGCGACAAGGTTCATTTATCCAAGAGTTTCAATGGAGCAATACTAGCAAGCATAATATTGTGATTATAACTAGCATCTCTAAAAGTGAAAGTAAATTGCCACATAAAATAATAGCATGCACATGGATAATTTAAAAGAAATTAAATTTGCATAAACATGCGGTCAATATGGTCAAAGTGTTAACTTGCCTTGGTCACAGGGGTCTTGGTCTTGAGCGTCGGGGTTTGCTTTAGCTTCGGCCTCCTCTTCCTGAGCTTTGTATGCTATTTTTACGTGCGCGAAAATTTGGATAAAAATCGGTAAATCAAGCAAAATATCACCAGAATTTCAAATGAACTCTAAAAATCATGGTTTTGGTTCCATTCGATAGATCTTGAATTTAGATGAATTTAGAAATTTGTGTTATTCAATTTGGAGTTAAAATGAATAAGTTATGCCCATTTAAAGTTCTCAGCCCAATTAAATCCAGAAAATACTAAAAGTCTGACAGGTGTGTCCCACTTTCTATTTTTAATTCATTCTCTTGTTCTTATTTTCTATATACTGTGTGTATGACATGTGGGCCTGACTATTATTTAATTAAATTGGGCATGGCCCACTTGTCAGTGAGAAGCCCTTGTTTTAATCCAATAGTGGCATTTATGGTGATCATTAATCACTAATCAATTGTCATTAGTATCTAATAATTGTGTATGAACATTAATTATGTTTACTAATTAATTTTGCATAAGTTCTAATTAATTTTCCTTAATTTTTTCTTAACCCTCCTTTACTGTGGCGGTTAGCAAAAAGGTTGGAAATTCCTAGCTATACGCTGCGGCTAAACAGAGTCGAACGTGGGCGGGCACAGTGAGAGCGCACGGAGCAAACCAGTCAAGCCTCGGGTATTACCTGACCGGTAGGAGAAGATCTTGGCTGATGAACTAAGCGACGGGGATGTAGAGCAGAGGAGGTCGGGGGCGGCAGTGCCGGCGGCGAGCGATGGTCGGAGAGGTGCGGGAGAGTACTAAAATGCATTCCTGGAGTTACGTGGGTGTCGGCGGGGACTGAGGGGCACGGTGGCGGGGCGGCGGCGGCGACTCGGGAGTGGGCTCCGGTGCCGGCGAGCTACTGTCTTCAGGAGGCGCCGAAAATATGATGGCGACATTCCAAGGATGGTGTGGGGGCGGGAATTTTGTTTTCTCGGTGTAAATTGGCGGCGAGGCCGATGGCCGGAGCTGGGGAAGATGAGCGGCGCCGGCGGTGAAGAGGGCGCGAAAATGAAATTGCTCGGAGGTGGAGGGAGTGCGGGGTGTGGGGATAGTTGTGGGAGCTCCGGTGGCTCTTATAGGCAAACGGGCGGGGCCGACCTCGGGAAGCTGCCCGTGTGGTCGTGTCGGCAAGTGGCGGGAGCAGGCGGCGGGGCAGAGCAGAGGGGATCCAGTAGGGATTTGGTTGTGATGGCTTGCACCGCGTGTGCTGTGGTAGAGAGAGCTGGCGCCACGCACGTGAAGAGATCGGGCGGCGTGGGGCGAGAAAAAGAGGTGGGCGGCGGATCCAGCGGTCGAAAATGGATAGGGCGGCGGTGACCTTCAGTTGAAGCGCGAGGTGGCGGGTTGGGCTACGGACGGGGCGGGAGAGTAGAGCTGCGGCCCACGAGGGGGGCGTTAGAGCGGGGGAGCGGGGACAAAGAAGAACAGTGCGGGGTATCGGGCCGCTCGGGCAGGGGAATTGAGGGGTGGGCCGATTGGTGGAATTGAGTGGGGAGGTGGGGGTTGGGCCAGCTGGTGGCCGGGCCATTTGGCCGGTCTAACCCCCCTTTTATTATATTATATATATACACTTATATTTATATACATACATATATATTTTCTTGTTCCTATTAATTGTTTATTTACATATATATATTCCCTTTTATGCCCATTTTGTACATATGCATTTTTTTTAGTTTGCTCATTTTGCTAAACCCTTTCTGTATACCTATATGATTTATTTATGCATTTTTGTTGCCCCATTGTAATACATTGTTGCCTCACGCTCCTTCTCAGAAGCTTCCTCTTTTCTTGTTGTCCACGCCTTGCAACCACCTTGAGCTCTCGCCGTCTTCGGCATCTCCTGACCACTTTGACCTCAACACCACCTGTGCCTAGTCCGGCCATCCCATGCCTCGCCACGTCTCTACCTCAAAGTCCTGCAGCCATCACAGACAAGAAAACATCACATAGCACCGCTTGAGATAATGTAATCATACATTCGCATCAATAGAAATACTCAAACATGAAATAGCCCAACGACAGGTCGAAAAGAAAACAGGCGTCCCAAGCACGTCCGACCGCGTTCGGCCAGGTCCAACCACAACCAACTGTACTGCACTATGACTTGGCTCGAGCCACACAATCCAAACTCAAACTTTCCTAAAACAGATGTCAATTACTTATCACACACAAGGGTTCACCTCCACATGGTCTCTCAATCTCCCCCTATTGAGTTTGTTTGATGAAAAAAAGTCACACATGGTCTAAAAGAAAAGCAAAGAAACTCAAGACCATGTTGACAAAGGAGAAAACTGGAGTTAAAACAGAAAGAGCAAATTGTTCTCCAAAACTCCAGAAAGTTCCTGAAATGGCTTTTTCTCCATTATTCTCCCCCTTTTGGCAATAAAATCATCAAGATACAAGGAGGAAAATAGAGCATGACTCGATTGAAATGACTGAGGTTTATTCATGTTAAGCATTATGAGCCATGAAGATTATCCAAAATGACCTTTAAGTATTACACCAAGCCATAATACACAAGAAAGCTATCAAGATCATGACAATTCATGTATAGACAAGTGATGAACCATGTGGAGGTGACCCCGTATGTGTGATGAGTAATTGACATCTTTTAGGAAAGTCGAGTTTGGTTTGTGTGGTTTGGACCATGTCATTGCATGGTGCAATCGGCTTCGGTCAGACTTGGTCAAACTTGGTCGAAGTGCTTAGGATGTCTATCTTTTGATTCGACAGGTTTGGGCTGTTTAAGATTTCTCTAATATGATTGTTGATTACATGTTTCGAGCGGTGCTATGTAATGTGTTTCTTGTCTGTGATGGTTGTAGGACATCGAGACAGAGTCTGGCGAGGCATGGAGGGACCGGACTAGGCACGGGCGGTGTCGAGGTCAGAACGGTCGAGGTGTGCCGAAGACAGCGAGAACTCGAGGTGGCTGCGTGGCTTGGAAGGCAAGAAATGAGGAAGCTTCCCGGAAGGTGCAGGAGTGGCGTTTTGGTGAATACGCAAAGCTACACTAAAGGAAGTGGATTGTGGACAAAGCACTAGAGTTAGTGGGTAAAGCGCAAAAGCTTAATGGGCAAAGCATGTGGTGAACCCATTAAGAGAGGCTATAAAAGGAGGAGTGTCTCCTGCATGCTTCATGGCTTGTGAGAGGGGTTGATGGCTTTGGGAGTCTCTTTTGCTTTGGGCTTTAGTTGGTGAGAGTTGTTGAAGAGCAGAGCTGAGTTCTTGACCCCTCCTGTACGAGTGAGTTCATCCATATGAAGCATGTAGTGAGAGGGTAGTGATCTTCCTTGCATCAATTGCATATGGGGACTCATATGTAATCTTTTATGAGGAATGGATCCATTTGAGTACATTGGACATGTTTATTTCTCTCTGTGTTGGATTTTTCATTTTCTGCGTACTCTCTGTTCTTCCTCTTTCTCTTTTGTTTTGGGTGTTGATCTCCTCTCAAGATTTTGCAAGTGAGATGCTCTGTGATGAGAAAAGACTCTAGATCACTTAGTCATTCCATTTTCTAGAGCAAATGATGGATTCAAGGTTTTATTTCATCTCTCTGTGCTTTGCAAAGTTTGTTCTGTTTTTCTTGTTCTAGGGTTTGTTGGCAGGGGATACTGAGATATTTGTGTTTTCCCTCAAAAGGTTTTGTCCAGAGATGAGTTCCCTTGCCCTGAGATCATTGCTTGGCTGCTTGCAAAGACTTATAAGCAAAAGATCAAGGATTGGCAGGCAATCTGAAAATCAGTTCTATTGTCAGTATGTTTTCAGATTTCCTCTCAAATGATGATTCTTGGCTCTTTGATGTTTTTCTCTGGTCTCCTAGGACCTTTTTCTATTCAGTTTAGAGCTTTCTTCTCTTGGACTTAAGGGAACAACAGAATCCTAGCAATTTACTCTTCTTCTGTAGATCTCTGCATTTTCGGTTTTGGGTCTGTTGTTTCCTGTCGTCTGAACCTCGCTGAAAATGGGCCGGTCAGACCGGGTAACACACGACGGTCAAACCGGACTGACCTTGGCAGTCTGACCGCTAACCCTAGCGGTCCGACCGGCCGATCAACAGTGGTCAGACCGGCCAGGGGCGGTCAGACCGGCAAGCACCAGGCGGTCTGACCGATATTCAAAATGCGGTCTGACCGGGCACCTGGGCTTTCAGATTGCTGTTCTTCATTCTTGTGCCATGCTTTGAGTTCTTTTTCATAGCTTGCATAGCTATTGGAGAAGAAACTCTAGTCGATAATTTGGGGGCAATTTTAGAGAGCAACATTCACCCCCTCTGTTGCCGATTACGATGCAACAATAAGCTAAACCAGATAAGTCATAATCTGAATATTAGCCAAATTTCTTAGCATGTCAAGTCAACCAAGATTATAGTCTAGCTAAAGGTATCCAAGGATGATGCAAGCCATGTCAATAATCTACGTGGAACCAAAAAGCTAGTACTGAGTTTATTCAGAGTGCTACAAGTTCAAGAATGAGACATTTGTTCAAGTACTTGTCGCTTTTGTATTTTTAGCAAATTTTACACATTTGACATGATTTTCTTTTGAGAAATCTATGGTTGTTTTCAACCACTTTTGTTTAGTCATGTGTCAGATCTCAAGCCTTATGCGACCACTCCAAGCTAGAAGCTTAAGAAGATGATCTTGGTCAACCAAAACTCCCCCTAAGTTCATGCCTAGTACAATGGCAAGCAGTCTCATGAGAAAGAATTGGTGAGATCAGTTTTTCCACACAAAAGAGATCTTTTGCATTTCCAAGAATAGAAAATTTGTATTAACTCATGCTTCATCAAGAAACTAGTATAGCTCAATCTAAAGCTTAATAAAGATTCAAGATTCAACTCAGCCTATTTGACATGGCATGAATCATAAAAGGATAACTAAAAACAGACTAGTCTCAAGTGCTAACATGAAATGATTTAATTCAAGTTGTGCATTTTAATCAACCTATCATGGCAAAGACTAGACTACACATATAAAGTCATGATAAATCTAGCAATTTAGCACAGAATATGGCAAGATGTAAAACAGTTGATTCATGTAATATGAGGATAATAATCAAGGCTCCATGTAGTTATATTACAATGCAAAATGACATGCAAGAAAATCCAGCTCCCCCTCAACAATAGATGCATTTTTAGTTCAAGTAGAGTTATGTCAACATTAAGATCTAGCAAATCCCAAATGAATTCCCCCTGAACCAAAGTAATAAAAATGAGAAGCTGGCAAGAAAAATAGAAAAGGTAGTCCTTAAAGCATAGATAAGATAGAGAATACTATGGCTCAGACTGACTCTCATCTACCCCATATGACGCTAGGACTATCAGCTGGTCTTCTAACACACTAGGGAGTAAACACGTTCCCTGCCTACCCAAGAGTGGCCCAACCCTCGCTAGATCGCAAGAAGTGAGTGAACTCAACTTAGTGAGAAGAGAGATAGCTAATAAGCAGCATCCTAGAATCACAAGATGAGAGAAGAAATCTAAGCAGCTAGGCAAGAGAACCACTCTAACCTATGCTACAAGGACTAATCCAAATGCACCCTTATGCAATGCAATAGAAAGGAGTAAGAGCATAATAAACAGAATAAAACATGAAACACAAAGCTCCTCCTCACAACAGTCCATAAGGACAAACCACGCCAAGCTCTCCCCGCAAGGCTGAAAACCTAGAGCTACCCAAAGGCTTGGTAAAGATATCGGCCAACTGGCGGTCACTCTCCCGACGGTGCAACCCGCTGCCCCAACCGCCAAAACCACGTTGACGGTGGAGAACGCTCTGCTAACGGCCCTCAGCACGCTGCAACGGGAACTGGTGGACCTCTGCTAAGCCGTGCGGGATATACAAGAGGCTCGGAGCCAATAAGTCCCGCCGGTGGCCGCGTCGGAGACCACGCCAGAGCGGGCGGACAATCGTGATGCCCATACTTCTAGTCGCATCCCGCTACGACATGTGGATCCAGAGTCCCCCCTCTCTGCGGGCCTACAGCAATCGGCATGGCCGGAGGACTTTATGTTCCTCAGCGCCATCGAGCCATACAAGGGCGACACGAACCCTCAAGAGTTCGTGCGTGTGTATTAGACTGCCATTGAAGCTGCAGGTAGAGACGACACCACCAAAGCGAAGGGGCTCACCCTCGCGCTATAGGGAGTGGCGCTCTCTTGGTTTTTTACCATAGAGCCAAACTCCATCTATGCATGGGAGCAGATCCGCGACCGCCTCTACAACAACTTCCAGGGGAACTACATCGAGCACATTGATGTGGATCAGCTCTTCACCGTCAAACAAAAAACCTCAGAGAGGCTCCGAGAATACTTCAAGTGCTTCGCGAAGGTCTGCTGCCAGGTCAAGGATGTCAATGAGATGACCATCATCAATGCAGCGGTACAGGGCCTCCGCCTGGGGCCACTGGTTGAGTACAACGCACGAAAACCAATCAAGACGATGGCGAAGCTCTTCGATAAGATGGAAGAATATGCTAGGGTGGAGGAGGATGCACGACGGTGCCAAGGCAATGACTCCGACACTAACCAGGCAGAGGGCTCGATGAGGAATGGAGACTCCCCGACGGGAGGCTCCCCCAAGGGCAAGCGCAAGCAAGAGTCCTCGAAGGACGCCCCCGAGTGCAAGGACGCCCAGCATAAGGACTCATCTAGCGGCAAGCCCAAACGCGGCTAGCACAAGTCCCAGAGGCCCCGCTATGTCTTCGACATTGAGGGCGGCTCTGAGGACAGTGCCCTCGCCAGTCGCGATCGAGGTCACCGAGGCCGGGGGCGGGGCACGGCTGGGGCCATGATGATAGGCCCCATGCAGAACAAGAAGACCAGCCCTACGGCCTGTGGTGCGAGGTCCATGGTCGGGGTGGCCATGACATGCGTGCATGTACCGCTAGGGATATAACCCTCAAGGTGCGCCCGCCCGTCGTGGCCCATGTCCAGCAACCCCTAGAAGGCACCATACGGATCCAAGATTACGGGCTGCAGCCCCAAGAGGGCCTCTTGCGGATTCAAGCCCAGTGCAGCAACCCCAGGAAGGCCCCCTACGGATCCAAGCCCCCGAGGGAGCCCAGCGCCGGGTTACAAACGTCATCTCCGAAGGCTCCTCGCTGATGTTCGCCTCGGCGTGGTAGCAGAAGGCCTACACACAGAGGCTACACCACATGGCAGCATACCCGGCTCAAGCATCGCTGGACTGGGTGCAGCACGAAATCACCTTCACACCCGCGGACGTCGAGGGTGTGGAGTTCCCGCATCAAGACCCCCTAGTCATCCATGCCACCATCGCGGGATGTGACGTTAAGCGCGTCCTAGTCGGTGGAGGAAGCTCCGCGAACATCATGTTCATAGCGGCCTTTGACCAGGTGGGGATCCCTTAGAGTCGCTTAGGCCCCTCGGGGATCCCATTGCAGGGCTTCGGAGGCCAGCCGCTGAGGGCGTTGGGCCAGATATGCCTGTAGGTCTCCTTTGGCCTGTAGGTCGCTTAGGCCCCTCGGGGATCCCATTGCAGGGCTTCGGACTGAAGGTGTCACCTTCAACGTCGTCGATATCCCATATCCGTACAACGCCATTCTCGGGTGCCCAACCCTCAACTCCTTCGGGGATGTCCCGCACCATGGCTTTCTATGCATGAAGCTCCCAGGCCCGCGGGGTATCATCACTACCCGCGGTGACCAGGATATCGCCCGGCACATAGAGCTTGGTGTCCGAGGCCCACACTGCAAGGTCCACCGAGATGCCTAGGACGGACATGACAGTGCAAAGGCCCTTGGCAGTTTTAAGAAACACCCCGCAAGACTTCTACGAGGGTCGCTCCAGCACCAGAGGCTCCCCTCATGCTCTACCACTCCACCACGGCAGCAGCGGTTGCCGCTGTCCTCATCCTTGAGCGGCTCGTGGTGAGTATCCTGTCTTTTGTAATCGCTCACCCGCGCAAACGGAAGATCAATAAAGTCCAACATTTGTAAAACCTGTCCTATTCTGTGCAACCCTAAAACAAAGACACGCGGCAATGCGCGCACTCTCCGTGAGTATAAACAAAGACACGTGGCAACACGTGCATTCTCTGTGAGTATAAACAAAGACACACAGCAGCACGCGCACTCTCCATGAGTATAAACAAAGACACACGGCAACGCGTGCATTCTCCACGAGTATAAACAAAGACACGCAGCAACGCACGCACTCTCCGTGAGTATAAATAAAGACACATGGGGGGACGCCTCTACACGCACTCTACGGAGTATAAACAAGATGTGGATGTTATCCCCACACACTCTCTGAAGTATAAAAAAGACGTGGATGTTGTCCCTGTGCACTCTACAGAGTGTAAAGAAGACGCGGATGTTGTCCCTGCGCACTCTTCGGAGTATAAAAAAGACGCAGATGTTGTCCCTGTGCACTCTACAGAGTATAAACAAGACCCGAATGTTTTCCCTACGCACTCTCCGAAGTATAAAAAGACGTGGATGTTGTCCCTGCGCACTCTACGGAGTATAAACAAGACACAGATGTTGTCCCTGCGCACTCTATGGAGTATAGATAAGACGCGGATGTTGTCCCTGTGCACACTATGGAGTATAAACAAGATGTTGATGGTGTCCCTGCGCATTCTACAGAGTATAAAAAGACACGGGTGTTGTCCCTGCGCACTCTACAGAGTATAAACAAGACGCGGATGCTGTCCCTACGCACTCTATGGAGTGCCTCGCCTTTTTGATGGTAAGGGAGCAGCAGTTTCGCCTCCCTACCTTCGCGTGCATAGCGACCTCGACCTACGCCGCAAGCGCCCACCCTCCGCGGGCGCTGTCTTTGAAGATAAGGGAATGACAGCTTCGCGAGCACTCGTGCGTCTACCTCGCCTAGGCGCCAGCTCCACTGCAGACACTTTGAAGGGTACGGGACGGAGCGCTCGTGCGTCTACCTCACCTAGGCACCAGCTCCGTTACCACCACTTCGAAGAGTAGGGGACGGAGCGCTCGCGTGTCTACCTCGCCTAGGCGCCAGCTCCATTGCCACTGCTTCGAAGGGTAGTGGACGGAGCACTCGCACGTCTACCTCGGCTAGGCGCCAGCTCCGCTACCACCACTTCGAAGGGTAGGGGATGGAGCACTCGCCTGTCTACCTCGCCTAGATGCCAGCTCCACTACCACCACTTCAAAGGGTAGGGGACGGAGCGCTCGCGCGTCTACCAAGCCTAGGTGCCAGCTCCGCTGCTACCACTTCGAAGGGTAGGGGACGGAGTGCTCGCGCGTCTACCTCGCCTAGGCGCCAGCTCCGCTGCCACCACTTCAAAGGGTAGGGGACGGAGCGCTCGCGCATCTACCTCGACCAGATGCCAGCTCCGCTGCCACCACATCGGAGGGTACAGGACGGAGCGCTCGCACGTCTACCTCGCCTAGGTGCCAGCCCCACTGCCACTAATTCGAAGGGATTGGGGACGGAGTGCTCACGCGTCTACCTTGTCTAGGTGCCAGCTCCGCCACCACCGCTTCGAAAGGTAGTGGACAGGGCACTCGCGCCATCTATGGACCTCTAGGTCCTACGAGTTGGGCAGAGCCATGCGCAATCATGAAAAGCGATGGGGGCATATACTTCAACCAGTCTTTATTTGCACTCATGTAAGAATGGTTACAAGGGCCTCTGGCGATCAACACCCCCAAAGACCTAATGTACAAGCGTCCTCGAGCATCCAAGATCACTACTCATCTGGCTCCACCTTGATGTACTCCTATGCCAGAACGTCGCCCGCCAAAGCCCGGGCCGCCCAAAAGTCCAGCAAATCCTCGGCCCACCACCAGTGCCGAAGACGCCTGGGTTACGAGGTTAGAGACCAGCAATCGGTCCCTATTAAGCAGCTACCCAGAGCACAGCGAGGCATGCGATCAGAACATGGGGAGAAGTTCCACTTTATTCACGAAAAAGGGAGGCGTGTTCATTACAACGCACGCCTACACACTAGAACCCCGGCATCACACCTGTGGGTTCGCGCCATGCCTTGCGGCGACATCGCCTTCGTCATGCGGCAGGACTTCATCAAGCCGTCGGCCAAAGTTCCCCTCGTCGTGCATGGTCCACCGTAGCTCCACCTTCGCCACGGCCTCCCCGATGTAGTCCAAGATTCGTTCGTGGAAAACCCGGATGGTGGGACGAACGGCGTGTACAGCGTCCGACATCACCCTGGCCCCAGCTGGCATCTCCAGCTGGGGGACAGCTAGCCCATCGACGTGTCGGCAGCCTCAGTGCCAAAGCAGCGCAAAGGCTAGGCGCGAAGTTACAAAGGAGCAATGGTTGCCAAAAGACTTCGCGGTGTTGAGAGCGAGGTTGGAAACCTCCCCGATTCGACGAAGCGTCCGCGACAGCTCTTCGGGGCCGAAGGAGCAAGGTGGCACTTCGGCGACAAGGTCTTCGAGGGCGCCTTCCAGTGCTAGCATGGCGTCCCACGCCGCCACCGAAGCATCGCCCAGAGCCCGGTCCCGCTCCCCAAGAGACGCAGTGAGGTAGCCTTTCTCCTCCTCTAGCGTAGCGATTTGCTGGAGCAAGCCATCATGCTCCTCGGTGGCCGCTCACTACGCCGCCTCAGCAGCTGCTCGCTGTGCCGCCGTCGCGAGCGCCTTGGCGTTTGAAATCGCCTCCAGGAGCCGGATACGGTCGTCCTTGGCGGAGTGGGCCTCCTCGACCGTGCGCAGGGCCCCTTTGGCAGCACGCAGGTGGTCCTCTAGCGCCCCTGCTCGTGGGCGTGTACCGCTTGAAGCGCCTGGGCAAGGGCACGGGTCTACACAACACAGCGGTTAGCAAATTTCTAAATGACAGCACACACCATCAAAAGTCAAACACTTACCCTCATCTCCGAGGCCTCTAGCGTGCCTCCCAGGAGCTCCGACCAGCACTGTCCATGCCCCCCGCCACGCCTGCAACACCTTCGGCCGAGGGGCAAAATCCGCTAAGCTCGGTCGCGTGGCATCCGCTACAATGATTTCGAGGGCACCAGGAGTCGATGCCACCAATGGAACATCCACACCCCCCGAAGACTGTCCACGCTCGGGGGACCATGCCCCTGCCAACGCTAATGGGTAGTGGTTAGGGCCCCACGGGAGCCTCGTAGGATTGTATGAAAGGAATCAAGCTTACCTGCGGCATCAATCGGTGGGGGCCCCCCGGGCCGGGGGGCCTCTGTGTCGGAGTCTGACTCCAATAGGCTTCTGACCGAGAGACCATGTGGAGGTATCCCCATGTTGGTGATGAGTAATTGACAGTTGGTTTAGTTAGTTTGAGTTTGTTTTGGGTATTCTAGGGTTGAGTACCTTTTACATGTGCTATTGTTGATATGCTATTTTGTGCGGTGCTATGTGATGGTTTGCTTGTCTGTGTGACTGCAGGACTTCGAATCTAGGTCATGGTGAGGCGAGGAGGACCGGGACTAGGCACAGGAGATGTTGAGGTCCAGACGATCAAGATGCCGAAGATGATCGAGGCTGGTGAAGTGGTTGCGAGTCGGGAGACGAGGAACCGGAGCAGGAGCTACTAGTAACGGACATGACAGGTGACGACGGGAGAACCGGGACTAGGCTCAGGGAGGAGTCGGAGGTCCAGAACGGTTGGATGCCGGTTGTGGTCGTGCGCGACGGAACAGACCAAGACTAGACTCAGGTGGAGTCGGAGGTCTCGTTCGGTGTCGAGTGGACACGACGGGCAGCGGCGAGTGGATCGGGACTAGGCTTAGGGAGGAGTCAGAGGTCCAGACGATCAGGATGCCGGGTGCAGTCGTGTGCAGCGAAGCGGACCGGACTAGACTCAGGGAGGAGTCGAGGTCCAGTCGGTCAAAGGTGCCGGTTGCGGGAAGCTTCCAGGAAGGTGCTTGAGGGGAAAATGGTATTTTGACTCAAGCAATGGAGGTGGAGGCAGATTTCCCTCAAAAAATCTGGTTTGACCCCTTTTCCTCATTTGTGGTGTGACGTTTGAGTGGGTGGAGTATGACACTTCTTGTTTTTCTCCTTGAGGGTGTGCCTTTGGTGTTAAAAGGAGATGGTTGTGCAGCAAGAAGGGCAAGCATTCAGGCATTCCTTGTGATTCCATTCTGTAGAGAGAGAGCTCACGAGTGGAAACAAGAAATGGAGTGAGTCTATAGCATGCTTGAGCTTGAGCAGTAGGAGAGGAATGAGCTCCTGTGTGTGTTCTCAAGCATGTAGTGTAATCCCTTTGTATCAATTGCGTATCGGGACTCTTATGTAATCATTCATTCCCTTGCAAATGAATCCATTTGAGTTCTTGAGGGTTTTCAGTTCGTTTCTCAGTTTCTGCTGCTCTCTGTCCATTTTCATCATTTTGATGTTTGAGCTATTTCTTTGAGCAATGAGTAGCAAAATGGATTGCTCTGTCATGGGATGATATTTCGAGACCATTTGGTTAGCTTGTTCCCTAGAGTTCAATGAAAAAGAATCAAAGATTCCATTTCACCCATTTGCTCTGTTCTGAGGAAGTTAGGGTTTCATGTCAGGGCATGGTTGATTCTCCTCATTCCTATCAATAAATGACTTGTGGTTTGAGTTGTGAAGCCCTGAGACCATTGCTAAGCAAATTGCAAAACCCCCTAAGCAAAAGATGGAAGAATCTTGAGAAATTTAAAATTGGACTTTCTTTCATTTCATTTTCAGATTTCAGCATAATTCTTGATTCCTTACTTATGGAATGAATTCATTTGTTTCCTGAGGTCTTTATGCTATTAAGAACCTGTTCTTGACCTTTTGGCTCAAGGAGAAAAGAAGAAAGATCACAAAATTCAAGTTTGAGCAGAGTTCGTTGCTTGCTGGAAAAAGTTTCAGGTTTCTGAATCCGAGGGCCGGTCTGACCGGATTTGCAATGGCGGTCAGACCACTCGGACAAGGGCAGTCAGACTGGTGCACCTCGGGTGGTCAGACCGGCCTCAGAGGAGCGGTCCAACCGGTGTTGAAAGGGCGTTCTGACAGACCCATCACCACCAGTCAGACCGGCCTACTACTGCTCTGCTGTTATTTCATGTTTTGTGCTGATCTCTGTGTCTTCTCTATTGTTTCTCTTCCCGTTGTCTCTTCTACATCATGCATTTCCAGTGAGCACATGAATCATCTTCATAGCTCCTTATAGCTATCGGAGGAGATTTCATCGTGGATACTTTTAGGGGCAGGTTTCTAAAAGAGGCACCATTCACCCCCCCTCTGTTGCCATACCCGATCGTACAATTGGTATCAGAGCCGGTTAGCTCTTCTTGATAGATCTTTAACCGGTCTGTGAGCCATGGCAACGGATAAGTATTCCACCAAGCCCCCGATCTTCGATAGGATCAACTATCCCTTTTGGAAGAGTTGGATGGAGACCTACATTCAGGCTCAGGGCTATGCGATTTGGTGCAAGGTCAAAGTTCGCTTTGTTGTTCCTGCCGATGAGAACATCAATGCCGGTAACATGGCTGATGTTGAGGCAAATGCTAAGGCAAGGAACATTATCATTCAAGGTTTGAGCCGAAATAAGTTTGATCGCATTTCTCATCTTTCGTCGGCTTTCGATATTTGGGAGATCCTCGATGCTTACCATGAGGGCACCACCCAAATAAAGATGGTGCAACAGGACCAATTCAAGCGAGATTACAACAAGTTTGAAATGCTCGCTGGAAAGTCCTTGGATGAATGCTTTGCAAGATTTCACAAGATTTTGAGCAACCTCTAAGCGGTCGGTCTCACATACCCCGACTCGGACAACGCTCGTCAAATGCTTTCGGCTTTGGATCTGCGTGTTTGGGAGATGAAGGTGACCACCATCAAGGACACCACGGACCTCTCGACTTTGACTCTTGATGCGTTGTACTCACGCCTCAAGACTCACGAGATTAACATTGTCTCTCGCAAGTCGAAGTCACAATCGATGGCTTTGGTTACCGATCCCAGTCCTGCCTCTAGTTCTTCTGCTGACACTCTCTCGGGTTTCTCTTTAGCTGCTCTGTGTGATATTGATGATGAGCATCTAGAGCAGCTCTCAGAGACCCAACTAGCCCTCCTAGCAAGAAAATTCTCTCATGCTTACAAGAGGGTTAGGGAGAGAAAGAGAGGAGGACATGTGATTTGCTTTGAGTGTGGTGGCCCCAACCACATTCGGGCAAACTGCCCCAAGCTAGAGGGCAAGAACGACTTCGGCGGTTCGAGCAAGAATGTCTACTCTGACAAGAACCGTTTCAAGAAGCCCCCAAGCAAAGGGAAGAAGTTCCGCAACCTTGGCAAATCCAAGAAGCTCTTCCATCGCGTCCTCACTGCCTTCGACAACCTCGACCTCAGCTAAGTGGAGGGGTGGAGTGACGACGATGGGAAGGACGATCAAGATCCCAAGGATGGCGAGGACTTCAGCGGCATGTGCTTCATGGCCCTTGAGGGCGACATCAGCGACATCAGCGACAGCGAGCTTTACTCCGACTCCGATGAGGTATATCCCTCCTATGACCAGCTCAATGAAGCTTTTCTTAAGCTAGGAGGATTTCATGCTAGATCTAGAGCTAGGTGTAGTGAGTTAGAGAAGGAAGTAGAGCGATTGTCACGGGAGCGTACTTCACTTATATCAGCTCCCTCCTGTGACGAATGTGATACATGCTGTGCTTTGCTTGGTGACATGGAGAAATTAAGGACCTCGCATGATAGTTTGTCTTCTGAGCTTGATATGATTAAGGTGAAGAATGTTAGTTTTTTAGCTGAACTAGAAATAAGTAGGACTGTTGCTATGTCATCTTCTATTGTTGAGACTACTTCTTGCACCTCATGTGAGGACAAGGAGAATGCTTTTAGAGGTCTTTATACCATGCTTCTTGATCTGCCTGAGACTTGTGAAAGTTGTAATAATTTAAAGATGAACTTAAAAAGGGCAGATCACAAAATTGCTAAGTTACAAGCTTTTCTACTTGAGCCTATTGCTTCATGTGTGAATTGTCCCAAGCTGACTGCTGAACTTGAATCTGTCTCTAAGCAGTTTCAAGAATTAGTTGATGACAATAACAGATTGGCTAAGTTTGCTTCTAAGGACCCTGTTAGCTCACCATGCAATAATTGTAACAAACTAAAATCTGACTTGATTGCATTGGATGAAAAATGTGTGAAGCTAACTAAGGACCTTCTAGGGAAGCCACCATCTGCTTGTAATGTGTGTGCTGGTGTTGGGAAGGAGCCCAAGGGTAAGGTAAAGACGCCTAGCGATGTGAACCAATTGGTTAGCAGTAGGACTGTCCCTTCTGAGTCGGCTGTGCGTGCACAAGCCATTCGTTCCTCTGCTGTTGGTTCTTCTTCTACTCCCTTACCCTCTGCTGTCTCTTCTTCCTCCTGCTCTTCTTGCACCTCTCTCTTTCGGGAGTGTCAGTATCGTATGAACACTCTCGAGAGGTTTGTAGGAGGTAAGAAGAAGCTAAATCTTATTCTAGACCAGTCAAAGATTTGTAAATTCAATCAAGGTCTAGGATACGATTTTTCTAAGGATATGAGGAAGCATCCACCTGCTATTTTTAGACCCATAGCAGCAAGTGTGATCAAGATTGAGCCCAGATCTGATAAAGTTAAATTCAAATCAGCGGGCTTTGTCCAGGGGATTTCTGATAGCAAGCTGATTCCACCTGTCGCTTCGACCTCTCAGAAGGCGAAGCCTCATCATGCTACTTCTACCTCTCAGAAGGTGAAGTACCATTGTACCTTCTGTCAGAAGGATGGACACTCGATCGAGAGGTGCTTCAGGTGCACCAAGATCACGCGTAGAGACCGTGTTGACGCTCTTAGGCGTATTCAGGTCAGCCCCAGACCATGAGTGCATCTAAGACCAACACGAGGTCTAGAGTTGCTTCTGATGGGTTTGGGCAGCATCGAGGACTTGGATTTTTTGAGTCTTCTGGTTTTCGTCCTCGATATGCCCCTGGTCGTGACTTTCGCCGTTCTAAGGGTAGATCTCATTTCCCCCATCGAGATGGCTACCCGTGGCGAGCTCAGCGTGTTGTTGGTGCTCCGACTCGCTCCCCCGTAGCAGTCGGACCCAGCAACAGCTTTAGGTCTGCACATAGACCTTCTGCTTCTTTGAGCAACAGAGAGCGTAGGGTAGACAGAGGTCAGTCGTGGGTGGCTACTTCTTCTGCTCCACGTATTACTCAGTATTGGGTGCCAAAATCACTCTTGATTTATCCCAGTACTGAGACTTTACTCTCTGTTTGACTCAGGTTTGCCGGGCTGGGAAGGGAGAGGTTTGGCTTGTGGACTCCGGTTGTTCTCGTCATATGACCGGAGACTCTCGTTGGTTATCTTCCTTAGCCCGTGCTCTAGGTGATGAGACTATCACCTTTGGAGATGCTTCGTCTGGGCGCGTCATCATGAAAGATACTATGCGCATTAATGATTCTTTTATTTTAAAAGATGTTGCCTAACTGAGTAAGTTGCAGTACAATTTGCTTTCAGTCTCTCAGCTTACCGATGACGGTTTCGAGGTGAGCTTCAAGAAAAACACTTGCAAAATTCTTGATTCTTCAGGTAGTCTGGTTTGTGGGATTTCTCATTATGGGAGGATCTTTCATGCTGATTTTGTTGAGTCTTCTGGTGATCCTCTTAGGTGTTTACTTGCTTCTAAGTCCTGTGACATTACTTTCTGGCATAGGAGACTTGGTCATATTGGATTTGACCATTTGACCCGAGTTAGCGGCCACGACCTCATTCGTGGTTTGCCGAAACTCAAGTTGGTCAAAGATCTAGTTTGTGCTCCATGCCGGCACGACAAGATGGTTTCCACTTCTCATCCTCCGATCACAGTGACTATGACCGATGCACCAGGACAGCTGCTCCATATGGACATAGTTGGACCAGCTCGAGTGCAGTCAGCAGGAGGGAAGTGGTATGTCCTTGTCGTGGTCGATGACTTCTTGAGGTATTCTTGGGTGTTTTTCTTAGCCTCAAAGGATGAGACGTTTACCCACTTTCGGGGTTTGTTTAGTAAGCTTTCTATTGAGCTCCCGGGTGCCTTACGAGTGATCCGTAGTGACAATGGCACGGAGTTCAAGAATTCTTACTTTGAGAGGTTTTGCAGTGAGACCGGTGTAGAGCACCAGTTCTCTTCTCCATATGTCCCTCAGTAGAATGGCGTTGTGGAGAGGAAGAACTATACCTTGGTCGTGATGGCCAGGACAATGCATGATGAGTACTCTACACCGAGGAAGTTTTGGGCTGAAGCTATAGCCACCGCGTGCCATGTTTCAAATTGAGTTTTTCTCAAGGCACACCTGCATCGCACCTCTTATGAGTTGAGATATGGGTGAAAGCCCAGTGTATCTCATTTTTGTGTGTTTGGATGCAAGTGCTTTATCTTGAAGTCTAGGAACCTAGATAAGTTCGAGTCATGTTCTTGTGATGGGATCTTTCTAGGTTACTCGCCTTCTTCGCAGGCTTATAGGGTCTGGAACTGCGAGACTAGTAAAATGGTAGAGACCTGTGAGGTGACCTTCGATGAGGCCAGTCCGGGGACTAGACCTGATATCTCAGGTTCTTTAGAGCAGTCCAAGACCATCTTCGTGGATGATGAGGATGATGGAGATGAGGGTTGTCTACCTGATCCAGTTCCTCATCCTCCCCTTGAGGTGCCTTCTTCCACCGCACCTCGAGGAGATCAGCTCATGCCTTCTGCTTCTTCTGGATCTAGTGGCTCTGTTCCTACCTCATCAGCTCATGAGGTAGAGGCCACTTCTTCATCTCATCCTGGACCTCCCCGAAACATCCAAAAAGACCAACCTTTTGAGCAGATTATTGGAGACCTCTTTGAGCGCATCACACGCTCAAAGTCTGGCTTGTCACAATTTTGTCTCCATTCTGCCTTCATTGCCTCATTTGAGCCCAAGGATGTCAGTCATGCCTTATTTGATGAGTCTTGGGTCAATGCCATGCATGAGGAATTAGAGAATTTCGAGAGAAACAAGGTCTGGTCGCTTGTTGAGCTCCCTCGAGGTCACAATGTTATTGGGACTAAGTGGGTGTTCAAGAACAAACAGAGTGAGGATGGGGTAGTTATTTGAAACAACGCTAGACTGGTAGCTCAGGGCTTCTCTCAGGTTGAGGGTCTAGATTTTGAGGAGACATTTGCCCCTGTAGCTAGACTTGAGGCCATTAGAATCCTGCTTGCCTTTGCAGCTTCTAAGGGTTTCAAGCTTTACCAGATGGATGTCAAGAGTGCCTTCCTCAATGGTTTTATTGAGGAAGAAATCTATGTGAGACAGCCTCTAGGTTTCGAGAACCCCAAATACCCAAACCATGTCTACAAGCTTTCCAAAGCTTTGTATGGACTTAAGCAGGCCCCTAGAGCTTGGTATGAGAGGCTTAAGTCCTATTTGTTGAGTTATGGTTTGAGATGGGTAAGGTAGATAAGACCTTGTTCATTCACCAGCATGGCACTGACCTTCTGCTCGTCCAAATTTATGTGGATGACATTATCTTTGGCGGCTCTTCGCATGCTCTCGTTTCAATGTTCTCGGATGTCATGAGCACCGAGTTTGAGATGAGCATGATGGGTGAGTTGACCTTCTTTCTTGGCTTCCAGATCAAGCAGACTCGGGAGGGTACTTTCTTGCATCAGGGCAAGTACACTCGTGACCTCTTGAGATGCTTTGACATGAGTGATGGTAAGCCTGTGTCAACTTCTATGGCTTCTACAGCTTCACTTGACCCAGATGAGGATGGCGAGCCAGTCGATCAGAAAGAGTACAGAAGCATGATCGGCTCTCTCTTGTACCTCACTGCCTCGAGACCAGACATACACTTCTCTGTGTGTCTTTGTGCTCGGTTTCAGGCTTCTCCTCACGTATCTCACCGTCAGGCGGTGAAGCGCATTCTTTGGTACCTTCGAGCTACCTTTGACTAGGGTATCTGGTACTCTTCCTCTTCCTGTCTTTCCCTCAAAGCCTTCTTGAATGCACACTTTGCCTGCTATAGGATAGATAGGAAGAGCACTTCTAGCACCTGCCAATTCATTGGCACTTCTCTTGTCTCTTGGTCTTCTAGGAAGCGATCGGTGTTGCTGATCCACTGCAGAGGCGATGCGTTGTCGCAGCCAGTTGCTTCAGCCAGGTACTTTGGATGGCTTCGACCCTGCGGGACTTTGGGTTAGTTATAGACAGTGTTCCACTCTTCTGTGATAACACTTCTGCTATTAACATTGCTAAGAACCCAGTGCAGCACTCTCGGACCAAGCACATTGATATTAGATATCACTTCCTTAGAGACCATGTGGAGAAGGGTGACATAGTGCTCCAGTTTGTGGAGAGTGACCACCAGTTGGCTAATATCTTCACCAAGCCTTTGGATAGCTCTAGGTTTTCAGCCTTGCGGGGAGAGATTGGGGTGGTTTGTCCTTATGGACTGTAGTGAGTTGAGCTTTGTGCTTTACTGCTTTATCCTGTATATTATGCTCCTATTCTCATTTTGTTGCATTGCATCAGGGTGCATTTGGGTTAGTCCTCTTAGCATAGATTAGAGTGTTTCTCTCGTCTATTTGCTTAGATTTCTTCCTCTCATCTTGTGATCTAGGATGCTGCTTATTAGCTCTCTCTCTTCTCACTAGGTTGACCTCACTCACTTTTTATAGGTTCTAGCAAGGGTTGGGCCACCCTTGGGTAGACAGGGAACGTGTTTACTCCTTAGTGAGTTAGATAGGCAGCTGATAGTCCTAGAGTCATATGGGGTAGATGAGAGTTAGTCTGAGCCATAGTATCCTCTATATCTTGTCTATGCTTTCAGGACTGCCTTTTCTGATTTCTTTGCCAGCTTCTCAGTTTATAGCTTTGGTTTAGGGGGAGTTCATTTGGGAACTTCTGAAGCTTAATATTGACATAACTCAACTTGAACTAAAAGTGCATCTACTGTTGAGGAGGAGTTGGATTTTCTGCATTTCAGCATTTTGCATTGTAATATAATTGCATGGAGCCTTGATTATTATCCTTAGTTGACATGTTTACAATGCTTTTACATCTTGCCATGATTTGTGCTTAATTGCTAGATTTATCATGACTTTACATGTGTCGTCAAGCCTTTGCCATAATAAGTTAATTAAAATTGCACAACTTGAATTAAGACATGTCATGTTAGCTCTTGAGACTAGTCTATTTTTAGTTATCCTCTTATGATTCATGCCATGTCAAATAGGCTAAGTTGAGCTTTGAATCTTTATTAAGCCTTAGATTGAGCTATGCTAGTTTCTTGATAAATCATGAGTTAGTACAATTGTTTAAAAAGCAAAAAGATCTTTTTATGTGTGAAAAAACTGATCTCACCAATTCTTTCTCATGAGCCTGCTTGCCATTGCACTAGGCATGAACTCAGGGGGAGTTTTGGATGACCAAGATTATCTCCTTAAGCTTCTTGCTTGGAATGGTCACATAAGGCTTGAGATCTAGCACATGACAAAAAAAACTTTGGTTGGAAACGACCATGAGTTTCAAAGAAAAATATGTCAATTGTGCTAAAATTGCTTGATTACAAAAAGACTAAAGTGCTTGAACAAATGATTCATTCTTGAATTTGTAGCACTCTAAAATGGCTCAATGCTAGCTTCTTGGTTCCACTTAGATTATTGACATGTCTTGCATCATCTTTGGATACCTTTAGCTAGACTTTGATCTTGAATGGCTCAACATGTTAAGAAATTCACCTAATATTCAGATTGTTACTTATGTGGCTTGGCTTGATTATGCATATTTAGTTATGATCTTGATAGCCTTCATTTGAATTATGGCTTGGTGTAATACTAATTTGTCATTTTGGATAATCTTCATGGCTCTAGTTGCTTAGCATTGAATAAAATTCAGCCACATCATGATTTATTTTCCTCCAAGTAACTTGATGACTTTATTGCCAAAAGGGGGAGACTAGTTGGGAAAAAGCCACATTTTGGGAGCTTTGAGAGCTTTGAGGAAAACTTGCTCTTTCTTTTGCTCCTTATGTCAACATGGTCATTAGCATCATCCTCTTTCTCTTGGACCATGTTTGACTTCCAAACAAACTCAATTCAATGCTTTTTCTGTGTTTGTCAATATACTCATCAAAGGGGAGATTGAGAGACCATGTGGAGGTATCCTCATGTTGGTGATGAGTAATTGACGGTTGGTTTAGTGAGTTTGAGTTTGTTTTGGGTATTCTAGGGTTGAGTACCTTTTACATGTGCTATTGTTGATATGCTGTTTCGTACGGTGCTATGTGATGGTTTGCTTGTCTGTGTGACTGCAGGACTTCGGAGCTAGGTCATGGTGAGCCGAGGAGGACCAGGACTAGGCACAGGAGGTGTTGAGGTCCAGACGGTCAGGATGCCGAAGATGAGCGAGGTGGTGAGGTGGTTGCGAGTCGGAGGCGAGGAACCGAGGCTGAGCTACCGGTGATGGACGCGATGGGCGACGACGGGAGAACCGGGACAAGGCTCAGGGAGGAGTCGAAGGTCCAGAACAGTTGGATGTCGGTTGCGGTTGTGCGCGACAGAACAGACCAAGACTAGACTCAGGTGGAGTCAGAGGTCTCGGTCAGCGTCGGGTGGACACGACGGGCAGCGGCGAGTGGATCGGGACTAGGCTCAAGGAGGAGTCGGAGGTCGCACGATCGGAGGATCTTTGGAGTGCGGTCGTGTGCGTGAGCGGACCGGACTAGACTCGAGAGAGAGTCGAGGTCCGTCGGTCAAAGGTGCGATTATGGAAGCTTCGGGAAGGTGCTTAAGAGGCAAAATGGTATTTTGACTCAAGCAATGGAGGTGGAGGCAGATTTCCCTCCAAAAATATGGTTTGAACCCTTTTCCTCATTTGTGGTGTGAGGTTTGAGTGGGTGGAGTATGACACTTCTTGTATTTCTCCTTGAGGGTGTGCCCTTGGTGTTAAAAGGAGAGGGTTGTGCAGCAAGAAGGGCAAGCATTCAGGCATTGTCGGGTCCCCGGATTTCCAAACCCGGACCCTCTGTGTATTACTGCACTAGTCCCAGATCAAAGCTAGTGCACACAGTTAAACAGAAATGATTCATGACCAACAACACATTTATTACAATTATAAAAGTACGACCACGTGTCTCATTATTACATTGGAGGTTCCAAGACCTCACACAACGAATCTGTGGAAGCAAGGTAAATTCAAAGTAGACCCATCAATATGCCACAGGCAGTTGACTGGGGAAGTGCGACCTAGAACTCCTGGAATCCTTCGTCGAAGCCACCAGCGAAGTAGTCGTAGTCTCCTTCTTGGGCTTCGTATTCCTCTGCTTTTTATGTTTGAGTGTAGCATGTGAGTAGATAAAGTACTCCGCAAGTCTTGGGAAAAATGCAATAGATGCAAGGCTTGACAAAGGAAGGCTATATGGTTCTTTTGCACAAAGCAATGTTTTAATTTCAATTACTACTAACTACTTTCAAAGGCATCAATTTAATAAAGTAAACATTTTAACAGAACTATCATTAACTCTCTAGTGAAGGTTCCAACCACCAACACTAGCTAACCAATTACAATTGGTCAAGTTTAAACTGCGGGTTCCATCCACCCTCTCTGGCTCCAACCACCAGGATACCCTTCTGAGAGTTCCCTCCACTCTCGGAATACAAAAACTTTGATTTTAAAACCAAAACCAGAAATCTACCATGGGAATGCATTCCTTGCCTGCCCTTGACCGTGGGCACGGCTATTCGAATAGTTTTACACTCTGTAGAGGTTGTACAACTTTACCCACAACAGATAAATTATCCTAAAAGTCAACACGCTTCCTTTGGCATGAGACCCAGATAAAATATCACAAAGCCTTTACCTTACTCTAATCTAGCTAGATACCACCCGCTGAGGTTTCACCGTAGGTAGGCTAACCGCCCAACCGAAGCCCCTCTTGCGCCATATGAGTCTGAGAAATCCTGTCCCTCACTTGTGAATAACCGGTCCATCCTCGCACCCACTTTCCACTGGTGGCACCTAAACTAGACTATCATAAGTTAGTCAGCTAGGTCGTACCCATATAGACTTGTGGTTGTACGGTTAATGCTCAGTCTGGACAAACACAAGCGTCGGTCCTTAATTGACTAGGGTGGAACATACACTTTTCAAGATCTCGTGCTAACTGCACCAACCCAAACCAACCATCCACCCTAATCTAAACCAACTTTCACATTTTAGTTTATTTTAAAAGAACAGTGGTAACTCCAATTACCACTAAATTTGTAAACACAAGGGTATTACAATAAATCATAATTTCCCATTTTTCAAGATTTCAAGGGTATTACATAGCATGACTAAGCATTATACTACCATCCTATTATTCACAATTGATTATAATACTCTCACTAAAGAGCCAAAGGAAATCCTAGGGAGACAAGGGTACATGGCATTCAATTTCAACTGAGGGCATAACAAAATTGGGGTAACTAATAACTTAATATTTGAACTAATGCTTTATGTAAATAGCAATGCACATAATTTAAAATAAGTAAAATATTTCAAAATCATAGGTTCAAGATGATCAAAGGAGACTTGCCTTCTTGCAGGTTCTCTGGGTCTTCCTGCTGCGAAGTGGAGAGATCGTCGACAACGTTGGAATCTACGCGGGAAAAGACGAAGCAACAAAACAAATAAATACAAACAAAAATAAAATAAACTCAAAAAATCAAATAGAGGCCATATTTCAATAGATTATGATTTTAGATGAATTTAGAAATTTGAATGGCTCAATTTGGAGTTAAAATGAGAAAGTTATGCTTGTTTGAAGTTTTCAGTTTGAATAAATCCAGAAATTAGGAAATTTCTGACAGGTGGGGCCCACTGGAAGGATTAAATTTTAATCTTTTATTTTATTGCTTTTACTCTGAGTCTGTGACAGGTGGGACCCACTGGTCAGTGAGCCCACGGGATCAGCCTCTGACATGTGGGACCCACTGGACAGTGAGCCCACTGGCTAACCTCTAACATGGGGGACCCACTGGACTCCGGGCCCATATGTTAGTGACCAAAATAGACGGGTGGGGCCCAGACGACAGTGGCCCGCACAGACTGGCGGCCGCTGATGGGTGGGACCCACTTGTCAGCGCGAAAAAATCGAAGAAAGGCTCAACCTCAGCGTGCGGAGCCGGGGGCTTGAACGCGCTGCGAGGGAACCGAGGGGGAGAAGAGAGCGCGCTGCTAACCAGATGGGCGGGGAGGCTTTGCCTACCCATATAGGGCAAGTTAGCCTTTTGAGGTACCTGCCGGAGGGGGCCGGACAGCAGTGGATGAGGCGGGGTTGCCGGCGGCGAGAGGTGGCCGGAGGGTTTCTGGTGACTCCCAAAATGCGCTCCCGGGGTGAAGGCGGTGCTGGTGGAGGGGTCAACGGGGTGCGGCGACGAGCGGGGACGGCCGGCGACGAGGAAGGGAGACGGCGCCGCTCGGGTTCTCCGGTGCGACAGTGCTCTGGCGGTGGGGAGGCTTGCCCGAGGGGTTGGAGGGGTTCGCCGAGGCACAGGGATGCTCGGGGTGGCGGTGGCGGGCTCTGGGGCGGACCGAGGCGGCGGCGATTGCTCACCGGGTAGCGGCGGAGCTCAGGGAGGGAGGTGGCACGGTGGCGAGGCGCTACGGGGCTCGAGAAGGGAGGTGGAGTGCGTCGGGGTTTTGGGCAGAGGAAGGCGAAGCCGAGGGGCTATTTATAGGGGAGAAGGGGGAGCAGGGGAGCGGCAATCACTCGCCGGTGCTGGCGGCCAGAAAAGGAAGGGAGAGGGGAGGAAAGGAAATAAGGGGGCGCGGAAGGAAGGAGATGCACGGGGAATCAGGGATTTGGTCGCGCGGTCGCTCAGGGCTTCCAAAACCGGAGGGAGCGAGGAAGGAAGGGCCGGAATCGGCTCGGATTCAGTCGCCGGCGCAAAGAAGGAAAGAGGGGAAAAGGAAAGGAAGGAGGCGGCTCCGCGGAGACGATGGATCTGACAGCGGGGCGGCGGCGTGGAGTGCTGGCGGCGGCCGACAAAGGGGGCCACGGGTCGAGAGGAGGGGCGGGGTGATAGCGGTGTGGATTGCAGCCACGTGGACCGGAGGCGGATCGGGCGGCGGGTGAGGTCTAAGTGGGAGGGGACGGCCGGATGGACCGCGCGGGCGGCGTGGCGTGCATCGGGCCGGCCAGGTGTCGGTCCGAGGGAAGAGGAAGGCGGGGTGGCTGACGGGCCGAGCCCGCGAGGCAGCAAGTGAGAGGGGAGGTGCGGCCTGGATGGGGCCGAGGGGAGACGTGGGCGGTTCTGGGCCGTCCACGTGTCGGCTGGAGGGAGGGGAGGGATTTTTAATTTTTTTTTGGAATTTGATTTTTATTTTCAAAAAAGGTTAGGAAATTAATTAGGCCTTAGAAAAAATATGAAAATACCTCCAAAAATTCCAGAAAAATTCACAGAAGCTCCTGGACATATTTTGGACTAATGTTGGTATTTAATTTTCATATTTTAAAATACCTTTTAACTTCTAAAAATAGGTTTTAAACTCCAGAAAAACCAGAAAATCAAAGAAAAGACAAATAAAATCCAATTACTTTAAAATAATTAATTTGAATTTAAATTTTTCCAGAAAGCCAAATTTGGGATGTTACAGGCATTCCTTGTGATTCCATTCTATAGAGAGAGTGCTCACGAGTGGAAACAAGAAATGGAGTGAGTCTGTAGCATGCTTGAGCTTGAGCAGTAGGAGAGGAGTGAGCTCCTATGTGTGTTCTCAAGCATGTATTGTAATCCCTTTGTATCAATTGCGTATCGGGACTCTTATGTATCGGGACTCTTATGTAATCATTCATTCCCTTGCAAATGAATCCATTTGAGTTCTTGAGGGTTTCAGTTCGTTTCTCAGTTTCTGCTGCTCTCTGTCCATTTTCATTATTTTGATGTTTGAGCTGTTTCTTTGAGCAAGGAGTAGCAAAATGGATTGCTCTGTAATGGGATGATATTTCTAGACCATTTGGTCAGCTTGTTCCCTAGAGTTCAATGAAAAAGAATCAAAGATTCCATTTCACCCATTTGCTCTGTTCTGAGGAAATTAGGGTTTCATGTCAGGGCATGGTTGATTCTCCTCATTCCCTTCAATAAATGACTTGCGGTTTGAGTTGTGAAGCCCTGAGACCATTGCTAAGCAAATTGCAAAAGCCCCTAAGCAAAAGATGGAAGAATCTTGAGAAATCTAAAAATTGGACTTTCTTTCATTTCATTTTCAGATTTCAGCATAATTCTTGATTCCTTGCTTTTGGAATGAATTCATTTGTTTCCTGAGGTCTTTATGCTATTAAGAACCTATTCTTGACCTTTTGGCTCAAGGAGAAAAGAAGAAAGATCACAAAATTCAAGTTTGAGCAGAGTTCATTGCTTGCTGGAAAAAGTTTCAGGTTTCTGAATTCGAGGGCCGGTCTGACAGGATTTGCAATGGCGGTCAGACCGCTCGGAGAAGGGCGGTCAGACCGGTGCACCTCGGGCGGTCAGACCGGCCCCTGACCGGCGGTCTGACCGGCCTTAGAGGAGCGGTCCAACCGGTGTTGAAAGGGCGGTCTGACCGGCCCATCACCACCGATCAGACTGGCCTACTGCTGCTCTACTGTTATTTGATGTTTTATGCTGATCTCTGTGTCCTCTCTGTTGTTTCTCTTCCCGATGTCTCTTCTGTATCATGCATTTCCAGTGAGCACATGAATCATCTTCATAGCTCCTTATAGCTATCGGAGGAGATTTCATCGTGGATATTTTCGGGGGCAAGTTTTTAAAAGAGGCACAATTCACCCCCCCCTCTGTTGCCATACCCGATCCTACACTGACCCCGGTCGCCACAGCTTCAGGGAGAACCGCACGAATCCCAGCGCCCCCCGAAGGAGCCGGCTCCCCGGGGCGGGGGGGGCCTCTGGGTCGGAATCGGACTCCAACAGGCCCCTGACCCCGGTCGCCACAGTGAACCCCCTCTCCCGATGCAAGGGCGACCGTGTCCACAGCCACTTCACTTTTGGAGACCGGAGCAAGGATTCTTCCGCCTCGGTAGCTGATGCGTCTTTAGTGCTGCCCCCTCCGCACCTGCCTCGAGGTCCGAATCAGCATACTTCACCGAGTCGGAGTCGGTTTCCATCGCACCATCAGCTCAAGTAGAGCTGGCAGGAGCGGCGGGCGATGGGCCGGGAGGACGACTCCCTGTTAGTGGCGCAGCTGCCCACGCGCATCTCGACCTATCAGAAATGGATGCATGATCGCGGTCGTACGGCAGCCTGACAACGCACGACGCGCCAACCATGTCCGGCCATGCATCCATTGCGTGTCAATGGCGTACCTTCCATTGCACGTTAGTGGTCAACGCGATTCCCAGAGCCATCAATGCAATGTCAGCAGGCCACTGATCGGTCACCCTAACTTCGACTCGGCGGTGGAACGCATCACGATATGGGCGCAATAAAGCAACATTGTAGAGCCACTTGGTTCTGCCTCGACTTCGGCTCTGCGCGGCAACCCCGGAAGTCGCCCCGGCTTCGACCTCGCGCGACGAGTCCGGGGACTACCTCGGCTCCATGTCTATGCTATAAGTCGACCCCCCACGGGTGGCCCCGTATATGAGGGACGTCGCTGTACAACGATGTTGGATGCAACCTCAGCTTCGTCTTCATGGGCTGGATCTGGCAGTGGGGCAAATAAAGGAGAGCACCGGCCTAGTGCCAAAGGGGGTACATAAAGCCCCCTCGCCCCCCATGATCGTTAGGTGCCAGTTGGTGAAAATACAACCATCCGCCCTCCCCGCGGTCAGCCGCCTCGACCGGGGATCCCAGATAAGCTTTGAATAAAGTCAAAATCAGGCCCCCTTCTATTCCTCCACATTCTCTGAACGCGTCATCAACGCTCGTTCTGCCATCAAACAGTGTGATTAGAGAAGGCAGAGGAACAGAGGTGGGCTTATTTTTGAGAATTGGATCATCCTAACCATACCCGGCTGTGCAGCAGTGAAGGACGGCACTGCAGTGGTGACAGCCCATATATATACCCGCTTCGCCCCCAGTCGGGAAGCGCAACTGGCAGAAGTGCAATTGGCGGGAGGTGAACCATCGCGGCGACGCGTGAGCACGACGCCTTCCACCCCCGGTGTGCCAATCATATCATGTCATGCGTCCGCCCCCAGTCATGTGGTCGCCTGGCATGGTCCAACTCCCGTCCTGTACCAATGATCGGCGCAGTTCTCGGGGCCATTAATGCACCGTCGGCGGGCCGCTAGCCAGCCACATCACCTCTGTGTCGACTTCGACTCCGCGGAATGACTCCATCTTTGACTTTGGCAACACCCCCGACTCCGTGGAACAACCCCGACCTCAACTCCCACTTGCTATTGGGAGTGCGCATCCACGGACGCCAAAGCCACGAGGTCGCCCAGCGGCACGTGACGTGCCAACCGCGTGCCGCCACAAGTCCTGCCCATCTCCAACTCCGCGCGGTGACTACGGAGCCCACATCGACTTCAAATAGCATCCCGCCACGCGTCCCCCTCTCTCAGGAAGGAGCGCACGACCGTGGTCGTGTAACCGCTGACAGCATACGGTGCACCAATCGCGTCCCGCCGCATATACCTTTCCACCGGGATGGGATGACGTGCATGACCGCAGTCGCTAGAACTTGACACATCAGCGATCAGTGCGATTCTCACTGCCATTAAGACATCGACTCCGAACTGCGAACTATCAGGCTGTATGTCAACTCCACACCTATAGAGTGCTCTCGAAAAACACCTCCGCCACGTGTTCGCTTCGGACTCATCTCCGCAGGAAGAGCCCACCCTCGGCTCCGGCATCACACGCGGGAGGCTGACCCGCCCCGCACCTCAACGCGTCCGCAGAATGAGCCCGTCCTTGCCTCAACTTTGACTCCACGAACAAAGGGGCTCCATGGTCAAAGGCAGCTTCAGCAACCAGCTCCGCTCTGTACCCTCGGTGCGAGGTCGGGCCATACTGGCAAATGTCAATTCCATCCAACAATACAGAAGGTCACAGGCCGCAGGGATGGAGGGGGCCAAATGGCTCGGCGACATGGCTTCGGCCGGTGAAGCCCTTCACCACGAGAGGCTCCTGTTGTAGGGGTGGCCCCCACCTAAGCCCAGCCAGCCTGTTAAAAGGTTGTAAAGCCCAAAATGGGACATGTATAATGATATAAATGCCCTTGAGAGGGATACTTGGGTGTAAAGACATAATTGTAAAACACTCCCATGTGAATATATATATGCCATCCAGGCCATGGGAGGCGCCCCAAGCATTGCTCACCTAACTCTCCACTACTATACTCTTTATCTCTGTTTGGTCTGTAACCACAATAGAAATGAAATCTGATATCAATGTGCTTGGTCCGAGGGTGCTATACTGGGATCTTGGCAATGTTGATGGCAGAAGTGTTATCACAGAAGAGTTGAACACTATCTATAACTAACCCAAATTCCCACACGGTCGAAGCCATCCAAAGTACCTGGCTGTAGCAACTAGCGGCAGCAACGTACTCGGCATCTGTGGTGGACTGTGCAACACTGGACTGTTTTCTAGAAGACCAAGAGACAAGAGATGTGCCAATGAATTGACAAGTGCCAGAAGTGCTCTTCCTGTCTATCCTACAGCCAAAAAACTCTGCGTCGGAGTAGGCTCTGAGGGAAAGATAGGAAGAGGAAGAGTACCAGATACCATAGTCAATGGTAGCTCGAAGGTACTGAAAGATGCGCTTCACCGCCTGTCGGTGAGATACGCGAGGAGAAGCCTGAAACCGAGCACATAGACACATGGAGAAGTGTATGTCCTGTCTCGAGGCAGTGAGGTACAAGAGAGAGCCAATCATGTTGTGGTACTCCTTCAGATCAGCTAGCTTGCCATCCTCATTTGGATCAAGTGTGGCTGATGACGCCATCAGAGTTGACACCGGCTTGCCATCACTCATGGCAAAGCATCTCAGGAGGTCACGAGTGTACTTGCCCCGATGCAGGAAAGTACCCTCCCGAGTCTGCTTGATCTAGAATCCAAGGAAGATGCTCAACTCGCCCATCACGCTCATCTCAAACTCTGTACTCATGACATCAGAGAACTAGGAAACAAGCGCATGAAAGGAGCTGCCAAAGATGATGTCATCCACATAAATCTGGACGAGCAGAAAGTCATTACCATGCCTACGAATGAACAAGGTCTTGTCTACCTTACCCATCTCAAACCTATGACTCAACAGATAGGACTTAAGCCTCTCATACCAAGCTCTAGGGGCTTGCTTAAGTCCATACAGGGCTTTGGAAAGTTTATAGACATGGTTTGGGTATTTGGGGTTCTCGAAACCTGGAGGCTACCTAACATAAACATCTTCCTCAGTATACCCATTGAGGAAGGCACTCTTGACATCCATCTGGTAAAGCTTGAAACCCTTAGACGCTATGAATGCTAGCAAGATCCTAATGGCCTCTACCCTAGTTATAGGGGCAAAGGTCTCCTCAAAATCTGGACCCTCAACCTGGGAGAAACCTTGAGCTACCAACCTAGCCTTGTTTCGAATGACTACCCCATCCTCACTCTGCTTGTTTTTGAACACCCACTTGGTACCTATGACATTATGACCTCTAGGGGGCTCAACAAGCGACTAGACCTTGTTTCTCTCAAAGTTCTCTAACTCCTCATGCATGGCATTGACCCAAGACACATCAGAAAGAGCATGACTAACATCCTTGGGCTCGAAAGAGGCAACGAAGACAAAGTGGAGACAGAAGTGAGACATACCAGATTTTGAGCATGTGATGCGCTCGAAGAGATCTCCAATTATCTGCTTTGAAGGATGATGGTTTAGAATATGACAGGGAGGTCCTCGATGAGAAGAAGAAGTGGCGTCTACCTCATGAGCTGATGAGGTAGGAACAGAGCCACTAGCTCCTGAAGATGTGGAAGGAATGGGCTGATCTCCTCGAGGTGCGGTGGAAGTAGGCACCTCAAGGGGAGGAGAAAATGGATTAGGTAAGCAACCTTCATCTCCATCCTCCTCATCATCCACAAAGATGGGTTCGGACTACTCTACAGAACCTGAGATATCGGGCCTAGTCCCCGGACTGGCCTCATCAAATGTCACCTCACAGGTTTCTACCATTTTTCTAGACTCGCAGTTCCAAACTCTATAGGCCCACGAAGAAGTTGAGTAACCCAGAAAGATCCCATCACAAGAACGTGACTCGAACTTATCTAGGTTCCCAGACTTCATGTAGGAGCCCAGATATTAACATCCGGATTCCTCTGTGATTACTGCACTATTCCCTGGATCAGTAGATAGTGCTCACAGTTACAGTAATGAATATCAAAATACATATCATGTGGAAGCGTAAAATTTAATAGTAGACTTACTCATGGGCCGATTAGGCCGAAATCATTAAATTGCAGCAGCGGAAGAACGAAGCACAGGTGGGACCTTGAGACATGCCCACAGCGACCAACCGGAGGTTCGCGACCTAGCCCTTGACATCTTCATCTTCTTCGCCACTTGTCCAATCTTGTTCTGAGGCGAGGTGATTTGATTTCTGATTCTGAATTTTTGTCGCAAAGCGAGCATGAGCACTCGACCACGTGCTCATGAGCCAATACACTGAATGCAAATAAATAGTATGCATGGCTTAACAAAGGAGAGGCTCGGGCTATTTTATTTTGCGTAGAGTGCTTTGAATACAATTAATTAAAAAGCCCTATGACTTAGCAATTTTGGAACAAATCATAATGTACAAGGAAATGCATTATTAATATCGATTCAGATTCCATCCACCGTTACATGGCATCTGCACCATATAGCAATTTCTTCAGCGTTATAGCAGCTTAACTTACCATGGGGCGACACCCGGACAATTCCAAACCAGGCGGTCCTTCGCCCTTCAAGTTTCCATTCCGGTTTCCAATATTTTTAAAACAGAACTATATCCAGTTAAGTTCCCATGTCTGCCCTTGACCGTGGGCACGGCTATTCGAATAGTTTTGACTCTGCAGAGTTTGTACACTTTCACCACAAGAGATGAATTATCTTTGTTGCCAACATGCTTCCTTAGGCATGAGACCCGGATAATTTATCGCAAAGCCTTTACCTTACTCGATCTAGCTAGACACCACCCACGCCGAGGTTTCACCGCTGAAGGGTTACACCACCACGATCGAAGCCCCTCTTGCGCCGTGCGAGTACAGTACACCCTGTGCCTCACTGTGAGTAAACCAAGACACCCGGCACCCACTTTCCTCGGTGATATCTGAACTAAACCCTTGCAAGTTATTCAGCTAGGTCGTACCCATTATAGACTTGTGGTTGTCTTGTTTTACATCGGAGGTCATCACAAGATTCAGTCCTTAGTATTATCGGCGGTTCTACCACACTCCATAATTTGTGCTCCCACCGCACCACATACCAGCCCCAAACCATCCGCTCGGATATTTAAGCAAGTTGGGATTTTTGGGAGCATAAAATAATCATATCAAAATATACCAGTCATTCCCACCATGACTACCCAAACCAGTTTCTCAGGATTAAAAGTGATGCTTGGGCGCTCTCGCGCCCATTAATATCTAAACAATACTACGCATGGCATATAATTACGGACTTATTTCCGAAAGGTTACTATTATAATTTGTGCTTGGGCGACAATGTTCACATGTTCAAATATTCCAAAGGAGGGGTAATATTAACCAAGTTCACAATGGGATATAACTAGAATCTTAACTTAACATGTATTTGCATATATCATAACAGCATGCAATTTGATAATTTAAACAAAAGTAATTTGCAGAAAACGTAGGTTCAACATGATCAAGGTATTGACTCGCCTGGCGCGGTCTACCGCGATCTTGAGCTCGCTCATAGCTGTCTCTTGGGCTTCTGGTCTTTATCTTCGCTTCGCTCTTGATCACGCTTGATCCTTTAATTCTTCAGGATTCCCATATCTAATTACGCGCTAAATGACTGAATACAAATAAAGGCAAATAACTCAAAAGATCCAAACAAATCCGAATAAACTTAATTTAGTTTTACTTGGAGTTAATGGGTGATTCGTGTGGTTTGAGGCAAGGCCGATGGTGGGAGGCGATGACTTGATCTTTTTATAAATATTCTCTTTTTATTATTTTGTTATTTATCAAGGAAGTTCCATGAACTAGATTAGACCTATGGTCTGGTGCAGGAGTGTAATGGACAAATTCTATCTTTAGGGTATGCATTCCTTGCAAGTTAGGTAAAGGCAAACTGGACTGATGGATGAGATCTGTACTTATTCTATAAATCTTTTAGTCAAAAGTATTATAACACTTAGATATCTTTATTAAGAATAATCTCTTATATATGTCTTTACTTATTAATTGGATTAAGATAAATAGCAGAGGCTCCTTATTTATTCATATACGGTAATTAATTAAAATTTAAATCTTTAATAATCCTATTATCATATTTTATGTATCTTCATTCATCGCTAGCTTAAGTTTAATTCGAATTAGGATCCTTTGGTACGGGTCCCAGCTTGATTTATATACAATTGTACTAAATTTTATTATGTACCAAAGCTAGTGTTAGGATTTAGTTAATGGCACTATTATTAGCTTGCTCATACTTTAGCTACTATTAGGCTTAGCTCCACTTCTAATTCTAGTTTAAACTTAGCTACCGGAGCAAGGCTTAGTATGTATCATTTTATGTGAAATGTTAATCTAAATACCAATTGTCATTATTAACTAAATCTAGCTTCTGATATTTATTTATCGGCGATGTACTAAGGGTGGGGTCTGCATTATGAATCTTGACTTTCCAATTTAAATATGTATTTCATTTAATTTGGTGTTAGCATGAATCAATAATTATTTAAGGCTTAACCATAAGTCAGTTGCATACAAGGTAGCCTCTATTTCAATTTGAATATCATGGCCTAAAGGTTTGTTTATTAATGTTCACATTATTTAACAGTAAAAATGGATTATCCTAGTTACTAGGGATAAAGACAATATTTTAGGGTTTAATTTTGCAATGGTTAATTTCTACATCATTTACTAATATGCAATGGTTCATAGCTTATGGTTTACTAACTCTTTATTTATTAGAACATCATGAGAGCTTGAACCTACATGTTATCCTAATTAATTTCTCACTATTCCTTAAGTTAGGGATTAAGTTCTATACAAAAGATTAGAAGAATATTAGCAACTAATATGTAACATTCAATCAAAGGTTACATATTTATTAGGCCCATTTACACTCTCAATAAATTTTGTTAGCTTTCCTGGATCATTTCCTATTTTTATTAAATTTGGATATTTAACCGAAGCCACTTTTTCTTTATTAATGTCTTTAGTTAATACCTAGATGTTAAATAATCATTCAAACCATATTCGCTATTCATATATGGCAACTAACCCAAATTCAATATTGAACAATCTTGTTTTATCTCCTAGCTAAAATTTTATTAGTTTTCCTAGATTATCTCTTATTTTTCCTGAATTTTTCTTAATTAAAATGGAGTAGGAAAAATCAATAGATAAAAGAAATAAAAGGATGCGGCCTTACGGGATCGAACTCAGGACCTCAGTATTGTGGCGTTGGAATGCTCGGTCTAGCCAAATGGACACGGGCTGCTACCTGACAAAGTACCAGTGCTTAATTAGAACAACAAAGAGGTAGACAGAGCAAAACAGAGGAGCCGGCTCGAGCAGCCATGGCCGACAGTGGTGCCGGCGAGGAGCGGCCGGGGAGGCGGGCGTAGCCGGCAAAATGGGTTCGTCCGGGGATGGGGAAGCCAGTGGAGGAGGCGGCGCGACCCGAGAAGGCGGCGAGGTGGGTGGGCGGTAGCTCGGAGCGGCCGGCGGCGAGGTGGCTACGGAGCGCCGATGACTGGGAAGAAGGGGAGGACATTGGGCGGGCGCGGAAGCACACTGGAGTTAAGGGGATGCTCACCATAGGTCTGGTTGAGCCGGGGAAGCACCAAGGCGAGCCAGCACCGGGAGCCTACTGCGGCGCGGGGGTGTCATCGTCGCTGGCGAGCTGGGGTGGACGGCAGCTCCGACCGGTGGTTGGGGAGGCTCGTGGGCGCCGAGAAGATGCTCCCCAAGCGAGGAATCGACGGGAGGTTGACTGAGGAGGCGGCGACGGCGGGAATGGTGGCGGCGACCAGTTTTGGAGAAGAGGGCCGTGCAACGAGCCTGAGGCACGGGGATTCGATTGGGTGAGAGGGGAGGTAAAGGGCTCCAGGAGGCACGCCGGGACGCGCTCGGTGAGGCGGGGCGTCGCCAGAGGGCCGAGCGCGGCGTGGAGGCGCTGCGGCCGGTGCGCACGGGGGAAGAAGTAGGGGAAAGCGCAGAGCAAAAAGGGAGGCCGGGAGGCTACTTAAAGTTGAAGGGGGGTCACGGGGGTATGCTCGAGCTACTACTGGGGACCGAAGCGCGGGACGACGGGATGGCGAGGGGATTGAAGTCGACGGAGCAGGGCGCTGGCGCAGGGCAGAGGGTGACGGGCGGGCGACGACGGGTGAGCAGGATTCGCGCGGCGCGTGGGCGGCGATGGGACGAGGCAGCGCGCGCAAGAGAAACCGGGGGCGGCAGGGGAAATCGGTGGGCGAGGGCAGCGCATGGCGGCCACGCGGAGGAAAGAAACTGAGCTCGGCGCAGAGGAAAAAGAGGGGAAAGGAGGAGGAAAGGGGGAGCGCGGGCGGAGAGAGAAGGAGGAAAGTCCATGCCGCACAGGGGGTGGCGGTCGGGCCCAGCGGCCAGTGGGAGAAAAGGAGTGGGAGGGGAAGAAAAAGGAGAGAGAAAAGATAGTGGGGCCCACCTGTAAGTGAGAGAGGAAAACAGAGAAAAGGGAAAGAAAAAGGAAGAGAGGCCCAAGCATTTTTCTGGATTTTGGGTTTTTGTTTTAATTTGCATTAGGTCCTATTGATTTTTGGAATTTGCATGTTTGGCTCAATTATCTTGATACAAAATATGATAGTCCTCCGTTTTCATTTTATTAAATGTTTGCTATAAATTGTATATATAAATTTTTGAATGCCCAAATTTGGGTTTTGTATGCTTTTTAGGCTAGTCTTTCCAAAATGAGATTTTATATTTCCGCTCGGGTTTCCCTCTTCTTATACTGGATCATCTTTTCAGACTCGCATTTTAAATCTTGATTTTCTATCATTTAAGCATGTTTGTTTCCTTCTTGAACCTTTTAGCTCTTTGGAAGTACAACCAAATTTTTAGAAAAATACCATGAACTCCAATTTCAAATAAAATATATTGCAAAAAGAATTCAAAAACTTCACTTTTTCAAATTTCAAATTTCAGGATGTTACACTTCAGAATAAAATACTTGCAACCAAACACGCGAAAATGAGAGACACTGGGCTTTCGCCCGTATATCAACTCATGAGAAGTGGGATGCAAGTGTGCTCTTAGAAAAACTCTGTTTGAAACATGGCACGCGGTGGCTATAGCCTCAGTCCAAAACTTCCTCGGTGTAGAGTACTCATCAAGCATCGTCTTGGCCATCTTGACCAAAGTACGGTTCTTCCTCTCCACGACACCATTTTGCTGTGGGACATGCAGAGAAGAGAACTGGTGCTCTACACCTATCTCATCGCAAAACCTCTCAAAGTAGAAATTCTTGAACTCCGTGCTATTGTCACTACGGTTTGCTCATAAGGCACTCAGGAGCTCAACAGAAAGCCTGCTAAAAAGACCCCAGAAAATGGGTAAATGTCTCGTCCTTCAAGGCTAAAAAAACACCCAAGAGTACCTCGAGAAGTCATCAACCACAACAAGAACGTACCACTTCCCTCCAAACGACTGCACTGTAGCTGGACCAACTATGTCCATGTGGAGCAGCTGTCCTGGTGCGTCGATCATAGTCACTGTGACTGGAGGATGAGAAGCAGCAACCATCTTGCCGTGCCGGCAAGGAGTGCAAACTAGATCTTTGACCATCTTGAGTTTGGGCAAACCACGAATGAGATCGTGGCCGCTAACTCATGTCAAATGGTCAAATCCAATATGACCAAGTCTCCTATGTGTAACGTTCTAAAAATTCAAGAATTCAAAAATGTGGAGTTTTTAAATTTTTTCTTGCATTTTGCTAGCACTCCAATTTCTTTTGAATATTTACCTAAAATCTTTTTGAGTTTTATGCCATAGAAATTAATAATCAAGAATACTCCCAAAAACAAATAATAATCTTGTAAATTATAAAAATAGAAAATGTCATTATAGATCATGAAATCAAGATGCCAACACCTTGAATTCAAATTTGGGTCAACAAAATAATAGCCAAATTAAAAACTTACATATTAAATAATGGACATAAAAATTTGAAATCTAATTAGAGAAGCAAATGGCTAAAGGAGTATTAAAAACTCACATTTTAATTGGTTGGAAATTTAAACATAAATTTTATGTGAGAACTAAAATTAATAATCTTGAATGTTAGCCTTTGCATTTAGACATTGACCCAAAACTAGAATTAAAAATCCAGAAATTAAATACAAAGCTTAATTAAAAATTCAAGTTTTGAATATCAAGTAAAACTCTAAAAATTAATCTCAATGCAAATTGGAATTTAAAATAAAAGCCTAAAGTTCAAATTAATGTTTGATCCTTTCTTTTTCCTTTTTCTACCCATTCTCTTCCCCCTCTCTTACGCGCAGGCCCTACCCTTTCTTTCTTTCTCTCCCCTCTTCCTCTCCCTACCGCTGGGCCCCCCGGCATCTCTCTTCACTCCCCTTCCCCTTTCTTCCTCTGTCCGCGGGCCCTCTTTCCCAAGCCTCCCTCTCCCTCCCTCTTTCTTCTTTTCTCTTCTGTGTGCCCGCGCCTGCCCCGGTCCCGTCTCCTTCTCCTCGCCTTCACCTCATGTCAGCCAGGCCCGCCTCCAACTACTCCCCATCCCCGCCCATTGTCCTGCGTCAGCCACCACCTGCCCCGGTCGCTATCGTTGCACAGCGCCCCACTGCGCGCGCACGTCGCCGCCCATCCCGCCATGCACACACGTCCATGCCCTGTCGCCATGACCGGCCACCAGCTCCGCACATTGCCAGCTAGCCCCGTTGCTTATAAAGCCCAGCTCCACCCCCAATCGCGCCACCCTCGCCCACTAATCCTTGCCTCTCGCGGAATCAAAGTCCCCGCGCCCTAGCTCGCCGGGATGGCTTCATCCCCATTGTCGACCGCCGCCACCATTTCCGCCACCGTTGCTAGCTCAGTGGACGCTGGCCCAATTCCATTCGCCAGGTGCATCACCTAGTCGCCACAGCCCTCCCCCGAGCTGAAGGATTGCGCGTAGGCTACGATAGCAGAAAACAAAACTTCTCTACCGCGCACACCAGGACATCATGCTAAGGAGGGATCATGGATCGTTACCACTAGACGCGCAGCGCAGTGGAAGAAGAGTTGGAGAAGCCGATCCAACCACGCGCGTCGAGGTAGTAGTGGAAGTAGCCGATCGTCCCGAACAGATCGTCTCCTCCACGCGATCAACCACACCACGAGCAGATCCAATCTGTAGGTTGTTGATGCTGATCAACGCCGCAACGAGCAGCGCCTCCACCGGTATCCACACGTCCGGGACTGGAACGCCGATCGCGAGTGTACCAGCACTCGCGAGCGGCTAGGGTTTGGCTCAGGAGGTGGCGGCTAGGGTTTGGCTGGGATTAACAGAAGCATGCACCCCTCAACCCTTCGTCTCCATATATATAGACCTCCTCACTTGGGCTCATGGACTGAGGCCCAATAGGAGTCTATCCGGATCTCTATCCGAATTGAGCCCACATCCGAATCACATTCGAATTAGTGTTCCAACCCGTTAAGTGTGCGACCCTGTAGGTTCACGTATACTTGGTTGCGACCCGGAAATGCCTTTTCGGTCACCCTGTTAATAGCGGCCTCTAGTAAGACATATTAACCCCAAAGTATACGTAAAGATCATATCGGCTGAACCTGTAATGTTCTCATGTACGAATCCCTTTGCCTCACGATATAGATTGAGCTCAAGGCGAGACCTATGTCATCCTCTTAATAGCTCAATCACTCTCTCGATTCTGTGATGGATTATAAACTCGTGATTGACTCCTCAATCACCTTGGCATGACCATGCACTTTCATAATCCATTACATCGAGGCCCGAGATATCTCTCCCATAAGGAGGGCAAATTCTATCTTGATCATTCACATCCCACTACATGTTTCATAGCAAACCCGAAGACTACTTTTATGACTACCCGATTCACGGAGTAGTGGTTAGTAGTCCCAAAATAGGCTACTACGCATGTTGGGAACCATGATGATCTCAAGTCTAAGGATTCTACATAAACACTACTTGAGACCAACTGATGACACATGGAATCTCTGCAGTGTCTCATAGCAAATTCGACCCTAGGTAAACAGAAATTTAATTAAAGATCGAACCTTGTCAAGTGGATCCTAATTCAAATTAAATTATGCCAAGCACTAAGTAAAAGGATAAAGATATCGATATCGCAAAGACTCTAATTAAAAGGGAGCATATTCGTGAATAGTATTAAAATATAATAGCTATGGGTTATTAGTAATTAAAAATAATCTCGCTAATATGTAACCTGAAGTCCAAGGATACTAGGTGTAGCTAGGAGTGGTATTTATGTCTGAATTATATTTATAACCTAGAATAGTCCAATAGGTCACCCTAGGATAGCTCAGTTGTCGGGGCAATGGAAAAATAGGAATCAGCTAGTGTCAACTATTTATATAGCAGTGACTAAATAAATAGTTCCATGTGATAATAAATAGAGTGTTAATTATTTAGTTAATAAATTGGTTAATTGACAGTGAAACTCACATAAAATATCACAGTGTGAAATGCCACAAACACAAACTCTTAGATTAATTCGATAAGTTAAATTGATGTACACCATGAGCGAAATTCATAACCTAATTCTTAAAAGATCGAGATATGGCATTATATCATTTGCTATGCCAAGCCATCTTCAGGTTCTAAACAGGATGTTCTCATGAATACTCCTTTACCATGAACCTTCCTTAACATCCATCTCGTCGAATCGCACTGTCGTCTCTCACTTCGCTGCAACCCCGTTTGACTCCGTCAACGCTCCGCACCCACCAACCCTATCTCGAGTCACCCCAAATCACCTACTAACTCATAATAAAGCTAAATTAAGTTTAATTGGATTTATTTGGGTCTTTTGAGTTATTTGCTTTTGCTTGTGTTTAGTTGTTAGCGCGTAATTAGAAACTGGAGTCCTGAAGATTCTGAGGGCTAAACAAGAGCAAGATCAAAGTAAGGACGAAGACCAAGGACTAAAGGACCATCACATGAGACAGCTTTGAGTGAGCTCAAGACCGTGGTAAACTGCGCAAGGCGAGTCAATACTTTGATCATGTTGAACCTACATTTTCTACAAATTACTTTTGTTTAAATTATCAAATTGCATGCTGTTATTTTATATGCAAATACATGCTTAATTTAGGATTCTAGTTATATGCCCATTATTTAACTTGTTTAATATTACACCTCCTTTGGAATATTTGAATATGTAAACCTTGTCGCCCTAGCAAAATTGTAGTAGTAACCTTTCGAAAATAAGTCCATAATTATATGCCATGCTTAGTATTTCTTAGATACTCATGGGCGTAGGAACACCCAAGCATCACTTTTAATCATGAGAACATTTGGTTGGGCAGTCATGGTGGTAATGACTGGTATATGTTGGATACGATTATTTTAAGCTCCCCAAAAACCTCAAACTGCTTATCTATCTGAGCGGATGGTTCGGGGGGTATGGTGCAGCAGTGCATGAGAGTGTGGTTAGTAGTCGAACCGCCCAGATAACCCTACGGACTGAATCTTGTTAGGACCTCCCGTGTAAAACAAGTATAACCACAAGTCTGTAAAGTACAACTTGGCCTAGTAGATTTACCAGGCCCTGAAAGTCATCCTCATAGGTGGAGGAGGTGAGGTAGTGCAAGCGGCTGTCTGGGTGACGGCTTGAATGGGGCATCCGCAGATGGTGAAGTTCTTCTGCAGCATGCTAGCAGTGTGGGTAGCTAGCTGCTAGGCACATAGGAGGCGAACATCCCGCACAACCTAAGAGACCTGCCACAAGTGGGCCAAGCTCATAGGGGTGAGATGATGGAAGGGGCGAGGTACTTTGAACGATTACCGTGATGGTTCGCTCAACTGCACAACTAAGGAATCGTGTGGGGCAAATGAGTAAACTGTCTCTTGTGGGTAAAGTGTGCAAATTCTGCAGAGTCAAAACTATTCGAATAGTCGTGCCCACGGTCAAGGGCGAACATGGTAACTTAACCAGATATAGTTCTATTTCAAAAACTTTATGGCGGGAATGGAAAAGTGGAGGGCAGTGGAAAGCCCTGATTTGTGTTGCCCTTGGTGTCGTCCCAGTGATAATGTAAGCGGCTATAATGCTGAAGGTCTAGTATATGGTGCAGAGACCATGTAATGGTGGATGGAATCTGGATCGCTATTATTATTGCATTTGATTACACATTATGTTTTTGTTCAAAACTACTAAGTCTTAGGAAATTTCTATGTATTATATTTCTAAATAATGACGATACTTCTCACAAAATAAAACATCAGGAAGAATAGATAGAGTCGTAAGAAAAGAGGATGGCTATTGGTTGTAAACACACAAGCATGATTGCGGATTTTGTGTCGATTATCAATAGGAAATGACAGTCTGTATTCTGGGTAAATGAATTGGTGGACTCAAATTAAATGTATTTGGATTATCATTGGATTGTAGAGCGAATAAACTGGCTAGATGAATGAATTAAATGATTTTGGAGAATTATGGAGTGTGGAAGTAATTGCTGGAATACGATACTGATTAATAAATTCTTGGGAGATGTTGGCAATATTGGGGATTAATAGAATTGATGGATTACTAGATTACTAGAATTTGACTCAATTGAATTTCTAGGAATTTGGATGCGTTATAACAACTATTGGAGTATAATCTTAGTCGATGATATTCTTGGTGGAAGTATACTAGGGAATTAGTTATAGATATATAATGAAAAATAAGGTTGGGTATTGGAGGAGCAAATCATGGTTCTGGATTGATAACTGAAAGGATTGAATTGTTGGAAAGTCCTGATATGAATGATTTCAGTGGGTTTAAAAATAACTATGATGGATAATTGTTGGAGCTCAGAAGTGAAGAGTTGATGAATAGCAACCACAAGATTGGTTGGTTAGAAATTTAGGATACAAAGGATACTGGTGGAGCTAAAATGAAGAATACTAAATTTTCATTTGGCTGGGGAACTGATTAAATTGGTAAATAGGGAACTCAAGATTGGATACATGAGTTGGTGGTGAAATTTATATTCATACGAGAGTTAGTAACCCCGATTTGATTAATAGAATTTTTAGACAATGCAATGGGAAAGAGTATGATCGGTGGATTAAATAGGTGATGATATTCACTGTTTGGAGTCTTAGACAACAATCAGTAAAGAAAGCGTATCTTGGTGGATTAAGTCAATTATGGTAATCGCTGTTCAGAGTTATAGGCAGCAATAATAACACTAGGATCAAATAATAAAAATGCTATTGAAAGCAATCTCTGGCAAATAAAATAACTCGAGCCTCTCCTTTGAATAGCCATGCATATTAATTATTTGCATTCTGTGTATTGGCTCACGGAGCACAGTGGTTTGTGCTCACTCTCGCTCTCACAATAAATCCAGAATCAGGGAACCGGATTGCTACACTTCAAAACACTCTTAGTCATGATGGCGAAGAAGATGAAGATGTCAAGGACTAGGTCGCGAACCTCCAGTTGGCTGCCTGTGGGCATATCCTAAAGGTCCCACCTGGGTGCTTCATTTTCGCTGCTGCATTTTATTGATTTCAGCCTAATCGGCCCATGAGTAAGTCTACAATTAAATTTATGTTTCCGCATGATATGTATTTTGGTATTCATTTCTGTATCTGTGAGCACTATCTACTGATCTAAGGAATAGTGCGGTGGAATCACAGAGGATTCCGGATTGTAAAATCTGGGCTCTTACAGTATGCCAGAAAGAAAGGTCACGGGACTCTGAAGCAACTAAACATCTGAGAGGATCACCAGAAGATTCAACAAAATCAGCACGAAAGATCCTCCCATATCTAGAAATCCCGCAAACCAAACTCCCTGAAGAATCAAGAATTTTGCAAGCATTTTTCTTAAAGCTCACCTCTAAACCATCATCGGTAAGTTGAGAAACAGAAAGCAAATTATACTGCAGCTTACTAAGGCAACATCCTTTAAAATGAAAGAATCATTAACGCGCACTGTACCTTTGGCGATGACACGTCCAAAAGAGGCATCTCCGAAGGTGATCGTCTCATCACCTGGAGCTCGGGCTAGGGAAGAGAACCAACGAGAATCTCCGGTCATGTGTTGTGAACACCTGGAGTCCACAAGCCATACCTCTCCCTTCCTAGCTCGGCGAACCTGAGTCAACGAGAAAAAGATGGCTCAGTACTGGGATAAATCAAAATAGATTTTGGAACCCAATACTGAGTCACACTACGAGTAGGAGAAGTAGTCACACACGTCTAACCTCTTACTACCCTACTTTCTCCGTCGCTTAGAACGCCAGAAGGTCTATGAGTAGACCTGAAGCTGTTGTTGGGCTTGACTGCTATGCAGGAGCGAGTTAAAAGCACCAGCAACATGCTGATCTCACCGCAGGTAGCTATCCCGACGGGGGAAATGAGATCTACCCTCAGGACGGCGGATATCACGACCAAAGGCAAATCGAGGATGAAAATCAGAAAACTCAGAAAAGCATGTCCTCGATGTTGCCCAACACATCAACACGACCAACTCTAGATCTTGTGTTGGTCTTAAGTACACTCAAACTCTGGGGCTGACCCTGAATACGCCTAAGAGCCTGAACACGGTCTCTCCACGCGATCTTGGCGCGCCGGAAGCATCTCTCGATCATATGTCCATCCTTCTGACAGAAGGTACAATGAAACTTCGCCTTCTGGGAGGCCGAAGCAACAGGTGTTACCACCTTACCGTCAGAGATCCCTTGGACAAAGCCCGCTGATTTGAACTCAACCTTTTTGGTTCTGGGCTTGACCTCGATCACACCTGCTACTATGGGTTTGAGAATAGCAGGTGGATGCTTCTTAACATCCTCAAGAAAATCATATCCTAGACCTTGATTGAATTTGCAAATCTTGGATTGGTCTAGAATAAGATTCAGCTTCTTCTTTCCTCCAACAAACCTTTTAAGAGTGTTCATAAGATACTAACACTCCTGAAAGAGAGAGGTGCAAGAAGAGAAGGGGGAAGAAGAGACAGCAGAAGGAGAGGAAGAGGAACCAACAGCAGAAGAACAAATGGCATGTGCATGCACAGCCGCCCCAACTTTGAGGTCTTCGCAAAGAACAGGAGGGCCAGTCATATCTCTAGCCGTTTGGTCCTCGTGCCTAAGCGTCTCTACCACTTCCTTAGGCTTCTCCTCCACCATAGCACACACAACACAAGCAGATTGTGGCTTCACTAGAAGGTCCTTAGTTAGCTTCACACATTCCTCATCCAATGCAATCAAGTCAGATTTTAGTTTTTCACAGTTATTGCATGGTGAGCTAACAGGGACTTCCCTAAGCATATTGAGCCATTTTCTTGTTATGATCAACCATTTCTTGAAATTGCTTGGAAACAGACTCAAACTCAAAGGTTAATTTAGGACAGTTGATACAAGAAACAATGGGCTCTAGCAAGGATGCTTATAATTCTACAATTTTATGATCTGTCTTCTTTAAATTCATTTTCAGGTTATTGCAGCTTTCACATGTTTCAGGCAGATCAAGAAGCATAGTGTAAAGACCTCTAAAAGCATTGTCCTTATCCTCACATGAGGTGCAAGAAATAGTCTCAACAGTAAATGAAAGAGCAGCTACCCTAGTCATCTCTAGTTCAGCAAGCAGACTAACATTCTCCACCTTAAGCATGTCAAGCTCAGAGGTCACACTATCATGGGAAGTCCTTAGTTTCTCCATATCACCAAGCAGAGAAGAGCATACATCACAATCGTCACGGGAGGGAGCAGATATAAGTGAAGTAAGCTCCCGTGATAGTCTCTCTACTTCCTTCTCCAACTCACTACACCTAGCTCTAGATCTAGCATGAAATTTTCCTAGTTTGAGAAAGGCATCATTGAGCTGGTCATAAGAGGGACATACCTCATCGGAGTCGCTATAGAGCTCGCCGTCGCTGATGTCAGTCTCATTAGCCATGAAGCACATGCTAATGAAGTCATCGCCGTCCTTGGGATCTTGATCCTCCTTGCCGTTGTTGTCACTCCACCCCACCACGTCGCTGAAGTTGATGTCATCGAAGGCGGTGAGGACACAGTGGAACAGCTTCTTGGCTATCCCAAAGTTGCGGTACTTCTTCTCTTTGCCTTGGGCAGGAGCTGGGGTCTTCTTGTTGTGGTTCTTGTTAGTGTAGTCATTCTTGCTCACACCGCCGTAGTCGTTCTTGCCCTTCTCCAGCTTGGGGCAATTCGCTCGAATGTGGTTGGGGCCACCACACTCAAAGCAGATCACCGGCCCTCCTCTCTTTCTATCCCTCACTGTCTTGTATGCATGGGAGAATTTTTTGGCTAGGAGGTCTAATTGGTCTTCTGGAATTTGTTCTATCTGATCGTTATTAATCTCACATAGTGCAGCAAAAGAAAAACTAGAAGGACCATCAGAAAAAGATCCCAAAGCAGGGCTGGGATCAGTGACCAGTGCCATCGACTGAGATTTCGACTTGTGAGAGACAATGTCAATGTCGTGAGTCTTGAGGCATGAATATAATGCATCAAGAGTCAATGTCGAAAGGTCAGTGGTGTCCTTGATGGTGGTCACCTTCATCTCCCAAACACGCAGATCCAAAGCCGAGAGCATTTGATGAGTGTTGTCCGAGTCGGGTTATGTGAGACCGACCGCTCGGAGGTTGCTCAAGATCTTGTGAAACCTCACAAAGCACTCATATAGGGATTCTCCAGCGAGCATTTCAAACTTGTTGTAATCTCGCTTATACTGGTCTTGTCGTACCGTCCTGATTTGGGTGGTGCCCTCATGGTAAGCATCAAGGGTCACCCAAATGTCATAAGCCAATGTAAGATGGGAAATGCGATCAAATTCGCTTCGGCTCAAACCTTGGATTATGATGTTCCTTGCTTTAGCATTCGCCTCATTATCAAGCATGTTTGTCGTATTGATGTTCTCATCGGCAGGAACAACAAAGCGCGTTTTGACCTTCTTCCAGATAGCATAGCCCTGAGCCTGTATGTAAGACTCCATCATACTCTTCCAGAAGGGATAGTCGATCCCATCGAAGATAGGGGGCTTGGTGCAATACTTGTCTGTCGCCATGGCTCACAGACCGGTTAAGATCTATCAAGAAGAGCTAACCGGCTCTTATACCAATTGTAGGACCGAAATGTCAACAGAGGGCGGTGAATGGTGCCTTCAAAAATGCCCCAAAATCCACACACACTTCTTCTCCGATAGCTATAATAGCTATAAAGACAGAAGATGAATGCTTACTAGAATGCCAAAATCCGATCGACAAAAGTGATAGAAACAGGCTCGGCCAAAAGGATATGAGGGAACATGTTTGAGTTCTCACTGGAGACAAAAGAGAAGAACACAAGACAGAGAGGAAAACACAAGGCAGCAAAAGAAGGATCATTCAGAAGTAAGCCAAGAGGCCAATTTAACTGCAAAAGGGAAAGCAATCTGACAGGTTAATCACTACCGGTCTGACTGCAAGCTGAATGACGGTCAGACCGCAGTAATACAACTGGTTCAACTGTTGAATTACGTCCGGTCAGACTGTCGAAAACCAGCCGATCCAACTACTGATGAATACCAAGTCTGGCTGCTAATTACCTACCAGTTTGAGCAGAAATAGAGCAGATTCCAGTGCAAACTCAAAACCGGAAGCAGCAAGAACTCAAATGGCTGAAAACAGAAAAAAACTGGATACTTCAGAACATAAATAGTAAGAGAAGTTTAGGTAACCTGAAAAGAACAGAGAGAGAAGCAAGACTGAACACTGCAAACTGCCAGCTTGAAGAAATACAACAGACCGAAAACAAAAGACACAGACTGAAACCGAAATCAGAAACAAGGATCACTGGGTTCGGTTGGAAATATTCTCCATAGACCAAAACAATTTAAGAGTGAGAGATCAACCAGTTCGGTCCAGAGCAAACGACAAGGCAACTAAAGAATAGTCAACCGTGATTACTTTGCTTGTCAGGAGCAAAGAAGACTCTGCAGCACAGCTTAATCAAACCTTCTCACCGAGACCCAATAGAAAGGGAAAAGAAGCATAGGAAAGAGAGCAAAACAAAGAGTAGGCAACAAGGAAAAAGAACTAAAGCTGCTGACTAAAAACTAATAGAACAAAGATTACTACCAAGAACAAAGGGAAAAACAGAAGAATCGGGGAGAAGAAAATTGTGCACACATTGAGACCAAAAAGAGGACCGATTTTGAAAAATAGATCAAACGCCCAAGAGCTCTCAAAACTTAACAAGAGAAAATACCTCGGCTAAGAAGAAATCAAGAGAATGAGACTTCCTCTGCCTTCAAAAATAGTAAACCCTAGATTTGGCGAAAACAGAGGAAATCTCAGGAGAGAGCTGCTGGTGATCAAAAGGTTGAATTCTTGAGATTCTAGCGGCTTTCTGTTATGGATTTTAACATCACAACTAGAACTCTGTCTCTGAGACAAAAAAGAACTAGCAATCCAAGACTACTCTGCTCAGACTGAATCAGGAGACAAAGAAGAACAAAGAATAGAGGCAAGGCAAAAGCTAACACCTAAAAGAACTAGATCAAAATCTTTGCTCTCGAGACATTACTGGCCAAGATGGCCTGGAGAACAAATCCCAGTTCAAAGACAAAGAAGGATATGCAGCTTACAATAGTTCAATCGAGAGAACCAGAAGGCAGTAAAAACAGAACTTGAGCAAACAAAAGGAACAGAAGAAAGGAAATCCAATCAACTCAAACAGAAGACGTCACAAATTGATACAGAGACATGAATGATTATATATGCTAATGTTTACATCCTGATCATTCCATCTCTCATAGAGATCAACACACGTAAAGAAAACAAGAACTCTGTCTCCAGAACACAACTCACAACATAAGAGAAATAGAAGAACCCACACACACATGGAGAGAAAAACCCTAAACACTCTCTTTCTCTCAAACCTACCACCAGGGAACCCCCTCCTATTTATAGCCTTCCACTACCGAGTTCACAACCCAACAGCTCCAACAAACCAGCGCTTTATCCATTAACTCGAAACAAAACCACTTCAACAAGCCTGAGTCAATTTTACCGAATTGCCCCTCATGCTCCTTCCCGGAAGCTTCCTCTTTTCTTGCTGTCCATGCCTCGCAACCACCTTGAGCTCTTGCTATCTTCGGCATCTCCTGACCGCTTCGACCTTAGCACCGCCTATGCCTAGTCCGGCCATCCCATGCCTCGCCACGACTCCGCCTCAAAGTCCTGCAGCCATCATAGACAAGAAAACATCACATAGCACCACTCAAGATAATGTAATCATACATTCACATCAGTAGAAATACTCAAACAAGAAATAGCCCAACGACCGGTCGAAAAGAAAATAGGTGTCCCAAGCACGTCCGACCGCGTTCGACCAGGTCCTACCACAGCGAACTGCACTACACTACAACTTGGCTCGAACCACACAAACCAAACTCAAACTTTCATAAAATAGATGTCAATTACTCTTCACACACAAGGGTTCACCTCCACATGGTCTCTCAAACTATGCATTTGATTGATCCTATATGTATGTTTTAATCTTGTCTGACATGTATTTGTGGTTTGCATTAACTGACTATGTCATACCATTTTATCTCAACGCTAGTAATTTTGATCTACATTACGCCTTTTAATTTTAAGGGGTGCAGGTGTCCTGTGAAAACTCCAGTCTTGATAGGTTTAGTTAACTGAAATTCACTCAGGAAAACTAGAGCTGTAATGCTGAGGGAGTTATATTTTGTGGTCTGTCTGAATAGATTGCTAAATTGTTTTATGACCTTTATTAGTACTTTATGATATATGCTTCACATGTTAGCTACAAGATTTAATACTAAAATTGAATATTCAAGCCTGAGCTCTTAATTTTTACTATCACTGCCATTTGTCTATTTTGTGGTCTATGTAAATAGATTGCTAAATTGTTTTATGACCTTTAGAAGTACTCAATAGTTGGCTAAATTGTTACCTATAAGATCTATTTGGAATGGCATGTTACTGTACCAAAGGGACCTTGTAGCAATAATATATGCCACATAGACCTTCAAAGGGCATGAAGCTACCGATACACTCCAGTGTGTCCGGTTCAATGAATTGGATACACTAGAGTGTGTCGTTTGCTTCATAGAACTTTGTTTAGGCCCATAGCTCACTTTATTTAGTTTTTTCTTAGAAGAGAGATGGTGTCCACACAGTCGTCATCGTCTTCATCCGGGTCTCATGCTCCCAAGATTAGAATAACTAAGCATGGCCGAGGAGCATCGAAAAGGCCAGACGGCTAAATGACCATCACGGTGGTCCCTCTACAAGCGAAGAAAGTAGTGGCATCATATCGGACTACCTGCGGGATAATTGGAAGGCAACGGGTCTCCATCACCATAGCAAGCTGGAAAGATTTGGCAAAGGATCACAAAAATCAGCTATGGGAGGAAATTACAAATTCGTTCAAGATCCCAGTAGAAATACAGGGACTTATGAAACGGCACACACTCCTCGCAACGGGAAAAGCATGGAAAAATTTTAAGAGCACTCTTGTGACGCAGTGTGTGGCCAAGGATCTCATGCCCTTCACGAGGTATCCTTTCATGTCGCCGGAAACATGGGAGGCCTATGTGCAGATGAAGACAATGATCGAATTTAAACAATAAAGTGCGGCGCACAAGGCTCTCCAGTCACAAAACACTCACCCTCACAGACTCAGTACCGCTGGGTACGCGGGTAAAATCCCGCAGTGGAGGATGTAGGAGGAGGTCACAATCCGATCGGAGGCCTCCCCGCCATTTGCCGGTATCGCAAACAAGCGCGCTCGAAACTGGTTAAAAGCGAGATCATCAACCACATCTTTGGGTGTCTCTTTCAAAAACCCTACAGATGAGGAAGTGTCCCAACGCCTGGTAAGGTATGTTAAACTACATAGTTGTTAACACCTCTTGAACTTCATGGATTCAAAAATAACATGATTAATTGCCTCTTGTAGCAATCATTGATTATTGAATCTTCTCGTGGCTCCTTTCAAGAATACAGGGACAGAGATTTACTATCACAGGCCTTGGGAAACAAGGAGCACCTAAGTCGCACACGAAGCTTAGGGGTTTACGTATCGTGGAGGCACGAATTTCCTGATTACTCTGAGACATATAGGAGTAGGAAGAGATCCAAGGTGTACCACAACGAACAAATAAAATAGAAGCTTCATGCTCAACTTGAGGAACAACTATCTACCTCACTTCAAGAGTAGATTGCCTCACTTCGAGGAGAGATAGATTCATTGAGGGAAGAACTGAGACAAGTCCGCAACCAATCGCAACCCACCCCTACTACTGCGGTACCCAGCCCCCTCAACGTCGCAGTAGCTGCGCGTCCACACCAATTACTGAACATAGCGATGCCCACTTACCTATCGACAATATCCAGGTAATGTACCCCTTTAGAATGCTACATAGATCTCTCTGGTGGATGCCTTAACTCATCCTGTATCGTTATGTAGGAGCCCATGCCTTGCATCCTCAGAGTGAGGCTTGTTGGCTCTATTCCCGTTGACGCTAGGTGGGGGATGGCGTATCCATTGCTGTCAGGGACGCTGGTGCACGGTGTACAAGTAGAGACCGGTTTCATAAAGGTTCAGGTGGACATGATTAATGATGTTTTTAACACCATCCCTCTTGAGAAGCCCCAAATGAAGAGATTAAGACATTAGGGGATGCCGTCCACACATTCATTTAGTGGCCCAAGAGGGACATCGCCCTCGAATTGTCTGTGCCACGATCTCCACATCCAGTGACCCAAGAGGGACATCGCCCTAGACCTATCACATTGGCTCCGATGGCTCTACCTCCAGCTTCGATTCCGAAGCCTGTTGCATCGGCTCCTGCCGAGATGCCACCGAAAACATTTCATAAGCGAGGCTTTAAGACTCAAGCGAAGAAAATTAAGGCGCATCTCGGGCCATGGAAGTTCATTCTAGGAGTGTCGTTGGTCCCCGAGTCATAATTATCCCGGCTTGGTTTGGATTGCAATACATTGCATACCTGGTATATGTAGAGGTCCAATATGAAGCCAAACTAGCAGAGTGTATTCACTGTGAAATATACGGAGGCAAATTTCCTCCACAACTCGGGCTACTTCATCGTGACATTCGAAGACTTATTCTTACTATTCAATCTCGATGAACTCGACGCCTCACTTCTACGATGCTGGACACTGTAAGTGGATTGTACAATGAAGTTCTACATTCGCATTATACCTGTTGTAGGGGTGGCCCCCACCTAAACCCAGCAGGCCTGTTAGAAGATTATAGGGCCCAAAATGGGACATGTGTAATGGCTTAAATACCCTTGACAGGGAGGTATCGATGTAAGGGCACAGTTGTAAAAGCACAGCCCATATGAATATATATACAAGGGAAGGCTAGGAGAGAAGGGACCACTCTCTCCCAACTCCCCACTACCACATCTCTCTCTGTTTGGTCTGTAACCACAACAGTTGGCGCCGTCCGTGGGGAGGACAGGAGCAAGCCTGAAATCCGAAGAAGGATGGCACCGAAAAAAGCTTCGTCGACAGCGGCGAAGGGAAAGAAGGTGGCTGGGTCGGAGCGTCGCGGGGGTACCAGGGCTTCGGCATCGGCTGTCGCGGTGGTCGCGGACGTCGACGCTCACACTGCAACGACCGACCCCACCACTGGCGCTGTGACGATCGACCCCGCCACTGGCGCCGCGACAGCCAACCCCGCCACTGGAGCTGCAACGACCAACCCCGCCGACGCAACAGCGACCAACCCTACCACACTCACCGCAACGCTCGCCGGTAGCGTGGTCCGGGCGGTTGGAGATAGCCACAACGGAGCGACCAGCGGCTCGGGAGCTCGCGAGGTGATCGTACCCGTGCTGACCCGTCCGCTGGGCGCGCCGGTGGCCCCGCCCGCACCAACGGTGGAAAGCGCCCTGCTGGCGGTCCTCAACGCGTTCCAGCGGGAGCTAGGGGATCTTCGCGGGGCTGTCCGAGACATGCAAGAGGCTCGGAGCCAGCAAGCCGTGCCAGAGCCCGCGCCGGAAAGGGCAGACAGCCGCGACGCCCCCACATCCAGCCGCGTGTCGCTGCGATGCGTCGATCCAGAGTCCCCGCTCTCGGCAGGACTACAGCAGGCGGCGTGGCCCAAAGACTTCAAATTCCCCAGTGTCATTGAGCCTTACAAAGGCAATACGGACCCCCGCGAGTTCGTGCGTGTGTACAAAACCGCAATCGAGGCCGCAGGTGCAGACGACACTGCAAAGGCGAAGGGGCTCCCCCTCGCACTGCAAGGAGTGGCGCTTTCCTGGTTTTTTTACCATAGAGCCAAACTCCATTTACGCGTGGGAGCAGATCCGCGACCGCCTTTACAACAACTTTCAAGGGAGCTATGTCGAGCGGGTCGTATGAACCAGCTCTCGCGATGAAGCGAAACCTTCAAGAAGCTCGGGACTACCCAAGAGCTTCGTGAAGGTGCGCTGCCAAGTCAAAGACATTAATGAGACAACCATCATCAACACGACCATACAGGGCCTTTGTCCGGGCCCATGGCCGAATACAATGCGCGGAAGCCTATCAAGACAGTCGCCAAGCTCTTCGACAAAATGGAGGAGTATGCGCAGGCAGAGGAGGAGGCGTGGAGACGCAGCGCCGTCGCCCCGGACCTCGCCCAAGCAAAGCGCTTGACACACGGGGGGGGGGGGGCGAGTGATGATTCCTCGAAGCAGGGCCGCAGACGAGAACCCCGGGGAGACACTCCCAGCGGTAGCGATACCGGGGGCAGGAAGCCTCTTCAAGGGACAGGCGCAAGCCCCGACATCACCAGCGCAGGCCACAAAAGGTCCGCCATGTCCTCGGCATCGAGAATGCCCCTCGAGGACCTGCCCCCACCTCGCGGGGAGCGGGCTGGGGATGGAAAGGCGGACCAGATCGCGACGGGCGACCCCGCGCGAAACAAAAAATTCTAGATTACGGCAGGTGGTGTGAGGTGCACGGTTACGGCGACCACCCCACGAAGACGTGCGTCGAAGTCATGGAGTTGCGACGGATGACGGCCGGAGCTCGGGCTGCATCTGGGGAAGGCACGTGGTGCCGCTCCATCAGCGTCATCACCGGAGGGTCCCTATCGGGGGCCCCCTTGGAGCAGCCGCAACCGTGGGTACCGCCCCGCGACATTACCTTCACCCTGGATGACGCCAGGGGTGTGGAGTTCCCTCACCAAGACCCTTTAGTCATTCAGGCTCACATCGCAGGCCATGACGTCAGGCGCATCCTCGTCGACGGGGGGAGCTCTATGAACATTCTGTTCACGAGGGTCCTCGATCATATGGGAATCCCCCGAAGCCGCTTAGAGCAGTCAGGAGCTCCACTTCAAGGCTTCGGAGGCCAACCGCTGGAGGCCATAGGACACGTGTCCCTTCCAGTTACATTCCGTCAGGAGGGTAACACCCGAAGCGCGCACGTCATCTTCGATGTCGTAGACATCCCGCACCCCTACAACGTCATATTGGGACGGCCCGCCATCAACTCCCTCAAGGCAATCCCGCACCACACCTTCTTATGTATGAAGCTCCCGGGCATGGAGGGCGTGATCACTGTCTTCGGCGACCAGGACCTCGCCAGGTGCGTCGAAGTCAGCAGCCGGGAATTACACCGGTCGGTGCACGTCCTCCTAGGCATGCTCGGCGATACGCCCTCCGCTCCGGGGTGGACACCTAAGCCTTGGTCGAGGGTGGAGCCAAAAAGGTTCCGCTCCAGGCAGAGGGGCAGTTTGTGTCCATTGGCGAGGGGCTCCCTACGGAGGTCGAGCGAGACCTACTCCAAGTGCTTCAGAACAACACCGACATTTTTGCATTGTCACCGGAGGACATTAAGGGCGTAGACCGCGCAGTAATCAAGCATGGCTTGGCGGTCCTCCCTGACGCCAAGCCGGTCAAGCAAAAGCTTCGTCACATGTCCGTGGATCGACAGCAGGCGGCCAAGGTGGAGGTGGCGAAGCTTCTCCGGGCCAGGGTCATTCGCGAGGTCCACCACCCAGAGTGGCTCGCCAACCCAGTATTGGTCAAAAAGGCCAGCGGGGCCTGGCGTATGTGCATTGACTTCACGACACTCAACAAGGCGTGCCCAAAGGACAATTACCCCTTGCCACGCATCGATCAACTGGTCGACGCTACCACCGAATGCGAGCTAATGAGTTTCCTGGATGCCTACTCTGGCTACCACCAGGTATAAATGGCCGAAGACGACGAGGACAAGACCAGTTTCATCACACCGATTGGGACTTTCTGCTTCATCAGGATGCCCTTTGGCTTGAAGAACGCAGTCGCTACCTTCACCCGCCTCGTCGCACTTGCCCTCGCCGCCCAGCTCGGGAGGAATGTGGAAGCCTACATTGGCGACATGGTGGTCAAAACCCGGCAGCTCGCTTCGCACGGCCGGGACCTCCAGGAGACCTTCGACAACCTCAGGAAGGCCGGCATCAAACTCAACCCCGACAAATGCGTCTTTGGTGTGCAGGCGGGCAAACTATTGGGCTTCCTCGTATCCGGATGAGGCATCTAGGCGAATCCCGATAAGGTTGAGGCCATCATGGGTATTGAGCCGCCCAAGACGACGAGGGAGGTCCAGAGGCTGGCGGGCCGCATGGCAGCCCTAAGCTGCTTCCTATCTAGGGCAGCGGAGCGGGGTCTACCATTCTTTAGGACACTCCACGGGTGCAACGGATTTTGTTGGGATAGAGACTGTGCGGAGGCCTTCAACGAGCTCAAGAAACACCTGGCGAGCCTCCCCATTCTGGTCGCCCCAACACTAGAGGCTCCCCTCTTGCTCCATCTGGCCGCGTCGGTTACAGCGATTAGTGCCGTCCTCGTCCTAGAGGAAGGCGCTGTACAGCGGCCCGTATACTTTGTCTCCGAAGCCCTCCAAGGCACCAAGATGAGATATACGGAGCTTGAAAAGCTCGCTTACGCGTTGGTCATGGCCTCCAGAAAGCTTCGACATTATTTTTTGGCTCACCCAATCACAGTGCCTTCCTCGTTCCCCCTGGCAGAGATGTTACACAATAAGGAATCTACGGGGCGCATCGGCAAGTGGGCTGCCGAGCTCGCCCCGTTCTCCCTGACATACGCCTCACAGACGGCAATCAAATCTCAAGTTCTCGCCGACTTCCTCACAGAATGGACTCCACCGGCTCAGCCCGCCCAGAAGCACGACGACCCAGTATGGACGCTCACCATCGACGGCACCTACGGCGTCACGGGTGCGGGCGTAGGCGCAGCGATTGTTACGCCCGAGGGGCAGCGCCTATTATACTTGGTGCGCCTTGCGTTTCCGGCCACCAATAACACAGCTGAGTATGAAGCGCTGCTCTTCGGCCTGACGAAGCTCAAGGCAATTGGTGCGCGGCGCGTGCTCGTCCGCACAGACTCGCGTTTGGTGGCAGGCCACGTAGACAAGTCATATCAAGCCAAGGACCCCGAGCTGGCCAAATACCTCGCGGCCGTAAGAGCGAGGGAAAGGCATTTCTTGGGCATCACTGTCAAGGCCATCCCTCGCGCGGAAAATGAGCAGGCCGACGCCCTCGCAAAGGCGGCTAGCCAACAGCTGCCACCCCCTGACGGGGCATTTTACGAAGTGTTACCGCAGGTGACCATCGCGCAGGACAACCGGGACGCGGCCCTCATTCACCACATCGTCCAACAGGGTGACTGGCGAGAGCCTATCTTCAATTTCTTGCAGGGTATTGCCGAGCCGGAGGACCCCGCCGAGCTCCGGCGTCTGCAACACCGTGCCAGATCCTTCCAGGTGTTTGAAGGGACACCCTACAAAAAGGGAGTCTACGCACCGCTCTTGCGCTGCCTCTCGCACGAAGAAGGGAAAAAGCTCCTTGCAGAGATCCATGCGGGGGTGTGTGGGTATCACCTCGCGCCAAGGTCTTTGGTCGGCAAGGCATTCAGGCAAGGCTTTTACTGGCCGACTACCATCACTGACACCCAGGACCTCATGCGTCGGTGTCAGGGGTGCCAGTGGATGGGACGTATCATCCGTAGGTCCCCGACGAACCTCAACCCTATTCCCCCGATGTGGCCGCTGGCACGCTGGGGCGTCAACATAGTGGGACCACTTCCCCGAGCCCCAGGGGACTTCCGGTTCGTGGTAGTTGCGCTGGAATATTTTTCCAGGTGGCCAGAGGCAGCAGCCCTGGCCAAAATAACCTCGGTGGCCATGCAGCGCTTCCTTTGGCAGAACATAATATGTCGCTTTGGCGTGCCCAGGGAGCTCACCGTCGACAATGGCCTGCAATTCGACGCTACCCTATTCAAAGAGTTCTATGACAGTATGGGCATCACGCTTCGGTTCGCCTCGGTCGGGCACCCTCAGTCCAACGGGGCAGTCGAGAGGGCGAATAGCGCCGTCTCTATCGCGTCAAAAAGCGCCTGGTAGGGTTGCCGAAGGGCAAGTGGCCGAGCGAGCTTCACAGCGTCCTCTGGTCCCTTCGTACAACGGTAACACGCCCGACGGGGTTCACGCCTTTCAAGCTCCTTTTTGGTGATGAGGCAGTGACGCCTGAGGAAATCAAGGCTGGTTCGCGGAGGGTCCTCGTCCAAGCGCCCAACGAGGAGCGTCGCGTGTCCTTGGACCTCCTCGATGGAGCGCGGGCGAGCGCAGCCCAATATGTCGAAAAATACGCACGGCAGACAGTGCGTACTCGAGATCGGTCACTATATCCGCGAGTGTTCAAGCCTGGCGATCTCGTCCTCAGAGTGGCGCTCCATGCGGAGACCGTTGGCAAGCTGGAGTCCAAGTGGGAAGGTCCATACATCATGACAGAAGCATTACAGAAGGGAGCATACCGCCTCGCCACACTCGAGGGGGCAACTCTCTGCCACACATGGAACACGGATAAGTTGCAGCGCTATTACGCCTAGAAGTAGGACGAAAAGTATAATGGCATCAGCCCCTCCTTGTACGATGCTCGCCTGCACAAACGGGAGTTCAATAAAACTGGCTGTTCGTAGAAAGTACCATGTTGTCTGGCCACAATGTGCAGAAGATCACCCCCACACTCGAGGTTCGCCTCCGCACGCGCCAGTCTACGGACTCTATATGAAGTCGTAGCGTCGAGGTCCGCCTCCGCACGCGCCAGTCTACGGACTCTAAATGAAGTCGTAGCGTCGAGGTCCGCCTCCGCACGCGCCATTCTGCGGACTCTAAATGAAGTCGTAGCGTCGAGGTCCGCCTCCGCACGCGCGCAGTCTGCAGACCCTAAATGAAGTCCTAGCGTCGAGGTGCGCCTCCGCACGCGCCAGTCTACGGACTCTAAATGAAGTCGTAGCGTCGAGGTGCGCCTCCGCACGCGCCAGTCTACGGACTCTAAATGAAGTCATAGCGTCGAGGTCCGCCTCCGCACGCGCCAGTCTACGGACTCTAAAGGAAGTCGTAGCGTCGAGGTCCGCCTCCGCACGCGCCATTTTACGGACTCTAAACGAAGTCATAGCGTCGAGGTCCGTCTCCGCACGCGCCAGTCTACGGACTCTAAATTAAGTCGTAGCATTGAGGTCTGCCTTCGCACGCGCCAGTCTATGGACTCTAAATACGACGTAGCAGGGGGATGCCCTTGCGCGCACTCTCGGGAGTATAAGCAAGAAGCAGATCCTGTGCACGCACAGGCGTTGCCCCTGTGCGTACTTGGAGTATAAAAGTAGCATACAACATTAATAACGGGTGCTACATCGGTTTACTGCAAAAAATGTCGGGGTTACATGACCACAAAAACAAGGGCGCAGTACACCCACTCCCCTAACCAACCGCTCATCCTTCGTGCGGTGCTGAGGGGCCCGCGCCGCCATTTTGGCTCCGGGGAACTCCTTCGAGCCAGCGGAGGAGGTCCCCACCCCCATGCAGCGTTTGCTGCACTGCAACCCTGGCTGCGTCCTCCCCGACTAGCCCCAGATCCGTCGGTTAAAGTTTCGGAGGCCAGGCTCGATGAAGCGAATAGCGTCCGACATCGCCTCCGGCCGGGCAGGGAGATCCAAGTGAGGGTTCGCCAGCTCATGGACATGTCTACACCCATGCGTGTGGAGCATGGCGAGGGCGAGGCATGCGCCGAGGAAGCCGCAATGCTCACTAAAGGTGCTAGCGCTGTGAAGAGCAACGCCGACCCCTTCCTCGACTAGCCCGAGCGTCTCCACCAAGTCCTCCGGCCCATGAGTAGCGTCCGGCACGTCGACACACAGATCCCGCAGGGCCCGGTTCAGAGACTCCATTGCCCTCCACGCTGACATGGACGCATTGTCCAAGGCGTGGTCCTTCTCCATAAGAGACTCCACCAGCTGGGCCTTCTCCTCCTTTAGAGCGGTAATCTGCTGCAAAAAGAAGGTACGTTCCTCCGCCGCGGCATGCTGGACTTCCTCAGTCCTGTGTTGCGCGGCCGCCAGGGCGCCCTCCAGCGCGTGAAGCTGTTCGTCCTTCGGGACGTGAGCGTCATCCACAGCATGAAGACCGACCTCCAAGGCTCTCCGCTCCCGAGTACGGGCCTCATCCAGCGCTTGGCTGATGACAAGCGTCTGGGAATAGCAATAAGAGTCAGCAGGTGCCTGGTAGTACTCTAGCAACCGCGAGCACACATACTTACCCTTATCTCCAAGGCCTGCAGCGCGAGCGCCAGGAGGTCTCCCTCGCACAACGACAACATCTGTCGATCCAAGCCGTCGCAGGCGCACTCCGCAGCTGCATTAAAAGCGCGAAGTGTCTCCAGGCGCGGGAGGAAGTCGGAGAGAACAAGCTCCGCCCCCGCCGCGTCAGGGGCCGCGGAGGCTTCAGCCACTTCAACGGCGGCAGACGCTGCGCAGGCACCCCACGTGGTCGGGGCGTCGCGCACACCCCCGTTGCTCGATCCTTCACATCCGGGAGACTTCGTCTCGCCTGATGTCGACGGAATGAGCGAGCAAATCGGAGAGAGTTTCACGAAGTCGTGCGAGGAAAGGGAGCTGCACCTGCACCCTCCGCCGCGACGGAAGGGGGTGCCCGGTCAACCGCAGGTCGGGGGGCGAGTGCCTCGGGGGGCGGTCGAGAAGACCCTTCGGCCGCGTCGGGCACCACAACTCCAAGCACAGGGCCGGCGACGCCGTACCAACCCCTCGGAGGCGCGAGAGACTGGACTCGAGGATGTTTCGCCTGTGGCACCACAGGCGATTCTTCCGCGGCGCTAGCAGCCGCAGCTCCTGTCGCGCCTTCGGTCCCTACCGCCTCGGGCGCATCCGCCGTGGGTGGCAAAGCACAGCCGGCCGCAGTACTCTCGTCAGGAGCGACGTCCCCCCCGGGTTGGCAGGTTCTGGCCCAACGAAGGCCGTACGCATGGGCTCGATAGCACCTGCAGATGGTGCCGCCAATGGGCTCGAGACGACGCGCCCACCCGAACTGGTCCGGCCGGACTCATCGCCGGTCACACGTCCTATCCCAGCGGCGCCAACTGCAGTGATGGCTGGCGGGCTGGGTACGGCAACCTCGGAGCGGGCCCGGCGCCGCGAAGGCAATACCCCGTTTGGCTACCACCACCATGATGGCCCAGAGTCCCTGCGGGAACCTCCGCCGGCACCGCGCGCTTGGGCACAGCAATGCCCAGAACCTCACACGTGCGGTTTATCCGCCCCTGCTTCGCCGTTTTGGTCGCGGTCTCACGAAGCTTGTGCTCCTTGAGTGTGTACGGACCCAGGAACGCTACAACCGCGCGCTCCGCATCTTCTAGCCGGGCGACTGCACAAAAGGCAACAAGTCTTATCAGGCGGGGACTACGCAGGCATAGGGATACGTACCAACACACTGCACGACTTACAAGGAGCGGAGGGTGGAAGCAGGCAAGATATGGCGGGCGAACCCCGTCCTCTCGGCCGTCGCCCCGTCGCGCGTACTTCCACCGGGAGGAGAGGGGCGCCACCCCGTACATCCTAAACTCTTCGGCCAAGTCACGCATACTTAGCCGGCGCGCAACGCCAGCAAGCCTCCATAGCCTCTATGCGTCGTCAGCCTCCGGCTTCACACTTGGTGAGATATTGAACGAGATTGGCCCACCTCGTCACAGCATGCCGCTCGCGCTGGTCACGATGTAATAAAACCACTGCCGCATCCAGCCGGACTCCCACCTCCCCAAGGTGGCCGACGCAGGGAATAGCGTCGTGCAGGACGCTCGCAGCACGAAGTCCACGCCGCCAAAGTTGGATACAGCCCCCTCCCCACCAAAGGGTAAGTGCTTCACTAGTTGCCACACATGTTTCATTTGTACTTTACATGCAACATGAACTTAGGATTAATCACTATGGCGACACACATGACTAGGTCTCACTGAATTTTGATTATGATTGTACCAAAGTGGAGTAAGGAAATATACCTTGATTCCCTACTTAGGAGCAACCACGACTTCAGTCGTTTGCAAGAAGTAATTAACAGGTAAACTCATTTCCTCCATATATAACTCTATTGTAATATTTCCTTCATTTGCAATGGCCAAGGCTAACTTTTTTGAATCACGTAGGCCATTTACCGCTTATGTTGCCCTAGGAGGGAGACACGGCAAATCCAATGACACGTTGCGACACAGCACATGATTTCCGGTACCCGCTACAGCACAACAATCCTATATCACACTTTGTTATAATGCCTCTATAATTGAAAATATCTATGAATGTAATTCTATTTTTGCAGTGCCACTCGCAGCTACAGGGCAACGTATGTGGATTCTACGTTTGCCGCCATACAAAGGAAATCATGGACACCAAGATGAATGATCCAGAGGTTTGTGAACCTTTCAATAATTATTATTTTATTATTATATATGTATATATATACACACACATGCTAATTAATGACTTAACATTGCTCCTAGGGATAGCGGGTGGACTTCGACGAAAGTGCATATGATCTTGACAAACTCGTCGAAATTTGTGGACACCTCTCCGAATTCTTGCTATCAGAGGTCATAAAAAACACTAGAGAGTTCCACCCCGGCAATGGTGATAATTAGATATTGAAACATTGGATTAAATTGTACAAATCACTCAATTGTGCTTAATCAAGCAATTCATTCAATTTAATTCATTTGTCGATCAGGCAACGATTTTCATTCCAAATATATGTATATATATATATATATATATATATATATATATATATATATATATATATATATATATATATATATATATATATATATATATATTATCTGGCCATTTGTTACATTCATCTGTGCTATATGCGTGACGTAGCTTGTTTTCAGAGGGCATGGCTAGCATATCCTGAGGGTAGCCGAAAAACGGCAAATAAAATTGCTATTGCAATAGCTATCACAGACGACCTTTGTTATTAACTGTCTGTAATATTCTGTATATCATAGACGATTTTTGTTCCGAACTGTCTGTGATATGAATCATATCACGGACGGTTAGTAACAAAAATCGTCTGTGATAATGTGTATATCACAGACGGTCTTTGTTATTAACCATCTGTGATATTGTGTATATCACGTATGGTTTTTTATAAAAATCGTCTGTGATAGTCGACTATCACAGGCGGTTTTATATAAAAAAACCGTCTGTAACGTAAGTTATCACAGACGACGGCTTGGGAACCGTTTGTGATAACCACATATTATCACTGACACGTAAACACGACGGTTCAGGAACCGTCTGTGATGACGGTTCCTAACCATCTGTCATAGGACTGTCTGTAGTAATGATACACTTAAGATGGTGGTATTTGTTGTAAGCACAAGTCTAAAATCATGATCGTGTTCGTTTGGTCATGTTCGTCCTTGGAAAAATATACAAAATTCTTATTGAAGTCATATTACGAAATGTATGACATTAGATATTCTCATTGGTTCACAAAGAAATAAAATTGTGAAATCGATTTTAGACTTTAGTGGATGGTAAGTTAGGGTCGGATGTTGTTTGAGCATGAGCACATGAAATGTTGTAGTTTCGCCCAAGTGGATTAAGAACTAACACTTGTGATTATTCAACTGAGTACTAACAACACGTCTTTACGGGTGTCGTGATCAGATTTCTAGATCCAAATCTTTGTGTATAAATATATTAGTCCGTACACGGCTAGAGAAGATACGTGAAATGTGCAGAAAAATAGAGAACCGAACTACCCCACCTTCTACCATCCGATCAGGGTGACTAGGCACGCAGAGTGCAAATACATGGTCGTTACAAGTACTGTCTTGCGTTCCTCGCTTATTGCTATGGTTGGTAGTCACGAGTCTCGACAACAGTGACCATAAAAAATTTGGTGTATCACGATCCCATTGTGTCGCGTGCTGCATATACTAGAAAGGTTCCACAGCGATGGTTCTCCCCTTCCCTTCTTTTTACTAGCCTCATAGGCGCGACGCCACGCCGCGCCTGTCACTGTGTGTACCAAAGTAAAAGAGGCGTTAATTCATGAGGAGTTTTTTTTAAAACAATTGAGGGCACATACGTATTTTCGCAAAAGTTAAAGGTCTTTTTCGTAAAAAACCGAGGACCTGTACGTAAACAAACGAGGACCCGTGCGCAATTTCAAAAACTGCGGGGGCCTATCCTGCAAAGTGGAGAGGCTAAAAAACTGGTAGGGACCTATTTGCGACGACTAAGGACCTCTACGTAATTTCAGAAAAATGCAGGGCCTTTTTTCGCAAAAAACCTCACCCGACCGTACGGAAATTCTCGCGCCACGCGGCGGCCGACCGAGCGCACGGGGTCGACGTGGCCGCTCTCGCCGGCCGCGAACCCCCCTCCGTAATATGGGGATTACTTCATGCTATCTCATCTCGGATCGGCTGCGCTTCCTGCCTATCATTTTGGACAGGAAATTGATCATACAATATATGACTAATTCAAAAAAAAAATCAAATAAGCTTATATAATTTTTTATTTTTAAATAATAAATGCAAATTGGCTACATACACTTGAGACGGTGGTATTTGTTGTAATGCACAAGACGAAAATCGTGGTTTAATCACTAATATTATAAAAGAACGAGTTGATGGTTGTACGTCCTTTCTCCTCCAATCGCTTCATTCTTAACTTCTCAATACTCTCTACTTTTAACTGATCAGAGTAACTCTCTTTCATAGCATGATTCTCTATATATCCAATAAATTTTATTGCAACACATAAGCAAGTGACTAGTCAGGTAATAAACTATACATAATAGTGGCTATTTGCCACAACACATGCTGGGACCAGGAGGGCGGAGAAGATACGTGAAATATACTATACATAATAGTGGCTATTTTTAAAACGAATACGAATACGAATTCGAATATTCTCAAATACAGATACGAATATTCTCGAATAGAATACGGATATTTTCGAATACAGATTTTCTCGGATACGAATATCGAATAAAACGGATCGATTCCTAGCGGTTTTACCGATTTTTCACCGGTTTTTTACCAGTTACCGGTTTTAAACCGCCTAAATTTAAATTTGAATCACAAAATTTATACGGATTTTATATGGGCTCTAGAAACGGATCGAATACGAATCGAATAGTCTCGAATATGAATACGGATACGAATATTCTCGAATACGAATGCGAATACGAATACTCTCTAATACGGATACGAATATTTTCGAATACAAATACGAATATTTTCGAATACGGATTTTGCTTACCACATTCATGTTTTCTCGGATACGAATATCGGATAAAATGAATTATCTGTTACCGTTTTCCACCCCTACTGGGAATGCACAGTGCAAGGGAAAAAATAAACCTTTCGTATCCATTATATGTTAATATAATTGATGCGGATTCTACATTAAAGAGCCACCCATCTCGTTGTTCGGTTGCTTAGAAATGTTAGTTTGGTCATGTTCGTCCTTGGGAAAAATATAGAAAATTCTTATTGAAGTCATATTACGAAATGTATGACATTAGATATTCTCATTGGTTTACAAAGAAATAAAATTGTGAAATCTATTTTAGACTTTAGTGGATGGTAAGTTAGGGTCGGATGTTGTTTGAGCATGAGTACATGAAATGTGGTAGTTCTGCCCAAGTGAATTAAGAACGAGTACTTGAAATGTGGTAGTTCCGCTCAAGTGGATTAAGAACTAACACTTGTGATTATTCAACTGAGTACTAACAACACAAGTCTTTACGGGTGTCGTGATCAGATTTTTAAATCCAAATCTTTGTGTACAAATATATTAGTCCGTACATCAAGCTAGTATACACAATAAAAAAAACCGATGACACATCAAAGCACGCGGTCAAACACAAACCATTCGATGGCCTGTCACTTAAGCACTACTCATCAGTACATACTAGCTACGTGTGCGTGGCGAGACGCCACGTAGGCTAGTTTGTATAAATAGTTGATTATTGTTGATATATCTATGTTGGTGACATTTTGTTGTGTATAAATTAGTGAATACGTTGTAGAAAGCGAATGTATCTAATGTAATGTGTTTCGCTGGATTTGTTCTTTTTATATTATTAATAGAAAGAGTATGAATAATAACAAGAACTAATAATTATAGAGGAAAATATAATATATGTAGGTAAATTTAGAACAGTCAGGTAGCATATATATTTTTTAGAAATTGTTATATATTTTAGAGAAAGAGAAAAGCGTTTTCTTTTTTTTTAGCGAATGCACATTGGTTAGTGTTAGTTCTACTAATACTACAGAAAGGCTAACACTAGACGCCAAACCACAGACGGTTTTATGAAACCGTCTGTGATGTACACTATTACAGGCGGTTTTAATTTGGAAGCAATCTGTGGTATTTGTGGCGGGAAAAAGGAGTAGCACAGACGATTCTTACCGCTGAACCGTCTGTGATACTGGAATATCACAGACGGTTTTATAATAAAAATCGTCTGTGATATTCTAGATTATCACAGATGGTTTTTATTATAAAATCGTCTGTGATAATCTGGAATATCACAGACGGTTTTTATTATAAAATCGTCTGTGATACGTTTCCCGCCTTGCAATCCCTCAAAATTTCATATTTTCCCGCTTAAGTCCGAGTATGATTCAGTTTTGAGACACCTTCAGTAAAACGAGCATAACTTTTGCATACGGTGTCCGTTTTTGATGTTCTTGTACTCGTTGAAAAGCTAATAACGAGTCCGATCCAAAACATGACCCACTTGCACCAGTCACCCTCCAAGACCCCCAAAATCGGTCATCTTTGGACCCAAAATCCAAAAAAATGACCAGCTATTGAATAGCGGTAATTTTGGTGGTAGAAACTAGGGGTGGAAACAGATCGGATACGATCGAATAGTCTCAAATACGAATACGAATCCATATTTTTAAAATGAATACAAATACGAATACGAATTTGAATATTCTCAAATACGGATACGAATATTCTCGAATACGAATACGGATATTTTTGAATACGGATTTTCTTGGATACGAATATCGGATAGAACGGATTCCTAGCGGTTTTACCGATTTTTCACCAGTTTTTGACCGGTTACCGGTTTTAAACCGCCTAAATTCAAATTTTGAATCACTAAATTTGCACGAATTTTTCATGGATTCTAGAAACGGATCGAATAGTCTCGAATACGAATATGGATACGAATATTCTCGAATACGAATGCGAATACAAATACGAATATTCTTGAATACGAATACGAATATTTTCGAATACAGATTTTGCTTACCACATTCATATTTTCTCGGATACGAATATCGGATAAAATGAATTATCCGTTACCGTTTTCCACCCCTAGTAGAAACTGGTATATATTCATCGCTGAACAACATATGGTGTAGCAGACTGGAGTATATCTTAATAAGTATCACAACAGATAGAGTAATAATTGGTGTACTTTGGATGTAGACGGATGGAACCTGCTATGATAGTCCCGAGCTGTTGGTCTCCTGCGTTGTTGGTGATGTTGCTGGATGGTGGCGCAAACATTGGCGGATTTTCTTGCAATCTGACATTTTGCACGCTTCGATGATACGGAAGCGCTGAAGGTCTTGACTCTTGAGTGAGTTGTTGCATCTTTTGTTGAGATGCGCGAAGTTGGTAGCGTAAGTTTTCGTTTTCATCTAGTGTTCTTGAATATAGTGCTTCTTGATAAACAACGTGTTGTGACGCTATTGTTAAGCGTGGATCATTATCCTCTGTTGGTTTTGGGGTGGAAAAATACATACGCTGATGTGTTAATTGGGGAATTAAATCATATAGGGATTGGTCGAATTCTGCATCATAATAGTAGCGGAGGTAGTGCATTGCTCTCCTGGCGGCGTCTTGTACATCTTTTTCTTTGATTCTGTTGCAGTAGAATTGTTGATGCTTATCGGGGTCACACGCGCAATGGTTCCAAGGTCACTCATGTTTTCCACTTATATCTTTCATTTTTGATATTTTGAGTAATTGAGTGGAAAATGGGCTTTTGTTGTTTGGTGGCCCCCAGGTATTGTTGCATCTTCCATAATTGCGCGTGCCTACCTGGCAGATTTTCTGCCTTTGAATGCACTATGTAAACCATCTGTTTATTAATGGAAAATTGAGATTAAATGAGATCAAGCATAAACAATTTGCGAAAAACAAACCTGAGTGGAAAGTAAACTAAGATAGATAAGATAGTATAAGAGAGAGAAGAGGCAGTAATGTTACCTCTATTCTAGACAAACTGCTTTAGTTTTCTTGGAATTAGGTCTTACTATAAAATAGCACATATAATTAGTTTTAGGTTTTAGCCTGTAGCTAAGCAAGTGGGTTTTAAAGCTGTGGTGCTGTGGTGATACTACAGTAATGTTCATAGGAAGAGCACATATGAAATGGTATTGATGTTCCGCATTATCATGAATGTTGGTGTAATGTTTATTGGGTATGATGTATTATGTTGTATAAAAAGGAACAGGGCTAAATATGAATAAAGTTGAACGAACAATTTGTAAAGGCAACATGTTGTCAGTATGAAGTGTGTCTCTGTAATTAATGGAGAATGTAGTGATTACTGAAATATGAATTGTGTTCACTATTGGTGCAGAATTATTACACAAGAATTACACTACTACAGAAAGCCTAATACTAGACGGCCAATCACAGACGGTTTTGTCAAACCGTCTGTGATTGACACTAACACAGACGGTTTTAATTTGGACACCATCTGTGTTAGTGGCGTCAGATAAAACGAGTATCACAGACGGTTCTTACCGATGAACCGTCTGTGATACTTTATAAAAAACCGTCTGTGATAATCTGGGATTATCACAGACGGTTTTTTGTTAAAAACCATCTGTGTTGTGTAGACTATCACAGACGGTTGTTGTTAAGAACCGTCTATTAATGTTCACAGACGGTTTTTAACAAGATCCGTCTGTGATGTCCCTTTGTCTGTCATATTCTGTTCATGATCAGAGGTTAATATATAAGTACACATTGCTTCTAATAACTTAACTACAGAACTACTGAGACAAGAGATCACAAATTAAAGGCAAATTTATTAGTTTCAATTAGATGCAAATTTACTACAAAAGTCGCACAAGTAAAGAGTTTCCCAGATTGTAATCTTTTGGGCTTCGTACGCTTCTTCTTCGGCTTTGGGACTTGGAGGATCAGCCACTGACTTCTCGAACGCCGTTAAGATTGTCCTTGTTCTCAGCACTTCCTCCTCCAGCCTGGGCAAATAATCAGTAGCATAGCCCATAATGTCGTAGAGGTATGCATGGGCAGATTCCTCAGAATCTGCCGTTTCTGCTTGATCGGCAAGGCTATCCATCAGTCTCTTCAATGCGTGTAAAGCTTCTTCCGCTTTGCCCACATTGTGGAGAAGAACCAGGGTAAGGGTTGTTTCCCTTTCTTGAGCGGCAGCGAGACGCCTCCGTCGACGGCGGATGATCAGGTCGAGCTGACGGATGCAAAAAGTCGGAAGGAGAGCGGGCGTGTGCGGAGAAGCTGTTCGGATGCAAATTGCTGGCCTTTGTGTAAGGTTCGGCGAACAATTCTTGATGAACAGATGAGAGGAAGGAGATGATCACAAGAATAGTAGAAGCCATATTGTACGTACATAGAAGAGACTTGGATTATGCGCGCATATTTAACCTTTAGCACAGACGGTTCGTATACCCAAACATTAATGATATAGACGCTTCGTATAACGATCGAGAGACGTTAATTAGATGATTGAAACACGAAGCGTTGTGGCAATCGAAACACGAAGCATTCTGGCAATGGAAACACGCGCGAAGCGTTCTGGCATGAAGCTTATGATAGACGGTTTTTATAAAAAAACCGTCTGTGATAATATTTATCACAGACGGTTTTAATAAAAAACCGTCTGTGATAAGCTGGTTATCACAGACGGTTTTTAATTAAAAACCGTCTGTGATAATTCACAGACGGTTTTTAGTTAAAAACCATCTGTGATAATGACTAAGGCATTTATTGCGCTGCTCAGACCGCATCTGTCTTCATTTCGATCCAGATCTAGCAACTACTGCGCACTTTTTCACTCGGGAGGAAGCTAGGCGATTTTAGGCCAGTTATTTTGGTGGGAAGAGGCAGAGATTGAGCTTTGAATTAAGATTCAGACTTCCCTGGTTGCTGTAGATATTGTTAGTAATGAAATTTATTTTTTCTTTAATTGCATTACAATTTAGGTCTAAGTAATCCATGAGTGGTTATAGAAGATGGTTAATTTGCAAAATTGTTGGCTATATAATAGCTGTTGTGTTTGTAATATGAATTGAGCTAGCAAATTAAGTCTCAATATAATAAATATGGCCAGTATATATGTAGTTATAATTAGTTAATCTAGATTTTAATACTAAGTTGTTATATATGTACGTAACGTAGGACCGAAGCTGGATGTATGTCGCGAGCCGTGTGAGTGAAGAGTACATTAATGGCGTTTCTGCTTTTATAAGAGCCACCGAGGAGGATATGTTGAATAAGGGGTTAGAATATATGTGCTGTCCATGCACTGACTGCGAGAATTTCAAGATGTTTAAGAAGCGAGGGCAAATTGAAGCACACTTGATTCGGAGGGGTTTCAAAAAGGATTATACATGTTGGACCAGTCATGGCGAAGTGAATGATCATATGCCGCCGGATGACATCGCCGGTGAAGTGAATGATATGCCCCCGGATGACATCGCCGGTGAAGTGAATGACATGCCGCCGGCTGATGTCGATTGTGGCTCAGATTCGGATAGGTTGCACAATGATAATCTGGATCAGATGCTTCGCGATGTAGAAGAGAACTATGATGAGAGAAAGTATGTTAAATTCCATGGCTTGATGGAGGACTCAGAGAAACCTTTGTACACGGGCTGCAAGTACACGAGGTTGTCAGCCGTGCTTGAACAGTTGAAATTGAAGGCAAGCAACGGTTGGTCCGACAAGAGTTTCACGGCGCTGCTAGGTCTTTTAGCGGACATGCTTCCGGAGGGAAAGGAGTTGCCTAAAACCACGTATAAAGCCAAGAAGGTTCTTTGTCCGTTGGGAATGGAAGTAGAAAGAATACAGGCATGCCCGAACGACTGTATTCTCTACCGTAAAGAGTATGCAAACATGCATGTATGTCCGGTGTGCAACGCATCCCGATACAAACATAACAATCAATCAGATGATGGCGAGGGAATAGAGGCGAAGAAAGGACCTCCTGCTAAGGTGGCATGGTATTTTCCTATAATTCCCCATTTGAAAAGGTTTTTTGCAAAATCCAAAGGAGCCAAAACTGCTGCGTTGGCACTCAGAGGAGCGCAAGAAGGATGGAATGATAAGACACCTTGCTGATTCCGTGCAGTGGAGAAACATCGATAGGAGTTTTGCAGAGTTCGGTGCAGAACCATGGAATATAAGGTTTGGACTGAGTACAGATGGAATGAATCCTTTCAGTAGCATGAGCAGCCGACATAGCACATGGCTCGTGACTCTCTGCATCTATAACCTTCCTCCTTGGTTGTGTATGAAGTGAAAGTACATTTTGTTGTCGATACTTATCCAAGGGCAAAAATGTTGAGACCCGAATATACAATTCCGGACTCTCCTGTGTATTCTGCACTAGTCCAGGATCACGCTAGTGCACACAGCGCAAACAAAGACAAATATCATCCACATCACGATATTCTAAAGGAAATCCAAATTATATTAATAACCATCAGAGTAAGACCTTATGGCCAAGCTTACAATTATTAGCCTGAAGGGCTTTTAAGAAACTAGCAGCGAAAATCCAAAAATTAACGTAGTAGCCACTCGACATGCCCACAGGCAATCGACTGGGGAGCGAAGTCCTAATCCGTGAAGTCCTCATAGTAGCCTCCTTCGAGCAACTCCTGCTGAACTGGTCCTTCCTCCTCAACTGAGCAACAGGGGCATGAAGCCGTGAGTACATTGGTACTCAGCAAGTCGTTTGTAACAAATGAATGCAATATAGTGTGCAGGGCTTAACAATGGATGGCTGAAAGGTTAACTTTGCATAAAGCAATGATTTAAAGTAAATACAATAAATAGATTGAAAAGCAACTTTAACAAAAGACATTGAATAAATAATCAAGGGAATTGAATATAACCACAAGTGAACTAACCATTCACTTCCCAGCTCAAACCAACCAGATTTCATAAAGACTCTACCCCTCGTGTGAAATCACCGAGCATTGTCCATGACCGAGGACACGGCTATTCGAATAGTTTTACACTCTGCAGAGGTTGCACAACTGTACCCACACGATGTGATTAGCCTCGCGCTAAGGAAATCACAACAAGGCCTTTACAATGATCCATCTCCACCTGATCCCACTCGCTAAGGTTTCGCCGTCGAGTAGGGTAACCCCCTAGTCGATAATTGCCCCCTCTCACGCCACAACAACATCGGTAGCAAAACCAAAGTGGAGACTTCACAAATTATTATGCCAGGTCTATCCCATACTAGACATGTGGTTTGCACGACTTAGCTCAGATCAATGGCGCACAAAGTTAAGTCCTTAAGAATTACCCAGGCGAAGCATCCACATCCCATGTGCATTCAGCACCCCCTTTACTGCACGATCAATCGCCCAAGTGAAAACCAATTTTGTATAACCAACACCAATGACACTACCCATGCCATGGGAACAAGTTTTATAACCGTGGTTAACCACCACATTCAAGTATATCATTAAGTCAAGATTAATTAACCACATGTGATGATGAACCCTTTCGCAAAATAAGCAAGGCTAAGCATTCTAATCGTACCAACCCAATGTGACAAATAACATAGCATCACTAATTAAATTCCCAACCTAAGGTGACAATGGCATCAAGGTATTCCAAAATATCAAGGAGGGAAATAACCAATTGGGACGATAACTACCAATACAAGGGTTTGATAATAAAATAGCGATGCATGATAACTTGAAACAAGATAATACATAATAGATTGAAAACTAGGTTCAACATGATCAAAGGACACGACCTGCCTTGGCCTTGCTCAGTTGACGGCTCTTGATCTTCAAATCCAACTTCCGCTCCTTCGAACGCGTGATCTAACGAGAGAGAACAAAAACTGAAACACAAAATAAAATCAAATAAAATTCAAATGAACTCCAAAAATTCTCAAACTTCAACCAAAAGATAGAGCTCAGCTTTAGATGAATTTAGGAAAAAGAATCGGGTCAATCGGAGCTAGGACGAGGGAGAACGGGCTCTGGGAAGTTTTAATTCAGAGAAAAAGAGACAGACGGGTAGTCGTTACGACCACAAAGGATCCCTACGACCACGCAGAGAAATTACGACCACGAAGAACTTTACGACCACGAAGAACTTTACGACCACGAAGAACTTTACGACTACGACCACAAACCAATCTATATCTCCAACTACACTAGGAAACCTACGACTACGACCACAGAGCCGAATCTAAGACTACGAAGCCGAATACGACCACTTAGGCAGGCTTACGACCACGCAGTCGAGCACATGACTACGATCACCCAGTCGAGATTACGACTACGTAGTCGAACCTACTACTTCGACCACACAGAACAATCCACGACTACGACCACACGGGCGGCTACGACTGCACAACGGCTACGACTACTCAGGCAGACTTACGACCATGAAGTCGTTTACGACCACATGATCGGACTTACCGGTGGCTTTACGACTTACGACTAAGGCTCTACAACGTAGTCGTAGAACCTTACGACCACACGGACCTACGACACACGGATCTACGACCACGGATGGCGGCGGGATCTGGTCGGCGGTGACTAGGGACGGTGGCGGGACTCACCGGCGGCACGGATCGGCGGCGGCGAAGCGACGGCGAGGACGACACGACCTCGCCCAAAGACGATCACGGCAGCGGCTACGGCGTATGACCACGGCCGGCGAGGCGCACGACCACAGCTTTGGCGAGGCGCACGACCACAGCGGCGGGCGGCACGACTTCAGTTTGCGGCTCAACTCGGAGGCGAGGCTTGACTTGGGACGAGGGAGACACCAGGGGTTCAGCCCTTTTATACCCGGTCGTAGAGGTGTCCTGGTCGGCCACGAGTACGAGTCCGGGTGGGATACGACCTGAGAGTCCCGCTCGTAAACGAGTACGACTTGCTAAAAGCGGGCGGCTGCGATGCGCGCGAGCACGACCGGCAGCGGGTGGATGGGTGACACGCGGCACGCATCCGAAGGGGCAAGGCGGGCGCGGGAGCGGTGGATCGGCGACGCGTGGCGTGGGCGAGGCGGTGGGCGGCGGCGGCGAGCTGGGCGGTCGGTGGTGGGTTTCGCCCATCGGCGGTTTAGGATTTATTTTCTTTTTCTTTTTCCAGAAATTCAAACAAATACTTTTGAGCTCTAGAAAATAGCAAATAAATCCAGAAAAATCACATAAAAAGCCAGAAAAGCTCTTGAGGCTCAGGGAACTCAAATAAAATACTTTTGGCACATTTTAATCTTTAATTTAATCATATTAAATCCTTTTAATTCATAAAAATTTCATTTAAGCTTTAATTAATTCCAGAAAAATTCAAATGGTGAATTTTATTTCGAAAGCTTCAAAAAGGCTATGAAAATCAGGATGTTACAAACCTCCCCCCTTAAACGGAATCTCGACCCCGAGATTCTGGCTCTCTAAGGAATAGGTTTGGAAACTCCGCTCTAAGATCCTTCTCGCTCTCCCAGGTTGCTCCTCCTCGGAATGGTTGCTCCATTGAACCTTGCAAAAGCGAACTGTCCTTTTTCTGGTTACACGCTCTGCCACTTCCAAAATTTTTATAGGATGTTCTTTATAAGACAGATCCTCCTGAAGATCCACCGCCTCTACGGGCACTGCTTCCTCTGGCACTCTCAAGCACTTCTTTAGCTGAGATACATGGAAAACATCATGGATCCCGCTCAAGGTGTTTGGTAATTCCAGCTGGTATGCAACCTCTCCTTTGCGCTTTAAAATTTTAAATGGCCTCACATACCTTGGTGCTAGCTTTCCCTTCATTTGAAATCTCTTAACACCTTTGAAGGGTGTGATCCTGAGATACACATAGTCATTTGGCTCAAAACTTAAATCTCTTCGACGAGTATCAGCATAACTCTTCTGTCTGGCTTGGGCTGCCTTTAGCCTTTCTTGAATCAAACGCACTTTCTCTTCTACTTCCTGAAGACATTCTGGCCCGAAGATTTGACTCTCCCCCGTCTCTTTCCAATTGAGAGGGGTTCTACATTTTCTGCCATACAGGGCTTCAAACGGTGACATTTGTAGACTAGTCAGTAATCGTTATTGTAGGAGAACTCCGCAAAAGGTAAACAACTATCCCATTTAGCTCCGTGATCCAATACACAAGCTCTTAACATATCCTCCAGGATTTGATTCACACGCTCCGTCTAACCATCAGTTTGCGGATGATATGCTGTACTGAAGTTCAAGTGAGTACCCATTGCCTCGTGAAAGCTATTCCAAAATCATGAAGTAAACTGTGACCCACGATCCGATACTATCCTCTTGGGCACCCCATGAAGACTCACAATCCTGGACATGTATAACTCGGCCAATTTATCACCAGAATAAGTTGTTCTGACCGGAAGAAAGTGAGCGACCTTCGTTAGTCGATCCACAATTACCCATATTGAGTCGTAGCCCTCTTTAGTCTTGGGTAAGCCTGTAATAAAGTCCATTCCCACATCTTCCCACTTCCATTCAGGAATCTTCAAGGGTTGCAGCAAACCTGCTGGTCTTTGATGTTCAGCCTTCACTCTTTGGCACACATCGCAAAGTGCTACATACTCGGCTATCTCGCGCTTCATACCTGGCCACCAATATTTGTCTTTAATATCCTGGTACATCTTGGTACTGCCGGGATGGATTGAATATAAGGACTCATGTGCTTCCTTAAGTAATAACTTCTTCAGTTCCCCCTTGTTTGGTACGCACAAACGCGTCTTATACCACATGATTCCCTGATCGTCTTCCACAAAGCCGGGTGCTTTGCCTTCCTTTAAACCTTCTTTGATTCTCTGGATATTTTCATCCCCTGGTTGCTCGTGACGAATCTGACTATCCAGGGTCGGCTGCAAGTCCAAGGTAGCTAACATCCCTTCCTCAACCAACTCCAAACTAAGCTTCTGAAATTCCTCGTGTAGAGCTAGTTGGTTTTCCTTGACCATCACTGTATTGCAATACACCTTTCTGCTCAACGTGTCTGCCACTACATTGGCTTTTCCTGGATGATAATGGATTCCGATGTCATAATCCTTTATTAATTCCAACCATCTTCTTTGTCTTAGGTTGAGCTCCGATTGTGTGAAAATATATTTCAGGCTCTTATGATCCGTGTAGATCTCACTTCGGTTACCCATTAAATAGTGACGCCAAATTTTCAGGGCATGCACAATCGCCGCCAACTCCAAGTCATGCGTGGGGTAGTTCTCTTCGTGTGGTCTCGGTGGCGTGATGCATAAGCCACCACCCTCTTGTCTGCATCAACACACACCCCAAACCTTTGCGGGATGCATCACAAGAGATCTCAAAGTCCTTCTTGATGTCGGGTAGAATTAGTCTTGCACCGTTGTTAGGCTCTCCTTTAATTTCTGAAAACTCCTCTCGCACTCCGGCGTCCATTCAAATTTCTTTTCCTTCTTCAACAGCTGAGTGAGCGGGCGCGCTACACTGGAGAATCTTTCAATGAAACGGCGGTAATAACCCGCCATTCCCAGGAAGCTTCTGACCTGAGTTACTGACGTTGGTGCCCTCCAAGTGAGTACATCGTTCACTTTCCCGGGGTCAACTGCTACTCCTTCTGCGGTCATCACATGGCCCAAAAACGCAACTTCCTTCATCCAAAATTCACATTTGCTAAACTTGGCATACAACTTATGCTCTTGCAACCTCTGCAATACCATCCTCAAATGCTCTTCATGTTCTTCCTCATTCTTGGAGTAGATCAGAATGTCATCGATAAACACGACAACGAACTTATCCAGGTAATCCATGAACACCTTGTTCATCAGGTACATGAAGTATGCTGGGGCATTGGTTAGGCCAAAAGGCGTTACGGAGAATTCGTATAAACCATAATGAGTTGAGAATCTTTGTCTTAGGTATATCCTCCAGTCGAATCTTCATTTGATGATAACGACCTCAAATCAATCTTGGAAAATACTCGGCTCCTTTTAGTTGATCGAACAAGTCATCAATTCGGGCAAGGGATACTTGTTCTTGATGGTAACTTCATTGAGAGCTCGGTAATCCACGCACATGCGCGGCTACCATCCTTCTTTTGACAAACAATACCGGTGCTCCCCACGGAGAGGTACTAGGCACGGCATAGCCTTTATCCAACAACTCTTGTATTTGTTTCTTCAATTCGCCAATTCATTGGCGGGCATTGATAGGGTCTCTTGGAAATAGGCGATGTACCCGGTACTAACTCAATTGCGAACTCTACTTCTCTGTCGGGTGGCATCCCAGGAAGATCATCGGGGAATACATCGGGATATTCTCGTACAATTGGCACTTCCTCTATCATGATCCCTTTGCTTTGGCATACCATCACTTTTTCTGGCTGCTTCATGTCGGCTTCAAATCTAACTTTACTTCCATCTGAACCGACCAAGGTGACGGCTCGACTTCCACATTCCAACACTGCTTGATGCTTTTTGAGCCAATCCATACCCAGAATCACATCCAAAGACTGGATATTTAGCACTACCAAATCAGCGGAGAACTCTATTCCTTGGATGGCTATTTTAACTCTAGGGCATCCTAGATTGGTACTCATCTCAGAGCCCGGGGATTGAACCAGCAAAATAGAACCAAGAGCAACAACTTCCAATTTATGCTTTAGAGCAAAACTCCGGGAAACAAACGAATGTGAAGCTCCAGAATCGAACAAAACTGTGGCAGGAACTGAGTTTACTTGAAACTTACCGATCACAACATCTGGTGCTGCTTGAGCCTCCTCCATGGTGACATGGTTCACCTGGCCGCGCAGCACGGTCTGCGATCCTCTGTTGGGTTGACTTGATGTTTGCGGTGCTCCGCGTCCTGACCCTGCTGCGGGAGTCCGATCTAGTGTAGAGCCCAAGTTGAAACGAACTGGTGTCAAGGCTTGATTCTGCGGGCATTTGTTGGCATAATGTCCCGTTTCATGGCATTTGAAACAGGTAACTGCTGTCATGGGCTTGGTGATCCTCTGCTGTTGGCTTCCAACTGGAATTGGCCTTGGTCCTGATGAGAACTGGCGAGGAGCTGGTGCAGGTGTTTTGAATCCTGACTGCTGTGGAACACGAGCAGGCCGAAACGTACTAAAGCGGGTCCTCTGAGCCTGGTGCATCTGTGATCCTTGCTGCATCATCCTCCGCTTGCGGATTCCTCTAACTCACGACGACTCTCCTCAATGAGCATCGCTTTGTCCACCATGTTTTGAAAGCTGGCGTAGTCATTTCCCACCACTTGAACTTTCAGACCGGGTTTAGTCCTTTCTTGAACCTCTTTGACGGGCATCATCAGAGCGACATCCTCCGGGGCATAACGGGCTAGCTGGGTGAATTTATTGAGATACTCACTCACTGACATGTTCTTCTGCTCTAACTCCCGGAATTCCTCCTTCTTCATCTCAATCACTCCGTCCAAAACATGGGTATGACGAAAAGCTGCGGAGAACTCCGCCCAAGTGATGCTATCTTGATCTTCATGAGCAGCACAGTAGTTTTCCCACCATTCAGCTGCAGCGCCTTCTAGCTGGTGGGCGGCATACAAAACCTTCTCGCGGTCCGTACACTGGGCAAGATTAAGCTTCTTTTCTGTTGAGCGCATCCAGTCATCGGCTTCCAAAGGCTCCGAAGATCGTGAATAAGTGGGTGGCCTTGTCCTCATGAATTTTGCAAATTTAGACTGTTGATGAACTGATTGGGGTATTGCCATTTCTTGATTCTGCCGATTCATCATTGCGTTCATATTCTGCATCATGGTATTCATTAATTGGGTCTGGGCAGCCATGAACTGACTCAAGGTCGGATCTAAACCAGCCGGATTCGCATGCTGCTCTGGAGTTGCTTGGTTTCCATTACTGCCTTCCAGATCTTGGTTCATTTGACCGCGTCCTGCGGAGCTCCGGGTGTCAACCATTTCTGCTCTGTTCTGAAGGAAAAGACCATTTGTTGAGAACTGACTCTTCAAGGCTCAATAGGTAAGAGGGAAAAGCAAAGGTGAGTGGTAAACTCGTCTAAGGGGGTAACTAATGGCAATCCTAAAACTAAGCAAACTCTTAGCCGAAAAGGCTAACAAAAGAAGCAATAAACTCCACAAAAGACTTTTGACATGATCGCATCATAATGCTAGAAGCAAAACGCAGCTCACATCACACCCAACGGCAAATAAGAAGCAAGACGATCTACACGATACTAAAACTATAACAAGGTTCAAAGCTAATGGCTCCTAATCTTCCCGGAAATTCCCAATCTTTTCTTGACATATTGGATGCTTCCTTGATCCAAACTTCACAGCACAGCTCGAAGAATTCCATGCCAACTTTCACTTTGATCGAGGGACACTCGAGACATCTATGGACATTATGGGGATAAGAAGTCAAATTGAAATTCGAAAACACTATTTCAGAGGAGGCAAGGAGAAAGAATCCTAAGAATGAGGTACGAAATAAAGAATTACTATACAATCATTTGGTTGATTTGATTTAGAAAATAAATTTTGAAATCTTGACTAATTCGACCATTCTAACTAGGGCTCCATCCTACAGTCGATATAGCTCTGATACCATCTCTGTCGAGACCCGAATATACAATTCCGGACTCTCCTGTGTATTCTGCACTAGTCCAGGATCACGCTAGTGCACACAGCGCAAACAAAGACAAATATCATCCACATCACGATATTCTAAAGGAAATCCAAATTATATTAATAACCATCAGAGTACGACCTTATGGCCAAGCTTACAATTATTAGCCTGAAGGGCTTTTAAGAAACTAGCAGCGGAAATCCAAAATTTAACGTAGTAGCCACTCGACATGCCCACAGGCAATCGACTGGGGAGCGAAGTCCTAATCCGTGAAGTCCTCATAGTAGCCTCCTTCGAGCAACTCCTGCTGATCTGGTCCTTCCTCCTCAACTGAGCAACAGGGGCATGAAGCCGTGAGTACATTGGTACTCAGCAAGTCATTTGTAACAAATGAATGCAATATAGTGTGCAGGGCTTAACAATGGATGGCTGAAAGGTTAACTTTGCATAAAGCAACGATTTAAAGTAAATACAATAAATAGATTGAAAAGCAACTTTAACAAAAGACATTGAATAAATAATCAAGGGAATTGAATATAACCACAAGTGAACTAACCATTCACTTCCCAGCTCAAACCAACCAGATTTCATAAAGACTCTACCCCTCGTGTGAAATCACCGAGCATTGTCCATGACCGAGGACACGGCTATTCGAATAGTTTTACACTCTGCAGAGGTTGCACAACTGTACCCACACGATGTGATTAGCCTCGCGCTAAGGAAATCACAACAAGGCCTTTACAATGACCCATCTCCACCTGATCCCACTCGCTAAGGTTTCGCCGTCGAGTAGGGTAACCCCCTAGTCGATAATTGCCCCCTCTTACGCCACAACAACATCGGTAGCAAAACCAAAGTGGAGACTTCACAAATTATTATGCCAGGTCTATCCCATACTAGACATGTGGTTTGCACGACTTAGCTCAGATCAATGGCGCACAAAGTTAAGTCCTTAAGAATTACCCAGGCGAAGCATCCACATCCCATGTGCATTCAGCACCCCCTTTACTGCACGATCAATCGCCCAAGTGAAAACCAATTTTGTATAACCAACACCAATGACACTACCCATGCCATGGGAACAAGTTTTATAATCGTGGTTAACCACCACATTCAAGTATATCATTAAGTCAAGATTAATTAACCACATGTGATGATGAACCCTTTCGCAAAAATAAGCAAGGCTAAGCATTCTAATCGTACCAACCCAATGTGACAAATAACATAGCATCACTAACTAAATTCCCAACCTAAGTTGACAATGGCATCAAGGTATTCCAAAATATCAAGGAGGGAAATAACCAATTGGGACGATAACTACCAATACAAGGGTTTGATAATAAAATAGCGATGCATGATAACTTGAAACAAGATAATACATAATAGATTGAAAACTAGGTTCAACATGATTAAAGGACATGACCTGCCTTGGCCTTGCTCAGTTGACGGCTCTTGATCTTCAAATCCAACTTCCGCTCCTTCGAACGCGTGATCTAACGAGAGAGAACGCAAACCGAAACACAAAATAAAATCAAATAAAATTCAAATGAACTCCAAAAATTCTCAAACTTGAACCAAAAGATAGAGCTCAGCTTTAGATGAATTTAGGAAAAAGAATCGGGTCAATCGGAGCTAGGACGAGGGAGAACGGGCTCTGGGAAGTTTTAATTCAGAGAAAAAGAGACAGACGGGTAGTCGTTACGACCACAAAGGATCCCAACGACCACGCAGAGAAATTACGACCACGAAGAACTTTACGACCACGAAGAACTTTACGACTACGACCACAAACCAATCTATATCTCCAACTACACTAGGAAACCTACGACTACGACCACAGAGCCGAATCTAAGACTACGAAGCCGAATACGACCACTTAGGCAGGCTTACGACCATGCAGTCGAGCACATGACTACGATCACCCAGTCGAGATTACGACTACGTAGTCGAACCTACTACTTCGACCACACAGAACAATCCACGACTACGACCACACGGGCGGCTACGACTGCACAACGGCTACGAATACTCAGGCAGACTTACGACCATGAAGTCGTTTACGACCACATGATCGGACTTACCGGTGGCTTTACGACTTACGACTAAGGCTCTACAACGTAGTCGTAGAACCTTACGACCACACGGACCTACGACACACGGATCTACGACCACGGATGGCGGCGGGATCTGGTCGGCGGTGACTAGGGACGGTGGCGGGACGCACCGGCGACGGCGGATCGGCGAAGGCGAAACGACGGTGAGGACGACACGACCTCGGGCTCCAGCACGATCACGGCAGCGGCTACGCGTATGACCACGGCTTCGGCGAGGCGCACGACCACGGCTTTGGCGAGGCGCACGACCACAGCGGCGGGCGGCACGACTTCGGTTTGCGGCTCAACTCAGAGGCGAGGCTTGACTTGGGACGAGGGAGACACCAGGGGTTCGGCCCTTTTATACCCGGTCGTAGAGGTGTCCTGGTCGGCCACGAGTACGAGTCCGGGTGGGATATGACCTGAGAGTCCCACTCGTAAACGAGTACGACTTGCTAAAAGCGGGCGGCTGCGATGCGCGCGAGCGTGAGCGGCAGCGGGTGGATGGGTGACACGCGGCACGCATCCGGCGGGCAAGCGCGCGCGGGAGCGGCGGATCGGCGACGCGTGGCGTGAAGCGAGGCGGGCCGGGCCGGCGGCGAGCTGGGCGGCCGGCTGGTGGGTTTCGACCACCGGCGGTTTAAGATTTATTTTATTTTTCTTTTTCCAGAAATTCAAACAAATACTTTTGAGCTCTAGAAAATAGCAAATAAATCCAGAAAAATCACATAAAATGCCAGAAAAGCTCTTGAGGCTCAGGGAACTCAAATAAAATACTTTTGGCACATTTTAATGTTTAACTTAATCATATTAAATCCTTTTAATTCATAAAAATTTCATTTAAGCTTTAATTAATTCCAGAAAAATTCAAATGGTGAATTTTATTTCGAAAGCTTCAAAAAGGCTCTGAAAATCAAGATGTTACAAACAACCTGGGAATGATATCGATGTGTTCCTAGCACCGTTGGTGGAAGATCTAAAAGTACTGTGGAACGAAGGGGTACAGGTTTGGGATGCATACAAACGAGAGAACTTCACTCTGCACTCCTTATTGTTCTGCACTATAAATGATTATCCTGCCCTTGGTAACCTATTGGGCCATAGTACAAAAGGTGCCAAGCTTGTACTCACTGTTTAGATGGTACCGAGAGTGTGTGGCTGAGACACTCACGCAAAACCGTCTACATGCGTCATCGCCGGTTCCTTCGGAGCGCTCACCCATATCACAAGATGAAGAAATAATTTGACGGAGAGAAGGAAGACGGTTCAGCTCCAAGGCATTTAAGGGGACACGAGGTTTATGATATGGTTAAGGATTTAGATGTTGTCCTCGGAAAGGGACGTAAATTGATGGCTCATGAGAAGAACACCTGGAAGAAGAGATCAATATTTTGGGACTTACCTTATTGGGAGTACCTAGATGTTCGGCACTGCATCGACGTCATGCACGTAGAAAAGAATGTGTGCGGATACTTGATTGGTCTCTATCTGAACATCCGTGATAAAACAAAGGGCGGCGTCAACGCACGGCTTGACTTGGCTGACATGGACATCAGGCCTGAGTTAGCACCGACACGCACTAATAATGGACGAACGTACCTTCCCCCTGCGTGTTACACTCTGTCCAAGGCTGAGAAAACAGAACTATGCCAGTGCTTGCATGGTGTCAAAGTTTCGTCTGGTTACTCCGGCAACGTGAAGAAACTTGTTTTGATGCAAGATTTGAAGTTAAATGGCATGAAGTCTCATGATTGTCATGTGCTGATGACACAAATGCTCCCTATTGCAATTAGAAATATTTTGCCGATCAAAGTCCGAGAGACAATCATGAGGCTATGTTATTTCTTTAACACAATTGCTCAGAAGGTCATCGATCCCGAAGGACTAGATGCTCTGCAGGACGAGGTGGTGATGACTCTATGTCACCTTGAAATGTATTTCCCTCCTTCGTTTTTCGATATCATGGTCCATCTCATTGTTCACGTTGTGTGGGAGATAAAAATGTGCGGGCCCGTATTCCTACGTAGCATGTACCCATTTGAGAGGTTCATGGGAATTCTCAAGTCCTACGTACAGAATCGTTCTCGGTCGGAGGGCAGCATCGTCAAAGGTTATGCAAGCGAAGAGGTCATTGAATTTTGTGTCGATTATATGGCTCAGATTCAACCGATAGGTGTCCCTCAATCTCGTCATGAGGGGAGGTTGAAGGGTCTCGGAACTATCGGAAGGAAAGCAATCACTCCAGATATGGACACGTATACTCAAGCCTATTTCACGGTGTTGCAACACATGACTGAAGTGGCGCCTTATGTGGACCAGCACAAGGATGTGCTTCGGCAACAGAATCCAGAGCGGCCGGATGTTTGGATCATGAGACAACACAACCGTTGGTTCAACCATTGGTTGAAGGAGCAAATCGCTAGGAGCTCGCCGAGTGAGACGCTGACATGGTTGGCAAAAGGACCGACATTTACAATTGTGACATGGCAAGGATATGACATAAATGGGTACACATTCTATACGCAGTCTCAGGATGTCAAGAGCACTAACCAGAACAGCGGTGTCCGCATAGATGCATTCAGTACCGATGGGTCGAGAAACTCGTACTATGGCTTCATAGATGAGATTTGGGAGCTCGACTATGTGGTTTTCAAGATCCCCTTATTTTTTGCCGTTGGGTGCATCTCCCACAGTGAAGGTTGACAAGTACGGTGTCACGACCGTGGACCTCCAGCGTGTCGGGTACAAAGACGAACCATTCGTACTCGCCAATCAAGTTGTTCAAGTTTTCTATGTAACCGACCTGGCAAATAAGAAACGCCATGTAGTTCTTCATGGAAAAAGGAGATTTGTTGGAGTGGAGAATGTAGTGGACGAGGAGGAATACAATCAATTTGACGAGTTACCTCCTTTTGGAAATGGCATAAGGGTCGACGATGAACAACGTGACGAAACTAGTTACGTACGCATTGATCATGATGAAGGGCTAATTTTTAAAGAAATTAATTAAGCAAGTACAATAAGAATGTATATGTGAAAATGTGTGACAATTTTGAGATGTATATGTGATAGTTATTTTGTGATAACTATCACAGACAGTTTTAAACTTAGAACCGTCTGTGATATTTATCACAGACGGTTCTAAGTTTAGAACCGTCTGTGATAACCTCCCTATATATACCCTCTGGCTAGGGTTTTCCCTGTGCGCTGCGCAGTTATTCGATCTAGATCTAATTAAATCCCGAGCCCGTCGACGCCTCCGCCTCCCCGAACCCTCGTCGGCTGCCTCCCCAAGCCCTTCGCCGGCCGCCTCCGTCGAGCCCGTCGCCGGCCGCCTCCCCCGAGCCCCTCGTCGAGCCCGTCGCCGGTCGCCTCCCCCGAGCCCGTCGTCGAGCCCGTCGTCGACCACCTCCCCCAAGCCCCTCATCGAGCCCATCGCCGGCCGCCTCCCCCGAGCCCCTCGCCGGCCACCTCACGTCGATTACCATCTGCATTGTGAGCACTTTCTGTGATGGACTAGGGTTTTCAGTATTGTGAGCAGTTTCTGTGATGGACTATGGTTTTGAGCATTGTGAGCATTGTTTACTGCAGTAGCTTAATTAGTTTGCTATTTGGTACATATTACATTGGTACATTGTTTACTGTAGTAACTTAATTAGTTTGCTATTTGGTACATTGTTTACTACAGTAGCTTAATTAATTTGCTATTTGGTACATATTACATTGGTACATTGTTTACTGCAGTAGCTTAATTAGTTTGCTATTTGGTACATACTACATTGGTATATTGTTTACTACAGTAGCTTAATTAGTTTGGTATTTGGTACATTGTTTATTGCAGTAGCTTAATTAGTTTGCTATTCGGTACATTGGTACGTATTACATTGCTTGTTGTGTTAGTATATAGTATATAGTATAGGCACATAACCCCTCTCTCTGTCCACATCACCCCTCCCTTCTCCCCCTTCCCTCTACTCCTCTCCTCTCTTCCTAACATTGAGCATCATGTTTCACTTTTCTTGCTTCCTCATCTTATCATGTTTCACTTTTCTTGCTTCCTCATTTAGTAGCGGGACGGCCAAGATTAATCTTATGCAACCCTACAATTTGAGAGCACAAATTAACCAATCAAGGACCACTCTAGTGTATATGCCACATAGACCTTCAAGGGGCATGAAGTAAGTGACACACTCGAGTGTTCCCGTTCAATGAACCGGATACACTAGTTTGTGTCATGTTTCACTTTTCTTGCTTCCTCATTTAGTAGCGGGACGGCCAAGATTAATCTTGTGCAACCCTACAATTTGAGAGCACAAAATAACCAATCAAGGACCACTCTAGTGTATATGCCACATAGACCTTCAAGGGGCATGAAGTAAGTGACACACTCGAGTGTTCCCGTTCAATGAACCGGATACACTAGTTTATGTCATTTCCTTCATAGAACTTTGTTTAGAGACCTTGTAGTAATAGTATATGCCGACTACTGCCAAGATGTGATGTCCACTCCCACAATCCTTCTTTTTCCTTCTTAAATTCAAGGCAATTTTATTACAAAAGTGCAAAAAAAAAGACATTCATAGATTCTTCGTGAGCAGCCGACATAGCCGACTTCTTCGATGAGCGTCTATCCGACATTATCATTATTGATCAATGAGTATGTGACTTATTCATGAGATTCTTAATGCTAAAATGTTGCTATTTCTAAATGATCCCTGATCATATATCATATGAGGAACAAATATGATTCAAAGATCAGCATATGTATTGATTGATGATCATGTCTCATGGATCATGGTATGGTGATACCAAATCAATAATATGGACATGTGTTAGTGAACATATGTTGGATAAACCCGACATGAGACACTGCAGAGATTCCATGTGTCATCAGTTGGTCTCAAGTAGTGTTTATGTAGAATCCTTAGACTTGAGATCATCATGGTTCCCAACATGCGTAGTAGCCTATTTTGGGACTACTAACCACTACTCCGTGAATCGGGTAGTCATAAAAGTAGTCTTCGGGTTTGCTATGAAACATGTAGTGGGATGTGAATGATCAAGATAGAATTTGCCCCTCCTTATGGGAGAGATATCTCTGGGCCCCTCGATGTAATGGATTATGAAAGTGCATGGCCATGCCAAGGTGATTGAGGAGTCAATCACGAGTTTATAATCCATCACGGAATTGAGAGAGTGATTGAGCTATTAAGAGGATGACACATGTCTCGCCTTGAGCTTAATCTATATCGTGAGGCAAAGGGATTCGTACATGAGAACATTACAGGTTCAGCCGATATGATCTTTACGTATACTTTGGGGTTAATATGTCTTGCTAGAGGCCGCTATTAATAGGGTGACCGGAAAGGCGTTTCCGGGTCGCGACCAAGTATACGTGAACCTACAGGGTCGCACACTTAACGGGTTGGAACACTAATTCGAATGTGATTCGGATGTGGGCTCAATTCGGATAGAGATCCGGATAGACTCCTATTGGGCCTCGGTCCACGAGGCCCAAGTGAGGAGGTCTATATATATGGAGGCGAGGGGCTGAGGGCTGCATGCTTCTGTTAATCCCGAGCCAAACCCTAGCCGCTCGCGAGTGCTGGTACACTCGCGATCGGCGTTCCAGCCCCGGACGTGTGGATACCGGTGGATGTGCTGCTCGTTGCGGCGTTGATCGGCATCAACAACCTACAGATTGGATCTGCTCGTGGTGTGGTTGATCGCGTGGAGGAGACGATCTGTTCGGGACGATCGGCTACTTCCACTGCTACCTCGACGCGCGTGGTTGGATCGGCTTCTCCAACTCTTCTTCCGCTGCGCTGCGCGTCTAGTGGTAACGATCCATGATCCCTCCCTAGCGTGATGTCCTGGTGTGCGCGGTAGAAAAGTTTTGTTTTCTGCTATCGTAGCCTACGCGCAATCCATTAGTGGTATCAGAGCCATCTTGCTTAGTTTGCGATCTAGATCAGCGCATATGTTGATATGCGGTTGTATTAGATTGGATCTATTACAGTCTAGATCAGTCGGTTCATGTGATGAATCAATGGTAGCACGGGTTGATGAGATCAATCGGTGAATAGGGGTTAGATGAGGCGCAGATTGTATCACTACTATTGCCCTAGAGATTGTCTCGGATCGGCATAAGGTGGTTATGTCGAATACTAGTAGGATATGGATCTGATAGCCTCGGGCCAGTGAAAAACTAGTGTCCTAGAGATTGTCTCGGATCGGCATAAGGTGGTTATGTCGAATACTAGTAGGTTATGGATCTGATGGCCTCGGCCCAGTGGAAAAACTGGCATCCTAGAGAATGTCTCGGATCGGCATAAGGTGGTTGTGCCGAATAGTTTTTCCATTGCGATTTCATAGATTGGATCTGTAAATTTCGTAGGGTGTGCGTACCACCTTGTATAGCGTCATGGGTTCACATCGTTAGGTAGAATGCGATTCTACGTCTAACTTGTTTTTGCAGGGAATGATGTGAATAGTATGGCCCTATATCTTATTGGAATGTATGAGATGTATGTGATGCATGTAACATTCGTTCATGTCCTGCGTGTCATGATTATTTCAGCTATTGTTAGCTGTCTATATTGTATTTAACGACCTGCGTGTCGACCTTAATGCTTGAATCTATCTTTGTAATATTCAATTTCTAGCTATTATAGGTAGTAGCCTAGTTTTGATGTTACAAGCTTTCAAGCATGGTGGCCTAAAGGAGTGATGTGGAGGATGGAGATCGTCTACACCTACATGGAGATGGAGATCACCATTTTTTGGGCCATACTACTTCACGATTAAATGTGTTTATACGTGATGTTATCTATCTTATTCTTATGCAATGATATATGTGATATGTTGCTTTGGTAGGATAGAATCCCTCATAAAAATTAGGTGTTAATGCCCTTCCATATGTTGCACCAAAAGATAATGATCACCGCATGGTAGGTCTACCAAAGTAGAGTGCCGTCGGTTATCATCATTATTTCGGGTAGATGTCGGACATCTACATGCGGAAGCATTTGGTTTACTTAACAAGGTTATCAAAACAGTTTTGGACCTTGGGGCATAGGTTGGGGCCGGGGCATATTGATGTCACCCAACAAGCAAGAGTCATATAGGGATGTGATTAGCAAGGTGTTGTTTACCCATGTCACTAGTTTTCTAGCCGTGATGCCAAAGCTCACTAGGAATTAGTGAAATGAGGATCTTGACCCACTATGTAACTTAGAGGGAGTTTTGTTGCAAAACACATAGTGGGAGTCTTTTATTAAATAGTTTAATAAAAGATGAACATAAACATAGTGCTAAACTTTGCATATTCTTTGTTGTAGATCATGTCAACTAACGCCGCATCCAGTTCTTTTAATTTGCGATCTATTCTTGAGAAAGAAAAACTCAATGGAACGAACTTTATGGATTGGTATCGCAACTTGAGAATTGTTCTCAAGCAAGAGCGCAAGGAGTATGTCCTTGAGTCTCCTTATCCTGATGACTTGCCTGATAATACTACTGCGGCTGCACGGAGAGCTTATGAGAAGCAAACGAATGATTGCCTTGATGTGAGCTGTCTCATGCTTGCCACAATGTCCTCTGAGCTTCAGAAGCAATATGAGAACACAAATGCCTACAATATCATTGTGGGGTTGCGTGGTATGTTTGAGAACCAAGCAAGGGCTGAGAGGTTCAACACTTCAAAGTCCTTGTTTGCGTGCGAGCTTGCGAGAAGGAATCTGTCACCCTCATGTGATTAAGATGATTGGCTACATTGATAGTCTGGAAAAGCTTGGTTTTCCCCTTAGCCAAGAGTTGGCTACTGATGTGATTCTCTAGTCGCTCCCCCGAGCTTTGAGCCATTCATACTGAACTATCACATGAACAACATGGACAAGACCTTGGCTGAGTTGCATGCGATGCTAAAAGCTGCCGAGGAAAGCATTAAGAAAAGTAGCAATCATGTGATGATGATGCAGAAAGGCAAGGGCAAGCCCATGTCAAGAAAGGCATAGTCAAAAGAAAGTTAGCTCCCGATGAGATCGCGAGCAGTTCTAAGGCCAAGCAAGTCAAGAAGGGCGCTGCTCCTAATGCAGATTGTTACTACTGTAAGCAATCAGGGCATTGGAAAAGGAACTGCCCAAAGTACTTGGAGGATCTTGAGAAGAAGAAGGGAAGTCCGACTTCCACTCCAGGTATAAATGTTATAGAAATCAATCTTGCTATTTCATCTACTGATTCTTGGGTATTTGATACCGGATCAGTTGCTCACATTTGCAAATCGTTGCAGGGGCTAAGAAGAAGTAGAAGTTTGAGGAGGAACGAAGTGGATCTTCGCATTGGCAATGGAGCAAAAGTTGCTATGGTGGTTGTTGGCACCATGCCATTGTCTTTACCTTCAGGATTAGTTTTGGAATTGAATAATTGTTATTGTGTTCCATCGCTTTCCAAGAACATTATTTCTGCTTCATGTTTGCAAGCAGAAGGTTATGACTTTAGATCTGTGAACAATGGTTGTTCTCTTTATTTCAAAGATATGTTCTATTGTCATACTCCATTGGTGAATGGGTTATATGTTCTTACTCTTGAAGAGTCACCGGTCTATAACATTAATGCAAAGAGGCAACGTTCGAATGATTTGAATCCCACGTTTATTTGGCATCGCCGCTAGGTCACATAAATGAGAAACGCATGGAGAAACTCCATAGAGATGGTATTCTGCACTCATTTGATTTTGAATCATTTGAGACATGCGAATCTTGTTTACTTGGCAAGATGACAAAGGCACCTTTCACCGGTCAAGGTGAACGGGCAAGTGACTTATTGGCACTCGTACATTCGATGTATGTGGACCAATGAGCTCAACAACAGAGGTGGTTTTCAGATACTTCATAACTTTTATCGATGACTTGAGAGATATGGGTATATCTACCGATGAAGCATAAGTCTGAATCCTTTGAAAAGTTCAAAGAATTCCAAAATGAAGTGCAAAATCATTTAGGCAAGACAATCAAGTTTCTACGATCTGATCGTGGAGGCGAGTATTTGAGCCATCGGTTTGGCAATCATCGAAGGATTGTGGAATTGTTCCACAATTGACTCGCCAGAACACCTCAATGGAATGGGGTATCTGAACGGAGAAATCGCACCTTATTAGATATGGTGCGCTCCATGATGAGCCAAAGTGATCTTCCGTTGTCTTTTTGGGGGTACGCTCTTGAAACAGCCGCTTTCACACTAAATAGGGTTCCATCAAAATCAGTAGAAAAGACACCATATGAGATGTGGACAAGACAACGTCCTAGCTTGTATTTTCTTAAGATTTGGGGATGTGAGGCTTATGTAAAACGTTTACAATCTGATAAGCTCACTCCTAAATCTGATAAATGCTTCTTTATTGGGTATCCTAAGGAAACAAAAGGATATTACTTCTATAATCAAGAAGAAGGCAAAGTGTTTGTCGCCCGGCATGGTGTCTTCTTAGAGAAAGAGTTTCTCTCAAGAAGGGATAGTGGGAGCACGGTGCAACTTGAAGAAATTCGAGAAACACCTGAAAACATTTCAGCTCCTACAGAACCACAACAGGATGAACAATCTGTTGAAGAACCTATTGTGGACACACCGGCACCACGTAGGTCAGAGAGGTCACGTCGTGCACCTGAGAGGTACATGTTCTTGACTACTCAACAACGGGACATATTGTTGTTAGACAACGATGAGCCTAAGACCTATGAAGAAGCGATGGTGGGACCAGACTCTGAGAAATGGCTTGAAGCCATGAGATTCGAAATTGAATCCATGCACAGTAATCAAGTTTGGAACTTGGTTGATACACCTGATGGTGTTAAAACCATTGAGTGCAAATGGGTTTTCAAGAAAAAGATAGACATAGATGGAAATGTTCACATCTATAAAGCGCGATTGGTGGCCAAAGCTTTCAAACAAATTCAAGGTGTTGATTATGATGAAACTTTTTCGCCCGTCGTAATGCTAAAGTCTATTCGGATCATTCTAGCGATTGCTGCATATTTCGACTATGAAATATGGCAAATGGATGTCAAAACAGCTTTCCTTAATGGAAATCTGAGTGAGGATGTGTACATGACACAGCCCACGGGTTTTGTCGATCTGCAATCAGCTGGAAAGATATGCAAGCTACAAAGATCCATTTATGGATTAAAGCAGGCATCTCGGAGTTGGAACATTCGTTTTGATGAAGTAATCAAAGGGTTTGGTTTCATCAAGAACGAAGAAGAGCCTTGTGTTTACAAAAAGGCTAGTGGGAGCGCACTCGTATTTCTAGTCTTATATGTGGATGACATATTACTGATCGGAAATGACATTCCTATGCTTGAATCTGTTAAGTCTTCATTGAAAAATAGTTTCTCTATGAAAGACTTAGGAGAGGCGGCATATATTCTGGGCATCAAGATCTATAGGGATAGATCAAGAAGGCTAATTGGATTAAGCCAAGATATGTACATTGACAAGGTGTTGAAAAGGTTCAACATGCAGGATTCCAAGAAAGGCTTCCTACCTATGTCACATGGTATAAATCTTAGCAAGAGTCGGTGTCCTAGTACACCTGATGAGCAGGATAAAATGAATGCGATTCCATATGCTTCGGCTATGGGGTCCATTATGTATGCCATGCTTTGTACACGTCTAGATGTCTCGTATGCTTTAAGTGCTACAAGTAGATACGATCGGATCCGGTGAAAGTCACTGGATTGCCGTAAAGAACATCTTGAAGTACTTAAGAAGAACTAAAGATGTGTTCCTCGTCTATGGGGTGAGGAAGAGCTCGTTGTAAATGGTTACACCGATGCTAGCTTCCAAACCGACAAAGATGATTTTAGATCGCAATCTGGATTTGTGTTCTGCTGAATGGCGGTGCGGTGAGTGGAAGAGTTCCAAGCGGGAGACGGTTGCTGATTCTACAACGAAGCCGAGTACATAGCAGCTTGAAGTCGCTAAAGAGGCCGTTTGGATCAAGAAATTTGTTTCGAGCTTGGTGTGGTGGCTAGTGCCTCCAGCCCAATGGACCTCTACTGTGACAATAGTGGGGCCATTGCGCAAGCCAAGGAGCCTAGATCGCACTAGAAGTCCAAGCACATTCTACGGCGATTTCATCTCATCCGCGAGATTGTGGAGAGAGGCGATGTGAAGATATGTAAAGTACAAACGGATTTGAACATTGCAGATCCGTTGACAAAGCCGCTTCCCCAGCCAGAGCATGAGGCTCACACTAGGGCAATGGGTATTAGATACCTACATGGTTGACTCTAGTGCAAGTGGAAGACTGTTAGTGATATGCCCTAGAGGCAACATGGAGATGTTATATATATATCACATACTATGTTTATGATGCATTACTTTGTTCCTTGAAATAGACATTATCATTATTGATCAATGAGTATGTGACTTATTCATGAGACTCTTAATGCTAAAATGTTGCTATTTCTAAATGATCCCTGATCATATATCTTATGAGGAACAAATATGATTCAAGGATCAGCATATGTATTGATTGATGATCATGTCTCATGGATCATGGTATGGTGATACCAAATCAATAATATGGACATGTGTTAGAGAACATATGTTGGATAGACCCGACATGAGACACTGCAGAGATTCCATGTGTCATCAGTTGGTCTCAAGTAGTGTTTATGTAGAATCCTTAGACTTGAGATCATCATGGTTCCCAACATGCGTAGTAGCCTATTTTGGGACTACTAACCACTACTCCGTAACTGGGTAGTCATAAAAGTAGTCTTCGGGTTTGCTATGAAACATGTAGTGGGATGTGAATGATCAAGATAGAATTTGCCCTCCTTATGGGAGAGATATCTCTGGGCCCCTCGATGTAATGGATTATGAAAGTGCATGGCCATGCCAAGGTGATTGAGGAGTCAATCACGAGTTTATAATCCATCACGGAATCGAGAGAGTGATTGAGCTATTAAGAGGATGACACATGTCTCGCCTTGAGCTTAATCTATATTGTGAGGCAAAGGGATTCGTACATGAGAACATTACAGGTTCAGCTGATATGATCTTTACGTATACTTTGGGGTTAATATGTCTTGCTAGAGGCCGCTATTAACAGGGTGACCGGAAAGGCGTTTCCGGGTCGCGACCAAGTATACGTGAACCTCTGGTCGCACACTTAACGGGTTGGAACACTAATTCGAATGTGATTCGGATGTGGGCTCAATTCGGATAGAGATCCGGATAGACTCCTATTGGGCCTTGGTCCACGAGGCCCAAGTGAGGAGGTCTATATATATGGAGGCGAGGGGCTGAGGGCTACATGCTTCTGTTAATCCTGAGCCAAACCCTAGCCACCACCTCCCGAGCCAAACCCTAGCCACTCGCGAGTGCTGGTACACTCGCGATCGGCGTTCCAGCCCCGGACGTGTGGATACCGGTGGAGGCGCTGCTCGTTGCGGCGTTGATTAGCATCAACAACCTACAGATTGGATTTGCTCGTGGTGTGGTTGATCGCGTGGAGGAGACGATCTGTTCGGGACGATCGGCTACTTCCACTACTACCTCGACGCGCGTGGTTGGATCGGCTTCTCCAACTCTTCTTCCGTTGCGCTGCGCGTCTAGTGGTAACGATCCATGATCCCTCCCTAGCGTGATGTCCTGGTGTGCGTGGTAGAAAAGTTTTGTTTTCTGCTATCGTAGCCTGCGCGCAATCCATTAGTTCCTAGATAAAGAAATCTTACGATTGTTGCAAAAGATACATAGACCATTTGGGTGGAAAGATGAACTGTTTCGTCAGGCACATGACTGCCAATTCGAAGCATAGCATAGCATCCGAGGCACATCCGAGGTCTGCTGCTGTGTCTTGAGGAATGCCAAGAGCTGGTCTTCAGATGGAGCATAGCATCCGAGGCACATCCGAGGCCTGCTGCTGTGTCTTGAGGAATGCCACATCTGAATATCAGCTCTTGGCATTCCTCAAGACACAACAGCAGACCTCGAATGTGCCTCGGATGCTATGCTATGCTTCGAATCTGCAATCATGCGCCTGACGAAATAGTTCATCTTTCCACCCAAATGCTCCATGTATCTAGCCAAAAAACAGCAAATGAAGCAAGTGACATACACTAGTGTTCCCGTTCAATGAACCGGATACACTAGTTTAGGGACTTTGCTATTTGGTTTATAGTATTAGCAACTAAAGTAGGTGCTAAGATAGGCACATCACCCCCTCTCTATGTCCATATCACCCCCTCCCTTCTCCCCCTCCCCTCTACTCCTCTCCTCTCTTCCAATTCAATATGATCATTTTCTCATCTTATCTTAATAGACCCACAAAATGAGCAACATGTTACCCGCGCATTCTTCACATCATCGCTGGAGGCGTCCGCTCCAACATCAAGACGCCAAGGAAGAGGGCTATCGAAGAAGCCTGAGGGCCGATAGACCATCACAGCGGTAAACGCATCTGGGGTCCCTATCCTTCCTCAAAAAGTGGTAAACGCATTCCGAAGCCTGGTCGGAATAGTTGCACGAGAACGAATTGAGATCACATATAATTCGTGGAAGAACGTGCCTGACACTCGAAAACGTGAGCTGTGGACCAAAATTTTGGCATTGTTCGAGTTCCCAGAAGAACACCTATACGCTGTGCAATGACAAACCTACCTAGGGGCGTGCAAAGCATGGAAGAACTTCAAGAGCACGCTTGTCAGGAAATACGTGGAGACGAACGAAACGCCTTTTCATAAATACCCATTCCTGGAACCACAATGGGAAGAGTTCAAGGCGATGAAGACGTCTGAAGATTTCAAACGTACAAGTACGGCGCACAAGGCCCTCCAGGCAAAAAACACACACCCCCACAGACTTGGCACAGCTGGGTATGCGTCTAAAATCTCGCAGTAGAGGAAGGAGGATGACCTGGCAGCTGCACAGGACATCGCCCCGCCGTTTTCCAATATCCCAGATGACCGCGCTCGAAATTGGATTAGAGGAAGGTCATCTACAACAACATCGGGGACGTCTCCTTTCGAAACCCTGCAGACCAGCAAGTGTCCCAACGCCTGGTAAGATATCGATAGAACTACGTAGCTTGTAATTACTCCACAACTTCGTACGAATTGAAATGACATTTTGTGCTCTTGTAGGAAGAGCTGAGTTTTGAATCTACCCTGGGATCATTCCAGGGAACAAGGGAGAATGATATGCTCTCCGTGGCCCTGGGAAACAAGGAGCACCCGGGTCGTACGAGAGGCCTTGGGCTTTACGTTCCTTGGAAACATGGTTTCCAAGATGACTCCGGGATGTATCGGCGTAGGAAGAGAAACAAAGCCGAGCGTGACGCACAGCTACGAGAAGAGATCAAGGAATCTCTTAGAGAGGAGCTATTTGCTCAGATGGCTGATGTAATCAGAGATGAGGTGCGAAAAAGCATGAAAGTCAGCAGGTCGCTATCGCCGCTCTGTGCTAGATAGCCCGCACAACCATCCGAGTAGCTGCGCGTCCAATCCGACGCAAACCAGTGCCAAATTTCTGTGGGACGACATCCTGGTAATAATTATTATCTCTCGAATGCTTGCTCCATTGATAGGCCTATTCGAGTAGCTAATTTTGTATCGTTATGTAGGAGCCTACGAAGTGCAGGCTCCAAGTGAGATATGGCTCCATTCCCTTGTACGCTGCTTGGGGCCAGGCATATTCGTCTAGTATCGGGGCCATGGTGCACGGTCAAGCTTTAGCGCCAGGCTTCGCAAAAGTTAATGTGGATGGTGTGTATGTCAATTTTGAGGTAGTCCCGCTACCGAAGCCCCCCAACGACGAGATCGTGACTCTAGGACAGGCCATTGGAACATTCATCCAGTGGCTCAAAAGCGACATCTCCCTGGAGGCTTCTTCACCGGTGGCAGGACAAGAAGTGCAGTGCGAACCACAGCAACATGCACTGGTGCCATCTCCACATGGGCAGTGCGAAGCAGAGCTACCTGCACGGGTGCTATCTCCACGGGTGCTATTCTCGCCAAAGCAACTTGCACCGTCTGTACCATTACAGTCGACTACCATGAAGTCGACCTGTAGTCGAGGCAGTGGCCATGGCAAATCAAAGACGAAGGATGATGACAATATCTCGTACCTGCCATTGGCCCGCAAATTCGTGCTAGGCGAGCCAATGATATTCCCGCAAGAGCACCTCACAAAGCTAGGACTTGGTTGCCAAAGATTCCACACTTGGTATATGAAACAGCCCAATAGACCAGGGGCAGAACGGCGCTCAGGTATCATGGTCAAATTCAAGCCGGAACATTTCTTACACGAAGTTCAGGAATGTGTCTTCCCGGTGACCTTCGACGATACATTTGCTCTTTTCACGCTCAACGCTCTCGACGCCTCACTCGTTCGATGCTGGACGTTGTAAGTCTGTACAATCACAGTCTCTGTTCACGTAATACCGATATATGTCACAATTTGTTGCTTTTCTGTGTATATATATAGATTCATGCTGACCGAAGCTAGATCATTGAAATCACCAATTAGTTTCCTGGACCCACGCTTGGTCGCCATTGATACCATCAACGAGAATGCATCCTTCGTCGAGGACTATATTACAAAATCACTGCTGGCTCACCGCGATAAGGAATTTGTTCTTATGCCATACAATGAGAACTTCCATTGGATTTTAATTGTAATTATACCAAAATGGAACAAGGCTATATACCTTGATTCTCTAAGTAAGAACAAATCCAAGTACACAGCTATCGTCGAAATACTCGATAGGTAAGTACATTGTACTCTTTCTTTCCTTCCGAATGACTAATCTAACTTTTTCGAATAACGAAGGTCGTTCGTCACATACGATTCAACAAACAAGTGGCTCGACGACAGCTGCCAAGCCCTTGAAACATGATCGCAATTTTCGGGTATTGGCTAGCTACACATTAATTAATCATATACAACACTTAGTAGTAATGCCACTTGATTTAACACATTCTATTTTTGCGTGTACCAAGGCACTTGGGCAACACGTGTGGATACTACGTGTGCCACCATATGAGACTACTCCTCGATTCCAGCAAGATCACCAATTCTAAGGTTTGTCAATCTTCCCACATTTATTTCATACATATTAGGTTTTATATGTCCGCGCGTTGATATTCCTATCGACAGGCTGCGCCCATCTCTACATCTGCATTGAAACAGGCGAACTTTGGAAAAATTCGAGGAGAGTTCATTTGGTTTTTGTGGACTAAAGTCATAAGATCAGATGGAGAGTTCCACTGCCCAGAGTGATTTTTTATTGTAATTCTAAGTGCAAATGCAGTGTAGATCTTTTGTAATTGTGTATTTGTTAATGGATATTTTATTTCAATTCAATTAATTGATTTGCGAAATGGATGCTTTATGTTTGTGAAATGAAGTGCGTTGTCAATTGGATGTTTTATGTCTGTGAAATGAATTGAGATTTGAAATGTATCTGAAATGAAATGAGATGTGTGAATTATATATGTTTTATGTCTGTGACATGCTTGTTTCAGAGGGCATGGCTAGCATTTCCTGAGGCTAGCCAATAAACAGAAATATATTTAGGGGTTGAAGGGAATATCACAGACAGTTTTTGAGTAAAAACCGTCTGTGATAGCTGATAATCATAGACGGTTTTTACTTAAAAACCATCTGTGATGATCAGTATCACAAACGGTTGTTAACTAAAAACCGTCTATGATTATCAGCTATTACAGACGGTTTTGACTCAAAAACCGTCTGTGATAATAAGTATCACAGACGATTTTTAACTCAAAACCGTCTGTGATTATCAGCTATCACAGACGGTTTTTACTCAAAAACCGTCTGTGATAAGAAGTATCACAGACGGTTTTTAACTCAAAACCGTCTGTGATTATCAGCTATCATAGACGGGTTTGACGCAAAAACCGTCTGTGATAGCTGATAATCACAGACGGTCCGAAAACCGTCTGTGATGACCTTCGATTATCACTGACCCGTAAATATAGACGGTTCACAAAACCGTCTGTGATGACGTTTTCGAACCGTCTGTGATGACCTTTTCTGTAGTAGTGGAAGAGTATAGAACTGGTAGAGTATATAAACAATTTGTGGTACAAAAAGAGTAACTAATGGTTGACGCGTGCATAAGCAAGGTATTTTTGGAAGCTTTCCACATTACCACTTCTTTCGGGAAGCGTTGTACGTTACAACATCGTTGTGTTAAACGCTCTGTTTTTGTGCGAATGAGAATGCGATGAGGCCACGTTGCGTTAATCGTTGGGCTGGAGCGTCGACAGAATTCGCTTGCGTGGGTGTTCGCATACACGTTAATTATTTTGTAGACAGGTGTACAATGATTTATGCATGTAAAACTATTAGTTGTGGTATGCTGTAACCAAACGTAAAGAGATTATGTTTCTATGGTGTATACATTTTGTTAAGGTAGCGCTAATTTTGCGCAGTTTAGTTGTTTTCTGTGGAGGTTATGTGTAAGGAAGCTAGTGTAGGGCCTGCCGAGAGTATGTGAAAGAGGGAAAGAAAAGAATGCAGTACATTGGTTCTAAGGACTATTGTGGTTGTTCTCTGTAAGTTAGCGAAGCGATTGCATATAGTGAGTTAATTTGATGCAGAATAAATTACTGAGTTTAATCTAGTTACGCTGATAAGATGAAGGCGATGAATTAATTGCATGCACAAAGCATTAGCAATTGCAAATAAAAATATGATGTTGAAACAAGTCGTGAAGAGTAAACCAGTAAACAACTTTATGTAGGAACTGGTATATGTCCTGGAAGATGAAGAAAGCAAAGGGTTCTCTGGGTATGCCCAGGTAGGCAATACAGTGTTAGTTACATTAGAACGTAATCTAGGTATGGTAGTTTTGTTGAGAAGGCTAGTCTAGCTGATGACAGGCTGTATAACAAAATGAGTCTAACCAGTTGGAATGAGCTTTGCTGGAAGCGAAGAGCTTAGTGACATCAGCACATTTTACAGTAACATATGTGTGAACTATCGTAATGTGTTGATGTAAAAGCGAGATATAATATATGTTGCGAGCAAAATATGTGGCCTTCCTGAAAGAAACAGATGATTTAGAAATAGTAGTATATGTTACCTTATTAGCTTGTTTTTAGTAATAAGCAGGTGTAATATTGAGATATAGATTAGTATGTACCTAGTGTGGTGCTTCATTGTTTTGCACTTGGGAATAATTCTCTTGCAGCTTTGCTCTTTTTCGCAGATCGCATTACCCTGCAAAGAGAAAATAAGGATAAGAATTGCAGATTTGGAACATATGTTTTTCTTGTTTTTTTTTGGTAGTGGTGTCGCTAAGTAATAATGTATTACACTGAAAAGAAATACCTTTTGTTTTCTTCTGTAGATGAGGTAGGTAACTCAGCTTTGGTAGACATAAGTGTATCATGCGGTCTTTTGTCACAGTGTAATGCTGATGCGATCTTACAATAGATATGTGAATGGTTAAACATAAATAAATGTATATAAGAAACACTTTGTGTATGAAATGCGCAACCTATCTAGAGTTCTGAGAAAGCAAATGATGATGGTATTTGTTTTCTCACCTGTGGAGTCTCCACAAAAGCTGTTGTTAAGGGGGTAACTATTTCTGCACATGTGGTAGCAGGAGGGGGCGTCGTTAATGGAATAGGGATAAGTTGCTGTTCGTGGTGCGCAATGGTTTGTATTTGTGTGGGTGCTATTGTTGCAGCTTCTGGTTTGTTTGCCAGCAGTAGTATGTTTTGATCTGCTTGGGCTGCTATTGACCGTACATGAAATGTTGGAATATCACTCTGGAGGGAGCCTTCTGACATTTGGACAATTACTTCATATTTTCAGCCAACAATTGCTTTGATCTCATCTAGAATACGTTCCGCTTGGCCTTCACTCGCCGCAACCAAAAGCATAGGAGGTTTTCCATTAGTTCTTGACCTATGTCACCAAAAAACATAAACTCTACATGGATGTGTGTGCTTTGCTCATCGTTTTCAGGATCAGTGCCGTACACATTTATTTTGTATCTGTTGGAAGATTTGGAAAGCATATTATATATTAATTTTTTGATCATGTAGGCGCAAATAGCAGTAAAATTTTGAAGGGTATAAATGCGCGAAGAGTTGTATACCTTAGTTCTGCTGTTGTACCATTACATCTTCAGCATTTGTATCCATCTCCATCTGGGAGAATTTTTTTCCAGCATGAAGAGCATGATATGCACCACCATGACTAGGTTGGTACGAAGTCTGTGATAAGCATGGTAAGTCTGTATTGCTGACCCTGTGTGTAGCATAGCTGAAAAGCGTCAATTTGTAGTCTATGTAAAAGGCGAGTTGTAAACATATGTTTAAGGTATGGATTTTTTCGTACCAAAACTTCGTGAGGTATGAGGTTTATTAATTCACGCACTGTTGTGGGGGTTGGACTACTACGATTCTGGGTACCTCCTTGCAATTCAATCTGGTGCGAATGGTTGGTAATTCTGTAAAGCATATTTTTAATAAAACTGAAAAGAGTGTAGAAATGCTATTAAAAGGTAATATTGTTTGTTCAATGATTGTTAGATTGATTGAAAAAATATGACAAGTAGTACAGGCTTTGTAGAGCATGTATTTCTGGTATTGGTATATTGATATACCACTTTGATGCAGAACTGCTTTGCAATGCGAGCTGGCCTGATAATGTATATGAAACCAATAGTATGTGTTAAGAATGCAGGAATAAAAAGTAAAGTTAGTATCTTTTTGTGTACAACTGGTAGATGAAGGAGAGTTTATGTCGTAGACCTGAGTATGTACCAACAGACATGCCAACAAACAAAGCAATGATTGGTGCATCTGGAGAGTTGGCGAAGAAGAGTTCAGCATTAAATGATTCAGCATGATGGCCCCACAATGTTATAATTCCTGCTTCACCGTGAAGAAGTCGTAAGTTATACTGTTTTGCTAAAGTTGATGCAACAATGATATAGGTATAGATCATAAAGCGAAATAAAATGCGGAGAAGCAAAAGCTGTAGAGAATATATGTACCTTCCATCTATTATTTTAACAGTGCATTTAACTGTTGGGCCTAACTTTGTTACTATTTCCATGGCTGGCGAAACAACGCTTATAAGGGCAACAACATATGATGCATATGGAGGTTAAATGAGAATGGGAAAAAATAGTTAATGTAAGTGTATAAGGATGGTGTACTAACTGTATAAGTATAGTTGTAGCTATACCTGATAACAAAGCTTTTTTCCCAATGCGATTGTGCAGAACAGAAAAAGGTACTACATTATATGCGTAAAGAGGAAAACCATCTAGTTCTGGTAGAATTTGGTTAACTCTTGTGTATTTTGAAAATCGAGCAGAAATAGCGCTATCAAGGACTTCAAAGTATTCAAATTCATAAATGGATCCTTCTTTTAGCAAAGATGTATACTTATGAAGCCATCTTTGGGGAACTATTCCTTCCATAGCTTGGGCCTAAAAAAAGTTTATAGTTGATGTTAAATGGTAAAGAATAATAGTATTATATATGCAGGAAGATACAAGAAATAGTAGTAATGTGATAAGAATGTTCCGTATGTCAAGGGCAGAATTATCACACAAAAAAAGAGCGCAGTTTGTATGGAGTGAATAAGCGAATTGATTAAGGATTAAATACCTGTTCATCAAGCATGACAAAGTCTAGGTGGTATACATCAGTTGGATCTTGTGGATTTTTAAATTCCCAAAGCCATGCTAAACGGACAAGGATCTTTCATTTATGTGAACTCTGATTGATATGATTTAGTAATGTATACATCCTATGGAACCTGCGTAGAATACAAAGTTATAGAGCAAGTATTTTACAAATAGGTATGTAATGCGAATTAGAAGAGTATTTTTGTATGACACAATGATAATACTGTAAGCTCTATTACTGAAAGAATACTTACATCTAAAAATTCAGAATGTAAAAAGGAATATATTAGTGTGAGCGATGTATATAAGGAAGAAAAAAGGGAAGGATAACATGTGCCATATGTGTAAATGGACAGCCTCATATGTGGTGCACTATTTGGTATGAAGTTATATAAATGCATTTAGTAAGTTTCATTTATGTCGTGTGTTTTTTCTCTGGAATACACTAAGATAGGTAAAAAAATGTAGACAAAATGGAGGAAGAGGCATGTATTTTATATCTATGGAAGGGAAGCACAATTAGATATGAGAAGATAGAAGGCTCAAAAGAGGAAGAATAATTAGATGTAATAATGGTGGACATGAAAATGAACATAGTAATGTGAACAATGTATATAAGAAAGCAAAAAATAAATATAATATATGGAATATCTATAAATGGATAGTTGCATATGTGATGCGCTATTTCATATGAGATAATGTAAATACATTGAGTAAAGCTCAACTGTGCGTGCATTTTTTTGGAACATACTAAAGTAAGGAGAAAATGTAAATAAAATGGAGAAAGAAGTTTTTTTATATATAGAAATAAAGCACAATTAGATACACGATGGGAAAAAGCGAAACAGAAAGTAAACAATGCAAGCGATGCATATATGGAAGCAATAAAGCAAAGGGAAAAACTATGCTATGCATAAATGAATGAATTTGCATGTATTGTATCTTTTAATAAAAGAAAATAAAATTGTGTTTACTAAAGCCCACCTATGTTGAACTGTTTTAGAGACATATTGAAACAGTGGGAAAGCGCATATAGCACGCAGGAGGGAGCACGTAATTTATATCCATGGAAAACTATACAAGTATAGATTGGTATGTGGATTACAAAAGGAGAGGTGTATTTACTAAAGGTGTTTTGTGTAATTGCTATGGTTAGTCTATATCAATAGATCTGGAGCAAATCTTTTAAGTCGGAAGGTTGAACAAGGAGAGGTGGAAATATTAATAGCAGAAGGTATTAAATGGAAGTATGCACTTCTCTGTATACTATATTTTTGGTCTTAGTGCAAGCAGCACCCTTGTCATTTTCAATAAGTATCTTCAACCCTGAACGAGATGTAACTCGTGATATTGCCACATATAACTGTCCATGATAGAAGACCGGGTTTCTTAGATAAATCCCAACTTTGTTTAGAGTTTGGCCTTGACTTTTGTTAATAGTCATTGCATATGAAAATCTGATTGGAAACTGTCAGCGTTGGAGGGTAAAAGGCCATCGAGGACTTGTTGCATTTAGAACAATTCTAGGAATACAAATAGACTGACCAATGTTGGTCCCAGTGATGATACATCCTTCAAGTGCTCGATCACCAAGCCTTGTGATAATTAGCCGTGTTCCATTGCAAAGACCCATAGAATGATTTATATTTCTTACCAACATCATTGGAACACCTATTTTCAAGCAGATAATATGTTGTGGAAAACCATTGATTCTTATAGAATTCAAGAATTCAGGTGGATACAGAAGATCAGCATCACCAATGTGACTATTAGATTGAGAAATGTAATCAAAATTGAGATACTCTTTTGTATGACTAGGTATTCTATCGAAGACAGCTTTGTTTAATTCATCAGCAACAATATTAGTTGGGCAGATAATTGCACGTTCCGTGAGATATCCACTATTTTGATAGTTCATACGTAATGAACCATAGATAGCATCCACAATTGCATCCACATTGTTATTGCTTGGCAGTAATAAAAGATCATCTGGGATAGATATCCAGGATGCATGAAGTTCTCCTTGTTTTTTAGCCATTGGAGCCTGACCATCTCCAATATTAAGTACCCATTGAGCAAATGTTGAGAGAGCATCATGTTCTATAACTGAGAGGTCTGGATTATGAAGTCTCATATTGGTAGATAGTTTTAGTATCTTAATGTGCTGCTAGAGTGAAGATCTAATAAGTGAAGCTTCAATAATTTCTGTTCTGGTACCACCCTCAATAACAAATAAGATTTGCCAGAAGTCTCCACCAAGGATAAGAAGCTTTCCACCAAAAGGTATAGTCATGCAGCTAGCATCTTCAATAGACATAACGTCACATAATGTTCTGTCAAGTGCTTCAAAGTAATGCCTATGTGTCATAGGCGCTTCATCCTAGAGAATTAAAGAAGTTTGATAATAAGCTCAGCAAGCATTGTTCTGCATGCTATACTATATAAGCTTCTTTCATTGATATCAAGAGGTATTCTAAACCGGGAATAAGTTGTGCGGCCACTTGGTAGTAAAAGTGAAGCAATTCCAGATGAAGCTACAGCAAGGACTATTTGGGCTCTAGCTCTTAGTGTTGCTATAATAGCATTCCAAAGGAATGTCTTTCTAGTACCACCATGTCCTGATACAAAGTAAATGCCACCTTTATTATGAGCAACACATGACAGAATCTTGTTGTATATAGCAGACTGCTTAGCATTTAGTTTAGCACACAATGTTTCAGCTTCAGTTGCTAGGACAGCTCTATCATATGCTAACTCTTCGGTCACAAGTCGATCGCTAGAAGTAGGGTCACTATGTGATGATTCACTACTTATATTGTATGTACCAAAATTAAGTCCATTCCTTGAAAACATAATAAATAATTCTTTTATTAACTGAGACTGTAAGTAATCACTTGGTATGGGATATGTTCAATTATGTAATCCCTGTCGTATTCTATATGTTATGTCATCAACAAGGAAGCACCAATACTTATCAAATAGATTCTGAGGACTAATTACACTGCAGAAAGAGAGTACTACCATGAAGAGGTGCCTAAGTTGATGTGGTGTAGCCCAAACAACTGCCTCATCAAAGAGTAGATACCATTATGTGTCATCACCATCTAAACCACGGGCTTTGCAAGTTTCTTTAAAGGTAGGGTAGCATATACCATCAAAAACTCTGATATCTTCATAATTTTGTGCACCACAGACAACCATCAAAAGCATTCTCAGATAGAACAACTCACCAGTAGTTGGGTGTACATTATATATTCAACCAATCTTCGTGTTCCGTGCTTTCTTGCGTCTTTGATGGAAATTGGTAATAAGTATAGGATCTTGCGTCTTTGAACTGTTGATTAGCAGTAAACCATTCGGTTAACGTAGTTTTATAAGATCTTGGATCAGCAATAATTTGTTGCCGGTCTGTTTCTTCATGGTACATAACTTTGTTCATACCAGGCATATGCACAAATAATCGTTCAATAGAAGGCATTCGGCCATGTATTTTGAATTCAAATAATCGCCAAATTGCTTTGCATAAAGATAAATATCTATATTTTCATGTAGGAAAGTATCAGGAGAGAATAAAAAAATCCATATGAAGATAAATTCGTATAGCTTTATGTAGGAAAGCATTAGCACGAGATATGAAAATAGGAAATTTTAAATAATTTGGTGTAGGAAAGTGGAGTTTGCTATATGGATAAACTATTACCTGCATTTAATATAATCAGCAATTTCGTCTATTCCTTGTTTAACTTGTGAATCAGCCAAGTCTGATGGTTGGGCAGCACTAGAAAAATTCACTTTTGCTCTATCTTGACCTTTAGTAAGGTATTTAAATAAATACTTCACAAGATTCGTCTTATTGCACCATTCAACATTGATGTGAGCTTGGAATGTTTTAAGCAAGCTAATATTGTGTGGAACAACCCATCTATTGTCCAATCTGATTCCATTCTTGATAATGAAATGATGACCATCTTGTCGGCGATATACTGGGAAGCCAGACTTATCAAGCGTTGTTTCTAAGATGAATTGTTTGGGACAGCGTTTTGAATACAAGCCATCTTCCATACATGGACATTTCCTATTAAGATCTCCGCATGGCCCATGCATCATAAATTCGTCAACAAGAGCATACCCAAGTGGATCAATAGTTGGATCAGGAATTTCAGCACATATAAGGCTATCTATGTATTGAGCAGTTAGGTTTGTGTCATGATGAGCAAGCCATATAAGGGTATGAACATGAGGCAGGCCTCTCTTTTGGAATTCCATAGTGTATAGAACTGTCATAAATAAAAGAGATAACTTAGAATGAGGAAAAAAGCATTACTATTAAGACAAAAAAATTTTACACCAATGTTTTTGCCTTACGATGTGCCTTCACCAAGTGCATCCGAAATGCCTTGATATGTTTCTGATCTTAGCACATCCTGATTGAAAAAATGAAATGAAAGGCGGCTTGCTTCAAGACATGAGTAGGAATCGACCTCTATTTGATTTGAAAGGCGGCCACAGCATGTATGAGGATTTGGTTCATTTCTTCAGTAATGACATTCATAACAGTAGTACTCAAGCATAGATGTTTCATCTCTAGCTAAAGACAGATTGCCATCAGTTTCTTTATATTTAATACCAAGATGGAACCCTTTTTCCCCATATGGAAATAATAATGGTGTAACATCCTGATTTTCAGAGTCTTTTTGAAGCTTTTAAAATCAAATTCACCATTTGAATTTTTCTGGAATTAATTAAAGCTTAATTAGAATTTTCATTAATTAAAAGGATTTAATATGATTAAATTAAACATTAATATTTGTGAAAAATATTTTATTTGTGTTCCTTGTGTCACAAGGAATTTTTATGTATTTTCTGGGATTTTTCGGAGTTTGTTTGAGCTCAATTTGAAATTTCCAAAAAAAAAGAAAGAGGAGATAGAATGAACACTGCTTCAGCGCAGAGTTCATCTTCAACCTTCCAGCTTCGATCGATCCCTCCAGCCTGTACATATTTCCTTCCTTTTCCTCTCTCTTCATAACTTCCAATCCGGACCTTATCTCCATATCTTCCCAAAAGAAAAGTTGTGCCAAATCACGCAAGGAATCCATCCCAACTGGTCTCTTTCCGTTTCGTTCATCCGTTTGCCTTTTATCTCCAATTTTCTGAAATGGACTCTAAACCGAAATCCACGAATTAGAGTCAGTTTCTACCTCTTCCAAGCCTATAAATACGACCCCTTGGCTCCTCTAAACCCATCCCAAGCCGTGCCAAGTCCCCTCAAAGCCCAGGACGCCGTCGGCATCGACGCCCTTGGGTCCCGAATTTGCTCGTCGTGTCTCGAGCTATTCGGTGAGTTTCTCCGTGATCCTTTCGCGTCACATTGTGCCATCATGTCCCATCTACCTTCTAGCCAAGTTAATTTGATTTTGGTGCAGCCAATCTCCCGGAATTGAGTTTTCCCCAATCTAGGTCAAGATCGCTTCCCGACGTCGATTCGTCGCCTCCGGTAAGCTTTAGCCCTTGCCGTAATTTTTCTTAGACTTGTCTCGCCGTGTTCTACGTTGTGCTCACTTCCATTTCCCCGAAAAGCCTCCACAAATTTTCACCTCCGAAGCTCGCCATGGCCGCCAATGGCATCTCGTGTCCCCCATCTACCCGGTGATGTTTTCACCAATCCGTTCGCGTCACTTTGTGCCAAACCATCCCAGGTAGCTACCCTTCAAGTGGTTTTAGATTTCGTTCACCGAGCACCAAGATATTAAGTTTTTCCTTTTTCCTTCCCGACGTCGTTCAAACGTCGATTGTGCCATCTCCGGTGGGTTTCTGACCGAGCCGACAATTTTTCTAGCTTTGCCAAGCCGCGTTCTAGCCCGTGCTCACCCTACCTCTCCACGTTCCATGCCCGGATTTTATTCCTCTCTCCTACCCATGTCGTGGTAGCCGCCCGTGCCGTCAACGGTCTCCGTTTGGTGTGCCGTCAGTTCCTATGTGTGCCTTAGATCCCTAACAACCAATTTTGCTAGTTAGATTCATCTCCCATGCCTCCTCTCGCCAGCGCTAGCCTTCTTTCCAAAAGAATTGCTCTCGGATGAACAGTAACATCTGTGAATTTCCAGCATTTTCTTGCCCCGGCAAACTTTAGATCGCTCGTTCTCCTTCGTCCGAACTCCGATTGATCCGATTTGATGGGAACGGGGTCCCGATCTTCCAACAGGTTCTGGATATGTTCGATTTGGTGGAGGCGCGACACAAATTGATCCGGCTTCCGAACGACACGTTCCGAACCCCGCAATCGTAGCACCACGTCTCCTCAGGTTATCAACCGTGCGCGGACCGGTTGACCTCGCCAAGAAGGCTAATCCTCGCCTGCGAATCGAAGAACACAAGCAAGAACAAGGAAGAACACAACTGAATTGCGGATTAATTGATGTAGCACTCGAAAGTTGGGGTCTCACAAACCGATGAACGGCGAAACTGTTCAAAGACAGAATTAATCTAAGCAAAACCCAAACCCTAATGGTGGGGTGGCGGCTGGATATAAAGGAGTGAGGGGTGTGCAAAACCCCTGTACGCGCCTTAATGGACTCCAACACGATACAAAGCCGAAAGGCCCAAAAGACGGTGGCGCAGCACCCTGACAGATTCTTAACGCCCAATTGTTTCGACGATTCCCGTTGACTCAGAAGGAATTTTGACATGGGACCAGATCCATTGGAAAGGTAGTCTTCTCAGCTTTCAATACATATGTAGAACGTCCAAAACGGAGTCCGGATGCGATCTGGGCGTCCGTTTTAGTACGCCCTGGTCCTGGACTCCGAATTGGATTCGAAGTCGGTTTGAGTTGGGCCTCCAACATGATTCGACCGCCCTTGCTGGACTTGTGCGCCTCGTAGTCCTTCTCCAAGTACTTCTGGGTCCTCTCCATGGTTCCTAATCATAATTAAATCGTTAGGTAGCAATCTATTCTCAAATGAACAAAAAGAAATACTTAGGAACGAGCTCACCTGTACATTTAAGTGGAGGAGTGTTGTGTGTATCCGAAGAAGTGATGTCCTCATCATCCTCCCCCTCTTGAAGCGGAGTTGTCCTCAACTCAGCCTCATCTTCTTCTCCCAAGTATGGCTTCAAATCTGAAATGTTAAAGGTGGGACTAACCCCAAACTCGGGAGGCAACTCAAGTTTATATGCATTATCATTTATCTTCTCAATTATCTTAAAAGGACCAGCAGCTCTAGGCATCAATTTTGACTTTCTTAACTCAGGAAATCGATCCTTTCTCAAGTGCAACCAAGCAAAATCACCCGGTTCAAGTTTAACTTCCTTTCTACCTTTACTACCAGTAATCCTATATTTTTCATTCATCTTTTCAATGTTTGCCTTAGTAGTATCATGCATTTTGACAATAAAATCAGCACGCTCCTTAGCATCATCATGAACTCTCTCACTAGTAGGCAAAGGTAAAATATCAATAGGGGCACGGGGATTGAATCCATACACTACCTGAAAAGGACTTACCTTGGTGGTGGAGTGTTCCGCTCGATTATATGCGAACTCAACATGCGGCAAACACTCTTCCCACAACTTCAAATTATTCTTTAAAACAGTTCTCAACATGGTAGACAATGTACGGTTCACCACCTCGGTTTGGCCATCAGTTTGTGGGTGACATGTTGTAGAGAACAACAACTTTGTACCCAACTTGTTCCATAAAGTACGCCAAAAGTGACTCAAGAACTTGACATCACGATCGGAAACAATAGTAGAAGGCATACCATGCAAACGAACTATCTCTTTGAAAAAGAGGTCAGCAATATGAACGGCATTATCGGTTTTATGGCATGGTATAAAGTGAGCCATCTTAGAAAAGCGATCCACAACAACAAAAATGCTATCCCTCCCCCTCTTAGTCCTGGGCAATCCTAAAACAAAGTCCATAGAAATATCTGCCCACGGAATAGAAGGAACAGGAAGAGGCATATATAAACCATGTGGATTCAAGCGAGACTTAGCTTTTTGACATGTAGTGCAGCGAGCCACAAACCGCTCAACATCTCGCCTCATCTTTGGCCAAAAGAAGTGTGTGGCCAGAACGTCCTCCGTCTTCTTAGCACCAAAATGTCCCATCAAACCGCCTCCATGCGCCTCCTGCAACAACAAAAGACGAACGGATCCAACTGGAATGCATAGGCGGTTAGCTCTAAACAAAAACCCATCATTGATCACGAATTTGTTCCATGTATGTCCCTCTTGACAATGCAACAACACATCCTTAAAATCAGCATCAAGAGCATATTGTCCTTTAATAGTTTCAAGACCAAAAATGCGACAATCAAGTTGAGACAACATGGTATAGCGTCGAGACAAAGCATCAGCAATCACATTATCCTTTCCTTTCTTGTGTTAAATGACATAAGGAAAAGATTCAATAAATTCAACCCACTTAGCATGTCTACGATTCAAATTGGTTTGACTACGAATATGCTTAAGTGATTCATGATCGGAATGAATGACAAATTCTTTAGGCCATAAATAGTGTTGCCACGTCTCTAAAGAACGAACAAGAGCATACAATTCTTTATCATACGTGGAATAATTAAGAGCAGGACCATTCAATTTTTCACTAAAGTAGGCAACAGGTTTGCCTTCTTGCATCAAAACACCACCAATACCAATTCCTCTAGCATCACATTCGAGCTCAAAAGTCTTACCGAAATCCGAAAGTTGGAGCAATGGTGCGTGTGTAAGCTTGTCCTTCAAAAGATTAAAGGACTCCTCTTGTGATGGCCCCCAATGGAACACGACGCCCTTCTTTGTCAACTCAATCAATGGCGTCGCAATGGTGCTGAATTCCTTGACAAAGCGGCGATAAAATCCTGCAAGGCCAAGGAAACTCCGCACTTGGGAGACCGTCGTGGGCGTGGACCAACTCCATATCGCCTCCACCTTGGCTCTATCAACCTCAATTCCCTGTGGAGTCACAACATAGCCAAGAAAAGAGACTCGATCCGTGCAAAAGGTGCACTTCCCAAGGTTACCAAACAAATGTGCATCTCTCAAAGCATTAAAAACAGCACGTAAGTGATTCAAATGTTCATCCATGGACTTTCTATAAATCAAGATACATCAAAGTAAACCACCACAAATTTGCCAATGAAAGGACGTAAAACCTCGTTCATTAATCTCATGAAAGTGCTAGGTGCATTAGTTAAACCAAAAGGCATGACTAACCACTCATACAAGCCGAACTTAGTTTTAAAAGCAGTTTTCCATTCATCACCAAGTTTCATTCTTATTTGGTGGTATCCACTACGCAAGTCAATCTTTGTGAAAATTATAGCACCACACAACTCATCAAGCATGTCATCTAGCCTAGGAATAGGATGACGATACCTTATAGTAATGTTGTTAATGGCTCTACAATCTACACACATACGCCAAGAACCATCTTTTTGGGAACCAAAAGAACAGAACAACACAAGGACTAAGACTCTCACGCACGCACCCACGGTCCAAAAGGTCTTGGACTTGTCGCTGAATCTCCTTAGTCTCTTCGGGATTGGTCCCTGACGCCGCACGGTTTGGCAAACTCGCTCCAGAATCAAGTCAATCTGGTGCTCAATCCCTCGAATGGGTGGAAGTCCCGGAGGTATCTCATCAGGAAAATATCTCTAAACTCCTGCAAAGGTTAGTGACAGAGCAGCAAAGTGCAAGGCATAGTATCAAGAGAAAATAAAGCATCCTTGCACACAAAAGCATAGTATGTCTCATTAACATCATCAATTTCAGCAAGGTCTAATTTTGTGGCAAGCATAACAGAATTTTTCAAATGGATTACTTGCTGTTTTTCAGATTTATCATGTTCCTTTGGATCATTAGCAGCAGCAGCTCTCTCCCTATCGGTCTCTATAATCTCAGCTGGGGTCAAAGGCAGTAAAGTAACTTTCTTTCCCTTATGCATAAAAGTATATTTGTTACTACTACCATGGTGTAAAGCATCATTATCAAATTCCCAAGGTCGACCCAATAAAAGAGAGCATGCTTGCATGGGAACCACATCACAATCAACGTGATCAGCATAACCACCAATGGAAAAATGGACTCGGCATGTTTGCGTTACCTTAGCTTTTCCAGAATCATTTAACCACTGAATATGGTATGGATGTGGATGCGGTCGCGTGGTCAAGCCAAGCTTCTTGACCAAATCAGAACTCACCAAGTTGTTGCAACTTCCTCCATCAATGATGACACGTGCACGCCGATTCTTGATTGCGAAGAAAGTCTGAAACAAATTATGGCGTTGAAGTTTATCGGGTTGTTGTACCTGTGTGCTGAGGACTCGCTGCATAATGATGCTCCGTAGCGTCGCTGTGGACGCCCCACCAAGGACCAAGTCGTCGTCACCACCACCATTGTCGCCCGTGGCAGCAGCAACATCATCATCCTCCTCGACATCCGAAGTGCTGATATAGCCTCCATCTTCTGTGGCGATGTATGCCCGTTGGCTAGGGCAATTCTTCTGCACATGACCAAGCCCATGGTAGCGATGGCACTGAATGTCGAAGGAGTGGCCCGTTGAAGCCACGGAAGAAGAACTACTCTTGGCTGGAACTTGCAAAGAATTTTTTGAAGGTGGCTTCGGTGGCGCTGCAGCAATCTTGTTCACAGGTGGTGGAGGAGAACGAAAATTCGAAGAAGACTTGGGCAGTCCCGCCGATGTAGTCGTTCGCGGCGTGTAGAAGGGACGTTCAGTGCGTGCCTTCGCTGATTCCTTGCGTCCCGCAATTCTTTTTCTGCAAGCATAGCAAGGTGGAACAACTGGTTGACAGTAGTAAATTCTTTATAATCAACAATATCCTGAATTTCACGCCGTAACCCCCCGTAGAAACGACAAATCTTATCATCCGTGTCCTCAACAACCCCACAACGCACCGTACCCTTTTGAAGCTTAGCATAATAGTCCTGAACAGAACTATCACCTTGTTCTAAGCGCTCCAATTTTTTTCTCAATTCAAGTTTATATGAGGGAGGAACAAAACGATTACGCATAGCTTCTTTTAACCGCTCCCATGTATCAGGTTGTAAGCGCATGGTACATAATTCATTCCACCAGATAATAGCAAAGTCCTTAAACCCACTAGTAGCTTGTCTAACTCTATGTTGTTCAGGAACCAAGTAAGAATTAAACTTCTGCTCTACCGTCATCTCCCAATCAATATATATTTCAGCATCATAAAGACCAGAAAAAGATGGAATGGTAAACTTGACTTTAGCAAAAGGGTCGTCGTTACCATGACGGTTCTGGTTATTACCTTCCATACCATGTCGGTTCTGGTTATTACCTCTCATACCTTGTCGGTTTTGCTGAAGACGCCGACGTAGTCGTGCATCTTGTGTCGCCCGCTGATCAATGTTGCCATCTGCATCATACACTGTGTCATCATCATGACGATGGCCATCAATGACAGGTTGCAGGCGTGCCTCCAATTTGTCCATCCGACCAGTGAGGTCAGCCATCCGCCGCTCCACCCGCTCAATGCCTTCCGTGATATTCAACTGGGCAATGGCAGCGACGATTGTGTCCAGTCTTGCGTTGAGTGAAGCATTTTGTTTGTCGAGCGCAGCTTGTAGCTGGCGCGACTAACACACTCATTGAAATCGCCTGTCTCGCCCCTTCGTCTCTCTGCCATGGTTAGTGGAAACACAGGAAAACAAAAGGATTATCCCTATCAACTACAAATGGAGGGCAGTGGGAAACTCGCAAAGGAAGTGGCTTACCAAGCTCTTACAAGTGTTCTTACCAAAGCAGCAGGTGGTACAACCGGTGGCTGGTTCGTGATACCATGTCGAGCGTGGGTATGATTGCAAGGGTCAAAACTGTGCTATCCAGAAGTAGATACATAGAGCTTGGAAGGCCAAATATGTCAGTGGAACACAAATCAATAACAGATAGTAATGCTGAATAAATGTCCAAAGCACTGGTCCTAGTTGCTGGCCTAAATGTGTCCTATATCAGTGTTAGGATATGATGAACAAGGAATCACGGCCAGAAAGTAAGCGAAGACAGCAACAAAGATGGCCAGGGAATGAGAAACTTAATTCAGCATAAGCACAAAACAAATGAAGCTTTGTCACCTAAAACTGTGCTCTGTCACAGTTTTTTTTCTTTTTTTTTCTTCTTCTCTTTTTTTTCGGCCACAGATAGCACTTTCTCTTCTCTACTATGCCAAAATTTTTCTTTTTTTTGTCTTTTTTATTTTATTTTTTTTCACAGAGCAGAGCACAGAAATAGGAACCACACAAAGTTTCACCTCAATCCAATGTAAGGTGTGGCCTACAGAAAATAATGAATGCGCTGTAAATTCGGTAATTCAATTTCGGAGCTCGAGTACTGCACTTTCCAGGCCGAATTTGGGGAAAATAAAATCGCCGAACCCAACATAGTTGGGGAGTATCGGATGCAAAATTTAATTTCACCCAATTTCAAAAAAAAATCGCCTGATTTCGAGTTCGTATGCAAAAGTTACGGCCGTTTGAAGTTGAGGCTCCGAGTTATGGTTTCTGTGGAGGCCGAAACGAAATCGGGTGGAGGAAATTGGTGGCGGAAGCTCGGGGAAAGGTGGGGGATGGTGTTGTGTGATCACAAGACGCGAAGGATGACTCAAACAGAGGGTGGGATATGGGTGGGAAAACAAAAACAGAGGGTGGAATACGCGATGGATGACGGCTAGGGTTTGTATGAGAGGTGGCGGAAGCAAGATAACCCGAAACAAAACACGATCTAAACCAGCAACACAACTCGACTAAGGACACAAACGCAACACTACGGACTCTGAAATTAAATTGTGCAAAAGGCTAAACAAGATCTGGGACAGGAAACAACCTACGACTACAAAATTTTTTGTAGGGCTTTTCTTGGACTCTAGGATGAAACGAAAACAACAAAGGTAGGGTATTCTCGAACCTGAAGGAACACCTGAAGCTCTGATTATCACTTGATGGGAACGGGGTCCCGATCTTCCAACAGGTTCTGGATATGTTAGATTTGGTGGAGGCGCGACACAAATCGATCCGGCTTCCGAACGACACGTTCCGAACCCCGCAATCGCAGCACCACGTCTCCTCAGGTTATCAACCGTGCGCGGCCCGGTTGACCTCGCCAAGAAGGCTAATCCTTGCCAGCAAATCGAAGAACACAAGCAAGAACAAGGAAGAACACAACTGAATTGCGGATTAATTGATGTAGCACTCGAAAGTTGGGGTCTCACAAACCGATGAACGGCGAAACTGTTCAAAGACAGAATTAATCTAAGCAAAACCCAAACCCTAATGGTGGGGTGGCGGCTGGATATAAAGGAGTGAGGGGCGTGCAAAACCCCTGGACGCGCCCTAATGGGCTCCAACACGATACAAAGCCGAAAGGCCCAAAAGACGGTGGCGCAGCACCCTGACAGATTCTTAACGCCCACTTGTTTCGATGATTCCTGTTGACTCAGAAGGAATTTTGACATGGGACCAGAGCCATTGGAAAGGTAGTCTTCTCATCTTTCCATACATATGTAGAACGTCCAAAACGGAGTCCGGATGCGATCTGGGCGTCCGTTTTAATGCGCCCTGGTCCTGGACTCCGAATTGGATTCGAAGTCGGTTTGAGTTGGGCCTCCAACATGATTCGACCGCCCTTGCTGGACTTGTGCGCCTTGTAGTCCTTCTCCAAGTACTTCTAGGTCCTCTCCATGGTTCCTAATCATAATTAAATCATTAGGTAGCAATCTATTCTCAAATGAACAAAAAGAAGTACTTAGGAACGAGCTCACCTGTAAATTCAATTGTCGGGCGCGAGCTCTAGTGATTGGTCCTTGAATGTCAAGTGGAGGAGTGTTGTGTGTATCCGAAGAAGTGATGTCCTCATCACGATTCTTCTTCCTAAATTCATCTAAAATTGAGCTCCCTCTTTTGGTTCTGGTTTTGCAGTTTTTGGAGTTTATTTGGGTTTTATTTGAATTTATTTTTGTGTTCGTCTCGTCTTCTCTCTCGTTAGATCACGCGTTCGAAGGAGCTGAAGCAGGATTCGAAGATCAAGAATTCCTAACTGAGCAAGGCCAAGGCAAGTCGTATTCTTTGATCATGTTGAACCCAGTTTTCAAATCTATTATGTATTACTTTGTTTTAAATTATCATGCATTGCTATTTCATTATAAACCCTTGTATTGGTAGTTAATGACCTAATTGATTATTTCCTCCTTGATAATTTGAATACCATGATTCTATTGTCCCCATAGGATGGGAAATTACTTAGTGATGGGTTATGCGTTTAATTGCTTAGCCATGCTTATCACTAGTACGTTGGGTTTATCATCACATGTGGTTAAGTTAATCTTGACTTAATGATATACTTGAATGTGGTGGTTAACCACGGTTATAAAACTTGTTGCCATGGCATGGGTAGTGTCATTGGTGTTGGTTATACAAAATTGGTTTTCACTTGGGCGATTGATCGTGCAAGTAAAGAAGTGCGAGAGGCACATGGGATGTGGATGCTTCGCCTGGGTAATTCTTAAGGACTTAACTTTGTGCGCCATTGATCTGAGCTTAATCGTGCAAACCACATGTCTAGTATGGGATAGACCTGGCATAATAATTTGTGAAGTCTCCACTTTGGTTTTACTACCGATGTTGTTGTGGCGCAAGAGGGGGCAATTATCGACTAGGGGGTTACCCTACTCGACGGCGAAACCTTAGCGAGTGGGATCAGGTGGAGATGGATCATTGTAAAAGCCTTGTTGTGATTATCTTTAACGTGAGGATTATCACATCGTGTGGGTACAGTTGTGCAACCTCTGCAGAGTGTAAAACTATTCGAATAGCCGTGTCCTCGGTCATGGACAATGCTCGGTGATTTCACACGAGGGGTAGAGTTTTCATAAAAACCTGGTTGGTTTGAGCTGGGAAGTGAATGGTCAGTTCACTTGTGTTTATATTCAATTCCTTTGATTATTTATTTAGCGTCTTTTGATAAAGTTGCTTTTCAATCTATTATTTGTATTTACTTCAAATGGTCGATTTCTGCAAAACTAACCTTTCAGCCATCCATTGTTAAGCCTTGCATACTATATTGCATCTTTGTTACATATGACTTGCTGAGTACTCTATGTACTCACGGCTTTATGCCCCTGTTGCTCAGTTGAGGAGGAGGAGTATCATCAGCAGGAGGTTCCAGAAGGAGAGTACTTCGACGTCTTCACGGATTAGGACTTCGCTCCCCAGTCGATTACCTGTGGGCATGTCGAATGGCTACTACATTTAATTTTGGTTTTCCGCTGTTAGTTTCTTCAAAGCCCTTCAGGCTAATAATTGTAAGCTTGGCCATAAGGTCGTACTCTGATGGTTATTAATATAATTTGGATTTTCTTTAGAATATCGTGATGTGGATGATATTTGTCTTTGTTTGCGCTGTGTGCACTAGCGTGATCCTGGACTAGTGCAAAGTACACAGTAGAGTCCGGATTTGTATATTCGGGTCTCGACAAATGGGTATTGAAGAGACATTAGAGCGGGATTCAGAGATGAGACTTGTTTTAGCTCATTGTGGTGACTTTCAACAATTATATCAAATTTGTTATTCTCTAAAAACAGCTCATCTATGACTAAAGCAGCTAGCTCAGGAACAACTGGTAGAGAATATCTATCACCATGAGTATCAGTTGAACCAATAAGATGAATATAAACCTCTGGATTTTCTTAAGAAAATAGCCGGTCACATGCCATTCTGAATTCTTTGACTAACAGATTGCAATAGTCAAGCAGGGCGATCAAGGCAGAAACAATATTAGGATTTGCTTCGTCATGTGCACTATCTTCTTTGCTGAACATAGACAATCTGTTCCCAATTTCGTTGAACGTGTCATAAATATATAGCTGAGCATATTTTGGTTTCCGGCCTGGTGTGGGGATTAATGAACCAATATGATGATGAACGACACCATTTATACGAAAAACATAAGGACCTCCACCAGTATTAATGGTTCTATCAACATCTATGCCCAAGGAAGTAAATGTAAACAAGGAATTGTAATGGCGTATTAAACGCATAAATTCATTTGAGCGAGGGCCTTTATTAAAACCAATAAGTTCTCGAAGTGGGTACGGGAATTCCTTATGCGGTCGAAGGGAGACTTTTCTACCCCGGCAACATTTATTATAAACAATTCGTTGATGTCTAGAGGAACTGTATTATACGGAAAACATAAGGACCTCCACCAGTATTAATGGTTCTATCAACATCTATGCCCAAGGAAGTAAATGCAAACAAGGAATTGTAATGGCGTATTAAACGCATAAATTCATTTGAGCGAGGGCCTTTATTAAAACCAATAAGTTCTCGAAGTGGGTACGGGAATTCCTTATGCGGTCGAAGGGAGACTTTTCCACCCCGGCAACATTTATTATAAACAATTCGTTGATATCTAGAGGAACTCCTATGTTGAGATCTTTCTTGAAACCAAAAAATAGCACCACATTTATTACATTCATAATCTGGACCAACATAATATGATCGATTGGCATACATGACTGAAACAATGTAGGAAAAGGTGTATAGAAGAAAGAAGAACAAACAAATGGAACAGCGATGTGAAACACACGGAGAAACACTGATGGAAAAAAGGGAAATGAAAAATCGTATAAGCTAGAGCATATTGTCGAGTTTAACCTTTTAGGCAAGAAATTTGTTCCTTAAAAAGAGGAACACTTGGTTCTCTAAATGAAACTGGATTAAAAGACCACGTGCCACCTGAAATGTGTAAGAAATGTAGTAAAAACTATGGAACAAGGCATGTTGAAATCTTTATAATTGGAAGCAAGGGAAAAGTAAAGAACACAGGAAAAATCTGAAAAACAGCAGCAAGTATGGAACAAGGCATGTTGAAATTTCTATAACTAGAAGTAAGGGAAAAATAATAAGCACAAGAATAATCTGGAAAGAGAAAACGAAAGGAAGGCACCTGTTCTACCAGCACTGCGAAGCAAATTGGATAATCTCCTTTTTTCTATTGTTAGCTGCCTTAGTAGAACTAACCAATGGAGAAAAATGGTCTCCTATCATGTAGGCAGGTAGGAAAACAGAATGGTAAAAAACAAGAATATGAACCAGAAGTGATCGAAAAGAGGAAAGAAATAGTTATAAAGAGTGTGAGTAACCATGGTGATGCTTTCATGGAAAGAGTGTACTAACGTATGCGAGAAACACTATAGGACAACAAAGCAAACCAAAACAAAAAACAGTGACGAACCGAAAGCATCTAAAAAGACAGGAAAACAGAGATAATTTGGTGTACATAAGGTATTTAGCATTAGCAACGATCATACATGGTTGTGACGTTGTCTGTGGAAGCACTGGTGGAAAGGCGGTAGACAAAGCATATCTAGAAGGCAGCGACAAAACTACCGAGTCAATCGGTTGTTTTCCATGTAAAATTTTTTCACGGTGGGCTTTCGTAGAGGACGACGAATCCATAAAATCAAATAGCAAGAAGCAAAAGAAACAACACAGGCACAAGCTTAGCGCTGAAAGAGAGAAACTTTAATGCTTGAAAACAACGTCAACAAAAACAACAGAACCATAGAAGGATCTATAAATATGCTAGCAAATAAGACCGCAAACGTAGAGATCTTTTGCTGATGTCATATTGCAATTTAAACAGTACATAGACAGTAGCTAAAACTATGTGCGAACCTCGACACCAATAGTATCTAAAGCCATTTAACTTAAGACAATATGTACGTTCTATTCTAGGCTAGTTTACGAAACCATAACTAAACCAAATTGCACATGAAAGAAGCATGTACGAAACGTAATGAAGAAAGCACTAATCAGAAAGAACTACTATAGGCAGTGTAGAAACAAGTATGTAAGCAAACATGTAGGCCATGAAAGCGTATAAATAGAAGCACAGCAAAGTCACTACATACGTAAACGTAAAGAAAATAAATTCAAGAAAGGAATAATAATAGCACCGTAATAATAATTAAATATATGTGGTAAAAGTCAAGAGAAGTACCTTACAAATAGGGAACGACAAGCACTGGTTTATAGTACAATACAGTAAGCTATCTGGAAGCACTTATGTATAACACTAAAAAAACAACACAAGTATTAGAGCAGTAACAGAAATTTCTGCGAATCATATCGGCAAGAATAACAGAATCATAAGAGAATTGGCATGTACAGTAATAAAGAAATGTCTGTAATAACGGAGGTGGAAGAACCAGAGGCACGAAGAAACCAGAATCGACGCAGCAAGAACAACAAGAAGCAAACAAACACACGCGTCAACAGAAGAGTATCTGGCTACCATTCCACAAATCGGAACAACAAATCTGAGAAAAAACACATTGTAATCCAAACACACATTTGGGGTGGCTAACACCACATAAACCCTAAGAAAACCCTAAGAAGAACTATCCTAATTCAAACACGTAATCTAGGTTGGCTACGATTGCACAAATTGCAAGAACAACAAGAAGCAAACAAACAAACGCGGCAACAGAAGAGCATCCAGCTACCATTGCACAAATCAAAAGAACAACAAGAAGCAAACAATACCTTGGACAAGAACGCAGACAAAAGAACTGGAACCATGAACAAACTGCAAGCGCCGCAGGGAAAGCGCGCATTACAGAGGAATCAAGCAAACCAAGAAACGCGTAAGCCAACGCCCCAAGAAGAACCGAGAAGAAGGAGCGAACGGATGTGCTGTGCCGACCGAAAAGCAAATCAATCCCATGGAAAAGTCTGCACAGGACGCGAAAACCTGCACAGGACGTGTCACTCTTCTTCTCGAAGTTTTCGATAGCACGAGCTGGGGCAAATGGGCTAAACGCGCACAGGTCGTGGCCTGCTAACCATCGCACGACAGCACTCAAACGGCCCCAACGCACAGCAGCACTTGAACGGTCGAACCCACTCGCACACATGCGTCGAACCAGTAGCGTACGGGTACCACGTGGCAGGGGCGAATGACCAGGAACTCCCCCCTCTTTGATTTACGGTCCCGACGCCGCTGTTCCCTCCCGACGCCGCCGCCTCTCAACGCTGACACTCCCTCCCGACGCCACCACTCCCTCCTAATGCAGCTCCTTCCTGCTGCCGCTCCCTTCCGACGCTGCTCCCTTTCGATGCATCGTGCCGGAGAAGAAGGCGTTTGTTTGTGGTGGAGCACTTTGGCAAGTACCTCAAGACGCTCGGCTCCGGGATGCACGTGCTCGTCCCCACCATCGACCGCATCGCCTACGTCCACTCGCTCAAGGAGGAGGTCATCCCCATACCCGACCAGTCTGCTATCACCAAGGACAACGTCTCCATCCAGATCGACAACGACTTATAGAGTAACATTACGAGCAAATTGAGCTAAACAACTATGCATTTGATTGATCCCGTGTGTATGTTTTAATCTTGTCTGACATGTATTTGTGGTTTGCATTAACTGATCATGTCATACCATTTTATCTCAACGCCAGTAATTTTGATCTACATTACGCCTTTTAATTTTAAGGTGTGCAGGTGTCCTGTGAATATCCAGTCTTCATAGGTTTAGTTAATTGAAATTCACTCAAGAAAAGTAGAGCTGGAATGTTGAGGGAGTTATATATTGTGGTCTGTCTGAATAGATTGCTAAATTGTTTTGTGACCTTTATTAGTACTTTATGATATAAGCTTCACATGTTAGCTACAAGATTTAATACTAAAATTGAATATTCAAGCTTGAGCTCTTAATTTTTACTATTACTATCATTTGTCTATTTGTAGTCTGTCTGAGTAGATTACTAAATTGTTTTATGACCTTTAGTAGTACTCAATAGTTGGCTAAATTGTTACCTATAAGATCAATTTTGAATGGCATGTTATTGTTCCAAAGGGACCTTATAGCAATAATATATGCCACATAGACCTTCAAAGGGCATGAAGCTACCGATACACTCCAGTGTGTCCAGTTCAATGAATTGGATACACTGGAGTGTGTCGTCATCTGGGTCTCACGCTCCCAAGATTGGAATAACTAAGTGTGGCCGAGGAGTATCGAAAAGGCCAAAGGGCCGAATGACCATCACGGTGGTCCCTTTGCAACCGAAGAAAGCAGCGGCATCATATCGGACTACTTGCGGGATAATTGGAAGGCAATGGGTCCCCATCACCATAGCAAGCTGGAAAGATTTGGCAAAGGATCACAAAAATTAGCTATGGGAGGAAATTACAAATTCGTTCAAGATCCCAGCAGAAGTACAGGGACTCGTGCAATGGCACACGCTCCTCGCAATGGGAAATGCAAGGAAGAATTTTAAGAGCACTCTTGTGATGCAGTACGTGGCCAAGGATCTCATGCCCTTCAGGAGGTATCCTTTCGTGTCGCTGGAAACATGGGAGGACTTTGTGCAGATGAATACAATGACCAAATTTGAACAACAAAGTGCGGTGCACAAGGCTCTCTAGTCACAAAACACTCACCCTCACAGACTCGGCACCGCTGGGTACGCGGGTAAAATCCCACAGTGGAGGATGCAGGAGGAGGTTGCAATCCGATCGTAGGCCTCCCCGCCATTTGCCGGGATCACAAATGAGCGCGCTCGAAACTGGTTAAGAGCGAGGTCATCAACCACATCTTCGGGTGTCTCTTTCAAAAACCCCGCAGATGAGGAAGTGTCCCAATGCCTAGTAAGATATGTTAAACTACATATTTGTTAACACCTCTTGAACTTCATGGGTTCAAAAATAACATGATTAATTGCCTCTTACAACAATCATTGACTACCGAATCTTCTCGTGGCTCCTTTCAAGAATACAGGGAGAGAGATTTACTATCACAGGCCTTGGGAAACAAGGGGCACCTAGGTCGCACACGATGCTTGGGGGTTTACGTATCTTGGAGGCACGGATTTTCATATTACTCCGAGACATATAGGAGTAGGAAGAGATCCAAGGCATACCACAACGAACAAATAAAATAGGAGCTTCATGCTCAACTTGAGGAACAACTATCTGCCTCACTTCAAGAGCAGACTGCTTCACTTCGAGGAGAGAGATAGATTCATTGAGGGAAGAACTGAGACAAGTCTACAACCAATCGCAACTCACCCCTACTACTGCGGTACCAAATCCCCCTCAGCGTCGCAGTAGCTGTGCGTCCACACCAATTACTAAACATAATGACGCCCACTTACCTATCGACAACATCCAGGTAATGTACCTTTTTAAAATGCTATATAGATCTCTGTGGTGGACGCCTTAACTCATCTTGTGTCGTTATGTAGGAGCCCATGCCTTGCATCCTCAGAGTCAAGCTTGTTGGCTCTATTCCCGTTGACGCTGGGCAGGGGATGGCGTATCCATTGCTGTCAGGGACGCCGGTGCACGGTGTACAAGTAGAGACCGATTTCATAAAGGTTCAGATGCACATGATTAATGATGTTTTTAACACCGTCCCTCTTGAGAAGCCCCAAACGAAGAGATTAAGACATTATGGGATACCGTCCACACATTCAATTAGTGGCCCAAGAGGGACATCGCCCTCGACTTGTCCGTGCCACGATCTCATCCAGTCGCCCAAGAGGGACATCGCCCTGGACCTATCACATCGGCTCCGGTGGTTCTACCTCCAGCTTCGGTTCTGAAGCCTGTTGCATCAGCTCCCGTCGAGACGCCATCAAAAACGTTTCATAAGCGAGGCTTTAAGACTCAAGCGAAGAAAATTAAGGCGTGTCTCGGGCCATGGAAGTTCATTCTAGGAGTGTCGTTGGTCCCCGAGTCATAATTACCCCGGCTTGGTTTGGTTTGCAATACATTGCATACCTGGTATATGCAGAGGTCCAATATGAAGCCAAACCGGCAGAGTGCATTCACTGTGAAATATACGGAGGCGAATTTCCTCCACGACTCGGGCTACTTCATCGTGACTTCCAAAGACTTATTCTTACTTTTCAATCTCGATGAACCCGACACCTCACTTCTACAATGCTAGACACTGTAAGTGTACTGTACAATGAAGTTCTACATTCACGTTATACCGATAAATGTCATTACTTTTTCCTTATGTATAGATACATGATCCAACAAGTTCGGTGATCACGACAACCGGTGGGTTTCCTCGACCAACACTTGGTCTCCGAGCAATCTATCATCGAAAATGCATCCTTCGTGTAAGATTACATAACGAGGGGATTGATTGCTCACGCCGATAAGGAGTATGTCATGGTACACTTCAACTAAGGGTAAGTGCTTCACTAGTTGCCACACATGTTTCATTTGTACTTTACATGCATCATGAACTTAGGATTAATCACTATGGCGACACACATGACTAGGTCTCACTAAATTTTGATTGTGGTTGTACCAAAGTTGAGCAAGGAAATATACCTTGATTCCCTACTTAGGAGCAACCACGATTTTAGTCGTGTGCAAGAAGTAATTAACAAGTAAACTCATTTTGCTCTATACATAACTCTATTGTAATATTTTCTTCGTTTGCAATGGCCGAGGCTAACTTTTTTTAATCACATAGGTCGTTTGCTGCTTATGTTGCCCTAGGAGGGAGACACAGCAAATCCAGTGATACGTTGCGACACAACACACGATTTTCGGTACCCGCTACAGCACAACAATTCTATATCACACTTTGTTATAATGTCTCTAGAATTGAAAATACCTATGTATATAATTCTATTTTTGCAGTGCCACCAGCAGCTACAGGGCAACGCATGTGGATTCTACGTTTGCCGCCATATAAAGAAAATCATGAACACCAAGATGAATAATTTAGAGGTTTATGAACCTTCCGATAATTATTATTTTCTTATTATATATATGTATATATACACACACATGCTAATTAATGACTTAACATTGCTCCTAGCGACAGCGGGTGGACTTCGACGAAAGTGCATATGATCTCGACAAACTCGTCGAAATTTGTGGACACCTCTCCGAATTCTTGCTATCAGAGGTCATAAAAAAGACTAGAGAGTTCCATCCCGGCAATGGTGATAATTAGATGTTGAAACATTGGATTCAATTGTACAAATCACTCAATTGTGCTTAATCAAGCAATTCATTCAATTTAATTCATTTGTCATATCTGTGTAACGATTTTTACTCTCTCTCTCTCTCTCTATATATATATATATATACATATATATATATATATAAAATCTGCTGGCCGTTTGTTACATTCATCTGTGCTATATGCGTGATATAGCTTGTTTTCAGAGGGCATGGCTAGCATATCCTGAGGGTAGCCGAAAAACGGCAAATAAAATTGCTATTGCAATAGCTATCACAGACGGCCTTTGTTATTAACTGTCTGTAATATTCTGTATATCATAGACGGTTTTTGTTCCGAACTGTCTGTGATATGAATCATATCACGGACGGTTAGTAACAAAAATCGTCTGTGATAATGTGTATATCACAGACGGTCTTTGTTATTAACTATCTGTGATATTGTGTATATCACGTATGGTTTTTTATAAAAATCGTCTGTGATAGTCGACTATCACAGGCGGTTTTATATAAAAAAACCGTCTGTAACGTAAGTTATCACAGACGACGGCTTGGGAACCGTTTGTGATAACCACATATTATCACTGACACGTAAACACGACGGTTCAGGAACCGTCTGTGATGACGGTTCCTAACCATCTGTCATAGGACTGTCTGTAGTAGTGATACACTTAAGATGGTGGTATTTGTTGTAAGCACAAGTCTAAAATCATGATCGTGTTCGTTTGGTCATGTTCGTCCTTGGGAAAAATATACAAAATTCTTATTGAAGTCATATTACGAAATGTATGACATTAGATATTCTCATTGGTTCACAAAGAAATAAAATTGTGAAATCGATTTTAGACTTTAGTGGATGGTAAGTTAGGGTCGGATGTTGTTTGAGCATGAGCACATGAAATGTGGTAGTTTCGCCCAAGTGGATTAAGAACTAACACATGTGATTATTCAACTGAGTACTAACAACACGTCTTTACGGGTGTCGTGATCAGATTTCTAGATCCAAATCCTTGTGTATAAATATATTAGTCCGTACACGGCTAGAGAAGATACGTGAAATGTGCAGAAAAATAGAGAACCGAACTACCCCACCTTCTACCATCCGATCAGGGTGACTAGGCACGCAGAGTGCAAACACATGGTCGTTACAACTACTGTCTTGCGTTCCTCGCTTATTGCTATGGTTGGTAGTCACGAGTCTCGACAACAGTGACCATAAAAAATTTGGTGTATCACGATCCCATTGTGTCGCGTGCTGCATATGCTAGAAAGGTTCCACAGCGATGGTTCTCCCCTTCCCTTCTTTTTACTAGCCTCATAGACGCGGCGCCACGCCGCGTCAGTTACCGTGTGTACCAAAGTAAAAGAGGCGTTAATTCATGAGGAGTTTTTTAAAACAATTGAGGGCACATACGTATTTTCGCAAAAGTTAAAGGTCTTTTTCGTAAAAAACCGAGAATCTGTACGTAAACAAACGAGGACCCGTGCGCAATTTCGAAAACCGCGGGGGCCTATCCTGCAAAGTGGAGAGGCTAAAAAAACTGGCAGGGACCTATTTGCGATGACTAAGGACCTCTACGTAATTTCGGGAAAACGCAGGGCCTTTTTTCGCAAAAAACCTCACCCGACCGTACGGGAATTCTCGCGCCACGCGGCGGCCGACCGAGCGCACGGGGGCGACGTGGCCGCTCTCGCCGGCCGCGAACCCCCCGCTCGTAATATGGGGATTATTTCATGCTATCTCATCTCAGATCGGCTGCGCTTCCTACCTATCATTTTGGACAGGAAATTGATCATACAATATATGACTAATTCAAAAAAAATCAAATAAGCTTATATAATTTTTTATTTTTAAATAATAAATGCAAATTGGCTACATACACTTGAGACGGTGGTATTTGTTGTAATGCACAAGACGAAAATCGTGGTTTAATCACTACTATTATAAAAGAACGAGTTGATGGTTGTACGTCCTTTCTCCTCCAATCGCTTCATTCTTAACTTCTCAATACTCTCTACTTTTAACTGATCAGAGTAACTCTCTTTCATAGCATGATTCTCTATATATCCAATAAATTTTATTGCAACACATAAGCAAGTGACTAGTCAGGTAATAAACTATACATAATAGTGGCTATTTGCCACAACACATGCTGGGACCAGGAGGGCGGAGAAGATACGTGAAATATACTATACATAATAGTGGCTATTTTTAAAACGAATACGAATACGAATTCGAATATTCTCAAATACAGATACGAATATTCTCGAATAGAATACGGATATTTTCGAATACAGATTTTCTCGGATACGAATATCGAATAAAACGGATCGATTCCTAGCGGTTTTACCGATTTTTCACCGGTTTTTTTACCAGTTACCGGTTTTAAGCCGCCTAAATTTAAATTTGAATCACAAAATTTGTACGGATTTTATATGGGCTCTAGAAACGGATCGAATACGAATCGAATAGTCTCGAATATGAATACGGATACGAATATTCTCGAATACGAATGCGAATACGAATACTCTCAAATATGGATACGGATATTTTTGAATACAAATACGAATATTTTCGAATACGGATTTTGCTTACCACATTCGTGTTTTCTCATATACGAATCGGATAAAATGAATTATCCGTTACCGTTTTCCACCCCTACTGAGAATGCACAGTGCAAGGGAAAAAATAAACCTTTCGTATCCATTATATGTTAACATAATTGATGCGGATTCTACATTAAAGAGCCACCCATCTCGTTGTTCGGTTGCTTAGAAATGTTAGTTTGGTCATGTTCGTCCTTGGGAAAAATATACAAAATTTTTATTGGAGTCATATTACCACTACTACAGAAAGCCTAATACTAGACGACCAATCACAGACGGTTTGACAAAATCGTCTGTGACCAATACTAACACAGACGGTTTTAATTTGGACACCGTCTGTGTTGACGGCGTCGGGGAAAACGAGTATCACAGACGGTTCTTACCGATGAACCGTCTGTGATACTTCGGTATCACAGACGGTCTATACTTAAAACCGTCTTTGATAATGGATGTAGGCATTTATTGCGCTGCTCAGACCGCATATGTCTTCATTTCAATCCAGATCTAGCTGGTGCTTTACTCTTTCGCTCAGGAGGCAAGCTTGGCGATATCAGGCCAGTTAATTTGGTGGGAGGAGGCAGATATTGAGCTTCCTGGTTGCTCTAGATATGGTTAGTAATGAATTTTATTTTTTCTTTGCATGCATTACAATTTAGATCTAAGTAATTGGTGAGTGTTATTAATTGAAGATGGTTTGCAAAATTGTTGGTTATATAATAGCTGTTGTGTTTATAATATGAATTGAGGTAGCAAATTAAGCCTCAATATAATACATGTGGCCGGTATATATGTAGTAATAATTAGTTAATTTAATTTTTAATACTAAGTTGTTATATATGTACGTAACCTAGGATTGAAGCTGGATGTATGCCACGAGCCGTGTGAGTGAAGAGTACATTAATAGCGTGTCTGCTTTTACAAGAGCTGCCGAGGAGGATATGTTGAATAAGGGGGTGGAATATATGTACTGTCCATGCACTGACTGCGATAATTTAAAGATGTTTAAGAACCGAGAGCAAATTGAAGCGCACTTGATTCGGAGGGGTTTCAAAAAGGGTTATACATGTTGGACCAGTCATGGCAAAGTCAATGATCAAATGCCGCCGGATGACATCGCCAGTGAAGTGAATGATATGCCGCCGGATGACATCGCCGGTGAAGTGAATGACATGCCGCCGGATGATGTCGATTGTGGTTCGGATTCAGATAGGTTGCATGATGATAATCTGGATCAGATGCTTCGTGATGTAGAAGAGGATTATGATGAGAGAGAGTATGTTAAATTCCGGGGCTTGATAGAGGACTCGGAGAAACCTTTGTTCACGTGCTGCAAGTACACGAGGTTGTTGGTCGTGCTTGAACTATTGAAATTGAAGGCAAGCAACGGTTGGTCCGACAAGAGTTTCACGGCGCTGCTAGGTCTTTTAGCGGACATGCTTCCGGAGGGAAATGAGTTGCCTAAAACCATGTATAAAGCCAAGAAGGTTCTTTGTCCACTGGGAATGGAAGTAGAAAGAATACATGCATGTCCGAACGACTGTATCCTCTACCGTAAAGAGTATGCAAACATGCATGTATGTCCGGTGTGCAACGCATCCCGATACAAATGTAACAATCAATCAGATGATGGCTAGGGAACAGAGGTGAAGAAAGGACCTCCTGCTAAGGTGTCATGCTATTTTCCTATAATTCCCTGTTTGAAAAGGTTTTTTGCAAATCCAAAGTAGGCAAAACTGCTACGTTGGCATTCGGAGGAGCGCAAAAAGGATGGAATGCTAAGACACCTTGCTGATTCCGCACAGTCGAGAAACATCGATAGGAGTTTTGCAGACTTCGGTGCAGAACCAAGGAATATAAGGTTTGGATTGAGTACAGATGGAATGAATCCTTTCAGTAGCATGAGCAGCCGACATAGCACATGGCCCGTGACTCTCTGCATCTATAACCTTCCTCCTTGGTTGTGTATGAAGCGAAAGTATATTTTGTTGTCGATACTTATCCAAGGGCCAAAACAACCTGGGAATGATATTGATGTGTTCCTAGAACCGTTGGTGGAAGATCTAAAAGTACTTGGAATGAAGGGGTACAGGTATGGGATGCATACAAACGAGAGAACTTCACTCTGCGCTACTTATTGTTCTGCACCATAAATGATTATTCTGCCCTTGGTAACCTATCGGGCCATAGTACAAAAGGTGCCAAAGCTTGTACTCACTGTTTAGATGGTACCGAGAGTGTGTAGCTGAGACACTCACGCAAAACCGTCTACATGCGTCACCGCCGGTTCCTTCGGAGGGCTCACCTATACCGCAAGATGAAGAAACAATTTGACGGAGAGGAGGAAGACGGTTCAGCTCCAAGGCATTTAAGGGGACACGAGGTTCATGATATGGTTAAGGATTTAGATGTTGTCCTCGGAAAGGGACGTAAATTGAGGGCTCATGACAAGAACACTTAGAAGAAGAGATCAATATTTGGGACTTACCTTATTGGGAGTACCTAGATGTTCGACACTGCATCGACGTCATGCACGTAGAAAAGAATGTATGCGACAACTTGATTGGTCTCTTACTGAATATTCGTGATAAAACAAAGGACGGCGTGAATGCACGGCTTGACTTGGCTGATATGGACATCATGCCTGAGTTAGCACCGACATGCACTGATAATGGACGAATGTACCTTCCCCCTGCGTGTTACACTCTGTCCAAGGCTGAGAAAATAGAACTGTGCCAGTGCTTGCATGGTGTCAATGTTCCGTCTGATTACTCCGGCAACGTGAAGAAACTTGTTTCGATGTAAGATTTGATGTTAAATGGCATGAAGTCTCATGATTGTCATGTACTGATGACACAGATGCTCCCTATTGCAATTAAAAATATTTTGCCGATCAAAGTCCGAGAGACAATCATGAGGCTATGTTATTACTTTAACACAATTGCTCAGAAGGTCATCGACCCCGAAGGACTAGATGCTCTGCAGGACGAGGTGGTGATGACTCTATGTCACCTTGAAATGTATTTCCCTCCTTTATTTTTCGATATCATGGTCCATCTCATTGTTCACGTTGTGTGGGAGATAAAAATGTGCGGGCCTGTATTCCTACGTAGCATGTACCCATTTGAGAGGTTCATGGGAATTCTCAAGTCCTACGTACAGAACCGTTCTCGGCCGGAGGGTAGCATCGTTGAAGGTTATGCAAGCGAAGAGGTCATTGAGTTTTATGTCGATTATATGGCTTAGATTCAACCGAGAGGTGTGCCTCAATCTCGTCATGGGGGGAGGCTGAAAGGTCTCAGAACTATCGGAAGGAAAGCAATCACTTCAGATATGGACACGTATACTCAAGCCCATTTCCTGGTGTTGCAACACAAGACTGAAGTGGCACCTTATGTCGACCAGCACAAGGATGTGCTTTGGCAACAGAATCCGGAGCAGCCGAATGTTTGGATCATGAGGAACACAACAGTCGGTTGAACCAATGGTTGAAGGAGCAAATCGCTAGGAACTCGCCAAGTGAGACGCTGACATGGTTGGCAAAAGGGCCAACATTTACAGTTGTGACATGGCAAGGATATGACATAAATGGGTACACATTCTATACGCAGTCTCAGGATGTCAAGAGCACTAACCAGAACAACGGTGTCTGCATAGATGCATTCAATACTGATGGGTCGAGAAACTCGTACTATGGCTTCATAGAAGAGATTTGAGAGCTCGACTATGTGGTTTTCAAGATCCCCTTATTTCGCTGTCGTTGGGTGCATCTCCCACAGGTGAAGGTTGACAAGTATGGTGTCACTACCGTGGATCTCCAACGTGTCGGGTACAAAGACGAACCATTCGAACTCGCCAATCAAGTTGTTCAAGTTTTCTATGTAACCGACCCGGCAAATAAGAAACGCCATGTAGTTCTTCATGGAAAAAGGAGAATTGTCAGAGTAGAGAATGTAGTGGACGAGGAAGAATACAATCAATTTGACGAGTTACCTCCTTTTGGAAATGGCATAAGGGTCAACGATGAACAACGTGACAAAACTTGTTACGTACGTATTGATCATGATGAAGGGCTAATTATTAAAGGAAATAAGCAAGTACAATGAGAATGTGCGACATATATGTGGGCATTTGCATATATGTATATAACAATGCATTTGTGTGATGTATATGTGAATTGTCATTTATGTATACAACAATGCATGTGTATGATGCATATGTGAATTGGCATTTATGTATAGAACAATGCTGCAGTGTGATGTATTTGTGAATTTGCATTTATGTATATGTGAAATGTGTGATGTAGTCAATTTTGAGATTGAGAAAATGTATAAAGAAATACACTGTGTTGGTGGTTGGTGTTTTATATATGAATGCAGATTGAGAAAATGTGTAAATGAGAAAATGTGTGATGTAGTCAATTTTGAGATTGAGAAAATGTGTAAATGAATGCAGCTGGTAGGTGGTTGATCACGAATGCAGCTGGTTGGTGGTTGATCATGAATGGCTACAGTCGGGCAAAGGCTTATCACAGACGGTTCTACACTTAGAACCGTCTGTGATATTGATATCATGGACAGTTCTAAGTGTAGAACCGTCTGTAATAATCCCCTATATATACCCTCTGGCTATGGTTTTCCATGTATTCTGCAGTTATTCTATATCTAAATCCCGATCTACCTCCCTGAGCCCTCGTCGCCGCCTCCCTCGAGCCGTCGCCGCCGCCTCCCCAAGCCCTCGCCGGCTGCTTCCCTGAGCCCATCGTCGCCGCCGCCTCCCCGAGCCGTCGCCAGCCGCCTCCCCAAGCCCTCGCCACCGCCTCCCCGAGCCGTTGCTGCAGCCTCCCCGAGCCCTCGCCGGCCGCCTCCCCGAGCCCGTCGTCGTCGCCGCCTCCCCTAGCCCCTATTCTTCTGGTGATTTCGAATATCACCAGTCTTGTGAGTGAGTCTGTGATTTTTGTATGCAATCTGTGTGGGCTGTGCAAGTTTGTTAATCTTCTTTACATTACCTGGCACTGGGAAACATAGATTGCTTATGGGATATTTTGTTGCTCGATGATAACAAATATCATATACTGAGATTGGTTCAATCGGTCATTGAGCTCTAATAGCTGTCATTGTTGTCTTGTGACTCTGGAAGGCAGTCTCTATACTTTGATATATACGCTTGTGAGTGAGTCTTGTTGTCTTGTGACTCTGGAAACATAGATTGCTTATGGGATATAGCTGTCATTCAATCGGTTCATGCTGTTTCAGATATTAGCATATTCATATGTTGATCTGTTGGGAATTTTGTTAAGTTGAAACATAAATTATTGAGCAAAGTTAATTTGGTTGGTCTTGCTTTTTTGAATACTACAATCTGAATACATGCATGCTGAATATACTTTAATCTTGAGATTGTAGAGTTTGTATCTAGAGCTCAAAAGACCGAGTTTATTATTTGGCATAACCAATCAAGAAAGAATATATGATTTAGTAGCGGGATGGCCAAGATTAATCTTGTGCAACCCTACAATTTGAGAGCACAAATTAATCAATTAAAATTTAAGCTTGTTGCTATTCTTAATTGATACATGCCTTTTACATTGTCATACATGTTCATGTTTAGAATGTTATTGATTCTATTATTGATGCTTGTTGCTTGTTGCTTCATATTGCTACCATTATATATGTATATATGTAGGTATATATATGTATATGTATGTATATACACATATATATGTATTGTAATCGCCTATATTGAGCGAAATAGATAGATATTGCACTTTCTTATATTATGGTATGGCATTTTCTTATCTTATTCTAATAGACCCACAAATTGAGCAAAATGTCATCCGCGCATTCTTCAACACCATCGCCGGATGCGTCCGCTTCAAAATCAAGACGCCAAGGAAGAGGGCTATCGAAGAAGCCTGAGGGCCGATTTACCATCGCACAGGTCGATGTATCTGGGGTCCCTCTCCTTCCTCGCAGCGAAGCGCATGGAAGAGCATGATCGGAATCGTTGCACGAGAACGAATTGAGATCACATTCAATTCGTGGAAGGACGTGCCTACGACTCGGAAAAGAGAGCTGCTGACAGAAATTTTGGTATCATTCGAGATCCCAGAAGAACACTAAGACGCCGTGCAACGATAAGCCTTGCTAGGGGTGTGCAATGCATGGAAGAACTTCAAGAGCAAACTTGTCAAGTACTACGTGGAGAAAGACGAAACACCCTTTCATAAATACCCATTCCTGAAATCACAATGGGAAGAGTTCAAGGCTTCGAAGATGACCAAAGATTTCAAAAGTACAAGTGCGGCGCACAAGGCCCTCCAGGCAAAAAACACACACCCCCACAAACTTGGCACATCTGGGTATGCGGGTAAAATCCCGCAGTGGAGGAGCGAGGACGACCAGACAGCCCTGCAGGACATCGCCCCGCCATTTGCCAATATCCCGGATGAGCGCGCTCGAAATTGGATTAGAGCAAGGTCATCCACAACGACATCGGGGGACGTCTCCTTTCGAAACCCTGCAGACCAGCAAGTGTCCCAACGCCTGGTAAGATATCGATCGAACTACGTAGCTTGTAATTACTCCACAACTTTGTACGAAGTGAAATGACATGTCGTGCTCTTGCAGGAAGAGCTGAGTTTTGAAACTACCGTGGGCTCTCCGTAGCCCTGGGAAACAAGGAGCACCCGGGCCGTACGAGAGGCCTTGGCCTTTACGTTCCTTGGAAACATGGTTTCCAAGATGACTCCGACATGTATCAGCGCAGGAAGAGAAACAAAGCCGAGCATGAGCACTCCGACATATATCAATATCACAGACGGTTTTTAGTTACAAACCGTCTGTGATATATTAATAGCACAGACGATTTGTAGTTAAAAACCGTCTGTGATATTGATATATCACAGACGGTTGTCGAACCGTCTGTGATAACCTTCGATTATCACTGACTCATAAATTCAGACGGTTCAGAAAACTGTCTGTGATGACGTTTTTGAACCGTCTGTGATGTCCTTTTCTATAGTAGCGTACGAAATGTATGACATTAGATATTCTCATTGGTTTACAAAGAAATAAAATTATGAAATCTATTTTAGACTTTAGTGGACGGTAAGTTAGGGTCGGATGTTGTTTGAGCATGAGAACATGAAATGTGATACTTCCGCCCAAGTGGATTAAGAACGAGTACTTGAAATGTGGTAGTTCCGCTTAAGTGGATTAAGAATTAGCACTTGTGATTATTCAACTGAGTACTAACAACACAAGTCTTTACGGGTGTACTTTGGATGTAGACGAATGGAATCTGCTATGATAGTCCCGAGCTGTTGGTCTCCTGCGTTGTTGGTGATGTTCTGGATGGTGGCGCAAACATTGGCGGATTTTCTTGCAATCTGACATTTTGCACGCTTCGATGATACGGAAGCGCTGAAGGTCTTGACTCTTGAGTGAGTTGTTGCATCTTTTGTTGAGATGCGCGAAGTCGGTAGCGTAAGTTTTCGTTTTCATCTAGTGTTCTTGAATATAGTGCTTCTTGATAAACAATGTGTTGTGACGCTATTGTTAAGCGTGGATCATTATCCTCTGTTGGTTTTGGGGTGGAAAAATACATACGCTGATGTGTTAATTGGGGAATTAAATCATATAGGGATTGGTCGAATTCCTCATCATAATAGTAGCGGAGGTAGTGCATTGCTCTCCTGGCGGCGTCTTGTACAACATCTTTTTCTTTGATTCTGTTGCAGTAGAATTGTTGATGCTTATCGGGGTCACACAGGCAATGGTTCCAAGGTCACTCATGTTTTCCACTCATATCTTTCATTTTTGATATTTTGAGCAACTGAGTGGAAAATGGGCTTTTGTTGTTTGGTGGCCCCAGGTATTGTTGCATCTTCCATAATTGCACGGGCCAGCCTGGCAGATTTTTTTGCCTTTGAATGCACTATGTAAACCATCTGTTTATTAATGGAAAATTGAGATTAAATTAGATCAAGCATAAACAATTTGCGAAAACAAACTTGAGTGGAAAGTAAACTAAGATAGATAAGATAGTATAAGAGAGAGGACCCACGCTTGATCGCCATTGATACCATCATCGAGAATGCATCCTTCGTCGAGGACTATATTACAAAAGCACTGCTGGCTCACCAAGATAAGGAATTTGTTCTTATGCCATACAATGAGGAATTCCATTGGATTTTAATTGTAATTATATCAAAATGGAACAAGGCTATATACCTTGATTCTCTAAGTAAGAACAAATCCAAGTACACAGCTATCGCCCAAATACTCGATAGGTACGTACATTGTACATTGTACTCTTTCTTTCCTTCCGAATGACTAATCTAACTTTTTCGAATAACGAAGGTCGTTCGCCACATACGTTCAACAAACACGTGACTCGACGACAGGGGCCAAGGCCTTGAAACATGATCGCAAGTTTCGGGTATTCGCTAGCTACACATTAATTAATCATATACAACACATAGTAGTAATGGCACTTGATTTAACACATTCTATTTTTTGCAGTGCCACCAGCAGCAGCCGGGCAACACGTGTGGATACTACGTGTGCCACCATATGAGACTACTCCTCGATTTCACCAAGATCACAAATTCTAAGGTTTGTCAATCTTCCCACATTTATTTCATATATGTCAAGTTTTATATATGCGCGCGTTGATATTCCTATCGACAGGCTGCGTCCATCTCTACATCTGCATTGAAACAGCTGGATTTTGCAAAAATTCGAGGAGAGCTAATTTGGTTTTTGTGGACAAAAGTCGTAAGATCAGATGGAGAGTTCCACTGCCCAGAATAATTTTTTATTGTAATTCTAAGAGCAAATGCAGTGTACATCTTTTACAAATTGTGTATTTGTTAATGGATATTTTATTTCAATTCAATGAATTGATTTGCGAAATGAATGCTTTATGTTTGTGAAATGAAGTGTGTTGTCAATTGGATGTTTTATGTCTTTGAAATGAATTGAGATGTGAAATGTATCTGAAATGAAATGAGATGTGTCAATTGTATATGTTTTATGTCTGTCATTATCTGCTTGTTTCAGAGGGCATGGCTAGCATTTCCTGAGGCTAGCCAATAAACAGGAATATATTTAGGGGTTGAAGGGAATATCATAGACGGTTTTGAGTTAAAACCCGTCTGTGATAGCTGATAATCACAGACGGTTTTGCGTTAAAAACTGTCTGTGATAGCTGATAATCACAGACAGTTTTGCATTAAAAACCGTCTGTGATGATCAGCTATCACAGACGGTTTTTAACTAAAAATCGTCTGTGATTATCAGCTATCACGAGCGGTTTTTAACGCAAAACGTCAGGATTATCAGCTATCACAGACGGGTTTTAACGCAAAAACCGTCTGTAATAGCTGATAATCACAGACGGTTCGAAAACCGTCTGTGATGACTTTCGATTATCATTGACCCATAAATACAGACGGTTCACAAAACCGTCTGTGATGACGATTTCGAACCGTCTGTGATGACCTTTTCTGTAGTAGTGTTACCTCTATTCTATACAAACTGCTTTAGTTTTCTTGGAATTAGGTCTTACTATAAAATAGCACATATAATTAGTTTTAGGTTTTAGTATGTAGCTAAGCAAGTGGGTTTTAAAGCTGTGGTGCTATGGTGATACTACAGTAATGTTCATAGGAAGAGCACATATGAAATGGTATTGATGTTCCGCATTATCATGAATGTTGGTGTAATGTTTATTGGGTATGATGTATTATGTTTTATAAAAAGGGACAGTACTAAATATGAATAAAGTTGAACGAACAATTTGTAAAGGCAACATGTTGTCAGTATGAAGTGTCTCTGTAATTAATGGAGTAGTAATTACTGAAATATGAATTGTGTTCGCTATTAGTGCAATTATTATACAAGAGTATAGAACTGGTAGAGTATATAAACAATTTTGTGGTACAAAAAGTGTAACTAATGGTTGACGCGTGCATAAGCAAGGTTTTTTTTTTGAAGCTTTCCACGTCACAACTTCTTTCGGGAAGCGTTGTACGTTACAACATCGTTGTGTTAAACGCTCTATTTTTGTGCGAATGAGAAGAATGCGATGAGGCCGCGTTGCGTTAATCGTTGGGCTGGAGCGTCGATAGAATTCGCTTGCGTGGGTTAAGAATGCAGGAATAAAATGTAAATAAATAAGTTAGTATCTTTTTGTGTACAGCTGGTAGATGAAGGAGAGTTTATGTAGTAGACCTGAGTATGTACCAACAGACATTCCAACAAACAAAGCAATGATTGGTGCATCTCGAGAGTTGACGAAGAAGAGTCCAGCATTAAATGATTCAGCATGATGGCCCCACAATGTTATAATTCCTGCTTCACTGTGAAGAAGTCGTAAGCTATACTGTTTTGCTAAAGTTGATGCAACAATGATATAGGTATAGATCATAAAGCAAAATAAAATGCGGAGAAGCAAAAGCGGTAGAGAATATATGTACCTTCCATCTATTATTTTAACAGTGCATTTAACTGTTGGGTCTAATTTTGTTACTATTTCCATGGCTGGCAAAACAACGGTTATAAGGGCAACAACATCTAATGTATATGGAGGTTAAATGAGAATGGGAAAAAATAGTTAATGTAAGTGTACAAGGATGGTGTACTAACTGTATAAGTATAGATGTAGCTATACTTGATAACAAAGCCTTTTTCCCAATGCGATTGTGCAGAACAGAAAAAGGTACTGCATTATATGCGTAAAGAGGAAAACCATCTGGTTCTGGTAGAATTTGGTTAACTCTTGTGTATTTTGAAAATCGAGCAGAAATAGCACTATTAGCTGCTTTGTATGTCTGTTTTGTTTCAAGGACTTCGAAGTATGTAAATTCATAAATGGATCCTTCTTTTAGCAAAGATGTAAACTTATGAAGCCATCTTTGGGGAACTATTCCTTCCATAGCATGGCCCTAAAAAAAGGTTATAGTTGATGTTAAATGGTAAAGAATAATAGTATTATATATGCAGGAAGGTACAAGAAATAGTAGTAATGTGATAATAACGTCCTGTATGTTAAGAGCAGAATTATCACACAAAAAAGAACACAGTTTGTATAGAGTGAATAAGCAAATTGATTGAGGATTAAATACCTGTTCATCAAGCATGACGAACTCTAGGTGGCATACATCTGTTGGATCTTGTGGATTTTTAAATTCCCAAAGTCGTGTTAAATGGACAAGGATCTTCCATTTATGTGAACTCTGATTGATATGATCTAGTAATGTATACATCCTGTGGAACCTGTGTAGAATACGAAGTTATAGAGCCAATATTTTACAAATAGGTATGTAATGCGAATTAGAAGAGTATTTTTGTATGACACAATGATAATATTGTAAGCTATATTACTGAAAGAATAATTACATCTAAAAGTTCAGAACGTAAAAAGGAATAGATTAGTGTGAGCGATGTATATAAGGAAAAAAAAGGGAAGGATAACATGTGCGATATGTGTAAATGGATAGCCTCATATGTGGTGCGCTATTTGGTATGAAGTTATATAAATGCATTTAGTAAGTTTCATTTATGTCGTGTGTATTTTTTCTGGAATACACTAAGATAGGTAAAAAATGTAGACAAAATGGAGGAAGAGGCGTGTATTTTATTTCTATGGAAGGGAAGCACAATTAGATATGAGAAGATAGAAGGCTCAAAAAGAGGAAGAATAATTAGATGTAATAATGGCGGACATGAAAATGAACATAATAATGTGAACATTGTATATAAGAAAGCAAAAAAAAACATAATATATGTAATATGTATAAATGGATAGTTGCATATGTGATGCGCTATTTCATATGAGATAATGTAAATACGTTGAGTAAAGCTCAGCTGTGCGTGCCTTTTTTTGGAACATACTAAAGTAAGGAGAAAATGTAAATAAAATGGAGAAAGAAGTATTTTTATATATAGAAATAAAGCACAATTAGATACGCGATGGAAAAAAGCGAAACAGAAAGTAAACTATGCAAGCGATGCATATATGGAAGCAATAAAGCAAATGGAAAAACTATGCTATGCATAAATGAATGAATTTGCATGTATTGTATCTTTTAATAAAAGAAAATAAAATTGTGTTTACTAAAGCCCACCTGTGTTGAACTGTTTTAGAGACATATTGAAACAGTGGGAAAGCGCATATAGCACGCAGGAGGGAGCATGTAATTTATATTATGGAAAACTATACAAGTATAGATTGGTATGTGGATTACAAAAGGAGAGGTGTATTTACTAAAGGTGTTTTGTATAATTGCTATGGTTAGTCTATATCAACAGATCTGGAGCAAATCTTTTAAGCCGGAAGGTTGAACAAGGAGAGGTGGAAACATTAATAGTAGAAGGTATTAAATGGAAGTATGCACTTCTCTATATACTATATTTTTGGTCTCAGTGCAAGCAGCACCCTTGTCATTTTCAATAAGTGTCTTCAAACCTGAATGAGATGTTACTCGTGATATTGCCACATATAACTGTCCATGACAGAAAACCGGGTTTCTTAGATAAATCCCAACTTTGTTTAGCGTTTGGCCTTGACTTTTGTTAATAGTCATTGCATATGAAATTCTAATTGGAAACTATCGGTGTTGGAGGGTAAAAGGCCATCGAGGACTTGTTGCATTTAGAACAATTCTAGGAATACAAATAGACTGACCAATGTTGGTCCCAGTGATGATACATCCTTCAAGTGCTCGATCACCAAGCCTTGTGATAATGAGCTGTGTTCCATTGCAAATACCCATAAATTGATTTATATTTTTTAGCAACATCACTAGAACACCTATTTTCAAGTAGATAATATGTTGTGGAAAACCATTGATTGTTATAGAATTCAAGAATTCAGGTGGATACAAAAGATTAGCATCACCAATGTGACTATCAGAATGAGAAATGGAATCAAAATTGAGATACTCTTTTGTATGACTAGGTATTCTATCGAAGACAGCTTTGTTTAATTCATCAGCAACGGTATTAGTTGGGCAGATAATTGCATGTTCCGCGAGATATCCACTATTTTGATAGTTCATACGTAATGAACCATAGATAGCATCCACAATTGCATCCACATTGTTATTGCTTGGCAGTAATAAAAGATCATCTGGGATAGTTATCCAGGATGCATGAAGTTCTCCTTGTGTTTTTAGCCATTGGAACCTGACCATGTCCAATATTAAGTACCCATTGAGCAAATGTTGAGAGAGCATCACGTTCTGTAACTGAGAGGTCTGGATTATGAAGTCTCACATTTGTAGATAGCTTTTGAATTTTAATGTGCTGCTATAGTGAAGATGATGGGAACGGGGTCCCGATCTTCCAACAGGTTCTGGATATGTTCGATTTGGTGGAGGCGCAACACAAATCGATCCGGCTTCCGAACGACACGTTCCGAACCCCGCAATCGCAGCACCACGTCTCCTCAGGTTATCAACCGTGCGCGGCCCGGTTTACCTCGCCAAGAAGGCTAATCCTCGCCTGCGAATTGAAGAACACAAGCAAGAACAAGGAAGAACACAACTGAATTGCGGATTAATTGATGTAGCACTCGAAAGTTGGGGTCTCACAAACCGATGAACGGCGAAACTGTTCAAAGACAGAATTAATCTAAGCAAAACCCAAACCCTAATGGTGGGGTGGCGGCTGGATATAAAGGAGTGAGGGGCGTGCAAAACCCCTGGACGCGCCCTAATGGGCTCCAACACGATACAAAGCCGAAAGGCCCAAAAGACAGTGGCGCAGCACCCTGACAGATTCTGAACGCCCACTTGTTTTGATGATTCCTGTTGACTCAGAAGGAATTTTGACATGGGACCAGAGCCATTGGAAAGGTAGTCTTCTCAGCTTTCCATACATATGTAGAACGTCCAAAACAGAGTTCGGATGCGATCTGGGCGTTTGTTTTAGTGTGCCCTGGTCCTGGACTCCGAATTGGATTCGAAGTCGGTTTGAGTTGGGCCTCCAACATGATTCGACCGCCCTTGCTGGACTTGTGCGCCTCGTAGTCCTTCTCCAAGTACTTCTAGGTCCTCTCCATGGTTCCTAATCATAATTAAATCATTAGGTAGCAATCTATTCTCAAATGAACAAAAAGAAGTACTTAGGAACGAGCTCACCTGTAAATTCAATTGTCGGGCGCGAGCACTAGTGATTGGTCCTTGAATGTCAAGTGGAGGAGAGTTGTGTATATCCGAAGAAGTGATGTCCTCATCATCCTCCCCCTCTTGAAGCGGAGTTGTCCTCAACTCAGCCTCATCTTCTTCTCCCAAGTATGGCTTCAAATCTGAAATGTTAAAGGTGGGACTAACCCCAAACTCGGGAGGCAACTCAAGTTTATATGCATTATCATTTATCTTCTCAATTATCTTAAAAGGACCAGCAGCTCCAGGCATCAATTTTGACTTTCTTAACTCAGGAAATCTATCATTTCTCAAGTGCAACCAAACAAAATCACCCGGTTCAAGTTTAACTTCCTTTCTACCTTTACTACCAGTAATCCTATATTTTTCATTCATCTTTTCAATGTTTGCTTAGTAGTCTCATGCATTTTGACAATAAAATCAGCACGCTCCTTAGCATCATCATGAACTCTCTCACTAGTAGGCAAAGGTAAAATATCAATAGGGGCACGGGGATTGAATCCATACACTACCTGAAAAGGACTTACCTTGGTGGTGGAGTGTTCCGCTCGATTATATGCGAACTCAACATGCGGCAAACACTCTTCCCACAGCTTCAAATTATTCTTTAAAACAGCTCTCAACATGGTAGACAATGTACGGTTCACCACCTCGGTTTGGCCATCAGTTTGTGGGTGACATGTTGTAGAGAACAACAACTTTGTACCCAACTTGTTCCATAAAGTACGCCAACAGTGACTCAAGAACTTGACATCACGATCTGAAACAATAGTAGAAGGCATACCATGCAAACGAACTATCTCTTTGAAAAAGAGGTCAGCAATATGAAGAAATAGAACAAAGTCCATAGAAATATCTGCCCAGGGAATAGAAGGAACAGGAAGAGGCATATATAAACCATGTGGATTCAAGCGAGACTTAGCTTTTTGACATGTAGTGCAGCGAGCCACAAACCGCTCAACATCTCGCCTCATCTTTGGCCAAAAGAAGTGTGTGGCCAGAACGTCCTCCGTCTTCTTAGCACCAAAATGTCCCATCAAACCGCCTCCATGCGCCTCCTGCAACAACAAAAGACGAACGGATCCAACTGGAATGCATAGGCGGTTAGCTCTGAACAAAAACTCATCATTGATCACGAATTTGTTCCATGTATGTCCCTCTTTACAATGCAACAACACATCCTTAAAATCAGCATCAAGAGCATATTGTCCTTTAATAGTTTCAAGACCAAAAATGCGACAATCAAGTTGAGACAACATGGTATAGCGTCGAGACAAAGCATCAGCAATCACATTATCCTTTCCTTTCTTGTGTTTAATGACATAAGGAAAAAATTCAATAAATTCAACCCACTTAGCATGTCTACAATTCAAATTGGTTTGACTATGAATATGCTTAAGTGATTCATGATCGGAATGAATGACAAATTCTTTAGGCCATAAATAGTGTTGCCACGTCTCTAAAGAACGAACAAGAGCATACAATTCTTTATCATACGTGGAATAATTAAGAGCAGGACCATTCAATTTTTCACTAAAGTAGGTAACAGGTTTGCCTTCTTGCATCAAAACACCACCAATACCAATTCCGCTAGCATCACATTCGAGCTCAAAAGTCTTACCGAAATCCGGAAGTTGGAGCAATGGTGCGTGTGTAAGCTTGTCCTTCAAAAGATTAAAGGACTCCTCTTGTGATGGCCCCCAATGGAACACGATGCCCTTCTTTGTCAACTCAATCAATGGCGTCGCAATGGTGCTGAATTTCTTGACAAAGCGGCGATAAAATCCTGCGCGGCCAAGGAAACTCCGCACTTGGGAGACCGTCGTGGGCGTGGGCCAACTCCATATCACCTCCACCTTGGCTCTATCAACCTCAATTCCCTGTGGAGTCACAACATAGCCAAGAAAAGAGAAGAGACTCGATCCGTGCAAAAGGTGCACTTCCCAAGGTTACCAAACAAACGTGCATCTCGCAAAACATTAAAAACAGCACGTAAGTGATTCAAATGTTCATCCATGGACTTGCTATAAATCAAGATATCATCAAAGTAAACCACCACAAATTTGCCAATGAAAGGATGTAAAACCTCGTTCATTAATCTCATGAAAGTGCTAGGTGCATTAGTTAAACCAAAAGGCATGACTAACCACTCATACAAGCCGAACTTAGTTTTAAAAGCAGTTTTCCATTTATCACCAAGTTTCATTCTTATTTGGTGGTATCCACTACGCAAGTCAATCTTTGTGAAAATTATAGCACCACACAACTCATCAAGCATGTCGTCTAGCCTAGGAATAAGATGACGATACCTTATAGTAATGTTGTTAATGGCTCTACAATCTACACACATACGCCAAGAACCATCTTTTTTGGGAACCAAAAGAATAGGAACAGCACAAGGACTAAGACTCTCACGTACGTACCCACGGTCCAAAAGGTCTTGGACTTGTCGCTGAATCTCCTTAGTCTCTTCGGATTGGTCCCAGACGCGCGACGGTTTGGCAAACTCGCTCCAGAATCAAGTCAATCTGGTGCTCAATCCCTCGAATGGGTGGAAGTCTGGAGGTATCTCATCGGGAAAATATCTCTAAACTCCTGCAAAGGTTAGTGACAGAGCGAGGCAAAGTGCAAGGCATAGTATCAAGAGAAAATAAAGCATCCTTGCACACAAAAGCATAGCATGTCTCATTAACATCATCAATTTCAGCAAGGTCTAATTTTGTGGCAAGCATAACAGAATTTTTCAAATGGATTACTTGCTGTTTTTCAGATTTATCATGTTCCTTTGGATCATTAGCAGCAGCAGCTCTCTCCCTATCGGCCTCTATAATCTCACTGGGTCAAAGGCAGTAAAGTAACTTTCTTTCCTTATGCATAAAAGTATATTTGTTACTACTACCATGGTGTAAAGCATCATTATCAAATTCCCAAGGTCGACCCAATAAAAGAGAGCATGCTTGCATGGGAACCACATCACAATCAACATGATCAGCATAACCACCAATGAAAAAATGGACTCGGCATGTTTGCGTTACCTTAGCTTTTCCAGATTCATTTAACCACTGAATATGGTATGGATGTGGATGCGGTCGCGTGGTCAAGCCAAGCTTCTTGACCAAATCAGAACTCACTAAGTTGTTGCAACTTCCTCCATCAGTGATGACACGTGCACGCCGATTCTTGATTGCGAAGAAAGTCTGAAACAAATTATGGCGTTGAAGTTTATCGGGTTGTTGTACCTGTGTGCTGAGGACTCGCTGCACAATGATGCTCCTAGCGTCGCTGTGGACGCCCCACCAAGGACCAAGTCGTCGTCACCACCACCATTGTCGTCCAGGGTAGCAGCAACATCATCATCCTCCTCGACATTCGAAGTGCTGATGTAGCCTCCATCTTCTATGGCGATGTATGCCCGTTGGCTAGGGCAATTCTTCTGCACATGACCAAGCCCATGGCAGCGATGGCACCGAATGTCGGAGGCGGCCCGTTGAAGCCACGGAAGAAGAACTACTCTTGGCTGGAACTTGCAAAGAATTTTTGAAGGTGGCTTGTGGCGCTGCTGCAATCTTGTTCACAGTGGTGGAGGAGAACGAAAATTCAAGAAGACTTGGGCAGTCCCGCCGATGTAGTCGTTCGCGGCGTGTAGAAGGGACGTTCGTGCGTGCCTTCGCTGATTCCTTGCGTCCCCGCAATTCTTTTCTACAAGCATAGCAAGGTGGAACAACTGGTTGTGATAGTAAATTCTTTATAATCAACAATATCCTGAATTTCACGCCGTAACCCCGTAGAAACGACAAATCTTATCCTCCGTGTCCTCAACAACCCCACAACGCACCATACCCTTTTGAAGCTCAGCATAATAGTCCTGAACAGAACTATCACCTTGTTCTAAGCGCTGCAATTTTTTTCTCAATTCAAGTTTATATGAGGGAGGAACAAAACGATTACGCATAGCTTCTTTTAACCGCTCCCATGTATCAGGTTGTAAGCGCATGGCACATAATTCATTCCACCAGATAATAGCGAAGTCCTTAAACTCACTAGTAGCTTGTCTAACTCTATGTTGTTCAGGAACCAAGTGAGAATTAAACTTCTGCTCTACCGTCATCTCCCAATCAAGATATATTTCAGCATCATAAAGACCAGAAAAAGATGGAATGGTAAACTTGACTTTAGCAAAAGGGTCGTCGTTACCATGACGGTTCTGGTTATTACCTTCCATACCATGTCGGTTCGGTTATTACCTCCCATACCTTGTCGGTTTTCTTTGAAGACGCCGACGTAGTCGTGCATCTTGTGTCGCCACGATCAATGTTGCCATCGCATCATACACCGTGTCATCATCATGACGATGGCCATCAATGACGGTGGCGGCGTGCCTCAATTTGTCCATCCGACCGGTGAGGTCACCATCCGCCGCTCCACCCGCTCAATGCCTTCCGTGGTATTCAAGCGGGCAATGGCAGCGACGATTGTGTCGATCTTGCGTTGAGTGAAGCATTTTGTTTGTCGGCGCAGCTTGTAGCTGTCGCGACTAACACACTCGTTGAAATCGCCGGTGTCTCGTCCCCTTCGTCTCCCGCCATGGTTAGTGGAAACACAGGGAAAACAAAAGGATTATCCTATCAACTACAAATGGAGGCGTGGGAAACTCGCAAAGGAAGTGGCTTACCAAGCTCTTACAAGTGTTCTTACCAAAGCGGCAGGTGGTACAACCGGTGGTGGTTCGTGATACCATGTCGAGCGTGGATGCGATTGCAAGGGTCAAAGCTGTGCTATCTAGAAGTAGATATATGGAGCTTGGAAGACCAAATATGTCGATGGAACACAAATCAATAACAGATAGTAATGCTGAATAAATGTCCAAAGCACTGGTCCTAGTTGTGGCCTAAATGTGTCCTATATCGGTGTTAGGATATGATGAACAAGGAATCACGGCGAGAAAGTAAGCGAAGACAGCAACAAAGATGGCAGGAATGAGAAACTTAATTCAGCATAAGCACAAAACAAATGAAGCTCTGTCACCTAAAAGCGTGCTCACACGGTTTTTTCTTTTTTCGGCCACAGATAGCACTTTCTCTCTCCTCTCTACTATGCCGAAATTTTTCTTTTTTTCGTCTTTTTTATTTTATTTTTTTAACAGAGCAGAGCACAGGAATATAAACCACACAAAGTTTCACCTCAATCCAATGTAAGGTGTGGCCTACAGAAAATAATGAATGCGCTGTAAATTCGATAATTCAATTTCGGAGCTCGAGTACTGCACTTTCCAGGCCGAATTTGGGGAAAATAAAATCGCCGAACCCAACAAAGTTGGGGAGTATCGGATGCAAAATTTAATTTCACCCAATTTCAAAAAAAAAATCGCCTGATTTCGAGTCTGTATGCAAAAGTTACGGCCGTTTGAAGTTGAGGCTCCAAGTTATGGTTTCTGCGGAGGCCGAAACGAAATCGGGTGGAGGAAATTGGTGGAAATTGGTGGCGGAAGCTCGGGGAAAGGTGGGGGATGGTGTTGTGTGATCACGAGACGCGAAGGATGACTCAAACAGAGGGTGGGATATGGGTGGGAAAACAAAAACAGAGGGTGGAATACGCGATGGATGACGGCTAGGGTTTGTATGAGAGGTGGCGGAAGCAAGATAACCCGAAACAAAACACGATCTAAACTAGCAACACAACTCGACTAAGGACACAAACTCAACACTACGGACTCTGAAATTAAATTGTGCAAAAGGCTAAACAAGATCTGGGACAGGAAACAACCTACGACTACAAAATTTTTTGTAGGGCTTTTCTTGGACTCTAGGATGAAACAAAAACAACAAAGGTAGGGTATTCTCGAACCTGAAGGAACACCTGAAGCTCTGATTACCACTTGATAGGAACGGGGTCCCGATCTTCCAACAGGTTCTGGATATGTTCGATTTGGTGGAGGCGCGACACAAATCGATCCGGCTTCCGAACGACACGTTCCGAACCCCGCAATCGCAGCACCACGTCTCCTCAGGTTATCAACCATGCGCGGCCCGGTTGACCTCGCCAAGAAGGCTAATCCTCGCCTCCGAATCGAAGAACACAAGCAAGAACAAGGAAGAACACAACTGAATTGCGGATTAATTGATGTAGCACTCGAAAGTTGGGGTCTCACAAACCGATGAACGGCGAAACTGTTCAAAGACAGAATTAATCTAAGCAAAACCCAAACACTAATGGTGGGGTGGCGGCTGGATATAAAGGAGTGAGGGGCGTGCAAAACCCCTGGACGCGCCCTAATAAGCTCCAACACGATACAAAGTCGAAAGGCCCAAAAGACGGTGGCGCAACACCCTGACAGATTCTGAACGCCCACTTGTTTCGACGATTCCCGTTGACTCAGAAGGAATTTTGACATGGGACCAGAGCCATTGGAAAGGTAGTCTTCTCGGCTTTCCATACATATGTAGAACGTCCAAAACGGAGTCCGGATGCGATCTGGGCGTCCATTTTAGTGTGCCCTTGTCCTGGACTCCGAATTGGATTCGAAGTCGGTTTGAGTTGGGCCTCCAACATGATTCGACCACCCTTGCTGGACTTGTGCGCCTCGTAGTCCTTCTCCAAGTACTTCTAGGTCCTATCCCTGGTTCCTAATCATAATTAAATCATTAGGTAGCAATCTATTCTCAAATGAACAAAAAGAAGTACTTAGGAACGAGCTCACCTGTAAATTCAATTGTCGGGCGCGAGCTCTAGTGATTGGTCCTTGAATGTCAAGTGAAGGAGAGTTGTGTATATCCGAAGAAGTGATGTCCTCATCAGAAGATCTAATCAGTGAAGCTTCAATAATTTCTGTTCTGGTACCACCCTCAATAACAGATAAGATTTGCCGAAAGTCTCCACCAAGGATAAGAAGCTTTCCACCAAAAGGTATAGTCATGCAGCTAGCATCTTCAATAGACATAACGTCGCGTAATGTTCTGTCAAGTGCTTCAAAGCAATGCCTATGTGTGATAGGCGCTTCATCCCAGAGAATTAAAGAAGTTTTGATAATAAGCTCAGCAAGCATTGTTCCGCGTGCTATACTACATAAGCTTCTTTCATTGATATCAAGAGGTATTCTAAACCGGGAATGAGCTGTGTGGCCACTTGGTAATAAAAGTGAAGCAATTCCAGATGAAGCTACAGCAAGGACTATTTGAGCTCTAGTTCTTAGTGTTGCTATAATAGCATTCCAAAGGAATGTCTTTCCAGTACCACCATGTCCTGATACAATGTAAAAGCCACCTTTATTATGAGCAACACACGACAGAATTGTTTTATAAGCTCTTGGATCAGCAATAATTTGTTGCAGGTCTGTTTCTTCGTGGTACATAACTTTGTTCATACCAGGCATATGCATAGATAATTGTTCAACAGAAGGCATTCGGCCATGTATTTCGAATTCAAATAATCGCCAAATTGCTTCGCATGAAGATAAATATCTATATTTTCATGTAGAAAAGTATCATGAGAGAATAAAAAATCCGTATGAAGATAAATTTGTATAGCTTTATGTAGGAAAGCATTAGCACGAGATATGAAAATAGGAAATTTTAAATAATTTGGTGTAGCAAAGTGGAGTTTGCTATATGGACAAACTATTACCTGCATTTAATATAATCGGCAATTTTGTCTATTCCTTGTTTAACTTGTGAATCAGCCAAGCCTGATGGTTGGGTGTAACATCCCAATTTTTGCTTTATTTGGAAGAAATAATTTTAAATTAATTATCTCAATTTATTTGGATTTTTCAGAATATAAAGTTCTGTTTAAAAATAAAAATTTAATATCAAAATAGGTTGGAATTATTTTTCATATGTTCAAAACTTTATCAGTAAATTATGTGAATTTTTCTGCAATTTTTGGAATTTATTTGGTATTTTTCTGACTATTTTAAAGCCTCCTACTGATTTCTGAAAATATATATATAAAAAAAAATTAAATATCAAAACCCTTCCTCGGGCTGACACTTGTCGACCATCCGCCAATCCATCTCCGCCGGACCGATCCCCGCGTCCGCGCCATCCCGCCTCCCCTCCTCTCCGTGCGCCACGTGTCGTACATCCGCCGGCTTCCCAGCTAATCCTCAAAGGGATTACCTACCCTTATTGGGTAGGCAATGCCTCCCGCCCGATCTGGTTTACACCGCCGCTCTCTTCCTCCCGCTCCTCGGCGCGCTCGAGCCCGCTCGCGCGAGGTTGAGTTTCTTTTGTTTTTGCGCCGACAAGCGGCCCCACTGTCGAGACCTCGGTCTGCGTGAGGTCACCGCCGATGGGTCCCACTGTCGAGCCTTCGTCCCCGCGCGACCGTTTCCTACTCTCGCGTCGTCGCCATTATTGCGCCGCCGCCGAGCTCGCCCGCTCGCCTCTTGACCGTTTCGCGTCGCCATTCATGAACCCCGGAGCTCCCGCGCGTCATGCGCACTCACTCCATCACTCCGCCGTTTCGCCGCCACCAGAAACCGTCGTATTAACTCGCCGGCGAACGCGCGGCCGTTTCTTCCTCCGCCGCGTATAAAACCGACCCCGGCCACCCCTCTCACCCCCTTTGCGCTCTCCCTCTCTCTCCCGTTCTCGCGTGCGTGTCGTCGCCGTTCAAACCGTCGCCGCCGTGGGATTTGGTCGCCGCCGGTGAGTCCTCCGCCGCGTCCTCCGTTTCGCGCCGCCCCTCGGTCCGCGCGTGGAGACGCCCCGCACGCCGTCCTCGGTCGCGCCGCCGCGTCGCGCTTCGCCGCAAGCGCTCGCGTCGCGACGCTCGTGCGACGCGCTCGACACGCGTCGCCGATCGCCGGACTCCGCCGCACCGCGCCATCTCCACCGTTATTTCCTCGATGGCTCGGATGCGCCACGCGTCCTCATCTCGCCGCCCACGCCCGCACCGCCTCGCCCCGTCGCGCGTCGCGCCACGCGGCATCCATCCACCGACGCCCGCGTCTCGCCGCCTCATCACCGCCGCCATCGGATCGAGCCAACGCCGGGATCGAGCCACGCGTTCAAATCCGGCCGTCCGATCCACCTCCGCCGACAGCCGCGCACCCGCCGCGTCAGCTCCGCCACCTCAGCCTCCACGTCAGTCCTATCCGACGTGTCAAGCCACGTGGCAGACACGTGTTTGCCACGTCAGCGCCACGTCAGCCGAAACCCTTCGCCCCATGCCACGTCAGCACTGCCACGTCAGCATGCCACGTGTCACTCTCGGTCTGCCATGTCAGCAATTTTGTGGGTCCGTGGACTTGGTCCACCGTGGGCTGGCCCCACATGTCAGCCTCTGTAATTTATTTTTAATTCCCTTGCTGACGTCATAATTAGAATTTACTTTTGTAAATTAATTCCCAGAAAATCCATGCTGACGTCATAATTCATTTTCGGTATAAATTTAATTCCAGAAATTCTCTTTTTCCTTTTTCTTGATTCTAAATCTTCCAACAGCCATAACTTGCTCATTTTAAATCCAAATTGATCCATTCAAATTTCTAAATTCATCTAAAATTCTAATCTTTCATTTGGTATATTTAGTTTCAATTTTTGAGTTTTTATTTTATTTTATTTATTTGGATTTCTTGATTTACGTGTAGAGACCGATTTGTCCGAGGAACTTCAAGAGCAAGCCGGAAAATTTCAACCCAGCACAGGAAGGCAAGTCTCCTTTGATCATTTTGATCCTATGTTTTGCAAGTTTTCTTTGATCAACTTGCTCAAATGATTTATAAAATGATTAGGTAGTTATTTTAAATTATTGCATGCTTATGTTATATCAAGTGATAATTTGATTTAGAAAATTTAGTTAAATACCCAATTTGTTATACCTTCCATTGAAAATTGTTTAACTTGTACCATTGTCAACTTAGGATATCCCTTTGACTTAATAATGAGTTAGTATTACATCTGTGGAATTTGTAAATACTAGCAAATGCTTAGCGTAGCAAATCAATGTAATAATGCTCAAATGAGTAGCATGTTTGCTAAATGTTTTGATGAATGATTTGTTTGAACATTGGTAATGGATGTTACCATTGTTAAATGATTTGTTTGAAAAGTGGTAATGGATGTTACCACTGTTAATTTAAAAGTAAAAATGAATTTCAAAGGGAAAAGTTGACAAGGGTGGATGGAAGGTTTGGCTGGTGCAGTTAGCACGAGAATTTTTGGAATTGTGAATGAACCACCCTGGTCGTTTAAGGACCGACGCTTGTGTTTGTCCAAACTGAGCAAAAAAGTGCAACCACAAGTCTATATGGGTACGACCTAGCTAACTAACCTATAAAGGTGTAGTTTAGATATCACCAGTGGTGTATTGAGTGCCAGGGTGTACTGGTTACTCATAGTGAGGGACAGGGTTTACTGTACTCATACGGCGCAAGAGGGGGCTCCGACTCGTGGATTCGAGTTGTGGTGAAACCTTAGCGGGTGTTATCTAGCTATACTGGAGTAGGTGAAAGGCTTTGTGATATTTTATCTGGGTCTCATGCCAAAGGAAGCATGTTGACTATTAAGATAATTTATCTCTTGTGGGTAAAGTGTACAAACTCTGCAGAGTAATAAACTATTCGAATAGCCGTGCCAACGGTCAAGGGCGGGCAAGGAATGCATTCACATGGTAGAAGTTTGATTTTGATTTTAAAATAAAATGGTTTGCCAAACTCGGGAGTGGTGTAACTCTCGTGATTTAAATCTGGTGGTGTAACCAGATCAGGTGGTTTAACCTGAGTTTTGAAAGTTGGCAGATAGCCTGAGATTTAGTGTTGGTGGTTTAACCTTCACTAAGTTATTTATCTAATTTCATTTATGAAAAACAAGATGTTTGTCAAATGGCTTTTGAAGTAATCATGTAGATTTGAAATAAAATGCTGACTTTTGCAAAAGAACCATATAGCTTTCCTTTGAGAAGCCTTGCATCTATGCATTTTTCCCAAGACTTCATGAGTACAATTTTGTACTCACATGTTGCTCTACAAATACCTTAGCAGAGAATGAAGAAGCTCAAGCTGGAGAATTCGACTTGTGCCGAGTGTGGATACGGTGGATTCTTCCGGATGCTTAGGACTCGTTTCCCACCAATTGCTGTGGCGTATTGATGGGTCTTGCTTTAGTTTCTTTTGCTTCCGCTGTAATTTTCTGTTTGGTGTGAGGTCTTAAAACCTCATTTGTAATAAAGGCTTCGAGGTCTGTAATCTCGATTATGATAATAAAGCGTTGTTGGCAATGTATCATCTTTTCTGCTTGAACTGTGTGTACTAGCGTTGATCCGGGACTAGTCTTGTGAATGCACAGGAGGTCCAGGAGTTTCTACTCAGGGGTCTCACGTATGGTATCGAGCCATCTTGGTATGAGGACGAACCCTAGGTTTTGGGAAGTTTTAAGGACTTATGTTTAAAAGAATATATTAAAAATATATAAGCTTCTTTGCTTCTACTCTCCTCTTACTTAGTATCTTGCTTCATCCTCCCTTTTCACTATTTAAAACCTTTCTCGATCTCTCCTCTTTTCCAACTTGTAGATGGCAGGTTAGTCGTCATCAGCCCCGTGGGATCACCATTCTCATGGCGAGAGCGAGGGAGCTTTTGCGACTCTTCTACGGCAGCTAATGCAGCATCTGAAGTACACCCAACAGCCTATTTTCAGAGGGCGGAACACACGAGTGATGAGCACGGACTCCTGGAGCATGGAGGTGTTCATTTACGCTCAAGACGGGAGGATTGACCCAGTTGAGCGTCATATTGAGTATCCACGGACCTTCTGCTCAGATGCGATCCAGGATGCAGACAATTGGCTATCTCGAGTTGTGCAGAGGCACAAGGAGGAGCTACGCGATCACCTTTTGCTTCTTCCGACGACGAGAGAGAGGCGATGACTTATCCGAGCTTTTCCGGTGGTGGTGGACGACCGCGCTTGTCTCACCAGCAAAGACACTGGCAGGCTTCAGCGACTTACGCCAGAGCTCAGCAGGAGATCGGACTTCTTCGGAGGCTGCTTACGTCGAGCTACGACCACTCCGACACTCTCCGAGCCCAGCTACTGCAGAGTGAGGTTGCCCACGCCGACGCCGTTCAGGCTAGGACTGCTGCCGAGGCAGAGGTAGAGCGTCTTCGAGCTGCTACCACTACACCGACTCCACCAGCCCCTGTTGCTGCTCCAGCCCAGTTTACGGGACCTCGCACTAGGCTTACTGCGAGGAAGAGTGTGCGGCGCTCCAGTCCGCCACCCGACGTTGATATTGGAGGATCTAGCCGAGGACGCCAGCTATCTCGCTCCGGTTTTTCCGATTTCAGTCAGAGTCGATCACGGTCGCGTTCGCCGAACAACTGCCGTGGTTGTGGACAGAGACACTTATCTGATTCAGAGGAGGACCCCGAGGAGGATCCGGAGGAGCGCATCATCGTGGAGGATGAGTAGTTAGTTGAGTCAATAGTACCCAAATAATTGTCCACGTTTTTAGAACGCTTTAGCATATTTTGGTGTGTTGGATGGACTGTACCAAGCCTATGTGCACTTGTGGTGCAGCCATTCATAAAATTATCTTGATTTCAATAAAGTTTTCCCTAAGTGGTTGCTGGTTTCTTCTTGTGTGTTGGCTTGGGATGTTATTTAGTTTCCCCTAACCTCTTATCTATGCTAGTTCCCTCTTACCTTTTGCTAACCCTGGAAACCACTTCAGATGGTGAACACAAGGAGCAACCCGGGCAGTAGCCGTAACCCCAATGCTCAACCAGAAGACAACATTCCACCTCCGCCAGCTCAAGCTCCCAACATGGAACAGATGATGGCCATGCAGTTACAACTACTTCAAGCTTTGGCCCAAAATCAAGTCCAACAAGCCCAGCAAGCACCAGTTCAACAGCCACAGTCTAAACTTGGGGAATTTATGAGAACCCGACCTCCGACCTTTGCAGGATCTGCTGACCCTTTGGAGGCGGATGATTGGATAAAAGAAATAGAAAGGAAACTCAATTTGGCTCAATGTGCAGAGCATGAGAAGGTTCTTTATGCCGCCCACCAACTCAAGGGAGTTGCTGCTAATTGGTGGGATAACTACTGTGCCGCACATCAAGATGCCCAGAATATTGCATGGGAAGAATTTTTGGAAGCCTTCCGTACTGCTCATATTCCTATGAGTATAATGGAAATGAAGAGGAAGGAGTTTCATCAGCTACAACAAGGAAACCTTAGTGTTTCCGCATATCTGAGTAAATTTATCCAATTATCAAGATATGCACCGGAACATGTGGCGACTGATGCCGCAAGGATCTGGAGGTTTATGGGAGGAATGGACCCCAACCTCAAAGTTCAGTTAGTCTCCAATGACTACCCTACTTTTCAACATCCGTGAACAAAGCTTTAGTACAAGAAGATGCTCGCGTCGACTTTTGATGCTAGGAAAAGGAAGTTTCAAGCCCAACAGCTTGCTAGCAGTTCCGTCAACGCCCTACTCAACAACAAGACAACCGCCTCCAGTGCATAATCATCCAAGGACACCCATTTCTGCGCGCCGCCCTTTGCCTCAAACTCCTAGAACTGGAAATGCAGCCCAACAACAGCAGAATAGAAATGTAGCTGCAGGAGTGCAATGCTACAATTGCAAAAATATGGGACACTATGCCAGCAGTTGCCCACAGAAGCGTCAAGCGGTAACCCCGGTCCGCTTCAACCTGGATCCTACACCAGCAAGAGCTCCAACTACCGGTCAAGGACGTGGAAGCCCTCAGACACCTCAGACTCCACAGCCATTCAACAGAGGGCGTATCAATCATGTCACCGTAGAAGCAGCGGAAGATGCACCAGACGTAGTTCTGAGTAAGTTCCTGGTTAATTCAGTACCAGCAATTATATTATTTGATTCTGGAGCTACACATTCATTCGTAACAAAAGCTTTTGCTGAAAGAAATAATTGGAATATTTGTTTGCTAAAGAACCCTATGATAGTCCAATCTCCTGGAAAAGAATTGAGGACTAAATTGGTTAGCCCCAGTGCAACCATAATTATAAATGGAGTAAAGTTCCTAGCGAACCTTATTATAATAGACTCCGATGGCATAGATATAATACTTGGTATGGATTGGTTGATCAAGTATAAAGGACAGATAGATTGTGCCAATCGTGCCATTAGTCTTACCAATTCTGACGGAATTCAGATAAGACATGAGGCAGTTATGCGCTCAAAGAAGAACATTATGTTAACCAACTTAAAAGGGAAAAAGTTGGAGGATGTGTCGGTAGCTTGCGAATACCCTGATGTTTTCCCTGAGGAATTGCCAGGATTGCCACCAGATCGAGAGATTGAATTTGTTATAACCGCACTGCACATGCCCCAATATCAAAAGACCTTATCGGATGTCGGTGACGATTTAGCTGAAATCAAGAGGCGATTCAAGAATTACAAGAGAAAAGCTTCATTAGACCAAGTTCTTCACCTTGGGGAGCCCCAGTGCTTTTGGTAAACAAGAAGGATGGTAGTCAGCGTATGTGCGTGGACTATAGAGCTTTAAATGAAGTAACTATAAAGAATAAGTATCCCTTACCCCGGATCGACGATCTGTTCGATCAACTCAAAGGATCAAGTGTCTTCTCCAAGATTGATCTTCGGTCAGGATATCACCAGTTGAAGATTAGACCAGAAGATATACCAAAGACAGCCATCGCCACAAGATATGGACTATATGAGTATACTGTGATGTCTTTCGGTCTGACAAATGCTCCAGCATACTTCATGAATTTGATGAATAAAGTATTTATGTATTATTTAGATAAGTTTGTTGTTGTCTTTATAGATGACATTCTTATCTATTTGAGAAACGATAAAGAACATGAGGATCATCTAAGGATAGTGTTGCAAAGACTCCGTGAACACCAGTTATATGCCAAGTTTAGCAAGTGTGCGTTTTGGTTAAAGGAAATTGAGTTTTTGGGACACGTAATTTCGTGGAAGGAGTATCTGAGATCTGGAAAAGTTAAGGATGTATTAAATTGGACTCCACCCAAGACAAGAATCGAGATCGAAGTTTTCTGGTTTAGCTGGTTACTATCGTCGATTCATTGAAGGCTTTTCCAAGATTGCCGGACCTTTAACCCTGATTGTTAAAGAAAGAAAGAAAATTTGAATGGAACAAATTTTGTGAGGATAGTTTTCAAGAGTTAAAGAGGAGATTAACTTCAGCACCAGTTCTGCGATTACCGGATATTAGAAAAGATTTTGAAGTTTATTGTGACGCATCCAAACAAGGTCTTGGATGTGTACTAATGCAAGAAGGAAAGGTTGTTGCTTATGCATCAAGGCAGTTAAGGCCACATGAGGAGAATTACCCCACTCATGATTTAGAGCTAGCTCTGTAGTGCATGCTCTAAAGTTGTGGAGGCATTATCTAATTAGTAATCGGTGTGAAATATATACGGATCATAAAAGTCTAAAGTATATATTCACTCAACCTGATCTTAACTGAGACAAAGAAGATGGCTTGAACTGATAAAGGATTATGATGTGGGAATACACTATCATCCAGAAAGGCCAATGTAGTGGCGGATGCTTTAAGTCGGAAGATCCATGTTAGCAATATGTTGATTCAAGACAATCACCAACTCTTCGTGAAGAATTTCAGCGTCTCAATTTGGGAGTGGTAAATGAAGGAATTCTGTCTACATTAAAGGTCCAACCCACTTTAGAAGATCGATCAAGGCACTCAGAAAGAAGATGAGTATGTTAAAGAAATAAAAGATAACATGAAGAAAGGCAAAGCACATGGATTCTCGTAAGATGAAGAAGGAATTCTTTGGTTTGGAAAAAGGATTTTAGTACTGAGAGAAAGGAAATAAAAGATTTAATTCTAAAGGAAGCTCATGAATCGGGATATTCCATTCATCCGGAAGTACAAAGATGTACCAAGATCTAAAGGAAAGTTATGGTGGACCAAGATGAAACGAGAAATTGCAGAATATGTAGCTTTATGTGATATATGTCAAAGGGTTAAAGCAGAGCACCAACGACTCGGTCTTTTGCAACCTCTGCAGATACACTGAATGGAAATGGGAGGAAATCGGAATGGATTTCATAACAGACTACCAAGAACCAAGTCGTGGTATGATTCAATCGGGTTATAGTGGATCGCTTAACAAAGGTTGCACATTTCATACCTGTAAAGACTACCTATTCGGAGATAGATTGGCGAGCTCTATATGTCAAGAATTGTATGTCCGCATGGAGTTCCAAAGAAGATCGATCGGATAGAGGAACGCAATTTACCTCAAGATTTTGGCGAAGCTTCATGGAGTTTTGGGCACCAATTTAAATTTCAAGATCGCTTATCATCCTCAAACAGATGGCGGACCGAACGAGTGAATCGATATTGGAAGATATGCTAAGAGCGTGTGCTTTAGCCAATAAAGTCGATTGGGATCAAAGTTTACCCTACGCGAATTTTCCTATAATAACAGCTTATCATCCATCAAGATGTCTCCGTTTGAAGCCTTGTATGGCGTGAAATGCGAACGCCATTATATTGGTCGAGACCGAGAAAGTCAAGTATTCGGACTGATGTCTTGAAGCTAGTGAAGAGCAAGTTCGATTAATACGAGACCGATTGAAGATAGCACAGACTGGATAAAAGAGTTATGCGATAATCGACGAGAATGTTGGAATTCGCACCAGAGATCATGTGTATTTGAAGGTGTCACCTTTAAAAGGGATGCGACGTTTCAAGGTCGGTGGAAAGCTTGCTCCAAGATATATCGGACCATTTCTAGTTATAGCCGTAAGAGGTGAAGTTGCATATCGATTAGAGCTTCCTCCTCGGTTGTCGATGTACATGATGTATTTCATGTATCACGATTGAAGAAGTGCTTAAGAGTACCAGAGGAATTAATATCTTTAGAAGAGGTGGATTTAAAAGAAGACTTGACGTATCCGAATTTCTGTCAAGATTTTAGAAGAAGCAGAGCTACTGTACAAGAAACAAGGCTATCAAATTTTGCAAAGTGCGGTGGAATAATCATCCGAATCGGAAGCAACTCGGGAGCGTGAAGAGGATCTTGAGCGAGTTCCCTGATCTATTTTTCAGTCCTTCCGAATCTCGGGGTCGAGATTCCTTCTAAGGGGGGTAGGTTTGTAACATCCCAATTTTTGCTTTATTTGGAAGAAATAATTTTAAATTAATTATCTCAATTTATTTGGATTTTTCAGAATATAAAGTTCTGTTTAAAAATAAAAATTTAATATCAAAATAGGTTGGAATTATTTTTCATATGTTCAAAACTTTATCAGTAAATTATGTGAATTTTTCTGCAATTTTTGGAATTTATTTGGTATTTTTCTGACTATTTTAAAGCCTCCTACTGATTTCTGAAAATATATATATATAAAAAAAAATTAAATATCAAAACCCTTCCTGGGTGACACTTGTCGACCATCCGCAAATCCATCTCCGCGCCGGACCGATCCCCGCCGTCCGCGCCATCCCGCCTCCCCTTCCTCTCCGTGCGCCACGTGTCGTACATCCGCCGGCTTCCCCGCAGCTAATCCTCAAAGGGATTACCTACCCTTATTGGGTAGGCAATGCCTCCCCGCCCGACTGGTTTACACCGCCGCTCTCTTCCCTCCCCGCTCCCTCGGCGCGCGTTCGAGCCCCGCTCCGCGCGCGAGGTTGAGTTTCTTTTTGTTTTTGCGCTGACAAGCGGGCCCCACTGTCAGAGACCTCAGGTCTGCGTAGGTCACTGCCAGTGGGTCCCACTGTCGCCTTCGCCCCGCGCGACCGTTTCCTACTCGCGTCGTCGCCATTATTGCGCCGCCGCCGAGCTCGCCGCCGCCTCTTGACCGTTTCGCCGCCATTCATGAACCCCGAGCTCCGCGCGTCGTGCGCACTCACTCCATCACTCCGCCGTTTCGCGCCACCGTAAACCGTCGATTAACTCGCCGCGAACGCGCGCCGTTTCTTCCTCCGCCGCGTATAAAACCGACCCGGCCACCTCTCACCCCTTTGCGCTCTCTCTCTCTCCCGTTCGCGCGGCGTGTCGCCGCTGCTCAAAACCGCCGCCGTGGGATTTGGTCGCCGCCGGTGAGTCCTCCGCCGCGTCCTCCGTTCGCGCCGCCCCTCGGTCGCGCGCCGAGGAGACGCTCCCGCACGCCGTCCTCGGTCGCGCGCCGCGTCGCGCTTCGCCGCCGCAGGTCGCGTCGCGACGCCTCGTGCGACGCGCCGACACGCGTCGCCGATCGCCGGACTCCGCCGCACCGCGCCATCTCCACCGTTATTTCCTCGATGGCTCGGATGCGCCACGCGTCCTCATCTCGGCCGCCCACGCCCGCACCGCCGCCGCCCGTCGCCGCGTCGCGCCACGCGGCATCCATCCACCGGACGCCCGCGTCTCCGCCGCCTCATCACCGCCGCTCATCTGGATCTGAGCCAACGCCGGATCGAGCCACGCGTTCAAATCCCGGCCGTCCGATCCACCTCGCCGGCGCGCCGCGCACGCCGCGTCGGCCCGCCACCTCGGCCTCCACGTCGGTCCTATCCGACGTGTCAAGCCACGTGGCGTATACGTGTTTGCCACGTCGGCGCCACGTCCACCGAAACCCTTCGCCCCATGCCACGCCAAGATCGCCACGCCAAGATGCCACGTGTCACTCTCGCCCGCCATGTCAGCAATTTTGTGGGTCCGTGGACTTGGTCCACCGTGGGCTGGCCCCACATGTCAGCCTCTGTAATTTATTTTTAATTCCCTTGCTGACGTCATAATTAGAATTTACTTTTGTAAATTAATTCCCAGAAAATCCATGCTGACGTCATAATTCATTTTCGGTATAAATTTAATTCCAGAAATTCTCTTTTTCCTTTTTCTTGATTCTAAATCTTCCAACAGCCATAACTTGCTCATTTTAAATCCAAATTGATCCATTCAAATTTCTAAATTCATCTAAAATTTTAATCTTTCATTTGGTATATTTAGTTTCAATTTTTGAGTTTTTATTTTATTTTATTTATTTGGATTTCTTGATTTACGTGTAGAGACCGATTTGTCCGAGGAACTTCAAGAGCAAGCCCCGGAAAATTTCAACCCAGCACAGGAAGGCAAGTCTCCTTTGATCATTTTGATCCTATGTTTTGCAAGTTTTCTTTGATCAACTTGCTCAAATGATTTATAAAATGATTAGGTAGTTATTTTAAATTATTGCATGCTTATGTTATATCAAGTGATAATTTGATTTAGAAAATTTAGTTAAATACCCAATTTGTTATACCTTCCATTGAAAATTGTTTAACTTGTACCATTGTCAACTTAGGATATCCCTTTGACTTAATAATGAGTTAGTATTACATCTGTGGAATTTGTAAATACTAGCAAATGCTTAGCGTAGCAAATCAATGTAATAATGCTCAAATGAGTAGCATGTTTGCTAAATGTTTTGATGAATGATTTGTTTGAACATTGGTAATGGATGTTACCATTGTTAAATGATTTGTTTGAAAAGTGGTAATGGATGTTACCACTGTTAATTTAAAAGTAAAAATGAATTTCAAAGGAAAAGTTGACAAGGGTGGATGGAAGGTTTGGTCAGTGCGATTAGCACGAGAATTTTGGAATTGTGAATGAACCACCCTGGTCGTTTAAGGACCGACGCTTGTGTTTGTCCAAACTGAGCAAAACAGTGCAACCACAAGTCTATATGGGTACGACCTAGCTAACTAACCTATAAAGGTGTAGTTTAGATATCACCAGTGGTGTATTGAGTGCCAGGGTGTACTGGTTACTCATAGTGAGGGACAGGGTTTACTGTACTCATACGGCGCAAGAGGGGGCTCCGACTCGTGGATTCGAGTTGTGGTGAAACCTTAGCGGGTGTTATCTAGCTATCTGGAGTAGGTGAAAGGCTTTGTGATATTTTATCCGGGTCTCATGCCAAAGGAAGCATGTTGACTATTAAGATAATTTATCTCTTGTGGGTAAAGTGTACAAACTCTGCAGAGTAATAAACTATTCGAATAGCCGTGCCAACGGTCAAGGGCGGGCAAGGAATGCATTCACATGGTAGAAGTTTGATTTTGATTTTAAAATAAAATGGTTTGCCAAACTCGGGAGTGGTGTAACTCTCGTGATTTAAATCTGGTGGTGTAACCAGATCAGGTGGTTTAACCTGAGTTTTGAAAGTTGGCAGATAGCCTGAGATTTAGTGTTGGTGGTTTAACCTTCACTAAGTTATTTATCTAATTTCATTTATGAAAAACAAGATGTTTGTCAAATGGCTTTTGAAGTAATCATGTAGATTTGAAATAAAATGCTGACTTTTGCAAAAGAACCATATAGCTTTCCTTTGAGAAGCCTTGCATCTATGCATTTTTCCCAAGACTTGCGGAGTACAATTTTTGTACTCACATGTTGCTCTACAAATACCTTAGCAGAGAATGAAGAAGCTCAAGCTGGAGAATTCGACTTCTGTGCCGAGTGTGGATACGGTGGATTCTTCCCGGATGCTTAGGACTCGTTTCCCCAGTCAATTGCCTGTGGCGTATTGATGGGTCTTGCTTTAGTTTCTTTTTGCTTCCGCTGTAATTTTCTGTTTGGTGTGAGGTCTTAAAACCTCATTTGTAATAAAGGCTTCGAGGTCTGTAATCTCGATTATGATAATAAAGCGTTGTTGGCAATGTATCATCTTTTCTGTTTGAACTGTGTGTACTAGCGTTGATCTGGGACTAGTACTGTAATGCACAGGAGGTCCAGGAGTTTCTACTCCGGGGTCTCACATTGGGTAGCACTAGAAAAATTCACTTTTGCTCTATCTTGACCTTTAGTAAGGTATTTAAATAAATACTTCACAAGATTTGTCTTATTGCACCATTCAACATTGATGTGAGCTTGGAATTTTTTAAGCAAGCTAATATTGCATGGAACAACCCATCTATTGTCCAATCTGATTCCATTCTTGATAATGAAATGATGACCATCTTGTCGGCGATATACTGGGAAGCCAGACTTATCAAGCATTGTTTCTAAGCTAAATTGTTTGGGATAGCGTTTTGAACACAAGTCATCTTTCATACATGGACATTTCCTATTAAGATCTCCGCATGGCCCATGCATCATAAATTCATCAACAAGAGCATATCCAAGTGGATTAATAGCTGGATCAGGAATTTCAGCACATATAAGGCTATCTATGTATTGAGTAGTTAGGTTTGTATCATGATGAGCAAGGCATATAAAGGTATGAACATGAGGCAGACCTCTCTTTTGGAATTCAATAGTGTATAAAACTGTCACAAACAAAAGAGATAACTTAGAATGAGGAAAAAAGCATTACTATTAAGACAAAAAAGTATATCTATAGAAGAAATAATAGGCTAACCTACTCGCACAATACCAAAAAAAATAGGCTAACCTGCTCGCACAACACCAAAAGTGCACCCAACTTTAATGTCAGAAATATATTCGGTAAGCTTCGTATGGAACACTCGAGTTACAATATCAGAACGGTCAATATATTTCTGACCAGGCTCGTACTTGAGTGCGTCCATAATTTCTGGCCATCGTGAATTGCATGTGGACGTAGAAAATAAATCAGGAGCACCATATTCACGGCAGATAGCCATAGCGTCTTGATAATTGAGTGTATTATATCGAGGACCACTAGTAAAACTCGTAGGAAGCAAAATTTTTACACCAATGTTTTTGCCTTGCAATGTGCCTTCACTAAGTGCATCCGAAATGCCTTGATATGTTTCTGATCTTAGCACATCCTGATTAAAAAAATGAAATGAAAGGCGGCTTGCTTCAAGACATGAGTAGGAATTGACCTCTATTTAATTTGAAAGGCGGCCACAGCATGTATAAGGATTTGATTCATTTCTTCGGTAATGACATTCGTAACGGTAATACTTAAGCATGGATACTTCATCTCTAGCCGAAGACAGATTGCCATCAGTTTCTTTATATTTAATACCAAGATGGAACCCTTTTTCCTCATATGGAAATAATAATGGGTATTGAAGAGACATCAGAGCGGGATTCAGAGGTGACACTTGTTTTAGCTCACTGTGGTGACTTTCAACAATTATATCAAATTTGTTATTCTCTAAAGACAGCTCACCTACAACTAAAGCAACTAGCTCAAGAACAACTGGCAGAGAATATCTATCACCATGAGTATTAGTTGAACCAACAAGACGAATATAATCCTCTGGATTTTCTTGAGAAAATAACCGGTCACGTGCCATTCTGAATTCTTTGACTAACAGTTGCAACAGCCAAGCATGGCAATCAAGGCAACAACAATATTAGCATTTGCTTCATCATGTGCACTATCTTTTTTACTGAAGACAGATAATATGTTCCCAATTTCGTTGAACGTGTGATAAATATATAGCTAAGCATATTGGTGTTTCCAGCCTGGTGTGGGGATTAATGAACCAATACGATGATGAACGACACCATTTATATAGAAAACATAAGGACCTCCATTAGTGTTAATGGTTCTATCAACATCTACGCCCAAGGAAGTGAATGCAAACAAGGAATTGTAATGGCATATTAAATGCATAAATTCATTTGAGCGAGGGCCTTTATTAAAACCAATAAGTTCTCGAAGTGGGTACGGGAATTCCTTATGCGGTGGAAGGGAGACTTTCCCCGGCAACATTTATTATAAACAATTCGTTGATGTCTAGAGGAACTCCTATGCTGAGATCTTTCTTGAAACCAAAAAATAGCACCACATTTATTACATTCATAATCTGCACCACCATAATATGATCAATTGGCACACATGGCTGAAACAATGTAGGAAAAGGTGTATTGAAGAAAGAACAAACAAATGGAATAGCGATGCGAAACACACGGAGAAACACTGACGGAAAAAAGGGAAATGAAAAATCATGTAAGCTAGAGCATATTGTCGAGTTGAACCTTTTAGGCAGGAAATTTGTTCCTTAAAAAGAGGAACACTTGGTTCTCTAAATGAAACTAGATTAAAAGACCACATGCCACCTGAAATGTGTAAGAAATGTAGTAGAAACTATGGAACAAGGCATGTTGAAATCTTTGTAATTGGAAGTAAGGGAAATGTAAAGAACACAGGAAAAATCTGAAAAACAGCAGCAAGTATTTAACAAGGCATGTTCTAAAACTAGAAGCAAGGGAAAGTAAAAAACACAAGAATAATCTCAACGAAAGGAAGGCACCTGTTCTACCAGCACTGCGAAGCAAATTGGATAATCTCCTTTTTTTCTATTATTAGCTGCCTCAGTAGAACTAACCAATGGAGAAAATGGTCTCCTATCATGTAGGCAGATAGGAAAACAGAATGGTAAAAAACAGGAATATGAACCAGAAGTAATCAAAAAGAGGAAAGAGATAGTTATAAAGAGGGTGAGTAACCATGGTGACGCTACCATGGAAAGTGTGTACTAATGTCTGCGGGAAACACTATAGGACAACAAAGCAAACCAAAATAAAAAATAGTGACGAACTGAAAGCATCTAAAAAGACTGGAAATGGAGATAATTTGGTTTACATAAGTTATATAGCATTAGCAACGATCATACATGGTTGTGACGTTGTCTGTGGAAGCATTGGTGGAAAGGCGGTAGAAAAAGCATATCTAGAAGGCAGCGACGAAACTACCGAGTCAATAGGTTGTTTTCCATGTAAAATTTCTTCACGGCGGGATTTAGTAGAGGACGACGAATCCATAAAATCAAATAGCAAGCAGCAAAAAAGGAATAACGCAGGCACAAGCTTAGCACTGAAAGAGAGAAACTCGAATCCTTGAAAGCAACGTCGACAAAAACAACAGAACCATAGAAGGATCTGTAAATATGGTAGCAAATAAGACTGCAAACGTAGAGATCTTTCGCTGATGTCATATTGCAATTTAAATAGTACATAGATAGTAGCTAAAACTATGTGCGAACCTCGACACCGATAGTATCTAATGCGATTTAATTTAAGAAAATATGTGCGAACCTTGGAACAACAAATCTGAGAAAAAACACATTGTAATGCAAACCGGCTAACACAAATCTGGGGTGACTAACACCACATAAACCCTAAGAAGAACTATCCTAATTCAAGCACGTAATCCAGGTCAGCTACCATTGCACAAATCGCAAGAACAACAAGATGCAAACAAACACACGCGGCAACAGAAGAGCATCCGGCTACCATTGCACAAATCGGAAGAACAACAAGAAGCAAACAATACCTTGGACAAGAATGCAGACAAAAGAACCAGAACCACGAACAAACTACAAGCGCCGCAGTGAAAGCGCGCATTACAGAGGAATCAAGCAAACCAAGAAACGCATAAGCCAACGCCCCAAGAAGAACCGAGAAGAAGGAGCGAACGGATGCGCTGTGCCGACCAAAAAGCAAATCAATCCCGTGGAAAAGTCCGCACAGGACGCGAAAACCCGCACAGGACGCGTCACTCTTCTTCTTGAAGTTTTCGACAGCACGGGCAGGGGCAAACGGGCTAAACGCGCATAGGCCGCGGCCTGCTAACCACCGCACGAAAGCGCTCGAACGGCCCCAACCAGTGGCGGACGCAGAAATTTGAGAATGGATGTTCGAAATTGTAAAAATATTTTTCGATAGAAAACATAAAGATCTACAGTAGCAATAGTTAACATACAATTGTTCGTACTAGGGATAATATCTTTAAGGAAAACTTGGAACAAACTGGGCCCAACTTCAAGACATGGGTAGATAAATGGCTTTTTAGGTTGGTAGATTGACATACTTCTAAGTAAAGTTGGATGAAATGTACATATCACCTCAATAACAACTCAAACAGATCACAGTTTATATTTGCATTATATCATCTAATCAAATAATAATACACATGGTGGCCATCTCCAAAAGGTCTAATAATATATAGATGGAAATCCAACAAGCCTTGGAAAATGGCTATACAGACAACATAGAACACATTATTCAATTTAAAGTTCACGAAGGAAAAGGTAGAGCATACCGTTTGCTAATTCAATAGAAAAAAGGGGTAGGGGTTAGTACCTATCTCAAGTACAGCATCATAATGCCCCTTGCCGATTGATGCTAGCATGCATAAGAAATAGTGGTTGCAATATGAACCTAACATTTCCATTGAGAACGAATGTAAACAATTAGAAAATGTATCATATTTATAGTGAGTAATGAAGTGCATTAAAAATAGACATAATTGTAAAAACATGGTTCACATCATGACAAATTATAAATCACCACATTTGACTTCCATTTAAGTCTGAAAACAACTTGAATAGAGTTTCAGAATTCAGATATTAAAAGAATTGTGTATTGGAGGTGCTCCTTATAATTACCTAGTCCAAAAGTAGAAATCCGAGGAGATTTGGATCCTCTGTTAGTCTGTTGATGAGCTCAGTTTTCATAGTTTGGCAGATGTTATGTTCATCATCAACTGATCCATCAGTCATAAGAAAGATTTGTGGAAGCGCATCATGGACACTTGACAGTAATGCCATTGCCTTACAAGAAGAAATAAAAAGGAGAGTTAGTTATGAAATAACAAATAGAAAAAAGAGAGATTAAAAAAATACTAGATATGCCCATTCCCAAATAAGATCATATTCAAAATAATAATACCTCACTTAAAGGATGCATAATATCTGTGCCACCCTCGGCAACGAAGTTTGAGTCCATCCAATTAACTGCACTTGCTATTGCTTCCTCGTTTATTTTCTCTAAACATGATGAGCATGAGTGAAGCTCGTCATTAAATGTTATAATGTTGAAGTAGTCTCCTTGCATAAGCTCTGAATTCCGAAAGAGCAGTAGACACCGCATTCTTCACATTCTCAAGAGGCTTTCCTTGCATGCTTCCACTTGTATCAACAAGAAACACAACTACTTTTCTGAAGACCTATCAACACATAACCATTCTTGAGACATCTAAAGTCTAAACTGTCCTTTCCTCTGAAATTCAACAATAATTCAACATTTCATCTAAAGATGCAACCTTGAGACATCACCATTCACCAGTCAGTCTAAACTGCCCTTTTCTCTCAAATTCAACAACAATTCAACATTTCATCTAAAGTTTAAAGTCTCAACCGAGTCTGCGATTCACCGAGGACTACATCAGTGGATTCAGGCATCATTCATCAACATTCAACAATTCAACATTTCAACAATTGAACTCAACAATTAACATCAATACATCATGTTCAAGTACTCACTGGCTGGGCCGACTGGGCAACTGGCATGCCGGAGGCACGGTCGCGTGGAGCGGAGCACTGGTCGGCCGGAGCGGCGGAGCGGAGAGCCTGGTGATGACACGGTGTCGTGGTCGGGCCTGCCGTTGAGGTGCGCCAGAGCGGAGGGCCGGACGGCCAGATCTGGGATTTGGCACCTAGCGGTGTGGCGGACGGCCAACAGCGAACCTCGTGGAGCGGAGGGCCGAGCGCCGGAGCGGAGCGGCGGAGCACCGGAGAGGAGGGGTGGACCGCCGGAGCCCGGAGCGGAGCGGCGGGCCGGAGGCGCGGTCGGCGCCGAGTCGCCGATTAGGGTTCAGGCTTCTCCGCTTCTGCGTCGCCGCGTCGGGTCGGCAGGAAATGGGGGCCAGGGTCCGGGGGTCGGGGGAAATTGGGGCCAGGGGAGCAGGCCGCAGGCGCGCATGCCATGCAGCAATGGGCTGGGCTTTCCCTCGGATGCGCGCACGCGGAGTCGCGGATTCCCTCGGGCAGTCGGGCCGGACGGCAGATTATGATCTGAAATAGTTAAACTGGCTCAGTTATATATATATATGTAATATACCCTATATATACTAGGTTTTTGGTCAAAAATTCACGTATGAACTACTGTAGATCCGCTCCTGGCCCCAACGCACAGCAGCGCTCGAACGGTCGAACCCACTCGTTCACACACGTCGAACCAGCAGCGCACAGGCGCCACGTGGCAGGGGCGAACGACCAAGAACTCCCCCTCTTTGATTTACGGAGTATGTCCATAATCATGTTCCTCACAGACTTGCGCGTTCGACCCGCACTACAGTGCATTGACCGGAACCCCAACAGCACGTACATGGATGTTACCAACTGCTGCCTTGCGTTCCTCGTTTATTGCTAAGAGCATCTCCAAGAGATGCCCAATAAATTCACACCCTAAATCTCTTTTTACAGATACTAACCACGATATAAGGTCCCAAAATAATCATTCCCTCCAACAGATACCCTAAACCACAAAAATAGTATTGAGAGCCTAGATCATCCTCTATAAGTAGAGAGCGAGAGTCTATTTTTTTGGTGTGTTCTATTTTTGGGAGTCTATTTGGGAATCTGTTGGAGCTATTTCTTACACTTTAACTCTAAAATTTAAATATTAAGAGCCATATAAAGTATCTCTTGGAGATGCTCTAAGGTAGGCTGTCATAAGTCACGACAATAGTGACTATAAAAGATGGATTTTGTTAAACATTATTTGGATGTTTTCTTTCTAACTATCATCCAAATTTAGGACCATTGGATTAGAAATCCAATGGTCATGAATTCTCCCCCTCCCCTTGAATTATACCCCCTCCCCTTAAACAAAATCTCCCCTCTTTAAAAACAAAGGGCCCTTTGATCTCTAATCCAAATGTCACAAATTTAGATGATAATTAAGAAGAAAACATCCGGATGATACTTATACACTTCAATAAAAAATTTAGTGTATCACGATTTTATTTCGTAGCGTGCTATATATAGTAGAAAGATTCGACAGTGACAGGTCTTCCCTTCCCTTGTTATTTATTTCATGCTATCTCATCTCTGATCGGCTGCACATCCTGCCTATCATTTTAGATAGGAAATGGATCATACAATATACAAAGGTTAAATTTAGATTTTGCTAGTTGTTTAGGTTAGTTCTAGTGATTGGCAGGAGACCCATGGTGCATGACGGGGCTTCTAGCTGTGGTGGATTGGCTTCAGCAGTGAAACATTACCAGGTGATGTGTAGCTAGATTGGAGTAAGCTTATGGTTCTATGATAATTATCTAAGTCTCACGTCTATGAACGAGTGGTAACGATACAAAATAATTTATACAAAATAATTTATCTCTTGTGGATAAAGTGTACAAACTCTGCAGATTCTGTAAAACTATTCGAATAGCAGTGGCTACATCCAAACGCAGGCAAGGAATGCATTCACATGTTAACTTTTTTTTAAATAAAATAACACTTTGGGTCACCAGTGAGTGTTGGGTGTGTTGAGAACCAGTGATTGGTTTGGTTAATTTGAGGAAACCAATGATTTGTTTGGGTAAGATCACTACTACAAAAAGGGTCATCACAGACGGTTCAAAACTATTATCACAGACGGTTTTTAAACAGTCTGAGCTTATGTGTCAGTGATAATCAGAAGTTATCACAGACAGTTTGCGAGCCGTCTGTGATAAATACATCACAGACGGTTTATAACTAGAACCGCTCGTGAAAACACTATCACGAGCGGTTGAATTACGAACCGTCGTGATCTCACACATCACAGACGGTTCTAGCTACGAACCGTATGTGATACTCACACGTCAACTAGAACCGTCTGTGATGTGTGAGTATCACAGACGGTTGGTATATAGAACCGTCTGTAATACTTCTTCACAAACGGTTTATACCACAAAACCATCTGTGATAGTTCACTCTATACCTAAATTTTTCTATTTTTTAGCTAGCCTCAAGAAATGTTAATTATATCATCTGAAAACAAGCAAATACACCAACAAACACAACAAGCAAATACAACAACAAACACAACAGCACATTCTATTTCCATTAAGATTAGAATCTACCGTTACAACATCACAAGATATCGAGTAGGTTACCCATAGCACTGTATACACAAGAGAACACTTACAATTTTACAAAGATAAACTTCACTGCTACAAATTCAGAAAAATACTTACACTACATTAAACTACAATCTAAAACAAGTGGTACGGAAAATTCTTTCAAGTAGCAGAAACAAAAGGGTAACGAACACTATTTTTAGCTTCTATGCCGACCTTCTTCCTTTCCATCTTGCCATTGCTATTGCCTTCTTCCTTTCCATGGCGGCCTTCTTCCTTTCCATCTTGCCATTGCCTTCTTCCTTGCCAGTCACCCTTGCCAAACCCCTTCCTACCCTTGCTACGCACAAACAAGGAGGCCTAACTTAGTCTGTGGTATTGGTTCTTCGAGTAGGAAGAGGGGGTTAACAAGGGGTGAGAGGTGGGGAGGAGAACGGTGTGTGGCATTCGATGCGGAGAGAATAGACGGGTAAGATCAGGATCCTAGGGGATATGCTACGGATCGGTGACGTGGCGGGACATCACAAACAGTTCGAATTACAAACCGTCTGTGATAGACATCACAAACTATTCATAACAAAAATCGTCTATGATAATAGGAAACCGCCACAAAGACAATATACCGATACAATATAAATAGCTAGTCTCAAAAGATAAAATAGCAAGATTTTATATGGCTTATATATACTCATTTGAAAGGTTTCGATGAGATCTACAATGTTGCAGTTGAGGTGAACCCCAAATTCCGAACGGAAGATCAAAAATTTTGGCAAAATCAGAAACTGAAAATTTACAATGCAAATTTGAGGGTAAAGATGGCCGATTTTTGGGGTCTTAGAGGGCAACTAGCATAAGCAGGTCATTTTTTGATCAGGCTCGTCGTTAGCTTTCCAACGAGTACAAGAACGCCGAAAACGGACACCGTATGCAAAAGTTATGCCTGTTTTACTGAAAGTGTCTCAAAACTGAATCCTATTCAGACTCAGGCAGGAAATTATAAAATTTTGAAGGATTACAAGGCGGGAAATATATCACAGATGATTTTTAATACAAACCGTCAGTGATAATTTTATTATCACAGACGGTTTCTAGATAAGATCTAGAACCGTCTGTAATAATGGCAGACATCACCAATTTTCAATTTAATGAAACACGGACTGGTTTAATGAAAGTAAATGCTAGCGAGTTGCATATGAATTTGAGATATGAATTAATTGTTACTTGGTTAGACGCATTTAGACTATTTAATATTAAATGCCGTTTTATGCAAAAGAGTCATACTATGCCTTTCATTGTTAGCTTTGCATCTGCACTTGCTTTTATTCAAAACACTTCCTTAGTATCTCATATACCCACTTTTGAAATCTCAAAAACAAAAAAAATGGTCTATCGCAAATGAAGATTATGAATTCTTTGACGAAGGCAATCAGGAGTCCTTCGATGGAGTTTCTACCGGTCATATTTTCTATGGCAAAGTGATGGGCCACTACTCTTATGTTGCAGTATATTTAAAGCGTTATTATTGAGCCTTACAGATATACTCTGTATAGTAAAGTTGAGGGACTCCCCGGCTGGGGAGCTATGCCACGTCACTTTTTTTGCAAGAAAGTCCCTGTGTTTTGTGAAATCACATAGAGGTCCTCCGTTCTCGCAAACAGGTCCTTGCTTCTCGCAAACAGGTCCTTGCCAGGTTTTTTGGGGAAAGCACCTCCACTTCACCGATAGCAATCCGCCGTTTCCAAAATTATGTATAGGTCGTTGTTTAGTTACGTACAGGTCCTTGCAGGTCCTTGGTTTTTTCAAAAAAGCCCTTTGGTTTTTCTGAAATTACGCATGCGTCCTCGATTTTTTTGTAAGAAATGCCTTACGAATTATCGTCTCTTTTACTTCGGTCCACATGGTGGCTAGCGCGGCGTGGCGCCGCGCTTACGTAGCGAGGTTATTACATCAAGTGACCATAAGGTCTGCACTATAAAAAATATTTAATATTAGTTCGTGAGTTTGGATATGTATCATCACTATGTATTGTGTTTACCGGATTAGTCCCATGAAAGTACAATTATGCATAGAGGGATCGGATTCAGAAAAATCTAGCCCCAACAAGAATTAACATGTGGGGTCTCGGAGGAGAAACCAATTTGTAAAGATAAAGAATCGATTAGCATAGAAATTTTTGTTTTTATTTTTTTCTTTGATTAATGTAGTAATTTCTAGATTTTTCACCTTCCAAATTTATGTAGACTGCAATTAGTAAAGTCCCATAGATAGATAAATCCAATTAGTAAAAAACAAGCTGCATTGGAAAAATAAGGTTTGAGCGATGCAATCTACCATGGTACAAGCGTTAGCAATCAACATATAGGGAAAAATTTCACCGTTCGCACGCCATCAGTACCTATGCCCGTAATCATGTCCCTCACACACTTGCACGTTCGACCCACACTACAGTGCATTACCGGATCACCAGCAGCACGTACATGGACGTTACCGACTACTGCCTTGCGTTCCTTCTTTATTACGTCGCTGAGTGATTACTTTTCTTCAGATGATTCTGGCACCCTCGAGCCTCCTCTTATAGAGAGATCGAGATATACCCACTGGTTTAATCTGAATCATATAATCGACGTAAAACTCAATAATCTCTTCGATTGCATAACCTTTGACGATGCTGCCCTCTGGCCGAAATTGGTTACGTACAGGACTTGAGAATTCCCATGAAACCCTCGAATGGGTACAAGCTAGTTGGGACATGGGCTCGCATATCTTTATCTCCCATACAATGTGAACAATAAGATGGACCATGATATCAAAAAATGACGGATGAAAATACATCTCAAGATGACATAAAGTCGTCACCAGCTCGTCCTACATAGCATCTAGTCGTTTAGGATCGATGAACTTCTGAGCAATTGTTTTAAAGAAATAACACAGCCTCATGATTGTTTTTCGAACCTTGATCAGTAAAATACTTCTAATTGCAATAGGGGGCATCTGTGTCATCAGCACATGACAATCATGAGACTTCATGCTAATTAACTTTAAATCTTCTATCAAAATAAGTTTCTTCATGTTATCAGAGTAATTAGACGGAACTTTTACATCATGCAAGCACTTGCATAGTTTAATTCTATCGGCCATGGACAGAGTGCTACAAGCAAGGGAAGATAAGTTCGTCCTTTATCGGTTTTTATCGGTGCTAACTCAGGGCTGATGTCCATACCAACCAACTTAAGCCGTGCGTTACACCATCCTTTATTTTATCACGAATGTTTAGTAAGAGATCAATCAAGCTATCACATATATTCTTCTCTACGTTCATGATGTCGATGCAATGGCGAATTTCTAAGTGCTCCTGATATGGTAAGTCCCAAAATATTGATCTATTCTTCTAGACATTCTTCTTATGGGTCCTCAATTTATGTCCCTTTCTGAAAACAACATATAAATTCTTAATCATATCATAGACCTCTTTTCTGCTTAAATGCCTTGGAACCAAATTGTTCTTCTCTCCATCGAATTGTTTCTTCATCCTACGGTATGGGTGAGACCTCCGAAGCAAACTTCGGTGACGCATGTACACAGTTTTGCACGAGTGATTTAGCCACACACTCTCGATGTTATCTAGCCCAGCTACAAAAGAGGCTATACTGGACGGCTACATCACAGATGGTTTTACAATCATGACCGCGTACCGTCTGTGATACCCAACTATGAATGTTCACAAATGGTTATTAATACAAATCGTCTATGATCGTTTCATATCATAGACAGTTTGTGGTTGGAACCGTCTAGGATACTGTGTAATATAAATAGCCCCAGCATGCTCTCGACAGATTTGTCTTCATTATGCTGCATTGAACGAGGTGGCCGACTTTGGGGAGTTTGGTGAAAACATACCGCTTGTAGATCTAGCTTGTAGATCGATTTGTTCTGGGGTGGTGGAGGGATAGGGCTGTGCGGGGTAGGCGCAGTGATGATGGGAGTAGACGACCGGCTTTAGAGCGGTCGACGCCGGCTGACGCAGGCTCTGGCGCGGTGACGCCCAGAACAGGGGGAGGCAACGGGGGTAGGAGTGCCCTGCAGTTGATGGAGGCGGTCAGGCGAGGCGGTGAATTTCTGGGTCTAACCGGTGCAACCGCCCAGTCAAAAAGGCTGGTCTCCGTGGCAGATCGATGAGACGGAGTGAGGCTGCCGAGCAGTTGGTGCTGACGCGCGCGGTTGTTAGGAGTTGGTGGGGCAGGCCCTTATGACACGAGTGCGAGGCCTACCTGCAACCGTCGGTCCGAAGGAGGCACGGCGCGAAGGTGGGCTATTGCGGTTGGACGGGCTATGGGCTTCGATTGCCAAGGCGAGGAAACGGCTTCGGCCTTTGACTGAAGTTAGGAGAGAGGGGAAACAAGAGACGGGCCCGTGCGCAGGAAGAAAAGGAAGGGAGAGAGGGAAGAGAGGAGTGGGCCCATATGGAAAAGAGAGGGAAAAAGGGAACAGGGAGGAAAAAACAGAAGGGCCTAAGCAAAATTTTAAAAACTTGGATTTATAATTTAAACTTTAACTCACATTAGGATTTATTAATTTTGAGTTTTCCATGATTTTCAATTCAATTCTGATTTTTGGATCTTGGTTCTTAGAGTTTTGAACTCTCAAAAACTATTTTGTATCTTTTATCATCATAATTCTTGTTTGTATTTGAGATTTCTTTCTAGTTATGATTTTATTTAGCACAAAACTTAGAAAAGTCCAAATAAGATCTTGGCAAAGTTTCAAATGCCATCAAGATGCAAATAGGAGTTTTAAATTTTTCGCGATTTCAAACATTCGAAAGTTAGGATGTTACAGTACAACAGTACAACCACAAACTGGCAAATTGTAGGTACGGCTAACTAATTTGCATCAACTTAGTATGGGTTGCACCATGTGACCACGGGCGGGCAAAGGATGGTCACATCCTCTATCGTGATGGCACAAGAAGAGGCTCCTGGAAGGGTGGTCATACCTCAAAGGGAGTGAAACCTTAGCGGATATGACTCTGCTTGGAAAAATGCATTGTAACAGCCTTGTGATGGTCTACTCAACCACATGACTAAGGAATCGTCTGAGGCAATGAGTGGGTCATCTCTTGTGGGTAAAGTGTGCAAACTCTACAGAGTGAAAAATATTCGAATAGCCGTGCCCACAGTCAAGAGCAGACATGGGAACTTAACTAAATATAGTTCTATTTCAAAAACTTTGTGGGTGGAATTGGAAAAGTGGAGGGTAGAGAAAGGCCCTGATTTGTGTTGCCCTGGGTGTTGCACAGTGATGTGATAAGCGGTTATAATGCTAAAATGTTAACATATGGTGCAGAAACCATGTAACGGTGTATAGAATCTAGATCACTACTATTATCGCGTTCCTTCACACTTTATGTTTAAGTTCAAACTACTAGATCTTAGGAAATTTCTATGTAACATATTTAAAAGCAATTTATAGCAAATAAAATAACCTGAGCCTATCCTTGTTAAGCCATGCATGTTACATATTGTGTATTGTGTATTGGCTCGCAGAGCACGGTGGATCTATGCTCACACTCACATTACCAAAATGAGAAACAGGAACCCAAGACCACTACGCTAATGAAGATGCCCCTTCCACAGATGGAGAGAACAATGAAGGAAACTAGGGTGGCTATATCTCGATTTCAGGTCCTAGACAAGTAGACTTATGGAGATTGTGTGCACATATATTACCTAGGTCTAGATAATATATGCTGCACTCATTTACCACTTAGTCGCTTGCCTGTGGATGATGGTCTTACTTGACTTTTGCTTCTACTACTGTTTTTTGTATTATGAACATTTGGCCTGTTCGGCCCTTATGTAAACTGTCACCCGACGTGGTGTATCTTAAACTCTGGTTTATAATATTATGGTTTAGTTTGTTTCATGCGATGTACGAGATGATGCAGCAATGTACCTATGAGCACTATCTACTAATCCAGGGAATAATGTGGTATTTCACAAGGGATTCTGGATTAAAAAATCTAGGTCTGACATTTGGCCTTGCTAGTTTCCAATTCTTGGTCTACTAGTGGTGCTCCTGCTCCTTCAAATATGTGATCTAACAAGAGTGAAAATGAATGAGACACAAAATAAATTTAAAAAAATTCAAATGAACTCCAAATACTTTAAAACTAGAATCAAAAGGTAGAGCTCAATTTTAGATGGATTTAGTAAAAAGAATTGGGTTACTTGGAGCTAGGATGGAGAAGAATGGGCTTTCGGAAAATCTAATCCAAAGAAAAAGGCGAAAAATTGAAAAAGGTTACTATGCTGTAGACTTGACTCATGGAAAGGCTTGTCTACGGTGGACTCGTGTAGGATCAGAAATGGCAACAGAGGGGGGGGGGGTGAATGGTGCCTTCAAAGAACGCCCCAAATATTCACACCTTTTTCTTCTCCAATAACTACAGAAGCTATGAAGCAAGATTAAATTTGCTCACTGGAAGCTGAAAACAAATTTGCCGAGAAAATGAAATGACTTGGTGCCTTAAGTTCCAACTTGCCCAAAAACTAAGAAAAACAGTTTAGACTTGACAGAAACTTATCCGAAGAAATAGAATGGATTGGAAACAACAAGGTCTTAACTGGCTGAAAACTGAAAGTAACAGACCCAACCAAAACGCAGTCAGTATAGCATTTTCAGACTTGCCCAACTCAACAAAAACTCAGCCGAACACAGCAACTTTAAAGACTGAAAAACAGACATCAAGTGAACTAAACTAGAGCAGTAAATCATGGTCGAAAGCTGCAGAAAATGCAGACTGTGGCTATAGACTGCTTCTGGCCGAAAACAAAATTGCAACCAATCGCTGACAGAAAATACAGAAAACAGCATGAGTAGTTAGGAGAAACAGAATGATGACTGAATACTGTCGGCAGGTAAAACTGAAAATAGGGAAAAAACTGAACTCTCACTGCTCTTTTTAGACCAAAGGAATCAGAGATCTAAACATAATTGACAGCTCATTTCAGAAAGAAAGCAAACAGAGCAGGAAGCAGCAATTGTCGGCAATTCAAAAGTGAAGGCAGATTGAAACCAAAACAGTGAAAATTGAAGAATCTGCTGACAACAGAGAGAACTAACAAGCAGCCGAGAACAAAAATTAATCAACCTACAGGATGCTGACTGACAACAGCAAAACCTGAGAGCAGATAACAAGAACTGAACAGGGAAGACTGCTGTCAGCCGAAGACATGAAACCTGAACCAAAAATTGCTAGCTAAGAGAAGCTGCAGGCTGCAGCCATAAACAGCAGGAATGAAAGCAAACTGAACTGCAGAGCTGAAGACTGCCTCTACTGAAAATCGAACAGAGAAATTAAACACAGACAGCCGACTGAAACAGAGAGGCACGGTAAACACTAAGGGAAAACTGAAAATAGAAAATTGATGAGCTTTTCTGCTCTACTCATGCCAAGGGAATCAGAGATGCAAACTAAATAGCAAGGGGACCTTAGAAATCAAGGCATACAACCCAAGAGTCCAAGGAATCAACACTTGAGTAGAATTCAGAAACCTAAACAGTGAGTGAGAGAGATTTCCAAATTGCTGATCATTCTTGTATCTTTTGTCCATGAGGCTTTAGATTACAACCGGAAATCATCTCACAACTAGACAACACAAACCACATCACTTCTCATCAAGAGTATCAAGCAAACCATACTTCCCCTGCCTTCAAACCCTAGCAATATTACAAACAGGGGATGTGCAACTGACCTGCCTTCAAACCCTAGCAATATTACAAACAGGGGATGTGCAACTGACAAGAACCGCTTACACGAAGTCGCGCTAAGAAGCTACAACAGCAGGTGACTTCACTCCTTGCTGAAATTCACTTTAATGTAACCGAGAACTTTATACTACCTAAATCATGTACATTACTGTTGCTCAGATTTACACATGAGGAAATAGAGGATAATGAAGTGGAGGATGGTCACGCTGAAAATGAGGAAGATTACACGGAGGATGCACAAGTTGAGGAAGGCTACACAGGCAAGACTACAGCTTAACAGCAAGAGCTGCAACTTCAAGTGGATGGACATACCAACCTTTGAAGTTCTGGGTGCCATAATATATATGGTTGGAAAGCTTATCAAGTCTATTTTCCAACGCAACAAACGGTGCATCATTTGGACTTGCCAATAAGGAGTAATGACGTTTTTAGTGGAGGCTGCCCGAGCAGTCAAACAGCCGCGCGAGAACTCGAGGAGGCTTCGTAAATGCTTTTCCCACTGACCCTTCACCTCCTAAACGTGAAGAGTTCAGTTCACACCTTGTTGGGAGGGATGTTCCCAGTATAAATAACCTCTTAGAGCTACCAATTGAAGGACTTTTGATAACTTGATAAACCAATACATGGTATTGCAGCTGAGCTGTCGAGTGACTTGCTCCTTTGTTCTTGCGAGTTCTGCTTGGGCTTGCGAGAGATCTCTCTGAGGTCTTCTAATTCGTGCTTTTGGCTCCCGAGCCTCTTGTGTGGACTAGTCCTGGTTTGTGGTTCTGTGGTCGTTTGGAGATTGGGTCGAAGTTCAGGAGGCTTCGGATCGTCCCTTCCCATCACTTGGTCGCAACCAACCTTGGCAGGTATAAAGCTAGTTACCCTTGCTGTTTTCAGCTAGTTATCCTTGAATCATCAACCTCTGCCGTGAAGATCGGGCCACCCTAGCGTGTTCGCATCATCCGTATCGAGCCTCTGTTGTCACGGTAGGTTTCACCACCATCCACATATCAGTTTTAAGTTGATCACTTGATCTATTTTTTCCCTCCCTATTATGTTTGATTTTGTTCCTTATCCTAAAGTCCACTAAAAGCCACTAAAAAAATCCTACAGACCTTTGTTTGGTACTTTTAATCTAGTGTCTTTTCATCTTGTTGGTAATCATCGTCATAGCTCTTGCACCATTTCTTTCATCTTTTGTTATCCGCACCTCTTATATAAAAATAGAGCTGGCTGCGTTGTAAAAAAAAGAAACAAAAGTGAGCATAACAAAAAAAAAAGAGATTCGGAAAATAAAAAAGAGAGAAAGAGAAAGAGTCAAAAAAAGAAAGAGAGAAGGGGGCTGTTTTGCGGTTGTTCTTTGAAAGTTTCAGGATTTGTTGTTCCGAACTTTGGTGCTCTGGGTCCGCAACATTTACGCATTCCTTGTGTGGTTTACGTCACTAGATTTTGGTACCATAGCCTCCTTGAACAGCCCACCTATAGCTCCACTAAAACTCGTTGCCGGATCTTGCGACTTGTAATCCTTTCGACCGCAGAATCACTACTGCGGTACTGCCACCCTGCACAATCGCTACCCTTGAGAACAAGTAAGACATTGGTAAGTAAGTAGTGAGGTTGTGTGATTCCACAAATATTATCTATTCCACTTTCTCTTTGCTAACATGGCAGGTTCCAACTCAAGTGTACATGGGGAAAATCATGAAGGAGATGAACAACTAGTCACACGAGCCGAGATGCAACAATTACGTGAACTGGTTCAGGCCATGGGACAGATGCTCAATGAACGCCTTCCCGTCGCTGGTGGTGGGGGTCTACATCAACCTAACCCTGCTGCTGATCATGGTGAAGCCGCTGATGAGAACTCAGTGGGAGCTGCTGCTAATGACGACTTCAACGGCCAGCAAGATCTTGGTCGGGGTGATGGACGAGGGGGCGGTGCTCATCGTGGCCGAGGCGCAGCTGCACATATTCTGCAGCACGGGGGAGGTGCTCACGGTCGGGCTTTTGGCCGCTGTGTGCGCTTTGATGATGAAGAAGACCATAATGATGATGACCATGATGAGGAATTTGATGATAATGAGAATCTATTTGCTGATGGTGGGCGACATGGACATCGAGCTCATCGTCGAGGTGCTGTCCATAGAGATAGAAGACAGCCCCATGGTTGCCGTGCTAGGGATGACCCGGATAACATTGCTCGGCTCAGGCTGAGTGTCCCTAAGTTTACGGGAAAAGAAGAACCTGATGCATATCTTGAGTGGGAGGAGCAATGTGATCAGATTTTCAGAGTGCATAATCTGTCCGACCAGAGGTGTGTAAACCTTGCTTGCTTGAGTTTTCTGGTTATGCACTCACTTGGTGGAATCAAATACAAGAGAATCAGCTTGTGTTGGGACGTGAGCATATTGATACATGGGCTGAAATGAAGCGTGCCATGAGAAGGCGCTTTGTTCCTTCGAGCTATAATCGTGACCTTCACAATAGGTTGCAAACATTGAGACAAGGTTCTAGGTCAGTTGATGAATATTATAAGGAGATGGAACTACTCATGGTTCGTTGTCTGGGATGTCCTCATCAACTCAAGTGGTGTAACATCCTAAAAATTTAAATTTGAAAATATGTGATGGACCATGTGGAGATGACCCCATGTGTGTGATGAGTAATTGACATCGGTCTAGGAAAGTCGAGTTTGGTTTGTGTGGTTCGGACCATGTCATTGCACGGTGCATTTGACTTCGGTCGGACTTGGTTAAACTTGGTCGTATGGGCTTAGGATGAGTATCCTTGTGATTCGACAGGTTTGGACTGTTTCATGAGTAAGATTACTCTCTAATGCTATTTGTGTTTATATGTGTCGAGCGGTGCTATGTGATGTGTTTCTTGTCTGTGATGGCTGCAGGACGTCGAGGCGGAGTCGTGGCGAGACACAAGGTGACCGGACTAGGCACAGGTGGTGTCGAGGTCAGAATGGTCGGGATGTGTCGAAGATGGCGGAGACTCGAGATGGTTGCGAGGCTTGGATGACAAGGAACGCGGAAGCTTCCCAGAAGGTACAGGAGGGGTGTGTCGTAGGGATGGCCCCCACCTAAACCCAGCAGGCCTGGTAAGAGATTATAAGGCCCAGAATAGGCCATGTGTAATAACATAGCTGCCCCCGGAGGGAATAACCAGATGTAAGGGTATAACAGTACAAGCACTCCTCATGCGCATATATATATATATATATATATATATATATATATATATATATATATATATATATATATATATATATATATATATATATATATATATATATATATATATATATATATATATATATATATATATATATATATATATATATATATATGAGCACAAGCCATGGGGAGGGGCCAGGCCATTACACTCAACTTCATTACTCTCCACCACCATCTCTCTCACTGTTTGGTCTGTAGCCACAACAGTTGGCGCCGTCCGTGGGGAAGGACGAAGACAAGCCTGAAGACCGAAGAAAAAGATGGCACCGAAAAAAGCTTCCTCAGCCGCGGCGAAGGGAAAGAAGGCGGCCGGGCCGGAGCGCCGTATGAGTACCAGAGCTTCGCCATCGACAGCGGCGGACGTGGGTGGCGATGCAGGCACGGTGGCCGAAGGCGTTGACGTTCGCGCGGCAACGACCGACCCCGTTACCGGCACTGCGACGACCAACCCCACCGCCGGCGTTGCAAGGACAGACCCCGCGGTCCAAGACGTCGACACGGGTGCGGCGACAACCGACCCCGCCGACGCAACGACGGCCGACCCCGCCGCCCCCACCGCAGCCCTCGCTGGCGAGGCGAACCGGGCGGTCCGAGGTAGCCACGACGGAGCGACCGGCAGCTCGGGACCCCGCGACGCGGTCGTCCCCGCGCCGACCCGCCCGTCGGAAGCACCGGCGACCCCGCCAGCACCGGGGATGGAAAGCGCCCTGCTGGCGGCTCTCAGCGCGCTCCAGCGGGAGCTGGGGGACCTTCGCGGAGCCGTCAGAGACATACAAGAGGCTCGGAGTCAACCGGCTGCGCCAGCAATCGCGTCTGAGCCCGCGCCGGAAAGGGCGGACAGTCGCGAAGCCCCCACGTCTAGCCGCGCGCCGCTGCGACGCGTGGATCCGGAGTCCCCGCTCTCGGCGGGGTTGCAGCAGGCAGCATGGCCCGAAGACTTCAAGTTCCCTAGCGCCATCGATTCGTATAAAGGCGACACGGACCCCCGTGAGTTCGTGCGCGTATACGAAACCGCGATCGAAGCCGCGGGCGGAGATGACACCACGAAGGCAAAGGGACTCCGCCTCACGCTGCAAGGAGTGGCGCTCTCTTGGTTTTTTACCATAGAGCCGGGCTCCATCTACGCGTGGGAGCAGCTCCGTGTCCGCCTCCACAACAACTTCCAAGGAAACTACGTCGACCGGGTCGATGCGGAGCAGCTCTTCGCCGTGAAGCAAAAACCCTCGGAGAAGCTCTGGGACTAGTTCAAACGCTTCGCCAAGATTCGATGTCAAGTGAAGGACATCAACGAGACCACCATCGTCAATGCAGCCATACAGGGCCATCGTCCGGGCCCGATGGCTGAGTACAACGCGCGGAAGCCGATCAAGACGGTGGCAAAGCTCTTCGACAAGATGGAAGAATATGCCAGGGCGGAGGAAGACGCGCGGCGAAGGCAAGGGGACGACTCCGACACCAACCAGGCCGGAGCCTCGGCGAAAGCCGAAGGTCCGCCGAAGGGCGGTTTTTCGAAGGGAAAACGTAAGCAAGAGTCGTCCAGGGACGCACCCGACCGCAGGGACAACTCGCATAAGGAGTCGTCCGATCAGCCCAAGCGCGGCCAGCAGAGGTCGAGGCGAAACCGGTACGTCCTCGACATCGAAGGCGGCTCCGACGAAGGTGCTTCAGCAGGCCGAGGCGGTCGGGGGCGTCGTGGCCGGGGGCGCGGCGCGGCAGGGGCCGCGACGATAAGAGTCGTGGAGATTACGACGACCAACACCAGGGACTGTGGTGCATAATCCACGGCGCGGCAATCGCGACACCCGCACCGCACCTCCATCGCGGCGCTACGCGGCGGCGTAGCTAGGACAGAAGGAACGGCGCGCCCGCCTGCGGTGGCCCACGTCCAATTCCCATACGAGGCCCCCATGCAGGTACAGGCGCAAGGGATGCAGGTACAGGCGCAAGGGATGCAGCCCCAAGAAGGCACCTTGCGGATCCAAGCCCACGTACAGCAGCCTCGGGAGGGCCTCCTGTCGTTGCAGGCCCCGGACGCAACCTACCGTAGGGTCATTAACGTCATATCCGGAGGTTCGGCGCTGGAATTCGCCTCGGCACGGCAGCAGAAGGCCTACGCGCGAAGACTGCATCACGTGGCGGCATACCCAGCGCAAGCACCGCCGGAGTGGGCACACCACGAAGTCACATTCACGCCCGACGATGCCCAGGGTGTGGACTTCCCTCATCAGGACCCCCTGGTCATCCGGGTCACCATCGCGGGATGCGACGTAGGGCGCGCCTTGGTGGACGGTGGTAGCTCCGCGAACATATTGTTTGCGGCGGCCTTCGATCAGATGGGGATCCCTCGAAGCCGCCTGGGGCCCTCGGGAATCCCACTGCAGGGCTTCGGGGGCAGCCCCTGAGGGCGCTGGGCCAGATCGGCCTTCATGTCTCCTTCGGCCGAGATGACAATGTGCGGACCGAGGACGCCACCTTCGACGTGGTCGACCTCCCGTACCCCTACAATGCCATACTAGGCCGCCCAATCCTCAACTCTTTCGGCGCGGTACCACACCATGGCTACCTGTGCATGAATATCCCGGGTCCCCGGACCATCATCACCATCCGAGGCGACCAGGACATGGCTCGCCACATCGAGCCAGGTACCAGGTGCCCGCGCCGCGAAGCCCAACGGCGCCCCTAGAGCTGGCGCCACCGAGCGGAGGTCCGCGGGGCCATTCACGCGTGCCTCGGCGGGCCCTGCAGACGACTAGCGGCTAGAGGCTTCGGCCGCACCAAGGGTAAACGGTCAGTATATCTATCCTTTTCCTTGGTAGTGGCTCACCCGCGCAAACGGGGACGTAATGAAGAGCGCCGTTTGTCGCTAATCTTTCTTTATTACGCGCAAGTACGCGGTGAAGGCGCGCGCAGGCTTAGCCAACGCGCGCGTTCCCGCGGTATAAATCAAAGACGCACGTTCGCGTGTGCACTCGCCGTAGCCAGGGGTACGGGACTGAGTATAAATCGAAGTCGCACGTTCGCGTGTGCACTCGCCGTAGCCAAAGGTGACGGGGCTGAGTATAAACGAAGACGCACGTTCGCGTGTGCACTCGCCGTAGCCAGGGGTACGGGACTGAGTATAAATCGAAGTCGCACGTTCGTGTGTGCACTCGCCGTAGCCAAAGGTGACGGGACTGAGTATAAACAAAATACGCGCCGGGGGGACGCCCTCGCGCGCGCAAGTCTCCGGACTATAAAGAAGATGTAGCGTCAACCCTAGCTCCGCACGCAATAGTCCACGGACTCTAAATAAGACGTAGCGTCGAGCCTAGCTCCGCACGCGCAAGTCTCCGGACTATAAAGAAGACGTAGCGTCGAGCCTAGCTCCGCACGCAATAGTCCACGGACTCTAAATAAGACGTAGCGTCGAGCCTAGCTCCGCACGCGCAAGTCTCCGGACTATAAAGAAGACATAGCGTCGAGCCTAGCTCCGCACGCAATAGTCCATCGACTCTAAATAAGACGTAGCGTCGAGCCTAGCTCCACACGCGCGAGTCTCCGGACTATAAAGAAGACGTAGCGTCGAGCCTAGCTCCGCACGCAATAGTCCACGGACTCTAAATAAGACGTAGCCTCGAGCCTAGCTCCGCACGCGTGAGTCTCCGGACTATAAAGAAGACGTAGCGTCGAGCCTAGCTCCGCACGCGCGAGTCTCCGGACTATAAAGAAGACGTAGCGTCGAGCCTAGCTCCGCACGCAATAGTCCACGGACTCTAAATAAGACGTAGTGTCGAGCCTAGCTCCGCACGCGCGAGTCTCCGGACTATAAAGAAGACGTAGCGTCGAGCCTAGCTGTAACATCCTGATTTTTAGAGCCTTTTTGAAGCTTTTAAAATAAAATTCACCATTTGGATTTTTCTGGAATTAATTAAAGCTTAACTGGAATTTTTATTAATTAAAAAGATTTAATATGATTAAATTAAACAGGAATATTTATCAAAAATATTTTATTTGTGTTCCTTGTGTCACAAGGAATTTTCCTGTATTTTCTGGGATTTTTCGGAATTTGTTTGAGCTCAATTTGAAATTTCCAAAAAAAATAGAGGAGAGAGAATGTTCATCGTCACCCTCCAGCAGCCTCGATCGATCTCTCTGTACATATTTCCTTCCGTTTTTCTCTCTCTTCATAACTTCCAATACGGACCTTATCTCAATGTCTTCCCAAAAGGAAAGTTGTGCTAAATCCCGCAAGGAATCCATCCCAACTGGTCTCCTTCCGTTTCGTTCATCTGTTTGCCTTTTATCTCCAATTTTCTGAAACGGACTCTAAACCGAAATCCGCGAATTGGAGTCGGTTTCTACTCCTTCCAAGCCTATAAATAGGACCCCTTTGCTCCCCTAAACCCATCCCAAGCCGTGGCAAGTCCCATCAAAGGTCAGGACGCCGTCGGCATCGAGGCTCTTCGGTCTCGAATTTGCTCGTCATGTCTCGAGCTATTCGGTTAGTTTTTCCGTGATCCTTTCGCGTCACATTGTGCCATCATGTGCCATCTACCTTCTTGCCAAGTTAATTTGGTTTTGATGCAGCCAATCTCCCGGAATCGAGTTTTCCCCAATCTAGGTCAAGAGCGCTTCCCGACGTCGATTCGTCATCTCCGGTAAGCTTTAGCCCTTGTCGTAATTTTTCTTAGACTTGCCTCGCCGCGTTCTACGCCGTGCTCACTCACTTTTCCCCAGAAAGCCTCCACAAATTTTCGCCTCCGAACCTCGTCATGGCCGTCAATGGCATCTCGTGTCCCCCATCTACCCGGTGATGTTTCCACCAATCCGTTCGCGTCACTTTGTGCCAAAACATTCCAGGTAGCTACGCTTCAAGTGGTTTTAGATTTCGTTCACCGAGCACCAAGATATTAAGTTTTTCCTTTACCCTTCCGGCGTCGTTCAAGCGTCGTTTGCGACATCTCCGGTGGGTCTTTGGCCGAGCCAACAATTTTCCTAGCTTCATCAAGCCACGTTCTAGCCCGTGCTCACCCTACTTCTCTATGTTCCATGCCCGGATTTTATTCCTCTCTCCTACCCATGTCGTTGTAGCCGCTCGTGCCGTCAACGGTCTCCGTTTGGCGTGCCGTCAATTCCTATGGGTGCCTTGGGTCTCTAGCAACCCATTTTTCTAGTTAGATTCACCTCCCATGCCTCCTCTCGCCAGCGCTAGCCTTCTCGCCAAAAGTACTGTTCTCGGATGAACAGTAGCATTTGTGAATTTCCAGCATTTTCTCGCCCCGGCAAACTTTAGATCGCTCGTTCTCCTTCGTTCGAACTCCGATCGACCCGATTCTTCTTCCTAAATTCATATAAAATTGAGATCTATCTTTTTGTTCTAGTTTTGCAGTTTTTGGAGTTCATTTGAATTTTATTTGAATTTGTTTTGTTTGTTTTGTCGTTTCGCGCGTAGAACCCGACGTCGCCGAAGAGTTTGTCGAGCCGCAGCAAGGACCAAATAGTGCACAAGAAGGCAAGTCTCCTTTGATCATCTTGAACCTATGCTTTCGAAATGTTTTAAATATTTTAAATTATGTGCATTGCTATTTACATAAAACCACTAGTTCAAATCTTTAGGAATTAGTTATTCCAACTTTGTTATGCCCTCATTTGACATTGATTGCCATGTACCTTTGTCACCCTAGAACTTCCTTTGTCTCAATAATGAGATTAATATTAATCTTTGTGAATATTAGAATGGTAGTATAATGCTTAGTCATGCTATCTAATACCTTTGGAAAAATCTTGAAAATGGGAAATTATGATTTATTATTGAGCCCTTGTGTTTGTAAATGAGGTGGCAATTGGAGTTGTCACTGTGATTTTAAAATAAAATAAAATGTGAAAGTTGGTTTAGATTAGGGTGGATGGTTGGTTTGGTTTGGTGCAGTTAGCACGAGATCTTGTTAAGTGTATGTTCCACCCTAGTCAATTAAGGACCGACGCTTGTGTTTGTCCAAACTGAGCATTAACCGTACCCACGCGGTACTGTTCATCGTCAACCTCCAGCAGCCTCGATCGATCTCTCTGTACATATTTCCTTCCGTTTTTCTCTCTCTTCATAACTTCCAATACGGACCTTATCTCAATGTGTTCCCAAAAGGAAAGTTGTGCTAAATCCCGCAAGGAATCCATCCCAACTGGTCCCCTTCCGTTTCGTTCATCTATTTGCCTTTTATCTCCAATTTTCTGAAACGGACTCTAAACCGAAATCCGCGAATTGGAGTCGGTTTCTACCCCTTCCAAGCCTATAAATAGGACCCCTTTGCTCCCCTAAACCCATCCCAAGCCGTGGCAAGTCCCATCAAAGGTCAGGACGCCGTCGGCATCGAGGCCCTTCGGTCTCGAATTTGCTCGTCACGTCTCGAGCTATTCGGTTAGTTTTTCCGTGATCCTTTCGCGTCACATTGTGCCATCATGTGCCATCTACCTTCTTGCCAAGTTAATTTGGTTTTGATGCAGCCAATCTCCCGGAATTGAGTTTTCCCCAATCTAGGTCAAGAGCGCTTCCCGACGTCGATTCGTCATCTCCGGTAAGCTTTAGTCCTTGTCGTAATTTTTCTTAGACTTGCCTCGCCGCGTTCTACGCCGTGCTCACTCCCTTTTCCCCAGAAAGCCTCCTCAAATTTTCGCCTCCGAACCTCGTCATGGCCGTCAATGGCATCTCGTGTCCCCCATCTACCCGGTGATGTTTCCACCAATCCGTTCGCGTCACTTTGTGCCAAAACATCCCAGGTAGCTACCCTTCAAGTGGTTTTAGATTTCGTTCACCGAGCACCAAGATATTAAGTTTTTCCTTTACCCTTCCCGACGTCGTTCAAACGTCGTTTGCGACATCTCCGGTGGGTCTTTGGCCGAGCCAACAATTTTCCTAGCTTCATCAAGCCACGTTCTAGCCCGTGCTCACCCTACTTCTCTATGTTCCATGCCCGGATTTTATTCCTCTCTCCTACCCATGTCGTTGTAGCCGCTCGTGCCGTCAACGGTCTCCGTTTGGCGTGCCGTCAATTCCTATGGGTGCCTTGGGTCCCTAGCAACCCATTTTTCTAGTTAGATTCACCTCCCATGCCTCCTCTCGCCAGCGCTAGCCTTCTCGCCAAAAGTACTGTTCTCGGATGAACAGTAGCATCTGTGAATTTCCAGCATTTTCTCGCCCCGGCAAACTTTAGATCGCTCGTTCTCCTTCGTTCGAACTCCGATCGACCCGATTCTTCTTCCTAAATTCATATAAAATTGAGCTCTATCTTTTGGTTCTAGTTTTGCAGTTTTTGGAGTTCATTTGAATTTTATTTGAATTTGTTTTGTTTGTTTTGTCGTTTCGCGCGTAGAACCCGACGTCGCCGAAGAGTTTGTCGAGCCGCAGCAAGAAGGACCAAATAGTGCACAAGAAGGCAAGTCTCCTTTGATCATCTTGAACCTATGCTTTCAAAATGTTTTAAATATTTTAAATTATGTGCATTGCTATTTACATAAAACCACTAGTTCAAATCTTTAGGAATTAGTTATTCCAACTTTGTTATGCCCTCATTTGACATTGATTGCCATGTACCTTTGTCACCCTAGAACTTCCTTTGTCTCAATAATGAGATTAATATTAATCTTTGTGAATATTAGAATGGTAGTATAATGCTTAGTCATGCTATCTAATACCTTTGGAAAAATCTTGAAAATGGGAAATTATGATTTATTATTGAGCCCTTGTGTTTGTAAATGAGGTGGCAATTGGAGTTGTCACTGTGATTTTAAAATAAAATAAAATGTGAAAGTTGGTTTAGATTAGGGTGGATGGTTGGTTTGGTTTGGTGCAGTTAGCACGAGATCTTGTTAAGTGTATGTTCCACCCTAGTCAATTAAGGACCGACGCTTGTGTTTGTCCAAAGCGAGCATTAACCGCACTCCACGCAGTCATCGTTCATCGTCAACCTCCAGCAGCCTCGATCGATCTCTCTGTACATATTTCCTTCCGTTTTTCTCTCTCTTCATAACTTCCAATACAGACCTTATCTCAATGTCTTCCAATACAGAAGCAATCATATTTAATTAGTAGAAAGTTAAGATTTAAAAATGAGAATATGAAAAGATGATCCATGAAAGTAAAGAAAGAAATTGAAAATGAGGGCATGAAAAGCAATGGAAGCAAGTAAAGTAAATACCAACATTAGTTGGAAATATTTTCATTAAGTCAAAAGTGTCATAAGGATCCTCTGAGAATTTTCCTGAAATTTTTGGGAGTAATTACATATTTTCCCAGGCTAAATGAATTTACAGGCTTTTCTGAAAATCCAGAGCTCATTAAAGAAAATAGAAATTCCAGCCCTCCTCTCCGTTCGACACGTGGCGGCGGATCCCGCCGAAACCCGCCTACCCTCTCCCATCGGCCGACACGCGTGCGCCCGATCCGCCCTCCCGCGCGCGGCTCCATCCGCCCGGCGCGCCTTCCTCTCTCTCTCTCGCTGGACGGTGGCCCGCCTGTCGGGGCCTTCTTCCCCTTCGCCCCGACTCCTCTCTCCGCGCGGGGACAGCACCGCGCACCTCCGTGGCGCGCATGCGGCGGCTTCGCCTGGCTGTGTCGTCCCGTCGCCATGGTGGAAAAGCCTGCAGAGCCGACGCCATCCCTGGATCCACCGCCTCCGCCCACGGTTCGGCGCCACCGGCCCCGGTTTCTCCCGCCCGCCGCGACGGCCCGCCACGTGGCGCCGATCTTCTGCCCAGCTCCCCCCCCCTCGCGCGTGAGAGACCGCAAAAGTGGAGGAGACCGCGCGGGCGTGGGCGTGCTGCGTCACGCCGCGATGCGCCGGCATTAATGCGCTCGCGTCACCCCTCCCTGCCTCCGCCACCTGCTCCGACGCGACCTCGCGGGAGCCGCCCGTTGCCAGCTCCCCTCCGAGCATGTTTATAAGGCAGCGGACCCCCCATTGAGTTCCCCTCTCCGCCCTCTCCGTTCATCAGAAGGTAATCGGGCATTTCATGCCCCGTAGCCGCCGGCGAGCTTGTTCTCCCCCAACTCCGGCGAACTGACTTCCCACTGTTTTACTGTCCCAGAGCCAAATTCCTTGAGCTAGGATCGTCTCCAGAGCGCCGCGAAGCTTCCCCGGCCCTCGTCCGAGCTCCTCGTTGCTTGTGGTCCGCCGCCGCCTGGAGCTTCCCCGAGCCGCCGCTGCCGCTCGACGCCGACCTATCTCCGGACCTCCTCGGCCCTTGAAGACCGCGTCACCGTCTTCACCATAACGCGAGGATCGCGTTTGACACTCACCAAGCTCCCGACCTTCCTCACCGCTGCCACCGTCGCCCCGACTTCACTGCCCGACCCCGCTGCCGACCCACCTCAAGGGAATAAATTGCCCTATAGAGGTAGGCAAAGCCTCCCCCGCTCTCTTGGCTATCAGCGTTAACTCTCTTCTCCCTCCCAACTCCCGGCGCGCTGTTCGAGCCTCGGCTCGCGGCGCGGGTTGAGTTTCTCGATTTTATTTGGTCGACGGTGGGCCCCACCCGTCGACCATCGCATTCTCGATCATCACGACCGCCGCCCCACCGACGTCGCTGAAACATCTAAGCAAGGACCGCACTGACATGTGGACCCCATGAACAGTAGGACCCACATGTCAGTAGCACAGAAAACCGAAAAGTAAATAAAAATGGAAATTAAAATGAATCGGGGCTGACCGTGGGCCCCACATGTCAAAATTTAGTAATTTTTGGATTTGACTGGAACCGAAAACTTTGACTGCTTATAACTTCTTCATTTTAGCTCCAAATTGAATGAAACAAATTTCTAAATTCGTTTAAATTCAAGATCTATCTAATGGAACCAGAACCATAATTTTTGAGTTCATTTGAATTTCTGGTGATATTTTATTGATTGGTTGTTTTTCTTTTAATGGGGTATTCAAATGCGATTAAATAGCCTACGAGGCTCAAGAGGAAGATATCGAGGCAGCAGCACAAGAAGCACCAGACCATCAAGAAACCGACCCCTGTGACCAAGGCGAGTTAACACCTTGATCATTTCTGAACCTATGATTTGCAAAGTTAATTTCTTTTAAATTATGAACATGCATGCTGTTATTTTATGTGATGAAATATGTTCATTTTAAGAAAGTGGTAGTTAGATACCTATTTAATGCTTGTTAATAAAGATCCATTGCCATGCTTGGACATGTGAACCTTGTCGCCCTAGAAAAATTCATATTATCATATGCTTTACAGTAAGTCCAAATAATTATTCCGCGGCTTAGTATTGCTAGATAAGAAGCAGGGTACCTTGCTGCCCCAAAAGCAACACTTACAAAAATGTGATATTGTTTGGGGAGCAGTCATGGGTGGAATAGTGTAGTAGGTGGGCATATTATTTACTACCTCTGAAAAATCCCAAACCGCTTAAATACCGGATGGAATGGGTTGGTGGTGGTATGTGGTGCGATGGTTGCACAGAATGTGAAATGTGGTAGAACCATCCGGTAACCTTAAGGACTGAATATTGTCATGTCACCGTGTAAGCAGTACAACCACAAGTCTGTAAATACAACTTGGCTAAGTAAACTTATCGAAATCCGGACTCATCTCACCTTTGGTAGTGGATTGATGGGGTTATGCTATGGCAAAGGGGCTGAAGGACACCGGTGGAGGTGAAGTTTTCCGCTTTCCTAACGTTGCGGGAAGTAGGAGCCCGAGCTGCGTTAGAGTCCGGGAAAACATCCCGCGCTGAGATGGGACCCATCGCAAATGGGCGGTCACCCATAATGTGAGATGAAAGAAAGGACTAGATACTTTGAAAAGTCACTGTGATGGTCTGCTCGACCACACGTCTAAGGAATCGTGTGGGGCAACGAGTTGATTGTCTCTTGTGGTGAAAGTGTACAAACTCTGCAGAGTCAAAACTATTCGAATAGCCGTGCCCACGGTCATGGGCAGACATGGGAACTTAACTGGATATAGTTCTGTTTAAAAAAACATTGGCAACTGGGGATGGAAACTGGAAGGGCGAAGGACTGCCCTGGTTTGTAATTGTCCTGGGTGTCGTCCCAGTGGTAAGTTAAGCGGCTATAACGCTGAAAGATGCTATATGGCGCAGAAGCCATGTAACGGTGGATGGAATCTGTGTCAACTATAAGATTAACTTACTTTATAAACAAAAAGTTTTGAGTTTAAAATTGCTAGGTTTCAGGAATTTTTATAATTGTATTCAAAAGCACTCTCCGCAAAATAAAATGAGCCCAAGCCATCCTTTGATTAGCCTTGCATGCTAAATATTGCATTCCGTGTGTTAAATTGCTGAGCACGGGGTCGGAGTGCTCATTCTCGCTCTTGCGATACAATTCAGAAACAGGTGTTCAGGAACACTACGCCCATGAGGGGGCCCTCGCCCACGTCGACGGAAGCATAAGCGATAAGTAAGGCGTAGGCCTCGGTGGGTAGGCTTGGACAAGTAGACTTTAGGCGTTGTGTACATTTATGTTACCGGGACCCTGGTGGCATATGTTGTGCACATTACCCTACTGGCCGCTCGCCTGTGGATTTGGGGTTTTCTCTTGCAGTATTTCCGCTGTGCGTATTTGTAATCATGACATTTGGCCTAGTCGGCCCCTTTTGTAAGCTATCACCCGACGTGGTGCATTACAGTTTATGTAATATAACGGATGATTACGTGATGTATGAAATGATTCAGCAATGTACCTGTGTGCACTAACTACTGATCCAGGGATTAGTGCAGTGAAACACAGTAAGATTCGGATTGAAAAATCCGGGTCTGACAGCGCTGGTATCAGAGCATACGACCGTAGGGTAAAAGCCTTAGGGTGGATTAGAATCACAATGTTTATAAAACCTATAAAAAGAATTTCGAAAAATACAAGGATACTATCTCTTTTCGTACCCTTCTTAGATCTGTTCTCTACCATTGTTCTTTTAAATACTTTGAAAGATACTAACACTAGTAACCTGATTTCCAGATGGCAGGCGCAGGAAATGAAGGACACTGGGACTACATAGCCCACGGTGTCAATGAGGGGGAGTTTGCTACCATTTTGCGCAAACTCCTACACTACCTGGAGTTCAAGGATCAACCTATCTACAGGGGATTGAAGGTTACCACCGGAGGAGAAGATTCCTGGGTGATGGAGGTATTCATATACCCCAGGGATGAGCTCGACCCTTCTCACGTGTTTACATCCGAGCACCGGAGGAGTACTCGGGCCGCTGCGATCCAAGACGCTGCTCGTCTAGCCGCCGCACGGCTATGCGACATATACCGGGCCCCCCTGCGCCATGCCCCATACTGCTACCACCCCACACGCCGAGATGGAGCACAAGACAATGAAGTCCCCATACGGGAGAATGAGGGCGACCCGATGCTCACGCATCGTTGAGCTCACGGGGCCATGGGGTGGCCCACACCGTTGCCTTGGAGGAGATCTCCTCCTCCGCCGGCAGACTCCTCACGAGCACGTCTCCATGACATCTCTCAGCAGCAGCTCGCCCAATGCGAGCAAGCCTTGGCGAGGCCAAGGCAGAGGCAACGGCCGCCGTGGCCCGGCCTCCACCGGCCCCTGCACTGCAGCAGCTCCGTACCTCCTCCGCCGGTCGAGCCCCGCACCTATTGACGCGCGCAAGAGCGCGCGACCTCGAGGCCACGAGCTGCGTTCCGTCGGACAAGGCCTCCCAAGCCGTAGCCCCCCCAGCACTCCATCGGACTACGACCCATCGGAGGGTAGTGGTAGTCGGTCCCGCTCCCGCTCACCACACTATAGTCCCTCCATCTATGGTGCCTGGTACACTGAGGAGTAGATGGGGTCGTGATGTACTTGCAGTGTGTGATGCAAGTACTAAATCCATGTATCTTAGATGTTGTATTCGCCCTTTCTATTTCGTAGTCGCAGACCTATGAACTTTAATTATTATGTTGTAATGGTAAGCCCGCATAAAAGCGGCTATGTAATTGTTGGTATGTTTAAATGAATGGTGGATATCGGCCTTATGTTGAAATTGCCTCGTCATGGTTATCGCTTTCTCTTGTATGGGTTGGCACCCTTGTTTTTCCTACATATAGAAATAGCACCGAGTATAAAGCTACCCCGCAGATGGCCACCAAGAACTACCGTGGCTCGACTAATACAAACCCACCGAGGTAGACTCAAATCGCGGGTTCTCGGGAAGACCAAGGCAGTAACTCAAGACCGTGGAAATGACAACCTTCCAAACCTCCGAACACCCTACAATGGCCCAAGTTATGGCACAACAAACTCAGATTTTGCAGGCCATATATGCGGGACAGCAAGGAAGCTTCGGGAGGGCAGAGAGTGACTTAGGAGATTTCCAGAGGACAAGGCCAATAACATTTACATCGGCAGAAGAACCACCGAAGCCGAGGACCGGCTTCGAGATATTGAGAGAAAGCTGCGCTTAATTAAATGCGCAGAGGAAGACAAAGTCATGTTCGCTGCACACCAGCTGCAAGGCGCCGCAGCGGCTTGGTGGGAGAATTACTTGGCCGCCAGGGGCCAGGAGGATGCCACCACCGACATAAGCACAGAAGCAGTTCCTTGGGAGGAATTCAAGACCGCTTTCAAGGCTAACTTCGTTCCGACCGGAGTAATACGAATGAAGAAGAATGAGTTCCGCACACTCAAGCAGGGGAATAGGTCAATAAATGAGTACCTTACCAAATTCACACAATTGGTCTGATATGCCCCAAAGGATGTGGAGGACGAAGAAGAAAAGATTGACTGATTCTTTGAAGGGATGAACGAGGAGCTACGAGTTCAGCTGATCACTCAAGACTTCACCAGCTTTCATCAACTGGTGAATAAGGCACTGATTCTGGAAAATGAGAGGAAGAACACGGAGGCCACCGCATTTAAAGCTATCGGCTCAGCACCCCCAAGGAAGGTTCATTCAGAAGCTCTTGGGTAATTCCTCAACCCCAAGGACCACTCAATCCAGTGCGTCAGTATCAGCTCCTCGACCGGGGGGAAATTTATATCAAGCTCCACGCACAGGAGGATCGTACCTCGGTATTAACCCAGCAGCTAACAGTAACTGTTATACCTGCGGGGAAAAAGGACACTATGCCAATAGATGCCCTAACAAGCAGAATGCTCCAGCCCGTAGTCAAGCTTCAACACTCAACAAAGGGCATCAAAGCTCACAAGGCAGCAAAAGTGCATCAGCCCCGAACCGTGGTCGAGTCAACCACATCACTGCCGAAGAAGCTAAGGAGGCCGTGGGAGTCCTTATGGGTACGTTCTCTGTTAAAACCATACCAGCCCAAGTATTGTTTGATTCAGGAGCTTCTCATTCATTTATATCTAAGGGATATGCCAACAAGTTGGGATTACCAGTATATACTCTAAAGAAGCCAGTAGTTCTTAATTCACCAGCTGGACCAATTATTGCAACCCTAGTATGCCCTGGGGTAGAAGTCACTATGGAAAAGTATAACTTTTTAGCAGACCTGATAGTGTTAAGTTCCCAAACCCTGGACATCATACTGGGAATGGATTGGTTAGCCAAACATCAAGGAGTCCTGGAATGTGCCACCCGAAAGGTAAAACTGGTCAAGTGCCCCGGTGTAACAATAGAAGTAAAAGTAGATCGACCCTATCGATGGGGCCGTGCAATCTACTATAGTGAAGACATACCGGTGGAAGGGATGATCGTGGTGCAAGATTATCCCGAAGTGTTCCCCGATGAACTCCCTAGCATGTCCCCAGATAGAGACCTGGAATTTGTCATCAACTTGAAGCCGGGAGCCGCTCCAATCTCCAAAAGGCCTTATAGAATGACAGTGGAGGAGCTAGAAGAATTGAAGAAGCAACTTCAGGAGTTGCAGGAAAAGGGATTTATCCGACCTAGTTCATCACCTTGGGGGTCTCCAGTATTATTTGTGAAGAAGAAAGATGGCACCACTCGGATGTGTGTGGATTACAGGGCCCTAAATGAAGTAACCATCAAAAACAAATACCCACTCCCCAGGATCGATGATTTATTCGATCAGCTGGGTGGAGCCACGATTTTCTCAAGATAGACTTGAGATCAAAGCTACCATCGCTAAAGATTAGGGTGAAGATATACCCAAGACGACTTTCACCACTAGATATGGGCTGTATGAGTTTCTGATCATGTCTTTTAGGTTAACCAATGCTGACCTACTTCATGAACTCGATGAACAAGATTTTCATGGAGTATTTGGACAAGTTTGTCGTGGTCTTTATTGACGACATCCTTATATACTCCAAGAATGCTGAAGAGCATGCGGAACATTTGTGCCTGGTGTTGGAAAGGCTAAAGGAGCATCAATTATATGCAAAATTTAGCAAATGTGAATTTCGCTGCATGATATTAGTTTCTTGGGACACATAGTGTCGCAGGAGGGATATCTCATGATCCCGCCAAAATAGCAAAGATCATAGAGTGGCGCCGACAAATCCACATCAAGTAAGGAGCTTTCGGATTGGTGGATACTACCGAGATTCATAGAAGGATTTTCTCGGATTGCCGTGCCAATGACTCAACTACTCAAGAAGGAGAAGAAGTTTGAATGGACCAAGGCATGTGAAGAAAGCTTCCAAGAGTTGAAAGAGCGATTGACTACCACGCCTGTGCTAACCCTGCCTGATGTACGCAAGGATTTTGAGGTATACTGTGATGCCTCACATCAAGGGCTTGGATGTGTACTAATGCAGGAAGGCAAGGTAGTGGCATATGCATCTCGGCGCTCCGCCCTCACGAAGCCAACTACCCTACTCATGACACTGAATTGGCCTCATGAGTGCATGCATTGAAGATTTGGAGGCATTATCGATAGGTAATCACCGTGACATATACACGGACCACGAGCCTTAAATACTTCTTCACCTACCACACCTCAACTTGAGGCAAAGGAGATGGTTGGAGTTGATTAAGGACTATGACACGAGTGTCCATTACCACCTGTGGAAGGCCAATGTTGTAGCGGATGCTCTAAGCCGAAAGGCCTATTGCAATAATCTCATGGTCCAGGAACACCAACCCGAGCTATGTAAAGAACTGCAAGCCTTGAACTTGGAGATAGTAGAGAAAGGCACTTTAGCCACCATGGAAATTCAACCAAGTTTAGAGGAGCAGATTATGGTTGCTCAGCAAAAAGATCCAGCTGTAATAAAATGGAAAGGACTGGTAGAAGCAGGGAAGGCTCCTAACATGAAGATTGATCAGGATGGTACCCTATGGTACGGGAAGCGTATTGTTGTACCTCATCAAAAGAATCTCAAAGATCTGATATTGAGGGAAGCCCATAGCTCTCCGTACTCCCTGCACCCCGGAAGCACCAAGATGTATCAGGATATGAAGCAATTCTGCTGGTGGCCCCGTATGAAGAGAGACATAGCTGAACATGTAGCCTGTTGTGATGTGTGTCAAAGAGTGAAAGCAGAACATCAAAGGCCAGCAGGACTACTACAACCATTAAAAATACCCCAGTGGAAGTGGGAAGAAGTCGGGATGGACTTTATCACGGGACTTCCACGAACCAAGTCTGGATATGACTCAGTATGGGTCGTGGTTGATAGGCTGACTAAGGTTGCACATTTCATCCCCGTCAAAACCACGTACAAGGGAGATAAGTTAGCCGAGCTATATATATCACGCATAGTATGTTTACACGGCGTACCAAAGCGGATAGTCTCGGATTGAGGTTCCCAGTTCACCTCGCATTTTTGGGCTAGCCTGCATGAAGCTCTCGGTACTTACTTGGATTTTAGCACCGCATACCACCCCCAGACAGATGATCAAACGGAGAGAGTGAATCAGATATTAGAAGATATGCTTCGGGCTTGTGCTCTAGATTTTTCTAAGGATTGGGATCGATGCCTACCCTATGCTGAGTTTGCTTATAACAACAGCTATCAGGCCAGTCTTCGGATGTCACCCTTCGAAGCCCTGTATGGTCGACAATGTCGAACCCCTCTACATTGGTCAGAAGTAGGGGAGAACTACATTTTCGGGCCAGATACTTTAAGGCAGGCTGAAGAAAAGGTTCGCCTAATTAGAGATCGACTGCAAGCAGCCCAGTCCAGGCAGAAAAGTTATGCAGACAAGAGAAGAAGGCCCCTAAGTTTTGAAGTGGGAGATCATGTTTATCTGAAGGTATCACCCTTGCGAGGAGTTAGACGATTCAAGGTCAAAGGCAAGCTTACCCCACGGTATGTTGGGCCATTCCCAATTGTGTCTAAAAAGGGGGAAGTTGCCTACCAGCTTGCACTACCTCCGAATCTATCAGACATACACGACGTCTTCCATGTGTCCCAACTGAAGAAGTGTCTACGAGTACCTGAGGATCAAGCTCCGTTGGAGGCAATCGAGGTTGAAGAAGACCTAACCTACAAGGAGTGCCCGATCAAGATCTTGGACACCGTAGAAAAGAAGACGCGTACTCAAACCATTCGCATGTGCAGGGTGCAATGGAGCCATCACTCCAAGAAGGAAGCCACCTGGGAGCGTGAAGACCAATTAAGGAAAGACTACCCCAACCTATTCGCTGGCTAGATTGAATCTCGGGGTCGAGATTCTTTTAAGGGGGGTAGGTTTGTAACATCCCCAAATTGTGAAATTTGAAAATATGAAGCTTTTAAGTTATTTTGCAATATGTTTTATTTGAATTTGGAGTTTGTGATGTTTTTCTGAGAAATTTGGTGAAGGTTCTAAAAGTTAAAATGAATTAGAAGAAGAAGCAATCATATTTAATTAGTAGAAAGTTAAGATTTAAAAATGAGAATCTGAAAAGATGATCCATGAAAGTAAAGAAAGAAATTGAAAATGAGGGCATGAAAAGCAATGGAAGCAAGTAAAGTAAATACCAACATTAGTTGGAAATATTTTCATTAAGTCAAAAGTGTCATAAGGATCCTCTGAGAATTTTCCTGAAATTTTTGGGAGTAATTACATATTTTTCCTGGCTAAATGAATTTCAGGCTTTTCTGAAAATCCAGAGCTCATTAAAGAAAATAGAAATTCCAGCCCTCCCTCTCCGTTCGACACATGGCGGCGGATCCCGCCGAAACCCGCCTACCCTCTCCCATCGGCCGACACGCGTGCGCCCGATCCGCCTCCCGCGCGCGGCTCCATCCGCCCGGCCGCGCCTTTCCTCTCTCTCTCTGGACAGCGGGCCCGCCTGTCGTGGCCTTCTTCCCCTTCGCCCGACTCCTCTCTCGCGCTGGGACAGCAGCACCGCGCCTCCGTGGCGCGCATGCGCGGCCGCCGCTCGTGCCGTCCGCCGCCATGGTGGAAAGCACTGCGCGGGCGACGCCATCCTGGATCCACCGCCTCGCCACGGTTCGGCGCCACCGCCCCCGGTTTCTCCCCGGCCCGTCGCATCGGCCCGGCCACGTGGCGCCGATCTTCTGCCCAGCTCCCCCCCCTCGCGCGTGAGAGACCGCAAAGTGGAGGAGACCGCGGGCGTGGGCGTGCTGCGCCACGCACAAGTCGCGCCGGCATTAATGCCGCCGCGTCACCCTCCTCGCCTCCGCCACCGCCCGACGCGACCTCGCGAGCCGCCGTGCCGCTCCCCTCCGAGCATGTTTATAAGGCAGCGGACCCCCCATTGAGTTCCCCTCTCCGCCCTCTCCGTTCATCAGAAGGTAATCGGGCATTTCATGCCCCGTAGCCGCCGGCGAGCTTGTTCTCCCCCAACTCCGCGAACCGACTTCCCATCGCTTTATCTGTCCCTGCAGCCAAATTCCTTGAGCTAGGATCGTCTCCAGAGCGCCGCGAAGCTTCCCCGGCCCTCGTCCGAGCTCCTCGTTGCCTGTGGTCCGCCGCCGCCTGGAGCTTCCCCGAGCCGCCGCTGCCGCTCGACGCCGACCTATCTCCGGACCTCCTCGGCCCTTGAAGACCGCGTCACCGTCTTCACCATAACGCGAGGATCGCGTTTCGACACTCACCCGAAGCTCCCCGACCTTCCCTCACCGCCGGCCACCGTCGTCCCCGACTTCACTGCCCGACCCCGCTGCCGACCCACCTCAAGGGAATAAATTGCCCTATAGAGGTAGGCAAAGCCTCCCCCGCTCTCTTGGCTATCAGCGTTAACTCTCTTCTCCCTCCCAACTCCCCGGCCGCGCGCGTTCGAGCCTCTGGCTCCGCAGCGCCGGGTTGAGTTTCTCGATTTTATTTGGTCGGCGGTGGGCCCCACCCGTCACCCATCGCATTCTCGATCATCACGACCGCCGGCCCCACCGGCCGCTGAAACATCTAAGCAAGGACCGCACTGACATGTGGACCCCATGAACAGTAACCGGACCCACATGTCAGTAGCACAGAAAACCGAAAAGTAAATAAAAATGGAAATTAAAATGAATCGGGGCTGACCGTGGGCCCCACATGTCAAAATTTAGTAATTTTTGGATTTGACTGGAACCGAAAACTTTGACTGCTTATAACTTCTTCATTTTAGCTCCAAATTGAATGAAACAAATTTCTAAATTCGTTTAAATTCAAGATCTATCTAATGGAACCAGAACCATAATTTTTGAGTTCATTTGAATTTCTGGTGATATTTTATTGATTGGTTGTTTTTCTTTTAATGGGGTATTCCGTACGATTAAATAGCCTACGAGGCTCAAGAGGAAGATATCGAGGCAGCAGCACAAGAAGCACCAGACCATCAAGAAACCGACCCCTGTGACCAAGGCGAGTTAACACCTTGATCATTTCTGAACCTATGATTTGCAAAGTTAATTTCTTTTAAATTATGAACATGCATGCTGTTATTTTATGTGATGAAATATGTTCATTTTAAGAAAGTGGTAGTTAGATACCTATTTAATGCTTGTTAATAAAGATCCATTGCCATGCTTGGACATGTGAACCTTGTCGCCCTAGAAAAATTCATATTATCATATGCTTTACAGTAAGTCCAAATAATTATTCCGCGGCTTAGTATTGCTAGATAAGAACGGGGGTACCTTGCTGCCCCAAAAGCAACACTTACAAAAATGTGATATTGTTTGGGGAACAGTCATGGGTGGAATGACTGTAGTAGGTGGGCATATTATTTACTACCTCTGAAAAATCCCAAACTGCTTAAATACCTGGATGGAATGGGTTGGTGGCTGGTATGTGGTGCAGTGGTTGCACAGAATGTGAAATGTGGTAGAACCATCCGGGTAACCTTAAGGACTGAATATTGTCATGTCACCGTAAAAGCAAGACAACCACAAGTCCAGAAATACAACTTGGCTAAGTAAACTTATCGAAATCCCGGACTCATCTCACTGGTAGTGGATTGATGGGGTTATGCTATGGCAAGGGGGCCTGAAGGGACACCAGTGGAGGGTGAAGTTTTCCCGCTTTCCTAACGTTGCGGGAAGTAGGAGCCCGAGCTGCGTTAGAGTCCGGGAAAACATCCCGCGCATGAGATGGGACCCATCGCAAATGGGCGGTCACCCATAATGTGAGATGAAAGAAAGGACTAGATACTTTGAAAAGTCACCGTGATGATGCGCTCGACCACACGCCTAAGGAATCGTGTGGGGCAACGAGTTGATTGTCTCTTGTGGTGAAAGTGTACAAACTCGCAGAGTCAAAACTATTCGAATAGCCGTGCCTACGGTCATGGGCGAACATAGGAACTTAGCTCGATATAGTTCTGTTTAAAAAAACATTGGCAACTGGGGATGGAAACTGGAAGGGCGAAGGACTGCTGGCCTGGTTTGTAATTGTCCTCGGTGTCGTCCCAGTGGTAAGTTAAGCGGCTATAACGCTGAAAGATGCTATATGGCGCAGAAGCCATGTAACGGTGGATGGAATCTGTGTCAACTATAAGATCAACTTACTTTATAAACAAAAAGTTTTGAGTTTAAAATTGCTAGGTTTCAGGAATTTTTATAATTGTATTCAAAAGCACTCTCCGCAAAATAAAATGAGCCCAAGCCATCCTTTGATTAGCCTTGCATGCTAAATATTGCATTCCGTGTGTTAAATTGCTGAGCACGGGGTCGGAGTGCTCATTCTCGCTCTTGCGATACAATTCAGAAACAGGTGTTCAGGAACACTACGCCCATGAGGGCCCGCGCCACGTCGACGGAAGCATAAGCGATAAGTAAGGCGTAGGCCTCGGTGGGTAGGCTTGGACAAGTAGACTTTAGGCGTTGTGTACATTTATGTTACCGGGACCCTGGTGGCATATGTTGTGCACATTACCCTACTGGCCGCTCGCCTGTGGATTTGGGGTTTTCTCTTGCAGTATTTCCGCTGTGCGTATTTGTAATCATGACATTTGGCCTAGTCGGCCCCTTTTGTAAGCTATCACCCGACGTGGTGCATTACAGTTTATGTAATATAACGGATGATTACGTGATGTATGAAATGATTCAGCAATGTACCTGTGTGCACTAACTACTGATCCAGGGATTAGTGCAGTGAAACACAGTAAGATTCGGATTGAAAAATCCGGGTCTGGCAATGTGCCATCTACCTTCTTGCCAAGTTAATTTGGTTTTGATGCAGCCAATCTCCCGGAATCGAGTTTTCCCCAATCTAGGTCAAGAGCGCTTCCCGACGTCGATTCGTCATCTCCGGTAAGCTTTAGCCCTTGTCGTAATTTTTCTTAGACTTGCCTCGCCGCGTTCTACGCCGTGCTCACTCCCTTTTCCCCGAAAGCCTCCACAAATTTTCGCCTCGAACCTCGTCATGGCCGCCAATGGCATCTCGTGTCCCCATCTACCCGGTGATGTTTCCACCAATCCGTTCGCGTCACTTTGTGCCAAAACATCCCAGGTAGCTACCCTTCAAGTGGTTTTAGATTTCGCTCACCGAGCACCAAGATATTAAGTTTTTCCTTTACCCTTCCCGTAAATCGCTCAAACGCTGTTTGCGACATCTCCGTGGGTCTTTGGCCGAGCCAACAATTTTTCTAGCTTCATCAAGCCACGTTCTAGCCCGTGCTCACCCTACTTCTCTATGTTCCATGCCCGGATTTTATTTCTCTCTCCTACCCATGTCGTTGTAGCCGCTCGTGCCGTCAACAGTCTCCGTTTGGCGTGCCGTCAATTCCTATGGGTGCCTTGGGTCCCTAGCAACCCATTTTTCTAGTTAGATTCACCTCCCATGCCTCCTCTCGCCAGCGCTAGCCTTCTCGCCAAAAGTACTGTTCTCGGATGAACAGTAGCATCTGTGAATTTCCAGCATTTTCTCGCCCCGGCAAACTTTAGATCGCTCGTTCTCCTTCGGTCGAACTCCGATCGACCCGATTCTTCTTCCTAAATTCATATAAAATTGAGCTCTATCTTTTGGTTCTAGTTTTGCAGTTTTTGGAGTTCATTTGAATTTTATTTGAATTTGTTTTGTTTGTTTTGTCGTTTGCGCACAGAACCCGACGTCGCCAAGAGTTTGTCGAGCCGCAGCAAGAAGGACCAAATAGTGCACAAGAAGGCAAGTCTCCTTTGATCATCTTGAACCTATGCTTTCAAAATGTTTTAAATATTTTAAATTATGTGCATTGCTATTTACATAAAACCACTAGTTCAAATCTTTAGGAATTAGTTATTCCAACTTTGTTATGCCCTCATTTGACATTGATTGCCATGTACCTTTGTCACCCTAGAACTTCCTTTGTCTCAATAATGAGATTAATATTAATCTTTGTGAATATTAGAATGGTAGTATAATGCTTAGTCATGCTATCTAATACCTTTGGAAAAATCTTGAAAATGGGAAATTATGATTTATTATTGAGCCCTTGTGTTTGTAAATGAGGTGGCAATTGAGTTGTCACTGTGATTTTAAAATAAAATAAAATGTGAAAGTTGGTTTAGATTAGGTGGATGGTTGGTTTGGTTTGGTGTAGTTAGCACGAGATCTTGTTAAGTGTATGTTCCACCCTAGTCAATTAAGGACCGACGCTTGTGTTTGTCCAAACTGAGCATTAACCGCACTCCACGCGTGCTGTTCATCGCCAACCTCCAGCAGCCTCGATCGATCTCTCTGCATATTTCCTTCCGTTTTTCTCTCTCTTCATAACTTCCAATACGGACCTTATCTCAATGTCTTCCCAAAAGGAAAGTTGTGCTAAATCCCGCAAGGAATCCATCCCAACTGGTCCCCTTCCGTTTCGTTCATCTATTTGCCTTTTATCTCCAATTTTCTGAAACGGACTCTAAACCGAAATCCGCGAATTGGAGTCGGTTTCTACCCCTTCCAAGCCTATAAATAGGACCCCTTTGCTCCCCTAAACCCATCCCAAGCCGTGGCAAGTCCCATCAAAGGTCAGGACGCCGCCGCATCGAGGCCCTTCGGTCTCGAATTTGCTCGCCACGCCTCGAGCTATTCGGTTAGTTTTTCCGTGATCCTTTCGCGCCACATTGTGCCATCATGTGCCATCTACCTTCTTGCCAAGTTAATTTGGTTTTGATGCAGCCAATCTCCGGAATCGAAGTTTTCCCAATCTAGGTCAAGAGCGCTTCCCGACGCCGATTCGTCATCTCCGTAAGCTTTAGCCCTTGTCGTAATTTTTCTTAGACTTGCCTCGCCGCGTTCTACGCCGTGCTCACTCCCTTTTCCCAGAAAGCCTCCACAAATTTTCGCCTCGAACCTCGTCATGGCCGCCAATGGCATCTCGTGTCCCCATCTACCCGGTGATGTTTCCACCAATCCGTTCGCGTCACTTTGTGCCAAACATCCCAGGTAGCTACCCTTCAAGTGGTTTTAGATTTCGTTCACCGAGCACCAAGATATTAAGTTTTTCCTTTACCCTTCCCGACGCTGCTCAAACGTCGCTTGCGACATCTCCGTGGGTCTTTGGCCGAGCCAACAATTTTCCTAGCTTCATCAAGCCACGTTCTAGCCCGTGCTCACCCTACTTCTATGTTCCATGCCCGGATTTTATTCTCTCTCCTACCCATGTCGTTGTAGCCGCCGTGCCGCCAACGGTCTCCGTTTAGCGTGCCGTCAATTCCTATGGGTGCCTTGGGTCCCTAGCAACCCATTTTTCTAGTTAGATTCACCTCCCATGCCTCCTCTCGCCAGCGCTAGCCTTCTCGCCAAAAGTACTGTTCTCGGATGAACAGTAGCATCTGTGAATTTCCAGCATTTTCTCGCCCGGCAAACTTTAGATCGCTCGTTCTCCTTCGCTCAACTCCGATCGACCCGATTCTTCTTCCTAAATTCATATAAAATTGAGCTCTATCTTTTGGTTCTAGTTTTGCAGTTTTTGGAGTTCATTTGAATTTTATTTGAATTTGTTTTGTTTGTTTTGTCGTTTCGCGCGTAGAACCCGACGTCGCCGAAGAGTTTGTCAAGCCGCAGCAAGAAGGACCAAATAGTGCACAAGAAGGCAAGTCTCCTTTGATCATCTTGAACCTATGCTTTCGAAATGTTTTAAATATTTTAAATTATGTGCATTGCTATTTACATAAAACCACTAGTTCAAATCTTTAGGAATTAGTTATTCCAACTTTGTTATGCCCTCATTTGACATTGATTGCCATGTACCTTTGTCACCCTAGAACTTCCTTTGTCTCAATAATGAGATTAATATTAATCTTTGTGAATATTAGAATGGTAGTATAATGCTTAGTCATGCTATCTAATACCTTTGGAAAAATCTTGAAAATGGGAAATTATGATTTATTATTGAGCCCTTGTGTTTGTAAATGAGGTGGCAATTGGAGTTGTCACTGTGATTTTAAAATAAAATAAAATGTGAAAGTTGGTTTAGATTAGGTGGATGGTTGGTTTGGTTTGGTGCGCTTAGCACGAGATCTTGTTAAGTGTATGTTCCACCCTAGTCAATTAAGGACCGACGCTTGTGTTTGTCCAAACTGAGCATTAACCGTACAACCACAAGTCTATATGGGTACGACCTAGCTAACTAACTTATGATAGTCTAGTTTAGGTGCCACCAGTGGAAAGTGGATGCTAGGGATGGACTGGTTATTCACAGTGAGGGACAGAGATTTACTGTACTCATATGGCGCAAGAGGGGGCTTCGGTTCGGGCAGTTAGCCTACCTGCGGTGAAACCTCAGCGGGTGGTATCTAGCTAGATTAGAGTAAGGTAAAGGCTTTGTGATATTTTATCTGGGTCTCATGCCAAAGGAAGCGTGTTGACTTTTAGGATAATTTATCTCTTGTGGGTAAAGTTGTACAACCTCTGCAGAGTGTAAAACTATTCGAATAGCCGTGCCCACGGTCAAGGGCGGCAAGGAATGCATTCACCGGTAGATTTCTTGTTTTGGTTTTAAAATCAAAGTTTTTGTATTCCAAGAGTGGAGGGAACTCTCGAAGGGAATCCAGCGGTTGGAGCCGAGAGAGGGTGGATGTAACCCGCAATATTAACTGGTTCAGTTGGAAAAGTTTAAGCTAGTGTTGGTGGATAGAACCTTCACTAGAGAATAATTGTTAGTTCTGTTAAAACATCTACTTGTTAAATCGATGCCTTCAAAAGTAATTAGTAGTAATTGAATTTAAAATATTGCTTTGTGCAAAAGAACCATATAGCCTTCCTTTGTCAAGCCTTGCATCTATGCATTTTTCCCAAGGCTTGCGGAGTACTTTATGTACTCACATGCTACACTCAAAAATAAATCTCGAGAAGAATCTGAAGCTCAAGAAGGTGACTACGACTACTTCGGCGGTGGCTTCATGAAGGATTCCAGAGTTCTAGGTCGCGCTTCCCACCAATTGCCCGTGGCGTATTGATGGGTCTTCACCGAGTTTATCTTTTGCTTCGCTGTGTTTCGTGTGTGCGAGGTCTTGAAACCTCAATTGTAATAATGAGACCTTTCGGCCTGCACTCTTTAATATTGTAATAAAGCGTTGCTGGTTATGTATTCATTTCTGTTTAACTGTGTGCACTAGCTTTGATCTGGGACTAGTGCAGTAATACACAGAGGGTCCGGGTTCGGAAATCCGGGGTCCTGACACTAGCTCCGCACGCAATAGTCCACGGACTCTAAATAAGACGTAGCGTCGAGCCTAGCTCCGCACGCGCGAGTCTCCGGACTATAAAGAAGACGTAGCGTCGAGCCTAGCTCCGCACGCAATAGTCCACGGACTCTAAATAAGACGTAGCGTCGAGCCTAGCTCCGCACGCGCGAGTCTCCGGACTATAAAGAAGACGTAGCGTCAAGCCTAGCTCCGCACGCAATAGTCCACGGACTCTAAATAAGACGCAGTGTCGAGCCGAGCTCCGCACGCGCGAGTCTCCGGACTATAAAGAAGACGTAGCGTCGAGCCCAGCTCCGCACGCGCGAGTCTCCGGACTATAAAGAAGACGTAGCGTCGAGCCCAGCTCCGCACGCGCGAGTCTCCGGACTATAAAGAAGACGAGGCCGAGCCCAGCTCCGCACGCGCGAAGTCTCGGACTATAAAGAAGACGCCTCGCCGAGCCTAGCTCGCACGCATAGTCCACGGACTCTAAATAAGACATAGCGCCGAGCCTAGCTCGCACGCGCGAGTCTCGGACTATAAAGAAGACGCCGACGAGCCTAGCTCCGCACGCAACAGTCCACGGACTCTAAATAAGACGTGAGCGCCGAGCCCAGCTCCGCACGCGCAAGTCTCCGGACTATAAAAAGTCGCTGCGCCGAGGCCCGCCCCGCACGAGCAAGTCTTCGGACTACACAACAAAAGAAAGTCGAGCGCCGAGGTCCGCCTCCGCACACGCGAGTCCCTGACTATAAAGCAAGGCAAACCGCGGAGATCCGCCTCGCTACGTCGGCCTCGGATCTGTTCGTTCTAAGGAACTCGGGCGCAGCCACTTTGCGGACGGAGGTATCCATACACGCGCATATCCTAAAGTCCGGCACCGCACATCAAAAAATCACATGTACAAAGGTCCGCATCACCCGACCACTCTACGCCGCTACCCCGTGGGCTCGCCCTAACACGCGCTAAAGCCGGGCTTTGCTCAAGAAGGCCGGCCGCCCAGGTTAGCGACTCTTCGACCCTTTCGCCACAAGGCGCCACGGTTGAAAGGTCGCCGCCCGGCTGGTCCCAGCAAGGAAGCTGCCCGATATAGGCGAAAGTCAGCATACATGCAGGAGGTGCACACTTTATTAGCAAAGACGGGACAATACAACGCACGCCACACTGGGCGCCGCGCATCGACCGGGTTCCCGCGCCGGAGGGCCCAGCGCCACCATCATCGCGTCGGGGACCCGCCCAGAATTGGCCGAGGCTCCCGTCCCGTGAGCGACTTCCGAGCTCGATCCGCACAGCTTCCGCCCCGACGTGACCCCAGATCCGTCGCAGAGGGCCCAAGGGCACGACGAGCGAGCGGACGGCGCCGGACATTACTCCGCCCCGCCGCATCTCGGCCGGGGTCATTCAGCTCGGCGACATGCGTACAGCCGCGGTGCCGAGGAGCGCACACCAAGGAGGCCGGCGGTACGACAGTGGGTGCCAAAGGACGCCGCGCATCGCGCGCGACGATGGCGGCCTCATCAATCCAGCCGAGAGTCCGAGTCAACTCCTTCGCCAAAGCCGCGCCCGCACTCGGTTACCACCCTCTGGAGATGGCTCTCCAGCGCTTGCACGCGCCCCACGCAACCACCGAGGCTTCGCCAAGATCCGTTGCGCTCCGCTAGAGTCAAGGCAAGCTCGCTTTTTCCTTCTCTAGCGCGACCGCGCCAGAGCCCGCCACGCCCGCTGCGGAACCTTTGCTCGCGGTTGCCACGGCCGACTCGCGCCGCGCAACCAGCCCTCGGCGTATGCCCTCGCTCGCACATTCCGCTTCTAGTTGGCGAACGCGGGCGCCCGGCAGCGCGGCACCAGAGGCTTCAGAGCTCCTCCTCGGCGCCCGCACTTAGTCTCGAGCGCTTTTGGCCGCGGCATACGCCATTTGCGTGGCCTGCCCCAACACAAGTGTCTGCAGCAAAAACAAAGACTTAGCAAGCTCCGCTAAGCCCAGCGCGGTCGCAGGAGAGCTTACTCACCCCGACACCTCGGCGCCTCGCGCGCCCGCCCGTAAGTCTCGCAGCACTGCGGTCGACGCTAGTGGCCGCGTCATGTACAATCCCGCGCAACGCCCTCAGCGTCTCCGGAGGCGGCGCGAACTCCGCGGCGCTCACATGCTCGGAGGCCCCGCGTTCCGTCGAGGGCTCCCCCTCTGGAATGAGCAACGCTGCAACAGCATACAAGTGAGCAATCCAAGGCATAAGAACATACGCCGAGTGAGCTCGACACCTTACCTTCTGTAGCCGAAGGAATGGTTCCGCCGCTGGCGAAGTCTCGCGCTCGGGACGCCGCGCTGTCCTCGCGCGTGGACGCGGCGCCGCCAGGGGCGAAGGCGATATGCTGCAGGGCCTCCGGCGCTTGCGCTCGCATCCCACAAGCTTCTGATGCCCGTAGCCACGACAAATCCCCGTGGTGTCCGGTGAAGCTCCGGCCGCACGCATGGCCGTCTAGCCGGGGCAGCCAGCAGCGGCACAGCCCCTACACCGCGGAAAGAAAGCCCCGCCGCCGCCACGCCCGGGGGAGAAAGTTCCATGGTGGCGGAGCCGCAGGAGCACTTCGATTCTCGTTGCCGGTGAAGGCAGCACAGCCGTGTGCCCTCGCGGAGGCGCCACCGCACCACAGCGTTATGGCCGAGCTCCACTCGCATCGCTGGCCCGCACGGGTTCCACTCGTGACTCCGGCAGCGGTGAGGCTTCCCCTTCGCCGCCGCGCAAGCCCGCCGCCGTGGGCGCCGAAGATACCTCGCCGCCTCGCGTGACCGCCCAAACCGAGTCGCATACCTCGCCGAAGTTCGACCCGATCCGCCGTGCCCTCGAAATGCTAGCGGCGGTGCCCCGCCGCGCTTCTCTTCCGCGACGGGCCTTCCTCTTCTTCTTCTCCTTCGCTGCACCGTCGTCCGGAACGGCACGATCCGGCAGGGCAAGGCCCAGAGCCTCGCACACGCGATTGATTCTCCCTAGACCCGCCTCGGCAACAGCCGCCGCACGCTGCTTATGCTCCCGGCCGGTGTACGGCCCCAAGAACACGCGCGCGGCTCGCTCCGCCTCCTCTAACGGAATCTCTGAAACAAAGGAGAAGACTATCGCGATACAGCCGCATTCTCGCGTTAGCTGGCGCGTACACGAGCGAGGCTTACGAAGATCGCCGGGCGCCGGCAGCAAGTAGACCGAGGGCAAGACATTGTCGTCTCGACGCCTCTCGGCGGCGAGGCACCAGTCGCGGGCAAGCGGTGCCACGCCGTACATCACGAACTCTTCGGGCGGGTCGCGATGTTGAAGCGGGCGCCGCTTCACGAGCCGCCGGAGCCTCTCGCTTGTCCTCATCGCCGAGCCGCTCGGCCGGGCGAGGGCTTGAACGCCGATAGGTCGGCCCGGCACTCAAGGCCGCCCCGCCTCCACGCGGTGGTAGAACCACCGCTTCATCCAGTAAGACTCCCACTTCCCACGAGTTGAGTTCGCAGGGAAGAGCCTCTTGCACGATGGGCGGAGGACAAAAGTGACGCTGCTGAAGCTCGACACCGTCCCGTTCTTCCGGTCCTTGGGCTGGTGCCGTGCCTCGTGCAGGTAGGCAAACAGCGAGCCGCTGGGCCAACACGCTCCCAAGCCCAAGGCCCAGCTGTACACCGCCAGCCGGGCCACGGCGTTCGGCATCAGTTGCGCCAGCTCCAGCCCGAACGTCCGCAGTACGTCGCCCACAACAGCCGCCGTCGGGATGCGGAGCTCGCGCAAAAAGGCGACGAACACCACCGCCCCGACTCGGATGCGGCTCCGCCTCGCCGGGCGGCGGCGTCAGACCGCCGGCGCGCTGACAACTTCCTTGCGTGCGTAAGCCCTCGATCGCCTTTCGGCCACCGGCGAAGGGCCTAGCTCGCCGGAGAACGTGCTCTCCTCCTCCACCGCCACCGCCTCGTCACCGCTGCGGTCGCGCTTCGAGCACGATTTCACCTTCAACTCCGAGGCCGCCGACGAACGTTAGCGCCACCAACCACCGGCCGCGCTTGCCACCGAAGCCATCGCTTTCCGCAGAAGGTTGCAGCGTGAGCGATCACGAAAGTCTCAAGGTGGACCAGCAGCAAGAGGACATAAAGGTGCGTAAAGGTGCGGGGGCGCTGTTACGGGGGGCAATTTCAAGCCGCCTCACCCGCACCACCGTTATCAAAGCGTCGCAACGATCCGTGTGACGGAGGCAACCGTAGCGGTGTAAAGGCCCGCCCCGCGCGATCCCCCCGTAGCGGAACGCGAAGGGTCGCGACGGTCCACATCGGGGCGCGACCGCAGCCGTACAAGCGCCCGTTCAGCGCACGTGCCATTCACTGCCCGCCCCGTGTCCGCCTGGCCTAGGGAACAGGCGAGCAGCTGCAACCACGCAACCGTCCACATCCCGACGCCCACCAGTCATAGGCCGCCATGTGCCCTGGGCACATCGGGTCACGTGGTACAGAACCCAACCTCGCGCATCAGGCCGCATGGTTCAAGGAACCTTACAGCGCAAGACCGCATCACAAGACCCCAAGTCACCGCCCACGAAGCGGTGTTCGCGGTGCGGAGCGCGCGCGCCTACTTCGCTGCCACCCGTTCGAAGGGAAGGGGACGGAGCGCGCGCCTCTACTTCGACTTAGGCGTTAGCTGCGCCGCTGCGCCAAGCTGCGCGTCTTTCGACCAGGCGCCGCCGCCGCCACCCGCTCAAGGGTAGGGATGGAGCGCGCGCCTACTCGACTCAGCCTTGCTGCTGCGCTGCTGCGCGCGTCTACTCGACCAGGCGCCACCACGCCACCCGCTCAAGGGTAGGGACGAGCGCGCTCTACTTCGACTTAGGCGTCGCTGCACCGCCTAGCGCAGACGCTCATTGCGCCGAACAGGCGCCAGCCGCCGCCACCCGCTCAAGGGTAGGGGATGGAGGCGCGCTACTTCGACTTAGGCGCTCACGGCGCCGCAGCGCGCGCTCTACTGACCAGGCGCCGGCCGCCGCCACCCGCTCAAGGGTAGGGGACGAGCGCGCGCTACTTCGACTTAGGCGTTAGCTACGCCGCTAAGCGCGCGTCTACTGACCAGACGCCACCGCCGCCACCCGCTCAAGGGTAGGGACGGAGCGCGCCTACTTCGACTTAGGCGTTAGCTGCGCGCTAAGCGCTGCTCTACTTCGACCAGACGCCGCCTTCCCCGCCACCCGCTCAAGGGTAGGGGACGGAGCGCGCGCTACTTCGACTTAGGCGTCGCTGCGCCGCTAAGCGCGCGGCGCTCATTTCGACCAGGCGCCGCCGCCGCCACCCGCTCAAGGGTACGGACGAGCGCGCGCCTACTTCGATTAGGCCTTCGCTGCGCCGCTAAGCGCAGATCTACTTCGACCAGGCGCTAGCTTCGCTCCCACCCGCTCAAGGGTAGGGACGGAGCGCGCCTACTTCGACTTAGGCATTCGCTGCGCTACCAAGCACGCGCGTCTACTTCGACTAGGCGCCAGCTTCGCCGCCACCCGTTTGAAGGGTAGGGGAGGGAGCGCGCGCCTACTTCGACCAGCGCTCGCTGCGCCGCGCGCGCTGCCTGCCGACCAGGCGCCGCCGCCGCCACCCGCTCAAGGGTAGGGACGGAGTGCGCCTCTACTCGACTTAGGCCTCGCTGCGCCGCCAAGCCGCGCGCTCATTTGACTCAGGCGCCAGCCGCCGCCACCCGCTCAAGGGTAGGGATGGAGCGCGCCTCTACTTCGACTCAGCGCTTGCTGAGCCGCCAAGCGCGCGCCTCGCCGACCAGGCGCCGCCGCCGCCACCCGCTCAAGGGTAGGGGACGGAGCGCGCGCTCTACTTCGACTTAGGCGTCACTGCACCGCCTAGCGCTGCGCTCGCCGAACAGGCGACAGCCGCCGCCACCCGCTCAAGGGTAGGGATGGAGGGCGCGCCTACTCGACTTAGGCGCTCACGGCGCTGCTGCGCGCGTCTGCTTTCGACCAGGCGCCGCCGCCGCCACCCGCTCAAGGGTAGGGGACGGAGCGCGCTCTACTTCGACTTAGGCGTTAGCTACGCCGCCAGCGCGCGCCTACTCGACCAGACGCCAGCCGCCGCCACCCGCTCAAGGGTAGGGACGGAGCGCGCCTACTTCGACTTAGGCGCTCGCTGCGCGCTAAGCGCGCGCCTACTTCGACCAGGCGCCGCCGCCGCCACCCGCTCAAGGGTACGGACGGAGCGCGCCTCTACTTCGATTTAGGCCTTCGCTGCGGCGCCAAGCGCGCGATCTATTTCGACCAGGCGCCAGCCGCCCCACCCGCTCGCAGGTAGGGACGGAGCGCGCGCCTACTTCGACTTAGGCATTCGCTGCGCTACCGCCGCGCGCGGCTCACCGACCAGGCGCCGCCGCCGCCACCCGCTCAAGGGTAGGGAGGAGCGCGCGCTCTACTTAGACTCGGGCGCTCGCTGCGCGCAGCGCGCGCGTCTATTTCGACCAGGCGCCGCCACGCCACCCGCTCAAGGGTAGGGGACGAGCGCGCGCCTACTTCGACTTAGGCCTCGTTGCGCCGCCAAGCGCGCGCCTACTTTGACTAGGCGCCGCCGCCGCCACCCGCTCAAGGGTAGGGATGGAGCGCGCGCCTACTTCGACCAGCGCTCGCTGCGCCGCAAGCGCGCCTATTTCGACCAGGCGCCGGCCGCCGCCACCCGCTCAAGGGTACGGACGGAGCGCGCGCCTACTTCGATGAGGCCTTCGCTGCGCCGCTAAGCCGCGCGATCTACTTCGACCAGGCGCCGCCCGCCCCACCCGCTCGCAGGTAGGGGACGGAGCGCGCGCCTACTTCGACTTAGGCATTCGCTGCGCTACTGCGCGCGCGTCTATTCGACCAGGCGCCGCCGCCGCCACCCGCTCAAGGGTAGGGGAGGAGCGCGCGCCTACTTCGACCAGCGCTCGCTGCGCCGCAGCGCGCTGCCTCTTTCGACCAGGCGCGGCCGCCGCCACCCGCTCAAGGGTAGGGACGGAGCGCGCGCCTCTACTTCGACTTAGGCCTTCGCTGCGCTGCCAAGCGCGCGCGTCTACTTCGACTAGGCGCCAGCCTTCGCCCCACCCGCTCAAGGGTAGGGATGGAGCGCGCGCCTACTCGACTTAGGCGTTCGCTGCGCCGCTAAGCGCGGCGCTCACTTTGACTAGGCGCCACTAGCCGCCACCCGCTCAAGGGTACGGACGGAGCGCGCTTACTTCGATGAAGGCGCGCTGCGCGCGCCGCGACGCGTCTACTTCGACCAGGCGCCGCCGCCCCACCCGCTCAAGGGTAGGGGACGAGCGCGCGCCTACTTCGACCGAGGCGCCGCTGCGCCGCTGCCAGCGCGCCGTCTTTCGACCAGGCGCGCCCGCCGCCACCCGCTCAAGGGTAGGGAGGAGCGCGCGCCTACTTTGACTCAGCGTTGGCTGCGCGCTGCTGCGCGGCTGCCGACTGACCAGGCGCGCGCCACGCCACCCGCTCAAGGGTAGGGACGAGCGCGCCTCTACTTCGACTTAGGCCTTCGCTGCGCGCGCTAAGCGCGCTGCCTACTTCGACCAGGCGCCGCCGCCCCACCCGCTCAAGGGTAGGGACGGCGCGCGCCTACTTTGACTTAGGCGTCGCTGCGCGCCAGCGCACGCGTCTACGCCGACCAGGCGCCGCCGCCGCCACCCGCTCGGCGGTACGGACGAGCGCGCTTACTTCGAGTTAGGCGTCGCTGCGCGCCGCGCGCGCGCCTACTTCGACCAGGCGCCAGCCGCTCCCACCCGCTCAAGGGTAGGGACGAGCGCGCCTACTTCGACTAGGCGCCAGCCGCCGCGCAAAGAAAGACGGGTCTTGTCCACGAAATCTACCTCATTTTCTTAATAGGCCACCCACGGTGCATCAACACGCAAGGTAATGCCGCGGCTCCTCAGAACACCGACCGTAGGTAGGCCCGTTAAGAAAAATAGGCGCACTCGCCGCCACCTACGAAGCGCGTGCGGGATCGAAGCGCGGCCGTCGTTTCAGAATCGACGCCGATCAAGCTCCCACGAAAAATAGACCTTCCTACGGCATCAACATTCCCAAGCCACTCAGCGCCACCCAGAATGTTGATGCACCGCAGAGGCCCGCTTTAGGGGAGCAACTGTCACAACATAAGCAGGAGCAACGCCTACCAAGACATATATATACCCCGCCGCCAGGGGAGCCAACCGGCGAAAGCTAACCGCAGAAGTCCACCGCCGGATGCCCGCCGCCAGATAATGGTCATGACGCTCAACGCCCGCACCGCGCCAAGCACGCTGCACCACGTGGACGCCCGTAAGACCGAAGCGCCGCAGCAGCGCGCACTCCTCCTTCGCCACAGCCGCAGCTCCGAAGTTCGAAAAATTCATAGGCCGCGGGACCGAGGGGGCCAAAGGACTCGGCAACATGGCTTCGCCTTGTGAAAGCCCTTTACCATGAGAGGCTCTGCCGAGGGATGGCCCCACCTAAACCCAAAGCAGCTCGGTAAGAGATTATAAGGCCTGAATAGGCCATGTGTAATAACATAGCTGCTCCGAGGGAATAACTGATGTAAGGGTATAATCAGCACAAGCACTCCTCATGCGCATATATATATATGAGCACAAGCCATGGGGAGGGGCCAGGCCATTACACTCAACTTCATTACTCTCCACCACCATCTCTCTCTCTGTTTGGTCTGTAGCCACAACATGGTGTTTTGGTGAATATGCAAAGCTGCACTAAAGGAAGCGGATTATGGATAAAGCACTAGAGTTGGTGGAGGCTTAGTGGGTAAAGAGAGAATCAAACCCATTAGTGAGAGGCTATAAAAGGAGGGTGTCTCCTGCATGGTCTTCATGTCTTTGGGGGGTTGGTTTTGCTTTGCATCACTTTTGCTTTAGTTGTTATAGTTGTGAGGAGAGGGCAGCATGTTGTGAGCATGCAGTAGAGGCAAGACTCTGAGTGTGTGCATGTGTTCTTGAGAGAACCATGTAGCTTAATCCCTTGTTTCAATGTACATGCGTATGGGGACGTAGTTCTTTGTATCTCTTGCAATCATGTATGGAAATGGTTTGAGTTTGTGCCTTATTGTGATGGATTTAGGTCTCCTTCGATGCTTTTGCTCTCTCTCTCTCTCTGTTGATTTCTCGTTTTTGCGTTCTTGAGTTGTTTCTTGTTGAGAAGGGTCAAAATGGGTTGCTCTGTGATGGGAGTAGGCCTCAAGATCATTTGATCGATTTTTCCCAAGAGCAAATTGATTGAATCAAAGAATCCCATTTTCAGTCTTCTCTGTTCTTATTTTCATTTCTAGGGTTTTGGTGAGAATCTTATTTCCCTTCATGAGATGGCATGAAACTTGGTATGTTAAGTCCAGAGGCTATTAATTAGCTATTTTCAAAGTTTCATGGTCAAAGGATCAGAGATGGAATGGCAATTTAAATTTTTGGGCTGCTCTCTGTAGTTTTCAGTTTTTATCCCAAATATGAAATTCTTGGTCTTGAGTTGGATTCAGCTATTTCCCAAGCCTCTCTTGTTATTTAGGATGTTTGTGTGTTGCTTTGGGCTGAAAAGATTGGGTGCAATCCCCCAATTTCTCAGTTTTTGGAAGAACTAAAATATTTCCCGAGTTTCAGTTTTTCAGTTTGCTCTCGGGTTGCTCTAGAATTAGGGGAGCGGTCAGACCGGTCTTTGAAGGGCGGTTAGACCGGCACACTATAGGCGGTCTGACCGGCATTAGACCGGCGGTCTGACCGGCGAATAGTAGGTGGTCTGACCGGCGAATAGTAGGTGGTCTGACCGGCCCACAGTAGGCGGTCTAATCGGCCTACTGCAGGCGATCGCCGGTCAGACCGGCCTACTGCAGGCGGTTTGACCAGCCATCCCCCTTCAGCTCTTGCGATTTTGGGGTTTGGTTGCTGTGTGTTGTCCCGTTTACTCTTGTGTGTTCAAGGTTCCAGAGAACTTGATCTTCTTCTCTTCATAGCTTCTTGTAGCTTTGGAGAAAAGCTTCTAGTGGATGCCTTTCTCTCTTCAAGGTTCTTTTGGTTGCTTCCTACTTGCTTTGGTTTTATCGCTTTGTTCTCTCTGTTAGCTGAAGGTTCCTGTGATCTTTTGGACTCCGGTTCATAGCCTTCATAGCTATTGGAGAAGAGATTCTTGTGAGTACTTTCTTTTTGGGGTCAAGTTTTAATAGTCGACATTCACCCCCCCTCTATCGCCCATTCGGTCCAACAACTGGTATCAGAGACGGTTAGCTCTTCTCGATAGATCTTAACCGGTCTCTAGAGTCATGGCGACAGACAAGTACTCGACCAAGCCCCCGATCTTCGATGGAATCGACTATCCCTTCTGGAAGAGTTGGATGGAGACCTACATCCAGGCTCAGGGCTACGCCATCTGGCGGAAGGTCAAAGTACGATACGTTGTTCCTGCTGATGAGAACATCAATGCCAGGAACATGGCTGATGTTGAGGCGAATGCTAAGGCAAGGAACATCATAATCCAGGGGTTGAGTCGTAGCGAGTTCGATCGCATCTCTCATCTTTCGTCCGCCTTCGATATTTGAGAGACCCTCGATGCTTACCATGAGGGGACCACCCAAATAAAGACGGTGCGATAGGATCAATTCAAGCGAGATTACAACAAGTTTGAAATGCTCGCTGGAGAGTCCCTCGATGAGTGCTTTGCGTGTTTCCACAAGATTTTGAGCAACCTCCGAGCGGTCGGTCTCACATACCCCGACTCGGACAACGCTCGTCAAATGCTTGCGGCTCTGGACCTGCGTGTGTGGGAGATGAAAGTGACCACCATCAAGGACACCACGGACCTCTCGACTTTGACTCTTGATGCGTTGTACTCACGCCTCAAGACTCACGAGATTGGCATTGTTTCTCGTAAGTCGAAGTCACAATCGATGGCGCTGGTCACTGATCCCAATTCGACTTCTGAGTTTCCTTCCGATGGAGTTTCTGGCTTTTCTCTTGCTACTGTTTGTGAGATGAGTGATGACCTACTAGAACAGCTTCCAGAAAACTAACTCGCTCTCTTAGCCAGAAAGTTTTCCCATGCCTACAAGAGAGTGAGAGATCAGAAGAGGAGCGGACCGATTATTTGCTTCGAGTGTGGTGGCCATAACCACATTCAGGCAAATTGCCCCAAGCTGGAGAAGGGCAAGAACGACTATGGCGGTTCGGGCAAGAACGACTACACCGACAAGAACCGCAACAAGAAGCCTCCGGCTCGTCTCCAAGCCAAGAAGAAGTTCCACGACCTTGGCAAAGCCAAGAGGCTCTTCCATCGCGTCCTCACCGCCTTCGACGACCTCGAGCTCAGCGAGGTGGAGGGGTGGAGCGACGACGATGCGAAGGACGAGAAAGACCCCAAGGGTGGCAACGACTTCTCCGGCATGTGCTTCATGGCCCTTGAGGGCGAAATAAGCGACAACGAGCTATACTCCAACTCCGACGAGGTATACCTTTCATACGACCAGCTTAATGATGTGTTTCTTAAGATAGATAGATTCCATGCTAGATCTAGAGCTAGGGTTAGCGAGTTGGAGAAGGAAGTAGAGAGCTTGTCACGGGAGCTTACCTCACTTAGATCTGCTCCCTCCCATGACGATTGTGATGTTTGCACTTAGGCCGTGATGCTTACCTCACTTAGGTCGTGATCACAGACCTGATTGAGTATGAGTGTTGCCTTGGCTGAGGTCGAAATACGAGTCCAGGATGTGGTCGTAGGTGAGTCCTGGCTGTGGTCGTTGATGAGTCCAGAACTCGGTCAAGTGGTCGAAGTCGTGTCCAGGTCGTGGTCGTGGTCGTAGTCGAGACCGTGATGTAGTCGCGTTGAGTTCGGCCAAGAGTCCAGACCGCGCTCGTAGTTGTATGACGTAGTTGTAAAGACCAAGGAGCGGTCGTAAGAGCTGCACTCGCCCCCTCATTCATGACTCTACAAAGTTAAACACAGAACGATCGTGTCCTAGTACTAGGTAAATGATATACAACATGGAACCAAGATCGTGACAAATGACAACAATAGTAGCAACACGAGTACTAATGACAAAGAATACATGAGAACACACACCCACACAAGCTCAATCTAGCCCTCATCAAAAGCATCTAGAACACCAAGCCTAGTGCCACCCAATACTAGAAGAAGCTTGTGACCTAACCAAAGATCTCATTAAGTCTAAGCAAAAGTACCATCCAAAGCTACCAAGATGTCATACAGTTTATTTCATGCCACAAATAAATAAGATCAGGGTATACATGCATCTCAATGAATTACAACCATACACATAGCAGGTGACAGGGAAAAGTCACAGAAGCATATGCTAGCATGGATATTAGCATGTATACAAGAAAAGATAAGAAGGCATTAATAAACATATCATCATGACACAGAGAGACTATCCAAGACATAATCAAGCTCATACTGTCCATACACAAGCATATATCATGTAGGCATACATCATGTCAAACCAAAATCAAGGAAAAGTATGCTAACATGGATAAGTAATGGTGAATTGACATAAGGAGCAAGATGTAATCAATAAACCATGATAGATACTACAAGGCACAGGGTCATGATGATACTTGACTTCTAAAACATACATTCTACTTATGCTCATGAAGTCAAGTCAAAGCTTAAGCATCCAATCAATTAACACATGTATCATGACACAAGGATACCTAAGCAACATACACATATAAGCATGACAAGAAGACATCAAGAATAAATCATGACAATATGGTGCAAGTGAGCACAAGAACACGCACAATATGCCAATTATGACTAACACTTGAATATAATGGCATGAGGGTATAGAATAGCTCACAAAGTAGGTGGAGACACAACCGGTGAAAGCATATGCCTCTTGGAGGCCATGAAGTGGAGAACCAATGAATGTTCTAGTCACGTGATGAAGCAGAAGACTAAAACCCAATCAATCCCATGTTCTCCAACCAGCGTCTGGATACCAACAAATGCCAAGACCAAAATGCCCGAGTCTTGGATCCCGAAGGGTTAGTAGACATGTACTTAGGAATTCAAGACTTGACATACAGCCACTCTGTAGAAAAGAGTGGTCGAAGCGTGCTACGACTACGGTCAAGAAGAAATGAGCATCATCGTAACACGAGAGGCATAGTCTTGAAAGTTTATAGCCGAGGGACATGGTCGTATGAAGCTACGACTACGTCCAAGAAGCCGAAGCTGTAATCGTAAGGCATTACGACTACAACGTCGACACAGCAGAGGAACTTGTCTTTACTAAACCAAACTCTAGCAAAATCAAGATCCTCTACACATGTGTGGTGAGTCAAAATTTTAATTCCTCATTTTCAGATTTTAACAAGCAAGTAGAGAAATTAAATTTACGCCATCTACAGAACTAGACTCACAACCTACACATGATAAATGAGATTTCCACCTAGCAAAAACAGTCTAGCATTTTATCATCTAGGCATCTCACATTCTCCCTAAGAGCAAGTATATTCATCTTGGACAAGGCCAAGGTCACAATGAGGTTTTACCTTGCTCATGATGAGTTAGCACTCGTCCTTCTTATCATCATCATCCGTGTGTTCTTTCAAGACTTTCTTGATCCTGGCACTTGAGCAACCAAGAAAAGAACCAACCAAAGCATCACAGAGACTCACAACTTCTCCTTGCCGTAGGTGCGCACCTCGTTTGGGCGAACAAGGTCTACCAATTAAGAAACGGCGGAAATCCTTCCTTGGGACAGCATGCGGACAAAGATCAAAATCAAAAGAAACAAGTCTGCGATGTCAAAAATGTCCATCCTTCTCACAAAATGAGCAATGGTGAAAGTGTCTACTACGAGACATGATCCAAAAGCCCCATCCTTGCTCAGAAAGAGAAATCCCTTGGACCAACCGAGAAGAGTTGACAAGAAATGCACTAGCCAAAAATAGAAGCATCTAAGCAAAAGGCACAAGTGCAATCAACAAAAGAACTAAGCTCAAGGAAAGATCCACCTCTTAAATGAAAGAGGTGACAAAGTCTCAAGATGTAGTGCTCGTATCATTGCACTCCTCTCCTCAAAGTATTTTCACCATCCCAGAAAGTAAGACAATATAAGCCAGAGAAGAGAATGCACGAGTTTAAAGATTGTCCTCTAACCGAAAACAACCTCTTGTCGCAAAGGACATCATTGGCAAAAACACCCCAACAAGATGCAAAGAGAAGCTCACAAGATTCCCTACTAGCTGCCAAGCTCAAGATCGGTTAAGATCAAATACAGAGCCAACCTCGCTCTGATACCAATTGTTGGATCGAAGTTGGTGACAGAGGGGGGGGGGTGAATGTCGCTCTCAAAATTTTGTTCCCCACAAGTACCCCCGCTCAACTTTTATCTCCAATAGCTATAAGAAGCTATGAAGATGAAGTAGAAGCTCACTGGTGGTCAAATGGACAAACACCAGAGGAAATGACACCCAAAAAATCAAGTGAAGCTAGCTGCAGAAGAACACCTCAAAAAACAGTGCCTAGACCCTCAGGCCGGTTTGACCGGAGTGTATGGGCCGATCAGACCGCCCATACAATGCCGGTCTGACCGGTCTTACACCACCGGTCTGACTGGTCCAGCCCAGCCAACACCCCGACAGCCCTTTGAAAAATTCAGACTTTGCTCATTTCAAGATAAATTGATGGAATTCTCTGATCTTTTCCACCCAATAGAGCAAAGACTTGATTTAAATAGTAGTAGGGCCCTAAGAACCAAAAGAACTTAACTAGAGAGCAAGAAATTTGGATTTGGCCTAAAATATGAAAATGGAGAAAAGAAGAGTCAATTTTTCAGATTCCTCTCGATTTATGCAATGTTTCCTTAAGTCCTTTTGCAAATTGATTAGCAATGATCTAAGGACTTTCCAGACCAAATCTCAGACTTCTTAAAGAAGGGAAACAAAGGGGGCCAAGAATCCCCTGACCCAAAACCCTAGAAAATCCATGAACAGAGGAGACTGAGAGAAGGAATCTGAGATTGAAATTGATTTGCTCTTGGGAAAAACTGATCAAATGATCTTGGGACCTTTTTCCATCACAGAGCAACCCATTTTGACCCTTCTCAACAAGAAAGAACTCAAGAATGCAAAAATGAGAAATCAACAGAGAGAGAGCAAAAGCATCGAAGGAGACCAAAATCCATCACAATAAGGCACAAACTCAAACCAATTCCATACATGATTGCAAGAGATACAAAAAACTACGTCCCCATACGCATGTACATTGAAACAAGGGATTAAGCTACATGGTTCTCTCAAGAACACATGCACACACTCAGAGTCTTGCCTCTACTACATGCTCACAACATGCTGCCCTCTCCTCACAACTATAACAACTAAAGCAAAAGTGATGCAAAGAAAAACCAACCCCCCAAAGGCATGAAGACCATGCAGGAGACACCCTCCTTTTATAGCATCCCACTAATGGGTTTGATTCTCTCTTTACCCACTAAGCCTCCACCAACTCTAGTGCTTTATCCATGATCCGCTTCCTTTAGTGCAGCTTTGCGTATTCACCAAAATGCCCCTCCTGCACCTTCCGGGAAGTTTCCACGTTCCTTGTCATCCAAGCCTCGCAACCACCTCGAGTCTCCGCCGTCTTCGACACATCCGACCATTCTAACCTCAGCGCCACCTGTGCCTAGTCCGGTCACCCCATGCCTCGCCACGACTCCGCCTCGATGTCCTGCAGCCATCACAAACAAGAAACACATCACATAGCACCGATCGATATATGTAAGCACAAATAGCATCGAAGAATCATACTTACGCATGAAAGAGTCCAAACATGTTGAATCAAGAAAATAAGAATCCTAATCGCTTCGACCAAGTTTGACCAAGTCCAACCAAGCCAAATACACCACGCAACAACACGGTCCAAACCACACAAACCAAACTCGACTTTCCTACACCAAAGTCAATTACTCATCACACACCTGGGGTCACAACCACATGGTCTCTCAGAAGCTAACTAAGGACCTTCTAGAGAAGCCATCATCAGTTGCTTGTAATGCTTGTGCTGAGGCGGGGAAGGAGCCCAAGGGTAAGGTAGAGATGCATAGGCTCGACAAACAAATTGCTAGCAGTAGGATTGTCCCTTCTGAGTCAGCTGTGCATGCACATGCCATTCGTTGCTCCGCTGTTGGTTCTTCTTCTGCTCCCTTACCTCCTGCTGTCTCCTCTTCTCCCTGCTCTTCTTGCACCTCTCTCTTTCTGGAGTGTCAGTACCTTATGAACACTCTCGAGAGATTTGTAGGAGGCAAGAAGAAGCTCAATCTTATTCTAGACCAATCCAAGATTTGCAAATTCAATCAAGGTCTAGGATATGATTTTCTAGAGGATGTGAGGAAGCATCCACCTGCGTGCTCAGATCCATAGCCGCAGGTGTGATCGAGGTCAAGCCTAGGACCGAAAAAGTCCAATTCAAATCAGCAGGCTTTGTTCAAGGGATTTCTGATAGCAAGGTGAGTCCACCTATTGCTTCGGCCTCTCAAAAGATGAAGCCCCATCATGCTACTTCTACCTTTCAGAAGGTGAAGTATCACTGCACCTTCTGTCAGAAGGATGGACACTCGGTCGAGCGATGCTTCAGGCGCGCCAAGATTGCGCGTAGAGACCATGTTGAGGCGCTTAGGCATATTCAGGGTCAGCCCCAGACCTTGAGTGCATCTAAGACCAACATGAGGTCTAGGTTTGCCTCAGTTGATGGGTTTGGGCAGCATCGAGGACTTGGTTTTTCTGAGTCTTCTAGTTTCCATCCTCGTGCTGCCTCTGGTCGTGACTTTCGCCGCTCTGAGGGTAGATCTCGTTTCCCCCATCGAGATGTTACCCGCGGCGTGATCAGCATATTGCCGGTGCTCCGACTCGCTCTCCCAAAGCGGTCGGACCCAGTAACAGCTTCAGGTCTGCTCATAGACAAGCTGCTTCTTTGAGCGACAGAGAGCGTAGGGTACATAGAGGTCAGTCATGTTTGACTACTTCATCTGCTCGACGTGTTACTCAGTATTGGGTGCCAAAATCGCTTTTGATTTATCCCATTACTGAGCCTTTACTCTCTGTTTGACTCAGGTTCGCCGGGTAGGGAAGGGAGAGGTTTGGCTTGTAGACTCCAGTTGTTCTCGTCATATGACCGGAGACTCCCATTGGTTCTCTTCCCTAGCCCGTGCTCCAGGTGAAGAGATGATCACCTTCGGAGATGCTTCGTCTGGGCGCGTCATCGCCAAAGGTACTGTGCGTGTCAACGACTCATTTCTTTTGAGAGATGTTGCCTTGGTTAGTAAGCTACGATATAATTTGCTTTCAGTCTCTCAGCTTACCAATGACGGTTATGAGGTGAGCTTCAAGAAAAACAATTGCAAAATTCTTGATTCTTCGGGTAGTCTGATTTGCAGGATTTCTCGTTTTGAGAGGATCTTTCGTGCTGATTTTTCTGAGTCTTTAGGTGATCCTCTCTGGTGTTTGATTGCTTCTGAGTCCCGCGACCTTACTTTCTGGCATAGGAGACTTGGTCATATTGGATTTGACCATTTGACCCGAGTTAGCGGCCACGACCTCATTCGTGGCTTGCCGAAACTCAAGATGGTCAAAGATATAGTTTGTGCTCCTTGCCGGCACGGCAAGATGGTTGCCGCTTCCCATCCTCCGGTCACAGTGACCATGACCGATGCACCAGGACAGCTGCTCCATATGGACACAGTTGGACCAGCTCGAGTGCAGTCAGTAGGAGGGAAGTGGTATATTCTTGTCGTGGTCGATGACTTCTCGAGGTATTCTTGGGTGTTTTTATTAGCCTCGAAGGATGAGACGTTTACCCATTTCTGAGGTCTTTTCAGTAGGCTTTCTGTTGAGCTCCTAGGTGCCTCACGAGCGATCCGCAGTGATAATGGCACGGAGTTCAAGAACTCCTACTTTGGGAGGTTTTTGCGATGAGACAGGTGTAGAGCACCAGTTCTCTTCTCCGCATGTCCCACAGCAAAATGGCATCGTGGAGAGGAAGAACCGTACCTTGGTTGAGATGGCCAAGACGATGCTCGATGAGTACTCTACACTAAGGACCCCAAATACCCAAACCATGTCTTCAAGCTTTCCAAAGCTTTGTATGGACTTAAGCAGGCCCCTAGAGCTTGGTATGAGAGGCTTAAGTCCTACTTGTTCAGTCATGGTTTTGAGATGGGTAAGGTAGATAAGACCTTGTTCATTCATAGGCATGGCACTGACCTTCTGCTTGTCCAGATTTATGTTGACGACATCATCTTTGGCGGCTCTTCTCATGCTCTCGTTTCACAGTTTTCGGATGTCATGAGCACTGAGTTTGAGATGAGCATGATGGGTGAGTTGACCTTCTTCCTTGGCTTCCAGATCAAGTAGACTCGGGAGGGTACTTTCTTGCATCAGGGAAAGTACACTCGTGACCTCCTGAGACGCTTTGACATGAGTGATGGTAAGCCAGTGTCAACTCCTATGGCATCTTCCGCCACACTTGACCCAGACGAGGACAGCGAGCTAGTTGATCAGAAGGAGAATCGTAGCATGATTAGCTCCCTCTTGTACCTCACTGCCTCGAGGCCAGACATACACTTCTCCGTGTGTCTGTGTGCTCGCTTTCAGGCTTCTTCTCACGTATCTCACCGCCAGGCGGTGAAACGCATCCTTCTGTACCTTTGAGCTACCATTGACTATGGTATCTGGTACTCTTCCTCGCCTTGTCTTTCCTTGAGAGCCTACTCGGATGCAGACTTTGCTGGCTGTAGGATAGATAGGAAGAGCACTTCTGGCACCTGCCAATTCATTGGCACTTCTCTCGCTTCTTGGTCTTCGAGGAAGCAGTCCGGTGTTGCACAGTCCACTGCAGAGGTCGAGTACGTTGCTGCAGCCAGTTGCTGTAGCTAGGTACTTTGGATGGTGTCGACCCTGCGGGACTTTGGGTTAGTTATCGACAGTGTTCCACTCTTTTGTGATAACACTTCTGCGATTAACATTGCTAAGAACCTAGTGCAGCACTCTCGGACCAAGCACATTGATATCAGATATCACTTCCTTCGAGACCATGTGGAGAAGGGTGACATAGTGCTCCAGTTTGTGGAGAGTGACCACCAGTTGGCTGATATCTTTACCAAGCCTTTGGATAGTTCTAGGTTTTCAGCTCTAGGGGGAGAGCTTGGGGTGGTTTGTCCTTACAGACTGTTGTGAGGGGGAGTTTTGTGCTTCATGCTTTATCATGTTTATTATGCTCTTACTCCTTTCTGTTGCATTGCATACGGGTGCATCTGGGGTTAGTCCTTCTACCATAGTTTAGAGTGGTTTTCTCGCCTAGTTGCTTAGACTTCTTCCCTCTCATCTTGTGATTCTAGGATGCTGCTTATTAGCTGTTCTCTTCTCACTAGGTTGAGCTCACTCACTACTTATAGATTCTAGCAAGGGTTTGGCCACCCTTGGGTAGACAGGGTACATGTTTGCTCCCTAGTGTGTTAGATTATCAGTTGATAGTCCTTGAGTCATTTGGGGTAGATGAGAGTCAGTCTGAGCCATAGTATCCTCTATATCTTATCTATGCTTTAAGGACTGCCTTTTCTGATTTTCTTGCCAGCCTCTCGCAATTATTGTTTTGGTTCAGGGGGAGTTCATTTGGGAACTTCTAGATTTTAATATTGACATAACTCAACTTGAACTAAAAGTGCATCTCATGTTGAGGGGGTGCTGGATTTTCTTGCATTTCAGTATTTTGCATTGTAATATAACTACATGGAGCCTTGATTATTATCCTGTTATGATATGTTTACAATGTATTACACCTTGTCATGATATGTGCTTCATTGCTAGATTGATCATGACTTTGTATGTGTAGTCTAGCTCTTGCCATGATAAGTTAGTTAAAACTACTCAACTTGAATTAAATCATGTCATGTTAGCACTTGAGACTAGTCTTTCTCTAGTTATCCTTTTATGATTCATGCCATGTCAAATAGGCTGAGTTGAGTCTTGAATCTTAATTGAGCTTTAGATTGAGCTATGCTAGTTCTTGATGATGCATAAGTTAGTACAATCTTTTATGAATGCAAAAGATCTCTTTTGTGCGAAAAAACTGATCTCACCAATTCTTTCTCATGAGACGGCTTGCCATTGCACTAGGCATGAACTCAGGGGGAGTTTTGGATGACCTAGATCATCTTCTTAAGCTTCTTGCTTGGAGTGGTCGCATAAGGTTTGAGATCTAGCACATGACTAAACAAAAATTTTGGTTGAAAACAATCATGAGTTTCTCAAAGTAAAAATATGTCAATTGTGCTCAATTTGCAAAAAAAAATTACAAGACTTACAAGTACATGAACAAATATCTCATTCTTGAACTTGTAGCACTCTACATTGACTCAATACTAGCTTATTGGTTCCACTTAGCTTATTGACATGGCCTGCATCATCTTTGGATACCTTTAGCTAGACTATAATCGTGGATGACTTCACATGCTAAGAAATTGACCTAAATTTCAGATTATGACTTATTTGGCTTAACTTGATTATACATGTCTTGTCATGATATTGATAGCATATTTCTGTGTTATGGCTTGGTGTAATACTCATATAGTCATTTTGGATAATCTTCATGGCTCTAAATGCTTAGAATAAACAAACTTCAGCCATTTCATCCAACATCATGACTTATTCTCTTTTTTGCATCCTTGATGTGTTTATTGCCAAAAGGGGGAGAATAGCAGAGAAAAAGCCTTTTTAAGGCATTCATGGAGCTCTTTGAGGAAAACTTGCTCTTTCTGTTTTTGCTCCTTGTCGACATGGTCATTAGCTTCATTGACTTCTTTTGGACCATGTTGGACTTCTCAAAACAAACTCAACTTCATGCTTTTTCTGGGTTTGTCAATATACTCATCAAGGGGGAGATTGATGGACCATGTGGAGATGGCCCCATGTGTGTGATGAGTAATTGACATCAGTCTAGGAAAGTCGAGTTTGGTTTGTGTGGCTCGGACCATGTCGTTGCACGGTGCATTTGACTTCGGTCGGACGTGGTCAAACTTGGCCGTATGGGCTTAGGATGTGTATCCTTGTGATACGATTGGTTTGGACTATTTCATGAGTAAGATTACTCTCTAATGCTATTTGTGTTTTGTTGGATCGATGTTGGCGACAGAGGGGGGGTGAATGTTGACTCAAAATTTGCTCCCCCAAAATACTCACGGAAAGATCCTCTCAAAAGCTATAAATTTATGCGGAAGACATCAAATACTCACTGGAAACCCCAAAAACATAGAGGAGAAAGCAAGGCACAATTCATCACCAAAGAAACACTGCTCACTCCAGGAGGCCGGTCTGACCGCTGGTAGTGGGCCGGTAAGACCGCTCGGCTGCCGCCGGTCTGACCGCCGCCTCCACTCTGGTCTGACCGCCGGTCACCATGCGATCAGACCGCCACGACAAATCCGGTCAGACCGCTCCTTTGATGCCGAGGCAACCCGAGAATAAACTGACAGTACTGAAAACTCAAACTGAGATTCAGACTTCAAAAACCTGAGAAATTGAGGGTTTCTTCTCGATCTTTTCAGCCCAGAGCAACACAGCAACAAACTAAACAGCAAGGGGGCTCTAGGAAACAAAGAAATCAAGCTAAAGATCAAGAATTTCAGATTATGGTAAAAATCTAAAATCTTGCAAGAACTGAGCCAAAATCCAAATTACTCCCAAATCTTTGATGCTTTGGCCATGAAACTTTGAGGATAGCTACTTAATAGCCTCAGGACTATGCTTGCCAAGTTTCAAGCCATCACAAGAAGGGAAACACAATTCTCACTAAAACCCTAGAAAGGAGAATAAGAACACAGGAAGGCTAAAGAGTGATTCTTGCAAATTGAACAAATTGCTCTTGGAATTATGCGACCAAAGGGTCTAGAAATGCAATTCCATCATGGAGCAACCCATTTTGCCACTCCTCAGCAATAATTAATGCAAAAACAAAAAACACACAAATCAACCACAGAGAGCATCGAAGGAACAAGAGAGCACGGGAGAAAAACTCAGAAATTTCATTTCCAATCAACAAGGATTACAGATGAGTCCCCATACACATGGACATTAGAACAAGGGATGATTACATACTCATCAATCCATCCTCTCCCTCTCTCCAAATCCTCAAGAACACACCCACTCTCTACATGCTTGGAGAGGAACACAACGAAGGAAGACAACAGACACTCTGTCTCCTCCACCCACTCTCAACAACTAAAGCCCTAAAGCAAAACCACCTCCCAAAGCTTCTTTTGACTCAAGCAAACCCTAACTCTCTCCCAAAGCCATGTGGATACATGGAGCCACTCACTCCTATATATAGCCCTTGGCTAACGGGTCTCCAACCCGTTACGCCCGCTAAACTCCGAACGGAACCGCTTCCACCCGTACAGCTCTACGTTTTTAACGAAACGCCCCTCTTGCACCTTCCGGGAAGCTTCCACGTTCCTTGTCGTCCAAGCCACGCAACCACCTCGAGTCTTCGCCGTCTTCGACACAACCGACCATTCTGACCTCGACACCGCCTGTGTCTAGTCCGGTCACCTTGTGTCTCGCCACGACTCCGCCTCGACGTCCTGCAGCCATCACAAACATGAAACACATCACATAGCACCGCTCGATAGATGAAAGCATAATAGTATCAACAAATCAAACTTACGCATGAAATAGCCCAAACCTGTCAAATCAACCAAATATGCATCCAAACTACTTTGACCAGGTTTGACCAATTCTGACCGGAGCCGATTGCACCGCGCAACGACATGGTTCGAACCACTCAAACCAAACTCGACTTTCCTAAACCGATGTCAATTACTCATCACTCTCATGGGTCAAAACCACATGGTCTCTCAATCTCCCCCTTGATGAGTATATTGACAAACCTAGAAAAAGCGTGAGGTTGAGTTTGTTTTGAAAGTCCAACATGGTCCAAAGGAAGAAAATGAAGCTAATGACCGTGTCGACAAGGAGCAAAAACAAAAAGAGCAAGTTTTCCTCAATGCTCCAAGAAAGCCATGAAAAAAAGGCTTTTTCTCCGCTATTCTCCCCCTTTTGGCAATAAACTCAACAAGATGCAAGGAAGAGAATAAAGCATGAAGATGGATCGAAATGGCTGAAGTTTGTTTATTCTAAGCATTTAGAGCCATGAAGATTATCCGAAATGACCATGAAGTATTGCACCAAGCCATAACACATAAACATGCTATCTAGATCATGACAAGACATGTATAAGCAAGCTTAAAGCAAATAGATGACAATATGAAATGTAGTGGAATTTGTGAGCATGTCAAGTCATCCATGATCAAAGTCTAGCTAGAGGTATCCAAGGATGATGCAGGCCATGTCAATAAGCTAATCGGAACCAAGAAGCTAGTATTGAGTCAAACTAGAGTGCTACATGCTCAACAATGAAACATTTATTTAAGTACTTGGTTCTTTTCATAATTAAGCAAATTGAGCACATGTGACATGATTTTCCTTTTTAAAGGTCATGGTTGTTTCCAACCAAAATTTTCATTCATGTGCTAGATATGAAGCCTTATGCGATCATTCCACGCAAGAAGCTTAAGGAGATGATCTTGGTCATCCAAAACTCCCCCTGAGTTCATGCCTAGTGCAATGGCAAGCAGTCTCATGATAAAGAATTGGTGAGATCAATTCTTTCGCACAAAAGAGATCTTTTTGCATTCATAAATGGTTGTACTAACTTATGCATCATCAAGAACTAGCATAGCTCAATCTAATGCTCAAAAGAGGTTTAAGACTCAACTCGGCCTATTTGACATGGCATGAATCATAAAAGGATAGCTAAACAAAGACTAGTCTCGAGAGCTAACATGACAAATTTTAATTCAAGTTACGCAATTTTAATTAACTTGTCATGGCAAAATCTAGTCTACACATGAAGTCATGATAAAGCTAGCAAATAAGCACAAGTCATGGCAAGATGTAATGCATTGTAAACATGTCATAGACGGATAATAATCAAGGCTCCATGTAGTTATATTACAATGCAGAAAGATGAAATGCAAGAAAATCCAGCTCCCCCTAAACATTAGATGCAACTTATAGTTCAAGTTGAGTTATGTCAATATTAAGCTCCAGAAGCTCCCAAATGAACTCCCCCTGAACCAAAGCAACAAAAACGAGAAGTTGGGAAAGAAATCAGAAAAGGCAGTCCTTAGAGCATAGACAAGATATAGAGGATACTATAGCTCAGACTGACTCTCATCTACCCCATATGACTGTACGACTATCAACTGAACATCTAACACACTAAGGAGCAAGCACGTACCCTGTCTACCCGACGGTGGCCCGACCCTCGCTAGAACCTCTAAGTAGTGAGTGAGCTCAACCTAGTGAGAAGAGAAACAACTAATAAGCAGCATCCTAGAATCATAAGATGAGAGGAAAAGACTAAGCATCTAGACTAGAGAAACACTCTTACCTATGCTAGAAAGGAGCAAAAGCATAATCAATATAATAAAGCAGTAAAGCACAAAACTCCCCCTCACAACAGTCCATAAGGACAAACCACCCCAAGCTCTCCTTGCAGAGCTGAAAACATAGAGCTATCCAATGGCTTGGTAAAGATATCAGCCAACTGGTGGTCACTCTCCACAAACTGGAGCACTATGTCACCCTTCTCCACATGGTCTCGAAGGAAGTGATATCAGATATCAATGTGCTTGGTCCGGGAATGCTGCACTGGGTTCTTAGCCATGTTAATCGCAGAAGTGTTATCACAAAAGAGTGGAACACTGTCGATAACTAACCCAAAGTCCCGCAGGGTCGAGACCATCCAAAGTACTGCTACAAAGAATCGGCCGCAGCAACGCACTCGCCTCTGTAGTGGATCGTAACACCGGCCGCTTCAAGATCACGAAACGAGAGAAGTGCCAATGAATTGGTAGGTGGCAGAAGTGCTTTTCCTATCTATCCTATAGCAAGCAAAGTCTGCATCCGAGTAGGCTCTCAAGGAAAGATAGGACGAGGAAGAGTACCATATACCATAGTCAATGGTAGCTCAAAGGTACTGAAGGATGTGTTTCACCACCTGGCGGTGAGATACGCGAGGAGAAGCCTGAAAGCGAGCACACAGACACACGGAGAAGTGTATGTCCGGCCTCGAGGCAGTGAGGTACAAGAGGGGGCCTATCATGCTGCGATACTCCTTCTGATCAATTGGCTCGCCGTCCTCGTCTGGGTCAAGTATGGCGGAAGATGCCATCCGAGTTGGCACCGGCTTACCATCACTAATGTCAAAGCATCCCAGGAGATCACGAGTGTACTTGCCTTGATGCAGGAAATTGCCCTCCCGAGTCTGCTTGATCTGGAAGCCAAGCAAGAAGGTCAACTCACCCATCATGCTCATCTCAAACTCGGTGCTCATGAAATCCGAGAACTGTGAAATGAGATCATGAGAAGAGCCGCCAAAGATGATGTCGTCAACATAAATCTGGACAAGTAGAAGGTCAATGCCATGCCTATGAATGAACAATGTCTTATCTACCTTACCCATCTCAAAACCTTGACTCAACAAGTAGGACTTAAGCCTCTCATACCAAGCTCTAGGGGCCTGCTTAAGTCCATACAAAGCTTTGGAAAGCTTGAAGACATGGTTTGGGTATTTGGGGTTCTCAAAACCTGGAGGCTGTCTCACATAGACCTCTTCCTCAATAAAGCCATTAAGGAAGGCACTCTTGACGTCCATCTGTTAAGCTTGAAACCCTTAGAAGCTGCAAAGGCAAGCAGAATTCTAATGGCCTCAAGTCTAGCTACAGGGGCAAAGGTTTCCTCAAAATCTATACACTCAACCTAGAAGAAGCCCTGAGCTACCAGTCTAGCCTTGTTTCGAATAACCACCCCATCCTCACTCTGCTTGTTCTTGACACCCACTTAGTCCCAATAACATTGTGACCTCGAGGGGGCTCAACAAGCGACCAGACCTTGTTTCTCTCGAAATTCTCTAACTACTCATGCATGGCATTGACCCAAGACTTGTCTGAAAGAGCATGACTGACATCCTTGGGCTCAAAGGTGGCAACAAAGGCAGAATGGAGACAGAAATGTGACATGCCAGACTTAGAGTGAGTGACGCGCTCAAAGAGGTCTCCAATAATTTGCTCGGAAGGATGGTCTTTTTGGATATGTCGAGGAGGTCCTGAATGAGATGAAGAAGTGGTCTCTACCTTGTGAGCTGACGAGGTAGGAATAGAGCCACTAGCTCCAGAGGAAGCAGAAGGCATGGGCTGATCTCCTCGAGGAGGAGTGGAAGAAGGCACCTCAAGGAGAGAATGAGGAACTGGATCAGGTAGACAACCCTCATCTCCATCCTCCTCATCATCCACAAAGATGGGCTAGAACTGCTCTAAAGAACCTGAGATATCTGGCCTAGTCCCCGGACTGGCCTCATCGAAGGTCACCTCACAGGTCTCTACCATTTTACTAGACTCGTAGTTCCAAACCCGATAAGCCTGCGAAGAAATCGAGTAACCTAGAAAGATACCATCACAAGAACGTGACTCGAACTTGTTTAGGTTCCCGGATTTTAGAATAAATCACTTGCAACCAAACAAACGAAAATGAGAGACATTGGGTTTTTGCCCATATCCCAGCTCATAAGAAGTGTGGTGCAAGTGTACCCGAAGAAAAACTCTATTCGATACATGGCACGCGGTGGCTATAGCCTCAGCCCAAAACTTCCTCAGTGTAGAGTACTCATCGAGCATCGTCCTGGTCATCTCTACCAAGGTACGGTTCTTCCTCTCCACGACGCCATTCTGTTGTGGGACGTGCGGAGAAGAGAACTGGTGCTCTACACCTGTCTCATCGCAAAACCTCTTAAATTAGGAATTCTTGAACTCTGTGCCATTGTCACTGTGGATCGCTCGTAAGGCACCCGGGAGCTCAACAGAAAGCCTACTGAGAAGACCTCGGAAATGGGTAAACGTCTCATCCTTCAAGGCTAAGAAAAACACCCAAGAATACCTCGAGAAGTCATCGACCATGACAAGAACATACCACTTCCCTCCTGCTGAATGCACTCGAGCTGGTCCAAGTGTGTCCATATGGAGCAGTTGTCCCGGTGCATCGGTCATAGTAACTGTGACCGGAGGGTGAGAAGCGGCAACCATCTTGCCGTGCCGACATGGAGCGCAAACAAGATCTTTGACCATCTTGAGTTTTGGTAGACCACGAATGAGATCGTGGCCGTTAACTCGGGTCAAATGGTTAAATCCGATATGACCAAGTCTCCTATGCCAGAAAGTAAGGTCGTGGGACTCAAAAGCAATCAAACACCGGAGAGGATCACCAGAAGATTCAGAAAAATCAGCACGAAAGATCCTCCCAACACGAGAAATCCCGCAAATCAGACTACTCGAAGAATCAAGAATTTTGCAATTGTTTTTCTTGAAGCTCACCTCATAACCGTCATCGGTAAGCTGAGAGACTGAAAGCAAATTATACTGCAGCTTACTAACCAAGGAAACATTTCTCAAAAGAAATGAGTCATTGACACGCACAGTACCTTTGGCGATGACGCGCCCAGACGAAGCATCTCCGAAGGTGATCGTCTCATTACCTGGAGCACGGGCTAGGGAAGAGAACCATCGGGAGTCTCCGGTCATATGACAAGAACAACCGGAGTCTACAAGTCAAACCTCTCCCTTCCCTACCCGGCGAACCTATGTCAAACAGAGAGTAAAGGCTCAATAATGGGATAAATGAAGAGTGATTTTGGCACCCAGTACTGAGTAACACGTCGAGCAGATAAAGTAGTCAAACACGACTGACCTCTATCTACCCTACACTCTCTGTCGCTCAAAGAAGCAGCTGGTCTGTGAGCAGACCTGAAGCTGTTGCTGGGTCCGATAGCTATGGGAGAGCGAGTCGGAGCACCGGCAACATGCTGATCACGCCGTGGGTAGCCATCTCGACGGGGAAAGCGAGATCTACCCTCAGGACGGCGGAAGTCATGACCAGGAGCAGTACGAGGACAAAAAGCAGAAAACTCAGAAAAACCGAGTCCTCGATGCTGCCCAAAACCATCACCAGAAGCAAACCTAGACCTCGTGTTCGTCTTAGATGCACTCAAGGTCTGGGGCTGACCCTGAATACGCCTAAGAGCTGCAACACGGTCTCTCTACGCGATCTTGGCGCGCCTGAAGCATCGCTCGATCGAGTGTCCATCCTTCTGACAGAAGGTGCAGTGATACTTCACCTTCTGAGAGGTGGAAGTAGCACGAGCAGGCTTCGCCTTCTGAGAGGCCGAAGCAGCAAGTGGAATCACCTTGCTGTCAGAAATCCCCTGGATAAAGCCCGCTGACTTGAATTGAGCTTTATCAGATCGGGGCTCAATCTCGATCACACCTGCAGCCCTAGGTCTATGAATAGCAGGTGGATGCTTCCTCATGTCCTCAGAAAAATCATATCCTAGACCTTGATTGAATCTGCAAATCTTGGATTGGTCTAGAATAAGATTGAGCTTCTTCTTGCCGCCTACAAATCTCTCGAGAGTGTTCATAAGGTACTGACACTCCTGAAAGAGAGAGGTGCAAGAAGAGCAAGGGGAAGAGGAGACAGCAGGAGGTAAGGGAGCAGAAGAAGAACCAACAACAGAGGAATGAATGGCATGTGCATGCACAGCCAACTCAGAAGGGTCAATCCTACTGCTAGCAATTTGGTTCTCGAGCCTATGTGTCTCTACCTTACCCTTGGGCTCCTTCCCTGCCTTAGCACAAGCATTATAAGCAACTGATGATGGCTTCTCTAGAAGGTCCTTAATTAATGCATGGTGAGCTAATAGGGTCCTTAGAAGCATTTTGAGCCAATTTGTTATTATCATCAACTAATTCTTGAAACTGTTTGGAGACAGATTCAAGTTCAGCAATAAGCTTGGGACAATTCACAGATGAAGCAATAGGCTCAAGAAGAAAAGCTTGTAGTTCAACAATTTTATGATTTGCCCGTTTTAGATTTCTCTTCAAATTATTGCAATTTTCACAAGACTCGGGCAGATCTAGAAGCATGGTATAAAGACCTCTAAAAGCATTATCCTTTTCCTCACATGAGGTGCAAGCAACAGTCTCAACAGTACTAGATGAATTAGAATCAACCCTACTCATCTCTAGTTCAGCTAAGAGACTAAGATTCTCCATCTTAACAATGTCAAGCTCGGAGGACAGACTATCATGCGAGGTCCTTAATTTCTCCATGTCACCCAACAAAACACAGCATGTATCACAATCATCACGGGAGGGAGCAGATGTAAGTGAAGTAAGCTCCCGTGATAGTCTATCTACTTCCTTCTCCAACTCAGTACACCTAGCCCTAGACTTAGCATGGAATCTACCTAGCTTAAGGAAAGCATCATTAAGCTGGTCGTATGAGGGCTATACCTTGTCGGAGTCGGAGTACAGCTCGCTGTCGCTCACTTCGCCCTCAAGGGCCATGAAGCACATCCCGGAGAAGTCATCGCTGCCCTTGGGGTCTTGGTCACCCGTCCCGTCATCGTCGCTCCATCCCTCCACCTCGCTGAGGTCGAGGTCGTTGAAGGCGGTGAGGACACGGTGGAAGAGCTTCTTGGCTTTGCCAAGGTCGTGGAACTTCTTCTTGCCTTGGACATGAGCTGAGGGCTTCTTGTTGCGGTTCTTGTCGATGTAGTTGTTTTTGCCCGAACTGCCGAAGTCGCCTTTGCCCTTCCCCAGCTTGGGGCAATTTACCCGAATGTGGTTGGGGCCACCACACTCGAAGCAGATCATGGGTCTTCCTCTCTTCCCATCCCTCCTCCTCTTGTAAACATGAGAAAATTTTCAGGCTAGGAGGGCTAACTGGCCATTTGCAAGCTGCTCTAAGTTACATCACAGAGAGCAGTAAGAGAGAAACTGCAAAGTGACTCGGAAGAAGATCCAGAAGTGGGATCAGTGACTAAGGCCATCGACTGCGATTTTGACCTACGAGAGACTATGTCAATCTCATGAGTCTTGAGGCGTGAGTACAATGTGTCAAGAGTCAGGGTCGAAAGATCGGTGGTGTCCTTGATGGTAGTCACCTTCATCTCCCAAACGCGCAAGTCGAGAGCTGTGAGCATCTGTCGAGCATTATCTGAGTTGGGGTATGTGAGACCAACCGCTCGGAGGTTGCTCAAGATCCTGTGTGCAAAACACTTATCGAGGGACTCACCAACGAGCATTTTGAACTTGTTGTAATATCGCTTGAATTGGTCCTGTCGCACCATCTTTATTTGGGTGGTGCCCTCATGGTAAGCATCGAGGGTCTCCCAAATATCGAAGGCAGACGAAAGATGAGATATGCGGTCAAACTCGCTATGACTCAGCCCCTGGATTATGATGTTCCTTGCCTTAGCGTTCGCCTCAACATCAGCCATGTTCTCGGCGTTGATGTTCTCATCGGCAGGAACAACATATCGTACTTTGACCTTACGCCAGATCGCATAGCCCTGAGCCTGGATGTAGGTCTCCATCCGACTCTTCCAGAAGGGATAGTCGATCCCATCGAAGATCGGGGGCTTGGTCGAGTACTTGTCTGTTGCCATGGCTCTAGAGACCGGTTAAGATCTACGGGGAAGAGCTAACTAGCTCTGATACCAATTGTTGGATCGCTGTTGGCGACAGAGGGGGTGTGAATGTCAACTTAAAATTTGCTCCCCCAAAATACTCACGGAAAGATCCTCTCAAAAGCTATAAATCTCTGCGGAAGACATCAAATACTCACTGGAAACCCCCAAAACTTAGAGGATAAAGCAAGGCACAAATCATCACTAAAGAAACACTGCTCACTGCAGGAGGCCGGTCTGACCGCCGCCTCCACTCCGGTCTGACCGCTGGTCACCATGCGATCAGACCGGCACGACCAATCTGGTCAGACCGCTCCCCTGATGCCCAGGCAACCCGAGAATAAACTGATAGTACTGAAAACTCGAACTGAGATTCAGACTTCAAAAACCTGAGAAATTGAGGGTTTCTTCTCGATCTTTTCAGCCCGGAGCAACACAGCAACAAACTAAACAGAAAGGGGCTCTAGGAAACAAAGAAATCAAGCTAAAGATCAAGAATTTCATATTATGGTAAAAATCTGAAATCTTGCAAGAACTGAGCCAAAATCCAAATTACTCCCAAATCTTTGATCCTTTGGCCATGAAACTTTGAGGATAGCTACTTAATAGCCTCAGGACTAAGCTTGCCAAGTTTCAAGCCATCACAAGAAGGGAAACACGATTCTCACTAAAACCCTAGAAAGGAGAATAAGAACACAGGAAGGCTAAAGAGTGATTGTTGCAAATTGAACAAATTGCTCTTGGAATTAGGTGACCAAAGGGTCTAGAAATGCAATTCCATCATGGAGCAACCCATTTGCCACACCTCAGCAAGAATCAACGCAAAAACAAAAAACTCACAAATCAACCACATAGAGCATCGAAGGAACAAGAGAGCACAGGAGAAAAACTCAGAAATTTCATTTCCAATCAACAAGGATTACAGATGAGTCCCCATACGCATGGACATTAGAACAAGGGATGATTACATACTCATCAATCCATCCTCTCCCTCTCTCCAAATCCTCAAGAACACACCCACTCTCTACATGCTTGGAGAGGAACACAATGAACGAAGACAACAGACTCTCTGTCTCCTCCACCCACTCTCAACAACTAAAGCCCTAAAGCAAAACCACCTCCCAAAGCTTCTTTTGACTCAAGCAAACCCTAACTCTCTCCCAAAGCCATGTGGATACATGGAGCCACTCACTCCTATATATAGCCCTTGGCTAACGGGTCACCAACCCGTTACGCCCGCTAAACTCCGAACGGAACTGCTTCCACCCGTATAGCTCTACGTTTTTACAGAAACGCCCCTCCTGCACCTTTCGGGAAGCTTCCACGTTCCTTGTTGTCCAAGCCTCGCAACCACCTCGAGTCTCCGCCGTCTTCGACACATCCGACCATTCTGACCTCGACAACGCCTATGTCTAGTCCGGTCACCTCATGTCTCGCCACGACTCCGCCTCGACGTCCTGCAGCCATCATAAACAAGAAACACATCACATAGGACCGCTCGATAGATGAAAGCATAATCGTATCAACAAATCAAACTAACGCATGAAATAGCCCAAACCTGTCAAATCAACCAAATATGCATCCAAACTACTTTGACCAGGTTTGACCAATTCTGACCGGAGCCGATTGCACCGCGCAACGACATGGTTCCAACCACTCAAACCAAACTCGACTTTCCTAAACCGATGTCAATTACTCATCACTCTCATGGGTCAAAACCACATGGTCTCTCAATCTCCCCCTTGATGAGTATATTGACAAACCTAGAAAAAGCGTGAAGTTGAGTTTGTTTTGAAAGTCCAACATGGTCCAAAGGAAGAAAATAAAGCTAATGACCATGTCGACAAGGAGCAAAAACAAAAAGAGCAAGTTTTCCTCAAAGCTCCAAGAAAGCCATGAAAAAAGGCTTTTTCTCCGCTATTCTCCCCCTTTTGGCAATAAACTCAACAAGATGCAAGGAAGAGAATAAAGCATGAAGATGGATCGTAATGGCTGAAGTTTGTTTATTCTAGGCATCTAGAGCCATGAAGATTATCCAAAATGACCATGAAGTATTGTACCAAGCCATAACACATAAACATGCTATCTAGATCATGACAAGACATGTATAAGCAAGCTTAAAGCAAATAGATGACAATATGAAATGTAGTGGAATTTGTGAGCATGTCAAGTCATCCATGATCAAAGTCTAGCTAGAGGTATCCAAGAATGATGCAGGTCATGTCAATAAGCTAAGCGGAACCAAGAAGCTAGTATTGAGTCAAACTAGAGTGCTACACGCTCAAGAATGAAACATTTGTTTAAGTACTTGGTTCTTTTCATAATTAACCAAATTGAGCACATGTGACATGATTTTCCTTTTTAAAGCTCATGGTTGTTTCCAACCAAAATTTTTAGTTATGTGCTAGATCTTAAGCCTTATGCGATCATTCCAAGCAAGAAGTTTAAGGAGATGATCTTGGTCATCCAAAACTCCCCATGAGTTCATGCCTAGTGCAATGGCAAGCAGTCTCATGAGAAAGAATTGGTGAGATCAGTTCTTTTGCACAACAGAGATCTTTTTGCATTCATAAAAGGTTGTACTAACTTTTGCATCATCAAAAACTAGCATAGCTCAATCTAACGCTCAAAAGAGATTTAAGACTCAACTCAGTCTATTTGACATGGCATGAATCATAAAAGGATGGCTAAAGAAAGACTAGTCTCGAGAGATAACATGACAAATTTTAATTCAAATTACGCAATTTTAATTAACTTATCATGGCAAAAGCTAGTCTACACATATGAAGTCATGATAAAGCTAGCAAATAAGCACAAGTCATGGCAAGATGTAATGCATTGTAAACATGTCATAGACGGATAATAATCAAGGCTCCATGTAGTTATATTACAATGCAGAAAGATGAAATGCAAGAAAATCCAGCTCCCCCTAAACATGAGATGCAACTTTTAATTCAAGTTGAGTTATGTCAATATTAAGCCCCAGAAGCTCCCAAATGAACTCCCCCTGAACCAAAGCAATAAAAATGAGAAGCTGGGAAAGATTTAGTTCAAGTTGAGAAGCTCAACGAGGTGACCGGACTAGGCACAGGTGGTGTCGAGGTCAGAACGGTCAGGATGTGTCGAAGATGGCGGAGACTCGAGGTGGTTGCGAGGCTTGGATGACAAGGAACGCGGAAGCTTCCCAAAAGGTGCAGGAGGGGCGTTTTGGTGAATACGCGAAGCTGCACTAAAGGAAGCGGATTATGGATAAAGCACTAGAGTTGGTGGAGGCTTAGTGGGTAAAGAGAGAATCAAACCCATTGGTGGGAGGATATAAAAGGAGGGTGTCTCCTGCATGGTCTTCATGTCTTTGGGGGGTTGGTTTTGCTTTGCATCACTTTTGCTTTAGTTGTTGTAGTTGTGAGGAGAAGGCAGCATGTTGTGAGCATGCAGTAGAGGCAAGACTCTGAGTGTGTGCATGTGTTCTTGAGAGAACCATGTAGCTTAATCCCTTGTTTCAATGTATATGCGTATGGGGATGTAGTTCTTTGTATCTCTTGCAATCATGTATGGAAATGGTTTGAGTTTGTGCCTTACTGTGATGGATTTTGATCTCCTTCCATGGTTTTGCTCTCTCTCTCTCTGTTGATTTCTCGTTTTTGCGTTCTTGAGTTGTTTCTTGTTGAGAAGGGTCAAAATGGGTTGCTCTGTGATGGGAGTAGGCCTCAAGATCATTTGATCGATTTTTCCCAAGAGCAAATTGATTGAATCAAAGAATCCCATTTTCAGTCTTCTCTGTTCTTATTTTCATTTCTAGGGTTTTGGTGAGAATCTTATTTCCCTTCATGAGATGGCATGAAACTTGGCATGTTAAGTCCAGAGGCTATTAATTAGCTATTTTCAAAGTTTCATGGTCAAAGGATCAGAGATGGAATGGTAATTTGAATTTTTGGGCTGCTCTTTGTAGTTTTCAGTTTTTGTCCCAAATCTGAAATTCTTGGTCTTGAGTTGGATTCAACTGTTTCCCAAGCCTCTCTTGTTATTTAGGATGTTTGTGTGTTGCTTTGGGCTGAAAGGATTGGGTGCAATCCCCCAATTTCTCAGTTTTTTGAAGAACTAAAATATTTCCCGAGTTTCAGTTTTTCAGTTTGCTCTCGGGTTGCTCTGGAATCAGCGGAGCGGTCAGACCGGTCTTTGAAGGGTGGTCAAACAGGCACACTGCGGGCGGTCTGACCGGCATTAGACCGGCGGTCTGACCGGCATTTGACCAGCGGTCTGACCGGGGAATAGTAGGCGATATGACCAGCCTACTGCAGGCGGTTTGACCAGCCATCCCCCTTCAGCTCTTGCGATTTCAGGGTTTGGTTGCTGTGTGTTGTCCCGCTTACTCTTGTGTGTTCAAGGTTCTAGTGGATGCCTTTCTCTCTTCAAGGTTCTTTTAGTTGCTTCCTGCTTGCTTTGGTTTTATCGCTTTGTTCTTCTCTCTGTTAGCTGAAGGTTCCTGTGATCTTTTGGACTCTAGTTCATAGCCTTCATAGCTATTGGAGAAGAGATTCTTGTGAGTACTTTCTTTTTGGGGTCAAGTTTTAATAGTCGACATTCACCCCCCCTTTATTGCCCATTTTGGTCCAACAATATGAAGCTCTTGAATTATTTTACAATGTATTTTATTGGAATTTGGATTTTATGGTATTTTTCTGAAAATTTGGTTAAGGTTTCAAAAAGTTAAACAGTTCAGGAAAGAAACTAATATTAATACTGCCCTAAAAGGAAATCTGCAAATAATAGAAAACTAAAATTGTAAATACGAATCTGAAAAGGTGATCCAGCATAAGGAGAGAGAAACCTGAGTTAAAAATATAAAATCTCATTTTGAAAATAATGGCATAAATGGCAAATAAAAGCGGATGAACGGAATACAAACACATATACATACATATATATATGCGTATATACAAATTGGGCAAGAAAGAGTTTAGCAATAGGAAATAAAAATATGCAAAATTAAATAAGCCAACAAAATAACAATATATGAAATTATAAATATATATACCTCCATGTGCACACATAAATCAAAAAAAAGAATTTGGCCGGCCGAACGGCCCGGCCCATTTCTTCTCCTCTCCCCCTGGCTCCCTTTTTCCTGCGCGCGGGCCCTCCCCGTTCTCCCCGTTTCTTCCCTGGCCACTGGGCCTAGCCCCACGCACCCTCCCTTCTTTCTCTTCCCTCATGCGTCCGCGCCATTTCTCTTCTTCCCTCTGCCGCGCCCAGCACCTTTCCTCCCTGTGGCACCCATGCGATAGCTCCGCCCACTGTTTTTCCCCGTCGTTGCCCCTGATTTCTCATGCGCGCCCACCATCTCTGCAGCCTTCCCCAAGACCATAAGAAGCTCTGCGCCACCCCGTTGCTCCCCGGTCTTTCTCCCGCATAGCACCCGTGAACCACCGCCGGCGCCTCCACGCCGTTCTTGGCCCTCCGGCGACGCCCCGCCTCGCCGAGTGCGTCCTGGTGTGCCCCCTGGAGCCCTCTACCTCCCCTCTCACTTAATCGAATCCTCGCGCCTCCGGCTCGTCGCACGGCTCTCTTCCCCAAAACCGGCCACCGCCACCATTTTCCCCGCCGCTCCCTCCTCGGCAAGTCTCTCATCGATTCCTCACCAGTGGAGCATCCTCTCACCGCCCTGGACCTCCTCCGACTGACACCGGAGCTCCTTGTCCACCCTATCTCACCGGCACCGAGAAGCTCCTCCGCGCCGCCATGGCTCTCGTCGCCGGCCGGCCTGGGACCTCCCCCGGTTCAATAAACAGCGCAGTAAGCACCCACCTACAGTGGCGGAGAGAGGGGGCTGGGGGGCCTGGCACCCCCGAACCTTCTACTAATCCTCCATTATATAGTTAATTACATGTGTTTAATTAGTGGTTTAGCCCCTCCCAGTTTAGCCCAAATGTAAAGTATGTTCAAACTCTTTGTCCCGGTTATGCATGACTTTGCACTGCTCAGACAACTAGTTTAGTGGTGTTTATTCTGCGCTGCAAAACGAGAGTAGGGGCATCTGCTTAGTTTCAGCAAATTTGACTTGTTTTATCATCACTTGATTTTGTAACATCACTTGACTTTCTCTCTACCTTTTTAATCATGAATTTAGGAAGAGTTTGACACTCATGATCCTAAGGAGAACAATTTGCTGCTCCCTTACTTGAAGAAAAGGTCAAAAATTATTGAGATAGTTGCAGCGCGTGATATAGTTTTTGCTTTATCACAGTCAGGAGTGTATGCTGCTTTTAGTAGAGGTATGCTTATCTTCTTGTGGTGTACGTCTGTAGTTCTGCTTCATGTGGTCATACTGAGATGCCCTTCTTATATTCCCAGTGACAAATAGGAGAATATGCTTTCTGAATGGAAGTCCAGATAAAGTTATCCGCAGTTTATTTAACAACAAGAACAATGAGTCACTCATTACCGTGTCAGTATATGGTTCTGAAAATTTCAGTGCCTTGCAATGCAGGACAACTCAAATAGAGTAAGCTTTGTGTTCCATATGTTTTGTTTGGTAATTTATATTAAAAAGAAATTGGCCGCAAAGATTAGTAATGATGATATTATTAAGGCCTATGATCTTGCTGGTAGTCGTAGAGCTAAGTTTAAGTTAATAAAGATGTAATTTTCTTTGCATTGTAATTTGCGAAACATATTACTCTGATATGTGACTATTGGATCGGTAAATCCGACATGGTTCATTAGTTCTACTCTACTTGTTGTCCATATTGCCCCCCCCCCATACCCAATTCCTGGCTCCGCCCCTGCCCACCTACCCATCTCCAGCTCACGCCCAGCCGAGTTCCCTTCTTCTCCCTCTCCGGCACCACTGTCCCCTTCCCACCTCGCCTTTGGCTGCTCTAGGCTACCGCCAGCCCACCTCGACGCTGCCCCGGCCACCGCTCCGCCACCCCTAGCCTCACCTCTCTCAGGACAACCCATTTTGCGGGTCACCACCCCCTCCCCGGCCACCGCTCGCCGCCGGCAGCGCCACCGGGCCTTCTCTGCTCTGCCCCCCAGCCACCTAGCATAACTCAATTCTACACCCCCCTCAGTCAACCCAGGCTTCGGCCCATTTGGCTATCAGTGCTCGAGTTAAGAATTGCAGCCCAAGAGGTCCTGGGTTCGAATCCACTCACTGCCCATTTTACTTTCTTTTTTTGTTTTTGCTATTAGTACTCCATTTTAATTAGTAAAAATTAAGGAAAAATGGGAAAATAATCCAGAGGAGATAATAAATTTAATTAGGATGTAAAAAGAGATTATGTAAGATTTAAATTTGAATTAGATATCATAAGGAATAATCAGTGTGCCCTTAGTAATTATTTAAAATCTGATTATTAATTAGAGGCATTAAAAAATGATGACTTTGGTTAAAAGTCCAAAATTAATAAAGATTACCCTTAATTAAAATGTATGTCCAATACTTAACATGCTGTCATTTAATAAATCTCAGAGGTAGATTTTTGCTAAATAACAAATATTAGAAATATAACCCTATATAACAAGCTTTGCCCTGATGAATAAATTTAAATTAAAACTAAAACTAAACCTAACAATAATTGAGCTATAGACAAAATGATAATGGTGCCATTAATTAAATCCTAACATTAAATTTAATAAATATGTTAAGCATAGTTGCATATAACAAGTTAGGACCTGTGTAAATGGATCCTAATTCAAAATAAGCTATGTCTAGTAACCAATAAGTGTACATAAAATATCATACCACAAAATGCTATAAACACAGACTATAAGATTAACTCGGTAACCTAAAATTTGTAAACATTACTTGTATATATATCATATGCCCTGAAAATTAACGCTCGACAAAATAATACCCAGCTAGACTTGTACACCAATTCATAGGTCTAACTTGACTCAAGGAACTTCCTTGATAAATACAAAAATAATAAAAGAGGTTACTAATAAAAAGATCGAGACGTCGTATTCTACTACCGACCTTGCCTCAAATCACCCAAGTCGCCCATTAACTCATAATGAGACTAAAATTGAGTTTTATTTGGATTTATTTGGAACAGTTGATTTATTCGCTTTTACTTGTATTCAGTCATTTAGCACGTAGTTAGAAATTGGAGTTCTGAAGATTCTAAGGGACAAGCGAGATCAAGATCGAAGTAAAGATGAGGGCCAGGGACTAAAGACCATCGCATGAGACAGCTTCAAGTGAGCTCAAGACCGCGGTAAACCGCGCAAGGCGAGTTAATACTTTGATCATGTTGAACCTACGTTTTATGCAAATTACTTTTGTTTAAATTATCAAATTGCATGCTGTTATTTTATGTGCAAATATATGTTTGATTTAAGAATTTTAGTTATATGCCCATTGTTCAACTTGATTAGTATTACACCCCTCTTTGGAATATTGCATATGTGAGCCTTGTCACCTTAGTGAAAAATTATAATGATTAGTTTTCGAAAATAAGTCCTTAATTATATGCCATGCTTAGCACTGCTTAGATACCCGGGGGTACCAAAAGTGCACCAAGCATCACTTTTATTCATGAGAAACTGGTTTGGGTAGTTATGGTGGGAATGACTGGTATATTTTGACATGCTTATTTTATGCTCCCAAAAATTCCAACTTGCTTAAATATCTGGGCAGATGATTTGGGGCTGGTATGTGGTGCAAAGGAAGCACAAATTATGGTGTATGGTAGAACCGTTCAGGTAATCCTAAGGACCGAATCTTGTCATGATATCCTGTGTAGAACCGTACAGCCACAAGTCTATAAAATACAACTTGGCTAAGTAAATTTATCGAAACCCCCGAACTCATCTCATCGGTAGTGGATAGGAGTGGATATGCAAGGGCAAGAGAAGGCCTAAAGGGACACCAAGTAGAGGGTGAAGTTTTCTAGTCGTACTAGCGTTGAGGGGAGTGAAGCCCGAATAACACTAGTAACCGTGGTGAACATCCCGTGCAACATATGGGATGCACCGCAAGTGGGAGCAGCCCATAGGGTGAGATGACAAAAGGGACTAGATACTTTGAAAAGTCACTGTGATGGTCTACTCAACCACATGACTAAGGAATCGTGTGGGGCAATGAGTTGTTTGTCTCTTGTGGTGAAAGTGTACAAACTCTGCAGAGTCAAAACTATTCGAATAGCTGTGCCCACGGTCAAGGGTGGATATGGGAACTTAACCAGATATAGTTCTATTTTGAAAACTTTGTGGAAGATATTAGAAAAATGAAGGGTTGCAGAAAGTCCTGGTTTGAATTGCCCTGGGTGTCGCCCGAGTGAAATGGTAAGCGGTTATAACGCTCAAAGGTAAGCATATTGTAACATCCCAAAAATCCTCTTCCTGAAAAATTTAATTTCAAATTAATTATTTTAAAGTATTTCAATTTTATTTGGCTTTTATTTGGTTTTCTGAGTTTACTGGAGTTTAAAACCTATTTTTAAATTTAAAAAGTATTTTAAGTTAAAAATTAAATACCAACAGTAGTTGGAAATATTTTTATTAAGTCCAAAATGTCACCAGGAGCTTCTGTGAATTTTCTTGGAATTTTTGGAGGTATTTTCATATTTTTCTGAGGCCTAAATAATTCCTTAGCCTTTTCTAAAAAAATCAAAATCAAATTCTAAAAATTAAAAATCCAAAACCCTCTCCGGCCGACGCGTGGACGACCCAGATCCACTCGTCAGCCACTGTCGGTCTGTGAGCCGGCTGACATCTGGGCCCCGCCTGTCAGTACTTCCGCTGGCATGTGGGTCCAGAGCCCCTAGGGTCCCACCTGTTAGTGGCCAATAGCACCTGTGGCCACTGACAGAGGGGTCCCACTTGTCAGTGGCTGAGCAATAGGCTCACTGACATGTGGGCCCTACTGGCCATAGACACAGAGAATAAACAATAAAAGAAAAGATTAAAATGTAAATTCTGCAGTGGGCCCCACATGTCAGAAATTTAACAATTTTTGGATTTATTTGAACTGAGATCTTTAAATAAGCATAACTTACTCATTTTAACTCCAAATTGAGCCGTTCAAATTTCTAAATTTTTCTAAAATCATGAACTACTTAAATATGCCCTATATTTGAATTTTTGAATTTTATTTGAATTTTGTTTGTATTTATTTGTTTTGTTTACTCTGTCTTTTCAAGCGTAGATTCCTCCGTTGCCGAAGATTTCTCCGCTCTGTAGCAAGAAGACCCAGAGAGCGTGCAAGAAGACTAGTCTCCTTTGATCATTTTGAACCTATGTTTGTGAAATGTTTTAATTATTTTAAATTTATGTGCATCGTTATTTACATAGAATCTTAATTTTGTTTTAGCAAGTTAGTTAATCCAATCATTGCTATGCCCTCAATTGATGTTGAATACCATGTACCCTTGTAACCCTAGGATCATCTTTGTCTCATTAATGAGATTATTATTAAATCTTTGATAAATATTAGAACGGTAGTATAATGCTTACTCATGCTATTTAATTCTTTTGTAATCTTGAAATGGGAAATTATGTTTCATTATAATAATCTTTGTATTCAGAATTTAGTGGAAATTGGTGTTGCCACTGTTCTTTTAAAAATAAATAAAACGTAAAAGTTGGTTTAGACTGGGGTGGATGGTTGGTTTGGATGGGTGCGGTAAGCACGAGATTTTGTAAAGTGTATGTTCCGCCCTAGTCGATTAAGGACCGACGCTTGTGATTGTCCAGACTGAGCACTACCGTACAACCCCGAGTCTATATGGGTATGACCTAGCTAATTAAATCATGATAGTTTAGGTTAGGTGCCACCAGTGGAAAGTGGGTGCTAGGGATTTACTGTACTCATATGACGCAAGAGGGGGCTTCGGACTAGGTGGATTTAACCCTTCTGCGGTGAAACCTCAGCGGGTGGTGTCTAGCTAGACTAGAGTGAGGAGAAGGCTTTGTGATATTTTATTTGTGTCTCATGCCAAAGGAAGCGTGGTGACTGTTAAGATAATTTATCTCTTGGGGGTAAAGTTGTACAACCTCTGCAGAGTGTCAAACTATTCGAATAGCCGTGCCCACGGTCAAGGGCGGGCAAGGAATGCATTCACATGGTAGATCTTTGGTTTTCATTTTAAAAGCAAAATTTTGGTATTCCGAGAGTGGAGGGAACTCTCGGATGGTTGTCCTGGCGGTTGGAGCCAGTGTGGGTGGATATAACCCGCAGTTTGAAACTTTATCGGTTAGAGTTGGTTAATTAGTGTTGGTGGATAGAACCTTCACTATAAAATGCTTATTAGTTTCAGTTAAAGCAATTATTTGGTTAAAACAATGCCTTCAAAAATATTTAGTAATTAAAATAAAATATTGCTTTGTGCAAAAGAACCATATAACCCTCCTTTGTCAAGCCTTGCATCTACTGCATTTTTCCCAAGACTTGCGGAGTACTTTTTGTACTCACATGCTGCACTAAAAATCAACTCAGAGGAATACAAAGCTCAAGAGGGAGACTACGACTACTTCGCGTATGGATACGACGAAGGATTCGCGGAGTTCTAGGTCGCGTTTCCCCAGTCAATTGCCTGTGGCATATTGATGGGTCTTCGCTGGATTTATTTCTGCTTTCGCTTTGTTTTGTGAGTGTGTGAGGTCTTGAAACCTCAGTTGTAATAATGAGACCTTTCGGTCAGTACTCTCTATTATTGTAATAAAGCGTTGTTGGTTATGTAATCATTTCTGTTTGACTGTGTGCGCTAGCTTTGATCTGGGACTAGTGCTGTAATACACAGAGGGTCTGGGTTCGAAAACCCGGGGTCCCGACAGAGATGGTATCAGAGCCAATTTGATTGTAGGACGAGACCTAGATTAGAATGGCAAAACCTTAAGGACTTATATTTACAAAAGAGTATATTAAAAATACATAAGCTTCTTTGCTTCTACTCTTTTCTTACTTAGTATCTCGTTCTTGTCTTTATATTCACTTGTTAAATCTTTTTACTATGGCCGGTTCATCCTCTGCTGAGTCGTGGGACTATTACTCGCATGGCGAGAGTGCTGGAGCATCTGCTAGCCTTCTTCGGCAGCTTATGCAATGTATGGAGTATCGCCAGCCGCCTATCTTTAGGGGGCGGAAGCTCCGGATCCTGGATCGGGACTCTTGGTCGATGGACGTATTCCTGTATGCACGGGATGGGGAATTCAACTCCCACACATACCCCATCGAGCATCCTCGGACCCGCTGTTTCGATGCTATCCTGGACTCAGCTCACCTTGCCATAGCAGACTTGTGCCATCTTCACAAGGAAGCTTTGCATCAGTCACCCTTTTGTTTCTTCATCACCCCTCGAGCAGGACAGAGGTACCCGGAGCCCTTTGATATCCCAGTAGATGATCCACCAGTAGGCTGCCTGTGGGCATGTCCTGAAGGTCCCACCTGTGTGCTTCGTTCTTTTGCTGCTGCAATTTTAGTGATTTCGGCCTAGTCGGCCCATGAGTAAGTCTATTATAGTATTTATGCTTCCACATGATATGTATTTTGATGTCTATTACTGTAACTGTGAGCACTATCTATTGATCCAGGGAATAGTGCAGTATAATCACAGAGGATTCCGGATTATAAAATCTGGGTCTGACAAGTGATGATGTGTTATACATGTGACGGACATGTGTCGATAAACCAATGTAGTGCTTATGTACTAATCCCTTTACCTCATGATAGTAAATCGAACTCAAGGAGAGAAGTGTGACATCCTTTGATAGCTTGATCCTTCACTCAAACCTACAGTAGATTACTCAGTTGTGATTGACTCCTCAAACACATTCGACATGGCTATGCACTTCCTTAATCCAACCACATTGAGGGGCCCAAAGGTATCTCTCTCATTATATAGGAGGGGGAAATTCTATCTTGATCACTTATATTCCTCTGCATGTTTCATAGTAAAACTGAAAACTACCTTTATGACCACCCAGTTATGGAGTAGTTTGACATCCCCTAAGTAAACTATTACATCCCCTAAGTAAACTATTACACATGTAGGAAACTATGACGATCTCAGGTGTAAGCATTCCACATACACTATGTATGAAGCCAACTGATAACACTTAAGAATATAACAATTCTAACAATGTCTCATGGTAGATCAATACAGCACCATGTTCTCTAACATGTGTCTATATTATTGATTTGATATTCCATATCCATGATTCATGAAATATGATTATTAATCAATACATGTGCTGATTTGTAAATCATAATTGTCCCATATAATGACATAAGATTAGGGATGATTTAGAATAACATCAAAACATGAATAAAGAGTTCCATGAACAAGTTACATACTTGTTGATCAATATGAAAGACATTTATTCAATGGACAAAATAACATATTATTCAAAAGATCATATACATAAAAGTAATATAATTATCTCCACGATTGTCTCTAGGGCATATCACTAACATTTTGTTTCTCTGATTTTACTTCTTGTAGAGGGTTTAGGGTTTTTTTTTTGTCTTTCTCACTTGGTTTAAGGGGAGTTTGAATCTTTGTTGCATTCATTATAAAATATTGCATATCTAATTTTCTACAGTTAGCATTAGGTAATATCCATGGAGCTCTGACTATTACTCATATATGATATGCTACCATAAAATTGCTCTTTGCCATGGTTGGGGCTAGTTTAGCTTCATTTTTAACGACTTTCCATATGTAGCATAGCTCTTTACCATGCTAGCAAACTAAAAAATGCAAAACTTGAAGTAAAGCATGTCAATGTTTGACCTCATCATGATTAGTTTTGCTTGAGTGATAGTTTTATGATTTATGCCATGCCAAATATACTCTTTTGGATCTAGAATATAAATTGAGCTTTAGATGAGCTATACTAGTTCTTTGTTGAAGAATGAGTTTACATCTCCTAGGCTTTTGCAACTATGGTTGAGTATTACTTACGGACTCATGAGTAGCTCATTGTTCTTGAACTAGATAGTAAAATGAAAATGATTCCTTTTATGCACAAAAAAACTGATCTCACCAATTCTTTCCCATGAAATGACTTGACATTGCACTGGACATGAATTCAAGGGGTTTGGGGGTTTTTTGTCTTTTTCACTTGGTTTAAGGGGGGTTTGAATCTTAGTTGCATTCATTATAAAATATTTCATATCTAATTTTTTGCAACTAGCATTAATTAATATCCACAGAGCTCTGACTATTACTCATGTATGATATGCTGTCATTAAATTGCTTCTTGCCATGGTTGGGGCTAGTTTAGCTTCATGTTTAACAACTTCCCATATGTAGCATAGCCCTTTACCATGCTAGCAAACTGAAAAATGCAAAACTTGAAGTAAAGCATGTATATAAATTGAGCTTTAGATGAGCTATATTAGTTCTTTGTTGAAGAATGAGTTTACATCTCCTAGGCTTTTGCAACTATGGTCGAGTATTACTTACGGACTCATGAGTAGCTCGTTGTTCTTGAACTAGATAGTAAAAGAAAAATGATTTCTTTTATGCACGAAAAAACTGTTCTCACCAATTCTTTCTCATGAGATGGCTTGACATTTTACTGGACATGAATTCAAGAGGAGTTTTGGATGATCAAGACCACACTTTTCAACTTATAACTTGGAAGGGTTGACAAAGGCTTGATATATCGCACATGGCTCCTTATTAAAATAAAAAAATTGCAACCATTCCATTTGCATCATGCTCTTTCTTATACTTCTTCTTCATCACTCTTTCTTTTCAAAAGGGGAGAATTTATCTCTTGAATCAATTGTATTAACTAAATATATAAGAATTTGAACCTTGATAAATCCATTGTCAAAGGGGGAGAATTTATGCCCAAAATGCTTGCTATTCTTTAAAGAGGGAGAATCTTGCCCAAAACTCGGAATTCCTATAGGGGAGAATTAATCCTAAAATGGTAGAATTGTGCACTGACATAAAGAGAGAGGAGTTAAAACTATTTTTTGAGCATTTGTGGATTTCTTGAGTTTTTCCTTGATCTTATTGATCTCTTTTCACCGTAACCAAGGTCAAATAGAATAATTATTCTTCCATATCGACCTAGAATGAGATTTCCCTTTCTCTTGGTGAAGTTGAAGCTTTTTGTGAAAAACATGCTCTCTCTAGATGCTTCACTTTATTTCTTGCTCACTTGGTCTTTTTCGGTCTTTTTTACATCTTATGCACCAAGTAGAGCCCTCTTTGACAAAATGAACTTGTTTTCCAAAATTAACACGATCGTGCTCTCATTTGTATTTTTAGAGATACTAACAATGTGTTCATTAAGGGAGATTGTAGAACCATGTTGAGAATGTCCACAGTTCATATGTGTTGAATAATTGGCAATCGTATCGAGTTGAAGTTTAAATTTGTGAGAGTTTACAAGTGTTCAGCCTTGTCTGTGCTTGGCGGTCTACTGGTCTTTTGACCCGAATATGCAAATCTGGATTCTCTATGTATTCTGCACTAGTCCAGGATCACCCTAGTGCATACAGTAGAAATATAGATAAAATATCGACTATGATCATGATTAACTATGAAAGAGGAAAATATTATTAATTATTAGAGTGGAAATCTGATGGCCTAACAAAAACTGACAGCGAAGAACAACAATAAATGTAGTAGCCATTCAACATGCCCAGTGGCTCCTTGCACTAAGGTGGAGGCCATGTCGGCAAAGATGAAATGTAGCATGGCTACTCTAGCAAATAACTCCAGCGAACTCAACTCTGGTGATCTAGGGCGAGCTGGCGAGCGCGAAACAACAGAACAAGCAAGCAGGGCACAACGAAGATGATGATGATGATGGTGTGGTTTCTGGTGAAGGGATGAGACCGGCGACGTGCTAAGAGCTGTGGGGTATATCAGTCCTACGGCAAGATCGATGTCCAATGATCCTTGGTCCTCAACAAGACATGAAGAGGAAGGATGGAGCATGGTGATGCTTGGGCGGTGATCGGCGAAGGTGGAAGCTCATCGGTGCTCGGGCAATTACTCGGTGAAGTTCAGCGGTGGCAACTGTAACATCCCAAAAAGGGAACTATTGTAATTGCAAAAATTATAAAATCTTTTCGTTGTTTTCTCAGTGTATCTCAAAAATTTTTGGCCTCAATCGAACTTCTTAATTTGGTTTCTTGCCAAAAACTCGGTTAATAAAAATCAAAACTTTGGAATCAAGAACCAAGATTGAAAATCAAATTAAGAAAATCCGAATCCCCTTGGAAGTCTTAAATGCAAATCTAAAAATTGGAATCCAGATATTCAAAACCAAGAATAGAAATTGAAACCAAAATAAAATCCTTTCCATCCAATTTTCATATCCAAAAATTCAAATCCTGAAATTTAAGAATTACCTCTCAAAACTCGACAATCTTAAAATTCAAATGTTGAATCCAAAAAAGTTGAACCAAGTTTTCAAATTCAAAACCTAATTGCAAATCTAAATATGAAATTCAAAATTCGAAATTCCTTCTCAAATTTTTGGGCCCAACTCATTTAACCTCCTGGCCCAACTGTCCATTTCTCCTCGGCCATGGCCCACCTGGCCCAACTGCCGCCTCCTCCTTCCTCCTTCCTTCCCCTGCTCCGCTCCGAACAAGGAAGACTCCATGGTGAATATAGGTGGTGGCATCATGCTGGACTCAAACATGAGTCCCATTCAGAGAAGATGCAACCGACAAGCGGGTCCAGGTTGACAGACATGGTGGGATGGCGAAGGAAGGCGGGGGTGATGTGTGGCGATGTCTGCACTAGCTGGGCCGCGAGCGAAGAAGAAGATGGGCCAAGGCACGCGTGAAGCGGATCGGGCAGGAAGAGAAATATTTGACCCAAAGCCAAAATCTGAATTTTCTGGCATATCCGAATTTCAAAAAAATAGGAGAATTCAAATTGAGCTCAAATAAAATAGGTTTTGAATTAACTAAAGTTTAATTTATTCATTAAAACTTTTTAATTTCTAAAAATTCAAATTAAGCTTTTATTAATTCAAGAAATATCTAAATTATTATTTTTATTTTAAAAACTTGAAAAGGGCTCTGAAAACCAGAATGTTACAAACTGGCCAAATGGGTGATCTAACCAGTAGGAGCAGTCAGATTGGCCACCAGTTGGCAACTAGCAAACCCTTAGCACTTATGGATTTTGAGTTCTTTGATTCTTCTTGATTTAATCCAAAATCTTCGAGTGTGGCAGTACCAGGTTTAGGGTGCAATATGGCTAGGGTTCGGTCGTATCGGCTTCTAGTAGGTCATACTTATTTTTCAAAGAGGTGTTTTTGGGTTATTGACCGGCAATGTCATCCGACGGCATTTGATCATTGACTTCGCCATGACTGGTCCAACACGTATAACCCTTTTTGAAACCCCTTCGAATCAAGTGCACTTCAATTTGCCCTCGGTTTTTAAACATCTTTAAATTCTCGCAGTCAATGCATGGACAGTACATGTATTACACCCCCTTATTCAACATATCCTCCTCGGCAGCTCTTGTAAAAGCAGACACGCCATTAATGTACTCTTCACTCACACGGCTCGTGGCATACATCCAGCTTCGGCCCTACGTTACGTACATATATAACAACTTAGTATTAAAAATTAAATTAACTAATTATTACTACATATATACCGGCCACATGTATTATATTGAGGCTTAATTTGCTACCTCAATTCATATTATAAACACAACAGCTATTATATAACCAACAATTTTGCAAACCATCTTCAATTAATAACACTCACCAATTACTTAGATCTAAATTGTAATGCATGCAAAGAAAAAATACAATTCATTACTAACCATATCTAGAGCAACTAGGAAAGTATAAATCTTCAAAGCTCAATATCTGCCTCCTCCCACCAAATTAACTGGCCTGAAATCGCCAAGCTTGCTGTAACATCCTGATTTTCAGAGCCTTTTTGAAGCTTTTAAAAATAAAATTCACCATTTGAATTTTTCCGAAATTAATTAAAGCTTAATTGGAATTTTTATTAAATAAAAATATTTAATATGATTAAATTAAACCTTAACATTTGTCAAAAGTATTTTATTTGTGTTCCTTGTGTCACAAGGAATTTTTCTGTATTTTCTTGGATTTTTCGGAGTTTTTTTGAGCTCAATTTTAAATTTCCAAAAAAAAAGAAACAGGAGAGAATAAACAGTACCCGCGGGTACTGTTCATGCGTCTTCTCCAGCGCGCTCGATCTATCTCTCGCTCAATACAGTTTCCTTCCTTTTCCTCTCTCTTCATAACTTTCAATCGGGACCTTATTTCAATGTCCTCCCAAAAAGAAAGTTGTGCCAAATCATGTAAGGAATCCATCCCAATTGGCCTCTTTCCGTTTTGTTCATCTGTTTGCCTTTTATCTCCTATTTTCTAAAATGGACTCTAAACCGAAATCCGCGAATTGGAGCCGGTTTCTACCTCTTCCAAGCCTATAAATACGACCCCTTGACCCCTCTAAACCCATCCCAAGCCGTGGCAAGTCCCCTCAAAGGTCAGGACGCCGTCGGCATCGAGGTCCTTCGGTCCCAAATTTGCTCGTCGCGTCTCGAGCTATCCGGTGAGCTTTTCCGTGATCTTTTCGCGTCACATTGTGCCTTCATGTCCCATCTAGCTTCTTGCCAAGTTAATTTGGTTTTGGTGCAACAAATCTCCCGGAATCGAGTTTTCCCCAATCTAGGTTAAGACCGCTTTCCGACGTCGATTCATCACCTCCGGTAAGCTTTAGCCCTTTCCGTAATTTTTCTTAGACTTGCCTCATCGCGTTCTACGCCGTGCTCACTTCCTTTTCCCCGAAAAGCCTCCACAAATTTTTGCCTCCGAACCTCGCCATAGCCGCCAATGGCATCTCGTGTCCCCATCTATCCGGTGATGTTTTCTCCCAATCCGTTCACGTCATATTGTGCCAAACCATCCCAGGTAGCTACCCTCCAAATGGTTTTAGATTTCGTTCACCGAGCACCAAGATATTAAGATTTTGCTTTTCTCTTCCCGACGTCGTTCAAACGTCGTTTGCGTCATCTCCGGTGGGTTTCTGTCTGAGCCCACAATTTTTCTAGCTTCGCCAAGCCGTGTTCTAGCCCGTGCTCACCCTACTTCTCCATATTTTATGCCCGGGTTTTATTCCTCTCTCCCAACCATGTCGTTGTAGCCGCCCGTGCCGTCATTGTTCTCCGTTTGGCGTGCCATCGCTTCCAATGTGTGCCTTGGGTCCCTAGCAACCCATTTTGCTAGTTAGATTCACCACCCATGCCTCCACTCACCGAGGCTAGCCTTCTCTCCAAAAGTGTTGTGAACAGTAACTTTTGCTATTTTCCAGTATTTTCTCGCCCAGCAAACTTTAGATCGCTTGTTCTCCTTCATCCGAACTCCGATCAACCCGATTCTTTTTCCTAAATTCATCTAAAATTGAGCTCTATATTTTGGTTCTGGTTTTGTAGTTTTTGGAGTTCATTTGAATTTTGTTTGTAGTTATTTGCTTTGTTTGTTTGTCTTTTGCGCGTAGAATCTGACGTCGCCGAAGAGTTTGTCGAGCCGCAGCAAGAGGAACCAAACAGTGCACAGGAAGGCAAGTCTCCTTTGATCATTTTGAACCTATGTTTGTGAAATGTTTTAAATTATTTTAAAGTTATGTGCATCGCTATTTACATAGAATCTTAATTTTGTTTTAGCGAGTTAGTTAATCCAATCATTGCTATGCCCTCAATTGAAGTTGAATGTCATGTACCTTTGTAACCTTAGAATTTCTTTGTCTCAATAATGAGATTATTATTAAATCTTTGATAAATATTAGAACGGTAGTATAATGCTTAGTCATGCTATTTAATTCTTTTATAATCTTGAAATGAGAAATTATGTTTCATTGCAATAACCTTTGTATTTAGAAATAAGTGGTGATTGGTGTTGCCACTATTCTTTTACAAATAAATAAAATGTAAAAGTTGGTTTAGACTGGGGCAGATGGTTGATTTGGATGGGTGCGGTTAGCACGAGATCTTGTAAAGTGTATATTCCGCACTAGTCAATTAAGGACCGACGCTTGTGTTTGTCCAGACTGAGCACTACCATACAACCCTGAGTCTATATGGGTACGACCTAGCTGATTAACTCATGATAGTCTAGTTTAGGTGCCACCAGTGAAAGTGAGTGCCAGGGATTTACTGGTTATTCACAGTGAGGGACAGGGATTTACTGTACTCATATGGCGCAAGAGGAGGCTTCGGACTGGGTGGATGGAACCCTTCTGCGGTGAAACCTCAGTGGGTGGTGTCTAACTAGACTAGAGTGAGGTAAAAGCTTTGTGATATTTTATCTGTGTCTCATACCAAAGGAAGCGTGGTGACTATTAAGGTAATTTATCTCTTGGGGGTAAAGTTGTACATGCTCTGCAGAGTGTCAAACTATTCGAATAGCCGTGCCCACGGTCAAGGGCGGGCAAGGAATGCATTCACATGGTAGATCTTTGGTTTTCGTTTTAAAAACAAAAGTTTTGGTATTCCGAGATTGGAGGGAACTCTCGGAGGGATGTCCTGGCCGATGGAGCCAGTATGGGTGGATGTAACCCGCAGTTTTAAACTTGATCGGTTAGAATTGGTTATCTAGTGTTGGTGGATAGAACCTTCACTATAAAATGCTTATTAGTTTCAGTTCAAACAATTAATTGGTTAAAATAATGCCTTCGAAAATATTTAATGGTATTTGAAATAAAATGTTGCTTTGTGCAAAAGAACCATATAACCCTCCTTTGTTAAGCCTTGCATCTATTGCATTTTTCCCACGACTTGTGGAGTACTTTATGTACTCACATGCTGCACTCAAAAATAATATTCAGAGGAATACGAAGCCCAAGAAGGAGACTACGACTACTTCGCGGGTGGATTCGACGAAGGATTCCAGGAGTTCTAGGTCGCGCTTCCCCAGTCAACTGCCTGTGGCATATTGATGGGTCTCCGCTGAATTTATCTTGCTTCCGCTGTGTTTTGTGTGTGCGAGGTCATGAAACCTCCCTTGTAATAATGAGACCTTTTGGTCAGTACTCTGTATTATTGTAATAAAGCGTTGTTGGTTATGTAATCATTTCTGTTTGACTGTGTGCACTAGCTTTGATCTGGGACTAGTGCTGTAATACATAGAGGGTCCAGGTTTGGAAATCCGGGGTCCCAACACTTGCCTCCTGAGCGAAAGAGTAAAGCACCAGCTAGATCTGAATCGAAATGAAGACAGATGCGGTCTGAGCAGCGTAATAAATGCCTACTGCCATTATCACAGACGGTTTTTAATAAAAAACCGTCTGTGAATTATCACAGATGGTTTTTAATTAAAAAGCGTCTGTGATAACCAGCTTATCACAGACGGTTTTTAATACAGACCGTTTGTGATACTAAATTATCACAGACGGTTTATAATTAAGAACCGTCTGTGATACTGGTTTTCTCCAACGCCGCCAACACAGACGGTGTCCAAATTAAAACCGTCTGTGTTAGTGTTGGTCATAGACGGTTTTGTCAAACCGTCTGTGATTGGCTGTCTAGTATTAGGCTTTCTGTAGTAGTGCCCCTAGCATTGAAAAATGGCATGCAACAAATAGTTTCAAAATCTGAACCGTTCGTGCTGGCTCTCGACAGTCGAATACCAAAACCAACTTCCCAGGAAGAAAAATTGTAGCTTGAACGCCAGTTATAGATTAGTAAGTAATAGCGTTTTAGACATAGTCTCAAACAAGTAATGGAAGCTGCAGGTGTCATTGTCATATGTTGGCTATGCCTGCCCGCCTTGCCATCCTACTGTGCTGCGGACCCTGATTTGCTGAACAGACACCACAGAAGCTTCACTTAGAGCCGCCTCCTCCATTTGTTTGGTGTGCTTTTTTTTATATGCATGTCCACAGGAGTTTTGTGAATTTTTACTCTACAGTGGTTTCCTTTTTTTGTTACGAGGCACACCAAGCTCCCTTTTTGCTCGAGATCCTGCTTTACTGCTTATGTTATTTTCGATCGGTGCTCAGTGAACATATTCACAGTGGCATGTTACACTGGATGCAGTACTGCCATAGGTGGCTATTCAACTAGAAATGAGTTCAATTCTATATTAGCCCAGTGTGAAGTATTATGGAAACATGACACAACTAAAGCAACAACATTATACTAATGAGTTTTGGTTCGGTCCATCTGGTGGTGTCGGAGGTGCCCACACCTCCGGTACATCTGACCGTCCATGAAAGAGGGGTATAACCGTATTTTTATGTCTGTTATGTTTAAAGAAAGACTCCACGTTCTGAATGTTTGCAGCCTGCATAGCCTAGACAGTTCAGATTGCCGACACCACATCCTCGTCGGTCTACGCGGCGCCCTCTGCCACCGTCCTCCCCGCACGGCCACCCTCCTGCCGCGCACCTCCATCCTCGGCCATCTCCACCCTCACTTCCTGCTCCCACTAAGCCCCCTCCCCGAATACGCCGCCCGCTGCCCCGCCCGTGCCGCCTCCAGCGCCATCGCCCAACACGCTCACCGACCCATCTAGGACACCATCAAGCATGACCTCGCCCGCATCATCAGCAACTTCAAGCTTGCCGTCTTCCCCAACCCCTACAGCAAGGACCCCGGCAAGCTGTCAGGGAATGGGACCTCTAGGGTCATTCTTCCTCGTTGTTTTCCTGGTCCACCTCCGTTAAGCAGGAACCTACTCTCGCTCCACAACCAGGTCTGGTGTTAGCTTTTGTGTGGATCTTCGCCATCTGCTGTATATTCCTTCAGTGGTATCAGAGCGAAGCTGCGTAGTTTGTGGTCTGGATCATGCGCTTGTAGCTGATATGTTGTGTTGTAGATCTAGTCAATTTTCGGCATATTTTAATCCAGAAATTCAGCATATAAAACATGACATACAAAAGCATGAGTGATTCAACGATGATGTATTCATATTCGCTAACAAATAAGCTAACAGCAGCACCTATTAACATATTCATAGCGCACAGAAACAAATACACCAGACAAGGTTTCAGGTTATACCCTCGGGCGGAGCCAGTGTCGGTGACACCGGAGGCGCCATTACCATCAGTCGACATGATGGCCTATTCGATGTAGTCGATCGAGGCTTGATGCAGGACGAGGCGTGATGCTGGAAGATGTTCGCCGTGCAGTTTCGCGTACAGTTCACCACCAGGAAGTAGATGACGTGCGTCATAGATTGAGCAGTCGCACCAATGCGCTCCCCAAAAACTTGATCGCCCGTCTACCCGTGCAGGTACGCAAACAAACAGAGTTTCGGAGGCCTACTCGCCCAACACAGAATGAGAATACTCTTCTCTCTAATCCCTCGTATGGAGTGGAGAGTTCTTTTGTAACAGCAAAAATGAAGAGGCCAGAGTAACTGCAGCCATTAGTCACTAGTAACTGCATCCATTACTCGAAAGTAACTGCAGCCATAATACACTAGTAACTGCACCGTTACTACCAGGAGTCAGTGCGTTTTGATTTTCGAATAGATAAAGAAAAACGTGCCCGCACCCAACACGCCTGCGCGCACACACACGCACCGCACGGCACGGCACGGCACGGCTCGGCTCGGCTCGGCGTGGCGAGGTGAGCGAGCAAGCGCGCGCGTGTATTGGCTCTCTCCAATTTCACAAGGGGGTTACCACGTTCCACCTTTTAAAGTGGTGTAACTCCCATTCAATTCTCCATATGGGACTAAATAGTTTTTCCATGTGGGCCTGGGAATTTCATTTGATTAATTGCTAAATTAAATGGACCAAGCCCAATTAATCCAACAATCCCCACCAAATTTCAAGGCACACGAGAAATGCTCTCTGTTCTGCTGTTGTTTGATATACTAGTGTTTCGATGGAGACTGTTAAGTTGAACATCCACCTAGGAATGGAGTTATACTCATCCACAACTGAACAATGGACTATGCCTTGAATTGACAGTTTTGTGCGAACAAGCTTTACCCAAATCCTTTACTAGTACTAGGTTGCCTAAAGCATCCCCTCTAGTTGGAGCGTATAAGTCATACTCCATGCCTATTCATGAGTATCTAGAGATCACCCAAATCTCATAGACTATGACCAGCAGTCGAACTCATATAGGTGTGTTCCTTCTAAGATGTCCTGTAGGCCGACATCTCTGCTCTAAATAAGCCACTCGGATCACATTGAGGTAAAAACCAACCTGCCATACAGAATAGGAGAGAAGCGCATCATTGAAGAAATGAGCCATGTAAAGGTCTCTCCTCCCAGTCAACCAACAGCTTGTTTCACCATCCTACTTCACGGGATCTCCGATCACGTAGAACAGGTTACCACTGTGCTATGACTCATGTGGGTCTCAGGCCCATCTCACTCGATGCACTATCTATCACATTACATGATAAACCCTTTGCAAATTGGTCGGCCAGATTATTAGCTGTCTGGACATAGTCTAGCGCTATCACTCCGAAGTTTTTCAGCTTTCTGACAGACTTCAACCGCCTCTTAACATGCCTAGATGACTTCATGTTGTCCTTAGAACTGTTCATCTTGATAATTACAGTTTGATTATCACAGCTCATCAGGATAGCCGGTATCGGTTTTTCAACCACCGGCAAATCCATAAGGAGTTCGCGAAGCCACTCAGCCTCAACAGTTGCGGTATCTAACGCTGTGAGTTCTGCTTCCATGGTTGACCTCGTTAAGATGGTCTGCTTGCAAGACTTCCAGGAAACAGCACCACCTCCAAGTGTGAACACATATCCACTCGTGGCTTTTATCTCATCAGCATCAGAGATCTAGTTTGAATCATCAGAGCCCTCGGTACCTTTGGGTACCCAGCATAGTGAATTCCATAGCTCACGGTTGCTTTTAGATAGCGCATCACTCTCTCAAGAGCACGCCAATGATCATCTCCCGGATTTGAAACAAATCGGCTTAGCTTGCTCACAGCAAATGAGATGTCAGGTCTCGTAGCACTAGCTAAATACATCAATGAGCCAATGATCTGAGAGTATCTCAATTGATCCCTTGTTATTCTTCGGTTTTTCCTCAGTAACACACTAGGATCATAAGGAGTAGGAGCAGGCTTGCAGTCACTATAACCAAAGCGACTCAAGACCTTCTCTACATAGTGAGATTGCACAAGTGTAACCCCACCATCACCTCCTCTCAGTAGCTTAATGTTAAGAATCACATCAGCCACTCCCAAATCTTTCATCTCAAAACTCTTGGATAGAAAGTCCTTGACCTCCTCAACCACATTGAGGTTGGTCCCAAAAATCAGTATGTCATCAACATACAAGCACAAGATCAATCCTTCTCCCCCACCATAGCGATAGTACACACATCTGTCGGCTTCATTCACAACAAAGCCAGCAGATGTCAAAGTTCTGTCGAACTTCTCATGCCATTGCTTAGGTGCTTGCTTTAGGCCATACAAAGACTTTAACAACTTGCACACCTTTCCTTCTTGACCTTCTACCACAAACCCGTCTGGCTGATCCATATAAATCTCCTCATCCAACTCTCCATTTAGGAAAGCTGTCTTAACGTCCATTTGATGAACGAGCGGACCATGAGAGGCAGCCAGGCAAGTAGTACTCGAATTGTGGTCAATCGGGCAACAGTGAATAAGTATCAAAGAAGTCCTCGCCTTCTTTCAGGTATAACCCTTGGCCACAAGTCTTGCCTTGTACTTTTAATTGTACCATCAGGCCTAAGCTTTTCTTGAAAACCCATTTACATCCTACAGTTTACACCCATAAGGACGGTCAACGACTTCCCAAGTTCCATTAGACATAATAGAGTCCATCTCACTCGCATCGCTTCCTTCCAATAGTCGTGTCGGAGAAGAATATGCCTCTTCAATGGTTCTTGGAGTATCATCCACGAGGTATACAATGAAATCATCACCAAAAAACTTTGCAATCTTCTGTCTCTTACTCTTTCGAGTAACTTCATCGTTATCCTCCTCAGGATTTTCCATAGGCGTTTCCTCAACATGTTCTATCGGTATAAAAGAATCAAGGGAAATTATAGGTTCTTGACTAGATGAGCTAGGTACATCACATTTCATAGGAAATTCATTCTCAAAAAATGTACCATCTCTGGACTCTATGATTGTACCAACACGCATGTCAGGTACTCCAGTTTTTATAATTAAGAACCTATAACCCACGCTATGCATAGCATAACCAAGAAGTACACAATCTACGGTTTTTGGTCCAAGTTTGCGCTTCTTGACAATTGGCACGTTAACTTTGGCCAAACATCCCCAGGTGCGCAAGTATGAGAGAGTCAACTTCTTCTTTTCCCATTCCTCGAATGGTGTTACTTCTTTGTTCTTTGTAGGAACTCTATTCAGGACATGACACGCGGTCAATATAGCCTCACCCCACCATTCCTTAGAAAGTCCCGCAGTGTCTAACATAGCGTTAACTAAATCAGTTAGAGTGCGGTTCTTTCTTTCGGCAACCTCGTTTGATTCGGGAGAATAGGGAGGCGTCCTCTCATGAATAATTCCATGTTCCTCGCAGAATAAAGTAAACTCATGTGAAAAATACTCTCCCCCACGATCAGACCTTACCCGCTTGATTTTCCTCTCAAGTTGGTTTTCTACCTCAGCTTTATAGATCTTAAAGTAATTCAACGCTTCATCTTTTGTTTTCAATAAGTACACATAGCAAAATCTAGTGCAATCATCTATAAGCATCATGAAATATTGCTTTCCACCTTTAGTCAGCACGCCATTTATCTCACACAAATCGAAATGAATGAGTTCTAACGGTGCCAAATTCCTCGCCTCTTTTGCTGCCTTGTGAGGCTTGCGAGGTTGTTTCGATTGAACACAACATGGCACTTAGAACCTTTGACCAAAGTAAATTTCGGGATTAAACTCATATTAGCTAAGCGCGTCATACACCCAAAATTAACATGACAAAGTCGTGAATGCCAAACATTAGATTCATCATCATAGTTACACACATGGTTCACAAATTTATTATAGGATTCCATCAAAGAAAAACGGAACAAGCCTCCGCTCTCATAGCCTTTACTAACAAATGTTCCATACTTAGACACGACACATTTATTGGACTCAAATGCAAGCCTAAAACCATCTCTACACAGTAGAGATCCGCTGACGAGATTCTTCTTTATGGAGGGGACATGCTGCACGTTCTTCAACTGCACGGTCTTTCCCGAAGTAAACTTCAGATCGACCGTACCAACACCATGAACAGCGGCATGCGATCCGTTCCCCATCAACAAGGAGCAACTTCGACCAACCTGATAAGATGAAAACAAGGAAATATCAGCACACACATTAATATTAGCACCAGTGTCAACCCACCACTAAGGTGATTGACAAACAGAAAGAACTGTAGGTAAATAATTACCGTACCCCGATGTTCCTCCAGCATCACTAATAACCATGTTGGCAGACTTCTTCTGCTTATCCTTGCGGTCTGGACAATGCTTAGTGCAATGGCCAGAATCACCGTACACAAAGCAGCCGCCCTTTCCTTTGCCTTTCTTCTTAAACTCAGTAGTAGCCTTGGGTTTGACAAAAGGCTTATTTTTCTTCTTACTGTGGGAAGCCTGAGGGTTCTTCTTCTGCACCAAATTGGCACTAGAACCTCCCTCAGCAGCAACTTTCTTGCCATGAGTATCTTTTGCGCTCGCCTTCTCTTCAACACCAAGAGTACCAATGAGATCAGTAACACTGAACTCCTGCCTCTTGTGTTTTAGAGAGGTAGCAAAATCCGACCAAGAAGGTGGTAACTTGGCCATAATACCGCCAGCCACAAACTTGTTCGGTAACTTGCACTTATTATTCTCATGCTCCTTTGCCAGCGCCTGAATCTCATGAGCTTGTTCTACTACAGAACGGTCATCGACCATCTTGTAGTCATAGAACTGCTCCATGACATACAGACTCATCGCCAAGATCGGAAACTCCGAACTTGGCCTCAAGTGCATTCCACATCTCTTTGCCCGTAGGCAAATGCATGTACACATCCACAATGTTATCTGCCAGTATGTTGATAAGTGCACCTCGAAACAAGTTATCCGCTACATTGAACTTACGTTCGTCCTTAGCAAATAGAGGCTCAACGGGCTTGCCTTGTGCAACATGAAAACATTCCATAGCAGTAAACCACAGGATCGCACGTGCACGCCATCTCTTAAAATTGGAACCATCAAACGGAGGGTGCGGCTTAAGCGACGCAACAAAGCCAACTACCGAAAAAGACCTTTCAAGTTTTTGGATTGTTGTAGATCTAGTCAATTTTTGGCATATTTTAATCCAGAAATTCAGCATATAAAACATGACATACAAAAGCATGAGTGATTCAACGATGATGTATTCATATTCGCTAACGAATAAGCTAACAGCAGCACCTATTAACATATTCATAGCGCACAGAAACAAATACACCAGAGAAGGTTTCAGGTTATACCCTCGGGCGGGGCCAGTGTCGGTGACACCGGAGGTGCCGTTACCATCAGTCGACATGATGGCCTATTCGATGTAGTCGATCGAGGCTTGATGCAGGACGAGGCGTGATGCAGGAAGATGTTCACCATGCAGTTTCGCGTACAGTTCACCACTAGGAAGTAGATGACGTGCGTCACAGATTGAGCAGTCACGCCAATGCGCTCCCCAAAAACTTGATCGCCCGTCTACCCGTGCAGGTACGCAAACGGACGGAGTTTCGGAGGCCTACTCGCCCAGAACCCTTTGCGCGCAAGGTACTGGACCGGAGATTGCAGAGAACAGCAACAACACAGAACGAGAATACTCTTCTCTCTAATCCCTCGTATGGAGTGGAGAGTTCTTTTGTAACAGCAAAAATGAAGAGGCCAGAGTAACTGCAGCCATTAGTCACTAGTAACTGCATCCATTACTCAAAAGTAACCGCAGCCATAATACACTAGTAACTGCACTGTTACTGCCAGGAGTCAGTGTGTTTTGATTTTTGAATAGATAAGGAAAAACGCGCCCGCACCCGACACGCCTGCGTGCATGCACATGCACACGCACACGCACTGCACGGCACGGCACGGCTCGGGTCAGCTCGGCGTGGCGAGGCGAGCGAGTGAGCGAGCACGCGCGTGTATTGGCTCTCTCCAATTTCACAAGGGGGTTACCACGTTCCACCTTTTAAAGTGGTGTAACTCCCATTCAATTCTCCATGTGGGGCTAAACAGTTTTTCCATGTGGGCCTGGGAATTTCATTTGATTAATTGCTAAATTAAATGTACCAAGCCCAATTAATCCAACATGTTGTTTGTAGTAGATGTGATCTATTACTGTTCTTATGCTAGGTTCATGTGATGGATCTTTCGGTGCATAGGTTGATTAGATCAATCGGTCATAAGGGGTTGAAATAGGTATGAGTTGATAGCATCATGTGGCCAAAAAAGATTAGTTCGTGCTCCTTCTTTGATTACACACGACTTGCCACTACCGGCTAGAATTACCATCGGGGCTAACTGCGCACACAGTCAGTAGATCGAGCCAACAGATCGAGGTCTTGTGTTGCGGTCTCCTCAAGTATACCGATCGCGATGATCAATGTGATTGATCTAATAAAAATTGAGACATTTTGAATGGCTCGGATTTGGGTTGATTTGATCGGCCCGATGAGATTTTCATAGCGATTTCATAGAAGCGATCTATGTAATTCTGTGAGGTTTTCAGGGCGCTGCCCTGAAACCCGCGGGGGACCACCGTTGCGTACACGCATAGATTATTATACAAACATATTCATGTCAGGGCGGTAGAATGCGTTCTACGCTTAACTTGTTTTTGCAGGGAATGATGTGAATGGTATGGCATAGATGTATATATGATGCATGTGTGTTTTGGCGGCCTATGTGTCGTATTAATCACAGCTGGGTTGAGGCTGTTCTTTAATTGTATAACGACCTGTGTGTCGACTTGTGATGCTTGCGCTCCTCATGTAATTCATTTGCTAGCTATTAGTTGTAATAGTTTAGTTCTTTACCATGGAGGCTTCAAGCATGATGACAAAAAGGACAGGAAGTGTGGCGAAGGACATCACCGTGGAACCATGGCGATGGCGACCACTACGATTCAAAAGGCCATACCATTCACAGTATAATGTAATTATATGCATGCGATGTTTATTTCCTGTCATACTATTCTTTCATGCCATACCTGTAGAGGATGTTTTTTTCATGACAGAATAGCTTCCCTTAGAAAAATTAAGAATTTATTTGATGCCCTTCCAATTGCTGCGCCTATAAGAATTATGATCATTGTTTGGTAGGTCTGCCAAAGCAGAGTACCATCAACTATCTTGATCTAATAGGGTGGATGTCGGACATCCACATGCATAGTATTGGTTTACTTGACAAGGCTATCAAATTGGATTTGGGCCTTGGGGCATGGTGTTGGGAGCCAGGGCATTGGATGCCACCCAACAAACAAGAGTCATATAAGATGTGATTAGCAAGCGTTGCTTACCTACGTCAATAGGTTTCTAGCGGTGATGCCAAAGCTCACTAGAACTTAGATGAACGTGGATCTTGACCACTATATGTCGTTAGAGGGAAGACAATTACAAAACATATAGTGGGAGTGTCTTTTGTTAAATTGTTTAATGGAAGATCAAACATGAACATAGTGCTGAACTTTGCTTGTTTATTTTCTATTGTAGATCATGGCTGCTTCTAGTAACAATTCAGGTTTTAACTTGCGATCTGTTCTTGAGAAACAAAAATTAATGGAACAAATTTTATTGATTGGTACCGCTACCTGAGAATTGTTCTCAGACAAGAAAAAAAGGAATACGTTCTTGAGCAACCCTACCCCGATGAACTCCCTAAGGGTGCAAACGTTGCCACCCGCAAAGCTTATGAGAAACACTGCAATGATTCACTCGACGTTAGCTATCTCATGCTTGCTACCATGTCCTCTGAGCTTCAGAAGCATTATGAGAATGCAGATGCTCACACTATGATTGAAGGACTATGTGACATGTTTGAGAACCAAGCTAGGACCGAGAGGTTTAACATTTCAAAGTCCTTGTTTGCGTGCAAGCTGGCGGAAGGTAGTCCAGTTAGTCCTCATGTGATCAAGATGATTGGTTACATTGAGAGCTTGGAGAAGCTTGGTTCTCCCCTTAATCCTGATCTGGCTACGGATGTTGTTCTCCAATCTCTCCCTCCGAGCTATGAGCAGTTCATTACGAACTTTCATATGAATAACATGGAGAAATCATTAACTAAATTGCATGGGATGCTTAAGACAGCAGAGGATAGCATTAAGAAAAACACCAATCATATGATGATGGTTCAGAAGGAGAATAAAAAGAGGAAGCTTGGACGCCCAAAGGCAAACGCAAAGGAAAGGTTCCTAATGAGCACCCTAGCTCTAAGCCAAAGCCAAATGGGAAGGTCAAATCTGGCCCTTCTCCTGATGATGAGTGCTACCACTGCCATGTTAAGGGGCATTGGTCTAAGAATTGTAAGAAATATTTGGAGGATCTGAAAAAGAAGAAGGGAAGCGAGACTTCTGCTTCAGGTATAAATGTTATAGAAATTAATCTTGCAATTTCTTCTGGTGAATCTTGGGTATTTGATACTGAATCAATGATTCATACTCGCAAATCGTTGCAGGGTCTAAGAAGGACTAGAAGTTTTGCGAGAGGCGAGTTGGACGTGCGTGTCGGCAATGGAGCAAAGGTTGCTGTACTGGCTGTCGGCACTTATCACTTGTCATTACCTTCAGGATTAGTTTTGGAATTAAATAATTGTTATTACATTCCAGTATTGAGTAAGAACATCATCTCTTCTTCATGTTTGGAGGAAGATGGTGGTTATGAGTTCGTAATAAAGAACAAATGTTGTTCATTTGAATGATATACTCTATGCACATTGTCCATTGATGAATGGGTTATATGTTCTTGATCTTGAGGATAAGCCTGTCTATAATATTAATGCAAAGAGGCTGCGGCCTAATGATTTGAATCCCGCTTTTATTTGGCATTGTCGCTTAGGTCATATAAATGAGAAACGCATAGAGAAGCTACATAAAGATGGTCTACTCAACTCATTTGATTTTGAATCATTTGAGACATGCGAGTCTTGTTTACTTGGCAAGATGACAAAGGCGCCTTTCACCGGTCATAGTGAGAGGGCAAGTGACTTGTTGGGACTTGTACATACCGATGTATGTGGACCAATGAGCTCAGTAGCCAGAGGTGGTTTTCAGTATTTCATTATTTTTTACCGATGACTTTAGTAGATATGGATACATCTACTTAATGAGGCACAAGTCTGAATCATTTGAAAAGCTCAAAAAATTTCAGAATGAAGTACAAAATCAGCTAGGCAAGACAATTAAAATTCTGCGATCTAATCGTGGAGGTGAATATTTGAGCCATGAATTTGGTGAACATCTAAAACATTGTGGAATTGTTCCACAGCTGACTCCGCCTGGCACGCCTCAGTGGAACGGGGTATCTGAACGGAGGAACCGAACCTTGTTAGACATGGTTCGGTCTATGATGAACCAATCTGATCTTCCATTGTCCTTCTGGGGATATGCTCTAGAAACTGCTGTGTTTACACTAAACAGAGTTCCATCTAAATGGGTGGAAAAGACACCATACGAGAAATGGACCGGGAAACGTCCTGGATTGTCTTTCCTTAAGATATGGGGTTGTGAGACTTATGTGAAACGTTTGACGTCTGATAAGCTCCATCCTAAATCTTATAAATGCTTCTTTGTTGGGTATCCTAGGAAAACCAAAGGATATTATTTTTACAATCGGGAAGAAGGCAAAGTGTTTGTCGCTCGGAACGGTGTCTTTTTGGAAAAAGAGTTTCTTTCAAAGGGTGTTAGTGGGAGCAAGGTGCAGCTTCAAGAAATTCGGGAAACACCTAAAAATGTTTCAGCTCCTATTGAACCTCAGCAGGATGTACAAGATGTTGTACAACCGGTTATGGAGACACCGCCCCCACGTAGGTCTACAAGGGCACGTCGCGCAACTGAAAAGTTCACGCTCCTAATCACGGGACAACGCGATATATTGTTGTTGGACAATGATGAGCCCAAGAGCTACACAAAAACAATGATGGGACCAGACTCTGAAAAATGGCTTGGAGCCATGAGGTCCGAAATAGAATCCATGCATGATAATCAAGTTTGGAACTTGGTGGATCCACCTGATGGTGTAAAAACTATTGAGTGTAAATGGGTTTTTAAGAAAAAGATAGACATGGATGGAAATGTTCACATCTATAAGGCACAATTGGTGGCGAAAGGTTTCAAGCAAATTCAAGGTGTTGATTATGATGAAACGTTTTCACCCATCGCTATGCTAAAGTCTATTCGGATCCTCCTAGCGATTGCTGCCTATTTTGACTACGAGATTTGGTAGATGGATGTCAAAATGGCTTTCCTAAATGGAAACCTAAGCGAGGATGTGTACATGACACAGCCTGAGGGTTTTGTTGATCTGAAAAATGCTGGGAGAATATGCAAGCTTCAGAAGTCCATTTATGGATTGAAGCAAGCATCTCGGAGTTGGAATCTTCGTTTTGGTGAAGTAGTCAAAGGGTTTGGCTTCATTAAGAATGAAGAAGAGCCTTGTGTTTACAAGAAGGCTAGTGGGAGCACACTTGTTTTTCTGGTTTTGTATCTAGATGACCTATTATTGATCGGAAATGATATTCCAATGCTAGAAGCTGTGAAGTCTTCTTTGAGAAAAAGTTTCTCAATGAAAGATCTCCAAGAGGCAGCTTACATTTTGGGCATAAAGATCTATAGAGATAGATCAAAGAGGCTAATTGGATTAAGCCAAAGTACATACATTGACAAGGTATTGAAACGGTTCAATATGCAAGATTCCAAGAAAGGTTTCTTGCCTATGTCACATGGCATTAGTCTTAGCAAGACTCAGTGTGCTTCAACAGTTGATGAGCAAAAGAAGATGAGTGCGATTCCGTATGCCTCACCCATCGGATCCATCATGTATGCTATGCTTTGTACGCGCCCAGATGTTTTATATGCTCAAAGTGTTACGAGCAGGTATCAATCTAGCCCCGGTCTAGCTCACTGGGTGACTGTAAAGAATATTCTTAAGTACTTTAGAAGGACTAAGGATATTTTCCTTATTTTTGGAGGTGAAGAAGAGCTCGTTGTAAAAGGTTACACCGATGCTAGTTTCCAAACTGATAAAGATGATAGTAGATCGCAGTATGGTTTTGTGTTCTGCCTCAATGGAGGGGCAGTGAGCTGGAAAAGTTCCAAGCAAGAGACGGTAGCTGATTCGACAACTGAGGCCGAGTATATTGCAGCTTCTGAAGCTACAAAGGAAGCTGTTTGGATCAGAAAATTTGTTTTTGAGTTGGGTGTGATCCCTAGTGTGTCCAGTCCAGTGGATCTCTATTGTGATAATAGTGGAGCCATTGCGCAAGCAAAGGAGCCTAGATCACACCAAAAGTCCAAACATATACTTCGGCGCTATCACCTTATCCGTGAGATCATTGATAGAGGTGAAGTGAAGATTTGCAAGGTGCACATGGATTTGAATGTTGCTGATCCATTGACGACGCCTCTCCCACAACCAAAGCATGAGGCACACACGAGTGCAATGGGTATTAGATACTTACATGATTGACTCTAGTGTGAGTAGGAGATAATTGTATCAAGTCTATGTTTATGAAATTTTGAATAAGGTGTTATTTGGTTCCTTGAATAATGATTGTATGCATTGATTGGCAAGTATGTGACTTGTTCGTGAAACTCTTTGTTTTATTTAATGTTATTCTAAAGATCCCTAGTCTTATGTCATTACGTGGGACAACAATGATTTATGGACTAGCACATGTATTGATTGATGATCATGTTTCACGGATCATGGATATAGGAATATCAAATCAATAATCTGGACACATGTTGGAGAATATAGTGTTGGATTGACCCACTCTGAGACGTTGCTGGGATTGTTATGTTAATATGTGCCATCAAGCGATCTCGAGTGGTATACCTACTGGATCCTTCGACCTGAAATCGCCATTGTTTCTCACTGTGTGTAGTGGTGCGCTTTGGTGCTGCCAAACACTACTCCGTAACTGGGTAGCTATAAAAGTGGTCTTCAGGTGTATCATGAAACATGGAATGGGATGTGAGCGGATTAAGATGGAATTTGCCCTCCTACATAACAGAGAGATATCTCGGGGCCCCTCGATGTGGTTGGATTAGGGAAGTGCATGGCCATGCCAAGGTGATTAAAGAGTTAATCACAATGTGACTAAAGGGTTAGTCATGAGTTGTAATCAACCACAAAATCGAGTGAATGGTTGAGCTATCATAAGGGTGGCATGAATCTCGCCTTAAGTTCGACTGGTATCGTGTGGCGAAGGGATCCAAGTGTGTGTATATCAAGATTTAGCCGATATGATCTTAATGTGTATTCGGGAGTCAATATGCCCTTCTAGGTGCCACTATTGACTTATGGCTTGAAAAGGGTTTTCGGGTCATGGCTGTCTACACATGAACCTAATGGGTCACACACTTAAGGGGTTGGAATTGGAAAGCTTGCCTATATGATTGTATCTAGTGCAAGTGGGAGATTGTTAGTGATGTGCCCAAGAGGCAATCATAAACAATTCGGTTTTATAGGCTATAAGGGATATTGATCCATATGGGATTAGGGTTCTAATGGGCCTACAATGTGGAAGCCCATTAGCATGCTCTATAAATATGTGGAGACGGGGCTGCAGGTAGAATAGACTACTGCCCTGAAAACCCTGGCCGCCACCTCCCCTCGGCCGTATCCCGAAAGCCTAGCGGGGCGCGCGGTGCTAGCACACCAGGGCACGGCGTTTCATCCCGAATGTGTGGACTCCGTGGAGGCGCCGCTGCTGTTGCTGCTGTGCTGATCGGCGAGAAGCACAAGGCTATTGCTAGGACGCGAGGAGGAGACATTCAGTTCGTGAAACGATCGACTACTTCTTCTTCATCAACGCGCATCTACGTTGGACCAGGCTGCTCCAACTCTTCTTCCGCTGCGCAGCGCATCTAGTGGTACCTATCCATGACTCCCTTATACGCATGTTTTCTAGTTGAACGTGGTAGAAAATCAAATATTGTACCTAGCGTAGCCTACCCGTTCTCCTTCAGAGACTAGGCATGTTGATCAAGTTTTGGGGTAGAACAGATAGACTCCAGCACTCTGATTTATTTTATTTTGTAAATAAACATATATAGGTGGGACTGCTTCTGATTTTATTTTATTTTGTAGACTAAAACATGTGGAACTACGTCCGAATCATCACGAAATAAAATCAGAAAGTATCTTAATCACTCCTTCCATGGCTCAATAATTACGATGTTAAGCCCTCTTCATGCATTACTACATGAACTATCTATCTTCTAATACTATAAACCACCAGTTAAAATTATGCTACATCCACCCAACAATTACCTGCTCCACAGTCATGACCTTAACTACGTTCACACCACAATATGCACCCATAATTATACCATCCTAAAAACGTTCGCACCAGATTAACTCTCCTTTATTCTCTCTCCTTACTCAACCATATCCAACGGTTATCCTTCAATGCATCTGCAGTATCCCTCCTCCTTGCCTCCCCAAACTTCTTCGCTTAAAAAACACCCGTTCCCTCCGTTTCCCTCCCCCCATCTCCTCCCCGCCGCCGCCGCCGCGCCCGATGCGAATCCTCACCGCCGCGGCGAAACCACCCCGTACAACCCGCTGTTTCCCTGCCCCCTACCACCTCTCCACCACCACGACCACCTCCACCTCCTCCTCCCAGCACTGCTCCTCCTACGACCCTACCGCGCAGTTCCTCCCCTCCCACTCCCACCACCACCGCCTCCTCTCCCACGCCCTCACCTCCTCCCCGCACCCAGTCCGCTTCGCCGCTGCCTCTCGCCTCGCTGCGTCGTCCCCGGCCCTCCGCCCCTTCGCCTCCATCCTCCTCGCGGCTCTCCTCCCGGGCGCCTCCCCGGACCTCCTCGCCTGGTGCGGCTCCCGCGGGGGCAGCGGGAGGTACGCCGCGCTCCACGCCTTCCTCGCCGCCGGCATGGCATCCGAGGCGTTCGACGTGCTCGCCCGCGTCCGCCGCGGCGGGAAGACGCCCAGCCTGTCCGCGCTGGCATCACTGCTGCGCCTCCTGTTCCGCGGCGGGGAGGTCCGCACCGCATGGAAGGTGTTCGAGGAAATGGCCGCGAGGGGTCCGCGGCCGAGCCTCGCCACCTTCAACGCCAACGACGACGACACTGTATACAGATCCTAGCGAGTAGCGACCTTGTAGACCTCGGATGCAGATCTCGGCAACCCCTTTGGTCTTTGCCCATCATCTCCGCCCTCTCATCTGCCAGGTGATATCCATCTGTTGCTCTCTCCTCTCTCGCCCATCTGCTACTCTGTGTCTCTCTCCTAGCACCCAAACTCTACACCCAACACTTCAATTGTTCTTCTAGCTCCCGCCCAACTCAAGCTCCAGGCGTTCTGGCTCTGCCCATCATGGATTGGATCTTGCATGTTGTTTATGATGTGTTGTGCTTTCAAGAAAATGTTGCAATGGATGGTTATTTAATTATTTACACTTTATCATTCGAGTTTCCATCCGCTTTGTTACAGATATAAGAGAATCTTTTGTATACGCAACCATAGGTTATAGATTCAGGGACATGGAAGCATTATTTATGTTTTCTACCAATTTATTTTGATGGATTTATGTTGTGTGGAGGTGGAGCTAGCTTCAGATGCCACTGCTTGATGTTTTGCTTATTTACAGACTATGATGTTATTTCCTACTTTATGGGGAAAAAATTAGTTAGTACATTTGCTTGCAATTTATGCATGGTATCAAATATGTCTAGATCAATTACTTTTGCAGGTTGTGTTTTATGATCCACACCAGAAATTAAAGAATGCATGCAGGGATGGCATCTAGCAGGTGTTTTTTTCCCTCTGTTTTGTACAAGTGTTTGCAGAGGTATACATGCATTCACCTAAGTTATCTTCATCCAGCTATTGTTTGTTGTAGCAGTTGGCTGTTCCAGAATCCATTGTGCTGAGAAGGATGGATGCAGGGCTGGCATCTTGTAAGTGAGAATATTTTCTAGCTTTGTACGATGTTTGCATAATTTTACATGTGTTCGCTTAATTATGGTTGTGTGCTCCATACAGGCTATGTCTGCCAGCATGCTATTAGCGATTACAAACTAATCCTTATCCTTAAGTTCTTCATTAGATTGATGTTATTCAAACTTTTAAGGAAATTATAGACCACCTATTCGCAAAAAAAAAAAATCACAGCCTTATCGGTTTATGTTTTTATCTCAGCATGTGGTTAAGTCATCGATCATTGATCTTTTAGGTGATTAATTAGGCCAAAAGATTAATTGTATCTTTAGATGTTGGGCTGTGGTTTTGAAATCTACTATTAATTAGAATACTTATCCACATGCCTCATTTTTGCTCCCAAACTCAAACAATGCCATATGCTAATACATGATGGCAAGCTATAGAATATTTGGCTGAGATCACTGCTCTAGGCTTTCATGGAGATCTTTTCATATTCCCTTTTTTTACTCTTTAACATGTTTTTATATATTTTCTTCATGCAACGTTGAGTAAATATTTTCTTAATACAATGCTGAGATTCAGGAGCCATAGGCAATGTAGCTTACATCTTGAGACTGAATTTGAAGGAAATTCTCAGCTTACACCATGAATCAATTAGTAATTTTCCCTTTTGTTATGGACCAATACCTTTGGATCTTGCTCGAGAATATTTATTTTGTTTTATCTTGCTCGAGAACAATTAGTAATTAGGCATATTTTGAGGAACTATCCTGAGATTATGAATAATATCTCTGTTGGGGATTTCCCATCCCTTTGATCACCTTACTAAGTTCGTCCTTTGTTCCATTTAAAACGGCAACACCCTCTGAGTTTTCCAAGAATTTCTCATAGTTGGTGTGTCTGCACTGCACAATTTGCCTGCACAAGGCACTGAGATAAACTAAGCGCAGCTCATTTGTTCAGAATGAGATTCTTTCTGAACCTTGTACATCAACAACCTTCTTGCATTTTATGGCAGTGCATCTCAGCAATTATATTAAATATTCAGTATTTCCAGTTGTGCCACTGACACGTCCCTACATTTCTCGGCAGATTAACATTTCCAAGTCAAAATGGTTAACTTTGGGAAAAAATTGATGGCTGATCAAATTCCGGAATGGAAAGGGTATGCTTCAGGGCCTTTTTCCCCACACTTTTGTGTACTTATGTTAGTTATATACCAATCTATTCTCTAAACATCATCAGTCTTCCATACCTCTGCTATTAGTAGTTTACATTAACTGCTTCTGAGGAAACATATCTAAATTTTCTTAGAAATTTGTTCTTTGATGTAATATAGTGCAGTGTTGAGCTGTGCCTATCTCCTTGGTGTTAAGATTGCACATTTATGTCCTTACCAAACTTTTAGCTTTGCCTTCCTTATGTCAATGTTTTCAGGTACTATATAAATTACAAGCTGATGAAGAAGAAAGTAAAACAGTATGGGCAACAGCTCCAACAGGGTGAGAAAGATCGTCGCCGGGTTCTCAATGATTTCTCGAAGATGCTTGATGATCAGGGAGTGCAGTCCAACTCATGAATAGATTGACATAAGGAAGGCAAAGCTAAAAGGATTTCTCGAAGATGCTTGATGATCAGGTAATGCTGAGGATAGATGCCATAGTTGCGTGGATCAACAAGAAGCTGGGGCCCGGGGTGCACAACATCACTGCCGTCGACGAGGCGGAGAAGATACTCACGGGGGAGGACAAGGCCGTTCTTGTCTGTACCTTATTAGAAGTAAAAAATCATAGGAGTGTGGTCAACAGGCACAAGAGAATGTTCGCTATGCTTCTAATTTTCAAGCTGACTTGCATGTTCTGCTAATCATTATTTGATCTATCTTGTACTTTTCAACCATTGTGTTTTTCTCACTTCCTTTGATGTTGTCGGTGGGTGAGTCCAATGATGTTGTCACATTCTCAAAGGATCAGTCGTTATGTGACATTCATTATGTGACAAAAATATTTAGTTATACAATATATGAGACGTGAATCTTAATGAATCTGATTGTTCGTTTTATTTTTTACAAATTTTATCTTGTTTTATATTTTACCGTAGCGTTAGCACGGGTACACTACTAGTGTAGTTAATTAAGCACCACATGGTAGAGGCGTAGAGCTCGACTACCGGGATGTATAAAGGCATTTAAGCCATACACACCTCTCCATCACGTACGCAAGCGCGCTACGCCCACTAGCATCATCATGTCCTTCACGGTACGTCGGGGCAAGCCGGAACTCGTGGCACCGGCACGGGCGACGCCGCGAGAGACCAAGGTTCTCTCTGACATTGACGACGACGAAGAGCTGCGGTACCTGCAGCCCGCCATCGAGTTCTTCCGCGCCTGCAGCCCCCTCGACGGCCGCACGCCGCCCAACGCCGCCAAAGCCATGAAGGCGGCCCTTGCGGAGGCTCTGATATACTATCCGCTTGCTGGCCGTCTACGGGAGCTTCCCGGGGGCAAGCTGGTGGTAGAGTGCACCGGGGAAGGCGTGGTGTTCTTGGAGGCGAACGTAGATGTATCTCTGCGGGAGCTTAGCAAGCCGCCGTTGCCGCCGTACCCATGCGTCAAAGAGCTGCTGTGTGACGTAGACGACTCTATCATTACTACAGAAAACCGTATTATAGACGGTTCAGAAACGTTATCACAGACGGTTTTTTTGAACCATCTGAATTTATGGGTCAGTGATAATCGAAGGTCATCACAGACGATTTTCGAACCGTCTGTGGTGTAAATATCACAGACGATTTGTAACTAAAAACCGTATGTGATAGCTGATAATTACAGACGGTTTGTAAGTAAAAACCGTCTGTGCTTATCAGCTATCACAGACGGTTTTTAGTTACAAACCATCTGTGATATTCTTTTCTGCCCCTAAATCTATTTCTATTTATTGGCTAGCCTCAGGACACCACTACAGAAAGCCTAATACTAGACGGGCAATCACAGACGGTTTGACAAAACTGTCTGTGATCAACACTAACACAGATGGTTTTAATTTGGACACCGTCTGTGTTAGTGGCGTCAGAGAAAACGAGTATCACAGACGGTGCTTACCGATGAACCATCTATGATACTTTAGTATCACAGACGGTTTTTATTAAAAATTGTCTGTGATAATCTGGAACTATCATAGATCATTTTTAATAAAAAACCATCTGTGTTGTGTAGACTATGACAGATGGTTCTTGTTATGAACCATCTGTGATAATCTGGAACCGTCTGTGTTGTGTAGACTATCACAGATGATTTTTAACAAGAACCATTTGTGATGTCCCTTCTCAGTCATATTCTATACATGATCAGATGTTAATGTTAATATATATAAGTACAAATTGCTTCTAATAACTTAACTACAGAACTACTAAGACAAGAGATCACAAATTAAAGGCAAATTTATTAATTTCAATTTAAGGCAAATTTATTACAAAAATCGCACAGGTAAAGATTTTCCCAGATTGTAATCTTCAGGGCTTCGTACGCTTCTTCTTCGACTTTGGGACTTGGAGGATCAGCCACTGAGTTCTCGAACGCCGTTAAGATTGTCCTTGTCCTCAGCACTTCCTCCTCCAGCCTAGGCATGTAGCATAGCCCATAATCTCGTAGAGGAAAGCATGAAAAGATTTCTCAGAATCTGTCGTTTCTGCTTGATCGGCAATGCTATCCATTAGTGTCCCCAATGCCTGTAGATCTTCTTCCGCTTTGCGCACATTGTGGAGAAGAACCAGGGTGAGGGCTGTTTCCCTTTCTTGAGCGGCAGCGAGACACCTCCGTCGACGGCGGATGATGAGGTCGAGCTGACGAATGCAAGAAAGTCGGGGAAGGAGAGCAGGACATGTGCGGAGAAGCTGCTCCAAATGTAAATTGCTGGCCACCTGTGTAAGGTTCCAGCTGAACAACTCGTGATGAACAGATGAGAGGAAGGAGATGATCACAAAAACAGTAGAAGCCATATTGTACGTACGTAGAAGAGACCTGGATTAGGCGCGCATATTTAACCATTAGCACAGACGGTTGGTATACCAAACATTAATGGTATAGACGCTTCGTATAACGATCGAGATGTTAATTAGACGATCGAAACACGAAGCGCACGCGTTCTGTCTTTGCATTATCACAGATGGTTCTTTATTAAAAATCGTCTGTGATAATCTTTATCACAAACGATTTTGAATAGAAAACCGCCTGTGATAAGCTTTATCACAGATGGTTTTTAATAGAAAACCGTCTGTGATAATGGCGTTAGGCATTTATTGCGCTGCTCAGAACCGCATCTATCTTCATTTCGATCCAGATCAAGCCGGTGCTGCACTCTTTCGCTCAGGAGGCAAGCTAGGCGATTTCAGGCCAATTAATTTGGTGGGAGGAGGCAGAGATTGAGCTTTGAAGATTCATACTTTCTTGGTTGCTCTAGATATGGTTAGTAATGAAATTTATTTTTCTTTGCATTACAATTTAGATGTAAGTAATTGGTGAGTGTTATTGAAGATTGTTTGCAAAATTGTTGGTTATATAATAGCTGTTGTGTTTATAATATGAATTAACCTAGCAAAGCCTGAATGCATGTGGTATATATATAGTAATAATTAATTAATTTAATTTCTAATAGTAAATTGTTATATATATACATAACATGGGACCGAATGTCGGGACCCCGGATTTTCGAACCCGGACCCTCTGTGTATTACAGCACTAGTCCCAGATCAAAGCTAGTGCACACAGTTAAACAGAAATGATTACATCACCAACAACGCTTTATTACAATAATAGAGAGTACTGACCAAAAGGTCTCATTATTACAAATGAGGTTTCAAGACCTCACACACTCACAAAACACAGCGGAAGCATAAATCCAGCGAGGACCCCTCAATACGCCACATGCAATTGACTGGGGAAGCGCGACCTAGAACTCCGAAAATCCTTCGTCGTATCCACACGCGAAGTAGTCGTAGTCTCCCTCTTGAGCTTCGTACTCCGCAAGTCTTGGGAAAAATACAGTATATGCAAGGCTTGACAAAGGAGGGTTATATGGTTCTTTTGCACAAAGCAATATTTTATTTCAATTACTACTAAATATTTTCGAAGGCATTGCTTTAACCAAGTAATTTCTTTAACTGAAACTAATAAGAATTTTATAGTGAAGGTTCTATCCACCAACACCAGTTAACCAACTCTAACCGATAAATTGAGTTCAAAACTGCGGGTTACACCCACCCACTCTGGCTCCAACTGCCAGGACAACCATTCGAGAGTTCGCTCCACTCCCGAAATACCAAAACTTTGTTTTTAAAATGAAAACCAAAGATCTACCATGTGAATGTATTCCTTGCGCGCCCTTGACCGTGGGCACGGCTATTCGAATTGTTTGACACTCTGCAGAGGTTGTACAACTTTACCCCCAAGAGATAAATTATCTTAACAGTCACCACGCTTCCTTTGGCATGAGACACAGATAAAATATCACAAAGCCTTCTCCTCACTCTAGTCTAGCTAGACACCACCCGTTGAGGTTTCACCGCAGAACGGTTAAATCCACCCAGTCCGAAGCCCCCTCTTGCGCCATATGAGTACAGTAAATCCCTGTCCCTCACTGTGAATAACCAGTAAATTCCTGGCACCCACTTTCCACTAGTGGCATCTAAACTAAACTATCATGAGTTAATCAGCTAGGTCATACCCATATAGACTCGGGGTTGTACGATAGTGCTCAGTCTGGACAATCACAAGCGTCGGTCCTTAATTGACTAGGGCAGAACATACACTTTACAAAGTCTCGTGCTAACTGCACCAATCCAAACTAACCATCCACCCTGGTCTAAAACAATTTTCATATTTTATTTTATTTTAAAAGAACGGTGGCAACACCAATCTCCACTTAAATTCTGAACACAAAGATTATTATAATGAAACATAATTTCCCATTTCAAGATTACAAAAGAATTAAATAGCATGACTAAGCATTATACTACCGTTCTAATATTTATCAAACATTTAATATTAATCTCATTTATTGAGACAAATATGATCCTAGGGTTACAATGGTACAGGGTATTCAAGTTCAATTGAGGCATAACAAGGTTGGATTAACTAATACCTTAAATTAGAAACTAATGTTTTTATATAATTAGCAATGCAGTTAAATTTAAAATAATAAAAAGCATTTCTCAGACATAGGGTCAAAATGATCAAAGGAGACTTGCCTTCTTGCACGCTCTCTGGGTCATCTTGCTGTGGAGTGGAGAAATCTTCGGCAATGGTGGAATCTACGCGCGAAAAGACAGAGCAACAAAACAAATATATACAAACAAAATTCAAATAATATCAAAAATAGTGGGCATAATTGGATAGTTCATGATTTTAGAGGAATTTAGAAATTTGAACGGCTCAATTTGGAGTTAAAATGAATAAGTCATGCTTATTTAAATATTTCAATTCAAATAAATCCATAAATTATTAGATTTCTAACAAGTGGGACCCACTGCAGGATTTACATTTTAATCTTTTTCTTTTATTGTTTTACTTTGAGTCTATGACAGGTGTGACCCACATGGCAGTTATCCTACTGCGCTCGGTCTCTGACCAGTGGGACCCCTCTGTCAGTGAGCATACAAGCTGTTGGTCACTGACAGGTGGGACCCATCAGGCTCTGGGCCCATATGTCAGTGGCCAACGCAAACGGGTGGGGCCCAGATGCCAGTGAGCAGCGCAGACTGCGGCCGCTGACGAGTGGGGCCTAGCTGTCAGCACGAAATTAAAAGAAATGGCTCAACCTCAGCGTGCGGAGCTCGGGGCTCGAACGCGCGCCGAGGGAGCCATGGGGGAAAGGAGATAGCGCTGGTAACCATCCGATCACTCGGGTGTTTCTTACCCATATAGGGCAGTTATACCTTTTGAGGTATCTGCCGAAGGGGTTCGGGCAGAGGCGGACGGAGGTGACGTTGCCGGCGGCGAGGGGTGGCCGGAGAGGTTTGGTGAAGTCCTAAAATGCGTCCCTGGCGCAGAGGGTGTGCGGATGGAGGATTCGGGGAACTTCGCACGGGCGCAGAGATGCTGAGGGTGGGGACGGTGGGCTCTAGGGAGGACCGGGGCGGCGACGATTGCTTGCCGGAGTGCAGCGGAGCTCGGAGAGAGGGAGAGCGCTGTGGCGGGGCGCTACGGTGCTCGGGAAGGGAGGGGGAGAGCAGTGGGAGTTTATGCGGGGAGAGGCGGAGCCGAGGGGAGGCTTTTATAGGGGCGGAGAGGGGCACGGCCGCGGCAATTGCTCGCCGGAGATGGCGGCTGGAAAATGGAAGGGGAGGGGAAGAAAGGAAAGAGGGGCGCGGAAAGGCAAGAGAGATGCGGGATTAGGGGGATTCGGTGGCAGCGGCGCAAGCGGTTTCTAAAACTGGGAAGAAGGCGGAGGGAAAGGCCGGATACGGCGCGGATACGATCGGCCGGAGCATAGAAGGAAAGAGGGAGGGAGAAGAAAGGAAGGAGGCGCGCGGGCGGGGGAAGAAGGGCCTGACCAGCGGGCCCGGGCGGCAGCGAAAGCGGGCGCGGCGGCGACGGCGGGCGGACTGCGGGAGAGAGGAGGGAGAAGGAGGCGCGGGTGGCTGACGGGCGGGGCCCACTTGGCGGTGGGAGAGGGGGAAGCGGCCGGGATTGGGCTAGGCAGTGACGTGGGCGGATTTGGGCTGTCCACGCATCGGCCAGAGGGAGAGAAGTTGGATTTTTAATTTTTGAATTTGATTTTGATTTTCAAAAAAGGCTAGGAAATTATTTAAGCCTCAGAAAAATATGAAAATACTTCCAAAAATTCCAGAAAAATTCACAGAAACTCCTGGTGACATTTTGGACTTAATAAAAATATTTCCAACTAATGTTGGTAATTAATTTTTTTAACTGAAAATACTTTTTAAATTTTAAAAATAGGTTTTAAACTCTAGAAAATTCAGAAAACCAAACAAAAGCCAAATAACTCCAAATGAAATTCAAATACTTTAAAATAATTTATTTGAAATTAAATTTTTCTAGAAAGCAAATTTTGGGATGTTACACCGAAGCTGGATGTATGCTGCGAGCCGTGTGAGTGAAGAGTACATTAATGGCATGTCTGCTTTTACAAGAGCTACCGAGGAGGATATGTTGAATAAGGGGGTGGAATATATGTACTGTCCATGCACTGATTGCAAGAATTTAAAGATGTTTAAGAACCGAGCGCAAATTGAAGCGCACTTGATTCGGAGGGGTTTCAAAAAGAGTTATACGTGTTGGACCAGTCATGGCGAAGTGAATGATCATATGCCGCCGGATGACATCACCGGTGAAGTGAATGATATGCCGTCGGATGACATCACCGGTGAAGTGAATGACATGCCGCCGGATGATGTCGATTGTGGTTCGGATTCGGATAGGTTGCACGATGATAATCTGGATCAGATGCTTCGCGATGTAGAAGAGAACTATGATGAGAGAGAGTATGTTAAATTCTGGGGCTTGATGGAGGACTCGGAGAAACCTTTGTTCACGTGCTGCAGGTCAAAGTACACGAGGTTGTCGGCCGTGCTTGAACTGTTGAAATTAAAGGCAAGCAACGGTTGGTCCGACAAGAGTTTCACAGCGCTGGTAGGTCTTTTAGCGGACATGCTTCCGGAGGGAAATGAGTTGCCTAAAACCACGTATAAAGCCAAGAAGGTTCTTTGTCCATTGGGAATGTTAGTAGAAAGAATACATGCATGTCCGAACGACTGTATCCTCTACCGTAAAGAGTATGCAAACATGCATGTATGTCCGGTGTGCAACACATCCCGATACAAATGTAACAATCAATCAGATGATAGCGAGGGAACAGAGGTGAGGAAAGGACCTCCTGCTAAGGTGGCATGGTATTTTCCTGTAATTCTCCGTTTGAAAAGGTTTTTTGCAAATCCAAAGGAGGCAAAACTGCTACGTTGGCACTCGGAGGAGCGCAAGAAGGATGGAATGCTAAGTCACCTTGCTGATTTTGCCCAGTGGAGAAACATCGATAGGAGTTTCGCAGACTTCGGTGCAGAACCAAGGAATATAAGGTTTGGACTGAGTACAGATGGAATGAATCCTTTCAGTAGCATGAGCAACCGACATAGCACATGGCTTGTGACTCTCTGCATCTATAACCTTCCTCCTTGGTTGTGTTTGAAGTGAAAGTATATTTTGTTGTCGATACTTATCCAAGGGCCAAATCAACCTGGGAATGATATCGATGTGCACCTATCACCATTGGTGGAAGATCTAAAAGTACTGTAGAACGAGGGGGTACAGGTATGGGATGTATACAAACGAGAGAACTTCACAACAAACTCAACAAACTGAAACTATGATACAAGGACCAATGACTCGAGCGCAAGCACGTCAACTTAATCATCAATTGAATGCATTCCTAAGTTTGCATACAAATGTTTCAAAGAATGGCATACTACTTAATTCTTGTGATGATTTAATTGCCTTAGGAACCATGGTGAAGAACCACACAAGCTCAAGTGTAGAAGTGGAACCATCAAGCGCAATCCAAGTCCTGTTCGTGAGTTTGATTCAGATTCGGCCTTTGCAAGAGCATCTACTTCAAACAGCCATAACTTTTGATCCAGAAGGCTTCTCGGGGCCCGTGAGTACTCGTTGGAAAGCTCTTAGAGTCTACTTTCAGATGGATCTAGTCTCACTTCCAAACTCCATCCGAGAAGATCAGAAACAGCAAAAGACGACACATCACTTTTTCAGTCCGAGTCAAAGTGGGTCGAGGGCCTTGTAACTTAGGCTATTTGGGCCGGTACTGTTTATGTGAATAGTACCATGGCCACGTGAATAGTAGACAAGAATAGTACCACATCCCTTTTCATTAGATAAGTGCGTCTCTCCCATCCCCTATTTAAGGAGGTCGCACCCCTTTAGTTTTCCTCGGGTTTTTCTTAAGAGATTATTCTTCTTAGCAGTTTCACCGCATGTTCGGTTGAGGAACCCCAACTTGTGAACTTAAACATTATTCGCAATTTCAGATTGCATCTTAAACTCTCTTGCTTGTATTCTCGATTCGCATGCAGGAGACAGCCTTGTTGGCGAGGTCAACCGTGTTCCGCATCGTTGATAACCAACGGAGCAATGGTGTAGTGATTGCGAGGGGTTTGATCTGTTTTGGTCAGAGCCTTTGGATCATCAACGTCGAGTTCTCCACAATCGACTTATCAGTGCCTTTCGGAAGATCGGGCCATCGTCACATCAAAAGGTGCCAAAGCTTATACTCACTGTTTAGATGGTACCGAGAGTGTGTGGCTGAAACACTCACGCAAAACCGTCTACATGCGTCACCGCCGGTTCCTTTGGAGGGCTCACCCATACCGCAAGATGAAGAAACAATTTGACGGAGAGAAGGAAGACGATTCAGCTCCAAGGCATTTAAGGGGAAAAGAGGTTTATAATATGTTTAAGGATTTAGATGTTGTCCTCGAAAAGGGACGTAAATTGAGGGCTCATGAGAAGAACACCTGGAAGAAGAGATCAATATTTTGGGACTTACCTTATTGGGAGTACCTAGATGTTCGACACTGCATCGACGTCATGCACGTAGAAAAGAATGTACGCGACAGCTTGATTGGTCTCTTACTAAACATTCGTGATAAAACAAAGGACGATGTCAATGCATGGCTTGACTTGGCTGATATGGACATCAGGCCTGAGTTAGCACCGACATGCACTGATAATGGATGAACGTACCTTCCCCCTGCGTGTTACACTCTGTCCAAGACTGAGAAAACAGAATTGTGCCAGTGCTTGCATGGTGTCAAAGTTCCATCTGGTTACTCCAGCAACGTGAAGAAACTTGTTTCGATGCAAGATTTGAAGTTAAATGGCATGAAGTCTCATGATTGTCATGTGCTGATGACACGGATGCTCCCTATTGAAATTAGAAATATTTTACCGATCAAAGTCCGAGAGACAATCATGAGGCTATGTTATTTCTTTAACACAATTGCTTAGAAAGTCATCGATCTGGAAGGACTAGATGCTCTGCAGGACGAGGTGGTGATGACTCTATGTCATCTTGAAATGTATTTCGCTCCTTCGTTTTTCGATATCATGGTCCATCTCATTGTTCACGTTGTGTGGGAGATAAAAATATGCGGGCCCGTATTCCTACGTAGCATGTACCCATTTGAGACGTTCATGGGAATTCTCAAGTCCTACGTACGGAATTGATCTCGGCCGGAGGGTAGCATCGTCGAAGCTTATGCAAGCGAAGAGGTCATTGAGTTTTGTGTCGATTATATGGCTCAGATTCAACCGATAGGTGTGCCTCAATCTCGTCATGAGGGGAGGCTGAAGGGTATCGGAACTATCGGAAGGAAAGCAATCACTCCAGATATGGACACGTATACTCAAGCCCATTTCACGGTCTTGCAACACATGACTGAAGTGGCACCTTATATCGACCAGCACAAGGATGTGCTTCGGCAACAGAATCTAGAGCGGCCGGATGTTTGGATCATGAGGCAACACAACAGTCGGTTCAACCAATGGTTGAAGGAGCAAATCGCTAGAAGCTCGCCAAGTGAGATACTGACATGGTTGACAAAAGGGCCAACATTTACAGTTGTGACATGACAAGGATATGACATAAATGGGTACACATTCTATACACAGTCTCAGGATGTGAAGAGCACTAACCAGAACAGCGGTGTCCGCATAGATGCGTTCAGTACCGATGGGTCGAGAAACTCATACTATGGGTTCATAGAAGAGATTTGGGAGCTCGACTACGTGGTTTTCAAGATCCCCTTATTTCGCTGCCATTGGGTGCATCTCCCACAGGTGAAGGTTGACAAGTACGGTGTCACTATCGTGGACCTCCAACGTGTCGGGTACAAAGACGAACCATTCGTACTCGCCAACCAAGTCGTTCAAGTTTTCTATGTAACCAACCAGGCAAATAAGAAACGCCATGTAGTTCTTCATGGAAAAAGGAGAATTATCAGAGTAGAGAATGTAGTGGACGAGAAAGAATACAATCAATTTGACGAGTTACCTCCTTTTGGAAATGGCATAAGGGTCGATGACGAACAACGTGAAGAAACTAGTTATGCACGCATTGATCATCATGAAGGGCTAATTTTTAAAGGAAATAAGCAAGTAGAATGAGAATGTGTGATATATAACAATGCATGTATATACAACAATGCATGTGTACTGTGTGATGTATATGTGAATTGGCATTTATGTATACAACAATGCATGTGTGTGATGTATTTGTGAATTTGCATTTATGTATATGTGAAAATGTGTGAAGAAATACATTGTGTGAATGCAGCTGGTTGGTGTTGTATATGAATGCAGCTGGTTAATTGGTGTTGTAAATGAATGCAGTTGGTTGGTGTTTGTCTTAATAACTACAGTCGGAGGCAAAGGCTTATCACAGATGGTTCTAAAGTTAGAACCGTTTGTGATAGTGTAACTACCACAGACGGTTCTATGTTTAGAATCATCTGTGATATTTATATCACAGACGGTTCTAAGTGTAGAACCGTCTGTAATAAGCCTCCCTATATATACCCTCTGGCTAGGGTTTTCCTTGTATGCTGCAGTTATAGATCTAAATCTCACTGCTCTCCCGATCTGTCTCCTTGGACCTCTGTCGCCGCCGCTGTCGCCGCTGCCTGCTCTCACCTCCGTCGCCCTCCTCCTCCCTCGAGCCCGTCACCGCTGCCTCCTCGCTCCTCCGTCGCCTCCCCTGAGCCCCTCGCCAGCCTCCTCCCCGAGCCCCTCTCCGTCCACACCGCTGTTGCTGTATAAGGCAAGGATCCAAAGATCTGCTTCTCTAAATCTTTATTTTTGATATTCCTGAATTCATTGTCGACGTACATTGGTACATTGTCTGCACATTGTGTTAACATTTGGAATATATTGTGTCAAATGATCTTGTTTACTACATAGTGTGTTAACATTTGGAATATATTGTGTCAAATGATCTTGTTTACTGCACATTGTGTTAACATTTGGAATATATTGTGTCAAATGATCTTGTTTACTGCACATTGTGTTAACATTTGGAATATATTGTGTCAAATGATCTTGTTTACTGCACAGTGTGTTAACATTTCGAATATATTATGTCAAATAATCTTGTTTACTGCACATTGTGTTAACATTTCGAATATATTGTGTCAAATGATCTTGTTTACTGCACATTGTGTTAACATTTGGAATATATTGTGTCAAATGATCTTGTTTACTGCACATTGTGTTAACATTTGGAATATATTGTGTCAAATGATCTTGTTTACTACATAGTGTGTTAACATTTGGAATATATTGTGTCAAATGATCTTGTTTACTGCACATTATATTGTGTTAACATTTTGAATATATTGTGTCAAATGATCTTGTTTACTGCACATTGTGTTAACATTTGGAATATATTGTGTCAAATGATCTTGTTTACTGCACATTGTGTTAACATTTGGAATATATATTGTGTCAAATGATCTTGTTTACTGCACATTGTGTTAACATTTGGAATATATTGTGAGCGTTAGTATATAGTATTAGCAACTAAAGTAAGTGCTAAGATAGGCACATCACCCCCTCTCTCTGTCCACATCACCCCCTCCCTTCTCCCCCTCCCATCTACTCCTCTCCTCTCTTCCTAACATTGAGCATCATGTTTCATTTTTTTTTTGCTTCCTCATCTTATCCTAATAGACCCACAAAATGAGCGACATGTCACCCGCGCATTCTTCAGCATCATCGCCGGATGCGTCCGCTCCAAAATCACAACGCCGAGGAAGAGGGCTATCGAAGAAGCCTGAGGGCTGATTTACCATCACAGCGGTCGATGCATCTGGGACCCCTCTCCTTCCTCCCAAAGCAGTAAGTGCATTTCGAAGCATGGTCGGAATAGTTGCACAAGAATGAATTGAGATCACATTCAATTCGTGGAAGAGCGTGCCTGACACTCGGAAACGTGAGCTGCTGACCAAAATTTTGGCATCATTCGAGATCCCAGAAGAACACCAAGACGCCGTGCAACGACAAACCTTGCTAGCAGCGTGCAAAGCATGGAAGAATTTCAAGAGCACGCTTGTCAAGAATATGTGGAGACGGACGAAACGCCCTTTCATAAATACCCATTCCTGGAACCACAATGGGAAGAGTTCAAGGCGATGAAGACGACCAAAGATTTCAAAAGTACAAGTGCGGCGCACAAGGCCCTCCAGGAAAAAAACACACACCCCCACAGACTTGGCACAGCTGGGTATGCGAGTAAAATACCGCAGTGGAGGACGGAGGATGAACTGGCAGCAGCCAAACAGGACATCGCCCCGCCATTTTCCAATATCCCGGATGACCGCGCTGGAAATTGGATTAGAGCAAGGTCATCTACAACGACATCGGGGGACGTCTCCGTTCGAAACCTGCGCAGACCAGCAAGTGTCCCAAATACCGTAAGATATCGATCGAACTACGTAGCTTCTAATTACTCCACAACTTCGTACGAAGTGAAATGACATGTCGTGCTCTTGCAGGAAGAGCTGAGTTTTGAATCTACCCTGGGATCATTCCAGGGAACAAGGGAGAATGATATGCTCTCCGCGACCCTAGGAAACAAGGAACACCTGAGCCGTACGAGAGGCCTTGGGCTTTACGTTCCTTGGAAACATGGTTTCCAAGATGACTCCGAAATGTATCAGCGTAGAAAGAGAACCAAAGCCGAGCGTGAGGAGCGGCTACGAGAAGAGATCAAGGCATCTCTTAGACACTAATAGGTGAGCTGGCTGATTATGTCAGAGATGAGGTGCGGAAATATACAAAAAATCAGCAGGCCGCCGCCCCCGTCGCTCTCGTGCAAGCTAGCCCGCACAACCGTCCGAGTAGTTGCGCGTCCAATCCGACGGAAAGCGACGCCAGATTTCCTGTGGACGACATCCAGGTAATAATTATTATCTCTCGAATGCTTGCTCCATTGATAGGCCTATTGGAGTAGCTAATTTTGTATCGTTATGTAGGAGCCTACGAAGTGCAGGCTCCAAGTGAGATATGCCTTCGTTCCGTTGAACACTGCTTGCGGCCAGGCATATCCGTCTGCTATCGGGGCCATGGTGCACAGTCAAGTTTTAGCGCCAGGCTACGCAAAAGTTAATGTGGATGGTGTGCATGTCAATTTTGAGGTCGTCCTGCTACCGAAGCCCCCCAACGACGAGATTGCGACTCTAGGGCAGGCCATTGGAATATTCATCCAGTGGCCCAAAAGCGACATCTCCCTAGAGGCTTCTGCACCGGTGGCTGGACCAGAAGGGTAGCGCGAACCAGAGCTAAATGCACTGGTGCTATCTCCACAAGTGCAGTGCGAACCAGAGCTACCTGCATCGGTGCTATCTCCACGGGTGCTATTCTCACCAAAGCAACTTGCACCGGTGCCACCATTACAGTCGACTACCATAAAGTTGACCTACAATCGAGGCAGTGGCCAGGGCAAATGAAAGACGAAGGATGATGATGATATCCCGTACCTACCATTGGCCTGCAAATTCGTGCTAGGCGAGCCGATGGTATTCCCGGAAGAGCACCTCGTAACCCTAGGACTTGGTTGCCAAACATTACACGCTTGGTATATGGAACAATCCAATAAGCCAGAGGTAGAACGGCGCTCAGGTATTACTGTCAAATTCAGGTGGGATCGTTTCCAGCATGAATTTCAGGAATGTGTCTTCGCAGTGACCTTTAACGATATATTTGGTCTTTTCACGCTCAACGCTCTCGACGTCTCACTCGTTCGATGCTGGACGCTGTAAGTCTGTACAATCACAGTCTCTGTTCATGTAATACCGATATATGTCACAATTTGTTGCTTTTCTATGTATATATAAATTCATGCTGACCCAAGCTAGATCATCGAAATCACCAATTGGTTTCCTGGACCCACTCTTGGTCGCCATTGATACCATCAACGAGAATGCATCCTTCGTGGAGAGCTATATTACATCAACACTACTAGCTCACTGCGATAAGAAATTTGTTCTTATGCCATACAATGAGCACTTCCATTGGATTTTAATTGTAATTGTACCAAAATGGAACAAGGCCATATACCTTGATTCTCTAAGTAAGAACAAATCCAAGTACACAACTATCGCCCAAATACTTGACAGGTAAGTACATTGTACATTGTACTCTTTCTTTCCTTTCGAATGACTAATCTAACATTTTCGAATAACGAAGGTCGTTCGCCACATACGTTGCACAAACATGTGGCTCGACGACAGGGGCCAAGCCCTTGAAACATGTTCGCAATTTTTGGGTATTCGCTAGCTACACATTAATTAATCCTATACAACACTTATAGTAATGCCTCTTGATTTAACACATTCTATTTTTTGCAGTGCCACCAGCAGCAGCCGGGCAACACATGTGGATTCTACGTGTGCCACCATATGAGACTACTCCTCGATTCCTCGAAGATCACCAATTCTAAGGTTTATCAATCTTCCCACATTTATTTCATACTTGTCAGGTTATATATGTACGCGCATTGATATTCTTATCAACAGGATGCACCCATCTCTACAACTGCTTTGAAACAGCCGGACCTTGCACAAATTCGAGGAGAGTGTGCTTGGTTTTTGTGGTCTAAAGTCATAAGATCAGATGGAGAGTTCCACTGTGCACAATGATTTTTTATTGCTCTTATTACTCCGAAATCGAGGTCTCGTGAAAAGAACGGATCCATAATCAACGAACTTGTCGGCTACACAAGCAATACTTGAATGGCAACATGCACCATCCAAGTATAGCTTGTGTAGCCTGGCAAGTTCGTTGATTATGGATCTGTTCCTTTCACGAGACTTGATTCTGAGTGATAGAGTAATAAAAAATGAAATGTTACCATCTAAGTGCAAATGCAATGTAGATCTTTTATAATTGTGTATTTGTTAATGGATAGTTTATTTCATTTCAATTAATTGATTTGCGAAATGGATGCTTTCTGTTTGTGAAATGAAGTGCGATGTGAATTGGATGTTTTATGTTTGTGAAATGAATTGAGATGTGAATTGGATATTTTATGTTTCTGAAATGAATTGAGATGTGAATTGTATTTATACATGCACATCTTTATCTGTTTATTTTAGAGGGCATGGCTAGCATTTCCTGAGGCTAGCCAATAAACAGAAATAGATTTAGGGGTAGAAAAGAATATCACAGACGGTTTTTAGTTACAAACCGTCTGTGATAGGTGATAATCACAGACAGTTTGTCAGTAAAAACCGTCTGTGATATATCAATATCACAGACGGTTCGACAACCGTCTGGGATAACCTTCGATTATCACTGAGAGACCATGTGGAGGTATCCCCATGATGATGATGAGTAATTGATGGTTAGGTTAGTGAGTTTGAGTTTGTTTTGGGTATTCTAGGGTTGAGTACCTTTACTTGTGCAAATATGGATTATGCTGTTTTGTGCGGTGCTATGTGATGGTTTGCTTGTTTGTTGACTGCAGGACTTCGGAGCTAGGTCATGGTGAGGCGAGGAGGACTGGGACTAGGCACAGGAGGTGTTGAGGTCCAGACGGTCGGTGATACCGAAGATGATCAAGGCTGGTGAGGTGGTTGCGAGTCGGGAGACGAGGAATCGGAGCTGGAGCTACCGGGGATGGACACGACGGGCAACAATGAGAGAACCGGGACTAGGCTCAGGGAAAAGTTGGAGGTCCAGAACGGTTGGATGTCAGTTGCGGTCGTGGGCGACGGAACAGACCAGAACTAGACTCAGGAGGAGTCGGAGGTCTCGGTCGGAGTCGGGTGGACACGACGGGCAGCGGCGAGTGGATCGGGACTAGGCTCAGGGAGGAGTTGAGGTCCAGACGGTCAGGATGCCGGGTGCGGTCGTGTGCAGCGAAGCGGACCGGACTAGGCTCAGGGAGGAGTCAAGGTCCAGTTGGTCAAAAGTGTCGGTTGCGGGAAGCTTCCGGGAAGGTGCTTGAGGGGCAAATTGGTAATTTGACTCAAGCAATGAAGGTGGAGGCAGATTTCCCTCCAAAAATCTGGTTTGACCCTTGCCTCATATGGGTGTGAGGTGGAGGAGTGGATGTGGTATGCCACTTCTTGAATTTCTTCTTTGGGGTGAGCTTGTGCCTTCAAAAGGTGGAGTGGGGGCAGCAGGTTGAGTCAACCCAAAGCAAGAAATGAGTGCATTCTGGTAGTAAGAGAGAAAAGAGAGAGTTTGTGTGTGCTCTCGTGTGAGTGTTGGTTCAGGAGAGAACTAGGTAGAAGAGAGCTCAAGCAGTGTGAACATGTAGTGAGTGAAATACCCTTGTATCAACTGCGTATGGGGACGTTGTAATCATCATCACAATGAATCAATGGATTGAGTTTGAGTTCTTTTGGTTCCCTGGCATCTCTCTGAAGCTCTTTGCTTTTTTCTGTTCTTGTCAGCTCTTTTGAGTTTGAGTTGATTTCTTGGTCTTGCGTTAGTATTTCTTAGATCTCTATGATGGGATATAGCCTCCAGGCACTTTGGCCAGTACATCCTTGAGAGTTATTGGAGAATGACAAGTATTTTGGAAATGTGTCATATTTTCAGTCCATTCTCTGATTTCTGCTCAGATTCTCTTTTCATGCTCCTTTGATTTGATTCTCTCTGTTTCTGAAGTCTAGGGGCTGTTTAAAATCAAGTATTGATCCCTTGGCCTTAGAAGATTAGAAGCATTTTTTGTATTTTCCTGAAATCTTCAAGTTTGAGTAATTTCAGAGTTTCAGTTCGCGCTCAGGCTGCTCTATTTTTAGGGATCCGGTCAAACCGGGAAACCCTAGCGGTCAGACCGCATTTCTACCGCCGGTCAGATCGGAGAGTCAATGGCGGTCAGACCGGCGGTATAAGTCCGGTCAGACCGGCCATCTCATTGCAGTTAGGCCGGGTCATTTGAGGCGGTCAGACCGGCCCCTAAGTGGCGGTCTGACCGGCCAGGTTTTGTGACACCTGGATTTTTCAGCTTTGTGTGTTCTTCTCTGATGGTTCTTGTCTCGCTGTCTCTTCTGTTTATCTTATACTTCCAGAGAGCAAGAATCTAACTTTTCATAGATCTCATATCTATCGGAGAGGAGATTTTTAGTGGAGACTTTCAGGGGTGATTTTTTAAAGAGGCACCATTCACCCCCCCTCTGTTGCCATATCCAATCCAACAATCACTGACCCCATAAATTCAGACGGTTCAGAAAACCGTCTATGATGACGTTTTTGAACCGTCTGTGATGACCTTTTCTGTAGTAGTGGGAAATGCTAGCCATACCCTCTGAAACAAACAGATCAACATGTACATGTATACATACAATTCACATTTCAATTCATTTCACAAACATAAAACATCCAATTCACATCTCAATTCATTTCACAAACATAAATAATCCAATTCACATCACACTTCATTTCATAAACATAAAACATCCAATTTGCAAATCAATTAATTGAAATGAAATAAAATATCCATTAACAAATACACAATTACAAAAGATCTACATTGCATTTGCACTTAGATGGTAACATTGCATTTTTCATTGCTCTATCACTCTGGAATCGAGGTCTCACGAAAGGAACAAATCCATAATCAATGAACTTGTCAGGCTGCACAAACAATACTTGGATGGTGCATGATTGCCATCCAAGTATTGCTTGTGCAGCCTGACAAGTTCGTTGATTATGGATCTATTCCTTTCGCAAGACCTCGATTCTGGAGTGATAAGAGCAATAAAAAATCATTGTACATTGTGGAACTCTCCATCTGAGTTTATGACTTCAGCCTGACGCGCACTCTCCTCGAATCTATGAAAGATCGGGCTGTTTCAATGCAGTTGACAGGATGGACACAGCCTGTCGATAGGAATATCAATGTGTGTATATATATAACCTGATAAGTATGAAGTAATTATGGGAAGATTGACAAACCTTAGAATTGGTGATCCTCGAGGAATCGAGGAGTAGGTTCATATGGTAGCAACACATAGAATCCACACGTGTTGCCCGGCGACTGTTGGTGGCACTGCAAAAAATGGAATGTGTTAATTCAAGAGGCATTACTATCAACTGTTTCATAGGATTAATTAATGTGTAATTAACTGTGTAGTCCTTTTTATTCTTACTTAGGGAATTAAGGTATATTGCCTTGTTCCATTTTGGTACAATTACTATTAAAATCCAATGATACTCCTGATTGTAGGGCATAAGTACATATTCCTTATCGCGATAAGCCACCAGTGCTGATGCAATGTACCTCTCGATGAAGGGTGTATCCTCATTGATGGTATGCATGGCGACTGTTGTGGCTATAGGCCAAACAGTAGAGAGGGGGGACTAGTAGAAGAGGAAGAGGAGAGTCAGATCTATGGGAGAGTTGGTAAGAATGAGAGGATGTCCCTCCTCCTGCCCCTCCTGGGGGTTTATATACATTAGTGGGGTATTATGGGAAATTCCCATTCTACCCCTTAGTACTTACAAAGGATGAGGGTACATTGGTATATTTACACTGGTATATTCCTCTACACTATTGGACCTATTACATGCTGGACTAGTTGCACGGCCCAGTCACGGGGGGTTGGGCCACCCCCACAATAGTACTCCCTCGACAGCAAGCGCTGAGGTCCCAATGGGCGAGCTGACATGATCAACCACCCCAGCCCCCCGTTCCCCGACAGCAAGCGCGAGGGTGCCGAGTGGAGAGCCGATGCAACTGGTAGCTTGCAGACCCCAGTGGCAATGCCTACGAAGGAATCAGTGAACTCCTACGCTGAATCCCGCGCCGTCCCACCGAGGCGATGCCTACAAGACAGACGACGAAGCCCTACGCCGACGACGTGTTGTCCCTCCGAGGCGATGCCTACAAGGCGGACGGCGGAGTCGGGCGCTGAAGGCGTGCCGTCCCACCGAGGCGATGCCTATGAGGCGGACGGCGGAGTCGAGCGCTGAGGATGTGCCGTCCCGCCGAGTCGATGCCTATGAGGCGGACGGCGAAGTCCTGCACCGGAGCCACGCCGTCTCGCCGAGGCGATGCCTACGACGTGGATGGCGAAGTCGAGCGCTGATGATGTGCCGTCCCGCCGAGGCGATGCCTATGAGCGGACGATGAAGTCCTATGCCGGAGCCATGCCATCTCACCGAGGCGATGCCTACAAGGCGGACGGCGAAGTCGAGCGCCGAGGACATGCCGTCCCGCCGAGGCGATGCCTATGAGGCGGACGGCGAAGTCGAGCGCCGACGACGTGCCGTCCCTCCCAGGCGATGCCTACGAGACGGACGTCAGAGTCGAGCACCGGCGACGTGCCGTCCGGTCGAGGCGATGCCTACGAGGCGAACAGCGCATTCTTATGCTGACGATGTGCCGTCCCGCCGAGGCGATGCCTACGAGGCGAACGGCGCAGTCGAGCGCCGACGATGTGCCGTCCCTCCGAGGCATTGCCTACGAGAGTGACGGCTGAGTCGAGCGCCGAGTATGTGCCATCCCACTGAGGCGATGCCTACGAGGCGGACGGCGCAGTCGTGCCCTGACGATGTGCCGTCCTGCCGAGGTGATGCCTATGAGGCAGACGGCGAAGTCAAGCGCCGACGATGTGCCGTTCCTCCGAGGCGATGCCTACGAGACGGACGGCGGAGTCGACCGCCGAGGACGTGCCATCCTGCCGAGACGATGCCTACGAGGCGGACGGCGCAGTCGTGCACTGACGATGTGCCATCCCACCGAGTCGATGCCTACAAGGCGGACGGCGAAGCCCTAAGCCGGAGCCATGCCGTCCCACCGAGTTGATGCCTACGAGGCGGACGGCGAAGTCCTACGGCGGAGCCATGCCGTCTAGCCGAGGCGATGCCTACAAGGCGGACGGCGGAGACGAGCGCCGAGGACATGCCGTCCCACCGAGGCGATGCCTACGCGGCGGACGGTGCAGCCGAGTGCTGACGACGTGCCGTCCCGCTGAGGCGATGCCTACGAGACGGACGGTGGAGTCAAACGCCGGAGTCATGCCGTCCTGCCGAGGCGAAGCCTATGAGGCGGACGGCGGAGTCAAGCACCGGCGACGTGCCGTCCGTCCGAGGCGTTGCCTACGAGACGGACAGCTGAGTCAAGCGCCGAGAACGTGCCATCCCGCCGAGGCGATGCCTATGAGGCGGACGGCGTAGTCGTGCGTTGACGATGTGCCATCCCGCCGGGGCGATGCCTATGAGGCGGACGGCGAAGTCGAGCACCGACGACATGCCGTCCCTCCAAGGCGATGCCTACGAGACAGACGGCGGAGTCAAGCACCGAGGACGTGCCATTCCGTCAGGCGATGCCTATGAGGCAGACAGCGCAGTCGTGCACTGACGATGTGTTGTCCCACCGAGGCGATGCCTACGAGGAGGACGGTGAAGTCGAGCGTCGACAATGTGCTGTCCCTCAGAGGCGATGCCTACAAGGCGAACAGCGCAGTTGTGTGCTGACAATGTGCCATCCCGCCGAGGTGATGCCTATGAGGCGGACGGTGATGTCGAGCGTCGACGACGTGTTGTCCCTCCGAGGCGATGCCTACGAGACGGACGGCGGAGTTGAGTGCCGAGGACGTGCCATCCTGCCGAGGTGATGCCTACGAGGTGGACGGCGAAGCCCAGCGCCGGAGCCATGCCGTCCCACCGAGGCGATGCCTACGAGGCTGACGGTGAAGCCCTGCGCCGGAGCCATGCCGTCTCGCCGAAGCGATACCTACAAGGCGGACGGCGGAGACGAGTGCCGAGGATGTGCCGTCCCTCCGAGGCGATGCCTACGAGACGGACGGCGGAGTCCTGCGAAGGAGCCATGCCATCTCGCTGAGGCGATGCCTACAAGGCGGATGGCAGAGGCGGACGGCAGAGACGAGCGCCGAGGACATGCCGTCCCACTGATGCGATGCCTATGAGACGGACAGCGGAGTCGAATGCCGGAGCCGTGCTGTCCCGCCAAGGTGAAGCCTACGAGGCGGATGTCAGAGTCGAGCTCCAACGACGTGCCGTCCTGCCGAGGCGATGCCTATGAGGCGGACGGCGAAGCTGAGCGCTGACGACGTGCCGTCCCACCGAGGCGATGCCAACGAGACGGACGGCGGAGTCGAATGCTGGAGCCGTGTCGCCCTGCCAAGGCGAAGCCTATGAGGCGGACGACGGAGTCGAGCGCCGGCAACGTGCCGTCCCACCGAGGCGATGCCTACGAGGCAGACGGCGCAGTCATGCGCTGACGATGTGCTGTCCCACCGAGGTGATGCCTATGAGGCGGACAGTAAAGTCGAGCGCCGACGACATGCCGTCCCTCCGAGGTGATGCCTGCAAGGCGGACGGCGAAGTCCTGCGCCAGAGCCATGCTGTCTCGCCGAGGCGATGCCTACAAGGCTGACGGCGGAGTCAAGCGCTAAGGACGTGCCGTCCCGCCGAGGTGATGCTTCGAGGCCGACGGCGAAGCCGAGCGCTGACAACGTGCCGTTCCACCGAGGCGATGCCTACGAGACGGACGACGGAGTCGAATGCCGGAGCCATGCCGTCTCGACGAGGCGAAGCCTATGAGGCGGACGGCGGAGTCGAGCACCGGCGACGTGCCGTCCCACCAAGGCGATGCCTACGAGGCGGACGGCGAACGGCAAGCGTGGAGGCAGAGAGGCGGAGCCACCGTTCTCCTGTCTTCAAAAATAGTGCCCGCGGAGAGCGGGCGCATGCGACGTAGGCTGAGGGCACTACGCGCGCCGAGGTAAGGAGGTGGAGCCACTGTTCCCCTACCTTCAAAAACAGTGCCCGCGAAGAGCGGGCGCTTGCGGCGTAGGCCGAGGGCACTACGCACGCTAAGGCAAGGAGGCAACTCTGCCGTTCCTCTACCTTCAAAAATAGTGCCCGCAGAGAGCGGGCGCTTGCGGCATAGGCCGAGGGCACTACGCACGCTGAGGCAAGGAGGCGACTCTGCCGTTCCCCTACCTTCAAAAACAGTGCCCGCGGAGAGCGGGCGCTTGCGGCGTAGGCCAAGGGCACTACGCACGCCGAGGTAGGGAGGCGGATCCGCCGTTCCGCTACCTTCCGAAACAATACCCGCGGAGAGCGGGCGCTTGCGGCGTAGGCTGAGGGCACTACGCGTGCAGAGGCAGGGAGGTGGAGCTGCCATTCCCTTACCTTCAAAAACAGTGCCCATAGAGAGCAGGCGCTTGCGGCGTAGGCCAAGGGCACTACGCACGCTGAGGTAGGGAGGCGGATCCGCCGTTCCCCTACCTTCCAAAACAGTGCCCGAGGAGAGCGGGCGCTTGCGGCGTAGGCCGAGGGCACTACGCACGCTGAGGTAGGGAGGCGTAGCCACCGTTCCCCTACCTTCAAAAACTTGCGATGCACTCCCTAGTGCAACGCGCGCGAGGGCGCGATATCCAAGTGGTGCGCCACCTATAGCGAGGCACTCCCTGGTGTCTCGGCCATGTCGCAATTTTTATACGCTGTAGAGTGCGTGGGAACATCATCCACATCTTATTCATACTCCAGATAGTACGCATATGGACAACATCCATGCGTGCGCGGGATCCGCGTCTTGTTTATAATCAGTAGAGTGCGCAGTGACAACATCCGCATCTTATTTATACTCCGTAGAGTGCGTGCAGAGGCGGACTCGGCGCTACGTCTTATTTAGAGTCCGTAGACTGCGCGCGGGGGCAAGCCCCCGCGTGTTGCGGGCGGTGAGGGTGCGTGCCAAGGCAGACCTCGACGCTACGTCTTATTTATACTCCGTAGAGTGCGCGCGGAGGCGTCCCCCCGCTGTGTCTTATTTATACTCCGTAGAGTGCGTGTGGAGGCGGACCTCGACGCTACGTCTTATTTAGAGTCTGTAGACTGCGCGCGAAGGCAAGCCTCTGCGCGTTGCGGGCGGTGAAGTTGTGTGCGGAGGGGGACCTCGCGCTACGTCTTATTTATACTCCGTAGAGTGCGTGCGGTGGCATACCTCGGCGCTACGTCTTATTTAGTGTCCATAGACTGCACGCGGTGGCAAGCCCCCGCGCTTGTGGGTGGTGAGGGTGCGTGCGGAGGCGGACCTTGATGCTACGCCTTATTTATACTCTGTAGAGTGCGCAGAGGCGTCCCCCCGCTGCGTCTTATTTATACTCCGTAGAGTGTGTGCGGAGGCGGACCTCGACGCTACGTCTTATTTAGAGTCCGTAGACTGCGCGCGGAGGGGCGGTGAAGTTGCGTGCGGAGGGGGACCTCGCGCTACGTCTTATTTATACTCCGTAGAGTGCGTGCGGAGGCGGACCTCGATGTTACATCTTATTTAGAGTCCGTAGACTGCGCGCGGAAGCAAGCCTTTGCGCGTTGCGGGTGGTGAAGTTGCGTGCGGAGGGGGACCTCGCGCTACATCTTATTTATACTCCGTAGAGTACATGGAAATATCATCCAGGTCTTATTTATACTTCGGAGAGTACACGTAGGGACAACATCCACGCGTGCGCGGAGCATCCACGTCTTGTTTATACTCAGTAGAGTGCACAGGGATAACATCCGTGTCTTATTTATACTCCGGAGAGTACACCGACGCTCGAGGCGATCATGCGATTTAAATCCAAGACGAGGACCAGAACAGGGGCATCGAAGAAAAGGCCGAAGACTTGCGGCAACTAAACGCTCCAGAATGCAATACTAGGCAAACATTAGATGATACAGCAGCCCAGGACTGGCCAAAACTAGAGAAGCAAACATGGCCAAATCAAATGCTCTCAGAATGGAACTGTAGCCGCAACGAACGATGTGATGAACAACCGTTTCTTTATTGCCATGCATGTAAGGAATGCAGGACGTTTAATAAAGCCCCACACATAATCACATGTGGTGCGTATCGGGCGGGGCGGTGGCGACGTGGAGTCGACCCTGCGGGTGCGGAGGCCCTGACGTCCTCTCCAGCCCATGTGGGGATGAAGTGGACGAGCCATGCATGTGCACAGGCCATGCTTGCAATGCAGCCTGGGAGCATACATGTGACACGTGTATACACTTTGCACATATACGCCTGATCTTCTCCTGTATACAACGTAACATGGCTGCTGCTGAAACCAAGCTCGACGGCCGTCGAAGGCTGACGAATTCGCCTCGGAGCCAAGCGGAGCCCGGCGAAGTCGACTCGAAGCTGAGCCGAAGGTCGGCGACGTCGTTGCGGGGCTCAAATCATGCATGGGTGGCGCAAAGACCTCATCCTGGGAGCTTGCAACCACTCTGTGCACGCGTACACAGGGAGTGGATGCACGTGTCTTTGGCGAAGCAAAGGCGCAGCGTGGAGGTAGTGCGCGAGGAGGCTCCGAAGCAAACTTCGGTGGCCCGGGGGCAACTGTGGAAGACTTCGATGTCGCACGGCCGCGACCTCATTTGCGTGAAGTCCTTGGGCGAGGTGGTCGCAGAATGAAATTGAAGGAGCGTAGGCGCGAGCCGAGCCCCGGCCTCCTCTTCTTGGCGAGCGGTGTTGTCGGCGCGGAAGCTCCTAGGCGCAGACGTCGCTGCACCCATCGCCGTCGGAGTCGAAGACGTGGGACGCGACCGTGACCTTATCGACGCTGCCTCCAGCTCGAGGTCGCTCGGAGTCGGCTAGAGGCTGTGAAGCGAAGTGTCAGCGAGGCCCAGGCCGCAGAGCAAGGTCCTGCCCGGAGACTAGATGCGGGGCGCCGAGCGGAGACGGGTGCGGAGCTGTCGGAGTCTGGGCGGCTACACGCGACGACGTGGCCGGGCGAAGTCTCACGCGGGGGTGCGCAGGTGGGTATCCCATGCATGCAGTAGATGTATACTCATGTATGCATGTAGACGGGAGTTCCGTGCCTGCACGTATAGCTCGCGTTCTACCGTACCTTCCTGCATGCGCGCGCACATACGCTTCGCGAGCGAATCCGGCAGAGCCAGCCGAGGCATGAGCGGAGGCTTCGGACAGCTCGGTGAAGAGCGCGAAGACCCATGCGAAGGCTTCGGATACAGCGACGGAGACCTCGGAGAGTTCGACGAAGAGTTCAGGGACTATCAGAATCGGGGGCGTCGCATGAATGCTAGGCCAAGATGGAGGCGGATGAAGTGTATACACCATGTAACCATGCAGCCTAAGTGCACGTACGTAGACAAAGTGTCAACGCCGAGGACGCACCTCGTCAGAGCCGCCTTTGTCAGGGATCGGAGCCGCCGGGTCGGAGGCCAGTGGAGGCCTGGCGTAGACGCCGAGCGCACGGAGGCAAGCGGAGCGCCGGGCGAAGCCGCCGGAGTCGCCTCCGACAGGGGCGGGCATGTGCGGCGCGGAGGCCGAAGCCGCCGAGTCAGAGGCTAGCGGGGACCTGGCGACCTCGCCGGAGCTGGAGAGACGCACGCAGCTTGTCATGGGCGAGCGAGAGATAGAAGCTTGCGCGTGCATGGACGAATGGTTTTGGGCGATGCATGCATGAATACATACCTGGCTAGATACTTCATGCCATGCATGAATGGGCGGATATTTAACGTACGCACGTAGCTTGTCGTGGGGACTTCGCAATGGAGGCCATGGCGTGGACCGACCTCGCAGTCACAGAGGCCCTCAGAGGCTCGGAGCAAGCGACCTCATCTTCTGCGTTGGGGAGCCCTCGCGCGCGAAGCGTGGGGTCTGGCGACGTCCATTACGCGCGGAGGTTGGTGGCGGCGGAGCCCGTGTGCGCGGAGGCCGCGGAACATTGCGCAGGGTGGTGACGACCTCGCATGGGGGCTGAGCCGACGAGGCGGAGATGTGAGCATACCACCGAGTCATCCCAGGAATAATTTTCCTGCACGGATGCCCCCAGCACGAAGGTGACAGCAACATAGAAATAGGCGATTCGATTAGATCTACTCGATCCAGCATCTGAGCGAATTGACTAGGTCTCAGATCTATTTAATACATGCTTCGACTAGATCTCAGATCTATTCAATACAGCATGTACGAAACAGAGCGAAGTACTTATCTGTCAATGGTGCCATTTGTCATCGATGGTGCGCCGAATGGTACCAACGCTACAGATTAAAGGGTATACTCCCAAGAACAGCTCTCAGCCTCTCAAGTGACTTTTCATTCAATCGCCACGGACGGCGCCATCTGTTGTGGCTACAGGCCAAACAGTAGAGAGGGGGGACTAGTAGAAGAGGAAGAGGAGAGCCAGATCTATGGGAGAGTTGGTAAGAATGAGAGGATGTCCCTTCTCCTGCCCCTCCTGGGGGTTTATATACATGAGTGGGGTAGAATAGGAAATTCCCATTCTACCCCTTAGTACTTACAAAGGATGAGGGTACATTGGTACATTTACACTGGTATATTCCTCTACACTATTGGGCCTATTACATGCTGGACTAGTTGCACGGCCCAGTCACGGGGGGTTGGGCCACACCCACAACAGCGACCAAGTGCAGGTCCAAGAAACCAAACGATGACACACACAAAAATAACAAATTATATATGATATTTATCGGTATGACATGAATGGAGATTGTGATTGTACACACTTACAGCGTCTAGCATCGAATGAGTGAGGTGTTGAGAGCGTTGAGCGCGAAAAGATCAAATAAATCCTCGAAGGTGACCACAAAGACACAATCTTGAATATTGTGCTCTAAATGATCTAGCCCAAATTTGATAGTGATACCTGAGTACCGTTCTCGCTCTGGCTTATTGGACTGTTCCATATACCACATGTGTAATTGCAGGCAACTAATTGGTAGGGTTTGGAGGCAGTCGCCAAGCACAAATTTGCAGGCCAATGGCAGGTTGTCGGGACCCCGGATTTCCAAACCCGGACCCTCTGTGTATTACAGCACTAGTCCCAGATCAAAGCTACTGCACACAGTTTAACAGAAATGATTCATAACCAACAACGTCTTATTACAGTATTAAAGAGGACTAACCAGAAGGTCTCATTATTACAAGGGAGGTTTCACGACCTCGCACACACAAAACACAGCGGAAGCAAGATAAATTCAGTGGAGACCCATCAATATGCCACAGGCAGTTGACTGGGGAAGCGCGACCTAGAACTCCTGGAATCCTTCATCGAATCCACCCACGAAGTTGTCGTAGTCTCCTTCTTGGGCTTCGTACTCCTCTGAATATTATTTTTGGACTGCAGCATGTGAGTATATAAAGTACTCCGCAAGTCTTGGGAAAAATGCAATAGATGCAAGGCTTGACAAAGGAAGACTATATGGTTCTTTTGCACAAAGCAACGTTTTAATTTCAATTACTACTAATTAGTTTCGAAGGCATCAATTTAATAAATTAAATGTTTTAACAGAACTATTATTAACTTTATAGTGAAGGTTCCATCTACCAACACTAGCTAACCAATTACAATTGTTCAAGTTTAAAACTGCGGGTTCCATCCACCCTCTCTGGCTCCAACTGCCAGGATACCCTTCCGAGAGTTCCCTCCACTCTCGGAATACCAAAAACTTTGATTTTAAAACCAAAACCAAAAATCTACCATGTGAATGCATTCCTTGCCCGCCCTTGACCGTGGGCATGGCTATTCGAATACTTAGGGTTGTACGGTAGTGCTCAGTCTGGATAAACACAAGCGTCGGTCCTTAATTGACTAGGGTGGAACATACACTTTACAAGATCTCGTACTTGCTGCACAAACCCAAACCAACCATCCACCCTAATCTAAACCAATTTCCACATTTTATTTTATTTTAAATGATCAGTGGCAACTCCAATCAGCACTAGACTTATAAACACAAGGTTATTACATCAAATCATAATTTCCCATTTTCAAGATTTCAAGGGTATTAAATAGCGTGACTAAGCATTATACTACCATTCTAATATTCACAAATAATTATGATACTCTCATTATTGAGACAAAGGAAATTCTAGGGTTACAAAGGTACATGGCATTCAATTTCAATTGAGGGCATAACAAGGTTGGATTAACTAATACCTTAAGATTTGAACTAATATTTTATGTAAATAGCAATGCACATAATTTAAAATATTTAAAATATTTCAAAATCATAGGTTCAATATGATCAAAGGAGACTTGCCTTCTTGCACGCTCTCTGGGTCGTCTTGCTGCGGGGTGGAGAGGTCTTCGACAACGTGGATTCTACGCGAGAAAAGACAGAGCAACAAAGCAAATAAATACAAACAAAAATTCAAATAAACTCAAAAATTCAAATAGAGGCCATCATTGGGTAGGTTATGATTTTAGAAGAATTTAGAAATTTGAAAGGCTCAATTTGGAGTTAAAATGAGAAAGTTTTGCTCATATGAAATTCTCAAATTGAATAAATCCAGAAATTATGAAATTTCTGACAGGTGGGACCCACTGGCACGAATTAAGTTTTTAATCCTTCATTTTATTCTTTTATTCTGGGTCTATGACAAGTGGGACCCACTTGATAGTGAGCCCACTGGCCCAGCCTCTGACATGTGGGACCCCTCTGGGCTCTGGGCCCAGGTGTCAGTGGGAAGCGCAGACGGGTGGGGTCCAGGCGGCAGTGGCCAGCGCAGACGGGCAGCCGCTGATGAGTGGGGCCCATCTGTCAGTGCGGAAATTAAAAGAATGGCTCAACCTCAGCGTGCGGAGCCGGGGGCTCGAACGCGCGCCGAGGGAACCGGGGGGAGGGAGGAATAGCGCTGCTAACCAGTCGGGCGGGAAGGCGGTTCTGCCTGAGGGGTCGGCGGGGTCTGGTGACGAGCGGGGACGACCGGCGACGAGGAGGAGCGGCGGCGCAGCACGGGTCCTCCGGTGCGGCGGTGCTCCGGCGGCGAGGAGGGACGGCCGAGGTGTCGGGGAGGTTCGCACGGGCACGGGGATGCTCGGAGTGGCAGCGGCGGGCTCTGGGGAAGACCGAGGCGGCGACGATTGCTCGTCGGAGAGTGGTGGAGCTCGGGGAGAGAGGTGGCACGGTGCTGGGTTGCTACGGAGCTCGGGAGAGAGAACGAAGGGCGGTGGGAGGTGGTGCGGGGAAAGGCGGAGCCGATGGGGGGCTTTTATAGGGGCGCAGAGGGACACGGCAGCGGCAATTGCTCGCTGGAGATGGTGGCCGGAAAAAGGAAGGGAGGGGAAAATAAGGAAAGAGGGGGGCCGTAGAAGGAAGGGAGGCGCGGGGGTTTGGGGATTTGATTCCCGGTGGTGCGAGCGGATTCCAAAACCAGGAGAGGACAGCGGGGAAGGCCGGATTCGGCGTGGACTTGGTCGGCCGACGAAGAAAGGAAAGGGGAGGAGAGAAAGAAGGAAGGAGGCGCGCGGGAGGATGACGGGCCTAACAGGCAGGGCCCGCGCGCAGCGAGAGAGAGAGAGAGGGGAAGTGAGCGGGCAGCGCGGATCACAGCCACGAGGCCCAGAGACGGATCGGGCGGTGGGTGCGAGCGCGAGTGGCTGACAGCCGGGGCCCAGGCGCAGAGAGAAGAGGGGAGCGGGGTGCGGACGGCGGGATGGCTCGCGCAGGCGGCGTGTCGCGCATCGGGCCGGCCAGGTGTCGGCCCGAGGAGAGGGGAAGGCGGGGTGGCTGACGAGCCGGGCCCGCTTGGCGAAGGGAGAGAGAGGGGGAACGGCCGGATTGGGCTAAGCGGCGACGTGGGCGGTCCTGGGCCGTCCACGCATCGGCCAGAGGGAGGGGAGTTGGATTTTATTTTTAGAATTTGATTTTGATTTTTTTTGGAAAAGGCTAGGCAATTATTTAGGCCTCAGAAAAATATGAAAATACCTTCAAAAATTCCGAAAAAATTCACAGAAGCTCCTGGAGATGTTTTGAACTTAATAAAATTATTTCCAACTAATGTTGGTAATTAATTTTCATACTTCAAAATACTTTTCAATTTTAAAAATAGGTTTTAAACTCCAAAAAATCCAGAAAATCAAATAAAAGGCAAATAAACTCCAAATACTTTAAAATAATTAATTTGAATTTAAATTTAAAATACTCCAGAGGACAAATTTTGGGATGTTACACAGGTACAGGATATGATCATCAGTCTTCTTTGGTTTGCCCTTACTGCCTCGGCTGTACGTCGACTGTAAAGGTAGCACCGGTGGAAGTTGTTGCGTCACATCCCAAAAATTCACTTTCTGAAAAATTTAACATCAAATTAATTATTTTAAAGTATTTGAGCTTTATTTAGATTTATCTAGATTTTATTTCAAAATTTAAAGCATGAAAATGTATACTAAATATTTTATTAAAACCAAAAAGAGTTTATTTTATTTTTCCTAACCTTCCCTGAATTTTAAATAATTTTTGAGAATTTTTTGAAATTAAAAATAAATTTTAAAAGTTAAAAAGTATTTTATAAAATTATTAAATGCAAATCTGAAATTAAAAATATTTTTCCTAAGTCTAAAATACTTCCAGAAATATTTTATGATTTTTCTGGAATTTTTAGACATTAATTATTATTTTCTAAGTATTTATAAAGTTTCTAATAATTTCTGAAATTTAATCCGAAAATAAAAATCCAATTAATCCTAGCCTGCCACGTGTCGCTCTAGGATTGAATCCATCTCTCTCCACGATTTAATCCTAGCCATACAAAGTCACTTACCCCTTCATATCCATCCAAAGAGACTTTACAGAACTTGATGACCCTATTTCGCGTACGACGCTCTGCTTCTTCCAATATCTTGACTGGATATTCTGGATATGTTAAGTCCTCCTTCAAGTTCACTTCATCTAGAGACATTTGCTCTTCTGGCACTCTGAGACATTTCCTTAGTTGAGACACATGGAAAACGTCATGCACTTTTCACAATTGAGGTGGAAGCTCTAGCTGGTAAGCAACTTCTCCCCTTTTTGCTGTAACAGGGAATGGTCCAATGAATCTAGGAGCAAGCTTTCCACTGACTCCAAAACGTCGCATTCCTTTGAGAGGCGAAACTTTTAGATAAACATGATCTCCAGGTACAAACTCTAATGTTCTTCGATGATTGTCCGCATATCTTTTCTGTCTGGTTTGAGCTGTTTTTAATCTATCCTGGATTAGGCGAACTTGTTCCTCCACCTGTTTCAACACATCTGGTCCAAACACTTGTCCTTCTCCTGTTTCTTTCCAATACAACGGTGTCCGGCATTTTCTGCCATACAAAGCTTCAAACGGAGACATCTGTAAGCTGGATTGATAACTGTTGTTATAGGAAAACTCCGCATAGGGCAAACTTTGATCCCAATTAGCCTTGTTTGCTAGAACACAAGCTCTCAACATATCTTCCAAAATTTGATTTACTCTTTCTGTTTAACCATCTGTCTGTGGATGATATGCTGTGCTGAAATTCAGATTTGTGCCCAAAAGTCCATGTAACTTATGCCAAAATCTTGAGGTGAATTGAGTCCCTCGATCTGACACAATCTTCTTTGGAACTCCATGCAAACACACGATTCTGGACATATACAATTCTGCTAGTCTATCCCCAGAGTATGTGGTCTTTACTGGTATGAAATGGGCGACTTTTGTCAGACGATACACAATAACCCAAATGGAATCATGCCCTGATTTTGTTCTCGGTAACCCGGTTATGAAGTCCATTCCAATTTCTTCCCATTTCCACTCGGGTATCTGCAAAGGTTGCAAAAGTCATCTCTGATGTTCCGCTTTTATTCGCTGGCACACATCACACAAAGCTACATACTCTGCAATCTCTCTTTTCATACTTGACCACCAATACCTTTCTTTGAGATCTTGGTACATCTTTGTACTTCCAGGGTGAATTGAATATCCTGATTCGTGGGCTTCCTTCAGAATTAACTCCTTGATTTCTTTCTTTTCAGGTACAATAATCCTCTTCCCAAACCATATGATACCTTCTTCATCCTCTGAAAATCCTGGTGCTTTTCCTTTCTTCATGTTTTCTTTAATTTCCTTAACATACTTATCCTCTTTTTGAGCTGTCTTGATCTGGTCCTCTAGAGTTGGTTGAACCTCCAAAGTAGCCAGGAATCCTTACTCCACTACTTCTAAATTGAGCTGTTGGAATTCTTTTTGAAGTGCGGGCATACTGTCTTTAATCAATAATTTATTACAGTAACTCTTTCTGCTCAAGGCATCAGCTACTACATTGGTCTTTCCTGGATGATAATGTATTCCAACATCATAATCTTTTATTAGCTCAAGCCATCTCCTTTGCCTCATATTGAGATCGGGTTGGGTAAATATATACTTCAGCCTTTTGTGATCCGTATAGATCTCATAGCGGTTACCGATCAAGTAATGCCTCCATATTTTTAGAGCATGCACGACGGCAGCAAGCTCCAAATCATAGGTTGGATAATTTCCTTCATGAGGTCGCAACTATCTTGAAGCATAGGCTACTACCTTTCCCTCTTGCATCAGAACACAGCCTAGTCCTTGCCTTGATGCATCACAAAAGACTTCAAAATCCTTTCTAATATCCGGAAGTGTCAACACTGCAGCAGAAGTTAGCCTCTTCTTTAGTTCTTGAAAACTATCCTCACACGATTTACTCCATTCAAACTTCTTTTCCTTCTTTAACAACTGGGTGAGAGGTCTTGCAAGCTTGGAGAATCCTTCAATAAAGCGACAATAATAACCAGCCAATCCCAAAAAGCTTCTGATCTCGGATACTGACTTTGGTTGTGTCCAATTGAGTACATCATTTAATTTATCGGGGTCTACGGACACTCCTCCTGCAGAAATCACACGACCCAGGAAGGCTACTTTCCTCAACCAGAACTCACACTTGCTGAACATGGCATACAATCTATGCTCCCTGAGCTTTTCAAGACTATCCTCAAATGTTCTGCATACTCTTCTTCATTCTTGGAGTATATCAAAATATCATCAATGAATACAACCACAAACTTATCCAAATATTCCATGAACACCTTATTCATCAGGTTCATAAAATATGCGGGTGCATTGGTTAGGCCAAAAGACATCACTGTATACTCATACAATCCATAACGAGTAGCAAATGCTGTCTTGGGTATGTCTTCTGGTCTTATCTTCAATTGGTGGTAACCTGATCGAAGATCAATCTTGGAAAAGACACATGAACCTTTCAACTGATCAAACAAATCATCTATTCTGGGCAAAGGGTACTTGTTCTTAATGGTCACGTCATTCAAAGATCGATAATCCACACACATGCGAAGACTACCGTCCTTCTTCTTCACTAGAAGTATTGGTGCTCCCCAGGGCGAAGTACTTGGTCTTACAAAACCTTTCTCCTGTAATTCCTGAACTTGCTTCTTAACTTCTGCCAAGTCATTTGCGGGCATACGATACGGTCTCTTGGAGATTGGAGCAGTACCAGGTACTAGGTTGATAACAAACTCAATTTCTCTATCTGGTGGCATTCCGGGTAAATCTTCGGGAAATACATCTGGATATTCACATACTATAGGCACCTTTTCCAAGGTTACTTCCTTCAAACTGTTTAATCCACACCTATTCTGGGAAGATGTGTTTGACTTATACCTTACTTGGATTCCATCCGAATTGGTAATAGTAATCGCACGATCAGCACAGTCCATCTGCCCTTTATACTTGGTTAACCAATCCATACCAAGTATGACATCTAGGCTCTTGGAATCTATTATAATAAGATTCACTAAGAACTTTACTCCATTTATATCTACAGTTGCGCTAGGGCAAACTGTGTTAGTCCTCATTTCTTTTCCAGGTGATTGGACTAGCATAGGGTTCTTAAGCAAACGCACATCCCAATTATACCTTTCAACAAAATCTATTGACACAAAAGAATGCGAAGCTCTAGAATCAAATAATGTTGATGCAGGTACTGAGTTGACATGAAACTTACCCAGAACTACATCTGGTGCATCCTGGGCTGCCTCTGCGGTGACATGGTTAAGATGTCCTCTGCTCATTGTCTGCAGAGTCTTTGGAGTTTGTGGTGCCCCACGGCCTTAACCTGCAGTTGGAGCTCTTGCTGGCGTGGTCCCCAAGTTGAAACGAACGGGGGTCATAGCTGGGCGCTTCTAGGGACAGTTGCTGGCATAATGCCCCATGTTCTTGCAGTTGAAACACTGCACTCCGGCTGCTGAGGTCCTGTTTTGTGGGGTTGGCCACCATTGCCTGCCCGAGGTGCTTGCAGATTTGGGCGGGGTCCTGCAAATGGAGTCCTTGGCACACTTGACTCTGAGGGCTTATGGAACTGGGGTGGATTGGGACGAAACTGAGAACTGCTTGCTCCCTGCTGCGCCTGAAACTTCCTCTTCCTAGTTTCATACAATTGTCGCTGAGCGTCTTCTTGTATGAAGGCCTTGTTCACCATATGCTGGAAGGTGGGGTAATCATTGGACACCAGCTGCACTTTGAGGTTGGGATCAAGTCCTTGCATGAACCTCCAAATCATTGTTGCCTCCGATGCGACCTCTTCGGTTGCATACCTGGACAGTTGAGTGAACTTGTTCAGGTATTCAGAAACAATGAGGTTTCCTTGTTGCAGTTGGTAAAATTCTCTTTTCTTCATTTCCATTATTCCCGTAGGAATATGCGTAGTGCTGAAAGCCTCAAGAAACTCATCCCAAGTGATGGTTTGTACATTTTGATGGGCGGCGCAGTAATTCTCTCACCAATTAGCAGCAATTCCCTTTAGTTGGTGGGCGGCATACAGTACCTTCTCATGATCATTACACTGAGCTAAGATAAACTTCTTCTCCACATCCTTGATCCAGTCATTGGCTTCCAATGGATTCACTGAACCAGCAAACGTAGGAGGTCTTGTCCTCATAAACTCTCCTAACTTGGACTGGGGTGCTTGATTTTGTGCCTGAGGGACTTGTTGCACTTGGTTTTGAGCAAGGGCTTGGAGTAGCTGCAACTACATAGCCATCATCTGCTCCAAGTTAGGCGCTTGAGCAGAAGGTGGTGGAATGTTGTTGTATGGCTGAGTGTTGGCATCATAGCTGTTGCCAGGGTTGCTCCTTGTGTTCACCATCTGAAGCGGTTTCCAGGGTTAGCAAAAGGTAAGAGGGAACTAGCATAGGTAAGAGATTAGGGGAAACAAAATAACATCCCAAACCAACACACAAGGAAGAAACAAGCAACAACTTAGGGGAAACTTTTATTGAAATCAAGATAGTTTTATGAATGGTTGTACCTGCACATAGGCTTGGTACAGTCCATCTAGCACACCAAAACATTATAAAGCGTTCCAAGAACGTGGACATTTATTTGGGTACTACTGACTCAGCCTACTATTAATCCTCCAAGAAGACACGCTCCTCGGGGTCCTCCTCCGGGTCTTCCTTCGAATCCTCCTGGTGCTCATTCACGTGGTGTCTCGAACAATCACACTCAGCTGAGGCGCGGGGACGGGAACGGTTACGACTGGAGGCAGTCGACCGGGAACGAGATCGGGAACGGAAGAGTCTGCGTCTTTTGCTGGGTTCGCCGATGTCGAGGTTGGGTAGTGGACTCGGACGTCGCACCTTCTTGCGTGCTGTGAGCCTGGTGCGGAGTCCCAAAAGTCGAGCTGGCGCCTGGTTGTTGGGGACGACAGCGGGTACAGGCGAGGACGGCGTATAATCAGCTGCAACGTAGAGACGTCCCAGCTCGAACTCTGCTGCCTGACTCTGGCGAAGCTGAGCTCGGAGAGTGTCGGAGTGCTGGTAGCTAGAAGTGAGAAGCATCCGCAGCTGTCCAATCTCATCCAAGGCTCTAGCATAGGTGACTGCCATCGCCTGGGTGAGCTGCACCTGGTGCAAAAGCCGAGGATCATCAGCTGGAATGTCAAAAGGTTCAGGGTACCTCTGTCCTGCTCGTGGAGTGATGAAGAAGCAGAAGGGTGACTGACGAACAGCTTCCTTGTGAAGATGGCACAAGTCAGCTATGGCGAGGCGAGCAGCGTCCTGAATAGCATTGTAACAGCGGGTCCGGGGATGCTCGATGGGGTATGTGTGGGAGTCGAATTCCTCATCCCGTGCATACAGGCATACCTCCATCGTCCAAGAATCCCAGTCCAGGATACGAGTCTTTCGCCCCCTGAAGATAGGTGGCTGGCGATACTCAAGGCATTGCATCAGCTGCCGGAGAAGGCTGGCAAACGCTCCAACACTCTCGGCATGGGAGTAGTAGTCCCATGACTTAGCAGAGGATGAACCGGCCATCTACAAAGTTGGAATGATAAAAAAGATTAATAAAAATTTTAACAAGGGAATTTTAAGAACAAGAATGACATACTACGTAAGAAAAGAGTAGAAGCAAAGAAGCTTATATATTTTTAATATACTCTTTTTATAAATATAAGTCCTTATGGTTTTGCCATTCTAATCTAGGTCTCGTTCTACAGTCAAATTGGCTCTGATACCATCTCTGTCGGGACCCCGGATTTCCAAACCCGGACCCTCTGTGTATTACAGCACTAGTCCCAGATCAAAGCTAGTGCACACAGTTTAACAGACATGATTCACAACCAACAACGTCTTATTACAATATTAAAGAGTACTGACTAGAAGGTCTCATTATTACAAGGGAGGTTTCACGACCTCGCACACACAAAACCCAGCGGAAGCAAGATAAATTCAGTGGAGACCCATCAATATGCCACAGGCAGTTGACTGGGGAAGCGCGACCTAGAACTCCTGGAATCCTACGTCGAATCCACCCACAAAGTAGTCGTAGTCTCCTTCTTGGGCTTTGTACTCCTCTGAATATTATTTTTGGAGTGCAGCATGTGAGTACATAAAGTACTCCGCAAGTCCGGGGAAAAATGCAATAGATGCAAGGCTTGACAAAGGAAGACTATATGGTTCTTTTGCACAAAGCAACGTTTTAATTTAAATTACTACTAATTAGTTTCGAAGGCATCTATTTAATAAAGTAAATGTTTTAACAGAACTATCATTAACTTTGTAGTGAAGGTTCCATCTACCAACACTAACTAACCAATTACAATTGATCAAGTTTAAAACTGCAGGTTCCATCCACCCTCTCTGGCTCCAACTGCCAGGATACCCTTCCGAGAGTTCCCTCCACTCTCGGAATACCAAAAACTTTGATTTTAAAACCAAAACCAAAAATCTACCTTGTGAATGCATTCCTTGGTCGCCCTTGACCGTGGGCACGGCTATTCGAATACATAGGGTTGCTCGCCATTGAGACAAAGGAAATTCTAGGGTTACAAAGGTACATGGCATTCAATTTCAATTGAGGGCATAACAAGGTTGGATTAACTAATACCTTAAGATTTGAACTAATGTTTTATGTAAATAGCAATGCACATAATTTAAAATAATTAAAACATTTCAAAATCATAGGTTCAATATGATCAAAGGAGACTTGCCTTCTTGCACGCTTTTTGGGTCGTCTTGCTGCGGGGTGGAGAAGTCTTCGACAACGTTGGATTCTACGCGAGAAAAGACAGAGCAACAAAACAAAGAAATACAAACAAAAAATCAAATAAACTCAAAAATTTAAATAGAGGCCATCATTGGGTAGATTATGATTTTAGAAGAATTTAGAAATTTGAATGGCTCAATTTGGAGTTAAAATGAAAAAGTTTTGCTCATATGAAAAAGGAGGCGCGCGGGAGGACGACAGGCCTGACAGGCGGGGCCCGTGCGCAGCGAGAGAGAGAGGGGAAGTGAGCGGGCGGCGCGGATCACAGCCACGAGGCCCGAAGGCTGATCGGGCGGCGGGTGCGGGCGCGAGCGGCTGACAGCCGGGGCCCAGGGGCCGAGAGAAGAGGGTAGCGGGGTGCGGACGGCGGGATGGATCGCGCGGGCGGCGTGGCGCGCATCGGGCCGGCCAGGTGTCGGCCCGAGGAGAGGGGAAGGCGGGGTGGCTGACGAGCCGAGCCCGTTTGGCTGAGGGAGAGAGAGGGGGAACGGCCGGATTGGGCCGAGCGGCGACGTGGGCGGTCCTGGGCCGTCCATGCATCGGCCAGAGGGAGGGGAGTTGGATTTTGTTTTTAGAGTTTGATTTTGATTTTTCTCAGAAAAGGCTAGGAAATTATTTAGGCCTCAGAAAAATATGAAAATACCTCCAAAAATTCTAGAAAAATTCACAGAAGCTCCTGGAGATGTTTTGGATTTAATAAAATTATTTCCAACTAATGTTTGTTATTAAGTTTCATACTTCAAAATACTTTTTAAATTTTAAAAACAGGTTTTAAACTCCAAAAAATTCAGAAAATCAAATAAAAGCCAAATAAACTCCAGATACTTTAAAATAATTAATGTGAATTTAAATTTTCCAGAGGGCAAATTTTGGGATGTTACACAGGTACCGGATATCATCATCAATGTTCTTTACTTTGCCCGTGCTGCCTCGGCTGTAGGTCGACTGTATAGGCAGCACCGGTGGAAGTTGTGTGTCACATCCCAAAAATTTGCTTTCTGAAAAATTTAACTTCAAATTAATTATTTTAAAGTATTTGAGCTTTATTTGGATTTATCTGGATTTTATTTCAAAATCTAAAGCAAGAAAATGTATACTAAATATTTAATTAAAGCCAAAAAGAGTTTATGTTATTTTTCCTAACCTTCCCTGAATTTTTAAATAATTTTTGAGAATTGTTTGAAATTAAAAATAAACTTTAAAAGTTAAAAAGTATTTTACAAAATTATTAAATGCAAATGTGAAATTAAAAATATTTTTGAAGTCTAAAATACTTCCAGAAATATTTTATGATTTTTCTGGAATTTTTACATATTAATTATTATTTTCTAAGTATTTATAAAGTTTCTAGTAATTTCTGAAATTTAATCCGAAAATAAAACTCCAATTAATCCTAGCCTGCCATGTGTCGCTCTCGAATTGAATCCATCTCTCTCCACGATTTAATCCTATCCATACAAAGTCACTTACCCCTTGATATCCATCCAAAGGCCATAATCTATTCACTTGCCACGTGTCGCAAATCCGACGGCCCGTACCCCTTCACTTCCCCTCTCTCTCACCGACGCATGGACCCCACATGTCATATGTTTCTTCTACCTCTTCTTCCTCCCCTCACTCTGTCTCTCCCCTCCATTAGAGCCGAATTAAAAGCTTGATTGCCGGCCATTTCTCTCAATTAAACTCCTATCTAAAGCATGCAATTGATTGCTCTCATCATTCCCCACCCAAGCCGGCCATCTCACCTCTTTAATCCTTCTAAAAATCGAAATCCTTTCATCTCCTCTCTCTCTCTATAAAAGCTTCTCCCCACCACCCTTCTCTCCCCTACGGCCTCTCCACCCGCCGCCGCCCTTCCCTTCATCTCCAGCCTCCACCCCGCCGCCTAGCGCCACCGTCCCGGCCGCCTCCCGCCGCCGCCCCCACTTCAACCGCCGCCGCCTCCTCCTTGCGCCGCCGTCGGCCGCCCCGTGCCCCGCTGCTTCCGTCGGTAAGCGCATCGTCGCCCCTTCTCTCTCCGCTGCCGCTCGCCGCTCCGACCACCGGCGAGGCTACCGGCTGTGGTCTCCCCGTGCTGCCCGTGCGAGCACCCGAGCGGCTGGCCTCGCCCGCGTGGTCGCCCATGTGGCCGCCACCTCGCGCCCGCGTGGCGCCAGTCATCGGAGCGCCACCTCAGCCCTATCCATCTCCCATGGACATGGTCCACGGTGGACCCGGGGCCGCGTGTCATAAAATTCAAAATTCGAATTTTCGCAGATGTCATAATTAAGATTTTACCGTATAAAAATAATTCCCAAAAATCGGCCTTTTTCATTTTCACTCCTTTTAATCTTTTGGAAGCCATAACTTTCTCATTTTAACTCCGATTTGAGCCGTTCAAATTTCTAAATTTTTATAAAATTATAAGATATCCAAATATGCATTCTTTTTAAATTTTTGAATTTTTATTTTATTTTTTTGTATTTATTTGTTTTGTTTGTCTGTCTTTCCGCGCGTAGATTCCGCCGTTGCCGAAGAATTTGTCGAGCCGCAGCAAGAAGAACCATCCAGCGTGCAAGAAGGCAAGTCTCCTTTGAAAATATTGAACTTATGTTTGTGAAATGTTTTTAATTATTTTAAATTAAGTGCATCGCTAATTACATAGAACCATAATTTTGTTTGAGCAAACTAGTTAATCCAAACATTGTTATGCCTCGATTGAAATTGAATGCCATGTACCCTTGTAACCTTAGGATTTCCTTTGTCTCAATAATCAAATTATTACTAAATCTTTGATAAATACTAGAACGGTAGCTTAATGCTTAGTCAAGCTATTTAATTCTTTTGTAACCTTGGAATGGGAAATTACATTTCAGTAATCTAGTTTTTATATTCAGAAATTAGTGGCGATTGGTGTTGCCACTATTCTTTTAAAATAAATAAAATATGAAAATTGTTTCAGTCCAGGGCGGATGGTTAGATTGGATTGGTGCGGATAGCACAAGATTTTGTACAATGTATGTTCCGCCCTAGTCAATTAAGGACCGACACTTATGATTGTCGATATAGGTACGACCTAGCTAATTAACTCACGATAGTTTAGTTTAGGTGCCACCAGTGGAACGTGGGTGCTAGGGATTTACTGGTTATTCATAGTGAGGGACAGGGATTTATTGTACTCATATGGCGCAAGCGGGGGCTTCGGACTGGGTGGATTTAACCCTTCTGCGGTGAAACCTCAGCGGGTGGTTTCTAGCTGGACTAGAGTGAGGTAAAGGCTTTGTGATATTTTATCTGTGTCTTATGCCAAAGAAAGCGTGGAGACTATTAAGATAATTTATCTCTTGGGGGTAAAGTTGTACATCCTCTACAGAGTGTTAAACTATTCGAATAGCCGTGCCCATGGTCAAGGCCGGGCAAGGAATGCATTCACATGGTAGATCTTTGGTTTTCATTTTAAAAACAAAGTTTTGGTATCCCGAGAGTGGAGGGAACTCTCGGAAGGTTGTACTGGCGGTTGGAGCCAGAGTGTGTGGTTGGAACCCGTAGTTTTAAACTTTATCGGTTAGAGCTGGTTAATTAGTGTTGGTAGATGGAACCTTCACTATATATTGTTTATTAGTTTCAGTTAAAACAATTACTCTGTTACACTAATGCACTCAAAAATATTTAATGTTATTTGAAATAAAATATTGCTTTGTGCAAAAGAACCATATAGCCTTCCTTTATTAAGCCTTGCATCTACTACATTACTTTCCCAAGACTTGCGGAGTACTTTGTGTACTCAGATGCTGCACTAAAATCAACTCAAAAGAATATGAAGCTCAAGATGGTGACAACGACCACTTCGCGTGTGGATTCGATGAAGGCTTCCCAGAGTTCTAGGTTGTGTTTCCCCAGTCAACTGCCTGTGGCGTATTGATGGGACTTCGCTGGATTTATCTTTTGCTTCCGATGTGTTCTGTGTGTGAGGTCTTGAAACCTCCTTTGTAATAATGAGACCTTTCGGTCGGTACTCTCTATTGTTGTAATAAAGCGTTGTTGGTTATGTAATCATTTTTGTTTGACTGTGTGCACTAGCTTTGATTTGGGACTAGTCTTTGTAATACATGAGGGTCGGGTTCAAACGGGGTCCCGACAGAGATGGTATCAGAGCCAATTGGACTGTAGGACGTGACCTAGATTAGAAATGGCAAAACCTTAAGGACTTATATTTATTAAAAGAGTATGTTAAAAATATATAGGTTTCTTTGCTTCTACTATTTTCTTACTTAGTATATCGTTCTTGTCTTTATATTCACTTGCTAAATTTTCTTTACTAATCTTTCTTATTTCGACTTTGTAGATGGCCGGTTCATCGTCTGCTGAGTCGTGGGATATTTCTCTCATGGCGAGAGTGTTGGAGCTTTCGCTAGTCTTCTTTGTCAGCTTATGCAGTACCTGAAGTATCGCCAGCCGCCTATTTTCAGAGGGAGGAAGCTCCAGATCTTGGATCGAGATTTGTGGTCGATGGAGGTATTCCTGTATGCACGGGATGAGGAATTCAATTCCCACACATACCCTATCGAGCATCCCCAGACTCGATGCTATGATGCTATCCAGGATGTAGCTCGTCTTGCCATAGCTGACTTGTGCCAGATTCACAAGGATGCACTGCAGCAGTCGCCTTTTTGTTTCTACATCACTCCTCAAGCTGGACAGAGGTACCTGGAGCCCTTCGAGATCGTAGCAGATGATCCTCGTCTGTCACACCAGGTGCAGCTGACCCAGGCGATGGCAGTCGCTTACGCTAGAGCATTGGAGGAGATTGGACAGCTTCGGATGCTTCTCACTTCCAGTTACCAGCATGCAGATACTCTCCGTGCTCAACTTTGCCAGAGCCAGGCAGCAGAGTTCGAGCTGGGATGTCTCATAGCCACATCTAACTACACGCCGTCTTCACCCGTACCAGCTGTTGTCCCCAACAACCAGGCGCCGACTCGATGGTTGGGACCCCGCACCAGGCTCACAGCACGCAAGAGTGTGCGGTGCCTGAGTCCGCTACCCGTCATCAACATCGGCGATTCCAGCAAAAGGCGTAGTCTTTCCCGTTCTCGCTCTTGTTCCGGTCGATCGCCTCGATCAGAATCGCTCGCTCGCGCGCAGCGTTCATGCCACGTGTGGTTGTGAGCAGCACCACGTGGGTGAGCCCGAGGAGAAGGAGGACCCGGAGGAGGATCCCGAGGAGCGCATCATTTTGGAGGATTAGTAGTCAGTTGAGTCAGTAGAACCCAAATAAATGTCTACGTCCTTAGAACATTTTATATTATGTGTTGGTGTGCTAGATGGACTGTACCAAGCCTTTGTGCACTTGTGGTACAGCCATTCATAAAACTATTTTGATTTCAATATAAGTTTCTTCTAAGTTGTTGCTTGCTTCTCTCTTGTGTGTTGGCTTGGGATGTTGTTTAGTCATTCCCTGCTCTCTTACCTATGCTAGTTCCCCCTTATCTTTTGCTAATCCCAGTTACCGCTTTAGATGGTGAATACAAGGAGCAACCCAGGCAGCAGCCGTGGTGCTAATGGTCAACAGGAGAACAATATTCCACCGCCTCCTGCTCAAGCACCTAACTTGGAACAAATGATGGCTATGCAATTGCAACTACTTCAAGCTCTCACGCAGAATCAAGTGCAACAAGTTCCGTAGGCGCCTAACCAAGCACCGCAATCTAAGTTGGGAGAGTTTATGAGGACAAGACCTCCTACTTTTGCAGGTTCAGCGGATCCATTGGAGGCGGACGATTGGATCAAGGATGTGGAGAAGAAGTTGATTCTAGCTCAATGCAATGATCATGAAAAAGTGTTGTATGCTGCCCATCAGCTAAAAGGAATTGCTGGTAATTGGTGGGAGAATTACTGTGCTGCTCATCAAGATGTGCAAACCATCACATGGGCTGAATTTGTTGAAGCCTTCTGCACTGCACATATTCCCATGGGCATAATGGAAATGAAGAAAAGGGAATTTCACAAGCTGCAGCAAGGAAACCTTAGTGTTTTCGAGTATCTGAATAGGTTCACTCAACTATCCAGGTATGCACCGGAAGATGTCGCATCGGACTCAACAAAGATTGGAGGTTCATGCAGTGACTTGATCCCAACCTCAAAGTGCAGTTGGTGTCCAATGATTACCCAACATTTCAACACATGGTAAATAAGGCTCTTATTCAAGAAGATGCTCAACGTCAGTTGTTTGAGACTCAGAAAAGGAAGTTTCAAGCTCAGCAAGGTGCAAGCAGTTCTCGTTTTCATCCTAGTCCACTTCAGTTCAACAGGCCATCAGAGCCAAGTGTGCCAAGGACGCCATTCACAGGACCCCGCCCAATTCCGCAAGCTCCTCGAGCAAGCAATGGTGGCCAACTTCAGCAGAACAAGACTTCAGTGGCAGGAGTGCAGTGTTTCAACTGCAAGAACATGGGACATTATGCCAACAATTGTCCTTAGAAGCGCCCAGCAGTGACCCCTGTTCGTTTCAACTTGGGGACTATGCCAGCACGAGCTCCAAATGCAGGACAAGGCCGTGGGACACCTCAAACTCCCAGGACTCTGTAGGCAGTGAGCAGAGGACATCTTAATCATGTTACCGCAGAAGCAGCTCAGGATGCGCCCGACGTAGTTCTGGGTAAGTTTCTTGTCAACTCAGTACCTGCATCAGCATTATTTGATTCTGGAGCTTCACAATCTTTTGTGTCAAAAGATTTTGTTGAAAGATATAATTGGGATGTGCGTTTGTTAAAGAACCCTATGCTAGTCCAATCACCTAGAAAGGAAATGAGGACTAACACAGTTTGCCCTAGAGCAACTGTAGATATAAATGGAGTAAAATTCCTAGCAAATCTTATTATAATAGACTTCAAGAGCTTAGATGTAATACTTGGTATGGACTGGTTAACCAAGTATAAAGGGCAGATAGATTGTGCTGATCGTGCCGTTACCCTTACCAATTCGCAAGGAATTCAAGTAAAGTATAAGTGAAACCCATCTTCTCGGAATAGGTGCGAATTGAACAGTTTGAAAGGAGTAACTCTGGAAAAGGTACCTATAGTAAGTGAATACCCAGATGTATTTCCTGAGAATTTACCAGGAATGCCGCCGGATAGAGAAATTGAATTTGTTATAAATCTGGTACCTGGTACAGCCCCGATTTCCAAGAGACCCTATTGTATGTCTGCAAATGATTTGGCTGAAGTTAAAAGGCAAATTCAAGAGTTGCAAGAGAAAGGTTTTGTTAGACCAAGTTCTTCGCCTTGGGGAGCACCAGTACTTTTAGTGAAGAAGAAAGATGGCAGTCTTCGCATGTGTGTGGACAACAGATCCTTGAATGATGTGACAATTAAGAACAAGTACCCTTTGCCTCAGATAGATGATCTATTTGATCAGTTGAAAGGTTCATGTGTTTTCTCCAAGATTGATCTCCGATTAGGTTATCATCAATTGAAGATAAGACCAGAAGATATACCAAAGATAGCGTTTGCTACTCGTTATGGATTGTATGAGTATATAGTGATGTCTTTTGGCTTGACAAATGCGCCCGCATATTTTATGAATCTGATGAATAAGGTGTTCATGGAATATTTGGATAAGTTTGTGGTTGTATTCATTGTTGATATTTTGATATATTCCAAGAATGAGGAAGAGCATGCAGAACATTTGAGGATAGTTTTGGAAAAGCTCATAGAACACCGGTTGTATGCCAAGTTTAGCAAATGTGAGTTCTGGTTGAAGAAAGTAGCTTTCCTGGGTCATGTGATTTCAGTAGGAGGAGTGTCTGTAGATCCTGAAAAAGTAAATGATATGCTTAATTGGACGCAACCAAAGTCAGTACCAGAGACCAGAAGTTTTCTGGGTTTGGTAGGTTACTATCGTCGCTTTATTGAAGGTTTCTCCAAGCTTGCAAGACCTCTCACTTAGTTGTTAAAGAAGGAAAAGAAGTTTGAATGGAGTAAATCTTGTGAGGATAGTTTTCAAGAATTGAAAAAGAGACTAACCTCCGCACCAGTGTTAATGCTTCCAGATATTAGAAAGGATTTTTAAGTTTTCTGTGATGCATCAAGACAAGGACTAGGCTGTGTTCTGATGCAAGAAGGAAAGGTGGTAGCCTATGCTTCAAGGCAATTGCGACCTCATCAGGAGAATTATCCAACTCATGATTTAGAGCTAGCTGCCGTTGTGCATGCTCTAAAAATATGGAGGCATTATTTGATTGGTAATCGTTGTGAGATTTACACAGATCACAAAAGTTTAAAATATATATTTACTAAACCCGATCTCAATCTGAGACAAAGAAGGTGGCTCGAGCTAATAAAAGATTATGATGTTGGAATCCATTATCATCCAGGAAAGGCTAATGTAGTAGCTGATGCTTTGAGCAGAAAGAGTTACTGCAATAATTTGTTGATTAAATACAGTATGCTTGCACTTCAAGAAGAATTCCAGCGACTCAATTTGGAAGTAGTAGAAGAAGGGTTTCTAGCTACTTTGGAGGTTCAACCAACTTTAGAGGATGAAATCAAGGCAGCTCAAAAAGAGGACAAGTATGTCAAGGAAATCAAAGATAATGTGAAGAAAGGTAAAGCACTAGGATTTTCAGAAGATGAAAAAGGAATCATTTGGTTTGGAAAAAGGATTCTGGTACCTGAAAAGAAAGAATTAAAGGAGCTAAGGAGCTAATTCTGAAAGAAGCTCATGAATCTGGATATTCAATTCACCCTGGAAGTACAAAGATGTACCAAGATCTCAAATAAAGGTATTGGTGGTCAAGTATGAAAAGAGAGATTGCAGAGTATGTAGCTTTGTGTGATGTATGCCAGCGGATTAAAGCTGAACATCAGAGACCTGTCGGACTTTTGCAACCTTTGCAGATACCTGAGTGGAAATGGGAAGAAATTGGTATGGATTTTATAACTGGATTACCTAGAACCAAATCAGGGTATGATTCAATTTGGGTTATTGTGGATCGTTTGACAAAAGTAGCTCATTTCATTGCAGTAAAGACTACATATTCTGGAGACAGACTCACAGAACTGTATATGTCAAGAATCATTTGTTTGCATGGAGTTCCAAAGAAGATTGTGTCAGATCGAGGAACTCAATTCACCTCGAGATTTTGGCAGAAGCTGCATGGACTTTTGGGCACAAACCTAAATTTTGGCACAGCTTATCATCCGCAGACAGATGGTCAAACAGAAAGAGTAAATCAAATATTGGAAGACATGTTGAGAGCTTGTGTCTTGGCTAATAAGACTAACCGGGATCAAAGTTTGCCCTATGCAGAATTTTCTTATAATAATAGTTATCAATCCAGCTTGCAAATGTCTCCGTTTGAAGCATTGTATGGCAGAAAGTGCAGGACACCGTTGTATTGGAAAGAAACAAGAGAAGGACAAGTGTTTGGACCAGATGTGCTGAAGCAAGCAGAAGAGCAAGTTCGCCTGATTCAGGACAGGTTAAAAACAGCACAAACCCGACAGAAAAGCTATGCGGATAATCGCCGAAGAGCATTGGAATTTGTACCTGGAGATCATGTGTATCTGAAAGTTTTGCCTCTCAAAGGAATGCGACGTTTTGGAGTCAGTGGAAAGCTTGCTCCTAGATTCATCGGGCCATTCCCTGTTCTATCTAAAAGGGGAGAAGTTGCTTATCAGTTGAAGCTTCCGCCTCAATTGTCAAAAGTGCACGACGTCTTCCATGTGTCTCAGTTAAGAAAGTGTTTCAGAGTACCAGAAGAACAGATGTTTCTACATGAAGTTGAGTTAAAGGTGGACCTAACTTATCCAGAGCATCTAGTCAAATTTTTGGATGAAGCAGAGCGTCGTACCAGAAGCAAGGTCATCAAATTCTGTAAAGTGCAGTGGAGCAATCATTCTGAATCAGAAGCAACTTGGGAGCGTGAAGAAGATCTAAGAGCAGAGTTCCCTAGTCTTTTTCCCAGTCCGTCCAAATCTCGGGGTCGAGATTCTTTCTAAGAGGGGTAGGTTTGTCACATCCCAAAAATTCGCTTTCTGAAAAAATTAACTTCAAATTAATTATTTTAAAGTATTTGAGCTTTATTTGGATTTATCTGGATTTTATTTCAAAATTTAAAGCAACAAAATGTATACTAAATATTTTATTAAAGCCAAAAAGAGTTTATTTTATTTTTCCTAACCTTCCCTGAATTTTTAAATAATTTTTGAGAATTTTCTGGAATTAAAAATAAATTTTAAAAGTTAAAAAGTATTTTATAAAATTATTAAATGCAAATCTGAAATTAAAAATAATTTTCTAAGTCTAAAATACTTCCAGGCATATTTTATGATTTTTCTGGAATTTTTAGACATTAATTATTATTTTCTAAGAATTTATAAAGTTTCTAGTAATTTCTAAAATTTAATCCGAAAATAAAAATCCAATTAATCCTAGCCTGCCACGTGTCACTCTCGGATTGAATCCATCTCTCTCCACAATTTAATCCTAGCCATACACAATCACTTACCCCTTCATATCCATCCGAAGGCCATAATCTATTCACTTGCCACGTGTCGCAAATCCGACGGCCCGTACCCCTTCACTTACCCTCTCTCTCACCGATGCATGGACCCCACATGTCATATGTTTCTTCTACCTCTTCTTCTTCCTCCCCTCACTCTCTCTCTCCCCTCCATTAGAGCCGAATTAAAAGCTTTATTGCCGGCCGTTTCTCTCAATTAAACTCCAATCTAAAGCGTGCAATTGATTGCTCTCATCATTCCCCACCCAAGCCGGCCATCTCCCCTCTTTAATCCTTCTGAAAACCGAAATCCTTTCATCTCCTCTCTTTCTCTATAAAAGCTTCTCCCCACCACCCTGCTCTCCCCTTCGGCCTCTCCACCCGCCGCCGCCCTTCCCTTCATCTCCAGCCGCAACCCCACCGCCTAGCGCCGCCGTCTCGGCCGCCTCCCGCCGCCTCCTCCTCCTTGCGCGCGCCGCCGCCCGTGCCCATTGCCGCGCGTCGGTAAGCACGCCGCCGCCTTCTCTCCGCCGCGCTTGCGCTCGGCCACGCCACGGCGAGGCTGCCGGCTGTGGTCTCCCCATGCTGCCCGTGCGTGCGCCCGCATGGCTGGCCTCGCCCACGTGGTCACCCATGTGGCCACCACCTCGCGCCCGCGTGGCGCCAAGTCATCGGAGCGCCACCTCAGCCCTATCCATCTCTCATGGACTTGGTCCACGGTGGACCCGGGCCCACGTGTCATAAAATTCAAAATTTGAATTTTCGCTAATGTCATAATTAAGATTTTGCCGTATAAAAATAATTCCCGAAAATCGGCCTTTTTCATTTTCACTCCTTTTAATCTTTCGAAGGCCATGACTTTCTCATTTTAACTCCGATTTGAGCCGTTCAAATTTCTAAATTTTTCTAAAATTATAAGCTATCCAAATATGAATTCTTTTTAAATTTTTGAATTTTTATTTTATTTTTGTTTGTATTTATTTGTTTTGTTTGTCTGTCTTTCCGCGCGTAGATTCCGCCGTCGCCGAAGAATTTGTCGAGCCGCAGCAAGAAGAACCAACCAGCGCGCAAGAAGGCAAGTCTCCTTTGAACATATTGAACCTATGTTTGTGAAATGTTTTTAATTATTTTAAATTAAGTGCATCGCTAATTACATAGAACCATAATTTTGTTTGAGCAAACTAGTTAATCCAAACATTGTTATGCCTCGATTGAAATTGAATGCCATGTACCCTTATAACCTTAGGATTTCCTTTGTCTCAATAATGAGATTATTACTAAATCTTTGATAAATGCTAGAACGGTAGCTTAATGCTTAGTCAAGCTATTTAATTTTTTTGTAACCTTGGAATGGAAAATTACATTTCAGTAATCTAGTTTTTGTATTTGGAAATTAGTGGCGATTGGTGTTGCCACTATTCTTTTAAAAAAAATAAAATATGAAAATTGTTTGAGACCAGGGCAGATGGTTAGATTGGATTGGTGTGGATAGCACAAGATTTTGTAAAGTGTATGTTTCGCCCTAGTCAATTAAGGACCGACACTTGTCATTGTCTAGACTAAGCACTACCGTACAACCGCATGTCTATATAGGTACGACCTAGCAAATTAACTCACGATAGTTTAGTTTAGGTGCCACCAGTGGAAAGTGGGTGCCAGGGATTTACTGGTTATTCATAGTGAGGGACAGGGATTTATTGTGCTCATATGGCGCAAGAGGGGGCTTCGGACTGGGTGGATTTAACCCTTCTGCGGTGAAACCACAGCGGGTGGTTTCTAGCTAGACTAGAGTGAGGTAAAGGCTTTGTGATATTTTATCTGTGTCTCATGCCAAAGGAAGCGTGGAGACTATTAAGACAATTTATTTCTTGGGGGTAAAGTTGTACATCCTTTACAGAGTGTTAAACTATTCGAATAGCCGTGCCCACGGTCAAGGGCAGGCAAGGAATGCATTCACATGGTAGATCTTTGGTTTTCATTTTAAAAACAAAGTTTTGGTATCCCGAGAGTGGAGGGAACTCTCGGAAGGTTGTACTGGCAGTTGGAGCCAGAGTGGGTGGTTGGAACCCGTAGTTTTAAACTTTATCGGTTAGAGCTGGTTAATTAGTGTTGGTAGATGGAACCTTCACTATATATTGTTTATTAGTTTCAGTTAAAACAATTACTCTGTTACACTAATGCATTCGAAAATGCTTAATGTTATTTGAAATAAAATATTGCTTTGTGCAAAAGAACCATATAGCCTTCCATTGTTAAGCCTTGCATCTACTACATTACTTTCCCAAGACTTGCGGAGTACTTTGTGTACTCACATGCTGCACTAAAATTAACTCAGAAGAATATGAAGCTCAAGATGGTGACTACGACCACTTCGCGTGTGGATTCGATGAAGGCTTCCCGTAGTTCTTGGTCGCGTTTCCCCAGTCAACTGCCTGTGGTATATTGATGGGACTTCGCTGGATTTATCTTTTGCTTCCGCTGTGTTCTGTGTGTGTGAGGTCTTGAAACCTCCTTTGTAATAATGAGACCTTTCGGTCAGTACTCTCTATTATTGTAATAAAGTGTTGTTGGTTATGTAATCATTTCTGTTTGACTGTGTCCACTAGCTTTGATCTGGGACTAGTGCTGTAATACACAGAAGGTCCGAGTTTGGAAAACCGGGACCAAGCTTTGAAGCATGTGTGTCATCAGCACATGACAATCATGAGACTTCATGCCATTTAACTTCAAATCTTGCATCGAAACAAGTTTCTTCACGTTGCTGGAGTAACCAGATAGAACTTTGACACCATGCAAGCACTGGCACAATTCTGTATTCTTAGTCTTGGACAGAGTGTAACAGCAGGGGGAATGTACGTTTGTCCATTATCTGTTTTTGTTGGTGCTAACTCAAGCCTGTTGTCCATATCAGCCAAGTCAAGCTGTGCGTTGACATCATCCTTTGTTTTATCATGAATGTTCAGTAAGAGACCAATCAAGCTGTCACATACATTCTTTTCTACGTGCATGATGTCGATGCAGTGTCGAACAACTAGATACTCCCAATAAGGTAAGTCCCAAAATATTGATCTCTTCTTCCAGGTGTTCTTCTCATGAGCCCTCAATTTACGTCCCTTTCCGAGGACAACATCTAAATCCTTAATCCTATTATAAACCTCTTTTCCCCTTAAATGCCTTGGAGCTAAACTGTCTTCCTTCTCTCCGTCAAATTGTTTCTTCATCTTGCGGTATGGGTGAGCCCTCTGAAGGAACCGGCGGTGACGCATGTAGACGGTTTTGTGTGAGTGTTTTAGCCATGCACTCTCGGTACCATCTAAACAGTGAATACAAGCTTTGGCACCTTTTGTACTCTGACCCGATAGGTTAGCAAGGGCAGGATATTCATTTATGGTGCAGAACAATACGGAGCACAAAGTGAAGTTCTCTCATTTGTATGCATCCCATACCTGTACCCCTTCGTTCCAAAGTACTTTTAGATCTTCCACCAACGGTGCTAGGTACACATCAATATCATTCCTAGGTTGGTTTGGCCCTTGGATAAGTGTCGACAGCAAAATATACTTTCGCTTCATACACAACCAAGGAGGAAAGTTATAGATGCAGAGAGTCATGGGTCATGTGCTATGTCGGCTGCTCATGCGTTTTGTTCCCTCGCCGTCTGTTCCCTCGCCGTCATCTGATTGATCGTTACGTTTGTATCGAGATGCGTTGCACACCGGACATGCATGCATGTTTGCATACTCTTTACGGTAGAGGATACAATCGTTCGGATATGCATGTATTCTTTCTACTTCCTTTCCCAATGGACAAAGAACCTTCTTGGCTTTATACGTGGTTTTAGGCAACGCATTTCCCTCCGGAAGCATGTCCGCTAAAAGACCTAGCAGCGATGTGAAACTCTTGTCGGACCAACTGTTGCTTGCCTTCAATTTCAATAGCTCAAGCACGGCCGACAACCTCGTGTACTTTGACCAGCAGCACGTAAACAAAGGTTTCTCTGAGTCCTCCATCAAGCCCCAGAATTTAACATACTCTCTCTCATCATAGTTCTCTTCTACATCACGAAGCATCTGATCCAGATTGTCATCGTGCAACCTATCCGAATTCGAACAACAATCGACATCATCCGGCGGCATGTCATTCACTTCACCAGCGATGTCATCCGGCGGCATATCATTCACTTCACCGGCGATGTCATCCGGCGGCATATGATCGTTGACTTTGCCATGACTGGTCCAACACGTATAACCATTTTTGAAACCCCACCGAATCAAGTGCGCTTCAATTTGCCCTCGGTTCTTAAACATCTTTAAATTCTCGCAGTCAGTGCATGGACACTACATACATTCCACCCCCTTATTCAACATATCCTCCTCGGCAGCTCTTGTAAAAGACACGCCATTAATGTACTCTTCACTCACACGGTTCGCGGCATACATCCAGCTTCGGCCCTACGTTATATATATATAACAACTTAGTATTAAAAGTTAAATTAATTAATTATTACTACATATATACCTCATGCATTGGGGCTTTGCTAGCTTAATTCATATTATAAACACAACAGCTATTTCCCCAGCGATCGCTGAAGGTATATAACCAACAATTTTGACAAATTTGGCCTCCCATATGATGGGAACTGATCATGTATGGTTAAGTAGATGCAAACCATCTTCAATAACACTCACCAAAACTTAGATCTAAATTGTAATGCAAAGAAAAATAAATTTCATTATTAACCATATCTAGAGCAACCAAGAATGTATGAATCTTCAAAGCTCAATCTCTGCCTCCTCCCACCAAATTAATTGGCCTGAAACCACCTAGCTTGCCTCCCGAGCGAAAGTGTGTAGCACCGGCTAGATCTGGATCGAAATGAAGACAGATGTGGTACTGAGCGGCGCAATAAATGTCTAGCACCATTATCACAGATGGTTTTTTGTTAAAAACTGTCTATGATAATTCTGAGATTATCACAGACGGTTTGTAATACAAACCGTCTGTGATAATTCCAGATTATCATAGATGGTTTTTAATAAAAACCGTCTGTGATACTAAAATATCACAGACGGTTCATCGGTAAGAACCGTCTGTGATATTCGTTTTCTCCGACGCCATCAACACGAGCGATGTCAAAATTAAAACCGCTCGTGCGTATTACTATCGATCCTGACGGTTTTGTCAAACTGTCTGTAATTTGGCGTCTAGTATTAGGCTTTCCGTTATTCTTCATGCAAGTAGAGTTAAATTGTACATATACTTCGGCCGTTTTTATGGAATTTTCGTGAGCATTTAAATGGGTTTTTGAGGTGCGATGCATTGCTTGCACTGGTTGCCGGATAGTTATGTTTTACCAAGGATGACATAATTTGGTTATTTATTTGGGTTTCTACTCTTCATCTTTCTTGTGTCGATGGAGCCGGGATTGAAATTGAGCAAAGCAACCTCAAATCCTCCGGTCGACGGCATGTTCTACCGCAGCATCGTCGGAGGTTTATGCTATCTAGTACACATACGTCCAGACATCGTGTTCGCAATCAACTACATAAGTTGGTTCATGAAATCGCCGACTACCGAGCACCTTAGCGCCATGAAGCACCTGCTGCGATACGTGGCTAGGACGATCGACTACGGGTGTAGGTACACGAGAGGCACAGGGGCAGCTATGCTTATCGGGTACAGCGACGTAGACATGGCCAGAGATGTTGATGACCGAAAGAGTACCTCCGGCATGATCGTTTTCATCAGGGGGAGCCCAGTGCGATGGCAATCACAAAAGTACAAGACCATCGCCCTATCGACTTCGAAGCCGAGTATGTCACCGCCTCAATGGCTGCATGCCAAGGAATTTGGCTTGGGTAGTTACTCAAAAATCTGCTCAACGGGGAAGCATCAGCAGCAATCCTACTCGTAGACAACAAGTCTGCAATACAGTTGTGCAAGAATCCAGTATACCATGGCCAGAGCAAGCACATTGAGACGCGTTATCACTTCATTAGGCAATGCATCGAAAATGGCAAAGTCCTCATCGACTACGTCAAGACGGACGACCAATTGGCGGACTTGCTGACCAAACCCCTCGGGCGGATCAAGTTTCAGGGTCTATGTGAGAAGGTTGGAATTGTCACCATAAATGGCAACTAGATCAGGGGGAGTCTGTCAGAATAAGTGATCTAGTTAGGTTGTTGAGCACGACATCCTAGTCGTGTGCATCTAGAAGTTGAGCACGACGTCCTGATCATGCGCGTAGTAGAGCTTTTTCGGCTGTTCAATTAGAGTACATGCGTAGTTTGCAGTCGTCGAATGGCACGACCGTGTAGTCGTGGCACAAGTTTAGGAGGGGCCTAAACGGCCATTACTTGTACTCTTTTGGTATAAATGGAGGCTCCAAAAAAACTGCAAGTGGTGATTTTGATCATAGCAAAAAAAACACCATGTGTCTTCCATTTCTATCGTGTGAGTTCTCATAAGCCGTAGAGCATTTATGACTTGCAAGTCGGAATTGACTTGCTAGTCGTGGAGTGCCTCCGACTCCATAGTCGTATACGACTTACGGCTGCCAGTTGCGACTAGATACTCGTGGTAGCTCCGAGTACTCGTATACGACCACGTGGTGGTAACTTCGAGTGCTCATATATGACAATGTGGTCGTAGCTCCAAGTGGTCATAAATAACTTCATAGTTGTAAGCTCGTCTATGTGGTCGTAAACAACTTCATAGTCGTAAGCTCGTCTGTGTGGTCGTAATCTCAACAACATGGTCATAAGTTGTTCTGCTTAGTTGTAAGTTCGACTACGTGGTTGTAAGTTGTTCTGCGTGGTCATAAGTTCGACTGCGTGGTCGTAAGTTTTGCATGGTCGTAAGTTCGAATGCGTGGTCGTAACGAGTACTAGGTACTCGTAGTCACGGGACAGGGCTTCAACACTCAGCACCTCGAGTATTAATTCCACAAGTTAACTTCTGTATCAAAAAATATTCACTACCATTTATATCAATAATATGAATAATTCTACTTTGAGTAAAATAGACAATAACCATAATAAATGTTAAAAGTCACATAAAATTCCCAACATTAATGAGACCGGCCTGAAGACCTCGCCTATAAAAAGGGTGCCTAAGCAGTGACAACATACGATAACATCGGCTTTGCGGTCGCTGCACACTAGCCTATACATATCCACTACGTACATATACTTATTTGCATCATCGCTTATGTCGATCTTCACAGCGTGTCAGAGCAAGCCCGAGCTCGTGGCGCCTGCACGATCAACGTCATGGGAGACCAAGGCTCTCTCTAACATTGACGACCACTCTGACCTATGATACTTGCAGCCTGCTGTCGAGTTCTTTCGTTCTGCCGACGGCGGCCACCGGCTGGCCGACGCCGCAAAGGCTGCAAGGGTGGCCCTTGCAGAGCCTCTAGTGTACTACTACCCAGTCTTTGTGGGCCTCACAGGTGCTTGATAGCGGTTGCACTCAACACATGACCAGAGACTGAAAGATGTTCACTACATTTGAAAATGGAAGCAATGAGAAGATCACATTGGTGACAATAGCAAAGGAAAGATTCTTGGTTTAGGTAAAATCACTATCTCAAATGACTTTTCAGTTTTGAATATCTCTAGTAGAAACATTAAATTTTAATTTGTTATCCATTGCTCAATTATATGATCCTGGATTAATTTTCTCATTCTCTAGAGATGGAGTAAACATTTCAAAGGAAAAAAGAAAATGAATGTTTTCAAAGGTTTTAGATTTGGAAATCTTTACTTAGTTAATTTTTCCTCTAGTCAGTCTTGTTTAAAAACTTGTTTAATGGCAAAATTTTATTTTGGTTGGTTATGACATAGAAGGTTAGGTCATGTCGGCTTTTCAAACATGACTTAGTGGTTTGGCTTAAAAGACATGAAATTTAGAAAAATAGATTATGTAGCACTTGCCACGCTAGAAAGCAAGATACAAATTCTCATTCTTCTAAAAGTATCATGCCAATCTGTAAGCCATTGGAGCTCTTACATATGGATTTATTTTGGTCAATAACCTATAAGAGCATCGGAAGCAATATCTATTGTTTAGTCATTGTAGATGATTACTCTAGATATACATGTGTATTCTTTTTTACATAACATGGCCAAAGCCTCTGGCATTTTCAAAACCTTTGTAAAAGAGCCCAGAATGAATTTAATTTCAAAATAAATAAAATCCATAGTGACGATGATTCTATGTTTAAAAACACTAAAATCCACCACGATCAGTTGTAAAAGTCTTGAACATATCAAAACCTTCCGACTTTTGTTTAAGAAGATACACATATCTAAATCTAGAATAATCATCGACGAGTGTCATAAAATAAATCTTTTGACCTCTAGTGGGAGTAGATAATGGCTAGAGGCTCATTAGATCTTTCCACCTTTGGAAAAGGTGCACAGGTCATCTTACTCATTATACAAGCCTCACAAATACCAAAATCCTCCCACTTAAAGTTGAGAATTTTAGAATTAATAAGCCTCTTAATTCTGTTTTTAGATATGTGTAGAACCGAAATGGCAACAGAGAAGGTGAATGGTGCCTTCAAACCGCCCCTAGTACTCACGCAATCTTCTTCTCCGATAGCTATAGAAACTGTGAAGACAGAAGAAATTTGCTCACAGGAAGCCTAAAACACTTTTGCCGAATGCCCAAATAAACTCACAAAAGGGGCAAGGCAAGATAGAAGGAATCTTCTCTGAGGAGCAGAGAGATCAATCTCGGCTGACAAAAGATCATAACATACTTTACCTAAACTAAAAAGGTCAAATGCTGCAAACAGAGATCGCACAAATCAGATTAGGTCTTGAGAACTCAATTTCCAACTCGATTGGTCCATAAGTTTGGTTGAGAGCAAACTGTAGAGATCGGCAAACACAAAACAGAGACAAACAGCAGAGCAATTAAATCTAAACTAAACCGACAACAGAGGCTGCCGCTGAAACCAGAAAATGCTAAAGCAGCAACTGAAAAACAAAAATCCTAAACAGACTAACAAAGCATATAGGAAACAAACAGCAGCACACAGACAACAGATCGAACTCAGAAAAGTTCAGAAATAGTAAATACAAAAGGGAGCAAGGACAGAGAATAGATTGCATGAATGCTGTGCATTCTCTGGATCAATGAACAGCACTTCAAACAAAATATTAGACTGATTTCAGAGGGAAAAAGAACATATTGTAAGAGCAGTTCGGCAATGAGATGGACAGAGAACGAAGTCCATCTTCAAGTCCTCTTTTCTTGCTATCCACGCCTCGCAACCACTTCAAGTCCTCGCCGTCTTTGGCACATCCCTACCGCTTCGACCTTAGCACTGCCTGTGCCTAGTCCAGTCATCCCGTGCCTCGTCACGACTCCGCCTCAAGGTCCTGTAGCCATCACAGACAAGAAAATATCACATAGCACTGCTCGAGATAATGTAATCACAATTCGCATCAGTAGAAATATTCAACCATGAAACAGCCCAAAAGACCGATCGGGAAGAAGAACAAGCGTCAAGTACGTCTAACCAAACTCGACTACGCCGTGCCTTGGCGCGAACCAAGAAAATCAAACTCAAACTTTCCAGAATACGTGTCAATTACTCATCACAAACATGGGGTCACATCCACATGGCCTCTCAATCTCCCCCTTGATGAGTATATTGACAAACACAGAAAAAGCATAAAGTTGAGTTTGTTTTGAAAGTCATACATGGTCTAAAAGAAAGAGCAAGGAAACTAATGACCATGTCGACAAATGGAGCAAAGGAAAGAGCAAGTTTTTTCTCAAAAGCTCCAGAAAATCCCCTTTTTATGTCTTTTTCTCCACTATTCTCCCCCTTTTGGCAATAAAATCAACAAGATGCAAGGAGAAAATATATCATGAGTTGGATGAAATGGCTGAATTTTTGTAATCTAAGCAATTAGAGCCATGAAGATTATCCAAAATGACTTTTGAAGTATTACACCAAGCCATAACTCATACGGATGCTATCAGGACCATGACAAGACATATATAATCAAGCTAAACCAAATAAGTCACAATCTGAAAATTAGATAAATTGCTTAGCATGTTAAGTCATTCAAGATTATAGTCTAGCTAAAGGTATCCAAAGATGATGCATGCCATGTCAATATTCTAAGTAGAACCAAGAAGCTAGTATTGAGTCAATTTAGAGTGCTACAAGTTCAAGAATGAATCATTTGTTCAAGTAATTGGTCTGTTTGTGTAATTAAGCAAATTGAGCACAATTGACATTTTTTTATAAAATCTCATGGGTGTTTCCAACTAGATTTTTGTTTAGTCATGTGCTAGATCTCACGCCTTACGCGACCACTCCAAGCTAGAAGCTTAAGAAGATGATCTTGGTCAACCAAAACTCCCCCTGAGTTCATGCCTAGTGCAATGGCAAGCAGTCTCATGAGAAAGAATTGGTGAGATCAGTGCTTTTGCTGAATTTAGTTCAAGAACAAGGAGTAAATAATAACTCATGCTTCATAAAGGAACTAGCATAGCTCAATATAAATTCAAGACTCAACTCAGCCTATTTGACATGGCATGGATCATAAGAGGATAACTAAAGATAGACTAGTCTCAAGAGCTAACATGACATGATTTAATTCAAGTTGTGCATTTTAACCAACCTATTATGGCAAAGACTACACTAAACATATAAAGTTATGATAAATCTAGCAATTAAGCACAGATTATGGCAAGATGTAATGCATTGTAAACATGTCATAAAAGGATAATAATCAAGGCTCCATGTAGATATATTACAATGCAGAATGCGGAATGTAAGAAAATCCAGCTCCCCTCAACAATAAATGCACTTTTAGTTCAAGTTGAGTTATGTCAAAAATTAAGATCTAGCAAATCCCAAATGAACTCCCCCTGAACCAAAGCAATAAAAACAAGAAGCTGGCAAGAAAATCAGAAGAAGGCAATCCTTAAAGCATAGATAAGATAAAGAGGATGATATGGCTCAGACTGACTCTCATCTACCCCATATGACACTAGGACTATCAGTTGGTCTTCTATCATACTAAGGAGTAAACACGTTCCCTGTCTACCTAAGGGTGGCTCAACCCTTGCTAGAACCTATAAGAAGTGAGTGAACTCAACCTAGTGAGAAGAGAGACAGCTAATAAGCAACATCCTAGAGTCACAAGATGAGAGAAAGAAGACTAAGCAACGAGACGAGAAAACCACTCTAATCTATGCTAGAAGGACTATCCCAAATGCACCCACATGCAATGCAACAGAAAGGAGCAAGAGCATAATAAACAGGATAAAACATGAAGTACAAAGCTCCCCCTCACAATAGTCCATAAGGACAAACCACCCCAAGCTCTCCCCGCAAGGCTGAAAACCTAGAGCTATCTAAAGGCTTGGTAAAGATATCAGCCAACTGGTGGTCACTCTCCACAAACTAGAGCACTATGTCACCCTTCTCCACATGGTCTCGAAGGAAGTGATATATGATATCAATGTGCTTGGTCCGAGAATGTTGCACTGGGTTCTTCGCAATGTTGATGGCAGAAGTGTTATCACAGAAGATTAGAACACTATCTATGACTAACCCAAAGTCTTGCAAGGTCGAAGCCATCCAAAGCACCTGGCTGCAGCAATAGGCGACAGCAACATACTCGGCCTCTGCGGTGGACTGTGCAATACTGGACTCTTCCTAGAAGACCAGGACACAAGAGATGTGCCAATGAATTGACAAGTGCTAGAAGTGCTCTTCCTATCTATCCTACAACCAGCAAAGTCTACGTCTGAGTAGGCTCTGAGAGAAAGACAGGATGATGAAGAGTACTAGATACCATAGTCAATGGCAGATCGAAGGTACCGAAAGATGCACTTTATCGCCTGGCGGTGAGACACGCGTAGAGAAGCCTGAAATCGAGCACACAGACACACGGAGAAATGTATGTCCGGTCTCGAGGCAATTGTCACATCCCAAAAATTCGCTTTCTAAAAATTTAACTTCAAATTAATTATTTTAAATTATTTGGACTTTATTTGGATTTATCTGGATCTTCTTTCAAAGTCTAAAGCAAGAAAATGTATTTTAAATATTTTATTAAAGTCAAAAAGAGGTTATTTTATTTTTCCTAACCTTTCCTAAATTTTTAAATAATTTTTGAGAATTTTCTGGAATTAAAAATCAATTTTAAAAGTTAAAAAGTATTTTATAAAATTATTGAATGCAAATCTGAAATTAAAAATATTTTTCCTAAGTCTAAAATACTTCCAGGAATATTCTATTATTTTTTCTGGAATTTTTAGACATTAATTATTATTTTCTAAGTATTTATAAAGTTTCTAGTATTTTCTGAAATTTAATCCGAAAATAAAAATCGAATTAATCCTAGTCTGCCACGTGTCGCTCTCAGATTGAATCCATCTCTCTCCACGATTTAATCCTAGCCATACAAAGTCACTTACCCCTTCATATCAATCCAAAGGCCATGATCTATTCACTTGCCACGTGTCGCAAATCCGACGGCCCTTACCCCTTCACTTCCCTCTCTCTCACCGACGCATGGACCCCACATGTCATATCCTTCTTCTTCCTCCCCTTTCTTCTTCCTCTAGTCTTCTCTCTCTTCCACCATGGATGCCGAATAAAAGCTTGTAAATGCAACCGTTTCTACCACTTTAATCTCCGTTTAAGCATGCGTTTAAGCCTCCTCATCACTCCCAACTCACGGCCGGCCGCCTCCTCCCTTTATTTCCCCTCTAAAGTCACCGGCCGTTCTCTTTCTCTCTCTCCCTATAAATTCCCGAGCGCCGGGTTTTTCTTCCTCCTTTCGGCCTCCCTCTCACCGCCACTCTTCCCCTCCCCTTCGGCCGCCACCCCGCCGCCGGTTGCCGCCTCCCGGCCGCCTTCCGCCGCCGTCGCCACCTCCACTCGCCGCCGCCGCGCTCGGCCGCGCGCGCGCCGATAGGTGCGCCGCCACCCCTCCTCTCCCCGTCGCCACTTGCCACCCCGACTCTGGCCACCGGCCGTGCGCCTCCCCGTGCTGCCCGTGTGTGCCGCCCGCGTGGCATTCATGTGGCCGGCCTCACCCACGTGGTCGCCCATGTGGCCGCCGCGTGCGCGCCCGCGTGGCGCCAAGTCATCGGAGCGCCACCTCGGCCCTAGTCATCTCCCATGGACTTGGTCTACGGTGGACCGGGCCCGCGTGTCATAAAATTCAAAATTCAAAATTTTGCTGATGTCATAAATAAGATTTTTTCCGTATAAAAATAATCTCCGAAAATTAGCCTTTTTCATTTTCACTCCTTTTAATCTTTCGGAAGCCATAACTTTCTCATTTTAACTCCGATTTGAGCCGTTCAAATTTCTGAATTTTTCTAAAATCATAAACTCCGATTTTTTGAATTTTATTTATTTTTGTTTGTATTTATTTGTTTTGTTTGTCTGTCTTTTCGCCTGTAGATTCCGCCGTCGCGAAGAATTTGTCGAGCCGCAGCAAGAAGAACCATCCAGCGCGCAAGAAGGCAAGTCCCCTTTGAACATTTTAAACCTATGTTTGTGAAATGTTTTTAATTATTTTAAATTTAGTGCATCGCTATTTACATAGAACCATAATTTTGTTTTAGAAGGTTAGTTAATCCAATCATTGTTATACCCTCGATTGAAGTTGAATGCCATGTACCTTTGTAAACATAGGATTTCCTTTGTCTCAATAATGAGATTATTATTAAATCTTTGACAAATATTAAAATGGTAGAAAAATGCTTAGTCATGCTATTTAATTCTTTTGTAACTTTGGAATGGTAAATTATACTTCATTCAACTGGTATTGGTATTTAGAAATAAGTGGCAATTGGTGTTGCCACTGTTCTTTTAAAAATAAATAAAATGCAAAAGTTGTTTTAGACTGGGGCGGAGGGTTGGTTTGGATTGGTGCGAATAGCACGGGATTTTGTAAAGTGTATGTTCCGCCCAAGTCAATTAAGGACTGACACTTGTGATTGTCCAGACTAAGCACTACCGTACAACCCCATGTCTATATGGGTACGACCTAGCTGATTAACTCACGATAGTTTAGTTTAGGTGCCACCAGTGGAAAGTGGGTGCCAGGGATTTACTGGTTATTCACGGTGAGGGATGGATTTCTTGTACTCATATGGCGCAAGAGGGGCTTGATGGGTGGATTTAACCCTTCTGCGGTGAAACCTCAGTGGGTGGTGTCTAGCTGGACTAGAGTGAGGTAAAGGCTTTGTGATATTTTATCTGTGTCTCATGCCAAAGAAAGCGTGGTGACTATTAAGATAATTTATCTCTTGGGGGTAAAGTTGTACAACCTCTGCAGAGTGTCAAACTATTAGAATAGCCGTGCCCACGGTCAAGGGCGGGCAAGGAATGCATTCACATGGCAGACCTTTGGTTTTGGTTTTAAAAACAAAGTTTTGGTATCCTGAGAGTGGTGGGAACTCTCGGAAGGGTATCCTAGCGGTTAGAGCCAGTGCGGATGGATGGAACCAAATGTCTTAAAACTTCGCGGAGTTGGATATTTAGTGTTGGTGGATAGAACCTTCACTATTTTATGTTTACTAGTTTCAGTTAAAACAATTACTCTGTTAAACTAATGCCTTCGAAAATATTTAATGTTATTTGAAATAAAACATTGCTTTGTGCAAAAGAACCATATAGCCTTCCTTTTGTTAAGCCTTGCATCTACTGCATTACTTTCCCAAGACTTGCGGAGTACTTTATGTACTCACATGCTGTACTAAAATCAACTCAGAAGAATATGTAGCTCAAGATGGTGACTACGACTACTTCGCATGTGGATTTGATGAAGGCTTCCCGGAGTTCTAGGTTGCGCTTCCCCAGTCAATTGCCTGTGGCGTATTGATGGATCTTCGCCGGATTTATCTTTTGCTTCCGTTGTGTTCTGTGTGTGTGAGGTCTTGAAACCTCCTTTGTAATAATGAGACCTTTCGGTCGGTACTCTCTATTATTGTAATAATCGTTGTTGGTTATGTAATCATCACTGTTTGACTGTGTGCACTAGCTTTGATCTGGCACTAGTGCTGTAATACACAGAGGGTCCGGGTTCGGAAATCTGGGGTCCCGACAGCAGTGTGGTACAAGAGGGTGCCAATCATGCTGCGATACTCCTTCTGATCAACTAGCTCGCCATCATCATCTGGATCAAGTGTAGCTAATGACGCCATCGGAGTTGACACCGGCTTGCCATCACTCATGTCAAAGCGTCTCAGGAGGTCACGAGTGTACTTGCCCTAATGCAAGAAAGTACCCTCCCGAGTCTGCTTGATCTGGAAGCCAAGGAAAACCTCAACTTGCCCATCATGCTCATCTCAGACTCTGTGCTCATGACATCGGAGAACTGAGAGACAAGAGCATGAGAGGAGCCGCCAAAGATGATGTCATCCACATAAATCTGGATGAGAAGAAGGTCATTGCCATGCTTGTGAATGAACAAGGTCTTGCCTACCTTACCCATCTCAAACCTATAACTCAACAGATAGGACTTAAGCCTCTCATACCAAGCACTAGGGGGCTTGCTTAAGTCCATACAGGGCTTTGGAAAGCTTGTAGACATGGTTTGGGTATTTGGGGTTCTCGAAACCTGGAGGCTGCCGGACATATACCTCTTCCTCAATATACCCATTGAGGAAGGCACTCTTGACATCCATCTGGTAAAGCTTGAAGCCCTTAGATGCCGCAAATGCAAGCAAGATTCTAATGGCCTCTAGCCTAGCTACAGGGGCAAAGGTCTCCTCAAAATCTAGACCCTCAACCTGAGAGAAACCCTGAGCTACCAACCTAGCCTTATTTCAAATGACTACCCCATCCTTACTCTGCTCGTTTTTGAACACCCATTTGGTACCTATGACATTATGACCTCTAGGGGGCTCAACTAGCGACTAGACCTTGTTTCTCTCAAAGTTCTCTAACTCCTCATGCATAGCATTGACCCAAGACTCATCAAAAATAGCATGACTAACATCCTTGGGCTCAAATGAGGCAACGAAGGCAGAGTGGAGACAGAAGTGAGACAAGCCCGACTTTGAGCGGGTGACACGCTCGAAAAGATCTTCAATCATCTGCTATGAAGGATGGTCTTTTTGGATATGACGGGGAGAGCCTGGATGAGAAGAAGAAGTGGCCTTTACCTCATGAGCTGACGAGGTATGAACAGAGCCACTAGCTCCAAAAGATGTGGAAGGAATGGGCTGATCTCCTCGAGGTACAGTGGAAGAAGCAGGTACCTCAAGGAAAGAGGAACTGGATCGGGTAGACAACCCTCATTTCCATCCTCCTCATCGTCCACAAAGATAGGCTTAGACTGCTCTACAGAGCCTGAGATATCGGGTCAAGTTCCCGGACTGGCCTCATTGAAGGTCACCTCACAAGTTTCTACCATTTTGATAGATTCGTAGTTCCAGACCCTATATGTCAGGCACCCAGATTTTACAATCCGGATTCCTCTGTGATTCTTCCGCACTATTCCCTGGATCAGTAGATAGTGCTCACAGATTACAGTTATGATCATCAAAATACATATCATGCGGAAGCGTAAATATAATAGTAACCAGAGTAACATGTGTAATGACCAGCAGGCCTGTTAGGAGGTTATAAGAACCAGAGTAACATGTGTAATGACATAAGTGCCCCTAATAGGGAGGTACGGATGTAAGGGCATAACTGTAAAAGCATACTCCATGTGAATATATATATCAGGATGAGGGGGAGGATGAGGCAGAACACTCCCACCTCTCCACTACCATCTCTCTGTGTTTGGTCTGTAACCACAACAGTTGGCGCCGTCCGTGGGGAGGACGAGGACAAGCCTGAAGACCGAAGAAGAAGGATAGCACCGAAAAAAGCTTCATCAGCGGCGGCGAAGGGAAAGAAGGCAGTTGGGTCGGAGCGGCGCGTGAATACCAGGGCTTCGGCATCGGTCGTCGAAGGAGCTGGCGGCGGCGTAGGCGTAAGGGTTGCGGGCGTCGACGCTCGCACTACAACGACCGACCTTGCCGCGCCGCTACAACGACATCCAACCCGTCGCGCACCGCAACGGCAGCCCCACCACCTCGCCGGCGGCGCGATCGCGCGGCGAGGATAGCCGCAATGAAGCATCCGGCGGATCTGGATATCTTGAGGCGATGGTCCCTGCACCGACCCGTCCGCTGGGTGTTCCGGCGGCCCCGACAGCACCTGCGGTGCAAAGCGCCCTACTAGCAGCCCTCAACGCGTTCCAACGGGAACTAGGGGACCTTCGCGGAGCTGTCCGAGATATGCAAGAGGCTCGAGGCGATGGGCGCGCTAGTAATCGTGTGCGACCTCGCGAAGCCCCCACGTCTAGCCGTGTGCCGCGGCGGCGTGTAGATCCGGAGTCCCCACTTTCGGCGGGGCTGCAGCAGGCGGCATGGCCCGAAGACTTCAAGTTTCCTAGTGTCATCGACCCGTACAAAGGCGACACGGACCCCCGCAAGTTCGTGCGTGTGTACGAAACCGCGATCGAGGCCGCGGGCGGAGACGACACCACGAAGGCGAAGGGACTCCCCCTCGCGCTGCAAGGAGTGGTGCTCTCTTGGTTCTTTACCATAGAGCCGGGCTCCATCTACGCGTGGGAGCAGCACCGCGACCGCCTTCACAACAACTTCCAAGGAAACTATGTCGAGCGAGTCGACGCGGACCAACTCTTCGCTGTGAAGCAAAGACCCTCGGAGACGCTCCGGGACTACTTCAAGCGCTTCACCAAGATTCGATACCAAGTAACAGACGTTAATGAAACCACCGTCGTTAATGCAGCCATACAGGGCCTTCGTCCGGGTCCGATGGCCGAGTACAACGCGCGGAGGCCAAGCAAGACAGTTGCCAAGCTCTTCGACAAAATTGACGAGTATGCACGGGCGGAGGAGGATGCGCGAAGACGGAGCATTACCGCCCTCGACCTCGCCCATGAGGAGCGCCCCCCGTGCGAAGTGGGGGCGGGTGGTCCCTCCTCGAGCGTGGCGCGGCCGAGAGCCCCGGGAGGCCCTCCCGAGGCGGCGACACCGGGTGCAGGAAGGCTCTTCAAGGAGAGCATAAACCTCGGCGCCACCAGCGCAGTCACGAGCGGCCCATCATGTCCTCGACACCGAGGCGCCGCCAGGACCCGACCCGCCTCATGGAGGGGGACCGGGGATCGGAAGGCGGACTTGATTGCGGCGGCCAACCCCACGCAGAACAAGAGCTCCTACACTATGGCAAGTGGTGCGAGGTACACGGCTACGGTGATCATTACACAAGGGCATGCACCGCAGTTATGGAGCTGCGGAGGGTGACGGCCGGGTCTCGAGCTCTGCCTCCTCGGCCCCCCGCCGGAGCCCACGCGGGGCACCCAAGGGGTAGCCCCATACGAGCCGCCGCAACGGAGGGTGCGCAGCATCGCACCGTTAGCGTCATCACCGGAGGCTCCTCCTCAAGGGCCCCCGGGGAGCAGCCGCAATTGTGGATGCCGCCCCGCAACATCACCTTCGACGTGAATGACGCCAGGGGTGTGGAGTACCCTCGCCAAGACCCTCTAGTCATCCAGGCCCACATAGCACGCTGTGACGTCAGGCGCGTCCTTGTCGATGGGGGAAGCTCCGCGAATATCTTGTTCGCCGAAGCCCTCGATCGTATGGGGATCCCCCGAAGCCGGCTAGAGTAGCCAGGAGCTCCACTTCAAGGCTTCGGGGATCAACCGCTACAGGCCTTGGGGCACGTGTCCCTTCTGGTCACGTTCCGTCAGGAGGGCAACAAGGGTAACATCCGCACCGAGCATGTCATCTTCGACGTCGCAGATATCCCACATCCCTACAACGCCATACTGGGTCGACCCGCTATCAATTTTTTCGAGGTGATCCCGCACTACGCGTTTTTGTGTGTGAAGCTCCGGGCGAGGGTGTTATCACCGTCTTCGCGATCGGGACACGGCCGACGCGTGCGAGGTCGGCGGCCGCGCTCTGCATCGTCGGTGCACGCCCTCCAAAGACGCTCGGCGATGGGCCCTCCACCGGTGGACGGCGCCTCAAGCCTCGGAGGGCGAGTCAAGAAGGTGCCGCTCCAGCGGAGGCGATTTGTGTCCATCGGCGAGGGCTCCCACCGGGTCGAGCGGATCCGCTCGAGTGCTTGAACAACGTTGACATTTTCGCATTGTCCCGGAGGACATCAAGGCGTAGACCAAGCGTGTCGAGCATCGCTTGGCGGTCGCCCGACGCCAAGCCGGTCAAGCAAAGGCTTGGCGTATGTTGATGGATCGGCAGCAGCGGCCAAGACAGAGGCGCGGCTTCTTCACGCGGGGTCATCCGCGAGGTCCACCATCGAGTGGCTCGCTAACCGGTGCTAGTCAAAAGGCGGCGGGGCTGGCGTATGTGCATCGACTTCACGGCACTCAACAAGGCATGCCCAAGGACAATTACCCTTGCCGCGCATCGATCGGTGGTCGACGCCACCGCGGTGCGAACTCATGAGTTTCTGGGCGCCTATTCCGCTACCACGGTGTACATGGCGAAGATGACGAGAGAAGACCGGTTTCATCACACCACTTGGGATGTTCTGCTTCGTCAGAATGCCCTTTGGCTTGAAGAATGCAGGCGCTACCTTTACCAGTCTCGTCGCTATTGCCCTGGCCGCCCAGCTCGGGAGGAACATTGAAGCTTACGTCGATGACGTGGTGGTCAAAACCCGGGAGCTTGCTCTGCATGGCCGGGACCTCCAGGAGGCCTTCAACAACCTCCGGAAGGCGGGCATCAAGCTCAACCCCGACAAATGTGTCTTCGGGGTGCAGGCGGGCAAACTCCTAGGTTTCCTCATGTCCGGACGGGGCATCCAGGCGAACCCCGACAAAGTAGATGCCATCCTGGGTATGGAGCCACCCAAGACAACGAGGAGGTCCAGAGGTGGGGGCGCATGGCGACACTAAGCCGCTTCCTATCCGTGGCGGCGGAGCGGGGCTGCCATTTTCAAGACACTCCGCGGGTGCGATGGATTTTGTTGGGACGGAGATTGCGCGAAGGCCTTCAACGAGCTCAAGGAGCACCTGGCAAGCCTTCCCACTCTGGTCGCCCCAGCACCAGAGGCTCCCCTCTTGCTCTATCTGGCCGCGTCAGCCACCGCGGTCAGCGCCGTCCTCGTCTTAGAGGAAGGCGCCATGCAGTGGCCCGTACACTTTGTCTCTGAAGCCCTCCAAGGCGCCAAGACAAGATGCACGGAGCTTGAGAAGCTCACCTACGCGCTGGTCATGGCCTCCAGGAAACTTTGGCATTACTTTCTGGCCCACCCGATCACAGTGCCTTCCTCATTCCCCCTGGCAGAGATGTTACACAACAAGGAGTCCACAGGGCGCATCGGCAAATGGGCTGCCGAGCTCGCCCCATTCTCCTTGACGTATGCTTCACGAACAGCAATCAAATCCCAAGTCCTGGCGGATTTTCTCGCCGAATGGACCCCGCCGACCCAGCCCGTCCAGACGCACGACGACCCCGTCTGGACGCTCACCACTGACGGAGCTTACGGCGTCGTGGGCGTAGGCGTAGGTGCGGTGATCGTCACGCCCGAAGGACAGCGTTTGCTATACTCGGCGCGCCTTGCCTTCCCCGCCACCAACAACACGGCTGAATACGAGGCGCTGCTCTTTGGCTTGGTGAAGCTCAAGGCAGTCGGCGCGAGACGGGTGCTAGTCCGCACCGACTCGCGCTTGGTGGCTGGTCATGTGGACAAGTCATATCAAGCCAAGGACCCTGAGTTGGCCAAGTACCTCATGGCTGTGAGGGCGAGGGAAAGGCACTTTTTGGGCGTCACCGTCAAGGCCATCCCCCGTGCGGAGAACGAGCAGGCTGATGCCCTCGCTAAGGCGGCCAGCCAGCAACTGCCCCCCTGATGGGGCGTTTTACGAGATATTAGTGCAGGCGACCATCGCGCAGGACAACTGGGACACGGCACTCGTCCACCATATTGACCGGCCAGGTGATTGGCGAGAGCCCATCTTCAATTTCTTGCAAGGCATCGCCGAGCCGGAGGACCCCACCGAGCTTCGGCGCTTGCAGCACCGCGCAAGGTCCTTCCAGGTGTTCGAAGGGATACTCTACAAGAGAGGGGTTTGCGCACCGCTCCTGCGCTGCCTCTCAACTGAAGGGGGAAAGGAGCTCCTTGCGGAGATCCACGCGGGCGCGTACGGATCCCACCTGGCACCGAGGTCATTAGTTGGCAAGGTGTTCAGGCAAGGCTTCTACTAGCCAACTGCCATCACCGATGCCCAGGACCTCGTCCGTCGGTGCCAAGGGTGCCAGTGGATGGCGCGCATCATCCGCAGGCCCCCGACGAGCCTCAACCCTATTCCTCCGGTGTGGCCACCGCACGCTGGGCGTCGACATAGTAGGACCGCTTGCCCGAGCTCCAGGGGACCTCCGGTTTGTGGTGGTCGCGCTGGAGTATTTCTCCAGATGGCCGGAAGCGGTCGCCCTGGCTAAAGTAACTTCTGCGGCCATACAGCGCTTCCTTTGGCAAAACATAATATGTCGCTTCGGCGTGCCCCGGGAGCTCACGGTTGACAATGGCCTGCAGTTCGACGCCACCCTATTCAAAGACTATTGTGATAGCATGGGCATCACCCTCCGATTCACCTCGGTAGGGCATCCCCAGTCCAACGGGGCGGTCGAACGGGCGAATGGCGCCATCTCCGCTGCCATCAAAAAGCGCTTGGTCGGGTTGCGAAGGGCAAGTGGCCTGCGAACTTCTGGCGTTCTTTGGTCGCCGCACAATGGTAACGCGCCCGACGGGATTCACGCCGTTCAAGCTCCTTTTCGGCGACGAAGCAGTGACGCCCGAGGAAATCAAGGCCGGCTCGCGGAGGGTCCTCGTCCAAGCACCCGAAGAGGAGCGTCGTGTGTCCTTGGACCTCCTCGACGGGCTGCGGGCAGATGCAGCCCACCATGTCGAGAAGTATGCGCGGCAGACAATGCGTACTCGGGACCGCTCTGTATGCCCGCGGGGATTCAAGCCTAGGGATCTCGTTCTCAGAGTGGCACTCTAGGCGGAGACCGCTGGCAAGCTGGAGTCCAAGTGGGAAGGCCCGTACATTGTGATGGAGGCATTGCCGAAGGGGGCGTACTGCCTCGCCACGCTCGAAGGACAAGCCCTCCGGCACACGTGGAATGCGGACAGGTTGCGGCGATACTACACCTAGAAGTAAGACAACAAGCGTAGAGCCGCCAGCCCTTTGTTATACGATGCTCGCCCGCGCAAACGGGAGTTCAATAAAGATTGCTGTTCCCAGAGCATTCTCTGTCCACGCTGAGCAGGACAAGGTCCACGGACTCTAAATAAGACGTAGCGTCGAGGTCTGCCTCCGCACGCGCGAGTCTCCATACTATAAAGGAAATCGTAGCGTCGAGGTCCGCCTCCACACGCACTAGTCCACGGACTCCAAATAAGACGTAGCGTCGAGGTCTGCCTCTGCACGCGCGAGTCTCCAGACTATAAAGGAAGTCGTAGCGTCGAGGTCCGCCTCCGCACGCACCAGTCTACGGACTCTAAATAAGACGTAGCGTCGAGGTCCGCCTCCGCACGCGCGAGTCTCCGGACTATAAAGGAAGTCGTAGCGTCGAGGTCCGCCTCCACACGCACCAGTCCACGGACTCTAAATAAGACGTAGCGTCGAGGTCCGCCTCCGCACGCACCAGTCTACGGACTCTAAATAAGACGCAACGGGGGGACGCCCTCGCGCGCACCAGTCTACGGACTCTAAATAAGACGTAGCGTCGAGGTCCGCCTCCGCACGCGCGAGTCTCCGGACTATAAAGAAAGTCGTAGCGTCGAGGTCCGCCTCTGCACGCACCAGTCTACGGACTATAAATAAGACGTAGCGTCGTGGTCCGCCTCCGCACGCGCGAGTCTCCGGACTATAAAGAAAGTCGTAGCGTCGAGATTCGCCTCCGCACGCGCCAGTCCACGGACTCTAAATAAGACGTAGCGTCGAGGTCCGCCTCCGCACGCGCGAGTCTTCGGACTATAAAGAAAATCGTAGCGTCGAGGTTTGCCTCCGCGTGCGCCAGTCTACGGAGTCTAAACAAGACGCGAACTCCGCGCATGCCAGGGACCCCGTCCCTGTGCATACTCTGCGGAGTATAAACAAGATGCGGCGGTTTTCCCTTCGCGTTCGGCAGCAGGTAACACCAAGAAAGCTACTACCTGGTTTCATTATAAAAGCAAAGGGGTTACACGGTTACAAGCATACGAACCAATACATCATCCCCCTGCCCTACCCGACCAACCGTTCAGCCTTGGCGTGGTGCGGACGAACCCGTGCCGTCGTCGCCATGACGCTGAAGGACTCCTTCGAGCCAGTGGAGGAGGTCCCCCTCCCCATGCAGCGCTCGCTGCACGGCGACCCTCGCCGCATCTTCCCGGCGGCCCGCATCCGTTGATGGAAGTTCAGCGAGCTAGGCCCGATGGAGCGAATGGCGCCCGACATAACCTCCGGTGGCGGGCGGATCAGATTGAGGTCGCCACTCATGGGTATGTCTGCACCCACGAGTGTGAAGCAGGGCGAGGGCGAAGCATGCACCAAGATAGCCGCAGTGCTCACCAAACGTTCTGGCGCCACGAAGAGCAACCCCTGCCCCCTCCTCGATCAACCCGAGCGTCTCCGACAGGGCCTCCGGCCTGTGCGTAGTGTCCGGCACTCTGACGCACAAATCTCGGAGGGCCTGGTTCAGAGACTCCATGGCCCGCCACGCCGACAGGGACGCATTTTGCAAGACGAGACTATTCCCTGCAGCAGACTCCGCCACCGGTGGCGTTCTCCCTTCTAGGACGGCGATCTCGCGGGAAGGCGTGCGCTCCTCGGCGCGGCGCGCACTTGGCTTCCGTGGCCTCGAGTTGTGCGGCCGCCATGGCGTTCTCCAGCGCGCGAAGTTCTTCATCCTTCGCTGCGAGCGCATTGTGTGCTTCGCGAAGGCTGGCTTCCAGAGCCCTCCGCTCCCGGACACGGGCCTCGTCGAAGGACTGGCTAAGGGCAAGCGCCTGGCAAAAACAACAAGTCAGCAGGCATCCAGCACTACCTTGCAAGCTGAAGCGCACATGATTACCCTCATCTCGGAGGCCTGCAGCGCGAGCGCTAGGAGATCCCCCTCGCATGACGACAACATCTCTCGGTCAAGGCCATTGTCGGCACGCTCTGCGGCTGTGGTGAGGACGCGAAATATCTCCAGGCGAGGGAGGAAGTCTGAGCGAGCGAGCCCCGGCCCCAACGCGCCAGGATTTACCGAGGCGCGGCGCCACGCGACAGCGGACGACTGCGGGCACCCTGCACAAGGCTTTGGACTTCGCGCATACCTCCGTTGCTCGATCCTTCGCCATGTCTGGGAGACCTTGTCTCGCCTGATGTTGGCAAAATGAGCAAGCAAATCGGAGACAGTCTCGCGAAGTCATGAGAAGAAAGGGACTCACGCCTACCTCCTGCGCCTCTCGTCGCGGTAGGAAGTGGCGCCGTTTCGACGGCCAAGTGGGAGGCGGGTGCCTCGGTGGTCGGCGAGGAGGTCTTCTCGGTCGCGCCAGACGCCGTAATCCCGCGACAAGGCCCCACAACGGCGTATCGACCCCTCGCTGGCGATGGGGACTGCGTTCGAGGGCGTTTCACCTGCGGCGGCACAAGCGATTCTTCCGGGGCAACACCAGCTGCGGTTCCCGTCGCCCCCACGGTTTCCTCCGTAGGGGGCGCGCCCTCGTCGGCCGCTGCGGCTGATAGTGCACCATCAACCGTGGTTTTCTCGCTGGGAACGGTGCTCCCCCCGGGTGGGCGACTTCCAGCTCAACGATGGCCGCGAGCACGGGTTCATTGGCGTCGGCAGAGGGTGCCGGGGGATTTGAGGAGGCGCGCCCCTCAGAGGCAGTGTGGCCGGGCCCACCGCCGGTCGCACGCCCCGTATCAGCTGTGCTAGTCGCCGAGGGGCCTGCGGGGTCGCATACGGCAGACGGGGAACGGGCCCGGCGTCGCGAGGATAACACCCGCAGGCTATCACCGCCTGAATGCCCGAGTCCCGCGGAAGCTCCTCCGCACCGAGCGCCAGCACGAATGCCCGAGCCTCGCATGTGCGGTTTACCCGCCCTTGCTTAGCCTCCTTGACTGCGGCCTCGCGAGCCTGGTGCTCCTTAAGCGTGTACGGGCCGAGGAGCGCCGCAACCACGCGCTCCACATCTTCTAGCCGAGCCACTGCGCAGGAGATCACGTTAGTCAGGCGGAGACCAAACAGATACAATAGCGCGCGTAAAACGTGCTGGGCGACTTACAAGGAGCGGAGGGCGGAAGCAGGCGAGATACGAATGGGCTGAACCCATCCTCGCGGGGGTCGTTCTGTCCAACATACTTCCCCCGGGAGCAGAGTGGCGCCGCCCCATACATTGTGAACTCCTCGGCTAGGTCGCCCATCCTCATTCGACGGGCGACACCGACAAGACTCTGTAGCTTTCGTGTGTCGTCAGTCTCCGCCTTCAGACTCGGCGTACTGTTAAACGAGATCGGCCCACCTCGGCATTGCATTCCGCTCTTGTCAGTCACGGTGTAGTAGAACCACTGCCGGGTCCAGCCGGACTCCCATTGCCTCGGCGAGGCTGGCGCGGGGAACAACGTCGCGCACGACGCCCAGAGCACGAAGTCCACACCGCCGAAGTTGGACACCGCCCCGTCAACTTTTTGGGGTCGACAGCGTGCGTCGTGCAGTGTGGCGAATAAGCTCGCGCTGGGACGCCCCCCCTCTGTCCGCATCGCCCATGTGAAGACAGCTAGGCGGAGTATGGCGTGGGGCGTCAGTTGGGCTAGCTCCAACTTGTAGGCCCGTAGGACTTCGCCCACGAACAACGTGGAGGGCATTCGAAGGCTAGCATCGAAGAACGCGACAAAGACAATTGCCTCCATTGCCTGGGGCTTCGGCTCCGTCTCGTCCCAACGGGGTAGGCGAGCCCCATCGCGATCCACGATCTTCCTCTCATCCATGAGTCGCTGCAGCGTCCCTTCGGTCACACGGCTCTTCCCCAACACACGGGAACAGCTTGCCTCCCGAGTGCTCCATGGCGTCCCACCACTTGTTGGCGCGCGAGCTCCCCCGCGGCACCAGCTCGTACTCCCTGGAAGGATGGGGCACCTCGCCCTGGCTAGGCAAGGAACCGCTGCGGGGATGGTAGGTGGCGTCGTCCTGGCTAGCCATCGCTCTTCGCGACCAGGGAGAAAGAAGCAGGGAAAGGAGCAACTGGCGTTACAATTAGCACTGGCGGAAGCAAAGCGGCAGATCAAAAACAAACAAAAAGCAAGCAAGGGTGCCTCCACCTCAACACTGGCACCTTATAAAGGCCGCTCGCCTCTCATGTGGCTCGAAGCGCAGACAGATCAAACCCGCAGCGATTCGGCTACCCACGACTTGGAAAGAAGAACCGCCGGGGCTTAGAGGGCCGTGCCCGGTAGGTGACCAAGCGGCGCACAACGCCTCCACGCCTTCAACACGCGTCCAACTTCCCTGGGGAAGAGGTGAACGGCCGCGGTCATGCAACCGCTCACATCCCACGATGCACCAGTCGTGAGTCACCGCGTGTCCCACCCGCAGAATGGCAGGCGGCACGACGCGACAGCCTGACTTCTGTCAGGCCAGGCGTCGGCGTGATTCCAGCCGCCATTAAAACGTACTACCAGACAGCAAGGTCACAACGGCTCCAAAGCGCAACAATATCGGCGTCAAGCTCCAATTTTAGCGCGGGGACAGAGCGCGCGCGCCTCGGCTTCAACCTAGGCGCCAGCCTCCACTGCCACCCGTTCGAAGGGTAGGGGACGGAGCGCGCGCGCCTCGGCTTCGACCTAGGCGCCAGCCTCCGCTGCTACCCGTTCGACGGGTAGGGGACGGAGTGCGCGCGCCTCGGCTTTGACCTAGGCGTCAGCCTCCACTGCCACCCGTTCGACGGGTAAGGGATAGAGCACACGCGTGTCTACTTCGACTAGGCGCCAGCCTCCGCTGCCCCCCATTCGAAGGGTAGGGGATGGAGCGCGCGCCTCGGCCGACCAGCGCCGGCCTCGCGCCACCGCTCGACGGGTAGGGATGGAGCGCGCGCGACGTCTCACGCCGACCTGGCGCCGGCCTCGCGCCACCCGTTCAAGGGTAGGGGACGGAGCGCACGCGCCTCGGCCGACCTGGCGCCACCTCGCGCCACCCGCTCGGCGGGTAGGGGACGGAGCGCGCGCGTCTACCGACCAGGCGCCCGCCTCGCGCCACCCGTTCGAAGGGTAGGGGACGGAGCGCGCGCGCCTCGGCTTCGACCTAGGCGCCAGCCTCCGCTGCCACCCGTTCGACGGGTAGGGGACGGAGCGCGCGTGCGTCTACTTCGACTAGGCGCCAGCCTCCGCTGCCACCCGTTCGACGGGTATGGGACGGAGCGCGCGTGCGTCTACTTCGACTAGGCGCCAGCCTCCGCTGCCACCCGTTCGAAGGGTAGGGGACGGAGCGCGCGTGTGTCTGCTTCAACAAGGCACCTTCCATCCCAAACCTCGGGCTCCCCAACCACAAGCTTGAAGAAATTCACAGGCCGCAGGGGACGGAGGGGGCCAAAGGACTCGACAACATGGCTTCGGCCCTGTGAAGCCCTTCACCATGAGAGGCTCCTGTCGTAGGGGTGGCCCCCACCTAAGCCCAGCAGGCCTGTTAGGAGGTTATAAGAACCAGAGTAACATGTGTAATGACATAAGTGCCCCTAATAGGGAGGTACGGATGTAAGGGCATAACTGTAAAAGCATACTCGATGTGAATATATATATCAGGATGAGGGGGAGGATGAGGCAGAACACTCCCACCTCTCCACTACCGTCTCTCTCTGTTTGGTCTGTAACCACAACAATACTCATGGGCCGATTAGGCCGAAATCATTAAATTGCAGCAGCGGAAGAACGAAGCACACAGGTGGGACCCTCAGAACTTGCCCACAGGCAGCCAACTGGAGGTTCGCGACCTAGCCCTTAACGACTTCATCTTCTCCTCCATCATAACCAAAAGTGTTGCTGAAGCGTAGCGATCTAATTCCTGCTTCTGGATTTGTTATGAGAGCGAGTGTGTGCACACTAACCACCGTGCTCTGCGAGCCAATACACAGGATGCAAATAAATAGTATGCATGGCTTCTCAAAGGAGAGGCTCGGGTTATTTTATTTGCCAAAATCGCTTTTGGTAGCATTATTATTATTATTAAATCATGGTGTCATTAATTTTACCTAAACTCCACACGGCGATTGCCATAATTGACTTAATCCACCAAAGACACACTTTCCTTACTGATTGCTGTCTAAGACTCCAAACAGCGAGTGTCATCATTACTCAATCCTCCGAATATTCTCTTTTGTATTCCAAATTGCTTGCTGTCTAAGACTCCAATCAGCGAGTGATATCATTTAATTAATCCACCGATCATATACTTTCTATATTGACTGCTGTCTAAAACTCCAAACAGCGGATAACATCAATTATACAATCCACCAATCAATTGCTTCCTAATTCCCCAAACAACGAGTATCGTAATTTATATAATCCACCAATCAATTTGCTGCCTAAAACTCCCAACAATTTAGCGACATCATTTATCTAATATCATTTATTTTATCTACCAATATCTTTTGCATTCTAAATTCCTAACAATCCAATCCTTTTATTATGGATCCACAACCATAATTTGATCTTTCAATAATCAACCTTATTTTGCATTAACTATCTCTAATTAATCCACTAGTATACCTCCATCAAGAATATCATTGATCAAGTCTACGCATAACTAGTATACATCCACCAAGAATATCATTGATTAGGTCTACAATTCACTAGTATACATCCACCAAGGTTATCATGGATCAAATTTATACTCCAAGAATTGTTATCATACCTCCAAATTTCCAAAAATTCAATTCATCCATCCAGTACTTGATCAAATCCTATTCATCCCATTATCGCCAACATCTCCCGAGAATTTATATTAGTTATCATTGTTATAATCCAGCAATTACCTTTGCACTCCCTAATTCTCCAAAAATCATTTAAATCATCTATCTAGCCTATATATTCATTTATGCTCCACCAATTTATTTTTCCCAGAATCCACACTATCATTATCCATTTTATGATCAACATGAATTCACCAACTTCTTTATGCGATTACCATAAACAGCCCTCTTCTTTTCTTACAACTCTTTATTATTCCTGACATTTTATTTGTGAGAATTATTATCATTATTTAAAAATACAATACATAGAAATTTCCTGAGACCTAGCAGTTTTAGACAAAATCATAATGTGTATAAGAATGCAATAATAATAGCGATCCAGAGTCCATCCACCGTTACATGGCATCTGCACCATATGCTAACATTTTAGCGTTATAACCGCTTACATTACCACTAGGACGACACCCAGGACAACTCAAATCAGGGCTTTAGACTGCCCTCCACTTTTCCAATCCCATCCATAAAGCATTTTGAAATAGAACTATATCTGGTTAAGTTCCCATGTCCGCCCTTGACCGTGGGCACGGCTATTCGAATAGTTTTGACTCTGCAGAGTTTGTACACTTTCACCACAAGAGATAATCAACTCGTTACCCCACAGGATTCCTTAGTCGTGTAGTTGAGCAGACCATCACAGTGACTTTTCAAAGTATCTAGTCCCTTCTGTCATCTCACCTTATGGGAAACTGCCCACTTGCGGTGGGTCCCATCTATGCGCGGGATGTTCCCCACAGTTACTAACGCAGCCGGGCTTCACTTCCCGCAACGTTAGAACAGCTGGGAAACTTCACCCTACACCAGTGTCCCTTAGGGCCCCCTTGCCCGTGCGCATCCACTTCTATCCACTACCAGTGAGATGAGTCTGGAGTTTCGATAAGTTTACTTAGGCAAGTTGTACTCTACAGACTTGTGGTTGTACTGTTTTACACAGTAGGTCATGACAAGATTCAGTCCTTAGTGGTATTTGGGCGGTCAACCACTACCCACTTTGTGCTTCCACTGCACCACACTCACACCCTCGAACCAATCCGCCCAGATATTTAAGCAAGTTGGGGTTTTTGAGAACATAAAATAATCGTACTAGCACATACCAGTCATTCCCACCATGACTGTCATGCTTCTAACTTCTAATTATTGTGTACCATATTTGAGGAGCACCATGGAGTTATCTTTAATAAGTTATGGGAGATGGTTGTGAGCTCTGATACCAACCTTTTGTGTCGAGTCTGCCTCTTTATCTTTATCTACAGCATCGTTAGTAGTTGTGACAAGTTTTGGGAAATCCTGGAAGATTACAAAAGCTATTCACCTTCAACTATACACCACAAGAAGTACGCGAAGTTTTTTCAAGAGAACAAACCAAGAACTCAACCCCGTGCTAATAAGAATTAATGAATGATATTGTCGTAGAGACTCAAAAGGGCTACTAGATGTGGTTCAGTGCCTATTGTGTATAGGGTCAATTTTGCCGATACGTGTAAATCTATTGTATATTAAAGTTGGGGGACTTCCTGGCCGGGGAGCTGTGCCACGTCATTTTTTTGCGAGAAAGCCCCTGCGTTTTGCGAAATCGCGTAGAGGTCCTCCGTTCTTGCAAACAGGTCCCTACCAGGTTTTTTTCCCGGAAAGCACCCTCCACTTCACCGATAATAATCCGCGGTTTCTAAAATTATGTATAGGTCCTTATTTAGTTACATACAGGTCCTTGGTTTTTTTTGCGAAAAAGCCCTTTGGTTTTTCCGAAATTATGCATGCGTCCTCGATTTTTTTAAGAAATGTCTCACGAATTATCGTCTCTTTTACTTCGGTCCATACGGTGGCTAGCGCGGCGTCACGCGGTGCCTACGTAGCTAGTATTTACAATAGCCGAAACTATTGAAAGACTCCACAATGTTTCAGTGGTATACATGCCTTATTACGTGAACTGGTGCAGTTGTATCTAGCTCGCATGCCACAAACTACAGTGTTGACATGATTCATTTGTACGTATCTTTGAAAATTTGTGTTGGAGTGACAACTATTGTACAGCTGGACATGATGATAATGTGCCTGATTTTAGAATCGCTTACTATATTTTTTGTGTGTCAAGAAGTAGAATGTTGCAGAAGTGACGCAAAATGTCTCTCTCTCCTCAAACAATACATGTGAGTGCATTCTGAATCTAAAAATGTTTGATGCTTTGGACAACTATGCCCTCGTATATACATCAATTTCCAGTTATGATTTTTCAATTGCCATATTGTTTTTTTACTACATTTGAGGCGTGTCCTGGTGCAATGTTTTGGTAAAAAAAACTGCGGTTACTTGATATAACATGTGTTACATGATGTATTTTAAACTTACACATGGAATTAATTTTATGTGTGTAAATTGTTGGAGTAGTGCACTGCACCACAGAAGTACCAAACAAGAGAAGATAAACACCTTTTGACGTTGCATGTTTTGAAATATCAATAAGACTGATAGATACAATCTTTTAATGAAAATACTCTTCTGGTATAGTTGAACATTTTGTTAGCAAATGATTTACAGTTTTGATCGCTAAAGATCTTTTGGTAATTGAACTTAACATGCTCTGAAACAAACTTACTTTTGGTAATAAAGCCAATATCACTGATTGGCCATTGTAAAGAGGTAAAGCTACTAAACGGAAGCTACCAAATGGTGATTTTCTGCTGAAATCAGCCAAAAAAACAGCAGCAAGAAAGTACTAAATGGAAGCTACCAAATGGTAATTTTCTGCTGAAATTACTGCAGCCAAAAAATGATCAAAGAAGAGATTGCCTGCATGAATCTAGTTGGCTGAACACAAAAGATTAACTGAGAGACAAGTGCTGGCTGAAAACGTGCACTAGCAGCAAGAAAAAGACATGCAGATTTTTTGAGAAAAGAAGCTCAAGCAATGGCTGCAAAGAAGAGATAAAAGAAAGAGACCCCAATTCCTTTGCCGCAAGCAATACACAGGGAATAGTAGCTCTCGGCAAAGCTCAAAGACATTGAGATATTTTTGAGATTGAGCTGCACACAGATTAAAAACTAAAAATACTTGAACACAAGAAGAGACAAGGCCCAATTTCCTTGAGAAACTCAAATCAAAAGATCAGGTGATTTTTGAATAGAACAAGAGATCCACCTTTGATCAAGAATGCCCACGCATCGCCGGCCAAGATATCAGGAAGTCAAAGCACAAAAACAAACGAGGATTTCACAAATGATACGGAGACATACATGCTTGATATAGAGTTTTTACATGCTGTCTACTACTCTCAAGAACTCAAACTAAGTCCCCCTACATGCTTGAGAAAACAAGAACTCAAGAAAGGAGAGAGCCAAATAAAACCCTAACTTTCACATACACTCTCTCAATTTCAGCACAACCTCTCCCTCTCCTTTTATAGCCTCCCACTAATGGGTTTGTACATGCTTTACCCATTAGGTCACCACCTACTCGATGCTTTATCCAAACCCGCTTCCTTTAGTGCAGCTTTGCGTTTTTACCGAAATGCCCCTCGCGCACCTTCCAGGAAGCGTCCTCCTTTCTTGCCTTGCAAGCCTTGCAGCCACCTCGAGCCCTCACCGTCTTCGACACCTCCCGACCGTTCTGACCTCAGCGCCACCTGCGCCTAGTCCGGTCCACCGTATCTCGCCACGACTCCGCCTCGATGTCCTGTAGCCAACACAGACAAGAAACATATCAAATAGCACCGCTCGATACATGTAATCAAAATGCATTAATGAAATAGCCCAAACCTAACACGTCGACATAATCGACATAATATGCATCCTAACCATTTTGACCAGGCTTGACCAAGTCCGACCGAGTCCATTGCACCACGCAACGACATGGTCTGAACCAACCAAATCAAACTCGACTTCCCTAAACCGATGTCAATTACTCATCACATACATGGGATGACCTCCACATGGTCTCTCAGATTTTCAACAGAGGCGAGCATGCGCGCGGAGCAAAGAAGAGGCGCAAGACTGAGCCACGTCGGTGCGGTGCAGGTGGAGGGATGGGCAGCGTGATCGACGAAAATTTGCGATGGAGACATGGTAAGACGGGAGCACAGGGCATGGACTGTCAGCAGAGAGGAGAAACAATGGGCATGGTATCAAAAACTAATGTAGGTTAGAGGTGGAAGAAAGATACTGCAAGTAGACCACACCAGGCAGTGAGAGAGAGAAAGGGTGAGCTGAGAGATTTAGACATTTATCAGACTCATCAGATGGGTATGAAAGATTTATGAAAATCTTTGCGAATGCTCCTGATATAGAGCGGCGGATGATTGTGTAAATTTCCAGGGTTTTTTCTTCTCTTGTTTTTCTAGAAAAATCTGAGAAGACTTCTTATCGAATTTAGATATACTTATTTGATTTAGATAATTTCAGAACTTGCTTTGATACTTTATTTTTTTTGTGCCAAAATTACACTCGTAGGCTTTTAGGATAGTTTCCATCATTAGTTTTGTCAAGCCAACTTTTAGTCATCTTTTTAGTTTTTTATTTTAAACTTTTCAATGAAACTCCAATAAAGAGCCCTACAATTCAAAATACATTCGAAAAGTTTAAGTTTTTCATTTTTTATATACTCTAGAGCTTAAGATATTTTTTTCATTTTTGCTCATCATCATATTAGTGGACATAGGGAGGGAGGTCCATTACATGGTCTCACCGAATTTGACTAAACAAACTAATTACTTGGCACGGTTGAGAACTCAGCCAAGTCCTCATAACTCCTCTCCCCTTTATCAACGAACAGCATATGCTATCTACATACAAAAAAAGATGGGATCTGTTCCTTTCACAAGACCTCGATTCCTTTGTTAATGGATATTTTATTTCATTTCAATTAATTGATTTGCGAAATGTATGCTTTATGTTTGTGAAATGAAGTGCGATGTGAATTGAATGTTTTATGTTTATGAAATGAATTGAGATGTGAATTGGATGTTTTATGTTTGTGAAATGAATTGAGATGTGAATTGTATGTATACATGTACATGTTGATCTCCTTGTTTCAGAGGGTATGGCTAGCATTTCCTGAGGCTAGCCAATAAACAAAAATAGATTTAGGGGTAGAAAAGAATATCACAGACGGTTTTTAGTTACAAACCGTCTGTGATAGGTGATAATCACAGTCGCTTTGTAAGTAAAAACCGTCTGTAATATTGATATATCGCAGAGCGATTCAGAAAACCATCTGTGATGACGTTTACAACCGTCTGTAATATCGGTTTTCTGTAGTAGTGACACTACGGCAAAGATTATTTGGAGCACATTATATATGCTACCTGTATTTCTTGCAGCAGCACGTGATATTGATAGTGGTGATTTCCCAATTTTCCTCTGTCAACCCATTCAAAAGTACTTAAGAATAGTGCTTCCATACTTTCCACTCTAATAAAAATATCATTAATATCAAAACACAAGAAAGGATAAATAATCACTATCTACCATTCAGTTCTGCTTTAAAAGTCATGCAAATCACTTTGGGAAAAGCATTGTAGCACCTCCCTGTATTTAGAAGGTGGGGCTATTTGATTTAGGTGCGTGTTTTTTAGACCTTTTTATTGGTTGTGTTGTAGGCTTGCGTCCAAGAACTTCTATTGTTGAAAAACTTGCAATTGTGTGTGTCCTTCCAAAGCAAAGGAGAGGCGCAAGACTGAGCCACGTCGGTGCGGTGCAGGCGGAGAGATGGGCAGCGTGATAGACGGAAATTTGCGATGGAGACATGGTAAGACGGGAGCACATGGTATGGGCTGTCAGCAGAGAAGAGAAAAAATAGGCGTGGTATCAAAAACTAATGATGGCCTATGCTCATGTAGGCTAGAGGTGGAAGAAAGGTACTGTAAGTAGCACCCCTGACGTGATGGAGGGCCCTAAACCCTGCTTTCTTCTTTCCTCCCGTGATGCTTCCTGCTGCTGCCGCCTTAACATGATGGTGTCCGGCATCGATGACCTAAAAAAGGCATCCAAAGCATCTCCTTAATAGTTTTTTCTTTTGTGTAGAAAGAAGATATAACTTTTGAAAATCCTTCTAAAAGCTATCTATTTATTTGGGCTCTGACTTCAAGGGTAGAAGTTAAAGCAAAATCCCAAACAAATAGAAGCTTAATAATGTAGTGCAACAAACTACATAGCCCACCCTACATTTGTAGGGGAGAAACGGTGATGATGAAGCGTCACATCCAAAATTTCTTGTATTGGTTAAGTTAGACATCTGTCAAACATTTCCAATTTTTTATGCAGTTTTGCATCATTTTTGAGCCGTAATTAAGTACCAACCAGTTTCCCGTCTTGGCAGGCAAAAAATGTCACCTTATCTGTATATGTAATCCGTGTGGAAAATGCTGCAACCAGAAGCCAGCGGAAACAAGCAAGAGCAAGCGACATGGTAAATGTTAGTGACAGCGATGAAGCACTTTCACATGGTAAATCCGCTCGATCGTCTTCAAGTGTACGCCCCTGGCGTGAGTCACTGCTCCTGACATGATGGAGGGCCCTAAACCCTGCTTTCTTCTTTCCTCCCGTGATGCTTCCTGCTGCTGCTGCCTTGACGTTCGCTCCCTCCGACCGCGCCAGTCACCTACCACGCTCACTGGCCGCTGGCCCCGTCATACGCCCTGGCGCGTTACTCAACTGTTCATCTGTTTAGCAGCAATGCTTTTTGATGGATAATTTCACCCTAACTTCGTTGGTGGAGAAGTTTTAACTCTAACCTAAAAAGGCATCTCCAAAGCATCTCCATAATAGGTTTTTCTTTTGTGTTGAAAGGAGAAATAACTTTTGAAAAAGCACTTCTAGAAAGCTATCTGTTTGTTTGGGCTACAGCTTCTGAAGGGTAGAAGCTAAAGCGAAAGCACAAACAAATAGAAGCTTAATAACGTAGTGCAACAAACTACATTTGTAGGGGAGAAACGGTGATGATGAAGCGTCACATCCAAATTTCTTATATTGGTTAAGTTAGACATCTCTCAAACATTTCTAATTTTTTTAAGCAGTTTCGCATCATTTTTGAGCCGTAATTAAGTGCCAACCAGTTTCTCATCTTGGCAGGCAAAAAATGTCACGTTATTACGTTACTACACTCTCCACATCGGGTAACTAATATAGTGTGAGTGTGGTGGAGGAACCCGGGACTATGGGAAAAGTTTTGAAGCGGGGGATCCAAGGTGCATATATTAGCGTAGGTTGAGTATTGGATGAAGGAATAACCGTCCCAACCAACACCATTGGAACTCAGTGGAGGATTGTGTGAGCGTCTCAGAACACCGACGGAAAATAGATGGGTTGAGACTTAATCACGTAACATGGAAAATATTCCGTACTGTAAACTTGACACCACATCAAAGGAAATATGGGAGACCTAGCTTTGAGCGAGCTCAAAGTAGCTATGGGTATAGTGGCACAAGCTTGCGCAGTGTGAAATAAAATCATGAATTTATATCTGCCTCTAGGATTGGAGGCTACAGTGACCGCTAGGGGTCTATCTTCTCACCAAGTGATAAATAGTTTTTTTCAGAAATTAAAACTTGCTACTTAATTTGGTAAATTATTTTTTTATCAGAGAAAGAGATGAAGTAGAAAATGTGATAACAAGAATAGAGAAGATTCTTACTATGTATACTTGCTATTAAATGCTTGCTGAGTGCACTAATACTCATTATTGCTATTACTTTCCTTTGTTAGATCCTAGTCCAATTGGGGATTATCCATGTGGGATGAAGGATACGCAAGCACTGAGGAGGCCATAGGAGGCGAGGGCTCTTACTACGGGGATCAGAGTGAGGTGGACACCCTATTCTGTGATTGGGATGAGTATGTGTCCAGTAGAGCGAGGCGGATGAGCACGAGGGTATTTGTACCTTTGCAGTTGTAATTAAGTAGTTGTATGAAATTCCATAGCCTAGTGTGGCTACCCACTATAATAGAATACAATTTCTATCTTATTGTTCATTGCACTAACTTGGTAAGGCTTCAATGGAGCGGACTCCTACCGCAAATGAATAATAATCTATTGCTTAAGTGTGATTACCCTCGAGGTAATGAAACGGGACGCCAAACCTTGGTACATGATTATATCATCCTTCCTATTTGCTTGGACATGGAACAACATGAATATATCATCCACTAATTCCACAAAATTCTTTGGTTAGAATATAGAATTTAAGCTGACGTCTCGATATTAGTGCCCAAGCATGAGAAACGAGCGTAGTAGTAAGCACGTGCTTGGTAGCCAACATTTACTAACCAATCCCATCACACAAGACCAATATGCCTGGTAATCGCTGAACAAAAGCCCAAACAAATAGGACCTTAATGATGTAGTACAGCATACTGCATGGCTGTAAGATCAAGGAGGCTGACTAGAGGGAGTGAATAGGCGGTCTAAAAATTCTCTTCTAATTAATACTTGTAATTCAAGATATTTTCTATTTTCCTAAACCAAGTATATAATGTGGAAACGTAAATCAAATTTGTTTAGCTCAAATAGCACCTAGATCAAATAAATTCGCCTAAATACACCAACAATTCTATCCTAGGTCATGGTTTGCAATCCTAGGTTGACAAGCAATCAATTTAATTCTATAAATGTAAATTGCTTGAAAGTAAGTAGAGCACAAGAAAGCAAACCACAAATGACATGTTCTCTTTTTACCGTGGTGTTCGGAGACTTGCCGGTCTCCCCTAGTCTACGTTGAGGTAAGCTCGAACAAATCGGACTGGCTCCACGAATTAAGCCTTCCACCTCAAATCACTAGTGATAGCTCTTTCCCGCTCCAGGTAAGTGAGCTTCGACCTTCACAACTTCGCTGGGCCTTCTCACAACCTTCTTTGAGAAGATCACCGCGCACGACGCCTCCCACGTCGTCTAGGAGTTGGCAAACTCCAAGAGTAATAAGTCAAGTCCCTCATTTGACTCTCACCACGTGCAACGAATGCACAAGCTCAATCCGGACATAAAGTCCTCTAGATGCAACACATGCACTCTAGATCACCTCTCCTCTCTCACAAAGTGCAACACATACACAATTGAGTGGAGAGCCTCACACTACCTTAAGAACACAAGAATGAGTGAAGCAACAACATCTCGAACCGGCCACAAGGGAGTATTTATACCCCACACACAAAAACTAACCGTTGGAGCCAACATCATGAAAATCAGGATGGGCGTATACCGCCGCCAAAGGTCGGTATTTCGCTCAGCTCACGCCATAGCAACGGCTATGTCGAGCTCGAACTAGTAGTTGCACGATCGGCGCAAAACTACCGACGGTCAAAACCCGGTACTTCCGCTCTTCAGTAGTACCACAAAGTCGGCACGGTACTTTCGCTCGAGCCGAGCCCAGAAATTAGCGCCCTCTGGAAAAAAAGGTTCCGTAGGAGGGTTCGGAGCTTCCGACGTCTGGTAGTACAGCGCAACACATGCCGGTACTTCGCCTCCCGGTAGTACCGCTCACACAGAGCCGGTACTTCCACCGGCTGGACCAGCCGCTCACACAGAGTCGCTCGGACTTGTCACATCTGGTAGTACTGCGCAACACATGCCGGTATTTTCGATCTCCGGTAGTACTGCTCACATAGAGCCGGTACTTCCACCCTACGGTAGTTTCTATTTTCCTGAAAAGTGCAGATATTTCAACAAATTTTTCAAAACACATTTGGAAACTATAATATCATGCACACAAGGATCAATCATGATTTCCAACAAGTTGCAAAACACATTCGCACACTTTTGAAATCATGACGCAAGGAATCGATACATGGACTTCTCACATTTGCAAAACACATTTGCAAACCTAAGTCGCATGTCACAAGGATTATATATGAGCTTCAACTATTTGTAAAACACATTTGCAAATCTAAGTCTCATATCACAAAGAATGGAAACATGGACTTCAAGCACTTGCAAAACACATTCGCAATGCATAGTCCCATTTACAATGAATCAACACATGATTTTAACCATTTGCAAAACACATTCGCAAATGCAAGCCTCATGTCAAGATGAGCTAGACGAGGTGAGGTTGAGCCATCAACACATGATGAGACTTAAACTACTAGATATAAACTCTTTTAATAGTACGGCAACCTATACTAGCAAACCGGTCTTCCAACCAAACATCAAGACCAGTAAAAGACTAGGAACACATCCTTAGCCCTAGCTAGTCATACCTTTGCGTTGAGTCATTGTCTTGATATGCATCAACTCATGATGCATCCTTCTCAACAACTCCATCAACACATGATGGTCTTCACTTGTCTACATACAAAAAAAGATGGGATAATTTCTGAATATTGGTCTGTTGCACGTTGATAATATTTATCTCGTTCTCGCATCTATCGGATCGTAGTGAAGGAGCAGTACGTATATATCTGTATACGTAATCCGCGTGGAAAATGCTGCAACCAGAAGCCAGCGGAAACAAGCAAGAGCAAGCGACATGGTAAATGTTAGTGACAGCGATGGAGCACTTCTTCACATGGTAAATCCGGCTCTGACTGTCTTCAAGTGTGTACGCCCCTGACGTGAGTCGCTGCCCCTGACATGATGCGACTCGACTGGCGCCCGACGTTAGGGCTGTAAAAAAAGCTCGAAGCTCGCGAGCTACTCGAGTTCGGCTTGTTCTAGGCTCGGTTCGAGCTCGGTTCGAACTTTAAACGAGCCGAACTCGAGCTTGATCTCGAGCTCGCGAGCTTCACCGAGCTGAGCTCGAATAGTTCGCGAGCCCCAATTCGAGCCCAAATAGTAATACATATTAATTCTTACCGAGCTTACTCGAGCCGAACTCGAGCTCGAGCTTTTTTATTGTTGAAAATTAGTGTATATTTGAATTATTTTGACTGTTATCGAGCTTACTAGAGCCGAGCTCGAGCTTAAAATTTTCTTATTATTAAAAAATAGTGCATAATAAATTATTCTAATTGTTACCGAGCTTCAACGAGCCGAGCTCGAGCCTACTCGAGCTTAGGCCGAGCCGAGCTTGAGCCTCGGTCCAAGCTCGGACCCCAACTCGAGCTCGGCTCGAGCTCGGTTCGAGCTTCTACTGAGCTCGAGCCTGGAAGACCAAGCTCGCTCGAGCTCGGCTCGTTTACAGCCCTACCCGACGTGATGGAGCGCCCTAAACCCCGCTTTCTTCTTTCCTTCCGTGATGCTTCCTGCTGCTCGGCCTTAACGTTCGCTTCCTCCGACCGCGCCAGTCACCTACCACGCTCGCTGGCCGCGTTCCTCGGCTGTTCGTTTGTTTAGCAGCAATGCTTTTTGATGGATAATTTCACCCTAACTTCGTGGGTGAAGAAGTTTTAACTCTAAACTAAAAAGGCATCCAAAGCATCTCCTTAATAGTTTTTTCTTTTGTGTAGAAAGGAGATATAACTTTTGAAAAAGCTATCTGTTTGTTTGGGCTACAGCTTGTGAAGGGTAGAAGCTAAAGCAAAACCAATTTCTGTTGCATCTACGGATATGGGAATGAGGCCCATTTGAATTACATCTCAATGGTAACCCATACCTTCATGATCGGAGATCCCCTGACTTTGGCAATGTGAAAAACAAATTGATGTTCTAACAAGAGAGTACATATTTAGTGTACCCATGTCCTAATAAACAATATACTTTCAACTGTATAGAAGGTTGGCATAAAGCCTTAATGTATTCTGTTGTCCAAATAAGGAAAAGGTATTAGCCTGCAGAATACCTAGAAAGAATACACCTACTTGAGCTTAACTGTGTGCTCGCAGTTCACGAGAACAGGGCATTCTCTAGAAAGCTCATGAGCAGATGAGGGAGCATGACCATATAACGGTCCGTTTAGGCGTGGTTCATTGGCAGCCTAGTACTAGTTGAGATTTCAAGTGAAATCTGATCACGAAAAGCTGTGAATTCAAGGTATAGTCCATTCATCAGCTGTGAGAAGTTGAATCTTGTCATTCTAGGTGCAACCTCAACCCGTACGGGACTTACACTAAAAGACTGGTATATTAACAGTATTTCAGCACAATATCTTTGTCATCTGTTTATTTCTTGCTTTGGAACTGGTGGGGGATTATTAGATATTGGCCCATTTAATTATGGCATATTTCCTTAATTCCAAAGCATGCATGGTTTAGTACTATATTGCTAAGGCAAGGTGAGGAAGACCGATTTATAAGATGGAGTCCTCACCACTCCTTGAATATGGATAGAGATGGTATGAGGAGGGTTCTGTCGCGTGCGCGTATTCGCGTATTTTCACCCTAACTTCGTGGGTGAAGAAGTTTTAACTCTAACCTAAAAGGGCATCCAAAGCAACGAAAGCATCTCCTTAATAGTTTTTTCTTTTGTGTAGAATGGAGATATAACTTTTGAAAAAGCACTTCTAAAAAGCTATCTGTTTGTTTGGGCTATAGCTTCTGAAGGGTAGAAGCTAAAGCAAAAGCCCAAAATAATAGAAGCTTGAGAAACGGTGATGATGAAGCATCACATCCAAATTTTCCTATATTGGTTAAGTTAGACATCTGTCAAACATTTCTAATTTTTAAAGCAGTTTTGTATCATTTTTTAGCAGTAATTAAGTACCAACCAGTTTCTCGTCTTGGCAGGCAAAAAATGTCACCTTATTATGTTATTAAACTCTCCACATCGGGTAAATAATATAGTGTGAGTGTGGTGGAGGAACCTAGGACCGTAGGAAAATTTTGGAAGCAGGGGATCCAAGGTGCATATATTAGCGTAGGTTGAGTATTGGATGAAGGGATAACCGTTCCAACCAACACTATTGGAACTCGGTGGAGGACTATGTGAGCGTCTCAGGACACCGACGGAAAATAGATGGGTTGAGACTTAATCACGTAACGTGGAAAATGTTCTATACTCTAAACTTGACACTGCATCAAAGGAAATATGGGAGACCTAGCTTTGAGCGAGCTCAAGGTAGCTATGGGTATAGTGGCACAAGCCTACGTAGTGCGAAATAAAATCATGAATTCATATCTGCCTCTAGGATTGGAGGCTACGGTGACCGCTAGGGGTCTATCTTCTCACCAAGTGATAAGTAGTTTTTTTCAGAAATTAAAACTTGCTACTTAATTTGGTAAATTATTTTTTTATCAGAGAAAGAGATGAAGTAGAAAATGTGATAACAAGAACAAAGAAGATTCTTATTACTATGTATCCTTGCTAGTAAATGCTTGCTGAGTACACTAATACTCTTTCTTGCTATTACTTTCCTTTGTTAGATCCTAGTCCAGTCGGGGATTATCTGTCGGACCTCAGGTTTAATACCTGGAATCCTCTGTGATAACACTGTATTATTCCCTGGATCAGTAGATAATGCTCACAGATACATCGCTGCATCATTTCATACACGATAAATTCATACATTACAATACCAGAGTTCCATTAGACCACGTCGGGCCAGGGTTACAATAGAGCCGTCAAGCCAAATGTCTTACAATACATAAAGAGCGAAAGCGGAAGCGTACATAGCGTAGGGGCACAACTCACCACAGGCAAGCGACTGGGTCAACCTGAGTGCTACCGCTATTAATCAGGGACCTGACTAATAACGGATGCACCCACCAAAATTAGCCTGGTCAACTGGACTGAGGCGAGAGGCAAGACTACCGAAGCCTAATCTAATATCCACCATCTTCATTGCCTTCGGCATCCTGATCCTCATGGTAGGCGTAGTGCTCTTGATTCACAGCTCCTGAAAGGGGGGTTAAGAGCGAGATTGAGCACAAACAACCGTGCTCCGCGAGCCAACACACAGAATGCATATAATTATAGATGCATGGCTATTCAAGGGTGGCTCGGGTTCTTTTATTTGCATAAAGCGACACTTGAAATTACCATAATTTAAAATCTCTAGGACCTAGCATTTTTCAAGAACTTATGATTTAAATACTAAAAGTGTGCAATAAACGGAGTATTTTCCAGTTCCAAATTTTATGGTTACATCCACCATATTTTATGATTACATCCACCATATTTTATGGTTACATCCACCAATGCTTAACTTTTTGAATAGCAGGTTACTTCCACCTTAATACCAACACTGGATTACATCCCTCCAGGACAAATTACCAAAGTTTAGGCTACATCCACCCAGCAAATTTTTATACCCAATTTCCAAATATTTTGAAATAGAACTAACTCGAGGAAGATTTCCATGTCTGCCCTTGACCGTGGGCACGGCTATTCGAATAGTTTGTGTATGTACTCTGGAGACTGTACATCTTTACCCACAAGAGATAATCGTCCTAATGGTTCTACATGATTCCTTTGACATGCAGATCGAGAAAATATCATGAGGCCTTTACAATACTTCACACTCTAGCATATCACTCCTATGGGGTTACGTCCATAGGTTGTGCGGGATGTCCACCATAGGTTAGTGCAGTCGGACTCCACTCTCCACATACGCTATCCTAGGCAACGTCACCTACATCCGGTGTCCCATTCCAAGTGGGGCTTTCATTACCCACCTACACACGTTCTCCGTGAAATGACTAGAGGGTTCAGTAAATTATTTAGCCCAGCCTACAATATGCCAGCTTGTGGTTGTACTGTTATACACGGAGGGTCCACACAGGATTAAGTCCTTAGGTCGTCTGGACTGTCCATTCCACATTCCCTTGTGTTACATCCACACCCGCCATTCTTACCATCCGTCCAAACAGGTTCAGCAGATTTTTAGGGTTTTGAGAAGCATAACATAAATCAACATTATTGTTCAGCCATGTACATCTCATGACTATCTCAAATCTAGTGTTCATGAATAAAGAGTGATTACCAGGGTTACTAAAACCCTGGACTTGACAAATTTTAGCATGGCAATAATAAGTCATATAACTACCATACAAGTGTTTATATCTAGGGCGACAAATGATCATGGGAGTCAAATGTACTTGGGGTGTTTTATATTATTAGGTGGACATAAGGTTGTTATCTACCTTAAGACTTACATACTTTTAGCACATAAAATAACGCATGCAATTTTCATAGTTTTAAACGAACATAGTTTCACATAAAATATAGGCGCAAAATGATCAAAGTATTGACTCACCTGGATCAAAAGCTTGGGGTCTTGCGCTGCTTCAAGCGGGGTCTCGTTCGCGTCGTCGAACTCTACTCGGACGGGAGAAACCGAAAAAACCACATAAAATGAAGAGCGCCGAGTAAGAACCAAACAAAACAATGAACAACTCAAATGAACTCGAAATTGAACCAAACTAGAACCATTAGACAGGTCTTGATTTTATAAAAATTTAGAAGTTGGTTTTGTTAAGTTCGGAGTTAGGGTTAGAAAGTTATGGCATTTTAAAGTTTCAAATTCTAGAAAATCCGGAAAAAAAAATTAATGCATTTCGGACAGGTGGGCTTAATTAGCAGGGTTTTATTACTTCCTTTAATTGCCGGCTTAGGACAGCATAAGTAACCGGTTAGGGCAGTGATTAAATGATTGAGTAGGGGGGTTTTATTCCGTGAGGCATTAAGCAGGCAGCCTTCTCTGTTTGCCCGGCCGGGCGGAGCTCGCCGGCGGCAAAGGGGGCATGGAGGGGAGGCAGCGCCGGCCAAAATGGGCTGCACACCCAGGCGCGCACCTCGGGGAGGAGTCAATCGACCGGGGACGGCCGGGCGGCGGGCGACAGCGAGTGAGGCGGCGGCGGGGACAGGGGCGCCGGCGGCTCAGCCACGGGAGCCCGATTCATTGATGGTGAAGTATCTCCGGGAAGCTATGAGCTCACCTGCGGTGTTGGCTGGGGCCGGGGTGGAGCAGGGCGGGCTGGCAGTGGAGACGTGCTCAGCGGCGAGGAGGACCACGGTGGCGGCTCGCCTGGGAAGGAGGCGGGGTCCGGTGAGGTGGGGGCGGCATTCAGGGTGTCCCAACGATGCTCCACGCGCGGGGAATCGGCCCGAGGCGCTATGGCTTGCCGATGGTGACCGACGCCGGCGTTGGGGAGGATTGGTGTCGCCGGCGGCCTGCGAGGGGAATGAAGGCGATTAAACCCGGGGGTAGGGAGAGGAGACAGAGGTGAGCGCGGGGAAAGTCGCAGGAGGACCGATCATCGACCGGCGGCGCTAGGAGGGGAAACTTACCGAAGGCGCACGCAAGGCAGAGGAGGCGGCCGAGTGTGGCGTTCGGCAGGGTGTGTGGCGTGATATTGGTGCCGCTTATAGAGGCCGTGCGGGCTCGTCGGGAGAGACAAGGCGGCAGGGAGCCGTGCAAGCCTGCTGCACGCGAAGGTGACCGATGGCAAAGGACAACAGCGACCCTTGGCGTAGGGAAATGGCGCACGGCCGGAAGCATGCCTAAGCAGTCGGGGATGCGCGGGAGGTGACGGAAAGCACTGCCACTGCTGGGCGCTGATGGCGAGGAGAGGCGCTGAATACGAGAGCTGACACCGCATTCAATCGCCGATGAAGTTGGTGGCAAATGGCGACAAGCGCGGACGTGGGAGGGATGGAGGTGCATTGCCACAGAAGGAGAAATGAAGAGCTGGCTGGGAAGGCTTGGGGAGGAAAAATCCTACAATTAGCATACATACATATGCATATATGTATACGGGTATATATATACATATATACATGCATATATCCTTTCTTAACATTCTTAGCCTCCTGAATCCTTTAATCCTTGAAGTATATTTCATATTTTAGATTTTATAAGATTGACTTGATTTTCTTCCCTGGAGATGGAGCAAGGTTTTCATTTTAAAGTACTTTTGCATTTTCTAGAATATACACATATACATATATATATATATATATATATATATATATATATAATTGGAAGCAAAAAGAATAGCCAACTGAGAATAAAAGCTTTTAATTTTCATTAACATACATTTGAATTTTACATTAGGACAAGTTTTGAAAATGGGGTGTTACATTATCCTATGTGGGATGAAGGATATGCAAGCGCTGAGGAGGCCATAGGAGGCGAGGGCTCTTACTACGGGGATCAGAGTGAGGTGGACACCCTATTCTGCGATTGGGATGAGTATGTGTCCAGCCGAGCAGGGCAGATGAGCACGAGGGTATTTGTACCTTTTGCAATTGTATTTAAGTAGTTGTATTAAAGACCATAGCCTAATGTGGCTACCCACTATAATAGAATACAGTTTCTATCTTATTGTTCTGTTGCACTAACTTTGGTAAGGCTTCGATGGAGCGGACTCCTACCTGGCAAATGAATAATAATCCATTGCTTAAGTGTGATTACCCTCGAGGTAATGAAACAGGACGCCACACCTTGGCACATGATTATATCATTCTTCGTATTTTGCTTGGACATGGAACAACGTGAATATATCATCCACTAATTCCGCAAAATTCTTTGGTTTGAATACAGAATTTAAGCTGACGTTTCGATATTAGTGCCCAAGCATGAGAAACGAGCGTAGTACTAAGCACGTGCTTGGTAGCCAACATTTACTAACCAATCCCATCACACAAGACCAATATGCCTGGCAATCGCTAAACAAAAGCCCAAACAAATAGGACCTTAATGATGTAGTACAGCATACTGCATGGCCCACCCTACATTTGGGCTATAGCTTCTGGAGGGTATAAGCTAAAGCAAAAGCCCAAACAAATAGGACCTTAATGATGTAGTGCAACAGACTACATGGCTGACCCTACATTTGTAGGGGGGAAGCGGTGATGAAGTGTGATGCAACACTAGATATCCCGATCTTTCGATGAGAACGATAATTCAATTTGAGGAGATGACTTTCGTGATTCGGCTACCAACCACATAAGACCAATATGCCTAGCAATCACTGAACCAACTCTAAGATTGTTATCAACCTTCCTAGAAGCATGATCGACCTGATCACGACAGTCTATTCCTGCATGCAATCAAAGAACAAGAAAGAACAAGATAATAAGCAATCTGAAGATTGCAAATAGGATTGAAATACTCAATGGTAGCCAACGTCTACTAACCAATCCCGTCACTACGATGAAACAAGCTATACTAGATGCCTCATCATGGACGGTTCATGGGAACCGTCTGTGCTATAATTATCATAGACAGTTTTACAAGTGTGTTGTTTACCATCTGTGATATGCAACTATCATATACAGTTCTTATTAATAACCATCTATGATAGTTCACAGATGGTTATTAATGTGAACCATCTATGATAATCACAAATACTACAGACGGTTTTTTAATTAGAACAATATGTGATAGTTCATAGACAGTTATTAATACGAACCGTTTGTAATAATTATGTATTACAGATGGTTCATGGTTGGGAAAGATACGGCATGTTATTAATTAATACCTAGCCAGACCGGTCCTGACAAATTTTTCTTCACTGCGCTACATTGAAGGTGGTGGCTAGCTTTAGGAAGTTTGGTGAAAGCATTTCACTTGTAGATCGATTTATTCTTGGTGATTAGAGGTTAGTATTTACTTCTAATTATATGTTTTGTAATAAATAGAGATAATAGTTAGGTTTAGATCTAGCTTAATTGGTAGTTTGCTGCAATTTAAAAATGGGTCACTACTCCTAGTTTACTTTAATATATTCTTACTTTATATATATATATATATATATATATTGCTTCATGTACGTAGCTAGCTACTTAATTTGCATATGGATAATTTATTATAAGGTGAATGACAATTATGTGTAAGTATATACGTATTAGGCTATAGCTAGCTATAGTAGCATTAATAATCCAATTTGACACTAATTTGTTACATGCGTAGCGTAAATGACATAAGCAATGGATGTACATTGAGAACCGTGTGAGTGAAAAGTACATTAATGGCTTGTCACTTTTAAAAGAGCAGCTGAGTAGGATATGTTGAAGAAGGGGATGGAATATATATTTTGTTCATGTATTGACTGCGCACCATGGCCTTTTATTAGGAAAGAGGTCTACGTTATGATTAAAGATATCGATATTGTGCTTGGAAAGGGACGTAAGTTGAGGACCTGTCAGGACAACATGTGGAAGAAGAGATTAGTATTTTAGAAATTTTTAAATAAAATTTGAGAATTTTCTGAAATTTAAAATCAATTTTCAAAGCTAAAAAGTATTTTATAAAATTATTAAATTCAACCTGAAATTAAAAATATTTTTAATAAGTCTAAAATGCTTCCAGGAATATTTTATGATTTTTCTGGATTTTTCAGACATTGAATATTATTTTTTTGAAGTGTTTATAAAGTTTCTAGTATTTTCTGAAATTTATTCCGAAAATAAAAATCAAATTAATCCTATCCCGCCATGTGTCGCTCTCAGATTAAATCAACCTCTCTCCACGTTTTAATCCTAGCCACACATGATCACTTACCCCTTCATAACCATCCAAAGGCCCTCATCCACTCACTTGCCACGTGTCGCGAATCCGACGGCCCGTACCCCTTCACTTCCTCTCCCTCCCATGACATATGGACCCCACATGTCATATGTTTCTTCAACCTCTTCTTCTTCCTTCTCCCACTCTCTCTCTCCTCCACCTGGATGACAATTAGAGCTCTTGAAACTCCGCCGTTTCTCCCCCTTAACTCCCGATTAAAACATGGAAACAGACGCCCTAATCACCCTCATCAATCTCCCGGCCGTTTCCCATCCTTTAATCCACTAAAAACCGAAATCTCTTCCCCTCCCTTCTCTTTCTATAAATTGGCTCCCCACCACCAATCTCCCATTTCCTCCCTCCTATTCGGCCGGCCCTCACCTCCCACCTCTCCCGCCACCGTGCGCCACTTCCTACCGGCCGCCGCTCGGCCGTCTCCCGCCGTCGCCCTGCAGCCCACCGCCGCCACCGCCGCCGCGCCGCCGCCGCCACTCCGGCAACCCCGCCGCCTCGTAAGCTGCGCGCCGCCCGCCACCCGCGCCGTTCGCCGCCCGCCTCCGGCCGCCGGCCGCCGGCGAGGTCGCCTCCGTCTGCGCGCCCGCGTACCTCCATGATTCCTTCTCTAATCATGTTCAACCATGTTTATTTGATTTGTTGTTGCTCCTTTGTCAAGAAATACGAAGTGCTCACTTGGCTAGTGGGTGCATGTTAGTGCATGCATGCATGAGGTTGTGAGTTCAATTCCAGGGCAAGGCAATTTTCTGTTTGGGCTTGCCAAAATTTTTGTTAGCCAATGACAACCGGACCCCACGTGTCATACACTCCAAAATATCCCAAAAATCAGCCAAAATAAGATTCCAGAGAATATTCCCTCGTTTTGCATTTTCTGGAATTTCCAAACCGATCAAACTTCCAAATCGATCTCCGAATACAGTGATTCAAATTTCTAAATTTGTCTAAAATCATAATCTATGTTGCAGTATATATTTTGTATTTTTGTGATTTTATTTGTTTTTATTTGTTTGTTTGTTTTGTTGTCTCGCGCGTAGAAACCGACGTCGCCGAAGAGTTCGTCGAACCGCAGCAAGAAGGATCAACTAGTGCGCAAGAAGGCAAGTCTCCTTTGATCATCTCGAACCTATGATTTTGAAATGTTTTAATTATTTTAAATTATGTGCATTGCTATTTATATAAAATATTAGTTCAAATCTTAAGGCATTAGTTATATCCAACCTTGTTATGCCCTCACTTGAATTTGAATGCCATGTACCTTTGCAACCTTAGAAATTCCTTTGACTCATTAATGAGAGTAATATATTTAATTGTTGGTATTAGAATGGTAGAAAAATGCTTAGCCATGCTATTGAATACCTCATGACTCTTGCAAATGGGAAATTATGATTTATTGTAATAACCTTGTGTTTACAAATTTAGTGGTAATTGGAGTTACCACTGTTCTTTTAAAATAAACTAAAATGTGAAAGTTGGTTTAGATTAGGGTGGATGGTTGGTTTGGATTGGTGCAGGAAGCACGAGATCTTGTTAAGTGTATGTTCCACCCTAGTCAATTAAGGACCGACGCTTGTGTTTGTCCAGATTGAGCCTTAACCATACAACCACAAGTCTATATGGGTACGACCTAGCTGACTAATTTATGATAGTCTAGTTTAGGTGCCACCAGTGGAAAGTGGGTGCGAGGATGGGTGGTTATTCACAGTGAGGGACAGGATTTCTTGTACTCATATGGCGCAAGAGGGGCTTCGGTTGGGCGGTTAGCCTACTGCGGTGAAACCTCAGCGGGTGGTATCTAGCTAGATTAGAGTAAGGTAAAGGCTTTGTGATATTTTATCTGAGTCTCATGCCAAAGGAAGCGTGTTGACTTTTAGGATAAATTATCTCTTGTGGGTAAAGTTGTACAACCTCTGCAGAGTGTAAAACTATTCGAATAGCCATGCCTACGGTCAAGGGCGGGCAAGGAATGCATACACATGGTAGATTTTTGGTTTTGGTTTTAAAATCAAAATTTTGTATTCCGAGAGTGGAGGAAACTCTCGGAAGGGTACCCTGGCAGTTGGAGCCAAAGAGGGTGGATGTAACCCGCAGTATTAAACTTGTTCAAGTTGTTTAAGCTAGTGTTGGTAGATGGAATCTTCACTATAGAATTATTGATAGTTTCTGCTAAAACATTTACTTTATTAAATTGATGCCTTCGAAAATAATTAGAAGTAATTGAATGAAAATGTTGCTTTGTGCAAAAGAACCATATAGCCTTCCTTTGTTAAGCCTTGCATCTATTGCATCTTTCCCAAGACTTGCGGAGTACTTTATGTACTCACATGCTACACCTAAAAATAAACCTCAGAAGATTACGAAGCCCAAGAAGGTGACTACGACTACTGCTTCGCCTGCAGCTGTGATGGATTCTTCCCGGAGAACTAGGTCGCGCTTCCCCAGTCAATTGCCTGTGGCGTATTGATGGGTCTTCACCGAGTTTATCTTTTGCTTCCGCTATGTTTCGTGTGTGCGAGGTCTAGAAACCTCAATTGTAATAATGAAACCTTTCGGTCTGTACTCTTTAATATTGTAATAAAGCGTTGCTGGTTACGTATTCATTTCTGTTTAACTGTGTGCACTAGCTTTGATCTGGGACTAGTGCGAATATACTGAGGGTCGGGTTCGAAACCGGGGTCTCGATGCCGTGCGTTGCAACGGAGTACCAAATAAAAGTGATACATACTATCAAACATGATCTCAAGTTATCATATTTCATAATCCACATTGCTAGGTAAACAAATTAAAGGTCGTAAGATCAAATAGGAAAAAAAAACACTCTCCAAAATATGTGTAAGTTAAAAAGCAAAAGATGTGCACGGTGCATAAGCGTAACTAACATATATAGCTTTCGTACTCAGTAACTAACAGATATAGTTGGTAACTAAGAGATAGCGATCCTGAATTAGGACTTATACATTTTCCAAACTAACTTATCTCCGGACTAATACGTGCATCTGCTGTTTGCCCTGTAGTCTTCTCCAATGGAAAAATAGAAATAAGGTGAGACAACACACTACTACAGAAAGCCTAATACTAGATGGCCAATCACAGACGGTTTGACAAAACCATCTGTGACTGGCACTAACACAGACGGTTTTAATTTGGACACCGTCTGTGTTGGCGGCGTCGGGGAAAACGAGTATCACAAACGGTTCTTACCGATGAACCGTCTGTGATACTTTAGTTAAAAACCGTATGTGATAATGGCACTAGGCATTTATTGCGCTACTCAGACCGCATTTGTCTTCATTTCATTCCAGATCTAGCTGCTGATGTGCACTCTTTCGCTCAGGAGGCAAGCTAGGCGATTTCAGGCCAGTTAATTTGGTGGGAGGAGGCAGATATTGAGCTTTGAAGATTCATACTTTCCTGGTTGCTCTAGATATGGTTAGTAATGAATTTTATTTTTTCTTTGCATGCATTACAATTTAGATCTAAGTAATTGGTGAGTGTTATTAATTGAAGATGGTTTGCAAAATTGTTGGTTATATAATAGCTATTGTGTTTATAATATGAATTGAGCTAGCAAATTAAGCCTCAATATAATACATGTGGCCGGTATATATGTAGTAATAATTAGTTAATTTAATTTTTAATACTAAGTTGTTATATATGTACGTAACATAGGACCGAAGCTGGATGTATGCCGCGAGCCGTGTGAGTGAAGAGTATATTAATGGCGTGTCTGCTTTTACAAGAGCTGCCGATGAGGATATGTTGAATAAGGGGGTGTAATATATGTACTGTCCATGCACTGTCTGTGAGAAGGGCAGCGCAAACTAGAGCTACCTGCACCAGTGCTATCTCCACGGGTGCTATTCTTGCCAAAGCAACTTGCACCGTCTGTACCATTATAGTCGACTACCATAAAGTCGACCTACAGTCGAGGCAGTGGCCAGGGCAAATCAAAGACGAAAGATGATGACGATATCCTGTACCTGCCTTTGGCCCGCAAATTCGTGCTAGGCAAGCCGATGATATTCCCAGAAGAGCACCTCTTAAGCCTAGGACTTGGTTTCCAAACATTACACGCTTGGTATATGGAACAGTCCAATAGGCTAGAGGTAGAATGGCGCTCAGGTATCACTGTCAAATTCAAGCGGGTACATTTCCAGCACGAAGTTCAGGAATGTGTCTTCACGGTGACCTTTGACAATATATTTGGTCTTTTCACGCTCAACGCTCTCGACGTCTCACTCGTTCGATGCTGGACGCTGTAAGTCTATACAATCACAGTCTCTGTTCACGTAATACCGATATATGTCACAATTTGTTGCTTTTCTGTGTGTATATATAGATTCATGCTAACCGAAGCTAGATCATCGAAATCACCAATTGGTTTCCTGGACCCACGCTTGGTCGCCATTGATACCATCAACGAGGATGCATCCTTCGTCGAGAACTATATTACAACAACACTGCTGGCTCACCGCGATAAGGAATTTGTTCTTATGTCATACAATGAGCACTTCCATTGGATTTTAATTGTAATTATACCAAAATGGAACAAGGCTATATACCTTGATTCTCTAAGTAAGAACAAATCCAAGTACACAGCTATCGCCCAAATACTCGATAGGTAAGTACATTATACATTGTACTCTTTCTTTCCTTCCGAATGACTAATCTAACTTTTTCGAATAACGAAGGTCGTTCGCCACATACGTTCAACAAACATGTGGCTCGACGACAGAGGCCAAGCCCTTGAAACATGCTCGCAATTTTTGGGTATTCGCTAGCTACACAGTAATTAATCCTATACAACACTTAGCAGTAACGCCTTTTGATTTAACACATTCTATTTTTTGTAGTGCCACCAGCAGCAGCTGGGCAACACGTGTGGATTCTACGTGTGCCATCATATGAGACTACTCCTCGATTCCTCGAAGATCACCAATTCTAAGGTTTGTCAATCTTCCCACATTTATTTCATACTTGTCAGGTTATATATGTACGCTCATTGATATTCCTATGGACAGGCTGTGCCCATCTCTACATCTGCATTGAAACAGCTGGACTTTGCACAAATTCGAGAAGAGTTCGCTTATTTTTTGTGGACTAAAGTCATAAGAGCAGATGGAGAGTTCCACTGCGAACAATGATTTTTTATTGCTCTTCTCACTCCGGAATGCAATGTAGATATTTTGTAATTGTGTATACGTTAATGGATATTTTATTTCATTTCAATGAATTGATTTGCGAAATGGATGCTTTATGTTTGTGAAATGAAGTGCGATGTGAATTGGATGTTTTATGTTTGTGAAATGAATTGAGATGTGAATTGTATGTATACATGTACATGTTGATCTGCTTGTTTCAGAGGGCATGGCTAGCATTTCCTGAGGCTAGCCAATAAACAGGAATAGATTTAGGGGTAGGAAAGAATATCACAGACGGTTTTTAACTAAAAACCGTCTGTGATAGCTCATAATCACAGACGGTTTTTTACTAAAACCCGTCTGTGATTATCAGATATCACATACGGTTTTTAGTTAAAAACCGTCTGTGATTAGCAGTTATCATAGACGGTTTTTAGTTAAAAACCGTCTGTGATATCTGATAATCACAGACGGTTCGAAAACCGTCTGTGATAACCTTTGATTATCACTGACCCATAAATTCAGACGGTTCACAAAACTGTCTATGATGACGTTTTTGAACCGTCTGTGATGACCTTTTCTGTAGTAGTGACAGTTAAGTGGAAAACTTCTATGTGTGTGAGGCTATCGAAATAAAGTCAATGAACATCAGTGTGTCTTGTGAAAATGCAGATCACTCCAGATTTATCCCTGTTGAAGGATGCCTCTTTACGAGGTTTTGTATATTCAAGAAACTTGAATTCCTCTAGTTCCATAACATGTTCATCCGATGGAGAAATCATCTTGGTACAGATTGCACCGTCCTTTTCTCTAACCCTTCGCTTTTTGAAAGACATTCTCTACTAACTTGAATGTAGCTTCCATCGTGCAGTTTTTTTAAATAGCTTTCATTTATACAATTGTTTGTATGATTATACAGGTTAATGGAGAGTTCTATTTTTTCTCTACTCTCTATCAGAATGACATCTACAGGTATGCTGGCATAGTATCATGGTTAGGATGTAAATTTGATAATGATGACCATAAAAAATATTTCTTGTGTTGTCGAGAAATATCCAACTCTACAGCTTTGCAATTTTGTGCATTTGAGAGATCCCATTAATTCGTAATAAAGTTTCTGCTTTGATTGTCAATTCCTGGCCCGTTGATTTCATTTTTCAATTCTAGAACTGACTCTAAAAGCAGTAGCTTTCTTTATATAGACACCATGTCTACACAGGAACCAAGATAGAAAGAGCTGTGATAGGTAGATGATAGGAGAGAGAAGATAAATGATTGGATGAAAATTTTATTTGTAGAAACTATCCATTGGGAGTATAGTTTCTATAGGTAGTGTCTACATTAATTGGCAAGTATAGAAACTATCTCATAGTTTCTGCATTAGGAGTGCCCTTAGTGGTTACTTTCAAATTGCTGTATAATATAGTTACCTAAGTACTATGGTTTAATTGTACACAGGCATGTAGACAACATTAATACGGTATACAGAAGACAACTCGCCAAGGGAAGATTCTTCCTATTGTTGCAAGGAAAGGTGAGGTGGCATACCAATTGGAGCTACCACCTCAACTTTCAGACATGCATGACGTCTTCCATGCCTCCTAGCTCAATAAGTGCTAGGAAGCATCCAATCCGCATTCGAGATCAAGCCGAACGACGAACTCGCAACAGCTCCATGAAAATTTTGAAGGTCCAATGGAGTAATCACACTGAGGATGAAACAACATGGGAACAAGAAGATTGACTTAGAACCAACTTCCCAAATCTCCTTACCGAACCCGTCAAATCTCGGGGAAGAGATTCATTGTAAGGGGGGTAGACCTGTAACATCCTAAAAATCCCAAGGAATATAAAAATGAGGGTAACTTAAAATTTTCTACATGCATTTGTTCTCCCTTGGTTATCATTGGAGTTTCTTTGGAAAATTTTGATTTTTGAAAATCAAAAGTGCATAAAATATAAATAAGATCGAATCCGAATCAAATGAGTATACTTAAACTCACGAGAAATCTTCTCATATTTTTTTAGAAAAATCAAGAGAAATAAAACTCTAAAAATCTACCTAATCGTCCACACAATCCGAGTAGATTTTCCCCAAATCTTTCGAGTGCATCTGGCGAGTTTACCTCACCTCTTTCCTTCTCCTTTGATTACGACCACATTGGGTTTAATTTTGACTACGACCATGTTGAGTAGTCATTTACGACCACATGGGGTTCTTTGGATGTCGGCTTTGACCACATGCTCGTAGACAACTTTGATTAATTGACACGATCTCCATAGCTACTCAAACACCATTCGATTCTTAGTTGCTGGCCGTACACTATTTGATCTCCATAGCAACTCAAGCAAAGTTCCTAAACACTTTGCATGTCAAGTGTATGTCCAAACAATCCAATCAAGCCATCTCTCTTTGCTTGCTAACGCGCTGAGCCCGCTGGCAGCAATCATCTTCCACCTCACATGCATGCGACAACTCTGTTGTGGTCGTGGCCCGAGTTACCCTTAGTTTTAGATGCCACGCCCATAATTTCTCCTCTACTGCTGCCCACTTCTGCCTAACCCATCACTCTCACATGACAGATCTCTTCCCGGTTGTTGTCGACTTCACATTGCACTCCATGTCAAGGGCCCAAGACCGTGCCTATAAAACTCCTCCGACCATACCATTTTCCCCTCAGCTCGCCCCATCGGTCTCTTGTGCACATTCCTCAAGCATTCCGCTCTCTGGAACATTGAGAAAATAAAGTTGTACGTGACTTCGATGAGAATGCCACCGTGCTCTAGCATCTTCGGTGAGCTTCTCTCCTCGACCCCGCCACAATGCGGCTTACCTCTTCTTTAAGCACCCTACTCATTTGTTTGACCTTTCATGCAAAGGATCACTCAAGCTAGACCTTCGTCTTCATCTCTGACTAGACATCGACCGTAAAACTTTATCTCTTCAGTGAGCCGTACCTCTATTCCTATCACCCGTACTTTCGCTGTTCGGCATGCATGCAAGCTCATGTGCACCACTTTTTGTAGCTTCACTGCTGCCAGATAAATCGCCGTCACCGTGCACCCCTTGCTGCCAATGAGATCTCCAATGCTGGCTTCTTCCACTTCTCGTGAACCATGCTTAAGTTGAAAAGGAGTAATTATAGTCAAAAAGATAACTATAGTAATTAAGGTTGTCAAGAGAACTAAAGTGACCGTAGTCGAAAAGAAAACTAGAATAATTAAGGAGCAAACTAAAGTAATCATAGTCAAAAGGAGAACTAGAAGTAATCGTAGTCGAGGAAAGAACTAAAGTAATCGAACTCTAAAAGGGAACCACAGTAGTCGAACATGAGGATAGAACCATAGTAGTCAAGGATGAAATCTTTGACCACTACTGTGTCATAATCTATGTTGTTGAAATATTTGATCGCTCATGTCATCGAGATCTTTGACCGCTCGCATAGTCGAGATCCTCGACCACATGCGTAGTCGAGATCTCCGACCACTAGCACAGTCGAGATCTTTGAATGCTCGCGTGGTCATGATATTCGACCACAGCCATAGTCGACTTATTCGACCGCATGCATAGTCAAAACCGCCGACTGTAGTAGTCGTAATCTTTGACCTCTAACCGTAGTTGTAATCTCGATTACTATTGATAGTCGATAGACAAGTAAGTCAGAAGTTACGGTACCAGTCGATAGTTGATAGTCGTAAGACATAATCGATAGTTGTAAGCTGTGGGCAATAGTCGAAGGCCATGGATGATAGTCACAAGACATGATCGATAGTCGTAAGTCATGGTTGATAGTCGAAGGCCATTGATGATAGTCATAAGTCATGACCGTAATCATAAGTTATAGTACCTGGCCGTAGTCGTAAGTTACAATACCCAGTAGATAATCTACAGAACCCAATTGATAATCAGTAGTCGTAAGTTGCAGTACCCGCTCGGTGCTCGGGAAACCTTTGTTGTCGAAGACCGGAAGCTTTGACTCTGCATGATCAGTACGACCAAAGTTGCGGTAGGACAAAGACCTTTGTGGTGAAAATGCTGTGGTCGGTGGAATGGTACTTGAAGTGTTTGAGCTCAGTACTCATCGAGAAGGAATACACTACTACAAAATGGGCCATCACAGACGGTTTGGAACAGTCATCATAGCCGGTTTTCCAAACTGTCTGTATTTATGTGTCAGTGATAATCAGAGGTTATCACAGACAGTTTGTGAGCCATCTGTAATAAAGACAACACAGACGGTTTGTAACAAGAACCATCTGTGAAGAAAACTATTATACACGGCTCGAACAAAAAACCGTTTGTGATACTCACACATCACAGACGGTTCTAGTTACGAACCGTCTATGATTGGCGAGTATCAAAGATAGTTGGTATCTAGAACCGTCTGTGATAGTCCTTTATAGATGGTTTATACGACAAAACTGTCTGTGATAGTTCATTCTACACCTAAAATCTTTTGTGTTTTTTAGCTAACCTCAAGAAATGATATTGTTACCTATGCCCTTTGAAAACAAGCAAATTAAATACAGTGGCAAACACAACACACATTCCATTTCTATTAAGATTAGAATCCACCATTACAGTATAACAAGATAACAAACCCAACTCTTTAAAATGGCAACAATATATAAGAAGCAGAGATCCTAGCAGATAGTAGAAACTGGATGCAGTGGATGGCAGTAGCTCATGGCGGTAGTCGGCGTCATCGAGGAACAAGTTGGGTGCGGCGAATGGCGGTAGCAACACCTTTGTGGCACAACGGTGACACTACACAAGACACTCTTACGACACTTACGACAGGAGTGTGTTGTGTAGTGTACCGTGGTGTCACAATGGAAGCGCTAGCTCATGGTGGTAATCAGTGTCATCGAGGAACAAGTTGGATGCAGCGGATGGCGGTAGCACCGCCTTTGTGGCATGACGGTGAGACTGCGTAAGACACTCTAAAGACACTTACGATAAAAGTGTGTTGTGCAGTTTACCGTGGTGTCACAACGGAGGCACTAGCTCACGGTGGTAGTCGATCGGCGTCGTCGAGGGAAGGATGTAGGAAGCTATATAGTGGATGAACTCGCGCATGACTACCAATGGTAGATAGTGGTAATAAATAAGCTAGGGTCGAGTAGTGGGAAGAACCGGCCGTGCCTGCCATTCAATGTAGAGAGAATGGACGGGTGAGATCGAAATCCTAAGAGATACACCACGGATCGGTGATGTGTCATTATTAGAGACAGTTTATTATACAAACCATCTGTGATAATCAATATCAGAGATGGTTTGTATAATAAACCGTCTCTGATAAGGCACATATTAGAGATGATTCATTATATAAACCATCTGTGATATTAATACCAGAGACGGTTTGGTATACAAACCATCTGTGATAACGCTTAAATATGCGCGCGCTAATCTAGCTCTTCTAAACTGACCTCTCGATCATCTTCTTCACCAGATTTCTCAAAAATGGCATCTAATACTCTTTTGATCTCCTTCCTCTCATCTATACATTATGAGTTGTTCGGCCACAACCTTACACAGGTGGCCAACAATTTATGTCTGGAGCAGCTCCTCCGCTCATGCCCTGCTGATCTCCTGCTTCCTCGACTTGCTTCCATAGACCTCATTATCCGCCATCGACGGAGGTGTCTCGTTGCCTCTTAGCAAAGAGAAACCGCGCTCAGCCTCGTTCTTCTCTGAAACGTGCACAAAGCGGAAGAAACTCTTGCGACAGTGGAGACACATATGGATAACATTGCCGATCAAGTAAAAGCGGCTGATTGTGATGAAGCTTATCATGGCATCCTTTATGAGATTATGGACCGTGAGAATGATTTGCCCAGACTGGAGGAGGAAGTGTAGAGAGCAAGGACAATCTTCACGGCATTCGAGAACTCAGCGGCTGATCCTCTAACTCCAAAAGTTGAAGAAGAAGCATATGAAGCCCTGCAGACTTAGATCTGGGAATCACTTTTCTGGGCGACACATTTCCCTTTTCTGGGCAATCACTAAGATCTTTCTAAACCTAGCTAGCTAGATCTAAACAAAAACTTATCTATCATCTTTGTCAATTACAAAAGCATGCATATAAGTTATTAAAAGCAATTGAGTACTAACCTCTGATTACTAAGAAGCAATTGAGTGCTAAACTTTCACAAACGGTTCTTAACATGAACCGTCTATGATGTCTCACTTATCACAAATGGTTTGTAATAAGAATCGTTTATGGAAGTTCACATACGGTTATTAACACGAACCGTCTGTGATGTCTCAATTATCATAGACGGTTCGTGTTAATAACCATCCGTAAAAATATGACAGACAATTGCTACTATAAACTGTCTATGATAGTTCAATCACAGACGGTTCATACGGAACCATCTGTGATGTAGCCATCCAGTATAGCCTCTTTTGTAGTAGTGATAACTCAAACAAGCCAAAACTCAAACGCTTATAATTTTTGCATACGAACTACAAATTTAGTGATCTTTGTTTCTAAATTTTTGTAAAACAAGATCTTTCTAATTTTACAAAAACATTTCAGTCTTGTCTCTGTTTATTTGGCTCTTATTTGCTTTTATCTAGATTTATTTACCGGTTAGATGACTCCACACCAGACGACGTCGAGAATGCATCTGAAACATTCTCTGAGCAACAGGAACAAGGCAAGCACCCCCTTTGACCATGTTGATCCCAGTATTTCAATTATTATATATTGTTTGCAAAATCTACTATGCATGTGTGTATGTTCTGTTAAATTGCTATACTGTGGGTAATGGTAGTTACGACCACTCGTATGTATTGAACCACCTTGAAAACTTGATACCCGCACTGTTGTAACCTCTAGGATATGGTTTAGACAATGTATATTGTCAATTGGGAATACTACTTGGCTATATGGTCTAGATGCTTAGACAAGCTCTAGTTTCTGCTAAGTTTGAATTTCGAACAAAAGTTTCATGTGGGAATTATGGTTTCAAAAATGTTGCACCAGAGGGGGAACCTCTGTTACTTTGGTATCAAATAAAATGAAAAACCTAGTTTTTGGATGTGGTGAGCCATATGATAATCTGTCAAATGTGAGAGGGAATCTTGCATGTATATAGGGGGAGATTCTCTTCCAAGTCAATTAAGGACCGAACGCTATTGCTGCACATGTAAGTCATACTGTACGACCACATGTGCTATATGGGCTCTGACATTTATCTCATTAAGTTGTCTAGGTCTAACCTTGCATTGCGGTAGGCACTGAAGCAGTAAGGGCACTCCGATTAGGTTTGCTCATAGGGGCCCCTGACACCAAGGTGCTCGGGCTGAGGCTTTTAAGCAACGATGGATGCCCACATAGGGGGCAGACCTAAGGGTCTTCGCTTAGGGGTGTACCTAAGGAGGATTCGAATGCTTTCTTAGGGGTGTACCTAAGATAGGTTCGATGTTCATTGGGCTAGTGCAAGGTTAGGACTAGATAACCTAAAGGCTTTAAGATAATCAACTTCGTCACATGCCAAAGGAAGTGTGAAGTTGTCGACAGTAAAAATTGATTATCTCATATGGCTAAAGTTGTACAATCTCTGCATAGCATTAAAAACAATTTAAATAGCCATGCTCGTGGTCATGAGCAAGCTTGGAAGTAGCTACAAAGGGTATAGTTTTCCTTTTCAAAACTGCTTCAGTAAACATATGGGATGGCATGAACGTCTAATCGTGTGCCATACCCATGGGAGGGAATTGTGCGATGTTCACAGCCGAGGAGGGTTGCGAATGGTTTTGATCTACTATTATGGAATTTATGCAAATATTATTTCATTAGAACTCTGCTTGCAAATTATTACTTAGTGTTTATTGCAAAATGAACCATGCCTCATGCTGAAAGTAACTTAGTGTAGAGCCTCATCCATTGACAACCTTGCATGTATGTAAATTTTGCAATACACTACAAGTCTTGCTGAGTACGCAATGTCTCAACCTTACTTAAATTGTTATTTATCAGAGAATGAAGATCTCTTACTGACGATGCATATTTCACCCCTGGCACCAGGTAATTTGATGAGGGATCCTTCTAGGGTTTGACTCCAATCAGTTGCCTGTGAGTTACAATGGTACATCACTGGATACTTTTATTTATTAGACTTTTGATGCTTTTGTTCGCGACTCTGTTGGTCTTTTGGCCGGTCGGCCTTTTGTGTATGTAATCTTTTATGCCTCGCATAAATAGTATTATTCCTTTTATGTAAGCTATTTATGTGCGATGTGTACGCATGTGATCATAATAATGTGAATGTGTATACTAGTTACTAATCATGGGACTAGTACAGAACACATGCAGTGACAAAAGGTGCTCCCGCACCTGGGGTCCCCACATTTTTCCACATCTCTTATATTATTATGTATTATTAATTTTATGGTTGTTACTTGTATCGCACAAAATTTAGAAAATCTCAAATAAAATTGTAGAAGAAGTTTGAATGACAACAGCATGCAAGAAAAAGTTTTGAAAATTCTATATTTCTGAATATCCAAATTTTTAGGATGTTACATCAATCTTGCTTAAATTATTGTTGATCAGAGAATGAAGAAGGATACGTGCCAGATGGCGCGTCCTTCACCCCCAGCTTAGGGGAATTTAACGAGAGGTCCTTCTAGGGTTTGACTCGAGTCAATTACCTACGGGTTATGATGGAAAATCACTGGATACTTTTGTTATTATATTTTCGTTGCTTTTGTTTGAGACTTTGTTGGTCATTTGGCCAGTCGGCCTTATGTGTACGTACTTGCCTATGTTTTAATATCAATCTAATGTATAATTTGTTTGGATTCAGGGGAACTCTTAGAAGACCAGGTGTATGCGCATGCAGAGTAGAGACACGGGAAACTTTATCCTGGTTCAGGCCTTCTCCTAAGAGAATAACAACCCTACGTCCCGTGTGATTGCTAGTTGCTAGAAAGTGGATTACAACAGAGAATTATACGATTTGCTAGTGCTATCTTGCGTGAATGATGCACCTATCGTCCTCCTCTCCCTTCGACATTAACCTTTGTATAGCCGGTGAGGCGACGGCAGTTATTCCATGCTGGAAGACGTCTTGATGCTTCAGATGATAACCGCCTAACAGAAGTTGCTATCAGAGAGACATAAGAGGCCGTTTACCGTGTAGCGGTTGTTATCAAAGAGAGATCGTGGGCGTTTAGTGCACTAACACACATTCTAACTATCTTGTCAGATGAATCGACAGTGTAATTCATTATCGTAGACAAGTCAGTTGGAGATAGATTCGTCATAAGAATTCCTATGACCATAGAGTGGTTATAGTAAGATTTACGACTACATGGTCGTAGAAAGATTTACGACAATGGAATAGTCGCAGTAAGACTTACGACTATATGGTTGTAGAAGGACTTACGACCATATGGGTAGTCACAGTAGGACTTACGACTATGCAGTCGTAGAAGAACTTACGACTATATGGTCATAGAAGTGCTTACGACTATCCTGCGATATTTATCTCTTATCGATAAAGGATATATTCATGGAATATAATGACGTAATAATTTGAGAATTATTCTACCCTCATCATACTCTTTTATGCCTCACATATATAATATCATCCCTTTTATGTAATATATTTTTGTGCAATGTGTATGGATGTGATCACAATGATGTGAATGTGATCACATATATAATATCATCTCTATTTTTGTAAAAAAAGTTTCCGTGGGTATATTTCTGTAATTTCAAATAAAAAATAGATTATCCGTACAAAAAATTCAAAGTATTACATCCACCCGCCATGGGTACTATATTCTTTTTTGACCCTGGAGCGACTCACTACTTTATATCTCGTAAATTCCTAGTAGAGAACAATTTAACATGTGAACCATTGGAGAAATCCCTGGGAGTTAGTACACCTACCGAAATGTTACAAGTGACATCAATTAGAAAGGAGCAGGCCATTATAATTCAGAATACCAAGTTCCTGGCTAACCTCTTTGTAATCAGTTTAAGCGGCCTGGAAGTAATTCTGGGTATGGATTGGCTATCTACCCACGGGGTAAATATTGAGCCTAAGGTGGTAATTCAGAGTAGGGTCCAACTTGGAGCTTGAGTCGTGCGACATGAGAGATGGATGGTCTGGATCCTCTAGATCCGCCAGCCTTTTAATGCAGATTTTCAAACAGGTGCTTTTTATATTAGTATGGATTAGGAATTGAAATGAAATATGGAATCTTGACCTCAAATTGGGAGTCATGCTTAATTTTGAAACATGTAAATTCAATTCCACTGCAAGACAATAACTTTTTTGGGGAGAAAAACCAAATTTCTATAACTAGTAAACCCTACAAAAATACAAAAAAAAGGATATAAAACTGCATATTTTTGCATGGCAAAATTATTTTTTATAAGAAAACACAAAATCTCCGACTAGGTAACGGATGGCCAGCGATCGAGAGGGGGGAATTGTGCGGTGGCGGTGGAGTGCGTTTTATTTATTTATTTTCCCACTAGGTAACGGATGGCCAGCGCCTGTATAATTAGGGCTCGTCCTCAAGCTGCAGCCGTCGACCAAAACATATCAATATACCGTCGAGTAGCCAGCTTAGCTGTGGCTTAAATATCGATATGGCGCCTACGGCTGTTGATGGCTCCGTCGACCTGACCATCCGCGTCGTGAGTCGCCGCCTTGTGAAGGCCTCCGACCCCTCCATCCAGCCGCACGTGGCGCCCCTCTCCAACCTCGACCTCTACGGCCGCAACGAACAAGAGCGCATGCTATGCCTCTACCCCAGGATTCTGACAGCTGGTGACTGGGACGCCGTCGTCGCCACCTTCGAGGCCGTCCTGCCGTCCTTGCTCAACTACTTGTACCCTCTCGCCGGCCGCATCGGCACCAACCCAAGCTCCGGCCTCCCCGAGCTCCACTGCCACAACCAAGGCGCGGAGCTTATAGTCGGAGAGGTCAACGTCGCCCTGGGGAGCCTGGACTACGGCCTGGCGTCGGAGTCGTTGAAAAGAATCATGCTGCCGTACCCTGAAGAGGTCGCTCTGTCGGTCCAGCTGCTGTCATTTGCGTGCGGCAGATTCTCCGTCTATTGGGGCTTCAACCACCTTGTTTGCGACGGCCATTCCGCCGCCATGTTCGTCAGGATGTGGTCCGAGCTCGCGCGGACGGGGAGGATCGCCGGGGGAAGCACCACGACCGCTCGGTGTTCCGCCCTCGCAACCCGCCGTCATACAGCGCCTCGCTGGACGCCTGGTTAACAACGTATGACCAGCACCGGCATATCAACGTCCTGACGGCCCATCACAGCTTCGTCGACCGCCTCTACTACATCGAGGCAAGCGACATCGCCAGCCTGCGCGACATGGCGAGCACCACGGGCCAGCGCTCGTCGCGCGTCCAGGCGGTGTCCGCGTACCTGTGGAAGGTCCTCGCCGCCGTAGTGGCCGCGTCTCGCTTGCGCGCGGAGCGCTGCCGCATGGGGTGGTATGTGGACGGGCGTTCGCGGATCACGGTGCCTGAGCTCATCCCCGTAGTGCGCAACTACTTTGGCAACCTCGTGACCTACGCTCTTGGGAACGCGACCGTAGAGGAGATCCAGCGAAAGCCACTGGCGGAGGTAGCGGCCATGGTGCGTGATGCCATCACGTCGATAGACTACGACGAGCACTTCCAGGATCTGGTGGACTTTGTGGAGGTGCACAAGACCCCAGAATTGATCGAGACGGCCGTCGTCGGGCTCGGCAGCCCGACGATAAGCCAGTCGGTGTTCGACTCGTTCCAGCTCAACACGGACTTCGGCTTCGGCAAAGCTGCTCTGGCGATGCCCGTTTCGAATCCCGGGGCGCTTTGCTCGGCCTACGTGTCGGTGAGCGCGCTGCCTGGAGGCGACGGGTCATGGCTCGTTAGTGCATACATATGGCCGCAGCTCGCGGTGGCGCTTGAGTCCGACGAGCAGCGCGTCTTCAAGCCTCTCACCGCGGAGTATCTTGGCCTCCTCTAGACACCTCCGCATACATGCATTCTTGGACCCCATGCATGTTCCTGTTATGCATAATAAAGACTTGGCCTCTTTGTAGTGGTTGTTCATCTTCTGGAGTTCAGATATCCTTGTACTCGTTTTGTTTCGTAAGTTGAGCAATAACACAAAAGGGGCGCACGTTGGGGCGTCACCATGTCTTGTGTGTTTTCATCTACCCGGGTTCGACCCTAAAATCATCAGAGTGTACCATACTTAGTTAAATGGAGTACATGCAAGTATGTACATTAATTGGGATATATAGAGCGTGCCCGCGTTAAATGGCCATGGAGACTTATATATTATCTTAATTAGCATGTAGTGAACACGCATACATATGTATGGATATGATGGTATGTGTGGGTTATGTGCGCCTGTCTTGAACTTTCTCAAAGAAAAAGATACTTTGGGTTCATCCACCTTTGTGTGCGTGTGCATGAAACACTAGAGGAAGGAAATCATGAGTGAGTTTTCTCCCAGCGTATGTGTGAGCTGAGTTTGCGAGAGAATGAAGATTGAAAGACACTTAGCGTGGTTCCTGATGATGGTTGGCCCTCGTAAACTCCAACCACTCCGCGCTTGCAATCATCTACCAGTTTGCACGTGATCGAGGGCTTCGACCACTCGAGAGCTTCGGCCGGATTGCACTTCGGCCAGAGCTCCCAGGCTGCACATTTGTAAAAGGGGCTCTAGGCGATCCCTTGGCACTGAAGCAGGACCCAAAGGTCACTTGAGGCGGCGGTGCGACGGAGAAACATGCACTACTACAGAAATCGACATTACAGACGGTTCAGAAACGTCATCACAGACGGTTTTCTGAACCGTCTGAATTTATGGGTCAGTGATGATCGAAGGTTATCACAGACGGTTTTCGAACCGTCTGTGATTATTAGATATCACAGACGGTTTTTAATTAAAAACCGTCGTGATTATCGAATATCACGACGGTTTTTAATTAAAACCGTCGTGATATCTAATAATCACGAATCGCGTTTTTAATGAAAAACCGTCGTGATACATATCACTGACGGTTTTACTTAAAACCGTCGTGATATTCCTTCCTCTAAACCAAAATCTATTTCTGTTTATTGGCTAGCCTCAGGAAATGCTAGCCATGCCCTCTGAAACAAGCAGATAATCACAGACAAAAAACATACAATTCACACATCTCATTTGCTTTCAGGTACATTTCGCAGACATAAAACATCCAATTGACATCGCACTTCATCTCACAGACATAAAGCATGCATCCATTTCGCAAATCAATTAATTGAATTGAACTGAAATATCCATTAACAAATGCACAGTTACAAAAGATCTACACTGCATTTACACTTAGTGATAAGACCAATAGGAAATCAGTGTGCGCAGTGGAACCGTCCTTCGGTCTGTATGACTTGAGTCGGCAAAAGAACGCTAACTCGATTGAACCTCTCGAAGCTCGATCGTTTCAATGCGGTTGACGGGATTGATCTGACACTGCCGATAGGAATATCAATGTACATATATATGTAACGTGATAAGTATGAAGTAATTATGGGAAGAGTGACAAACCTTGCGATTGGTGACCCTCGAGGAATCGAGGAGTAGTTCCATATGTTGGCAAACGTAGTATCCACATGTGTTGCCATTTGCTGCTGGTGGCACCGCAAAAATGGAATGTGTTAGTTCAAAAGGCATTAGTACCATCTGTTGCATAGGATTAATTAATGTGAAATAGCGAATACCTTAAAATCTCGAACATGTGTCAAAGAGCCGTTGGCCCCGGCCGAGTCACCTCCCTTTTCAATGTACATCGCGAACGCCCTACGTAATTCAAAAGGTTAACCTTAATCATTCGGAAGGAAAGAAAGAGTACAATGTAGATATGTATGGGGAATATGTGCTTACCTATCGATTACTTGGCCGACAATTGTGAAGTCCATTTTATTCTTACTTAGGGAATCAAGGTAATATACCTTGTTCCATTTTGGTACAATTACTATTAAAATCCAATGAAAGCTCTGATTGAAGGGCATAAGTACATAGTCCTTATTGCGACAACTCAGCAGGCCTGATGCAATGTACCTCTCGACGAGGGATGCCTCCACGTCGATGGTAGTCTTGGCGACCAATTGTGGTAGTCCTTATTGCTACTAAATCATATACTCTTCCTTGATTGGTTATGCCAAATAATGAATTCAGTATTTTGAGCTCTAGATACAAACTCTAAAATCTCAAGATCAAGATATATTTAGCATGCATATATTCAAACAACAGTATTCATACAGATCAAGACCACACAAGTTAACTTTGCCCAATAATTCAGTCTTTTAACTTGTCAAGATTAAATCCGAACAGATCAATTTAATAACATGCTATAACCTGAAAACTGCATGAACCAAGCGGCTATTAGAGCTCAAGCACTGAATGAACCAATCTCGTATATGATTTTATCATCATCGAGCAATCGTAGTAAACAATTAATGTACCAAATAGCAAACTAATTAAGCTCTGCAGTAAACCCTAGTCCATCACGAAAGTGCTCACAATGCGATCGGTGTCGAGGAGGTGGCGGCGGGGCTCGACGGAGGCGGCCGCGAGGGGCTCGGGAGGCGGTCGACGAGGTTCGGGAGGCGGAGGCGACGAGGGGTCGACGGAGGCGGTCGGCGAGGGCTCGGCGAAGGCGGCCGGCGAGGGGCTCGGGAGGCCGAGGCGACGAGAGGCTCGGCGGCGCGGCGGCGAGGCTCGGGAGGCGGTCGACGAGGTTCGGGAGGCGGAGGCGACGAGGGCTCGAGGAGGCGGAGGCGGCGACGGGGCTCGACGGAGGCGGCGGCGAGGGGCTCGAGGAGGCGGCCGACGAGGGTTCGGGAGGCGAGGCGACGACGGGCTCGGGATTTACGGATCTAGATCGAATAAGCTGCGCAGCGCATGTGGGAAAACCCTAGCCGAGGGTATATATAGGAGGTTATCACGACGGTTCTAACTCAAAAACCGTCTGTGATATTAATATCACAGACGGTTCCAAGTCTAAAACCGCCTGTGATAGTATAAATATCACAGACGGTTCTAAGTGTATAACCGTGCGTGATAGTCATATTATCACGAGCGGTTTTAAACTTAGAACCGTCATTTTATTGATATCACGAGCGGTTCTAAGTTTAAAACCGCTCGTGATAAGCCTTTGCATTGTAGTTATTAAGACAACACCAATAACCACAGCTGCATTCATATCCACCACCAAACAAGTGCATTCATATACAACACCAACCAGTGCATTCATATCAACCATCACATGTGCATCACACATATACATAAATGCCAATACTCATATACATTTTGTCACACATTTTCACATATACATCTCAAAATTGTCACACATTTTCACATATACATTCTTATTGTACTTGCTTATTTCCTTTAAAAATTAGCCCTTCATCATGATCAATGCGCACGTAACTAGTTTCGTCACGTTGTTCATCGTCGACCTTATGCCATTTCCAAAAGGAGGTAACTCGTCAAATTGATTGTATTCCTCCTCGTCCACTACATTCTCCACTCCGACAATTCTCCTTTTCCATGAAGAACTACATGGCGTTTCTTATTTGCGGTCGGTTACATAGAAAACTTGAACAACTTGATTGGCAAGTACGAATGGTTCGTCTTTGTACCCGACACGTTGGAGGTCCACGGTCGTGACACCGCACTTGTCAACCTTCACTGTGGGAGATGCACCCAACGGCAAATAAATAAGGGGATCTTGAAAACCACATAGTCGAGCTCCCAAATCTCTTCTATTAAGCCATAGTACGAGTTTCTCGACCCATCGGCATTGAATGCATCTATGCGGACTCATTGTTCGTTAGTGCTCTTGACATCCCGAGATCTGCGTATAGAATGTGTACCCATTTATGTCATATCCTTGCCATGTCACAACTGTAAATGTCGGCCCTTTTGCCAACCATCTCAGCGTCTCACTCGGCGAGCTCCTAGCAATTTGCTCCTTCAACCATTGGTTGAACCAACGGTTGTGTTGCCTCATGATCCAAACATCCGGCGCTCTGGATTACGTTGCGAAGCACATCCTTGTGCTGGTCCACATAAGGCGCCACTTGGTCATGTGTTGCAACACCGTGAAATGGGCTTGAGTATACGTGTCCATATCCGGAGTGATTGCTTTCCTTCCGATAGTTCCGAGACCCTTCACCTCCCTTCATGACGAGATTGAGGGACACCTATCGGTTGAATCTGAGCCATATAATCGACACAAAACTCAATCACCTCTTCGCTTGCATAACCTTCGACGATGCTGCCCTCCGGCCGAGAACGATTCCGTACGTAGGACTTGAGAATTCCATGAACCTCTCAAATGGGTACATGCTGCGTAGGAATACGGGCCCGCACATTTTTATCTCCCACACAACGTGAACAACGAGATGGACCATGATATCGAAAAACGAAGGAGGGAAATACATTTCAAGGTGACATAGAGTCATCACCACCTCGTCTGCAGAGCATCTAGTCCTTCGGGATCGATGACCTTTCGAGCAATTGTGTTAAAGAAATAACATAGCCTCATGATTGTCTCTCGGACTTTGATCGGCAAAATATTTCTAATTGCAATAGGGAGCATCGTGTCATCAGCACATGACAATCATGAGACTTCATGCCATTTAACTTCAAATCTTGCATCGAAACAAGTTTCTTCACGTTGCGGAGTAACGAGACGGAACTTTAACACCATGCAAGCACCGCACGATTCTGTTTTCTCAGCCTTGGACAGAGTGTAACACGCAGGGGAAGGTACGTTCGTCCATTATCGGTGCTTGTCGGTGCTAACTCAGCCCGATGTCCATGTCAGCCAAGTCAAGCCGTGCGTTGACACCGTCCTTTGTTTTATCACGGATGTTCAGTAAGAGACCAATCAAGCTGTCGCACACATTCTTTTCTACGTGCATGACGTCGATGCAGTGCCGAACATCTAGGTACTCCCAATAAGGTAAGTCCCAAAATATTGATCTCTTCTTCCAGGTGTTCTTCTCATGAGCCCTCAATTTACGTCCCTTTCCGAGGACAACATCTAAATCCTTAACCATATCATAAACCTCGCGTCCCCTTAAATGCCTTGGAGCTGAACCATCTTCCTTCTCTCCGTCAAATTGTTTCTTCATCTTGCGGTATGGGTGAGCCCTCCGAAGGAACCGGCGGTGACGCATGTAGACGGTTTTGCGTGAGTGTCTCAGCCACACACTCTCGGTACCATCTAAACAGTGAGTACAAGCTTTGGCACCTTTTGTACTATGGCCCGATAGGTTACCAAGGGCAGGATAATCATTTATGGTGCAGAACAATAAGGAGCGCAGAGTGAAGTTCTCTCGTTTGTACGCATCCCATACCTGTACCCCTTCGTTCCACATTACTTTTAGATCTTCCACCAACGGTGCTAGGAACACATCGATATCATTCCCAGGTTGTTTTGGCCCTTGGATAAGTATCGACAGCAAAATATACTTTCGCTTCATACACAACCAAGGAGGAAGGTTATAGATGCAGAGAGTCACGGGCCATGTGCTATGTCGGCTGCTCATGCTACTGAAAGGATTCATTCCATCTGTACTCAGTCCAAACCTTATATTCCTTGGTTCTGCACCGAACTCTGCAAAACTCCTATCGATGTTTCTCCACTGCGCGGAATCAGCAAGGTGTCTTATCATTCCATCCTTCTTGCGCTCCTCCGAGTGCCAACGCAGCAGTTTTGCCTCCTTTGGATTTGCAAAAACCTTTTCAAACGGGGAATTATAGGAAAATACCATGCCACCTTAGCAGAGGTCCTTTCTTCGCCTCTGTTCCTCGCCATCAAGCGATTGATTGTTACGTTTGTATCGGGATCGTTGCACACCGGACATACATGCATGTTTGCATACTCTTTACGGTAGAGGATACAATCGTTCGGGCATGCATGTATTCTTTCTACTTCCATTCCCAACGGACAAAGAACCTTCTTGGCTTTATACGTGGTTTTAGGCAACTCATTTCCATCCGGAAGCATGTCCGCTAAAAGACCTAGCAGCGCAGTGAAACTCTTGTCCGACCAACCGTTGCTTGCCTTCAATTTCAACAGTTCAAGCACGGCCAACAACCTCGTGTACTTGCATCCCGTGTACAAAGGTTTCTCTCGAGTCCTCCATCAAGCCACGGAATTTAACATACTCTCTCTCATCATAGTTCTCTTCAACATCGCAAGCATCCGATCCAGATTATCATCGTGCAACCTATCCGAATCCGACCCACAATCGACATCACCCGCGGCATGTCATTCGATTCACTGAGCGATGTCATCCGGGGCATATCATTCACTTCACCGCGATGTCATCCGCGGCATATGATCATTCACTTCGCCATGACTGGTCCAACACGTATAATCCTTTTTGAAACCCCTCCGAATCAAGTGCGATTCAATTTGCCCTCGGTTCTTAAACATCTTCACATTCTCGCAGTCAGTGCATGGACAGCACATATATATCGCCCCCTTATTCAACATATCCTCCTCGGCAGCTCTTATAAAAGGTAAACGCCATTAATGTACTCTTCACTCACACGGCTCGCGGCATACATCCAGCTTCGGTCCTACGTTACGTACATATATAACAACTTAGTATTAAAATCTAGATTAACTAATTATAACTACATATATACCGGCCACATTTATTATATTGAGACTTTATTTGCTAGATTCATATTACAAACACAACAGCTATTATATAACCAACAATTTTGCAAATTAACCATCTTCAATAACCACTCATGGATTACTTAGAACTAAATTGTAATGCAATTAAAGAAAAAATAAATTGCATTACTAACCATATCTAGAACAACCAGCAAAGTATGAATCTTCAAAGCTCAATCTCGCCTCTTCCCACCAAATTAACAAGGCCTGAAATCGCCTAGCTTCCTCCCGAGTGAAAAAGTGCGCAGCGATGGCTAGATCGGATCGAAATGAAGACAGATGCGATGCGAGCAGCGCAATAAATGCCTATCGACATTATCACAGATGGTTTTAATAAAAACCGTGCGTGAATTATCCTGACGGTTTTAATTATTAACCGTCTGCGTGATAACAAATTATCTGAGCGGTTTTATTTAAAACCGTGCGTGATATCTGAGATTATCACGAGCGGTTTTTAATACGCACCGTCGTGATACAACGTATCACGAGCGGTTCATAGTTAATAACCGTCGTGATAATCCATTTTCCCGCCACAAATACCACAGACGTCCTCCAAATTACAACCGTCTGTAATAGTGCTCATTAGAGACGGTTTCACAAAACCGTCTGTGATGAGGCGTCTACTATTAGGCTTTCTGTAGTAGTGATGGCTGAGGTGGCTTAGATCTAGTAGATCGATTGGGCGATGCGGTGCCGCATCAATGGCATGGAGGAGTGATGTGGCATCAGGGTCCAGAGAGGAAGGCGATGGCGAAACGACGATAATAAAGATGTGGGGTCGGGAATCGCGCAGATGGCCGGCAGCGATGAGATACGGTAACTCTAGAACAAGGCGTTGGAGGCCCCCATCGGCAACTTGGATGAGCACAAAAGGTTTGCTGGGAGGGGACGAGGGTGGAGACTTTCCGAGGTGGCGACAAATGGCCCTCAAGTACACAGGAAAAATATTTGGAGTTAAACTAATGTTGTTCGGGTTCTGATCATTAAATAATGGTAGGGGCATCGCGTCAAGCAAGGAAACTAATCAACATGCGCCTGACAATTATTTTTAGTTAAGTCGCACACTGTGAGCGAGCCATAGGGCGCGTTTGGTTCCCTGCACCCGCCTTGACCAGGCTGGCGGGGTGCAGGGTAAGGGTGTTTGGTTGCCTGGGTCGTTGCTTCGGCCAGGCCCCGCTCGTGCAAAAGACCCCCTCGGCTAGGCTTCGTGGAAACGCAGAAATCTGGCGTTTCTCCCCGGCCTGGCTCTCACGCTGCAGCCACAGACGCGCGCGCGGGGCAAAAGCTGGCCGCCGGGAGATGGCGTGAACTCGCTAGGGTTCGCTCCCCCTTTCGCGCCACTCACCGCGTATATATCCCCCTCCCCCGCCGCCATCCCCTCGGTTCGCTCCCCGTCGACTCCGGAAGTAGGTCATCCACCTTCGAACCCTCGGTCTCCTCTTCTTTGTGCTCTTGTTTACTGATTCATGGCGAGCTGATCCTTCCCCTCTCTGGCTCTTTGTCTTCGAGGTGCTCTGGATCTAAGTGTGGATCTCGCCTCAGGCTGACCAGATCTGAGTTCTTGGTTGGCAGCAGGTACGGATCTAACTTGTTGTGCGTTCTTTGTGTTTTTTTGGGTCTCTTCTCTTGATCTCGTAACCCTAATGCTTGGTGATGACACCATCACTCACCTTTTGTAGCAATCTCGCCTCAGGCTCACCAGATCTGAGTTCTTAGTTGCCAATCAGGTACGGATCCAACTTGTTCTCCGTTCTTTGTGGTTTTTTTGGTCTCTTCTCTTGATCTCGTAACCCTAATGATGGTGATGACACCATCACTCACCTTTTGTAGGACTGTCGCCTCAGGCTCACCAGATCTGAGTTCTTGGTTGGCAATCAGGCACGGATCCAACTTGTTCTGCGTTCTTTGTGTTCGGTACATATGAGACATCCCATCCCCTCTCTCGTCCCCACTTTGAATGATGATGGCTATTATAATCTGAGCATATGTCCAAGTCTATGATGATGGCTATTATAATCTGAGCATTTTGTCCATTGCACTCAAATGTTGTGGTCCTGTTATTTTTTAGAAAAAATTATGCTGTTCTTGAGTTCGTGGTTACTCAGTCTTGTGAAATACCTTTCTTTGTATAGATGGATTTGCAAGAGAAGAGACGCTTGCTTTTTGCTCGGGCTGCCGCTCTTATCGCAGCCATGTACGCATTCATTTTTACTAGGTTTAGACTGCATCATTGTTCACGGCCTCAGCTCACTTATGGGCCACTTAGCAAGATGGATGAAGAGCGCCAAAAAAATCTGGACCTGATTTACAACTGTAATGATGTAGAGTGTGTAAAGATGCTTCGCATGAGAAGGGCTCCCTTTTTCCGGCTATGCAGTTTGCTTAGGGAAAGACAATTGCTCAGAGACACCATACATAGTTGTGTAGAAGAGCAAGTTGCAATGTTCCTTCATATAGTCGGCCATAACCAACGATTTAGTGTGATACATCAAAACTAGAGGAGGTCTGTAGAGACAGTCCATCGCCATTTCAAAGAGGTGTTGTACGCTATTGGTGAACTTAGACAAGAGATGATTAGACCTCCATCTAATGAGACACCAGCTAAGATTAGCAATAGCCCAAGATGGTATCCATACTTTAAGGTAAATAACTTGTCATTTAGTTTATAGGATGTGGTTGCATGCCTGGGTGCATATCAAGTAACAATGAAATGTTGGGTGCCATGTAGGACTGTGTGGGGGCAATAGATGGAACTCATATTTATGCCAAAGTCCCAGCCAAGATCCAAGCTGCATTTAGGGTAGGAAGCACTACCCCACACAAAATGTGCTAGCATGATTGACTTTGATTTGAAATTTACATATGTCTTGGCTGGTTGGGAGGGATCAGCACATGATGCCACCATTCTTGCTGATGCACTAGACCGAGAGGATGGGTTAAGGGTTGAACCAGGTAACTAAATAAACTGGTTACACAAATAAAACATGTAAATTCAGAGGCATGAACCTAATGCATGTCCATATTTGATGTAGGCAAATTCTACTTAGTAGATGCGGGATACGCATGTCGGCCTGGATTCCTTCCTCCTTATCGTGGCACTAGATACCATCTGAGAGAGTACGGTGGTAGGAACTACCCAACCAACCCAAGAGAGTTGTTTAATTTGAGGCACTCAAGTCTGAGAGTAACTGTTGAAAGGGCTTTTGGTGCTTTGAAGAATCATTTTCGCATCATTGATAACAAACCTTTCCATCCATTCAATACACAAGTCAAGTTAGTTCTTGCTTGCTGCATACTGCATAATTGGATTCTTGGGCATGGGGTTGATGAGGTAGTTCCAGCTGAGTTTTCTTGGGTGCCAAACAACTCTGAAAGTCAGGCCCAAGGAACTCAGGTGGATGACAATGCTGCTTGGGCTCTTACTAGGGATGAATGGGCTAATCACATGTGGGCTAATAGGGGTTCCTCTCACATTTAGTTTGGTAAACTTCTCTGTCTTTCTTGGTACTACTCTTCATATGAGGCAGTGGACAAATGTAATGATGATTAATATTATTCTAAGGTACTACACATGAACTTGAGGCTTGAGACATGTGCAGTGATGATTCTTTCTTATACTTGGGTTCATTTGAGGCTTGAGGCATGTGCAGTGATGATTCTTTCTTATACTTGGGTTCATTTGAGGCTTGAGGCATGTGCAGTGATATTTCTTTCTTATACTTGGGTTCATTTGAGGCTTGAGGCATGTGCAGTGATGATTCTTTCTTATACTTGGGTTCATTTGAGGCTTGAGGCATGTGCAGTGATGTTTCTTTCTTATACTTGGGTTCATTTGAGGCTTGAGGCATGTGCAGTGATATTTCTTTCTTATACTTGGGTTTCTTTCTTATAGTTTCTTTCTTATAGTGATGTGCCTATTATACTCTACTTGAGTGGTGTGCCACTGAAATTAGGATATGGCTGAGGAGATCATTGCTGCTGATGAGCTTGTCTTTCCTGGACCTGAACTTGGGGCTGCTGGGAACTTTCTTTGCACCGGCGGTGCTTCTTCATTCTGGAAATGTTCTGGGTGGGAACTTTCTGCAGTGTGTGGTGCTGATCCACGAGGCTGCTTTGAGATGGGTGATGTCATGTCTGGTTTTGTCCTCCGCCACATGTGCCATCTTATTTCAACTGGTGTGAGGACTGATAAGGGATTTAAGGAAGTACACCTGAACCAGGTTGCAAAGGCTCTACATGAGTTCGTGCAACGAAGTGGACAGTACCAGTGTACAACCACTTAAGGAAGTGGAGGCAGAGGTGGATGAAACTGTCAAAACTGAGAGAGCTTAGTGGAGCTTTGTGGGATGAGGACAACTCCATGATTGTTCTTGAGGAGGAGCACTACAATGGCCATATCAAGGTTTGTAATCATGGAACAGTAGCAAGCCTATCCAGCACTACAATCATAGAATATTTCAACATTAGTTGCTAACACTTGCATATGTCATTGCAGGCACACCCCAAGGATGCTGACTTCCTTAACAAGCCTATCCAGCACTACAAGCAGATGATGATCATCTTTGGCAATGGTCAGGCAACAGGCAAATATGCTATGGGGTCAAATGAGCCACTTGGTTCTCCTTCTGACTTTGCTGAGAGCTCACTCAAGACTGACGCACCTAAGGATCTCAAAAGTGGAAAAACTGAACCATTTGAGGGAACCAAGTCAGTGGGGGGTGTGGGATCCAAGAGGAAGAGGTCCTTGCTGTCAGAGGAGGACATGATATTGTTCACTGGCATGGCAGATGCAGTGAATAATGTTGCAAATGCTATTCGCTCTACCAAGGTTGAGGATTCTCATCCGGACTTGTATGGTCTTTGTCATGTTTGTGCCGAGCTTGGTGAGGAAGCATCGATGGTTGCATATGGGCATCTGCTGGACAATAAGGCCTTGGGTTCTACATTTGTGCACATGTCTGACTCCCATCGTGTGCTGTGGCTGAGGACCTTCTTGGCTAGTCACTAACTATATGTTAGTGGTGGCTTCTTTTGTGCATAATTTGCTCCTTTTGGCTAGTCACCAAACTTTTGTGCGATTCACGATCACGCTTTCTTCGACACTAACATATAGTTAGTGACTTCAATGTGCCACTATTACTAAACCTTGATGCTGTGACTAGATGAGCATGGGCCTGCTTGCCTACGACTAGATGATTTGATTCTGAGCATATGCCTCAAGCCAGTGATGTTGTTTTTTGAATTCTGAGCATGTATGCCTCAAGCCAGTGATGTTGTTTTTTTGAATTCTGAGCATGTATGCCTCAAGCCACTGATGTTGTGTTTTTTTAAAACTGAGCATAATTTGCCTCAAGCCACTGATGTTGTTTTTTGAATTCTGAGCATATGCCTCCAGCCAGTGATGTTTTCTTAATTCTGAGCATGTACTGTTGGGCTTGGTTCTGTTTTTCAACTAGCTGAGCATATGCCTCCAGCCAGTGATGTTTTCTTAATTCTGAGCATGTACAATGTTGGGCTTGGTTCTGTTTTTTCAACCAGCTGAGCATATGCCTCCAGCCAGTGATGTTGTTTTCTTAATTCTGAGCATGTACAAGAAGGTATGGTTTTTTCAGCCCTTTTCTCTAATGAAATTATGCAGCCATATCTCTTTTCTGACTTTTTTTGATGAAACTATGTATTCAAATGAATTGTCTCTAAAGAATTGTCTCATCTAATGCAAATGCGGCTGAAATCCTTTGTGCAATAACTAGATATGCCCCTCCTGCACTTGCACTCATATATTATACTATTGAATTTGTCAATATTTGTATAGTCCCAGGCTGTGTTTTCGTTTTGATATTCAACATAGTTGTGGGCATTCTTTTTTACTTCATATTTGCAGTTTTGTGGAGAGCTTTTCTTACTTCATACTTCATATTCATATTCATACTTCATTGGGACTTCACAGAAGGAAAGTGTCCAAGATATTCAACATTTTGATATGCTGTGTTTTCATTTTGATATTCAACATAGTTTAGAGGAAGTGATATGCTTACATTGGAGTGCAATGCCTAGTATAGCTTCTTACGCCCTTTCTGAATGAAAGCTGCTATGCTGTATGCCATATAGCTTCTGATTTGGAGCCCTAGTTTTTCTCTGGAAAAAATGAAATGTCACTGGGCCTTAGGGCCTACGGCCTGAACCCCTCCATAACTGTGAAGATACTCTTATTATTCTTTGCTGTTGAAGATAATCTTATTATTCTTTGCTGTAGGAAGAGTTGGGTTTTTCTTTGCTGTTGAAGTTACTCTTATTATTCATTCTAATTCATGGTTTATGCTTTTATTGTCAGCCTCTATGCCTTGGTACGTAGTGCATGCTGGCCGCAAAACAGGTGTGTTTTCCACATGGGAGGCATGCCATGAGCAAGTAATCGGCTTCAAAGGAGCTTGCTATAGGAAATATAAGACAAGAGAAGAAGCCTTTACGGCATTCAATGGTGCACAACTTCAGGCTTTAGTAGAGCCTGGAGTACCTAAAATTAAGATGGGAGGTTACAAATGGAAAGACATTGTTATTTTAGTGGAGGGTGGAATAATATTAGTTCAGGCTGTAGTGATCCTAATTTTGCTTTCCAAATCGGTGTAATATACAATGCAAACAAACTTGTATGCTACAATATGTTCTTGGACTTCAATGTTGGTAATCTTACCACTTCAACAAAACTAATCAGCCATGCAGCTTGTATGCAGGCAACCAAACAAGGTTCATGCAGCTTTTTATTTTGAATCTGATGCAAATGCATGCAACCAAACACCGGTGCTTCGTCACGGCTGCAACGAGCAGAGTAACCAAACACGCCCTATTTGCATGCACTGAGCCTGGCCAACGGTGGCCTGGCTGGCTCGTGCGAGCCAGGTTGGGTTGAGAAGGGAACCAAACACGCCCATAGGGATTCTGCCAGGTCGCATGCAGGACTCAACTGCATGTGAATTGCATGCGAGGGGCGAAGTGCTGGGGCTAATGCATGCCAGGTCACATGGTGTAAATATCAACTATCACAGATGATTTTTACTTAAAAATCGTCTGTAATTATCAGCTATCACAGACGGTTTTGATTTACAAACCGTCTATGATATTCTTTTCTACCCCTAAATCTATTCCTGTTTATTGGCTAGCCTCAGGAAATACTAGTCATGCCCTCTGAAACAAGCAGATCAACATGTTCATATATACATACAATTCACATCTCAATTCATTTCACAAACATAAAACATCCAATTCACATCACACTTCATTTCACAAACATAAAGCATCCATTTCGCAAATCAATTAATTGAAATAAAATAAAATATCCGTTAACAAATACACAATTACAAAAGATCTACATTACATTTGCACTTAGACGGTAACATTGCATTTTTTATTGCTCTATCACTCCGGAATCGAGGTCTCGCGAAAGGAACAGATCCATAATCAACGAACTTGTCAGGCCGAACAAGCTATACTTGGATGGTGCATGATTGCCATTCAAGTATTGCTTGTGCAGCTAACAAGTTCGTTGATTATGGATCCGTTCTTTTCGCAAGACCTCGATTCCGGAGTGATAAGAGCAATAAAAAATCATTGTGCGCAGTGGAACTATCCATCTGATCTTATGACTTTAGACCACAAAAACCAAGCGCACTCCCCTCGAATTAGTGCAAAGTCCGGCTGTTTCAATGCAGTTGTAAAGATGGGCGCAGCCTATCAATAGGAATATCAATGTGCGTACATATATAACCTGACAAGTATGAAATAAATGTGGGAAGATTGACAAACCTTGGAATTGGTGATCTTCGAGGAATCGAGAAGTAGTCTCATATGGTGGCAAACGTAGAATCCACACGTGTTGCCCAGATCCTGCTGGTGGCACTACAAAAAATAGAATGTGTTAATTCAAAAGGCATTACTACCAAGTGTTGTATAGGATTAACTAATGTGTATTAGCATGTGTTGATTGATTGTTACGTTTGTATCGGGATGCGTTGCACACCGGACATACATGCATGTTTGCATACTCTTTACGGTAGAGGATACAGTCGTTCGGACATGTATGTATTCTTTCTACTTCCATTTTCAATGGACAAAGAACCTTCTTGGCTTTATACGTGGTTTTAGGCAACTCATTTCCCTCCGGAAGCATGTCCGCTAAAAGACCTAGCAGCGCCGTGAAACTCTTGTCGGACCAACCGTTGCTTGCCTTCAATTTCAACAGTTCAAGCACGGCCGACAACCGTGTGTACTTTGACCTGCAACACGTGAACAAAGGTTTCTCCGAGTCCTCCATCAAGCCTTGGAATTTAACATACTCTCTCTCATCATAGTTCTCTTGTACATCGCGAAGCATCTGATCCAGATTGTCATCGTGCAACCTATCCGAATCCGAACCACAATTGACATCATTCGGTGGCATGTCATTCACTTCACCAGAGATGTCATCCGGCGGCATATCATTCACTTCACCGGCGATGTCATCCGGCGGCATATCATTCACTTCACCGGCGATGTCATCCGGCAGCATATGATCATTCACTTTGCCTTGACTGGTCCAATACATATAACCTTTTTTGAAACCCCTCCGAATCAAGTGCGCTTCAATTTGCCCTCGGTTCTTAAACATCTTTAAATTCTCATGATCGATTGCATGGTCAGTACATATATTCCACCCCCTTATTCAACATATCCTCCTCGGCAGCTCTTGTAAAAGCAGGCACGCCATTAATGTAATCTTCACTCACATGGCTCGCGGCATACATCCAGCTTTGGTCCTACGTTATGTATATATATATATATATATATATATATATATATATAACAACTTAGTATTAAAAATTAAATTAATTAATTAATACTACATATATACCAGCCACATGCATTGAGGCTTAATTTGCTAGCTTAATTCATATTATAAACACAACAACTATTATATAACCAACAATTTTGCAAACCATCTTCAATAACACTCACCAATTACTTAGATCTAAATTGTAATGCAAAGATAAATAAATTTCATTACTAACTATATCTAGAGCAACCAGGAAAGTATGAATCTTCAAAACTCAATCCCTGCCTCCTCCCACCAAATTAATTGGCCTGAAATCGCCTAGCTTGCCTCCTGAGCGAAAGAATGCAGCACCGGCTAGATCTGGATCGAAATGAAAACAGATGTGGTTCTGAGCAGCGCAATAAACGCCTAGCGCCATTATCACAGATGATTTTTTATTAAAAAACCGTCTATGATAATCAGCTTATCACAGACGGTTTTTATTAAAAACCATCTGTGATCATTCCATATTATCACAGATCATAGACGGTTTTTAATAAAAACTGTCTGTGATACTAAAGTATCACAGACGGTTCATCGGTAAGAACCGTCTGTGATGCTCGTTTTCTCCGATGCCACCAATACAGCCGGTGTCCAAATTAAAACTGTCTGTGTTAGTGTCGGTCACAGACGATTTTGTCAAACCGTCTATGATTGGCCGTCTAGTATTAGGCTTTCTGTAGTAATGATGTCTAGATTTCAAGAATCCCAACCATCTATATATTCCGCACTACTCTAGTATCAAACTAGTTTATATATCATATCAATACACATGAATTAACTAAATAAATAATAAACTTTATTGTCCTATGGTCAAAGTTTACGTAACTTGCCACAAAGGACTAGCTCAAATAAATGGAAGCGTAAAGATAAATTTCAAAAATAGCCCATCCATTTGCTCTCAGATACAATCGACACAGGTGTAGTACGACCTAGTTTACCAATGGGCTGACCCATTCGTCTGGCTTACCCGGATTACATCCGGCCAAATGATCCGTCCAATATAAAAAATAAACAACTGTTATATGTCCGATATTTAGAATTTTAATAAATTTATTGGATATTGTTCAGTGTGAAGAGAAGCTATTTTGTGCACATTGGTAGACCAGCCACATAAGTGAACTCCACTGGCACGTTGCTAATATTTATCTCGTTCTGGGGTCTGCTGCATGTTCACCTGTTATGGCTGTCCCGCATCTATCGGATCGAAGCATGAAGTCTCCACTAGCCTACATTATATATACTGTAGTGAAGGAGCAGTATGTATCTGTGTACGTAATCGGCGTGGAAAATGCTAGCTGCAACCAGAAGCCAGCGGAAACAAGCAAGAGCAAGCGACGTACGTGGTAAATGTTAGTGACAGCGACCTGGTAACTTTCGCTACATTAGCGAACGTGATGGAGCGTCCTTAACCCAGCTTTGTTCTTTCCTCCTCGTGATGCTTCCTGCTGCCTCGGCGTGATGGCGCCCGGCTCTGACTGTCTTCACGTGTGTACGCACGAACATTCCAGTGAACGACACCGATGAGATACGACGCAAACAGCGTGGGCCAGCACCTCCACACTGGCCTGACACGCCCCCGACCGCACGACTGCCACATGTCGTCGTCAAATTAAGGCCCCGCTTAGAGTAGCTGCGACTGCGGGCTTTGGCTACCGCTGTTGTGAAGCTGCTACAGTAAATTAAGCTGGAGCCCAGTCCTCGAGCCGAAACCGTCCGGAGCCGAAGACGCCTTAACCTCAGCCTAACAACCCGCGCTGCCTCATTGTTCCCCACTCTAGGCGAGATCGTGCGATTGCCGGCTCTCCGCCCCCCGCCGTCGGCCGTGGCGTCCGGATCTACGCCGGCCAGTTCGGCCATCCCCCGCTGTCGGCGTTGCTGCCTCCCCGTGCCCATCCGCGGCGGCCTCACCTTCCGTGAATCACAGATCTGCCCCAGGGGAATCCCGCCACGGATCCGCCTTCGCCGGCTCCTTCGATGAGGGGAGGTCCCAAGCTCGCAGCCCGGCGTGTCTACTATCGCGTACAAGCGGCCCTGCCATCCGTGGGCGTTGAAGCTCCGCTCGAGCTCCCCCCTCCCGCGGATTGAGCGTTGTGGGTTGAGTGTTTAGTTATATTGTTGAGTTATGCGGTTCGTTGCCGAACATTTATGTGCATGTACCTATGCGTTTTCCAACTGCGGTAGTGTGCATGTGACAATCCTCTGCTTTATTGAACTTATGCTAGCTTATTGCTCTCTGTCTGTTTTACTTAATTGTGATATTTGCTAATGTTTTTCTACTGCTGCCGCACTCTCTGTCTGCCTGCTGCCAAACTGTGATGTTATTGAAATGAGATGCCTGCTGCCGAACTCTCTGTCTGCCGATGATGCTCTATTTGCTGCCGAACCGCTGAGCTCTCTGTCTGCTTATGCCGAACTGCATTCTCTATACTCTACCGAACTACTTATTCAGTGTTGCATGCTTTCTGTCTGCTTATTCAGTGCTGCATGCTCTCTGTCTGCCGAGCTGCATTCCCTCTCTGTCTGCCGAACTGCATTTGCTCTCTGTCTGCCGAACTGCATTGTCTCTACTGCAGCCGAACTGCATGCTCTCTACTGCATTTTTCTAACCAAATTGCATGGGTTTGCTATGTGTGCAGTGATGGCAGACGACGGCATGGATTTCCCCGTGACGCAAGTAGCAGCTGCCATGTACTCCGACGACGATACGGACATCGACGAAGAGGCCGGATAGCTCCCAAGAATGCCTTTACTTACTGGTTTGCAGTGGGTATCGGAAACACTGGCGCACAACAAGCGATGCCGCAACATGTTTAGGATGCGGCCAAATGTTTTCGAGGCGTTGCATGATCGGTGCACGACGCTCGGATCCTACAGCAAATAATGGAGAAGTACGGTGACCGTTTCCCACATCCCCCAAGGTTGTATGGCAGATTTACATCGGAGTACTCCATGCTTTGTGACTTATATACTAACCAATATTTTTGGTTGCAGACAAATACTACCTTGTCGACTCCGGGTATCCCAACTAGTTGGGTTACCTAGCTCCATACCTCAACATGCGGTACTATTTATCGGAGTTCAACAATGGGAGCGATCCGGAGGGGATGCAGGAGGTGTTTAACCACTGTCACTCGCAGTTGCACAATGCCATCGAGCACGCGTTCGGCATGTGCAAGGGCAAATGGCGCATTCTCCACAAGATTCCGAACTACAAGGGTTGCAGGCAATGCGGCATCATCACAGCGTGTATGGTGTTGCACAACTTTATCATTGACGCCGAATCGGGCACGGGGCCTGCTGGCAACATGGCAGCGCAGGCTGCAGGATCTTTCGCACCGCCCGCATACCACCCATCTGGACTGCCTACAGGCTACAGCCGCGAACGCTGACTTAATGAACATGACACGTGACTTCATAGTAGCATCCTTGGTGGTTTAGAGCTACATGTGTCCCTCGTATGTTCGATGCAGTTGTTCGTTCGTTTGTTGTGTCTTACCAAATTAATGCGTAAGGCGTTTCGGCCAAAGTAATGTCGTAATTTTTCTGGGGAACGTCATTACTACATGCACAATGTTGCCTCCTGAAGTATCAGCTTATTGGAGCATTAGTTACAGTATTTCAGGTGCTACAATACTTCCTTCAGCCGCTACAGTAACTTCTTTAGCCGCTATAGTAATTTTTCAGCCGTTACAGCGTTTTAAGCCATAAGCTTTCAGCCCAACCGAGCACATCCTAAATGTACGATCGGGAAGAGGCTAGAAACGGAATTACGATGTTCCGGAGGCTAGATTTGGTATTCACGTGTTACAGAGATGTAGTTTTTTATCAAACTTCGAGGGCGAATGGCGGGCCAGCGAGCGTGGCAGGTCAGAGGGGAGGTGCTGGTATGGCGCACGATACGTCGTATCTCATCCATGTCGTTCACTGCATTGTTCGTGCGAACACGCGTGAAGGCAGACAGAGCCGGGCGCCATGACAGGTCGCTATCACTAACATTTACCACGTGTTTATCGTTTATCGAAAGTTTCCAGCGTGGCAGGTGACTGAGGCGTGTCTGCCGCACGCTGTCTCATAGATGTCGTTCACTGCATGTTGTTCCTGCGTACACACGTGGAGACAGACAGAGCTGGGCGCCATCACGTCATGGCAGCAGGAAGCATCACGGGTCATTGTTGGATCGAATCAGCCCATGGATTCACCCCATGTCTTCACTTATGCATTGCATGTGTCAGTTCATACAATGAAGGTGCATGGGATTGGTTGGTAAACGCTGGCTACCATGCATGTGCTTACTCGTTTCTCACGCTCAGGCGCTAATATCTTCACTACTATAGAAAGTCTAGTACTACACGTTAAATCATAGATAATTTGATAAAATCGTCTGTGATCGACACTAACACAGATAATTTTAATTTGGACACCGTCTGTGTTGATGGCGTCGGAGAAAACGAGTATCACAGACGGTTCTTACCGATGAACCGTCTGTGTATTCCAGTATCACAGACGGTTTTTATTTAGAACCGTCTGGTATAATCTAGAATTATCACAGACGGTTTTTAATACGAACCGTCTGTGATATGTTTCCCGCCTTACAATCCCCTAAAATTTCATAATTTCCCGCCTGAGTCCAGGTAGGATTCAGTTTCGAGACACATTCAGTAAAACGGGCATAACTTTTGCATACGGTATCCGTTTTCGATGTTCTTATACTCGTTGGAAAACTAACGACGAGCCCAATCCCAAAAAAATAACCTTCTTGCGCTAGTCGCCCTCCAAGACCCCGAAAATCGGCTATCTTTGGACCTAAACCTGCGTCGCAAGTTTTTGGTTTCTGTTTTTGTCCTTTTTTTGTCTTCTTTTTGGAATTTGGATTTTTCTTCAACTGAAAAGTTGTAGATCTCCTCGAAACCTTTCAAATGAGTATATATAAGCCATATAAAATTTTGCTATTTTATCTTCTCAGACTAGTTGTTTATATTGCATCGGTATATAAAATTTTGTTCTCTAATTCACAGACGGTTGGCATATAGAACCGTCTGTGATAATCTGACCGCTGAGTCCGTCGATCCTCCTCAACCCAATCATAGCCAATAGAAATCCACCAATCCTCACCCCATGGATCGTAGCTCCGCCTCTCCGTTCCCGCGCCAAAAATTTCGCACTCCCGCCTCTCCCACACCTATAAATATAACCAAAACCCAGCCTCCTTGCTGTTCTCCTCCTCCTTGCTGTCATCCTCCTTGCTGTCCTCCTCGTTGTTGTTCCCCTCCTCCTTGCTGTCCTTCTCCTTGCAGACGACGCACAAGTCTACGGGAGACAAGACACCGCAGAAACAACTAGCTCGTGCCAACCATGCAGACGCTCAATCAACACCGATGATGGTGGACGTCAAAGACATCCAGCTCATGCGTTGCATCAGGGGCGAGAAGGCATAGAGGATCTTTGCTTTTTCTCTATTCTTGTTGTGTAACCTGCTCGTTGTTTTGGGATATTGTAATGGTAGGCTCTAATCTTAATAAAAATGGATGTTTTATGTTTGCGAAATGAATTAAGATGTGAATTGGATGTATACATGTACATGTTGATCTGCTTGTTTCAGAGGGCATGGCTAGCATTTCCTGTGGCTAGCCAATAAACAGAAATATGTTTAGGAGTAGAAGGGAATATCACAGATGGTTTTTAACTAAAAACCGTCTGTGATAGTTATAATCACAGACGGTTTTTAGTTAAAAACCGTCTGCGATATTTACATATCACAGACGGTTCTAAGTTTAGAACCGTCTGTGATAACTATATATCACAGACGGTTTTTAACTAAAAACCGTCTGTGATATTTCTAAAAACCGTCTGTGATATTTGCACCACAGACGGTTCGAAAGCCGTCTGTGATGACCCCGTATTATTACTGACCCATAAATTCAGATGGCTCACAAAATTGTCTGTAATGACGTTTTTAAACCGTCTGTGATGACCTTTTCTGTAGTAGTGCTTGGTCAGCTTATTCTGTACTCTAACCAAACAATCATACGGAATTAGTGGATGATGTATTCATGTGTGTTCCATGTCCAAGTAAAATAGGAAGGATGATATATTCATGTATGAAGTTATACGCACGTGCAATGGAACCCAAGCAACATAACTCTGGACTACCTCCCCCACGCACAAAAAACTCACAACAAAAATATTGCATGCAGTTCAAGTAGATGGTATATTTAGTCTGTCTATTCCTATCTGTATATTTTTCTTGAAACGAAGAGTTTGGCTTTGGACGAATCACGAATTTAGTTAGTCGTATTAGATACAAAGTGTACATTCAAAATTATAAAAATCCCCAAAATAAAATTCTGAATCTTATTTTTAATTGAAAAATCCGTATAAAAAAATTTAAATGTTACAAGAGTCATTACCAGGGATCGGCTTTTTCCCCACGGCCAAAAAACGTCAGGAAACATGCAAAAACCGTCGGGAATTACATTTTCCTGATGTATCCCGTCAGGAATTTGCCGCAAGGAATGAGATACTAGGAAATGTGGCTGCTTCTAGACGGATGGCTGACAGGAATGTTTGCTCAGGTCAATTCCTGACGTCGTCCGCAGGCAAGCTTGCCGGGGCGTCTGAAGTTCAACCACTAGATATCCACATTAACACATGCTTGACAAAGAGATGGTTCGTGGAACAAAAAACAGTGATGCAACAAGTTAATTAGATCCTAGCAGCCACAACTTCTTTGTGTTGTAGTAGACAAAATATTTGCAATCACCAAAACATTTCCACCTCGCATGTAACTGCCCTGATCTGCACACCAAGGCTAGGCCACCTCGTGGGAGTCGCCGATGTTATCAATGTTGGCCGAAGCATGAGAGGATCCATCAATGGCAAGTGAGAGGATCCATCTATAGCATCATTCGTGATGTGACGATGGACCGATCTTTCGAGAGGTACTGATAAGTCGATTGTGGAGATCTCGACGTTGATGATCCAAAGGCTCCGACCAAAACAGATCGAACCCCTCGCAATCACTACACCACTGCTCCGTTGGTTATCAACCGTGCCGAACACGATTGACCTCGCCAAGAAGGCTATCTCCTGCAAGCGAATCGAGAACACAAGCAAGAGAGTACAAGATGCAATCTGAAATTGCGAATAAATATTAAGTTCACAAGTTGGGGTCTCACAAACCGATGAACGGCGAAACTGTTCAAAGACAGATTAATCTAAGCAAAACCCCAGGAAAACTAAAGGGGTGCGGCCTCCTTAAATAGGGAGGGGAAATCCGCACTTATCTAATGATAAGGGATATGGTACTATTCGTGGTTACTGTTCATGCGGCCATGGTACTGTTCACGTGAACAGTACCGGCCCAAATAGCCCAAGTTACAAGGCCCTCGCCCCACTTTGACTCGGACTGGAAAAGTGACGTGACTTGTTTCACAGTTTCTGATCTGCTCGGATGGAGTTTGGAGGTGAGACCAGATCCATCTGAAAGTAGACTCCAAGAGCTTTCCAACGAGTACTCACGGGCCCTGAGAAGCCTTCTAGATCAAAAGTTATGGCCGTTTGAAATTGACCTGTCAAGCTGAATCCGAATTGATCTAGAGGCCGAATTGGATTCCAAAACCTGTCCAACTTGAACCCTTGCTTCAATTGGTTCCAAAGTGATGTGGTGCTACAAATATATATATTTTCATTATTAGGTAGCATCATATTCTCATTTAAAATGTGTTGAAGTTGAAGAAACGAATTCACCTTTAGTTCAATCTTGATATTGACCGCTATGGTCGTATGTGTTGGTGGCGTGGTCACATCATCCTCCCCTTCTTGATGGAAAACCGTCCTCGATTTTAACATAGGTGTATCATCACGTATTGCATGATCTTGATCATAAATCTTGGTACATGATAACAAACACAACAAACTCTCATTATGTAATATCATAAGTTCTTTATCAAATAAAGTAAAATCTCTTTGAAACGAGCTCACCTCATAATTTAAGTGATGTGTAGGAGCTCTTGTAATTGGAACAACAAGTATAGCAAATATGGTTGTATCCATAGGGTACATGTTCTTATCAATTCGCCTACATGTAACAAAAGAATGCAAGGATCTTGCCTGAGAGATGGATCAAAATATTGCACTCCATATGGAACTAAATTTTAACTGAAACTAGAGTAATCCATTGTATATGTATATAGCTCAAGGTTCGTAACTTCTTTACTCGTATGGTGCTAGATAGCAGTAGCAGGTGAATGTGCAACTGACCCCAAACGATATAAATATTCGTTTAACGAACGTACAAATACAATAACTATCAAACAGACCCATGTTGAGACTATTATCCTTATCTTTTTTATTCTGATGGAGATGTCGGATCGAATCAGCCCATGGAATCACCTCATGTCTTCACATATGCATTCCATGTGTTCACTGAAAAGGATCATCACAAACGATTTAAAACTTTCATCATAAACGGTTTCTAAGGATTTTTTAAAAATAATTTATTTTTTATTCGAAATTACAGAAATATGCCTGCGCAAGAATTTTCTACCGCAATGACATCCAGTCACCTAACCGTTGGGTGACTGGAACCTATCGCTCAATAGCCGCGCGACACACAACCAGTCCGTGAACCATTGTGCGACATAATTGAAGTCATCAAATAGTCAGGCGGCTTGAACCAGTTGTTCAATCGTCGGGCGGCTGCAAGACCAATCGCTCAACCGTTCGACGAATGGACGCACATATAAATCGACCGCTTGGTCGAGGCCTAGCGCTGTGAAGAGAAAAAGAAGGGAAAGAAAGAAGAGAAGAGGAGAGGGAAGAAAAAGAGAGGAGAGGGAGAGGAAGAAGGAGAAGTTTCGCTACTTACGCGAGGTAAAATTTTTTATATGTTGTAATCAATACTTTTGTACAAAGTAAATAGTTCACTTTGTGCAAAACATTATTACGTAACATTTATGGTTAATTGCAAATGAATATAATATGATTAATACATTTAATATTCATGTTTACCATTATAACTGGTATATTGGCATTTAAATCAGTTTGTCATGTAAATTTCTGAAACCCATTAGGAATTATTTATAATAGGAGAGTGCTTGAGCAGTGAGGGAAGAGCGGCGTCAATACGCGAGAGAGCCGATAGAGAGTTCGTGTGTATTATGTCAGAGGAAAGAGAGCGGTGTCGGTACGAATGAGGATGGATTATGCTATGAGAGTTGGTCATGATAGACGAACGGTTGTTGAAATGTAAATTATAATACATCAGTACTTTTATAATATACGATACGTTTTAACTAGTTGTAATATTAAAAATATTTACAGATAGATATCAGCAATATTAATATTCACAATGCCCACAGATGGCGGGGCTGCTTGTACGTGACAGTAGACACGTCGGGCTGCGAGCTTGGGACCTCCCCTCGTCGGAGGAGCCGGCAAAGGCGGATCCGTGGCGGGATTCCCCTGGGGCAGATCTGCGCTTCACGGAAGGTGAGGCTACCGCGGATGGGCACAGGGAGGCAGCAACGCCGACAACGGGGGATGCCCAAACTGGCCGACGCAGATCCGGATGCCACGGTCAGCGGCGTGGGGCGTAGAGCCGGCAATCGCACGATCTCGCCTGCGGACTGGAGCATTCGAGAGTGGGGAACAATGAGGCAGCGCGGGTTGTTGGGCTGAGGTTAAGGCGTCTTCGGCTCCGAACAGCTTCGGCTCGAGGACTGGGCTCCGATTACTATAGTAGCTTCACAACAGCAGCAACCGAAGCCCACAGCCTAAACCAGGGTTGATAAGTCAACACCGGTGGTTGAGCAGCTAATATGTCACTTGCTCGGCGCAAGGGTCTAGTCCTTACATTTTCACGAGGCCTCAACCTCCACCCTAGGGTAAAGCGATGGGTGAAGACCGTCTCGCGGTGTCCCACAGCACCTTTACCCTAAACCCCAAAATTTTAAATCTACTGGCCCGCGGCCACAACCTTATTAGTGTAAATTTTGCATGAAATGTAAATATCCTACAAGTATTTCTATCATTATGTAATTATTTCTAGGGTTATCAAAGGCATTGCAGCAAATCAACATGGTAATTGTCGGTGGTAGGAAATATCTAAATATCAGGTCATTCTAAACATTTTATTTTAAGCAACTAGCAATTTACAAATAATCATAATGCAAATATCATAAATACATGAATTAAATGGCATGGGATTCAACATGATCAAGGTCATGCAACTTGCCTTGGTAGTCGACTAACTCAGCAACCTCGTAAACCACGCTGTTTTGATCTTGGCCTTGCTCTGCAGCTTCCGAGGACTTTGACACTAGCGCAAACACACAAAAATAATATAAGCCCGTCTTGAGCCTAATCAAGCGAGGAAAAATAAATCAACGAAAAAGGAGTAAATTTGTAACATCCCAAAATTTGTTTTCTGGAAAAATTTAATTTCAAATAAGTTATTTTAAAGTATTTGAATTTTATTTGGCTTTTATTTGATTTTCTGAACTTTCTGGAGTTTAAAACCTGTTTTTAAAATTTAAAAAGTATTTTAAAGTATGAAAATTAAATACCAACAGTAGTTGGAAATATTTTTATTAAGTCCAAAATGTCACCAGGAGCTTCTATGAATTTTCCTGGAATTTTTGGAGGTATTTTGATATTTTTCTGAGGCCTAAATAATTTCCTACCTTTTTCTGAAAATCAAAATCAAATTCTAAAAATAAAAACCCAAAACCCTCCCTCCAGCCGACGCGTGGATGGCCCAGATCCGCCCAAGTCATCGCTGGCACAATCCTGGCCGCTCTCCCCCTCTCTCTCCGCCAAGCGGGCCCGGCCCGTCAGCCAGCCCCGCCTTCCCCTCCCCTCGGGTCGGCACGTGGCCAGCCCGATGCACGCCACGCCATCCCGCTCGCCCATCCGACCGTCCCTTCCACTTAACTGCACCCGCTGCCCGATCCGCCTCCGAGCCACGTGGCTGCGATCTGCGCCGCCCGCTCACTCCCTGCTCCCTCTCACTGCGCGCGGGTCCCGCCTGTCAGACCCATCGTCTACCCCGCGCCACCTTCCTTCTTCTCCCCCTTCTTTCCTTTCTTGCGTCGGCGACCGAGTCCCCCGCAGATTCGGCCTTACCTTCCTCGCCTCCCTCTGGTTTTGGAAACCCCGAGCAACCGCGCGACCAAATCCCCAAACCCCCGCGCCCCCTTTCCTTCCTTCCCCTCTTCCTTCCTTTTCCGGCCGCCAACACCGGTGAACAATTGCCACGCCTGTGCCCCTATAAATAGTCCCATCGGCTCCGCCCCTCTCCGCACCATCTCCCACCGCTCTTCCCCTCTCTCCCCGAGCCCCGAGTGCCCCGCACCGAGAGCTCCCCGTGCGCGCTCCGGCGAGTACTCCGGCGAGCAATCGCAGCCGCCTTGGTCTTCCCAGAGCCGCCGCCGCTACCCCGAGCATCCCCGTGGCCGTGCGGACCTCCCCGACACCTCGGCCGTCTCTCCCTGCCGCTGGATCGCCGCCGCACTGGAGTACCCGTGTTGCGCCGCCGCTCCCTCCGTTGCCGGCCACCTCCGCTCGTCCCCGAGCCTCGCCGACCCCACCGTCAGAACCGCCTTCGCATCGGGACCCCGTTTTGGACTTCACCCGAACCACTCCGGCCACCCCTCGCCGCCGACGCCACTGCCTCCGGCCACCTCTGCCCGACCCCCTCCAGCAGGTACCTCAAAGGGTAAACTTACCCTATAGGGGTAGGCAACGCCTCCGCGACTGACTGGCTAGCACCGTTACTCCTTTCCCCCCGGTTCCCTCAGCGCGCGTTCGAGCCCCCGGCTCCGCACGCTGAGGTTGAGCCTTTCCTTTATTTTTTCGCGCTGACAGATGGGCCCCATCCGTCAGCTACTGTCGGTTTGTGGGCTGAATGACAGCTGGGCCCCGCCGGTCAGTACTCCTTGCTGATAGAAGGGTCCAGAGCCCGATGGGTCCCACCTATCAGTGACCAACAGCTCGTGTGGTCACTAACAGAGGGGTCCAACATGTCAGATACCGACGCAGTGGGCTCACTGTCATGTGGGTCACACCTGTCATAGACTCAGAGTAAAGAAATAAAATAAAATATTAAAATTTTAATGCTGCCAGTGGGCCCCACCTGTCAGAAATTTAATAATTTCTGGATTTATTCAAACTGAAATCTTTAAATAAGCATAACTTTCTCATTTTAGCTCCGAATTCAGCCATTCAAATTTCTAAATTCTTATAAAATCATAATATATCCAAATATGGCCTCTATTTGAATTTTTGATTTTATTTGAATTTTTTTGTATTTATTTGCTTTGTTTGCTTCGTCTGTTTCGCGCGTAGATTCCACCGTTGTCGAAGATCTCTCCACTCCGCAGCAAGAAGACCCAGAGAGCGTGCAAGAAGGCACATCTCCTTTGATCATTTTGAACTTATGATTTTGAAATGTTTTAATTATTTATATTATGTGCATTGCTATTTACATAAAACATTAGTTCCAATCTTTAGGTATTAGTTACTGCAACTTTGTTATGCCCTCAATTGAAGTTGATTTCCATGTACCTTTGTACCCTTAGAATTTCCTTTGTCTCAATAATGAGAGTATTATAATTAATTGTGAATAATAGAATGGTAGTATAATATTAGTCATGCTATTTGATACCTTTGAAATCTTAAAAAGCGGAATTATGATTTATTCTAATAACCTTGTGTTTATAAATTTAGTGGTGACTGGAGTTGCCACTGTTCATTTAAAATAAAATAAAATAAAATGTGGAAGTTGGTTTAGATTAGGGTGGATGGTTGGTTTGGGTTGGTGCGGTAAGCACGAGATCTTGTAAAGTCTATGTTCCACCCTAGTCAACTAAGGACCGACGCTTGTGATTGTCCAGACTGAGCACTACCGTACAACCCTAAGTCTATATGGGTATGACCTAGCTGATTAACTCATGATAGTCTAGTTTAGGTGCCACCAGTGGAAAGTGGGTGCCAGGGATTTACTGGTTATTCACAGTGACGGACAGGGATTTACTGTACTCATATGGCGCAAGAGGGGGCTTCGGACTGGGCAGATTTAACCCTTCTACGGTGAAACCTCAGCGGGTGGTGTCTAGCTAGTCTAGAGTGAGGTAAAGGCTTTGTGATATTTTATCTGTGTCTCATGCCAAAGGAAGCATGGTGACTGTTAAGATAATTTATCTCTTGGGGGTAAAGTTGTACAATCTCTGCAGAGTGTCAAACTATTCGAATAGCCGTGCCCATGGTCAAGGGCGGGCAAAGAATGCATTCACATGGTAGATTTTTGGTTTTGATTTTAAAAATGAAAGTTTTGGTATTCCGAGAGTGGAGGGAACTCTCGGGAGGGAATCCTGGCGATTGGAGCCAGAGTGGGTGGATGTAACCCGCAGTTTCAAACTTTATCAGTTAGCTTTGGTTAACTAGTGTTGGTGGATATAACCTTCACTGTAAAATGCTTATTAGTTTCAGTTAAAGAAATTAATTGGTTAAAATGATGCCTTCAAAATTACTTAATGGTATTTGAAATAAAATATTGCTTTGTGCAAAAGAACCATGTAACCCTCCTTTGTTAAGCCTTGCATCTATTGCATTTTCCCAAGACTTGCGGAGTACTTTATGTGCTCACATGCTGCACTCAAAATATAATACTCAGAGGAATACGAAGCTCAAGAGGGAGACTACGACTACTTCGCGTGTGGATTTGATGAAGGATTCCCGGAGTACTAGGTCGCGCTTCCCCAGTCAATTGCCTATGGCGTATTGACGGGTCTCCGCTGGATTTATCTTTGCTTCCGATGTGTTTCGTGTGTGCGAGGTCTTGAAACCTCATTTGTAATAATGAGACCTTTTGGTCTGTACTCTCTAATTATTGTAATAAAGCGATGTTGGTTATGTAATCATTTCTGTTTAAACTGTGTGCACTAGCTTTGATCTGGGACTAGTGCTGCAATACACAGAGGGTCTGGGTTTGGAAATCTAGGGTCCCAACAGAGTTGGTATCAGAGCCAATTTGACTGTAGGATGAGACCTAGATTAGAATGGTAAAACCATAAGGACTTATATTTATAAAAAGAGTATATTAAAAATGTATAAGCCTCCTTGCTTCTACTCTCTTCTTACTTAGTACCTCGTTCTTGTCTCAATACTCCCTTGTTAAAACTTTTTACTAATCTTCTCTATTATTTCAACTTTGTAGATGGCCGGTTCATCCTCCGCTGCCTCGTGGGACTATTACTCTCATGGCGAGAATGTTGGAGCATTTACTAGCCTACTTCAGTAGCTTATGCAATGCCTGGAGTATCGCCAACCACCTATCTTTAGGGGGCAGAAGACTCGGATCCTGGATCGGGACTCTTGGTCGATGGAGGTATTCCTGTATGCTCAGGATGGGGAATTCAACTCCCACACATACCCCATCGAGCATCCCCAGACCCGCTGTATCGATGCTATCCAGGACGCAGCTCGTCTTGCCATAGATGATTTATGCCACATGCACAAGGATGCTGTGCATGAGTCACCCTTTTGTTTCTTCATGGTCCTCGAGCAGGACAGAGGTACCCAGATCCCTTTGATATTCCAGCTGATGATCCTCGATTGTCGCACCAGGTGCAGCTCACTCAGGCGATGGCAGTCACCTACGCTAGAGCCTTGGAGGAGATTGGACAGCTTCGGATGCTTCTCACTTCCAGCTACCAGCACTCCGACACTCTCCGTACTCAGCTTCTTCAGAGCCAGGCGGCAGAGTTCGAGCTGGGATGTCTTCGAGCTGCAGCTGACTACACGCCGTCTTCACCCGTACCAACCATCATCCCCAACAACCAGGCGTCGACTCGACGATCGGGACTTCGCACCATGCTCACAGCACGCAAGAAGGTGCGACGTCCGAGTCCTCTACCCGACATCGACATCGGCGAACTCAACAAAAGACGCAGACTTTCCCGTTCCTGCTCTCGTTCGACTGCCTCCAGTCGTATCCATTCTCGTTCTCGCGCTTCGGCCGCTTGTGATTGTTAACGGCATCACGTGAATGAGCGCAAGGAGGACCCGGAGGAGGATCCCGAGGAGCGCATCTTCCTAGAGGATTAGTAGTAGGTTGAGTCAGTAGTACCCGAATAAATGTCCACGTTCTTAGAACATTTTATTATGTTTTGGTGTGCTAGACGGACTGTACCAAGCCTATGTGCACTTGTGGTACAGCCATTTATAAAACTATCTTGATTTCAATATAAGTTTCCCCTAAGTTGTTGCTTGCTTCTTCCTTGTGTGTTGGATTGGGATGTTGATTAGTTTCCCCCTAAATCTCTTACCTATGCTAGTTCCCTCTTACCTTTTGCTAACCCCGGAAACCGCTTCAGATGGTGAACACAAGAAGCAACCCTGGCAACAGCCGTGATGCCAATGCCCAGCCAGACAACAACATTCCACCACCTCCTGCTCAAGCGCCTAACTTGGAGCAGATGATGGCTATGCAATTGCAGCTACTCCAAGCCCTTGCTCAGAACCAGGTGCAACAAGCCCCGCAGGCACCAAACCAAGCACCCCATTCTAAGTTGGGAGAATTTATGAGGACAAGACCTCCTATTTTTGTTGATTCAGTCGATCCATTGGAGGCCAATGATTGGATCAAGGATGTGGAGAAGAAGTTGATCTTAGCTCAGTGTAATGATCATGAAAAGGTGTTGTATGCCGCCCATCAACTTAAGGGAATTGCTGCTAATTGGTGGGAGAATTACTGCGCCACCCATCAAAATGTGCAAGCTATCACATGGGATGAATTTGTTGAGGCTTTCCGCACTGCGCATATTCCTACAGGAATAATGGAAATGAAGAAAAGGGAATTTTACCAACTGCAGCAAGGAAACCTCAGTGTTTCTGAATACCTGAATAAGTTCACCCAACTGTCCAGGTATGCATTATTTGATTCTAGAGCTTCGCATTCTTTTGTGTCAAAAGATTTTGTTGAAAGATATAATTGGGATGTGTGTTTGCTAAAGAACCCTATGCTGGTCCAATCCCCTGGAAAGGAAATGAGGACTAACACAATTTGCCCTAGCGCAACTGTAGATATAAATGGAGTAAAGTCCTTAGCGAATCTTATTATAATAGATTCCAAGAGCCTAGATGTCATACTTGGTATGGATTGGTTAACCAAGTATAAAGGGCAGATAGATTGTGCCGATCGTGCTGTTACTATTACCAACTCGGATGGAATCCAAGTAAGGTATAAGTCAGACACATCTTCTCAGAATAGGTGTGGGTTGAACAGTTTGAAGGAAGTAACTTTGGAAAAGGTGCCTATAGTAAGTGAGTACCCAGATGTATTCCCTGAAGATTTGCCAGGAATGCCACCAGACAGAGAAATTGAGTTTGTGATCAACTTGGTACCTGGTACAGCTCCAATCTCCAAGAGACCCTATCATATGCCTGCAAATGACCTGGCCGAAGTTAAGAAGCAAATTCAGGAGCTGCAAGAGAAAGGTTTTGTAAGACCAAGTTCTTCGCCCTGGGAGCACCGGTACTTCTAGTGAAGAAGAAGGATGGCAGTCTTCGTATGTGTGTGGATTATAGGTCTTTGAATGATGTGACAATTAAGAACAAGTACCAGGTTATCACCAATTGAAGATAAGACCAGCAGACATACCAATGATAGCATTTGCTACCCGTTATGGATTGTATGAGTTTACAGTGATGTCTTTTGGCTTGACAAATGCACCTGCATATTTTATGAATCTGATGAATAAGGTGTTTATGGAATATTTGGATAAGTTTGTGGTAGTGTTCATTGATGATATTTTGATATATTCCAAGAATGAGGAAGAGCATGCAGAACATCTGAGGATAGTTTTGGAAAAGCTTAGAGAACACCGGTTGTATGCCAAGTTTAGCAAGTGTGAGTTCTGGTTGAAGAAAGTAACTTTCTTGGGTCATGTGATTTTTGCAGGAGGAGTGTCCGTAGATCCTGAGAAAGTAAATGATGTGCTCAATTGGACACAACCAAATTCAGTATCCGAGATCAGAAGCTTCTTGGGATTGGCCAGTTATTACCGTCGCTTTATTGAAGGTTTCTCCAAGCTTGCAAGACCCCTCACCCAGTTGCTAAAGAAGGAAAAGAAGTTTGAATGGAGTAAATCGTGTGAGGACAGTTTTCAAGAGCTAAAGAAGAGGTTAACTTCTGCACCAGTGTTAATGCTTCCGGATATTAGAAAAGATTTTGAAGTCTTTTGTGATGCATCAAGGCAAGGACTAGGTTGTGTTCTGATGCAAGAAGGAAAGGTAGTAGCCTTTGCTTCAAGGCAATTACGACCCCATGAGGAGAATTATCCAACCCATGATTTAGAGCTTGCTGCCGTAGTGCATGCTCTAAAAATATGGAGACATTATTTGATCGGTAATCGCTGTGAGATTTACACGGATCACAAAAGCCTGAAGTACATATTTACCCAACCCGATCTCAATATGAGGCAAAGGAGATGGCTTGAGTTGATAAAAGATTATGTTATTGGAATACATTATCATCCAGGGAAGGCTAATGTGGTAGCTGATGCTTTGAGCCGAAAGAGTTACTGTACCAAGCTGTGGATTAAGGACAGTATGCCTGCACTACAAGAAGAGTTCCAGCGGCTCAATTTAGAAGTAGAAGAAGGATTCCTAGCTACTCTGGAGGTTCAACCAACCTTAGAGGATCAAATCAGGGTAGCTCAATAGGAGGACAAGTATGTCAAGGAGATCCAAGATAATATGAAGAAAGGGAAAGCACCAGGATTTTCAGAAGATGAACAAGGTACCGTTTGGTTTGGAAAAAGAATTATTGTACCTGAGAAGAAAGAAATAAAAGAGTTGATCTTGAAAGAAGCTCATGAATCTAGATATTCAATTCACCCTGGGAGTACCAAGATGTACCAAGATCTTAAAGAAAGGTATTGGTGGTCAAGTATGAAAAGAGAAATTGCAGAATATGTAGCTTTGTGTGATGTGTGCCAGCGGATTAAAGCTGAACACCAGAGACCTGCCAGACTTTTGCAACCGTTGCAGATCCCTGAGTGGAAATGGGAAGAAATTGGTATGGATTTTATAACCGGATTACCGAGAACCAAATCCGGACATGATTCAATTTGGGTTATTGTGGATCGCCTGACAAAAGTCGCCCATTTCATTCCAGTAAAGACCACATACTCTGGGGATAGACTCGCAGAGTTGACATGTCAAGAATTGTGTGTTTGCATGGAGTTCCAAAGAAGATTGTGTCAGATCGAGGAACCCAATTCACTTCAAGATTTTGGCAAAAACTGCATGGACTTTTGGGCACAAATTTAAATTTCAGCACAGCCTATCATCCACAGACAGACAGCAAACAGAAAGAGTAAATCAAATTTTGGAAGACATGTTGAGAGCTTGTGTCATAGTGAACAAGACTAATTGGGATCAAAGTTTGCCCTAAGCAGAGTTTCCCTACAACAATAGTTACCAATCCAGCTTGCAAATGTCTCCGTTCGAAGCCTTATATGGCAGAAAATGCAGGACACCGTTGTATTGGAAGGAAACAGGAGAAGGACAAGTGTTTGGACCGGATGTGTTGAAGTAGGCAGAAGAACAAGTTCGCCTAATTCAGGACAGATTAAAAACAGCACAAACAAGACAGAACGCTATGTGGATAATCGTCGAAGAAACGTAGAATTTGTACCTAGGGATCATGTCTATTTGAAAGTGTCGCCTCTCAAGGGAATGCGACGTTTCGGAGTCAGTGGAAAGCTTGCTCCTAGATTCATTGGACACTTTCCTATTCTAGCCAAAAGAGGAGAAGTTGCTTACCAGTTAAAGCTCCCACCTCAATTTGTCAAAGGTGCATGACGTCTTCCATGTGTCCCAGTTAAGAAAGTGTCTCAGAGTGCCAGAAGAGCAGATGCCTCTAGATGAAGTAAACTTGAAGAAGGACTTAACATATCCAGAGTATCCAGTCAAGATATTGGATGAAGCAGAACGTCGTACGCGAAACAAGGTCATCAAATTCTGTAAGGTGCAGTGGAGCAACCATGCTGAGTCAGAAGCGACTTGGGAGCGTGAAGAGGATCTAAGAGCAGAGTTCCCTAATCTTTTTCCCAGTCCGTCCGAATCTCGGGGTTGAGATTCTTTCTAAGGTGGGTAGGTTTGTAACATCCCAAAATTTGCTTTCTAGAAAAATTTAATTTCAAATAAGTTATTTTAAAGTATTTGAATTTTATTTGGCTTTTATTTGATTTTCTGAATTTTCTGGAGTTTAAAACCTATTTTTAAAATTTAAAAAGTATTTTAAAGTATGAAAATTAAATACCAACAGTAGTTGGAAATATTTTTATTAAGTCCAAAATGTCACCAGGAGCTTCTGTGAATTTTCCTAGAATTTTGGAGGTATTTTCATATTTTTCTAAGGCCTAAATAATTTCCTAGCTTTTTCTGAAAATCAAAATCAAATTTTAAAAATAAAAACCCAAAAATCTCCCTCCAGCCGACACGTGGACGGCCCAGATCCGCCCACGTCGCTGCTCGGCCCAATCCTGACCGTTCTCCCCCTCTCTCTCCGCCAAGCGGGCCTGGCCCGTCAGCCAGCCTCGCCTTCCCCTCACCTCGGGTCGGCACGTGGCGAGCCCGATGCGCGCCACGCCATCCTACTCGCCCATCTGACCGTCCCTTCCACTTAACTGCACCCGCTGCCCGATCCGCCTCTGAGCCACGTGGCTGCGATCCGCGCCGCCCGCTCACTCCCTCCTCCCTCTCACTGCGCGCGGGTCCCACCTGTCAGACCCGTCGTCTACCCCGCGCCACCTTCCTTCTTCTCCCCCCTTCTTTCCTTTCTTGCGTCGGCGACCGAGTCCCCCACGGATTCGGCCTTACCTTCCTCGCCTCCCTCCGGTTTTGGAAACCCCGAGCAACCGCGCGACCAAATCCCCAAACCCCCGCGCCTCTCTTTCCATTCGCGCCCCCCTTTCCTTCCTTCCCCTCTCCCTTCCTTTTCCGGCCGCCAACACCGGCGAGCAATTGCCGCGCCTGTGCCCCCCCTCCGTCCCTATAAATAGTCCCATCAGCTCCACCCCTCTTCGCACCATCTCCCACCGCTCTTCCCCTCTCTCCCCGTGCCTCGAGTGCCCCGCACCGAGAGCTCCCCGTGCGCGTCCCGGTGAGTACTACGGCGAGCAATCGCCGCCGCCTCGGTCTTCCCCAGAGCCGCCGCCGCCACCCCGAGCATCCCCGTGGCCGTGCGGACCTCCCTGACACCTCGCCCGTCTCTCCCCACCGCAGGATCGCCGCCGCACCTGAGTACCCATGCTGCGCCGCTGCTCCCTCCGTCGCTGGCCACCTCCGCTCATCCCCGAGCCTCGCCGAACCCACCGTCAGATCCGCCTTCGCACCAGGACCCCGTTTTGAACTTCACCCAAACCACTCCGGCCACCCCTCACTGCTGGTGCCACTGCCTCCGGCCACCTCTGCCCGACCCCCTCCAGCAGGTACCTCAGAGGGTAAACTTACCCTATAGGGGTAGGCAACACCTCCGCGACTGACTGGCTAGCACCGTTACTCCTTCCCCCCCGGTTCCCTCGGCGCGCGTTCGAGCCCCCGGCTCCGCACGCTGAGGTTAAGCCTTTCCTTCATTTTTTCGCGCTGACAAATGGGCCCCGTTTAGCAGCTGCAGTCGGTTTGTGGGTCGGCTGACAGTTGGGCCCCGCCGGTCAGTTCTCCCCGCTGATATAATTGTCCAGAGCCTGATGGGTCCCACCTGTCAGTGACCAGCAGCTTGTGTGGTCACTGACAGAGGGGTCCCACAAGTCAGATACCGACGCAGTGGGCTCACTGTCATGTGCGTCCCACCTGTCATAGACTCAGAGTAAAGAAATAAAATAAAAGATTAAAATTTAAATGCTGCCAGTGGGCCCCACCTGTCAGAAAAGTAATAATTTCTGGATTTGTTCAAACTGAAATCTTTAAATAAGCATAACTTTCTCATTTTAACTCTAAATTCAGCCATTAAAATTTCTAAATTCTTCTAAAATCACAATCTATCCAAATATGGACTCTATTTGAATTTTTTTATTTTATTTGAATTTTGTTAGTTACTCCAACTTTGTTGTGCCCTCAATTGAAGTTGATTGCCATGTACCTTTGTACCCTTAGAATTTCCTTTGTCTCAATAATGAGAGTATTATAATTAATTGTGAATAATATAATGGTAGTATAATGCTTAGTCATGCTATTTAATACCTTTGAAATCTTAAAAAGGGGAAATTATGATTTATTGTAATAACCTTGTGTTTATAAATTTAGTGGTGATTGGAGTTGCCATTGTTCTTTTAAAATAAAATAAAATGTGGAAGTTGGTTTAGATTAGGGTGGATGGTTGGTTTGGGTTGGTGCGGCAAGCACAAGATCTTGTAAAGTGTATGTTCCACCCTAGTCAACTAAGGACCGACACTTGTGATTGTCCAGACTGAGCACTACCGTACAACCCTAAGTCTATATGGGTACGACCTAGCTGATTAACTCATGATAGTCTAGTTTAGGTGCCACCAGTGGAAAGTGGGTGCCAGGGATTTACTGGTTATATACAGTGAGGGACAGGGATTTACTGTACTCATATGGCGCAAGAGGGGGCTTCGGACTGGGCAGATTTAACCCTTCTGCGGTGAAACCTCAGCGGGTGGTGTCTAGCTAGTCTAGAGTGAGGTAAAGGCTTTGTGATATTTTATCTGTGTCTCATGCCAAAGGAAGCGTGGTGACTGTTAAGATAATTTATCTCTTGGGGGTAAAGTTGTACAACCTCTGCAGAGTGTCAAACTATTCGAATAGTCGTGCCCACGGTCAAGGGCGGGCAAGGAATGCATTCACATGGTAGATTTTTGGTTTTGGTTTTAAAAATCAAAGTTTTGGTATTCCGAGAGTGGAGGGAACTCTCGGGAGGGAATCCTGGCGGTTGGAGCCAGAGAGGGTGGACGTAACCCGCAGTTTCAAACTTTATTAGTTAGCTTTGGTTAACTAGTGTTGGTGGATATAACCTTAATTGTAAAATGCTTATTAGTTTCAGTTAAAGCAATTAATTGGTTAAAATGATGCCTTTGAAATTACTTAATGGTATTTGAAATAAAATATTGCTTCGTGCAAAAGAACCATATAACCCTCCTTTGTTAAGCCTTGCATCTATTGCATTTTCCCAAGACTTGCGGAGTACTTTATGTGCTCACATGCTGCACTCAAAATATAATACTCAGAGGAATACGAAGCTCAAGAGGGAGACTACGACTACTTCGTGTGTGGATTTGATGAAGGATTCCCGGAATACTAGGTCGCGCTTCCCCAGTTAATTGCCTATGGCGTATTTATTGGTCTCCGTTGGATTTATCTTTGCTTCCGCTGTGTTTCATGTGTGTGAGGTCTTGAAACCTCATTTGTAATAATGAGACCTTTTGGTCAATACTCTCTAATTATTGTAATAAAGCGATGTTGGTTATGTAATCATTTCTGTTTAAACTGTGTGCACTAGCTTTGATCTGGGACTAATGCTGTAATACACAGAGGGTCCGGGTTTGGAAATCTAGGGTCCCGACAAAATTGCATAAATATTCAAATGAGAGATTTTTAAATTTTTCAGAGATGAATTTGGTGGATTGGAGGCCAAAAATATGTTCAGGACATCAAGATGAACGAAATGGTGTAATTTGAGAATTATTGGGATTTTCTGTGATTTTCTAGGATCTTATTTGGTTTTCTAGATTTTTGGAAATTGAAAAATCTTGGAAATTCATTTGGAATAGTGTTGGGCCGGCCCTTTTGCTATAGTGTGGCCCATGCACGCTTTCGGCCTGCACTGCCGAGCGAGCCGCGCGGCCGAAGGCCCGATGCGCGCGCCTACCGCTGTTGGATGGCCGACACGCGGCTGGTGTAGACGGCGGCGATGTTGCATGAGCGAATGCTCGGGATGAGCGGGAGTAAGTGAGATCGAACGGCTGCGGAGGGGGTCAAATCGGGTGGATGCGGAGGGGTGAGTTTAATGAGATCGGACGGCTGACTTTAAATGGCAACGGAGGGGAAGGACGGTGGAGATGAGGCCACGTCACTGGGAGGGAGTCGTCTTCAACCTCCCGCCGCTCACGCCAGAAAAAGATAGCAGCGCGAGGGCCTCCGCTTCCCCGCGACGGCGAGGGTCCCCAGCGGCAACGGAGGGTACTAGGAGGTAGCTCTCGGTGAGGTGGTTCCATTTTAGGGTTCAGGGGACCAAGGGGATGAATGGTGAAGGTCGGAGGAGTTCAGCAAAGTGATTAGGGGACAGATGTGAAGCTCTCAGCAAACGGAATTGAAGAATGGGAAAGGAAGGAGAAAGATCGGCTTATGGGGTTACCGGCATAGGGGAGGACGGCGACGGTGCTGTGGAGCAGCAGAGCTTGAATCGGCGGTTCACCGAGGCAATTGAGCTTCACAAGAAGCTAGTTGAGGGGTGAAAGGGGCATGGGAAGCATGGAGGAGCCAGGGTGGGGATGGCGCATTTAAGGTCCGACGGAGGAGAGAAAAAGCAGGGGAGAGGGGACAGGGCGCGGCACGGGCGAATAGCCAAGTAACGAGGGCGATTGCCCGAGCGACAGGGAAGTGACCGTACACCGGGGCGAGTTAATGTGCGCGCGAGAAAGAGAGAACGAGAGCAGGTGAGCTGCCGAGACGGGAGCCGGCGTCTCGCGCGGAGGAGGGAGAAACGGAAGTGACTGTCGGGTGGGGCCAAGGGAGGGAACAGGGCGATGCGTGCAAATGGGGGCGCCGCTAGTTTTCGACTGGCCGGCGACGGAGTGGCCAGGGCAGAGGCAAAACCACAGGCACGACGCTCCTCGGGTGCGGGCGCAGGCGGAGGGGGAAAGCGGGAAAAGAGCATGGCTCCACCAAAAAGAGGAAGCGCAGAATCGAAAAGGGAAAGTGGATTTTTCCGGGGATTACCGAATTGAGAAAGGGCTAAAAAAATTTACCAAAAATTCAGGGAAAAATCATAAAAATTGGTTTGAATTTTTGGGGCCTTTCAACCTGCCCCCACTTAAAAGGAATCACAACCCCGAGATTAACTTGGTCCAGGGAGTAAGTTAGGGAAATCCCGCTGCAAGTCCGACTCTCTTTCCCAAGTGGACTCGTCTGCTGTGTGATTCCTCCACTGAACTCTGCAAAATATGGCATTCTTGTTTCTGAGCTGTCTTTCTGACATCTCGAGTATCTGTAGTGGCTCTCCAGGATAGGTCAAATCATCTTGCAAGTCAATATCTGACAATGGCACTTCGTCTACGGGCTGCCGTAAACACTTCCTAAGATGTGATACGTGAAACACGTTATGTATCCTCGCCAAGTTGGGTGGTAGCTGAACTTTGTAAGCTAACTGCCCAACTCGCTCGGTTATCCAAAACAGCCCCACATATCTTGTAGCTAATTTCCCCTTAACTTGAAACCTTTTGACTATCTTGAACGGAGTGACCTTGATACACACAAAATCTCCCACTTCAAAGCTCAAGTCTTTTCTGCGAGTATCAACATAAATTTTTTGACGGTCTTGTGCAATCTTCAGTTTTTCTTTGATGATTTTGACATGAGCTTCTGAGTCTTGGGCAATCTGAGGGTCGAGAAATTGGCGTTCTCTGGCCTCTGACCAGTTCAATGGTGTCCAACACCTTCTGCCATACAACGCTTCAAACATAGCCATTTTAATGTTGGCCTAGTAGTTGTTCTTGTATGAGAACTGGGCAAAGGGTAGACATATATTCCAAGCTGCTCCGTACACAATAGCACAAGCTCTCAACATGTCTTCCAGGATTTGGTTGGTTCTCTCTGTCTGGCCACCTGTTTGTGGATGGTAGGCTGTACTGAAGTTTAGGTCAGTTCCCATGGCTTCATGTAGTTTCTCCCAAAACATAGATGTGAATTGTGCTCCTCTTTGGGACTCCATGTAATACTACAATCCTTGTTAGGTACAATTCAGCTAATTTGTCCTTTCCATAGGTTTGTTTGATCGGAAGGAAATGAGCCACCTTGGTCAATCTATCGACAATGACCCAGATAGCAGTATAGCCTTCACGAGTCTTTGGGAGTCCGGTGATGAAGTCCATGCTGATACTGTCCCATTTCCATTGGGGAATTGGTAAAGGTTGCAATAATCCCGATGGTTTCTGATGATCTATCTTGATCTTTTCGCAGACATCACAGTTCGCCACATACTCAGCCACTTCCTTCTTCATTGCATTCCACCAGTATTTCTCTTTCAGGTCTTGGTACATCTTGGTGCTTCCTGGATGGATCGAGAATTGGGAAGAGTGAGCTTCCGCTAGGATCAGGTCTTTCAGCTCTTTCTTGTTAGGTATACAGTAGCGACCACGGAAGGTAAGGATCCCATGTTTGTCTATTGCAAATTCAGTTGTGGCATCTTCCTGAATCTTCTTCTTGAGCTGCTAAATTTCTTCGTCTTCATCTTGAGCTGCTTTGATTTGGTCTGTCAGCAAAGGTTGAACTTCTAGTGCAGCCACACACCCTTGTTCTACGATTATCAGATTCAGCCGTTGCATGTCCCTCTGCAGTTTAGGTGAATACTTAGCTATACTGGTCTTACTCTGATGAACCTTCCGGCTAAGTGCATCTGCCACGACGTTTGCCTTGCCTGGATGGTATTGAAGTTCCACATCATAGTCATTGATTAATTCTAACCATCTTCGCTACCTGTAACATCCCAAAAATCCTCTTTCTGAAAAATTTAATTTCAAATTAATTATTTTAAAGTATTTAGAAATTATTTGGCTTTTCTGAATTTTCTTGAGTTTAAAACCTATTTTTAAAATTTAAAAGGTAATTTAAAGTATGAAAATAAAATACCAACAGTAGTTGGAAATAATTTTGTTTAGTCCAAAATATGTCCAGAAGCTTCTGTGAATTTTTCTGGAATTTTTGGAGGTATTTTCATATTTTTCTGAGACCTAAATAATTTTCTAGCTTTTCTGAAAATTAAAAATCAAATTCTAAAAATTTTAAAAAAATCAATTCCATCCCTCCGGCCGCCACGTGCACATCATTTACTTTCTCAGGGTCTACGGACACTCCTCCTGCCGAAATCACATGGCCCAAGAAATCTACTTTCTTCAACCAAAACTCACACTTACTAAACTTGGCATACAACTGATTTTCTCTGAGCTTATCCAAAACTATCCTCAAATGTTCTGCGTGCTCTTCCTCATTCTTGGAGTATATCAAAATATCATCGATGAATACAACCACAAATTTATCCAAATATTCCATGAACACCTTATTCATCAGATTCATGAAGTATGCGGGAGCATTGGTTAGACCGAAAGACATTACTGTATACTCGTATAATCCATAACGAGTAGCAAATGCTTTCTTAGGTATGTCTTCTGGTCTTATCTTCAATTGGTGATAACCTGATCGAAGATCAATCTTGGAGAAGACACATGATCCTTTCAACTGATCGAACAGATCGTCTATTCTGGGCAAAGGGTACTTGTTCTTGATCGTCACGTCATTCAAGGATCGATAATCCACACACATGCGAAGAATTCCGTCCTTCTTCTTTACTAACAGTACTGGGGCTCCCCAAGGTGACGAGCTTGGCCTTACAAATCCTTTATCTTGCAGCTCTTCAATTTGTTTCTTGACTTGGCGGATCATTTGGACATCCAGAAGGTCTCTTGGAAATCGGTATGCAGTGCAGATTTATAACAAATTCAATCTCTCTATCTGGTGGCATTCCTAGCAAATCTTCAGGAAATACATCTGGGTATTCACATGCTATAGGCACCTTTTCCAAAGTTATTCCCTTCAAACTGTTTAACTTACTTTTCTTCTGGGAAGGTGCATTGGACTGAAACCTTACTCGAATCCCTTGCACTGGTAAGAGTAACAGCTCGGTCGGCACAATCTATCTGCCCTTTATACTTGGTTAACCAATCCATACCAAGTATTACATCTAAACCCTTGGAGTCTATTATAATAAGATTCGCTAGGAACTTAACTCCATTTATATCCACAGTTGCGTTGGGGCAAACTGTGTTAGTCCTTATTTCCTTTCCAGGAGATTGGACTAGCATGGGGTTCTGTAGTTTACGCACATCCCATTTATATCTTTCAACCACATCTTTTGACACAAAAGAATGCGAAGCTCCGAATCAAATAATGCCGATGCAAATATCGAGTTGACAAGGAACTTACCAGAACTATGTCGGTGCATCTGGTGCCTCGCAGATGACATGGTTAAGATGTCCCTGCTCATTACTGCGGAGTCCTTGGGGTTTGTGGTGCCCCACGGCCTTGACTGCGATCGGAGCTCTTCTTGGCGTAGTCCCAGTTGAAACGAATCGGGTCACTGCTGGCGTTTATGGGGACGATTCTTGGCATAGTGCCCCATGTTCTTGCAGTTGAAACTTGCACTCCTGCTCTTGAAGTCTTGTTCTCTGGGGTTGGCCACCATTGCTTGCCCGGGAGTTTGTGGATTTGGGCGGGGTCACGAAAAGGGAGTCCTTGGCACGCTTGACTCAAGGCTTGTGAAAATGAGGTGTGTTGGGGTGAAACCGAGAGCTGCTTGCTCCTTGCCGAGCTTGGAACTTCCTCTTCCGAGTTTCGTATAGCCGACGCCGAGCATCTTCTTGGACAAAGGCCTTGTTCACTAGGTCTTTGGAAGGTCGGGTAATCATTGGACACCAGCTGCACCTTGAGGTTGGGGTCAAGTCCTGCGTGAACCTCCAAATCTTGGTCGCCTCCGATGTGACCTCTTGGATGCATACCGACGGTTGGGTGAACTTGTTGGTACTCTAAACACCGAGGTTTCCTGCTGCGATTGGTAGAATTCTCTTTCTTCATTTCCATTATTCCCGTAGGAATATGGGCGGTGTGAAAGCTTCAACAAACTCATCCCAAGTGATGGTTTGTGCATTTTGATGGGCGCGCGGTAGTTATCCCACCGTTAGCAGCGATTCCCTTGGTGGTGAGCGAGATACAACACCTTCGTTGTCGTTGTAATCGAGCTAGGACCAATTTCCTTTCCACATCCTTGATCCAATCATCCGCCTCCGGGGATCCATCGATCCAGCAAAAGTGGGAGGCCTTGTCCTCATGAATTCTCCCAACTTAGACTGGGGAGCTTGATTGGGTGCCTGTGGAGCTTGCTGTACTTGGTTCTGGGCCAGAGCTTGAAGCTGTTCCAAGTTGGGGGCCTCAGCGGGAGGTGGTGGAATGTTGTCCTCTGGTTCATTGTTGGCGTTACAACTGTTGCCAGGGTTGCTCCTCGTGTTCACCATCTGAAGTGGTTTAGGTTAACAGAAGGTAAGAGGGAAATAGCAAGGTAAGAGATTAGGGGAACTACATCACATCCCAAGCCAACACACAAGAAGAAACCAGTAACCACTTAGGGAAAACTTTTATTAAAATTCCAGATAACTGTGAGACCCGGAGTAGAAACTTCCGGACCCCCCTGTGCATTACAGTACTAGTCCCAGATCAAAGCTAGTACACACAGATAACCAGAAAAAAAACGGTACATTGTCATCCACGATTTATTACAATAATAACTGAAGTTTTACATTGGTCATTGCCTTACAAAGGTTCACAGAACCTTAAAACGAAAATAAACACAGCGGAAGCAAAAAGTAAAATAATCGACCCATCAATCTGCCACAGGCAATTGACTGGGGAAACGAGTCCTAAGCATCCGGGAAGAATCCACCGCATCCACACTCGGCACAGAAGTCGTAAACTCCAGCTTGAGCTTCTTCATCCTCTGCTATTATATTTATAGAGCAACAGGTGAGTACAAAAATTGTACTCCGCAAGTCTTGGGAAAGATGCATAGATGCAAGGCTTCACAAAGGAAGGCTATATGGTTCTTTTGCAAAAAATCAGCATTTTATTTAAAATCTACTTAATTACTTCAAAAGCCATTTGATAAACACCTTGTTTTTCATAATCGAAATTAGATAAATAACTTAGTGAAGGTTAAACCACCAACACTATTATTTCAAGGCTATCGCCAACTTCAAAAACCTCAGGTTAAACTACCTGATCTGGTTACACCACCAGATTTAAATCACGAGAGTTACACCACTCCCGAATTTGACAAACCATTTTATTTTGAAATCAAAATCAAACTTCTACCATGTGAATGCATTCCTTGCCCGCCCTTGACCGTGGGCACGGCTATTCGAATAGTTTATTACTCTGCGAGTTTGTACACTTTACCCACAAGAGATAAATTATCTTAATAGTCAACATGCTTCCTTTGGCATGAGACCGGATAAAATATCACAAAGCCTTTCACCTACTCCGGTATAGCTAGATACCACCCGCTAAGGTTTCACCACAACTCGAATCCACAGTGGAGCCCCTCTTGCGCCGTATGAGTACGAAGAAACCCTGTCCCTCACTATGAGTAACCAGTACACCACGGCACTCAATACACCACTGGTGATATCTAAACTACACCTTTATAGGTTAGTTAGCTAGGTCGTACCCATATAGACTTGTGGTTGCACTGTTTTGCTCGGTTTGGACAAACACAAGCGTCGGTCCTTAAGCGACTAGGTGGTTCATTCACAATTCCAAAAATTCTCGTGCTAAGCTGCACCACCAAACCTTCCATCCACCCTTGTCAACTTTTTCCTTTGAAATTCATTTTTACTTTTAAATTAACAGTGGTAACATCCATTACCACTTTTCAAACAAATCATTTAACAATGGTAACATCCATTACCAATGTTCAAACAAATCATTCATCAAAACATTTAGCAAACATGCTACTCATTTGAGCATTATTACATTGATTTGCTACGCTAAGCATTTGCTAGTATTTAAAAATTCAACGGATGTAATTCTAACTCATTATTGAGTCAAAGGGATATCCTAAGTTGACAATGGTACAAAGTAAACAATTTTCAATGGAAGGTATAACAAATTGGGTATTTAACTAAATTTTCTAAATCAAATTATCACTTGATATAACATAAGCATGCAATAATTTAAAATAACTACCTAATCATTTTATAATTCATTTGAGCAAGTTGATCAAAGAAGACTTGCAAAACATAGGATCAAAATGATCAAAGGAGACTTGCCTTCCTGTGCTGGGTAGAAATTTTCGGGCTTGCTCTTGAAGTTCCTCGGACAAATCGGTCTCTACACGTAAATCAAGAAATCCAAATAAATAAAATAAAATAAAAATTCAAAAATGAAACTAAATATACCAATTGAAAGATTAGAATTTTAGATGAATTTAGAAATTTGAATGGATCAATTTGGATTTAAAATGAGCAAGTTATGGTGTTGGAAGTTTGAAATCAGAGAAAATGGAAAAGATAATTTCTGGAATTATCTTTTCATGAAAATGAATTATGACGTCAGCACGGATTTTCTGGGAATTAATTTACAAAAGTAAATTCTAATTATGACGTCAGCAAGGGAATTAAAAATAAATTACAGAGGCTGACATGTGGGGCCAGCCCACGGTGGACCAAGTCCACGGACCCACAAAATTGCTGACATGGCGCATCGAGAGTGACACGTGGCATCGGCGTGGCGATCTTGGCGTGGCATGGGGCGAAGGGTTTGGCCGACGTGCGCGGCGTGGCAAACACGCGTTCGCCACGTGGCTTGACACGTCGGATAGGACCGGCGTGGAGGCCGAGGTGGCGAGCCGACGCGGCGCGTCTTGTCGGCGGAGGTGGATCGGACGGTGGGATTTGAACGCGTGGCTCGATCCCGAGCGTTGGCTCGATCGAATGGCGGCGGTGATGAGGCGGCGAGACGCGGCGTCCGGTGGATGGATGCGCGTGGCGCGGCGCGGCGGCAGGCCGAGGCGGTGCGGGCGTGGGCGGCCGAGATGAGGACGCGCGAGGCGCATCCGAGCCATCGAGGAAATAACGGTGGAGATGGCGCGGTGCGGCGGAGTCCGGCGATCGGCAGCAGCGGTCAGCGCGCCGCGACGAGGCGCCGCGTCGCGAGCGCAGCGTCTTGTGGCGAAGCGCGGCGTGGCGGCGCGACCGAGGAGCGGAGCGGCGTCCATCGGCGGGAGGTCTCACCGGCGGCGGCGAAGCGTTCGGCGGCAGCGGCAAAACACGGCGGCGACAACGCACGCGAAGAGCGGAAGAGAGAGGGAGAGTGCGAAGGGGTGAGAGGGGTGGCCGGGGCTCGTTTTATACACGGCGGAGGAAGAAACCGACGCACGTCCTCGCCGGCGTAAATCGGCGGTTCACCGACGCCGCGGTAAACGGGCGTCTCCTCGGGTGGCGGCGCGCGAACGGCGGCGACGCGCGGCGCTCCGGTTCATTAAAGGCGAAGAAGTAACGGCCGAGGAGGCGAAATGCGAGCTCGGCGGCGGCGCGATAATGGCGGCGATGCGCGAGAGAAGGAACGGTCGCGCGGGGACGAAGGCCTGACAGGTGGGACCCGCTGACAGTGACCTACTCAGACCGACGGTCTCTGACGGGTGGGGCCCGCTTGTCAGCGCAAAAACAAAAAGAAACTCAACCTCGCGCGCGGAGCGGGGCTCGAACGCGCGCCGAGGGAGCGGGGAGGGAAGAGAGCGGCGGTGTAAACCAGTCGGGCGGGGAGGCATTGCCTACCCAATAAGGGTAGGTAATCCCTTTGAGGATTAGCTGCGGGGAAGCCGACGGATGTACGACACGTGGCGCACGGAGAGGGAGGGGAGGCGGGATGGCGCAGACGGCGGGGATCGGTCCGGGCGGAGATGGACGGATGGATGGCTGACAAGTGTCAGCCCGAGGAAGGGTTTTGATATTTAATTTTTTTATATATATATATATTTCAGAAATCAGTAGGAGGCTTTAAAATAGTCAGAAAAATACCAAATAAATTCCAAAAATTGCAGAAAAATTCACATAATTCACTGATAAAGTTTTGAACATATGAAAAATATTTCCAACCTATTTTGATATTAAAATTTTATTTTTAAACAGAACTTTATATTCTGAAAAATCCAAATAAATTGAGATAATTAATTTAAAATTATTTCTTCCAAATAAAGCAAAAATTGGGATGTTACAAACCTACCCCCCTTAGAAGGAATCTCGACCCCGAGATTCGGAAGGACTGGGAAAAAGATCAGGGAACTCTGCTCGAAGATCCTCTTCACGCTCCCAGGTTGCTTCCGATTCTGGATGATTATTCCACTGCACCTTGCAAAATTTGATAGTCTTGTTTCTTGTACAGCGCTCTGCCTCTTCTAAAATCTTGACAGGAAATTCTGGATATGTCAAGTCTTCTTTTAAATCCACCTCTTCTAAAGATATTAATTCTCTCCGTACTCTTAAGCACTTCTTCAATCTGTGATACATGAAATACATCATGTACATCTGACAACTGAGGAGGAAGCTCTAACTGATAAGCGACTTCACCTCTTCTGGCTATAACTAGAAATGGTCCGATATATCTTGGAGCAAGCTTTCCACTGACCTTGAAACGTCGCATCCCTTTTAAAGGTGACACCTTCAAATACACATGATCCTCGTGCGAATTCCAACATTCTGCGACGATTATCGCATAACTCTTTTGTGCAGTGCTGTGCTATCTTCAATCGGTCTCGATAATCGAACTTGCTCTTCACTAGCTTCAAGACATCGGGTCCGAATACTTGACTTTCTCGATCTCGACCAATATAATGGCGTTCGCATTTCGCCATACAAGGCTTCAAGCGGAGACATCTTGATGGGTGATAAGCGTTATTATAGGAAAATTCGCGTAGGGTAAACTTTGATCCCAATCGACTTTATTGGCTAAAGCACACGCTCTTAGCATATCTTCCAATATCTGATTCACTCGTTCATCCGCCATCTGTTTGAGGATGATAAGCGATCTGAAATTTAAATTGGTGCCCAAAACTTCATGAAGTTTCGCCAAAATCTTGAGGTAAATTGAGTTCCTCTATCCGATACGATCTTCTTTGGAACTCCATGCGGGCATACAATTCTTGACATATAGAGCTCGCCAATCTATCTCTGAATAGGTAGTCTTTACTGGTATGAAATGTGCAACCTTTGTTAAGCGATCCACTATAACCTGATTGAATCATACCACGACTTGGTTCTTGGTAATCTGTTATGAAATCCATTCGATTTCCTCCCATTTCCATTCAGTATCTGCAGAGGTTGCAAAAGACCGGCAGTCGTTGGTGCTCTGCTTTAACCCTTTGACATATATCACATAAAGCTACATATTCTGCAATTTCGTTTCATCTTGGTCCACCAATAACTTTCCTTTAGATCTTGGTACATCTTCGTATTTAGGGATGAATGGAATATCTGATTCATGAGCTTCCTTTAGAATTAAATCTTTTATTTCCTTTCTCTCGGTACTAAAATCCTTTTTCCAAACCAAAGAATTCCTTCTTCATCTTACGAGAATCCAGTGCTTTGCCTTTCTTCATGTTATCTTTTATTTCTTTAACATACTCATCTTCTTTCTCGAGTGCCTTGATCGATCTTCTAAAGTGGGTTGGACCTTTAATGTAGACAGAATTCCTTCATTTACCACTCCCAAATTGAGGCGCTGAAATTCTTCACGAAGAGTTGGTGATTGTCTTGAATCAACATATTGCTAACATGGATCTTCCGACTTAAAGCATCCGCCACTACATTGGCCTTTCTGGATGATAGTGTATTCCCACATCATAATCCTTTATCAGTTCAAGCCATCTTCTTTGTCTCAGATTAAGATCGGGTTGAGTGAATATATACTTTAAACTTTTATGATCCGTATATATTTCACACCGATTACTAATTAGATAATGCCTCCACAACTTTAGAGCATGCACTCTGACTAGCTCTAAATCATGAGTGGGGTAATTCTCCTCATGTGGCCTTAACTGCCTTGATGCATAAGCAACAACCTTACCTTCTTGCATTAGTACACATCCAAGACCTTGTTTTGATGCGTCACAATAAACTTCAAAATCTTTTCTAATATCCGTAATCGCAGAACTGGTGCTGAAGTTAACCTCCTCTTTAACTCTTGAAAACTATCCTCACAAGATTTGTTCCATTCAAATTTTCTTTCTTTCTTTAACAACTGAGTTAAAGGTCTGGCAATCTTGGAAAAAGCTTCAATGGATCGACGATAGTAACCAGCTAATCCCAGAAAACTTCTGATCTCGGTTACTGTCTTGGGTGGAGTCAATTTAATACATCCTTAACTTTTCCGGGATCTCTGGATACTCATACGCCAAAATTACGTGTCCCAAAAACTCAATTTCCTTTAACCAAAACGCACACTTGCTAAACTTGGCATATAACTGGTGTTCACGGAGTCTTTGCAATACTATCCTTAGATGATCCTCATGTTCTTTATCGTTTTTCGAATAGATAAGAATGTCATCTATAAATACAACAACAAACTTATCTAAATAATCCATAAATACTTTATTCATCAAATTCATGAAGTATCTGGGGCATTTGTCGATCGAAAGACATCACCGTATACTCATATAGTCCATATCTTGTGGCGTAAAGTCGTCTTTGGTATATCTTACGGTCTAATCTTCAATGGTGATATCGACCGAAGATCAATCTTAGAGAAGACACTTGATCCTTTGAGTTGATCGAACAAATCGTCGATCCGGGTAAGGGATACTTATTCTTTATAGTTACTTCATTTAAAGCTCTATAGTCCACGCACATACGCCGACTACCATCCTTCTTGTTTACCAAAAGTACTGGGCTCCCAAGGTGAAGAACTTGGTCTAATGAAATTTTCTCTTGTAATTCTTGAATCGCCTCTTGACTTCAGCTAAATCATCGGTGACATCCGATAAGGTCTTTTTGATATTGGGCTGTACTGTGCAGTGCATTTATAACAAATTCAATCTCTTGATCTGGTGGCATCTGGCAATTCCTCGGGAAAACATCGTGGTATTCGCAAGCTACTGACACATCCTCCAACTTTTTCCCATTTAAGTTGGTTAACATAATGTTCTTCTTTGAGCGCATAATCGCCTCATGTCTTATCCGAATTCCGTCGAATTGGTAAGACTAATGGCATGATTGGCACAATCTATCATCCTTTATACTTGATCAACCAATCCATACCAAGTATTATATCTATGCCATCGGAGTCTATTATAATAAGGTTCGCTAGGAACTTTACTCCATTTATAATTATGGTTGCACTGGGGCTAACCAATTTAGTCCTCAATTCTTTTCCAGGAAATTGGACTATTATAGGGTTCTTTAGCAAACAAATATTCCAATTATTTCTTTCAGCAAAAGCTTTTGTTACGAATGAATGTGTAGCTCCAGAATCAAATAATATAATTCTTTGGTACTGAATTAACCAGAACTTACCCGAACTACGCCCGGTGCATCTTCCGCCGCTTCTACGGTGACATGATTGATCGCCCTCTGTTGAATGGTGTGGAGTCCGAGGTGTCCGAGGGCTTCCACGCCCTGACCGGTAATTGGAGCTCTTCTTTGGTGTAGGATCCAGGTTGAAGCGGACCGGGGTTACCGCTTGACGCTTCTGTGGGCAACTGCTGGCATAGTGTCCCATATTTTTGCAATTGTAGCATTGCACTCCTGCAGCTACATTTCTATTCTGCTGTTGTTGGGCTGCATTTCCAGTTCTAGGAGTTTGAGGCAAAGGGCGAGGCGCAGAAATGGGTGTCCTTGGATGATTATGCACTGGAGGCCGGTTGTACTGTTGTTGAGTAGGGCGTTGACGGGAACTGCTAGCAAACTGTTGGGCTTGAAACTTCCTTTTCCTAGCATCAAAAAGCTGACGCTGGGCATCTTCTTGTACTAAAGCTTTGTTCACCAGATGTTGAAAAGTAGGGTAGTCATTGGAGACTAACTGAACTTTGAGGTTGGGGTCCATTCCTCCCATGAACCTCCAGATCCTTGCGGCATCGATCGCCACATCTTCCAAAGTGCATATCTTGATAATTGGATAAATTTACTCGGATATGCGGAAACACTAAGGTTTCCTTGTTGTAGTGATGAAACTCCTTCCTCTTCATTTCCATAATACTCATAGGAATATGAGCGATGCGGAAGGCTTCAAAAATTCTTCCCATGCAATATTCTCGGGCATCTTGATGTGCGGCACGATGAGTTATCCCACCAATTAGCAAAGCAACTCCCTTGAGTTGGTGGGCGGCGAAAGAACCTTCTCATGCTCGCACATTGAGCCAAATTGAGTTTCCTTTCTATTTCTTTAATCCAATCATCCGCCTCCAAAGGGTCAGCAGATCTGCAAAGGTCGGAGGTCGGGTTCTCATAAATTCCCAAGTTTAGACTGTGGTGTTGAACTGGTGCTTGCTGAACTTGTTGGACTTGATTTTGGGCCAAAGCTTGAAGTAGTTGCAATCGCATGGCCATCATCTGCTCCATGTTGGGAGCTTGAGTGGCGGAGGTGGAATGTTGTCTTCGGTTGAGCATTAGGGTTACTGACTCTTGCCGGGTTGTTCCTTGTGTTCACCATCCAAACGGTTTCGTGGTTAGCAAAAGGTAAGAGGAACTAGCATAGATAAGAGGTTAGGGGAAACTAAATAACATCCCAAGCCAACACACAAGAAAAACCAGCAACCACTTAGGGAAAACTTTATTGAAATCAAGATAATTTTATGAATGGCTGCACCACAAGTGCACATAGGCTTGGTACAGTCCATCTAACACACCAAAATATAATAAAGCGTTCTAAGAACGTGGACAATTATTTGGGTACTACTGACTCAACTAACTACTCATCCTCCACGATGATGCGCTCCTCCGGATCCTCCTCGGGGTCCTCCTCTGAATCAGATAAGTGTCTCTGTCCACAACCACGGCAGTTGTTCGGCGAACGCGACCGTGATCGACTCTGACTAAAATCGGAAAAACCGGAGCGAGATAGTGGCGTCCTCGGCTAGATCCTCCAATATCAACGTCGGGTGGCGGATCGAGCGTCGCACACTCTTCCTCGCGATAAGCCTAGTGCGAGGTCCCGTGAATCGGGTGGGCAGCAGCGGGGGCTAGTGGAGTCGGTGTAGTGGTAGCGGCTCGAAGACGCTCTACCTGCGCCTCGGCGGCGATCCTAGCGAGCGGCGTCGGCGTGGGCAGCCTCACTCTGCGATGGCTGGGCTCGAAGAGTGTCGGAGTGGTCGAGCTCGGCGTAGCGACCTCCAAGAAGTCCGATCTCTGAGAGCTCGCGTAAGTCATTGGCCGCCAGAGTGCTGCACCTGGTGAGACAAGCGCGGGTCGTCCACCACCAGCTGGAAAAGGTCTGGATGAGTCTGTCCTGCTCTCGTCGTCGGGAAGAAGCAAAAAGGTGACTATCGTAGCTCCTCCTTGTGCCTCCTGCACAACTCCGAGATAGCCAACTGTGCTGCATCCTAGATCGCATCTGAGCAGAAGGTCCGTGGATACTCAATATGACGCTCAACTGGGTCAATCCTCCCGTCTGGAGCGTAAATGAACACCTCCATGCTCCAGGAGTCCATGCTCATCACTCGCGTGTTCCGCCCTCTGAAAATAGGCTGTTGGGTGTACTTCAGATGCTGCATTAGCTGCCGTAGAAGAGTCGCAAAAGCTCCCTCGCTCTCGCCATGAGAATGGTGATCCCACGGGGCTGATGACGAAGAACCTGCCATCTACAAGTTGGAAAAGAGGAGAGATCGATAAAGGTTTTAAATAGTGAAAAGGAGGACAGAAACAAGATACTAAGTAAGAGGAGAGTAGAAGCAAAGAAGCTTATATATTTTTAATATATTCTTTTTAAACATAAGTCCTTAAAACTTCCCAATACCTAGGGTTCGTCCTCTGAGTCAAGATGGCTCGATACCATACGTGAGACCGGAGTAGAAACTTAGGACCTCTGCATTACTGATACTAGTCCCGGATCAAAGCTAGTACACACAGATAACCAGAAAAAAAACGGTACATTGTCATCCACGATTTATTACAATAATAACTGAAGTTTTACATTGGTCATTGCCTTACAAAGGTTCACAGAACCTTAAAACGAAAATAAACACAGCGGAAGCAAAAAGTAAAATAATTGACCCATCAATCTGCCACAGGCAATTGACTGGGGAAACGAGTCCTAAGCATCCGGGAAGAATCCACCGCATCCACACTCGGCACAGAAGTCGTAAACTCCAGCTTGAGCTTCTTCATCCTCTGCTATTATATTTATAGAGCAACAGGTGAGTACAAAAATTGTACTCCGCAAGTCTTGGGAAAGATGCATAGATGCAAGGCTTCACAAAGGAAGGCTATATGGTTCTTTTGCAAAAAATCAGCATTTTATTTAAAATCTACTTAATTACTTCAAAAGCCATTTGATAAACACCTTGTTTTCATAATCGAAATTAGATAAATAACTTAGTGAAGGTTAAACCACCAACACTATTATTTCAGGCTATCGCCAACTTCAAAACCTCGGGTTAAACTACGATCCGTTACACCACAGATTTAAATCACGAGTTACACCACTCCCGAATTTGACAAACCATTTTATTTTGAAATCAAAATCAAACTTCTACCATGTGAATGCATTCCTTGCTCGCCCTTGACCGTGGGCACGGCTATTCGAATAGTTTATTACTCTGCAGAGTTTGTACACTTTACCCACAAGAGATAAATTATCTTAATAGTCAACATGCTTCCTTTGGCATGAGACCAGATAAAATATCACAAAGCCTTTCACCTACTCCGGTATAGCTAGATACCACCCGCTAAGGTTTCACCACAACTCGAATCCACGAGTGGAGCCCCTCTTGCGCCGTATGAGTACAGAAGAAACCCTGTCCCTCACTATGAGTAACGGTACACCACGGCACTCAATACACCACTGGTGATATCTAAACTACACCTTTATAGGTTAGTTAGCTAGGTCGTACCCATATAGACTTGTGGTTGCTTTGTTTTGCTCGGTTTGGACAAACACAAGCGTCGGTCCTTAAACGACTAGGGTGGTTCATTCACAATTCCAAAAATTCTCATGCTAACTGCACCAGCCAAACCTTCCATCCACCCTTGTCAACTTTTCCCTTTGAAATTCATTTTTACTTTTAAATTAACAGTGGTAACATCCATTACCACTTTTCAAACAAATCATTTAACAATGGTAACATCCATTACCAATGTTCAAACAAATCATTCATCAAAACATTTAGCAAACATGCTACTCATTTGAGCATTATTACATTGATTTGCTACGCTAAGCATTTGCTAGTATTTAAAAATTCAACAGATGTAATTCTAACTCATTATTGAGTCAAAGGGATATCCTAAGTTGACAATGGTACAAAGTAAACAATTTTCAATGGAAGGTATAACAAATTGGGTATTTAACTAAATTTTCTAAATCAAATTATCACTTGATATAACATAAGCATGCAATAATTTAAAATAACTACCTAATCATTTTATAATTCATTTGAGCAAGTTGATCAAAGAAGACTTGCAAAACATAGGATCAAAATGATCAAAGGAGACTTGCCTTCCTGTGCTGGGTAGAAATTTTCCGGGGCTTGCTCTTGAAGTTCCTCGGACAAATCGGTCTCTACACGTAAATCAAGAAATCCAAATAAATAAAATAAAATAAAAATTCAAAAAATGAAACTAAATATACCAATTGAAAGATTAGAATTTTAGATGAATTTAGAAATTTGAATGGATCAATTTGGATTTAAAATGAGCAAGTTATGGCTGTTGGAAGTTTGAAATCAGAGAAAATGGAAAAAGATAATTTCTGGAATTATCTTTTCACTGAAAATGAATTATGACGTCAGCACGGATTTTCTGGGAATTAATTTACAAAAGTAAATTCTAATTATGACGTCAGCAAGGGAATTAAAATAAATTACAGAGGTGACATGTGGGGCATCCCACGGTGGACCAAGTCCACGGACCCACAAAATTGCCGACATGGCGCATCGAGAGTGACACGTGGCATGCCGACGTGGCGATCGCCGGCGTGGCATGGGGCGAAGGGTTTACCGGCGTGGCGCCGGCGTGGCAAACACGCGTTCGCCACGTGGCTTGACACGTCGGATAGGACCGACGTGGAGGCCGAGGTGGCGAGCCGACGCGCGCGCGCGCGCGGTATCGGCGGAGGTGGATCGGACGGTGGGATTTGAACGCGTGGCTCGATCCCGAGCGTTGGCTCGAATCGATGAGCGGCGGTGATGAGGCGGCGAGACGCGGCGTCCGGTGGATGGATGCCGCGTGGCGCGACGCGGCGGCGGGCCGAGGCGGTGCGGGCGTGGGCGGCCGAGATGAGGACGCGTGGCGCATCCGAGCCATCGAGGAAATAACGGTGGAGATGGCGCGGTGCGGCGGAGTCCGGCGATCGGCGACGCAGCGTGTCAGCGCGTCGCGACGAGGCGTCGCGACGCGAGCGCGCGCGCGCAGCGGCGCGGGCGGCGCGACCGAGGGAGCGGAGCGGGCGTCCGGCGGCGGAGGTCTCACCGCGGCGGCGAAGACGTTCGCGGCGACGGCAAACACGGCGGCGACAACGCACGCAAGAGCGGAAGAGAGAGGAGAGTGCGGGGGTGAGAGGGGTGGCGGGGCTCGTTTATACACGGCGGAGGAAGAAACCGACGACGTCCTCGCCGGCGAATGCGGCGGTTACCGGCGCCGCGCGTAAACGGCGCTCTCGGGTGAAAACGGCGCGATTAACGGCGGCGACGAGCGACGCCCGGTTCATTAAAGGCGAAGAAGTAACGCCGAGGAGGCGAAATGCGAGCTCGGCGGCGCGCGATAATGGCGGCGGCGCGCGAGAGAAGGAACGGTCGCGCGGGGCGAAGGCTCGCAGTGGGACCACGGCGGTGACCTACTCGGGCCGACGGTCTCGGCGGTGGGGCCGCTTGTCGGCGCAAAAACAAAAGAAACTCAACCTCGCGCGAGCGGGCTCGAACGCGCGCGAGGAGCGGGAGGGAAGAGAGCGGCGGTGTAAACGATCGGGCGGGAGGCATTGCCTACCCAATAAGGGTAGGTAATCCCTTTGAGGATTAGCTGCGAGGAAGCCGACGGATGTACGACACGTGGCGCACGGAGAGGAGGAGGCGGGATGGCGCAGACGGCGGGATCGGTCGGGCGGAGATGGACGGATGGATGGTCGACAAGTGTCAGCCCGAGGAAGGGTTTTGATATTTAATTTTTTTTATATATATATATATTTCAGAAATTAGTAGGAGGCTTTAAAATAGTCAGAAAAATACCAAATAAATTCCAAAAATTGCAGAAAAATTCACATAATTCACTGATAAAGTTTTGAACATATGAAAAATATTTCCAACCTATTTTGATATTAAATTTTTATTTTTAAACAGAACTTTATATTCTGAAAAATCCAAATAAATTGAGATAATTAATTTAAAATTATTTCTTCCAAATAAAGCAAAAATTGGGATGTTACAATAACTCCATGAATGGCTGTACCACAAGTGCACATAGGCATGGTACAGTCCATCTAGCACACCAAAACATAGCATAAAACGTTCTAAAGACGTGGACATTTTATTTGGGTACTACTGACTCAAAAGACTACTAATCCTCTCCAAAGACGCGCTCCTCAGGGTCCTCTTTCGGGTCTTCTTGGCGCTCTCTCATGTGGTGCCTCGAACAATCACACTCAGCCGAGGCACGGGGACGGTTACGACTGGAGGCAGTCGAACGCGAGCGGGAAGGAGAAGGCTTGCGCTTCTTGAGAGTGATGACGGGTGGCGGACTGGGGCGTCGCACCTTCTTGCGTGCTGTGAGCCGAGTGCGGAGTCCCGAGAGTCGAAATGGCGCGCGGTTGGCAGGGGCGGCGGCTGGTGCAGGTGAAGACGGCGTGTAGTCGGGTACAGCTTTGAGACGTCCCAATCTAAACTCGTCGTCGGCCCAAGAAGCTGCGTGCGAAGGGTGTCGGAGTGCTGATAGCTGGAAGTGAGAAGCATCCGGAGTTGTCCAATCTCCTCCTGAGCTCTAGCATAAGTGACTGCCATCACCTGTGTGAGCTGCACCTGGTGCGACAGTCGAGGATCGTCAGCTGGGATGTCAAAGGGATATGGATACCTCTGTCCCGCCTTGGGGTTGATGAAGAAGCAGAAGGGAGACTGATGCACAGCATCCTTGTGCAGATGGCACAACTCATCAATGGCCAGCGTCTTTGCGTCCCGACAGCGTCAAACAATGGATCGAGGTGCTTGATGGGGTATGTGTGGGAGTTGAATTCCTCTTCCGTGCATACAGAGAATACCTCCATCGCCCAAGAGTCTCGATCCAGATCCTCGTCTTCCGTCCTCTGAAAATGGGCGGCCGACGGTACTCAAGCACCGCATCACCGCCGGAGAAGGCTAGCGAATGCTCCAAGCATCCTCTCCATGTGAGTAGTAGTCCCACGGGGCAGCGGAGGATGAACCAGCCATCTACAAAGTTGAGTAAAAGAAAAGATTAGTAAAAGTTTTTAACAAATGGAGTTGGAGACAAGAACGAGATTCTAGGTAGGAAGAGAGTAGAAGCAAAGAAGCTTATACATTTTTAATATACTCTTTTTATAAATATAAATCCTTATGGTTTGCCATTCTTAATCTAGGTCACGTTCTACAGTCAAATTGGCTCTGATACCATCTCTGTCGGGTTCGGATTTCCAAACTGGACCCTCGTGTATTCTGACACTAGTCCCGGATCAAAGCTAGTGCACACAGATTAAATGTAATGGAAAACATCACCATCAACGATTTATTACAATAATCAAGTGTACGACCACGTGTCTCATTATTACAATAGAGGTTTAAGACCTGCACACAAGAAATAAAGCGGAAGCAAAGATAACTCGAGGACGACCCATCAATTCGCCACAGGCAATTGACTGGGGAAGCGCGACCTAGTCCTCCGGGAAGAATCCATCATAGCCACAAGCGAAGCAGTAGTCGTAGTCACCGTCTTGAGCTTCAACTTCCTCTGAGATTTATTTTTGAGTGTAGCATATGAGTACATAAAGTACTCCGCAAGTCTTGGGAAAAATGCATAGATGCAAGGCTTGACAAAGGAAGGCTATATGGTTCTTTTGCACAAAGCAATATTTTAGATTCAATTACTACTAATTATTTTCGAAGGCATCAATTTAATAAAGTAAATGATTTTAACAGAACTAACAATTATTCTCTAGTGAAGGCTCTATCCACCAACACTAGCTTAATCATTTCCAACTGAACAAGTTAATATTGCGGGCTACATCCACCCTCTCTGGCTCCAACCGCTAGGATTCCCTTCCGAGAGTTCCCTCCACTCTCGGAATACAAAACCTTTGATTTTAAAACAAAAACCAGAAATCTACCATGTGAATGCATTCCTTGCCAGCCCTTGACCGTGGGCACGGCTATTCGAATAGTTTGATACTCTGCAGAGGTTGTACAACTTTACCCACAAGAGATAAATTATCCTAAAAGTTAACACACTTCCTTTGGCATGAGACCCAGATAAAATATCACAAAGCCTTTACCTTACTCTAATCTAGCTAGATACCACCCACGAGGTTTCACCGCAGTAGGCTAACCGCCCAACCGAAGCCCCTCTTGCGCCATATGAGTCTGATAAATCCCTGTCCCTCACTATGAATAACGGTCCATCCACGGCACCCACTTTCCATCTGGTGGCACCTAAACTAGACTATCATAAGTTAGTCACTAGGTCGTACCCATATAGACTTGTGGTTGTACGGTTAATGCTCAGTCTGGACAAACACAAGCGTCGGTCCTTAATTGACTAGGGTGGAACATACACTTTACAAGATCTCGTGCTTCCTGCACCAATCCAAACCAACCATCCACCCTAATCTAAACTAATTTCCACATTTCATTTTATTTTAAAAGAACAGTGGCAACTCCAATTACCACTAAATTTGTAAACACAAGGGTATTACAATAAATCATAATTTTCCATTTTCAAGATTTCAAGAATATTACATAGCATGACTGAGCATTAAACTACCATTCTAATATCCACAAATAATTATGATACTCTCATTATTGAGACAAAGGAATTTCTAGGGTTACAGAGGTACAAGGCATTCAAATTCAAGTGAGGGCATAACAAGGTTGGATATAACTAATGCCTTAAGATTTGAACTAATATTTTATATAAATAGCAATGCACATAATTTAAAATAATTAAAACATTTCAAAATCATAGGTTCAAGATGATCAAAGGAGACTTGCCTTCTTGCAGGGTTTCTGGGTCTTCTTGCTGCTGTGAAGAGGGATCGTCGACAACGTTGGAATCTACGCGAGAAAAGACGAAGCAAACAAAGCAAATAAATAAAAACAAAATTCAAATAAAATCCAAAAATTCAACAGAAGCCATAGTTGGATAGATTATGATTTTAGATGAATTTAGAAATTTGAATGGCTGGATTTGGAGTTAAAATGAGATAGTTATGCTAGTTTGAAAATCTCAGATTTGAATAAATCCAGAAATTAGGAAATTTCTGACAGGTGGGGCCCATTGGAATATTAGATTTTAATTTGTATTTTTATTCTGAGAGACTGACAGGTGGGGCCCACTGTACAGTAACTACTGGCGGTCACTGACATGTGGGACCCACTGGACAGTGAGCCCACTGACTCAACCTTTGACACGTGGGACCCACTGGACTCCGGGCCCACTTGTCGAGACCAAAGACAGAGGGTGGGGCCCAGCGCGTGGTGGCCGCAGATCGCGCCAGCGACAGGTGGGGCCCACTTGTCGGCGCGGATTTTAAAGAATGGTTCGACCTCGGCGTGCGGGCCGGGGCTCGAACGCGCCGAGGAACCGAGGGGAGGGAAGAGCGAGCGGTGATAGCCAAGTGAGCAGGGAGGCATTGCCTACCCTAATGGGTAGGTAACCCTCTTGAGGGATACTGCGGGAGGGCCGGCGGAGATGGTCTGAGGCGAGGTTGCCGCGGCGAGGAAGGTCGGAGGGTGCGACGGCGGTGCGTGGTGCAATCCTTGAGCGGAGGGTTCGGTTGGAGGGTCGGCGAGTGCGGCGACGAGCGGAGAAGGCCGCGGCGAGGGGGTGGCGGAGCGCTCGGGTCCTCGGCGACGCAGCGCTCGGCGGCGGGAGGCGGCCGAGGTGTCGAGGAGGATCGCACGGACGAGAGGAGCTCGAGGCGGCGGCGGCGGGCTCGGGGATGACCAAGGCGCGCGAAGGCTCGCCGGAGTTGGGCGGAGCTTCGGGAGAGAGAGCGCACGGTCTTTGGGGTGCTCTGAGGCTCGGGGAGGAGGTGGAGAGCTCGGGAGGTGGTGCGGGAGGAGGCGGCGGCGGGGCTTTATAGGGTGGAGGAGGGGACACTGGCGCGGCAATTCCTCGCCGGTGGGTCGGCCGAAAAAAGGAATGAAAGGGGGAGAAACGGGAAAGAGGGGGCGCCGATGGAAGGGAAGCACGGAAGATCGGGGATTCGGTCGCGGTGGCGTCCAGGGCTTCCAAAACCGGGGAGAAGGCGGAGGGAAAGGCCGGATTCAGCTCGGGTACGGTCGGCCGGCGAAAAAGGAAGGAGGGGAGGAAGAAAGGAAGGAGGCGGCTCCGCGGGGAGGACGGGCCTGACAGGCGGGACCGGGTGGCAGCGGGAGCGAGAGCGCGCGCGGCTGACGGGCGGGGCCCGCAGGTCAGCGAGGTGAGGGAGGAAGTGAGCGGGCGGTGGATGGCCCGCGGAGACTCGGCTCATCGAGCCGTCCACGCGTCGGGCGCGAGGGGAAGGCGGGGCCGCCGCCGACGGCCGCCCGCTACACGAGGAAGAGGAGGTGCGGCTGGATCGCCGGCGGCGGCGTGGCGGATCTGGGCCGCCCACGCGTCGGCCGGAGGGGCAGGAGGAATTTTTATTTTCCAAATTCGATTTAGATTTTCAGAAAAGGCTAGAAAATTATTTAGGCCTTAGAAAAATATGAAAATATCTCCAAAAATTCCAGAAAAATTCACAGAAGTTTCTGGACATATTTTGGATTAAACAAAATTATTTCCAACTACTGTTGATATTTAATTTTCATATTTTAAATTACTTTCTAAATTTTAGAAATAGGTTTTAAACTCCAGAAAATTCAGAAAAGCCAAATAAAATCCAATTAGCTTAAAATAATTAATTTAAATTTAAAATTTTCAAAAAGCCAAATTTTGGGATGTTACAGAGATGATCTCACAACATGAAGGAGTAAGCAAATAGTAGACGTTTTGGCAAGACACCCAGAGTACACACATCCCCTGACATCAAACCCTAGAAAGACAAGAACAGAGTATATGCATTGAGCTCATTTCTTGGGGAGAGACCAGCAGATAAGGTGATTACTTTCAGGAATGTGATAGCCAAATGGCCTTGAGACTATTCCTAGTTCAAAGCATCACATTATGCAGCTACTGGAACAAGATTCAAACCAAAGAGCTCATGAACAAAAAGAACAGCAGACAAAACAGAAAGGAAGAATTCAGTCCATCTCAAATAAAAAGCATCTCAGATTGATACAAAGAGATGAATGATTACATAGGAGTTCTCTTACACCCATCTCACTACATCCCCATATGCAATTGGGGAGAAAAGTCACTCATCTCACTACATGGTTCACACACACACAAACACTGAGAATACACTCCAGAATACACTGCTTCCCCTTGCTTGCACATGCCTGCCCCTCACATCATCTATATGGAGGGAGCTCACATCAAAGGAGCAAATCAAGAAGTGGCAGCCTCTTCCCACTCACAAACCTCACACCCACATGAGGCAAAAGTCAAAGCTCAGGAAAATGGAGGGAAACAGCCATTCCACTCCAAACCCTAACCTCTCTACTGCCAACCACTAACGGGTCTCCAACCCGTTATCCTCAACTAAATCCGCTTCCGTTTTGTAGCCTTGCGCATTTTACCAAAATTCCCCTGCTGCACCTTGCCGAAAGCTTCCTATCGTCGCACAACCGCACCCGGCATCCTGACCGTCTGGACATCAGCTCCTCCCTGAGCCTAGTCCTGATCCACCTCGCCATCGCCCGTCGTGTCTTCCTGACTCCAACCGACTGGACCTCCGACTCCACCTGAGTCTAGTCCTAGCCTGTTCCGTCGCACACGATCGCACTCCGCATCCTGACCGTTTGGACATCAGCTCCTCCCTAAGCCTAGTCCTGGTCCCCATTGCTGTTGCCCATCGTGCCCACCAACGGTAGCTCCAGCTCTGGTTTCTCGTCTCCCGGCTCGTAACCACCTCAGCAGCCTCGATCATCTTCGGCATCTCCGACTGTCTGGACCTCAACACCTCCTATGCCTAGTCCCGGTCCTCCCACGCCTCACCATGACCTAGCTCCGAAGTCCTGCAGCCACACAGACAAGCAAACCGTCACATAGCACTGCACGAAACAGCATAGTCAATAATAGCATTAGAGAAAGGTACTCAACCCTGGAATACCCAAAACAAACTCGAACTCTCTAACACAAGCGTCAATTACTCATCACAAACATGGGGATACCTCCACATGGTCTCTCAATCTCCTCCTTGATGAGTATATTGACAAACACAGAAAAAGCACATAAAGTTGAGTTTGTTTAAAATGAAAAAAGAGTCACACATGGTCTAAAAGAAATGCAAAGACTCAAGACCATTTTGACAGAAGGAGCAAAAGAAAGAGCAAGTTTTCCTCAAAAGCTCCCAGTTTTCCTTGAAATGGCTTTTTCTCCAATATTCTCCCCCTTTTGGCAATAAAATCACCAATATGCTTGGAGGAAAATAAATCATGATATGGATGAAATGGGTAAATTTTATTCATGCTAAGCAATTAGAGCCATGAATATTATCCAAAATGACCTTTTTGAGTATTACACCAAGCCATAACGCATATGAATGCTGTCAAGATCATGACAATATATGCATAATCAAGCCAAGCCACATAAGTAACAATCTGAATAGTAGATGAATTTCTTAGTATGTCAAGCCATTCAAGAGTATAGTCTAGTTAAAGGTATCCAAGGATGATGCAAGCCATGTCAATAATCTAAGTGGAACCAAGAAGCTAGAATGGAGACAATTTAGAGTGCTACAAGTTCAAGAATGAATCATTTGTTCAGGTACTTGGTTCTTTTTGTAGTTAAGCAAATTTAGCACAATGGACATGTTTTCCTTTGAAACTCATGGTCGTTTCCAACAAAAATTTTAGTCATGTGCTAGATCTCAAGCCTTATGCGACCACTCCAAGCAAGAAGCTTAAGGAGATGATCTTGGTCAACCAAAACTCCCCCTGAGTTCATGCCTAGTGCAATGGCAAGCAGTCTCATGAGAAAGAATTGGTGAGATCAGTTCTTTCGCACAAAAGAGATGTTTTAGCTTTCTTAAAAAGTTGTACTAACTCATGCTTCATCAAGAAACTAGTATAGCTCAATCTAAAGCTCAATATAGATTCAAGACTCAACTCAGCCTATTTGACATGGCATGAATCATAAAAGGCTTGACATGTCTCAATTCAAGTTTGTTCAATGTTAATCAACCTATCAATGGCAAAGGCTTGACGATACATATAAAGTCATGATAAATCTAGCAAGTAAGCACAGATCATGGCAAGATGTATTATAAACATGTCATAAAAAGATAATAGTTAAGGCTCCATGTAATTATATTACAATGCAGAATGCTGAAATGAAATGAAAATCTAGCTCCCCCTCAACATGTAATACACTTTTAGTTCAAGTGGAGTTATGTCAGTATTAAGATCCAGAAGCTCCCAAATGAACCCCTGAACCAAATCAATAAAATGAGAAGCTGGGAAGGAAAACAGAAAAGGCAGTCCTTAAAGCATAGACAAGATGTAGAGGATACTGTGGCTCATACTGACTCTTATCTACCCCATATGACACTAGGACTATCAGCTGGTCTTCTAACTCACTAAGGAGCAAACACGTTCCCTGTCTACCCAAAGGTGGCCCAACCCTTGCTAGAACCTATAAGAAGTGAGTGAGCTCAACCTAATGAGAAAAGAGACAGTTAATAAGCAGCATCCTAAAACCACAAGATGAGAGGAAGAAATCTAAGCAGCTAGAAAAAAGAACTACTCTAATCTATGCTAGGAGGACTAACCCAAATGCACTCGCATGCAATGCAACAAAGAGAGAGACAGAAGCATATAAACAAGATAAAGCATAAAGCACAAAGCTCCCCTTACTACAGTCCATAAGGATAGACCACCCCAAGCTCTCCCCACAGACCTGAAAACCTAGTGCTATCCAAAGGCTTGGTAAATATATCAGCCAACTGGTGGTCACTCTCCACAAACTGGAGCACTATATCACCCTTCTCCACAAGGTCTCTAAGGAAGTGATATCTGATATCAATGTGCTTGGTCCGAGAGTGCTGCACTGGGTTTTTAGCAATGTTAATAGCAGAAGTGTTATCACAAAGGAGTGGAACACTGTCTATAACTAACCCAAAGTCCTGTGGTCGAAGCCATCCAAAGTATCTGGCTGCAGCAACTGGCAGCAGCAACATACTCGGCCTCTGCGGTGGACTATGCAACATCGAACTGCTTCCTAGAAGACCAAGAGACAAGAGTAGTGCCAATGAATTGGCAAGCACCAGAAGTGCTCTTCTTATCTATCCTACAGCCAGCAAAGTCTGCGTCCGAGTAGGCTCTAAGGGAAAGACAGGATAAGGAAGAGTACCAGATACCATAGTCAATGGTAGCTCGAAGGTACCGAAGGATGCACTTCACCGCCTGAGAACAAGAGAAGAGCCACCAAAGGATACGCGAGAAGCCGAGTAACCTAGAAAAATACCATCACAAGATCGTGAATCAAACTTATCTAGGTTCCCAGACTTCAGAATAAAACACTTGCTACCAAATACACGAAAATACAAGACACTGGGCTTTCGCCCATATCTCAACTCATAAGAAGTGCAGTGCAAGTGTGCCCTGAGAAAAACTCTATTGGAAACATGGCATGCGGTGGCTATCGCCTCAGCCCAAAACTTCCTCGGTGTAGAGTACTCATCGAGCATCATCCTGGCCATCTCGACCAAGGTACGGTTCTTCCTCTCCACGACGCCATTTTGCTGGGGGACGTATGGAGAAGAGAACTAGTGCTCTACACCTATCTCATCGCAAAACCTCTCAAAGTAGGAATTCTTGAACTCCGTGCCATTGTCACTGCGGATCGCTCGTAAGGCACCCAGGAGCTCAACAGAAAGCCTACTAAAAAGACCCCAAAAATGGGTACATGTCTCATCCTTCGAGGCTAAGAAAAACAACCAAGAGTACCACGAGATGTCATCGACCACGACAAAAACATACCACTTCCCTCCTGTTGACTGCACTCGAGCTGGGCCAACTGTGTCCATGTGGAGCAGCTGTCCTGGTGCATCGGTCATAGTCACTGTGACCGGAGGATGAGAAGTGGCAACCATCTTACCGTGCCGGCAAGGAGCACAAACTAGATCTTTGACCATCTTGAGTTTAGGCAGACCACAAATGAGATCGTGACTGCTAACACGAGTCAAATGGTCAAATCTAATATGACCAAGTCTCCTATGCCAGAAAGTGAGGTCACGGGACTCAGAAGCAACTAAACACCTGAGAGGATCACCAGAAGACTCAACAAAATCAGCACGAAAGATCCTCCCATACCTGGAAATCCCGCAAACCATACTCCCCAAAGAATCAAGAATTTTTCAAGCATTTTTCTTAAAGCTCACCTCGAAACCATCATCGGTAAGCTGGGAAACTGAGAGCAAATTGTACTACAGCTTACTCACTAAAGCAACATCTTTTAAAACAAATGAATCATTAACACGCACAGTACCTTTCGCGATAACGCACCCAGATGAATCGTCTCCAAAGGTGATAGTCTCATCACCTGGAGCTCGGGCTAGGGAAGAGAACCAATGAGAATCTCCAGTCATGTGTTGAGAATACCCGGAGTCCACAAGCCAAACCTCTCCCTTCCCTGCCCGGCGAACCTGAGTCAACAAGAGAGAGATGGCTCAGTACTGGGATAAATAAAAGTGATTTTGACACCCAATACTGAGTCACACGATGAGCAGAAGAAGTAGTCACGCACGATTGACCTCTAGCTACCCTACGCTCTCCGTCGCTCAGAAAGCCAGAAGGTCTATGAGTAGACCTGAAGCTGTTGTTGGGCTTGACTGCTATGGAGGAGCGAGTCAAGGTACCAACAACATGCTGATCTCGCCGCGGGTAGGCATATCGATGGGGGAAACGAGACCTACCCTCAGAACGGCGGATATCACGACCTGAGGCAAATCGAGGATGAAAACCAGAAAACTCAGAAAAACCAAGTCCTCGATGCTGCCCAAACACGTCAAGCTGACGAACCCTAGACCTCGTGTTGGTCTTAGGTGCAATCAAGGTCTGGGGCTGACCCTGAATACGCTTAAGAGCCTGAACACGGTCTCTCCACGCGATCTTGGTGCGCTTGAAGCATCTCTCGATAAAGTGTCCATCCTTCTGACAGAAGCTACAATGATACTTCACCTTCTAAGAGGTAGAAGTAGCATGATGGGGCTTCGCCTTCTAAGAGGTCAAAGCGACAGGTGTTACCACCTTACTGTTAGAGATCCCTTGGACAAAGCCCGCAGATTTGAACTCAACTTTCTTGGTTCTGGGCTTGACCTCGATCACACCTGCTGCTATGGGTCTGAGAACAGCAGGTGGATGCTAGACCTTGATTGAATTTGCAAATCTTGAACTGGTCTAGAATAAGATTCAGCTTCTTCTTGCCTCCAACAAACCTCTCAAGAGTGTTCATAAGATACTAACACTCCTGAAAGAGGGAGGTGCAAGAAGAGCACGGGGAAGAAGAGACAGCAAAAGGTAAGGGAGAAGAGGAAGAACCAACAGCAGAAGAACGAATGGCATATGCACGCACAGCCGCCTCAACATTGAGGTCTTCACAAGGAACAGGAGGGACAGTCCTACTGCTAGCCATTTGGTTCTCATCGCTAAGCGTCTCTACCATACCCTTGGGCTTCTCCCCCACAACAGCGCACACATCACAAGCAGATGGTGACTTCTCTAGAAGGTCCTTAGTTAGCTTCACACATTTATCATCCAATGCAATCAACTCAGATTTTAGTTTTTCACAGTTATTACATGGTGAGCTAACAGGGTCCTTAGAAGCATATTGAGCCATTTTCTTATTATAATCAACTACTTCTTGAAATTGCATAGAAACAGATTCAAGTTCAGCAGTTAATTTAGGACAGTTCATACATGAAGCAATAGGCTCAAGCAAAGAAGCATGCAATTCAGTAGTTTTGTGATCTGCCTTCTTTCAGTTCATTTTCAGATTATTACAACTTTCACATGTCTCAGGCAGATCAAGAAGCATAGTGTAAAGTCCTCTAAAAGCATTGTCCTTATCCTCATATGAGGTGCAAGAAATAGTCTCAACAATAGTCGATGAAAGAACAGCAATCCTACTCATCTCTAATTCAGCTAAAAGACTAACATTCTCCACCTTAAGCAAATCTAGCTAACAAGCCGCACTATCATGAGAGGTGCTTAACTCTCCATATCACCAAGCAAAGAGGAGCATACATCACTATTGTGGTTACAGACCAAACAGAGAGAGTATGGTAGTGGAGAGTTAGGTGAGCAATGGCTTAGGGTTTCCCCTGTGGCCTGTACCGTATATATATCCACCTTGGGAGTGTTTTTACAGTAATGCCTTTACATCTGTACATCCCCTTCAGGGGCACTTTCGTCATTACACATGTCCCATTTCGGGCCTTATAATCTCCTAACAGGCCTGCTGGGCTTAGGTGGGGGCCATCCCTACAACAGGAGCCTCTCATAGTGAAGGGCTTCATGGGCCGAAGCCATGTTGCTGAGTCCTTTGGCCCCCTCCGTCCCTGCAGCCTGTGAGCTCCTTTAATGGTTGGCGAAGCCTTATTTGCTGGTGTTTTACTAGACCCACCGCGGGAATGCAACGCTGGATGTGCTGGCGAGGCTGCCTCCCCCGCGGGGCCCGTCGGTGGCAGGGTCGAACCTGAAGCCGGCAGAGGTAGGTGAAGCGGGTCCCGAAGTCGTCGCGCGAGCGCCAAGTGACAGCGGACTCCGACGTTGAGCACCCTCGATGGTAAATGACTGCCGTCCTGCCTGGCGAGACCTGGTTGACGTGGCGCGAGACTTGAGGCGCCATGGCCATACTGTGTTGCGACGTTCCTTCTTTTGCCAGTCCACGTGGTGAAACATGCTTGGCGCGACGCAGGGCTTGAAGCGCCATGGCCATACGATGCTGCGACGCTCCTTCACCGGTTGAGCTTTCCTCCCACCGGTTGGGCTCCCTCACTGATCAGGTATATATATTCTGCTGGTGCTGTGTTGTACCTGCATTGTACAGTCGGATAGGTGGCCTCCTGCTCGCGCTCCGTGTTCCCGTACGAAAATGGCAAGGTTTGACCTATTCTCATAGATAGATATGCTTGAGTTCATCTGCATCCTCTGATTGCGCCAACCAGCGTTACCATCAGGGAATGTTGATGTACTGAAGCTTATCTATTTATGAGAACAACTCAAAACCTGCCGTAAATCAGCCTTCGTGTTCCCGAATTACGGGTAACCCAGGCGACTGGATCCCCGCCGGTTTAGGCTGTGAGGTTGCAGCATGGACTCTGAAGCCGAGGTGGTCGCCTGCGCTGCTCTGCGGGTTCGATCAGAGCTAAACACAGGGTCTTCGTGCGGGCTAGGGGTCGAAAGGCCAAGCTGCACCCCACAGCTTAAGGGTGGTAGTTGGGTGCATTGTGCGTAGACCGGCATTTGCTCGCCTTCACCCTCTGCTTCACTCAGAACGTCCCGCCGAGGGAAAGCCAGACCTCTGACGCGTGGGGCTGAGTCAGGGCCCGGCTGGATCCCAGAAATGTCGGCCAAACTGGGCGTTCGCGCGGAAGTACCAGGGGTGGGGCAAGCTTCGGCCTTGTCACGCAGATCTGCGGCGTCGAGGCGAGGTACTTCGCCGTGAAAGGGAGGCCGGGAGTGACACCAGAGCCTTGTTGCCGAGGCAAAGCTCCCGTTGAGGTTGCCGTCGAGGTTGCTTGGCCCGTGGCGGCTTGCTGTTATACCCTGGTGCAGGGCCGAGGCATGGTTTGTCACCCAGACGGGCCAGGGCGGAGGCTTCACCGCGATTGCTGCTGGGGTTGGTTGGTTCTTGCCTTAGTGGAGGCAGACCCCGTGCCCCAGATTCCCCTAGGCGTAGGGTGGTTGTGGCTCCGCGGTCCGGTAGTGCGCTTTAATGACTCCTGGAATCACGCCGACCTCTGAGCTGTCAGGCTGCTGCAGCTGTGCGTGTTGTCCCATCGGGGTTGTACACGCGGCGGGTTGTGATTGGCGTGCCGTGCGCCGTCCGACGGATTTGCATCTGCGCTTGTTTGGTTGCCGGCATTTGCGCTCCTTGGTCGTGGGGAACGAATATCGAAGCTCGTTGTAGGAGACCGACCGCGCCCCTCAGTTATGGGAGCACGGGGGTTGGGCCTTCGTTGTAAAGGAATGCGCGTAGGCTACGAAAGCAGAAAACAAAACTTTTCTACCGCGCACACAAGGACATCATGCTTAAGGAGGGATCATGGATTGTTACCACTAGACGCGTAGCGCAGCGGAAGAAGAGTTGGAGAAGCCGATCCAACCCCGCGCGTCGAGGTAGTAGTGGAAGTAGCCGATCGTCCCGAGCGGATCGTCTCCTCCACGCGATCAACCACAAAGACGAGCAGATCTAATCAGAGGTTGTTGATGCCGATCAACGCCGCAACGAGCAGCGCCTCCACCGGTATCCACACGCCCGGGCCGGGCGCCGATCGCGAGTGTACAAAGACTCGCGAGCGGCTAGGGTTTGGCTCGGAGGTGGCGGCTAGGGTTTTGCTCGGGAGGAACAGCGTGTACCCCTCGGCCCCTCGCCTCCATATATATAGACCTCCTCACTTGGGCCTCGTGGACCGAGGCCCAATAGGAGTCTATCCGGATCTCTATCTCGAATTGAGCCCACATTCGAATCACATTGAATTAGTGTTCCAACCCGTTAAGTGTGCGACCCAGAGGTTCACGTATATTTGGTCGCGACTGAAACGCCTTTCCGGTCACCCGTTAATAGCGGCCTCTAGCAAGACATATTAACCCCAAAGTATATGTAAAGATCATATCACTGAACTCGTAATGTTCTCATGTACTAATCCCTTTGCCTCACGATATAGATTAAGCTCAAGGCGAGACCTGTGTCATCCTCTTAATAGCTCAATCACTCTCTCGATTCCGTGATGGATTATAAACTCGTGATTGACTCCTCAATCACCTTGGCATGGCCATGCACTTTCATAATCCATTACATCGAGGGGCCCAGAGATATCTCTCCCATAAGGAGGGGCAAATTCTATCTTGATCATTCACATCCCACTACATGTTTCATGGCAAACCCAAAGACTACTTTTATGACTACCCAGTTATGGAGTAGTGTTTAGTAGTCCCAAAATAAGCTACTACACATGTTGGGAACCATGATGATCTCAAGTCTAAGGATTCTACATAAACACTACTTGAGACCAACTGATGACACATGGAATCTCTGCAGTGTCTCATGTCGGGTCTATCCAACATATGTTCACTAACACATGTCCATATTATTGATTTGGTATCACCATACCATGATCCATGAGACATGATCATCAATCAATACATATGCTGATCTTTGAATCATATTTGTTCCTCATATGATATATGATCAGGGATCATTTAGAAATAGCAACATTTTAGCATTAAGAGTCTCATGAATAAGTCACATACTCATTGATCAATAATGATAATGTCTATTTCAAGGAACAAAGTAATGCATCATAAACATAGTATGTGATATATATAACATCTCCATGTTGCCTCTAGGGCATATCACTAACACGTTGGCAGTGGTCGGAGGGTTGCGCGGACTTTGGAGTCGCAGTGGCTTCCGACATCTTCACGACGTCCCGGTGAGGTGTCCCTTCGTGGGAACAGAGCCGAAGTCGGAGCCAGGGCCTCACTGCTGGGGCGGAGACCCCATCGAAATTGTTGCGGTTGATTGGTCTCGAGAATTGCACCGACATGCGCCAGGGACTGCACCGCGTCGCATGACCTGCATTTACGCCTTGTGGGGGCCGACACGCGGCGGGACGCTGTTGGCGCGTCGTGTGCTGAGACTCGCGTGGGCGGTCGTGACGCTTCGGCTCCAGTCGTGGGGAGGCCTGTGGTTCGTCTTCCACCGGTTACGCTTACTGGCAGTGCGGGAGGCGAGGGGTCTTTAAATACCCCCGTGGTACCACGTCTGCACCTCCTCCACACGCTGTCTGATTGCCCTTGTCGTCTCCTGCTCTTCTTTGATTTTCTTGCCACCGCACTTCCATTCCGCTGTCGTCTAGCTCCCGGATAACGATGGCACCCGGCGGCGAGTGTGCTCAAAAGGTCGGCAAATACGCCATCTGCCGGCGGTCCTCGCCGCTTGAGGTGGAGTACACGCTCAAGGGGCGTGACCTGGCGGCGGCAGACAAGTGGTGGGTGGCGACGGAGAGGAAGGAGGGCCCTTACTCCAGCGCCTTGGGTTCGACGCTCGTGACGGAGGAGACGATCCGTACACTGCTGCATGAGGGGAAGCTGTCGGACCGCCAGGTGGTGCGCTTTGTTTTCGTCGCCTACTTTGAAGCCGGGCTTCGCATCCCGGCCGCGATGGTCGTTGGTGATGTGCTGCGGACCTTCAGGCTAGTGCTGGCGCAGCTGACTCCGAACGCACTGGCTCGCCTTGCTGTGTACAGCTGGGCCTTGCGCTCGGAGGCGTGCTGCCCAACGCCTCGATGTTCGCCTATCTGCATGATGCACGGTGCCAGCCAAAGGAGCAAAAGGACAGGACACAGTCGAACTTCGGCAGCGTCAACTTTATTCTGCGGTCGCCGTGCGGGAAGCTCTTCCCCGCGAACTCAACTCGAGCGAAGTGGGAGTCTGGCTAGACAAGACGGAGGTTCTACCACCGTGTGGAGAGCGGTAGCGGCCTCGAGTGTACGGGCCAGCCGATGGCGTTCAATACCACGCCCAGCATAACGCTCAACCCCGAGGACAAGTGAAGGGCACGAAGACTCGTGGGGGTCACCGCCCGCTTCAACATGCGCGACCTCGCCGGGGAGTACATTATGTACGGCGTAGCACCGCTTGCCCATGAGTGGAGCCTCACTGCCGGGAAACTCTGGGATGACAACGTTCGCCCGTTCATTTGCTCGCTACCAGCACCCTCCGGCCTTCGTAAGTTTGACCATGTCCTTTCCATTTGTGTTCGCTGCGTTGCATTTAACCATTCTTCTTGTCTCGCCTAGGAATGCGCTTGAAGGACGCGGAACGCGCGGCAAGCATGTTCCTTGGGCCATATACGGCCAGGGAGCACGAGCAGCGTACGGCTGCAACCGTGGAGGCGGGGCTAGGGTGGATAAACCGTGTGTGCGAGGCCCTGGGTGTTCGCGTGCCGGAATGTGCCTCTCCGGCCCTGAGCCAACCGCGACGTTAAGATGACGGCGCCCAAGGAAAAAAGGCACCGTCTCACAGGATGACTCGGACTTCTGTGGCCGCGGCTGGTGCGGCAGCTGCCGTTGCCCCCATCGACGCGGCGGGTGCAGAGTCTTATTCAGCGAAGTACGCTGACTCAGACTTGGAGACGGGTGCGAATGATGGGGGCAAAAGGTCTTCGAGCGGTGCCAGGGATCGGGAGTGTGCCATGGACGACCGGGAGGGCGAAGTCCTGCCGACCGCGGCGGTTGCCGAGGTGGAGCCACCGTCTGCTGGTGGCACCGGAGTGAAGTCGTCGCCTATGGCGGTGACAGTGTCAGAGCTTCCCCTCGCGGAGGCCGGTGGAACAAGGTCTCCGCCAACAATGGCGGCCGAGACGGAGGTGCCTCCCGTGGAGGTTACCGAGGCGGGGCCCTCACCTTCTCCTCCCACGGCGAAGTGACCATGCTTGCGATCTCCCCTTCATCGGACTTCGAGGGGTGGGGCGGCGGCGTTGGCCGTCACGAGACTCCCGCCCCGTGGCCGACTCCGTCTGGGGGTACTGGCGCCCCTGTTAACCCACCTGCAGCTGGGGGGATGCCCCGGCGAAGTTAGCCGTCAGCCACCGAATGTATTGTCACATCCCAAAAATTCGCTTTCTGAAAAATTTAATTTTAAATTAATTATTTTAATGTATTTGAATCTTATTTGGATTTATCTGGATTTAATTTCAAATTTTAAAACAAGTAAATGTATTTAAATTATTTTATTAAAGCCAAAAAGGGTTTATTTTATTTTTCCTAGCCTTTCTTAAATTTTTAAATATTATTTGAGATTTTTTTGAAATTTTAAAATCAATTTTCAAAGCTAAAAAGTATTTTATAAAATTATTAAATTCCAATCTGAAATTAAAATTATTTTTAATAAGTCTAAAATGCTTCCAGGAATATTATATAATTTTTCTGGAATTTTTAGACATTAAATATTGTTTTTTCCAAACGTTTATAAGGTTTCTAGTATTTGCTGAAATTTATTCCGAAAATAAAAATCAAATTATTCCTAGGCCGCCATGTGTCGCTCTCAGATTAAATCAATCTCTCTCCACGTTTTAATCCTAGCCACACATGATAACTTACACCTTCATAAAATCCAAGAGCCATAACACATCCACTTGCCACGTGTCGCAAATCTGACGGCCCGTACCCCTTCACTTCCTCTCCCTCTCCATGACATATGGACCCCACATGTCATATGTTTCTTCTACCTTTTCTTCTTCCTCCTCCCACCCTCTCTCTCCTCCACCATGGATGACAATTAAAAGCTTCGAAGCTCCGCCGTTTCTCCCACTTAGCACCCGATTAAAGCGTGGAAATGGACGCCCTAATCACCCTCATCAATCTCCCGGCCGTTCCCCGTCCTTTAACCTTCTCGAAACTGAAACCCTCTCCTCTCCCTTCTCTTTCTATAAATTGGCCTCCCCTCACCCTTCTCTCCCCTTTCCTCCCTCCTATTCGGCCGACCCTCACCCCCTACTCTCCCGCAGCCGCGCGCCGCCGCCGCCTTGCCGCCGTGCGCCGCCGCGGCCGCCTTCCGCCGCCACCCGCGCCGCCTCGCCTCGCCTTTTGCCGCTGCCGCCGCCACCCGGCCCCGCCTCCGTGGGAAGGAGCGCCGCCACCTCCTCTACCCCGTCACCGTTCGCCGCCCCGCCTCCGACCGCCGGCCGCCGGCGAGGTCGCCTCCCGTACGCGCCCTGCGTACATGGCTGTGTTTCCTTTGCTAGCCATGTTCATCCATGTTTAAGTATTTTGTTATTGCTCTTTTGTCAAGAAAGATCACATGCTCACTTGGCTAGTAGGTGCATGTTAGTGCATGCATGCATGAGGTTCTGAGTTCAAGTCCAGTGCAATGCAATTTTCGGTTTGGGCTTGCCAAAATTTTTGTTAGCCAATGACAACCGGGCCCCACATGTCATACACTCCAAAATACCCTAAAAATCAGCCAAAAATAAGATTCCAGAGAATATTCCCCCGTTTTGCATTTTCTGGAATTTCCAAACCGATCAAACTTCCAATCGCTCGTTCTCCCTCGTCCGATCTCCGAATCCAGTGATTCAAATTTCTAAATTTGTATAAAATCATAATCTATGTTGCAGTATATATTTTATATTTTTTTGATTTTTGTGTATTTATTTATTTGGTTGTTTTGTTGTTTCGCGCGTAGAAACCGACGTCACCGAGGAATTCGTCGAGTCGCAGCAAGAAGACCCAAATAGCGCTCAAGAAGGCAAGTCTCCTTTGACCATCTTGCTCCTATGATTTACAAAATGATTTGTGTAGTTATTTTAAATTATTGCATGCTTATGTTGTAAAAGTGGATAACTTGATTTTAGAAAAATTTAGTTAAATATCCCAATTGTTATACCTTCCATTGAAAATCGTTTACCTTGTACCATTGTCAACTTAGGATATCCCTTTTGACTCAATAATGAGTTAGTATTACATTTTGTTAAATTTATACTAGCAAATGCTTAGTTTAGCGAATCAATATAAAATGTTCAAATGAGAAGCATGTTTGCTAAATGTTTTGATCAATGGTTTGTTTGAACATTGGTAATGGATGTTACCATTGTTATTTGATTTGTTTGAAAAGTGGTAATGGATGTTACCACTGTTAATTTGAAAATAAAAATGAAGTTCAAAGGAAAAGTTGACAAGGGTGGATGGAAGGTTTGGTGGTGCGCTTTAGCACGAGAGTTTTGGGATTGTGAATGAACCACCCCAGTCGTTTAAGGACCGACGCTTGTGTTTGTCCAAACCGAGCAAAGCAGTGCAACCACAAGTCTATATGGGTGCGACCTAGCTAACTAACCTATAAAGGTGTAGTTTAGATATCACCGAGTGGTGTATTGAGTGCCGGGTGTCTTGGTTACTCATAGTGAGGGACGGGGTTTATTGTACTCATACGGCGCAGAGGGGCTCCACTCGTGGATTCGAGTTGTGGTGAAACCTTAGCGGGTGGTATTTAGCTATCTTGGAGTAAGTGAAAGGCTTTGTGATATTTTATCTGGGTCTCATGCCAAAGGAAGCATGTTGACTATTAAGATAATTTATCTCTTGTGGGTAAAGTGTACAAACTCTGCAGAGTAAAACTATTCGAATAGCCGTGCCTACGGTCAAGGCGCTGCAAGGAATGCATTCACATGGTAGAAGTTTGATTTTGATTTCAAAATAAAATGATTTGTCAAACTTGAGAGTGGTATAACGCTCGTGATTTAAATCTGGTGGTGTAACCAGATCAGGTGGTTTAACCTGAGTTTTGAAAGTTGGCAGATAGCCTGAGATTTTAGTGTTGGTGGTTTAACCTTCACTAAGTTATTTATCTAATTTTCAATTATTGAAAACAAAGATGTTTATCAAATGGCTTTTGAAGTAATTATGTAGATTTGAAATAAAATGCTGATTTTTGAAAAAGAACCATATAGCCTTCCTTTGTGAAGCCTTGCATCTATGCATCTTTCCCAAGACTTGCGGAGTACAATTTTGTACTCACATGTTGCTCTACAAATACATTAGCAGAGGATGAAGAAGCTCAAGCTAGAGAATACGACTTCTGTGCCGAGTGTGGATGTGGTGGATTCTTCCCAGATGCTTAGGATTCGTTTCCCCAGTCAATTGCCTGTGGCAGATTGATGGGTCAATTAATTTACTTTTTGCTTCCACTGTGTTTATTTTCGTTTTAAGGTTCTGTGAACCTTTGTAAGGCAATGACCAATGTAAACTTCAGTTATTATTGTAATAAATCGTGGATGACAATGTACCGTTTTATTCTGGTTATCTGTGTGTACTAGCTTTGATGCAGGACTAGTCTTTGAATGCACAGGGGTCCGGAAGTTTCTACCCGGTCTCACGTAGTGGTATCGAGCCATCTTGGTATGAGGACGAACCCTAGGTTTTGGGAAGTTTTAAGGATTTATATTTAATAAAAAAAAATTTATGTACAAAAAACATAAGTTCTTTTTCTTCTACTCTCCTCTTACTTAGTACCTTGTTTCTGTCCTCCTTTTCACTATTTAAAAATCTTTACTGATCTCTCCTCTTTCCAAACTTGTAGATGGCGAGTTCATCGTCATCGGCCCGTGGGATCACCATTCTCATGGCGAGAGCGAGGGAGCTTTTGCGACTCTTCTACGGCAGCTAATGCAGCATCTGAAGTACACCCAACAGCCTATCTTCAGAGGGCGGAACACGCGAGTGATGAGCATGGACTCCTGGAGCATGGAGGTGTTCATTTACGCTCCAGACGGGAGGATTGACCCAGTTGAGCGTCATATTGAGTATCCACGGACCTTCTGCTCAGATGCGATCCAGGATGCAGCACAGATGGCGATCTCGGAGTTGTGCAGGAGGCACAAGGAGGAGCTACGGCGATTACCTTTTGCTTCTTCCCGCGGCGAGAGGGGCAGACTCATTCAGAGCTTTTCCAGTTAGTGGTGGACGACCCGCGCTTGTCTCACCAGGTGCAGCACACTTTGGCAGCTTCAGCGACTTACGCCAGAGCTCAGCGGGAGATCGGACTTCTTCGGAGGATGCTTACGTCGAGCTACAACCACTCCGACACTCTCCGAGCCCAGTTACTGCAGAGTGAGGCTGCCCACGCCGACGCCGTTCAGGCGAGGACTGCTGCCGAGGCAAAGGTAGAGCGTCTTCGAGCTGCTACCACTACACCGACTCCACCAGCCCCTGTTGCTGCTCCAGTCCAGTTTACGGGACCTTGCACTAGGCTTACTGCGAGGAAGAGTGTGCGATGCTCCAGTCCGCCACCCGACGTTGATATCGGAGGATCTAGCCGAGGACGCCAGCCATCTCGCTCCGGTTTTTCCGACTTCAGTCAGAGTCGATCACGGTCGCGTTCGCGAACAACTACCGTGGTTGTGGGCGAGACACTCATCAGTTCAGAGGAGGACCCGAGGAGGAGCTGAGGAGCGCATCATCGTTGAGGATGATTAGATGCTAGCCTATAGTTTACCTTTTGAGTTGTCGGCATTAGAACGTTTTATTATATTTTGGTGTGTTAGATGGATGTACCAAGCCTATGTGCACTTGTGGTGCAGCCATCCCCGAATTTATCTCGGTTTTCAATAAAGTTTTCCTAAGTGGTTGCTGGTTTCTTCTTGTGTGTTGGTTGGGATGTTATTAGTTTCCCTAATCTCTTATCTATGCTAGTTCCTCTTACCTTTGCTAACCACGAAACCGCTCAGATGGTGAACACAAGGAGCAACCCGGCAGAGTCAGAACCCCAATTCTCAACCGAAGACAACATTCCACCTCCGACTCAAGCTCCCAACATGGAGCAGATGATGGCCATGCAGTTGCAACTACTTCAAGCTTTGGCCCAAAATCAAGTCCAACAAGTCCAGCAAGCACCAGTTCAATGACCACAGTCTAAACTTGGGGAATTTATGAGAACCCGACCTCCGACCTTTGCAGGATCTGCTGACCCTTTGGAGGCGGATGATTGGATTAAAGAAATAGAAAGGAAACTCAATTTGGCTCAATGTGCGAGCATGAGATGGTTCTCATGCGCGCCCACCAACTCAAGGGAGTTCTTTGCTAATTGGTGGGATAACTCATTGTGCCGCACATCAAGATGCGAGAATATTGCATGGGTAGAATTTTTGGAAGCCTTCCGCATCGCTCATATTCCTATGAGTATTATGGAAATGAAGAGGAAGGAGTTTCATCGGCTACAACAAGGAAACCTTAGCGTTTCCGCATATCCGAGTAAATTTATCCAATTATCAAGATATGCACCGGAAGATGTGGCGATCGATGCCGCAAAGATCCGGAGGTTCATGGGAGGAATGGACCCCAACCTCAAAGTTCAGTTAGTCTCCAAAGACTACCCTACCTTTCAACATCCGTGAACAAAGCTTTAGTACAAGAAGATGCTCGTCGACTTTTGATGCTAGGAAAAGGAAGTTTCAAGCCCAACATGCGCTAGCGGTTCCGTCAACGCCCTACTCAACAACAAGACAACCGGCCTCCGGTGCATAGTCATCCAAGGACACCCATTTCGCACCTCGCCCTTTGCCTCAAACTCCTAGAACTGGAAATGCAGCCCAACAATGCAGAATAGAAATGTAGCTGCAGGAGTGCAATGCTACAATTGCAAAAATATGGGACACTATGCCAGCAGTTGCCCACAGAAGCGTCAAGCGGTAACCCCGGTCCGCTTCAACCTGGATCCTACACCATCAAGAGCTCCAACTACCGGTCAAGGACGTGGAAGCCCTCAGACTCCACATCCATTCAACAGAGGGCATATCAATCATGTCACCGCAGAAGCAGCGGAAGATGCACCAGACGTAGTTCTGGGTAAGTTCCTGGTTAATTCAGTACCAGCAATTATATTATTTGATTCTGGAGCTACACATTCATTCGTAACAAAAGCTTTTGCTGAAAGAAATAATTGGAATATTTGTTTGCTAAAGAACCCTATGATAGTCCAATCTCCTGGAAAAGAATTGAGGACTAAATTGGTTAGCCCTAGTGCAACCATAATTATAAATGGAGTAAAGTTCCTAGCAAATCTTATTATAATAGACTCCGATGGCATAGATATAATACTTGGTATGGATTGGTTGATCAAGTATAAAGGACAGATAAATTGTGCCAATCGTGCCATTATTCTTACCAATTCTGACGGAATTCAGATAAGACATGAGGCAGTTATGCACTCAAAGAAGAACAGTATGTTAACCAACTTAAAAGGGAAAAAGTTGGAGGATGTGTCGGTAGCTTGCGAATACGATGTTTTCCCGAGGATTTGCCAGATTGCCACGGATCGAGAGATTGAATTTGTTATAAACTGCACCGTACAACCCCAATATCAAAAGACCTTATCGGATGTCGGTGATGATTTAGCTGAAGTCAAGAGGCGATTCAAGAATTACAAGAGAAAATTTCATTAGACCAAGTTCTTCACCTTGGGAGCCCAGTGCTTTTGGTAAACAAGAAGGATGGTAGTCACGCATGTGCGTGGACTATAGAGCTTTAAATGAAGTAACTATAAAGAATAAGTATCCCTTACCCGTGATCGACGATCCGCTCGATCAACTCAAAGGATCAACTGTCTTCTCCAAGATTGATCTTGGTCGGGATATCATCACCATTGAAGATTAGACCGAAGATATACCAAAGACGACCTTCGCCACAAGATATGGACTATATGAGTATACGGTGATGTCTTTCGGTCTGACAAATGCCCCGGCATACTTCATGAATTTGATGAATAAAGTATTTATGGATTATTTAGATAAGTTTGTTGTTGTCTTTATAGATGACATTCTTATCTATTCGAAAAACAATAAAGAACATGAGGATCATCTAAGGATAGTGTTGCAAAGACTCCGCGAACACCAGTTATATGCCAAGTTTAGCAAGTGTGCGTTTTGGTTAAAGGAAATTGAGTTTTTGGGACACGTAATTTCAGCAGAAGGAGTATCAGAGATCTGGAAAAGTTAAGGATGTATTAAATTGGACTCCACCCAAGACAGTAACCGAGATCAGAAGTTTTCTGGGTTTAGCTGGTTACTATCGTCGATTCATCGAAGGCTTTTCCAAGATTGCCAGACCTTTAACCCAGCTGTTAAAGAAAGAGAAGAAATTTGAATGGAGTAAATCCTGTGAGGATAGTTTTCAAGAGTTAAAGAAGAGGTTAACTTCAGCTGATTCTCATGTTACTGGATATTCAAAAGATTTTGAAGTTTATTGTGACGCATCAAAACAAGGTCTTGGAGGTGTACTAATGCAAGAAGGAAAGGTTGTTGCTTATGCATCAAGGCAGTTAAGGCCACATGAGGAGAATTACCCCACTCATGATTTAGAGCTAGTCATTTGTAGTGCATGCTCTAAAGTTGTGGAGGCATTATCTAATTAGTAATCGGTGTGAAATATATATGGATCATAAAAGTCTAAAGTATATATTCACTCAACCCGATCTTAATCTGAGACAAAGAAGATGGCTTGAGCTGATAAAGGATTATGATGTGGGAATACACTATCATCCAGAAAGGCCAATGTAGTGGCGGATGCTTTAAGTCGGAAGATCCATGTTAGCAATATGTTGATTCAAGACAATACCAACTCTTCGTGAAGAATTTCAGCGTCTCAATTTGGGAGTGATAAATGAAGGAATTCTGTCTACATTAAAGGTCCAACCCACTTTAGAAGATCAGATCAAGGCAGCTCAGAAAGAAGATGAGTATGTTAAAGAAATAAAAGATAACATGAAGAAAGGAAAATCACCTGGATTCTTAGAAGATGAAGAAGGAATTCTTTGGTTTGGAAAAAGGATTTTAGTACCGGAGAGAAAGGAAATAAAAGATTTAATTCTAAAGGAAGCTCATGAATCAGGATATTCCATTCATCCCTAAGTACAAAGATGTACCAAGATCTAAAGGAAAGTTATGGTGGACCAAGATGAAACGAAATTGCGGAATATGTAGCTTTATGTGATATATGTCAAAGGGTTAAGCAGAGCACCAACGACTGCCGGTCTTTTGCAACCTCTGCAGATACTGAATGGAAATGGGAGGAAATCGAATGGATTTCATAACAGACTACCAAGAACCAAGTCGTGGTATGATTCAACTGGGTTATAGTGGATCGCTTAACAAAGGTTGCACATTTCATACCTGTAAAGACTACCTATTCAGAGATAGATTGGCGAGCTCTATATGTCAAGAATTGTATGTCCGCATGGAGTTCCAAAGAAGATCGATCGGATAGAGGAACGCAATTTACCTCAAGATTTTGGCGAAGCTTCATGAAGTTTTGGGCACCAATTTAAATTTCAAGATCGCTTATCATCCTCAAACAGATGGCCGATCGAACGAGTGAATCGATATTGGAAGATATGCTAAGAGCGTGTGTTTTAGCCAATAAAGTCGCTTGGGATCAAAGTTTACCCTACGCGGAATTTTCCTATAATAATGATTATCGCCTAGTCCAAGATGTCTCCGTTTGAAGCCTTGTATGGCGCAGAAATGCGAACGCCATTATATTGGTCGAGATCGAGAAAGTCAAGTATTCGGACCCGATGTCTTGAAGCTAGCCAAGAACAAGTTCGATTAATACGAGACCGATTGAAAATAGCACGCACTGCATAAAAGAGTTATGCGATAATCGTCGCAGAATGTTGGAATTCGCACCAGGGGATCAGGTGTATTTGAAGGTGTCACCTTTAAAAGGGATGCGACGTTTCAAGGTCAGTGGAAAGCTTGCTCCAAGGTATATCGGACCATTTCTAGTTATAGCCAGAAGAGGTGAAGTTGCATATCGATTAGAGCTCCTCCTCGCTTGTCGATGTACATGATGTATTTCATGTATCACAGTTGAAGAAGTGCTTAAGAGTACCAGAGGAGTTAATACCTTTAGAAGAGGTGGATTTAAAAGAAGACTTGACGTATCCAGAGTTTCCTGTCAAGATTTTAGAAGAGGCAGAGCGCTGTACAAGAAACAAGACTATCAAATTTTGCAAGGTGCAGTGGAGTAATCATCCAGAATCGGAAGCAACCTGAGAGCGTGAAGAGGATCTTCGAGCAGAGTTCCCTGATTTACTTCCCAGTCTTTCCGAATCTCGGGGTCGAGATTCTTTGTAAGGGGGGTAGGTTTGTCACATCCCAAAAATTCGCTTTCTGAAAAATTTAATTTTAAATTAATTATTTTAATGTATTTGAATCTTATTTGGATTTATCTGGATTTAATTTCAAAATTTAAAACAAGGAAATGTATTTAAATTATTTTATTAAAGCCAAAAAGGGTTTATTTTATTTTTCCTAGCCTTTCTTAAATTTTTAAATATTATTTGAGAATTTTCTGAAATTTTAAAATCAATTTTCAAAGCTAAAAAGTATTTTATAAAATTATTAAATTCCAATCTGAAATTAAAATTATTTTTAATAAGTCTAAAATGCTTCCAGGAATATTATATAATTTTTCTGGAATTTTTAGACATTAAATATTGTTTTTTCCAAACGTTTATAAAGTTTCTAGTATTTGCTGAAATTTATTCCGAAAATAAAAATCAAATTATTCCTAGGCCGCCATGTGTCGCTCTCAGATTAAATCAATCTCTCTCCACGTTTTAATCCTAGCCACACATGATAACTTACCCCTTCATAAAATCCAAGAGCCACAACACATCCACTTGCCACGTGTCGCAAATCCGACGGCCCGTACCCCTTCACTTCCTCTCCCTCTCCATGACATATGGACCCCACATGTCATATGTTTCTTCTACCTTTTCTTCTTCCTCCTCCCACCCTCTCTCTCCTCCACCATGGATGACAATTAAAAGCTTCGAAGCTCCGCCGTTTCTCCCACTTAGCACCCGATTAAAGCGTGAAACGGACGCCCTAATCACCCTCATCAATCTCCGGCTTCCTCGCCCTTAACCTTCTCAAACTGAAACCCTCTCCTCTCCCTTCTCTTTCTATAAATTGGCCTCCCTCACCCTTCTCTCCCTTTCCTCCCTCCTATTCGGCCGACCCTCACCCCTACTCTCCCGCAGCGCCGCGCGCCGCTTGCCGCCGCTTGCGCCGCCGCTCGCCATCTTCCGCCGGCCACCGCAGCGCCCGCCTCCGTCGCCTTTTGCCGCTGCCGCGCCCCCCTCGCCCCGCCGCCGCCGTGGGAAGGGCGCGCCACCTCCTCTACCCGTCGCCGTTCGCGCCCGCCTCCGACCGCCGGCCGCGGCGAGGTCGCCTCCGACGCGCCTGCGTACATGGCTGTGTTCCTTTGCTAGCCATGTTCATCCATGTTTAAGTATTTTGTTATTGCTCTTTTGTCAAGAAAGATCACATGCTCACTTGGCTAGTAGGTGCATGTTAGTGCATGCATGCATGTGGTTCTGAGTTCAAGTCCAGTGCAATGCAATTTTCGGTTTGGGCTTGCCAAAATTTTTGTTAGCCAATGACAACCGGGCCCCACATGTCATACACTCCAAAATACCCCAAAAATCAGCCAAAAATAAGATTCCAGAGAATATTCCCCCGTTTTGCATTTTCTGGAATTTCCAAACCGATCAAACTTCCAATCGCTCGTTCTCCCTCGTCCGATCTCCGAATCCAGTGATTCAAATTTCTAAATTTGTATAAAATCATAATCTATGTTGCAGTATATATTTTATATTTTTTTGATTTTTTTTGTATTTATTTATTTGGTTGTTTTGTTGTTTCGCGCGTAGAAACCGACGTCACCGAGGAATTCGTCGAGTCGCAGCAAGAAGACCCAAATAGCGCTCAAGAAGGCAAGTCTCCTTTGACCATCTTGCTCCTATGATTTACAAAATGATTTGTGTAGTTATTTTAAATTATTGCATGCTTATGTTGTAAAAGTGGATAACTTGATTTTAGAAAAATTTAGTTAAATATCCCAATTGTTATACCTTCCATTGAAAATCGTTTACCTTGTACCATTGTCAACTTAGGATATCCCTTTGACTCAATAATGAGTTAGTATTACATTTTGTTAAATTTATACTAGCAAATGCTTAGTTTAGCGAATCAATATAAAATGTTCAAATGAGAAGCATGTTTGCTAAATGTTTTGATCAATGGTTTGTTTGAACATTGGTAATGGATGTTACCATTGTTATTTGATTTGTTTGAAAAGTGGTAATGGATGTTACCACTGTTAATTTGAAAATAAAAATGAAGTTCAAAGGGAAAAGTTGACAAGGGTGGATGGAAGGTTTGGCTGGTGCAGTTTAGCACGAGAGTTTTTGGGATTGTGAATGAACCACCCTGGTCGTTTAAGGACCGACGCTTGTGTTTGTCCAAACTGAGCAAAACAGTGCAACCACAAGTCTATATGGGTACGACCTAGCTAACTAACCTATAAAGGTGTAGTTTAGATATCACCAGTGGTGTATTGAGTGCCAGGGTGTACTGGTTACTCATAGTGAGGGACAGGGTTTACTGTACTCATACGGCGCAAGAGGGGGCTCCGACTCGTGGATTCGAGTTGTGGTGAAACCTTAGCGGGTGGTATTTAGCTATACTGGAGTAAGTGAAAGGCTTTGTGATATTTTATCTGGGTCTCATGCCAAAGGAAGCATGTTGACTATTAAGATAATTTATCTCTTGTGGGTAAAGTGTACAAACTCTGCAGAGTAAAAACTATTCGAATAGCCATGCCTACGGTCAAGGGCGGGCAAGGAATGCATTCACATGGTAGAAGTTTGATTTTGATTTCAAAATAAAATGATTTGTCAAACTTGAGAGTGGTATAACGCTCGTGATTTAAATCTGGTGGTGTAACCAGATCAGGTGGTTTAACCTGAGTTTTGAAAGTTGGCAGATAGCCTGAGATTTTAGTGTTGGTGGTTTAACCTTCACTAAGTTATTTATCTAATTTTCAATTATTGAAAACAAAGATGTTTATCAAATGGCTTTTGAAGTAATTATGTAGATTTGAAATAAAATGCTGATTTTTGAAAAAGAACCATATAGCCTTCCTTTGTGAAGCCTTGCATCTATGCATCTTTCCCAAGACTTGCGGAGTACAATTTTGTACTCACATGTTGCTCTACAAATACATTAGCAGAGGATGAAGAAGCTCAAGCTAGAGAATACGACTTCTGTGCCGAGTGTGGATGCGGTGGATTCTTCCCGGATGCTTAGGATTCGTTTCCCCAGTCAATTGCCTGTGGCAGATTGATGGGTCGATTAATTTACTTTTTGCTTCCACTGTGTTTATTTTCGTTTTAAGGTTCTGTGAACCTTTGTAAGGCAATGACCAATGTAAACTTCAGTTATTATTGTAATAAATCGTGGATGACAATGTACCGTTTTATTCTGGTTATCTGTGTGTACTAGCTTTGATCTGGGACTAGTACTGTAATGCACAGGGGGGTCCGGAAGTTTCTACTCCGGGTCTCACATGTATGCTACTGTACCACACCTTGGCGTAGCTTTGCAGCGTTCTCGTAGGACTGACTAGTACATCTTGCAGCGGAACTCATCCCCGAGGACGGGCGATCCCCAGGACGCGGGGGCGTTCCTTTGAGAAGGGTGTCCGGCGCTCCCGAGACTGCCGACGCGAACCCCGCGCCCCCGAGCTTAGCGGACTTTGTCCCTCCCCTGGAGACATTGGGGGTGTGGCGCGGGATCGTGGATGATGCGGCCGCCAGCGTTGACCGGCAGGCGCTGTCAACCTACGGGATAGGGCGCCTTGGGGACGCACTGGAGGTATCGGGAGTGAGAGTAAGTATCTGACCTTGTGACGATACGTGGTCGTGTAGCAGCTCGCTGACTCCTTTGTCGTGCAGACACTCGTCTTGGCCCAGGCGTTGCAAGCGGCTCACGCCCGTGAGAAGGGGGCGCTAGAAGACCGGTTGTAGGCCGCCGAGGAGGCTTTGCACGTAACCAGGGGGACGCACTCCACCAAGGACGATCACATCCGCCACTTAGAAACAGAGTGCGTGGAGACGAAGTCGCACGCCGAGGCGCTCGTGACGGTGGCGCGGTTATCAGCCACAGAGGCAGCGCGACGAGAGGTTGCGGAGGAGCGAGATGGCTTACTCCAGCAAATTGCTACGCTAGAGAAGGAGAAGAGCGAGCTTGCTACATGTCTAGCGGAGCGGGACCGGACGCTGAGCAATGCTTCGGTGGTCGCGTGGGATGCCATGCTGGCCCTGGAGGTCACCCTTGAAGATCTCATCGCTGAAGTACCACCCCGCTCCTTTAGGCCCGAGGGGCTGGCGTGGACGCCTCGGCGGATCGGGGATGCGGCCAACATTGCCCGCAACTCCACGATGACCTTTGGCAACCACTGCTCCTATGTGACCACGTGTCTGATATGCGCGCTCCTGCGACACCGGGCTGCCGCATGTCGCCGAGCCGGCCGATCCCGCTTGGAGTTGCACCGGCCGGGTGATGTCCGATCTTTGTGCGCGCTGTTCGCCGCCCCATGCGATTTTTCCATGAGAGGTTCTGGGAGTACATCGGGGAGGCTGCGGCGAAGGTCGAGCTGCGGAACAGCCTGTACGACGAGGGAAACCTTGGCCTGTGGCTGGATAATGTCCCACATCGCGACGAGGACGGCCTCGCGGATTCGGGGGGCGACGCAAACCCTCAGGTGTGACGCCATTGTCTCCGTGCGTTGGTGTGCGTTGTAAAACACAAGCCCCTTTGTCTTCTGAATAAAGTACAAGTTGCCTCACCGTTGTTTTGACTTGTGTGCCTGCATGTCCCAAGCAGCTACCCGACCAGGGCCAGCTGCTAGTTTCTGACCTTGTGACCCGACGACGTCCTCGGCGGTGGCAGAGGGCCAAGGAGTCACTGGACTTCTAGGCAAGCCGGGCTTCCTCGAGTGAAGCCTTGGTGTGAACAAGCATTAAGGAGGAGCCGGCCGAGTAGCGGCTTCGAGCACCTGAGGCTATTTGTACACTTCTATTGCATGCCTTTGTAAACATCTTTCGATGAATATAAATAGGAGGGAAGGGTTTTAGTTGAAAAATATCACCTGTGTCTCCATCCTTGTTTACGACCATGCTGTCTCGTGCTAGATTCAAGAAACTACACCGCGCTTGCTTGTACGCAGCAATATGGGTCTAGCCGAAGTCGATGTGCGAGCGCTCCATCCCCTACCCTTCGAAGTGGTGACAGCTGAGCTGGCGCCTATAGTCGAGGTAGATGCGCGAGCGCTCCGTCCCCTACCCTTCGAGGTGGTGGCAGCGGAGTTGGCGCGTTAGTCGAGGTAGACGCGTGAGCACTCCGTCCCCTACCCTTCGAGGTGGTGGCAGCGGAGCTAGCGCCTTAGTCGAGGTAGACGCGCGAGCGCTCCGTCCCCTACCCTTCGTGGTGGCGGCAGCGGTGCTAGCGCCTTAGTCAAGGTAGATGCACGAGCGCTCCGTCCCCTACCCTTCGAGGTGGCGGCAGCGGAGCTGGCGCCTTAGTCGAGGTAGACGCACGAGCGCTCCATCCCGTACCCTTCGAGATGGCAGCAGCGGAGCTGGCGCCTTAGTCGAGGTAGACGCATGAGCGCTTCGTCCCCAACCCTTCGAGGTGGCGGCAGCGGAGCTGGCGCCTTAGTCGAGGTAGATGCGCGTGGTTGGGTCCGCGTAGTTAACCTGCTCTCCGCGGGACCCGCATCACGGTTAGCCTCTGTTAAGGCTTGTCGGTGCTCCGCGTGATGCTCGTGAGTGTAAGTTGCCGCTACGTCTCACGTCGACTTTACAAGGCGCATGCGGAGGCGAGCCTCGACTGCCTTTTGCGCGATCGCTGCGAGGTGCATACGGAGGCCGGCCTCTAGTGCGTCTTATCAAGACTCAAGGTGCAGAAGCATCGACCACGCGTTGTTTATACTCCGGAGAGTGTGCATAGGGATAACACCTATGCGTGCACGGGAGCGTCCGCGTCTTATTTATACTCCATGGAGTGCGTGGGACTATCAACCACGTCTTATTTATACTCCAGAGAGTACGCATAGAGATAATACCTATGTGTGCACGGGAGCATCCGCATCTTGTTTATACGCAGTAGAGTGCGCAGGGACAACATCCGCGTCTTATTTATACTCCGTAGAGTGCATGGGACTATTAACCACGCCTTATTTATACTCCAGAGAATATGCATAAAGATAATACCTATGCATGCAGGGGAGCATCCGCGTCTTGTTTATACTCAGTAAAGTGCGCAGGGACAACATCCGTGTCTTATTTATACTCTGTAGAGTGCGTGCGAGGCGGACCTCGACGCTACGTCTTATTTAGCGTCCGTGGACTACGCGCGGAGGCAAGCCTCCGCGCGTTGCGGGCGGTGAAGTTGTGTGCGGAGGCGTACCTCGACGCTACATCTTATTTATACTCAATAGAGTGCGTGCAGAGGCGGACCTCAGCGCAACATCTTATTTAGAGTCCGTAGACTTCGCGCGGAGGCAAGCCTCCACGCATTGCGGGCGGCGAAGTTGCGTGTAGAGGCGTACCTCGACACTACGTCTTATTTATACTCCGTAGAGTGCGTGCGGAGGCAGACCTTGGCGCAACGTCTTATTTAGAGTCCGTAGACTGCGCGCGGAGGCAAGCCTCCGCGCGTTGCGGGTGGTGAAGTTGCGTGCGGAGGTGTACCTCGACGCTACGTCTTATTTATACTCCGTAGAGTGCGCGAGGAGGCGTCCCCCACGTGTCTTTGTTTATACTCATACCCGTGTTTTCACAGAGAGTGCGTGCGCGAACGTGTGTCTTTCTTTATACACATGCCCATGTTTTTCATGGAGAGTGCACGCGCGAACGCGTGTCTTTGTTTATACTCATGCCCGTGTTTTTCACAGAGAGTGCGCGTGCGAACGCGTGTCTTTGTTTATACTCATGCCCGTGTTTTTCACGGAGAGTGCGCGCGTGAACGCATGTCTTTGTTTATACTCATGCCCGTGTTTTTCACAAAGACTGCGCGCGCGAACGCGTGTCTTTGTTTATACTCATGCCCATGTTTTTCACGGAGAGTGCGCACGTGAACGCGTGTCTTTGTTTATACTCATGCCCGTGTTTTTCACGGAGAGTGCGCGCGCGAATGTGTGTCTTTGTTTATACTCATGCCCGTGTTTTTCACGGAGAGTGCGCGCGCGAACATGTGTCTTTGTTTATACTAATGCCCGTGTTTTTCACAAAGAGTGCGCGCGCGAACGTGTGTCTTTGTTTATACTCATGCCCATGTTTTTCACGGAGAGTGCGTGTGTGAACGCGTGTCTTTGTTTATACTCATGGAGAGTGTGCACGAAGGTAATCCTTCGAGCGCTTTTTGCGGGAAACATGACAATTTTTGCAAACGGTGAACTTTATTAAATTCCCGTTTGCACGGGTGAGCGATTACAAAAGGTAGGATATTGACCACTGACCGTTTAAGGATGGAAACGGCCGCAGCTGTCATTGCCCGGTGACGAGGCGGGGTGCGGTGGGAGCCTCTGATGCTGGGGCAACCCACGCGGGGGCCCGGCGGGTTGCTTTCCTGAGCCGCCGTGGATCTTCGCACTTGCACACCTGGCCTAGGTGTTTCGTTGAGCCTCATGGTGCGGACCTCTGGTGACGAGCTCGATGCGCCGAGCCATATCCTGGTCGCGCGTGGACGGTAATGACGGCCCACGGTTCGGGGAGCTTCATACATAGGAAGCCGTGGTGTGGGACTGCGCCTAGAGAGTTTAGGGTTGGCCGCCCCAATATGGCGTTGTAGGGGTACGACATGTCGACGACGTTGAAGGTGGCATCTTCTGTCCTCACATTATCGCCTCGGCCAAGGGAGACTTGGAGGCATATCTGGCCCACCACCCGTAGGGGCTGACCTCCGAAGCCCTGCAATGGGATTCCTGAAGGGCCCAATCGACTTCGGGGGATCCCATCTGATCAAAGGCCGCTGCAAATAAGATGTTCGCGGAGCTTCCTCCGTTGACCAGGACGCGCCTGACATCACATCCCGCAATGGTGACCTGGAAGACTAGGGGGTCTTGGTCAGGAAATTCCGCACCCTCAGCGTTGGTGGGAGTGAAGGTGATTTCGTGTTGCGCCCACTCCGGCGGTGCCTGCGCTGGGTATGCCGCGACGTGGTGCAGCCTCCTTGCGTAGGCCTTCCGCTGTCGCGCCGGGGCAAACTCCAACGAGGAGCCCCCGGAGATGACGTTTATGACCCTGCGCTGGGCTCCCTCTGGGGCTTGCAGTTGTAGGAGGCCCTCCCAAGGTTGCTGTACGTGGGCCTGAATCCGCAGGAGGCCTTCCTGGGGTTGCATCCCTTGATCCTGGGGATGTTGGATGTGAGCCACGACGGGCGAGCGGGCCTCAGGGTTTTTGTCTCTAGCGACGCTCTGCCGGAGTGCTGCGATAGTGGTGCACGCACGCGTGTCGTGGCTGCCCCGACAGTGCACTTCACACCACTGCCCATGGTGCTTGTCGTCATATTCCCCGTGGGTTCTATCATCGCGACCCCGCCCGCGCCCCCATCCCCGGCCACGCTGTCCCCTACCGCCACGACCAGCGAGCGCGTTATCCTCGGAGCCACACTCGATGTCGAAGACATAACGAGGTTTCTGAGATTTGCATTGGTCACGTTTGGGCTTATCACCCAGCGAGTCTTTGTGTTGGATCGAAGTTGGCGATAGAGGGGGTGAATGTCGATTTTAAAAATTTCCCCCTAAAGTTTCCACGTAACGAAACTCCTCTCCAATAGCTATGAAGAGCTATGAAGGAGTTAAAACCAGCTCTCTGGAACCTTGAGCACCCAAAAGAAAAGACACAGCAAACAAGGAAATCAAAACCTAACAAAAACAGCAGACAACATGAGTTGTCAGGGGGGCCGGTCAGACCGCCACTTATGGGCCGGTCAGACCGCACCCTGGCCGCCAGTGTGACCGCCCTTGAGTGGCCGGTTTGACCGCCCAGTCCGGTCAGACCGCCCGATGAACTCTGGTCAGACCGCCCATTGAATTCCAGAGGAGACAGCAGGCTGAAAAATTTTAGGAAAACTGAGAACTTCAAACTGCAAAGAAATATGAGGCTTCCTTTTGGATTTCTCTGCCGAGAATAAAAGGATTATAACCCAAATAACCAGAGGGGCCTTGGGAACCAAGAATTTTCAAGTAAAAGGCAAGAAATCAAGATTTGGGATAAACACCTGAAAACCAACAAAGGCAGCACCAAAATCCAAATTCCTCTCCAATCCTTGAACCTTTGCCCATGACACTTTGAGAATAGCTAATTAATAGCCTCATGTCTCAAGATACCAAGTTTCATGCCATCTCATGAAGGGAATCAAGGGGGACCAAGAAACCCAAGAAATGAAAAAGAAGAACAGAGGAGCCCAAGAAGCAAAATCTGAAATTAAACGTGGTTTGCTCTTAGGATTGACTAGCCAAATGGCTTTTGAGCATCTCCTAGATCACAGCAACCCATTTTGCTACTCCTTAGCAAGAAAGAACTCAAAACACAAAAAGTCACAAATCAAACAGAGAAGTACGAACAGAGGCATGAACGAGAAATAAACTCCAGTGATTTCATTCCCAGAAGCAAGAGGATCACAGAGGAGTCCCCATACGCGATTACAATAAGAGGAATGATTACATGGTGGCTCAACTCATCCTCACCGTCTCCCCAAGCTATCACACACACAAGAAGAACACAAGAACAAGAAAGCTACGGGAGACAAACAACAGAACACACTCTGTCCATCTCTCCTTCTCTCAACCACTAAAGCCTAAAGCCAAAGCAACTCTCTAAAGCTCATTTTGACTAAAGCAAAACCCTAAACCATCTCTCAAGTGGTACATGCACCTGCACACACCTCTCCTATTTATACCCTTTGGCTAACGGGACTCCAACCCGTTATGCCCGCTAACTCCGAACGGAACCGCTCCCACTTGTGCAGCTTTGCATTTTTACCAAAACGCCCCTCCTACACCTTCTGGGAAGCTTCCGCGTTCCTTGTCATCCAAGCCTCGCAACCACCTCGAGTCTCCGCCTGCTTTAGCACATCCCGACCGTTCTGACCTCAGTGCCACCTGCGCCTAGTCCGGTCACCCCGGGCCTCGCCACGACTCCGCCTCGACGTCCTGCATCCATCACAAACAAGAAACACATCACATAGCACCGCTCGACACATGTAAGCATAAATAGCATCAATGAATCATACTCAAGCATGAAATGACTCAAAAGCTCAATCGGAAAGTATAATATGCAATAAGACCGACTAACCATCCCCGACTGCGCCAAATGCCATCGTGGCACGAAACGAACCAATCAAACTCAATCTTTCCAAAAACCTCGTCAATTACTTATCACAAACATGGGATCATAACCACATGGTCTCTCACTTTGTGCTGGGTATCCTTGCGTTCGGAGGCGTCCTTCGATGGCTCTTGCTTGTGTTTGCCCTTCGAGGAGCCCTCCTTCGGTGAACCGTCATTTTTTGCTGAGCCCTTCGCTTGATTGGTGTCGGAGTCCTTGCCGTGTCGCCGCCGTGCGTCCTCTTCCGCTCTGGCGTACTCTTTCGTCTTGTCAAAGAGCTTCGCCACCGTCTTGATTGGTTTCCACGCGTTGTACTCGGCCATCGGCGCCGAGCGGAGGCCTTGCATCGCTGCATTGATGACAGTTGTTTCATTGACATCCTTGACCTGGCAGCGTACCTTTCTCACAGATGGCACCAACTGTTGTGGTTACAGACCAAACAGAGAGAGTATGGTAGTGGAGAGTTAGGTGAGCAATGGCTTAGGGTTTCCCCTGTGGCCTGTACCGTATATATATATATTCACCTGGGGAGTGTTTTTACAGTAATGCCCTTACATCTGTACATCCCCTTCAGGGGCACTTTCATCATTACACATGTCCCATTTCGGGCCTTATAATCTCCTAACAGGCCTGTTGGGCTTAGGTGAGGGCCATCCCTACAACAATCACATTCGTCACGGGAGGGAGCATATATAAGTAAAGTAAGCTCCCGTGACAATCTCTCTACTTCCTTCTCCAACTCACTACACCTAGCTTTGGATCTAGCATGAAATATTCCTAGCTTAAGAAAAGCATCATTGAGCTGGTCATAGGAGGGATATACCTCATCGGAGTCAAAGTAGAGATCGCTATCGCTGATGTCACCCTCAAGGGCCATGAAGCACATGCCAAGGAAGTCATCGTCATCTTTGGGTTCTTGATCATCCTTCGCATCGTCGTCACTTCATCCCTCAACCTCGTTGAGATCGACGTCGTCGAAGGTGGTGAGGACATGGTGGAAGAGCATCTTGGCTTTCCAAGGTCATAGTACTTCTTCCCTTTGCTTGGGGGCTTCTTGTTGCGGTTCTTGTCGGTGTAGTCGTTCTTACTCGAACCGCCGTAGTCGTTCTTGCCCTTCTCCAACTTGGGGCAGTTTGCTCGAATGTGGTTGGGGCCACCACACTCAAAGCAAATCACATGACCTCCTCTCTTTCCCTCCCTAACCCTCTTGTATGCATGAGAAAATTTTCTGGCTAAGAGGGCTAGTTGGTTTTCTGGAAGCTACTCTAGATGATCATCATCAATTTCACACAGAGCAGCAAGAGAGAAACCAGAAGCAGTGTCAGCAGAAGATCCAGAGGCATGACTAGGATCAGTGACCAATGCCATCGATTGAGACTTCGACTTGCGAGAGACAATGTTAATCTCATGAACCTTGAGGCGTGAATGCAACGCATCAAGAGTCAAAGTTGAAAGATCTGTTATGTCCTTGATGGTGGTCATCTTCATCTCCCAAACTCGCAAATCCAAGGCCGCAAGTATCTGTTGAGCGTTGTCCGAGTCGGGGTATGTGAGACTGACCGCTCGGAGATTGCTCAAGATCTTGTGAAACCTCACAAAGCACTCATCAAGGGACTCTCTAGCGAGCATTTCAAACTTGTTGTAATCTCGCTTGAACGGGTCCTATCGTACCATTTTAATTTGGGTGGTGCCCTCATGGTAAGCATCGAGAGTCACCCAAATGTCATAGGCCGACGTAAGATGAGAAATGCGATCAAACTCATTGCGGCTCAGTCCTTGGATTATAATGTTCCCTGCCTTAGCATTGGCCTCAACATTGGGCATGTTTGCCACATTGATGTTCTCATCGGCAGGAACAACATATCGCGTTCCGACCTTCCTCCAGTTAGCATAGCCCTGAACCAGAATATAGGTCTCCATCCAACTCTTCCAGAAGAGATAGTCGATCCCATCGAAGATCGGGGGCTTGGTGGAATACTTCTCAGTTGCCATGGCTCACAGACCGGTTAAGATATATCGAGAAGAGATAACCGGCTTTGATACCAATTGAAGGATCGAAAATGGCAACAGAGGGGGATGAATGGTGCATTTTAAAATTTCCCCCAAAGTATCCACTCAACCTCTCTTCTTCGATAGCTACAGAAGCTATGAAGAAGGCATGCTCATGCTTACTGGCATCCAGAGAAAAACCAGCAACCAAAGAAACAAAATGAAGCTGGCAACAGAAAACAGCTCACAGGAAATAAGTCAGGCCGGTCAGACCGCAGGCTGGCCGCCGGTCTGACCGCTGGCTAGCCGCTGGTCCAACCACCGTTGGGTGGCCGGTCTGACCGCCACTCCTCATCCGGTCTGACTGCCTGGGGCTCAACCGGTCTGACCGCTAGTGTTAGTGGTCAGATTGCCCTTTACCAACCGGTCAGACCGCTGGTATGAAACCGGTCTGACCGGGTTTTGGTTCAATGAACAATCCAACCCGACAACTGAAATTGAGAATACTGAAAGTCACTGAAACGCAATGAATTGACCAAATCTTGCTGCTATCTTTGGGTCAATTGGTCAAGATTCTAAACTAAACAACAAATTGAACTCAGATATTAAGAGGATTCATCAAGAGAGCAAGAAACTGAGATTTGAGTAGAAATCTGTAAACTGAATAGAGAATGAGACTAATTTCCAAATTGCTCATTATTCTCAAATCTTTTCCACATGAACCGGTGAATCTCAACTGGAGATGATCTCACAACATGAAGGAGTAAGCAAATAGTAGATATTTTGCCATGACACCCAGAGTACACACATCCCCTGACATCAAACCCTAGAAAGACAACAACAGAGGATATGCATTGAGCTCATTTCTTGGGGAGAGACCAGCAGATAAGGTGATTGCTTTCAGGAATGTGATAGCCAAATGGCCTTGAGACTATTCCTAGTTCAAAGCATCACATTATGCAACTACTGGAACAAGATTCAAACCAAAGAGCTTAGGAACAAAAGGAACAGCAGACAAAACAGAAAGGAAGAATTCAGTCCATCTCAAATAAAAAGCATCTCAAATTGATACAAAGAGATGAATGATTACACATGAGTTCTCTTACACCCATCTCACTACATCCCCATACGCAATTGAGGAGAAAAGTCACTCATCTCACTACATGGTTCTCTCCTGAGCACTCACACACACACACTGAGAACACACTCCAGAATACACTGCTTCCCTTTGCTTGCACATGCCTGCCCCTCACATCATCTATATGGAGGGAGATCACACCAAAGGAGCAAATCGAGAAGTGGCAGCCTCTTCCCACTCACAAACCTTGCGCATTTTACCGAAATGCCCCTACTGCACCTTCCCAGAAGCTTCCTGTCGTCGCACGACCGCACCCGGCATCCTGAGCCTAGTCCCGATCCATCTCGCCGTCGCCCGTCGTGTCTTCCTGACTCCAACCGACTGGACTTCCGACTCCACCTGAGTCTAGTCCTGGTCTGTTCCGTCGCACACAACCACACCCAGCATCCTGACCGTCTGGACCTAAACTCCTCCCTGAGCCTAGTCCGGGTCCTCCTCGTTGTTGCCCGTCATGTCTACCACCGGTAGCTCCGGTTCCTCGTTTCCCAGCTCGCAACCACCTCAGCAACCTCGATCATCTTTGGCATCCTGTGCCTAGTCCCGATCCTCCCACGCCTCACCATGACCTAGCTTCGAAGTCCTGCAGCCACACAGACAAGCAAACCGTCACATAGCACCGCACGAAATAGCATAGTCAACAATAGCATTAGAGAAAGGTACTCAACCTTGGAATACCCAAAACAAACTCAAACTCTCGAACACAAGCGTCAATTACTCATCACAAACATGGGGATACCTCCACATGGTCTCTCAGGTTGACAAGTCAACACCGGTGGTTGAGCAGCTAATATGTCACTTGCTCGGCGCAAGGGTCCAGTCCTTATGTTTTCACGAGGCCTCAGCCTCCACCCTAGGGTAAAGCGGTGGGCGATGACTGTCTCGCGGTGTCCCACAGCACTTTTACCCTAAACCCCAACATTTTAAATCTACTGGCATGCAGCCACAACCTTAGTAGTGTAAATTTTGCATGAAATGTAAATATCCTACAAGTATTTCTATCATTATGTAATTATTTCTAGGGTTATCAAAGGCATGGCAGCAAATCAACATGGCAATTGTCGGTGGTAGGAAATATCTAAATATCAGGTCATTCTAAACATTTTACTTTAAGCAACTAGCAATTTATAAATAATCATAATGCAAATATCATAAATACATAAATTAAATGGCATGGGATTCAACATGATCAAGGTCTTGCAACTTGCCTTGGTAGTCGACTAACTTAGCAACGTCGTAAACCGCGCTGCTTTGATCTTGTCCTTGCTCTGCAGTTTCTGAGGACTTCAACACTAGCGCAAACACACAAAAATAATGTAAGTCCAGCTTGAGCTTAATCAAGCGAGGAAAAATAAATCTATGAAAAAGGAGTAAATTGCATAAATATTCAAATGAGGGATTTTTGAATTTTTCAGAGATGAATTTGGTGGATTTGACGCCAAAAATAGGTTCAGGACATCAAGATGCACAAAATGGTGTAATTTGGGAATTTTTGGGATTCCATCTTGTCGAAGAGCTTTGCCACTATCTTGACTGGCTTTCGCGCATTGTACTCGACCAGCGGCCCCAGGCGGAGGCCCTGTATCGCTGCGTTGATGATGGTTGTCTCGTTGACATCCTTGACCTGGCAGCGGACCTTCACGAAGCGCTTGAAGTATTCCCATAGCTTCTCCGAAGGATTTTGCTCGACAGCGAAAAGCTGATCCGCGTCGACGCGCTCAACGTAAGTTGTTGTAGAGGCGGCTACAGATCTGCTCCCATGCGTAGATGGAGTTTGGCTCTATGGTAAAGAACCAAGAGAGTGCTACCCCCTGCAACGCGAGGGGTAGTCCCTTCGCCTTCGTGGTGTCGTCCCCGCCTGCAGCCTCGATGGTGGTCTCGTACACGCGTATGAACTCCCGAGGGTCCGTGTCGCCTTTGTATGGCTCGATGGTGCTGGGGAACTTGATGTCCTCCGGCCATGCCGACTGCTGCAGGCCCGTAGAGAGTGTGGACTCCGGGTCGACGCGTCGTAGCGGGCCGCGGCTGGACGTGGGGGCGTCGCGGTTGTCCGCCCGTTCTGGCGTGGGCTTCGGCGCAACCACTGGTGGGGTCTGCTGACTCTGAGCTTCTTGCATATCCCGCACAGCTCCCCGGAGGTCCATCAACTACCGCTGGAGCGTGTCGATGGCTGTCAGCGATTGGAGCGCTTGGTCGTGCTGCCGGGTCAGCGACGACCACGACCTGCTCTCCTAGGTAGCCCGCTGCGTCGGCGCTGTAGACTTCGGGGTCGGTGACGAGGCCAGCGTTGCCACTGGAACTGCCCGTCGCTCCCGTGCCGGGCGCAGGGATGGCGGCCGTGCCGACGTGGGTGCCAGCGTTACCACCCCCGACTACCCGGTCGGTGTTGCCGGTGTCGATCGTCGCGCCATCGAAGGGGTCGATCGTCGCGCCTGTGGTGGGGTCGACCGTCGTGCGCGGGACGCGTTCGGCTGTCGCGCCTACGGTGGGGTTGATCGTCGCGCCATGGCCGTCAATGTTCGCAGCTGCCGCACCAGCGTCGTCGTCCCCGCCCGCGATTGCCGACGCCAAAGCCCTAGTGTTGACGCGGGACCCCGTCACGCCTTCGTTCTTCTTGGCCGCCGATGATGAAGCTTTCTTCGGTGCCATCCCTCAAATCTTGAGGCTTGCTCTTGTCCTCCCCACAGATGGCGCCAACTGTTGTGGCTGCTGTCGGACCCTGGGTTAGCAAACCCTGATCCTCTATGATTCCACTGCACTATTCCCTGGATCAGTAGATAGTACTCACAGGTACATTACTGTATATCAAAAACATATCATGCGGAAGCGTAAATAATACAGTAATACTTACTCATGGGCCGATTAGGCCGAAAACCATACAATGCAACAGCAGAAACTTCACATAGATGGGACCCGCAGGACTTGCCCACAGGCAGCCCACTGGGGTTCGCGACCTACACTACTATAGAAAAGGTCATCACAGACGGTTCGAAATCGTCATCACAGACGGTTTTGTGAATCGTCTGTATTTATGGGTCAGTGATAATCGAAGGTCATCACAGACGGTTTTTGAACCGTCTGTGATTATCAGATATCACAGACGGTTTTGAGTTAAAATCGTGCGTGATAGCCGATAATCGCTGCACGTTGGGAGTTAAAACCGCTCGGTTATCGCTATCACGATGGTTTTTAACTTAAAACCGCTCGTGATTATCATCTATCATGAGCGGTTTTTAACTCCCAACCGCTCAGGATTATCGGCTATCACGCAGCGGTTTTAAACTCAAAACCGCTGCGGATTATCAGCTATCACTGCATTTGCGGTTTTAACTCCCAACCGCTCAGGATTATCAGCTATCACGAGCGGTTTTTAACTCCCAACCGCTCGTGATATTCCCTTCAACCCCTAAATATATTTCTGTTTATTGGCTAGCCCTCAGAAATGCTAGCCATGCCCTCTGAAACAAGCTAAACACAGACATAAAACATATACAATTCACACATCTCATTTCATTTCAGATACATTTCACATCTCAATTCATTTCACAGACATAAAACATCCAATTGACAACACACTTCATTTCACAAACATAAAGCATCCATTTCGCAAATCAATTCATTGAATTGAAATAAAATATCCATTAACAAATACACAATTGTAAAAGATCTACACTGTATTTGCACTTAGAATTACAATAAAAAATCATTCTAGGCAGTGGAACTCTCCATCTGATCTTACGACTTTTGTCCACAAAAACCAAATGAGCTCTCCTCGAATTTTTGCAAAATCCGGCTGTGTCAATGCAGATGTAGAGATGGACACAGCCTGTCGATAGGAATATGAACGCGCGCATATATAAAACTTGACATGTATGAAATAAATGTGGGAAGATTGACAAACCTTAGAATTGGTGATCTTGGTGGAATCGAGGAGTAGTCTCATATGGTGGCACACGTAGTATCCACACGTGTTGCCCGGTTGCTGCTGGTGGCACTGCAAAAAATATAATGTGTTAAATCAAGTGGCATTACTACTATGTGTTGTATATGATTAATTAATGTGTAGCTAGCGAATACCCGAAACTTGCGATCATGTTTCAAGGCCTTGGCCCCTGTCGTCGAGTCACGTGTTTGTTGAACGTATGTGGTGAACGACCTTCGTTATTCAAAAGTTAGCTTAGTTATTCGAAGGAAAGAAAGAGTACAATGTACAATGTACGCACCTATCGAGTATTTGGGCGATAGCGTGTACTTGGATTTGTTCTTACTTAGAGAATCAAGGTATATAGCCTTGTTCCATTTTGGTATAATTACAATTAAAATCCAATGGAATTTCTCATTGTATGGCATAAGAACAAATTCCTTATCTTGGTGAGCCAGCAGTGCTTTTGTAATATAGTCCTCGACGAAGGATGCATTCTCGATGATGGTATCAATGGCGACCAAGCGTGGGTCCAGGAAACCAATTCGTGATTTGGATGATCTAGCTTCGGTCAGCATGAATCTATATATATAACATAGGAAAGCAACAAATTGTGACATATATCGGTATTACGTGAACAGAGACTGTGATTGTACAGACTTACAGCGTCCAGCATCGAACGAGTGAGGCGTCGAGAGCGTTGAGCGTGAAAAGTTCAAATATATCGTCAAAGGTCACCGCAAGACACACCCGAGCCGTGCAAGAAATGTTCCGGCTTGAATTTGACAATGATACCGAGCGCGTTACGCCTCGCTTATTGGATTGTTCCATATACCAAAGGTGGAATCTTTGGCAACCAAGTCCTAGTTTTTGGAGCTCTTCCTGGACTACCATCGGCTGACCTAGCACGAATTTGTGGGCCAATGGCATAGACGGGATATCGCCATCATCCTTCGTCTTTGATTTGCTCGCCATCCTCGATTGTCGATCGACTTTATGCTAGTCGATCGTAATGGTATAGACGGTGCAAGTTGCTCTGGCGAGAATAGTACCGTGGAGATAGCACCGTGTGCGGTAGGCGTGGTTCGCATTGCCGTGTGGAGATGGCACCGTGCAAGTTGCCGTGGTTCGCACCGCACTTCCGGTCCCGCCACCGTGAAGAAGCCTCCAGGATATGTCGGTTTTGGGCCATCGGATGAATGTTCCAATGGCCTGTCCTAGATTCACGATCTCGTCATTGGGGGCTTGGTGAGCGGGACCACCTCAAAATTGGCATACACACCATCCACATTAACTTTTGCGGCTCGGCGCTAAAGCTTGATCAGGCACCATGGCCCCGATACTGCATTTAATATGCTTGGCCCCAAGCAGCGACAAAGGAACGGAGCCATATCTCACTTGGAGCTTGCACGTCGAGGCTCCTACATAACGATACAAAATTAGCTACTCGAATAGGCCTACCAATGGAGCAAGCATTCGAGAGGTAATAATTATTACCGGATGTCGCCCACAGGAAATTTGGACTGGGTTTGCGTCGGATTGGACGCGCAGCTACTCGGACGGTTGTGCGGGCTAGCTAGCACAGAGCGCGGTGGCGGCTGCGACTTTCTGTCTGCTTCCGCACCTCATCTCTCGATTACATCAGCCATCTGAGCTAATAGCTCCTCTCTAAGAGATTCCTTGATCTCTTCTCGTAGCTGTGCGTCACGCTCGGCTTTGTTTCTCTTCCTGCGCCGATACATGTCGGAGTCATCTTGGAAACCATGTTTCCAAGGAACGTAAAGCCCAAGGCCTCTCGTACAGCCCGGGTGCTCCTTGTTTCCCAGGGCCACGGAGAGCATATCATTCTCCCTTGTTCCCTGGAATGATCCCAGGGTAGATTGAAAACTCAGCTCTTCCTGCAAGAGCACATGTCATTTCAATTCGTACGAAGTTGTGGAGTAATTACAAGCTACGTAGTTCGATCGATATCTTACAGCGCCGGTCACTTGTGGTCCGCTGGTCGTGACACCGCATTTGTCAACCTTCACTGTGGGAGATGCACCCAACGGCAAATAAATAAGGGGATCTTGAAAACCACATAGTTGAGCTCCCAAATCTCTTCTATGAAGCCATAGTACGAGTTTCTCGACCCATCGGCATCTGAATGCATCTATGCGACACCGCTGCTCGTTAGTGCTCTTGACATCTTGAGGCTGCAGATAGAATGTGTACCCATTGATGTCATATCCTTGCCATGTCACAACTGTAAATGTCGGCCCTTTTGCCAACCATGTCGGCGTCTCACTCGGCGAGCTCCTAGCGATTTGCTCCTTCAACCATTGGTTGAACCGACGGTTGTGTTGCCTCATGATCCAAACATCCGCCGCCCGGATTCATTGCGAAGCACATCCTTGTGCTGGCCCACATAAGGCGCCACTTCAGTCATGTGTTGCAACACCGTGAAATGGGCTTGAGTATACGTGTCCATATCCGGAGTGATTGCTTTCCTTCCGATAGTTCCGAGACCCTTCGCCTCCCCTCATGACGAGATTGAGGACACCTATCGTTGAATCTGAGCCATATAATCGACACAAAACTCAATGACCTCTTCGCTTGCATAACCTTCGACGATGCTGCCCTCCGCCGAGAACGATTCCGCACGTAGGACTTCGAATTCCCATGAACCTCTCAAATGGGTACATGCTACGAGGAATACGGGCCCGCACATTTTTATCTCCCACACAACGTGAACAATGAGATGGACCATGATATCGAAAAACGAAGGAGGGAAATACATTTCAAGGTGACATAGAGTCATCACCACCTCGCCCCGCAGAGCATCTAGTCCCGGGATCGATGACCTTCCGAGCAATTGTGTTAAAGAAATAACATAGCCTCATGATTATCTCTTGGACTTTGATCGCAAAATATTTCTAATTGCAATAGGGAGCATCTGTGTCATCAAGACATGACAATCATGAGACTTCATGCCATTTAACTTCAAATCTTGCATCGAAACAAGTTTCTTCACGTTGCGGAGTAACGAGACGGAACTTTGACACCATGTAAGCACCGCACGATTCGTTTTCTCAGCCTTGGACAGAGTGTAACACGCAGGGGAAGATACGTTCGTCCATTATCGATGCATGTCGGTGCTAACTCGTGCCCGATGTCCATGTCACCAAGTCAAGCCGTGCGTTGACACCGCCCTTTGTTTTATCACGGATGTTCAGAAGAGACCAATCAAGTCGTCGCACACATTCTTTTCTACGTGCATGACGCCGATGCAAGGTCGAACATCTAGGTACTCCCAATAAGGTAAGTCCCAAAATATTGATCTCTTCTTCCGTGTGTTCTCGCTCATGAGCCCTCAATTTACGTCCCTTTCCGAGGACAACATCTAAATCCTTAACCATATCATAAACCTCGTGTCCCCTTAAATGCCTTGGAGCTGAACCGTCTTCCTTCTCTCCGTCAAATTGTTTCTTCATCTTGCGGTATGGGTGAGCCCTCCAAGGAACCGGCGGTGACGCATGTAGACGGTTTTGCGTGAGTGTCTCACCACACACTCTCGGTACCATCTAAACAAGTGAGTACAAGCTTTGGCACCTTTTGTACTATGGCCCGATAGGTTACCAAGGGTAGGATAATCATTTATGGTGCAGAACAATAAGGAGCGCAGAGTGAAGTTCTCTCGCTTGTATGCATCCCATACCTGTACCCTTCGCTCCACAAGATTTTTAGATCTTCCACCAACGGTGCTAGGAACACATCGATATCATTCCTGTGTTGTTTTGGCCCTTGGATAAGTATCGACAAAGAAATGTACTTTCGCTTCATACACAACCAAGGAGGAAGGTTATAGATGCAGAGATTCACGGGCCATGTGCTATGTCACGCTCATGCTATGAAAGGATTCATTCCATCCGTACTCACCCAAACCTTATATTCCTTGGTTCTGCACCAAACTTTGCAAACCTCCTATCGATGTTTCTCCATCGCGCGGAATCAGCAAGGTGTCTTATCATTCCATCCTTCTTGCGCTCCTCCGAGTGCCAACACAGCAGCTTTGCCTCCTTTGGATTTACAAAAACCTTTTCAAACGGGAATTATAGGAAAATACCATGCCACCTTAGCAGAGGTCCTTTCTTCGCCTCTGCTCCTCGCCATCATCCGATTGATTGTTACGTTTGTATCGGGATGCGTTGCACACCGGACATACATGCATGTTTGCATACTCTTTACGGTAGAGGATACAATGTTCGGGCATGCATGTATTCTTTCTACTTCCATTCCCAACGGACAAAGAACCTTCTTCGCTTTATACGTGGTTTTAGGCAACTCATTTCTCCGAAGCATGTCCGCTAAAAGACCTAGCAGCGCCGTGAAACTCTTGTCGGACCAACCGTTGCTTGCCTTCAATTTCAACAGTTCAAGCACGGCCGACAACCTCGTGTACTTGCAGCCCGTGTACAAAGGTTTCTCTCGAGTCCTCCATCAAGCCACGGAATTTAACATACTCTCTCTCATCATAGTTCTCTTCTACATCGCAAGCATCCGATCCAGATTATCATCGTGCGACCTATCCGAATCCGAGCCACAATCGACATCACCGCGGCATGTCATTCACTTCACCGGCGATGTCATCCGGGTATATCATTCACTTCACCGTGATGTCATCCGCGCATATGATCATTCACTTCGCCATGACTTGTCCAACACGTATAATCCTTTTGAAACCCTCCGAATTAAGTGCGCTTCAATTTGCCTCGGTTCTTAAACATCTTCAAATTCATGATCGGTGCATGGACAGCACATATATTCCACCCCTTATTCAACATATCCTCCTCGCGGCTCTTATAAAAGCGAAACGCCATTAATGTACTCTTCACTCACACGGCTCGCGGCATACATGCAGCCGGTCCTACGTTACGTACATATATAACAACTTAGTATTAAAATCTAGATTAACTAATTATAACTACGTATATACCGCCATATTTATTATATTCAGACTTAATTTGCTAGCTCAATTCATATTACAAACACAACAAGCTATTATATAACCAACAATTTTGCAAATTAACCATCTTCAATAACCACTCATGGATTACTTAGACCTAAATTGTAATGCAATTAAAGAAAAATAAATTTCATTACTAACCATATCTACAAAGAACCAGAAAGTCTGAATCTTAATTCAAAGCTCAATCTTTGCCTCTTCTCCCACCAAATTAACAGCTGAAATCGCCTAGCTTCCTCCCGAGTGAAAAAGTGCGCAGCATGGCTAGATCTCGGATCGAAATGAAGACAGATGCGTCCGAGCAAGCGATAAATGCCCCGGTCATTATCAAAGACGCTCGTGATAATCATTAGCACGACGGTTTTTAACTAAAACCGCTCGTGATAATTATTATCACGCACGATTTAACTAAAAATCGCTCGTGATAACAATTATCACGCACGGTTTTTTATAAAAACCGTCGCCATAAGCTTCAAATTTTCGATCCATTGCCGTAACGCCGTGTTTCGATTGCGTAACGCCGTGTTTGCGCGTGTTTCCATTAACGTCATCGATCGTTATACTGGCGCTTATATCATTAATGTTTGGGTATACGAACCGCTTGTGATAATGCTTATATTTGCACGCACTATTCCATTTCTTCGATCTAAACGTACTGTCCTCTCCCTCATCTTCTTCGATCATCACCACATTTCTCAACAATGACATCTAAAATTTTGTTCATCTCTTTCCTCTCATCTATCCATCATGAGTTGTTCGCCGCAACCTTACAAAGGCCAACAATTTACGTCCGAGCATCTCCTCCGCTCACGCCCGCTCTCCTTCCTCGACTCGCTTCCAATATCGTCCGTCAACTAGACCTCATCATCCGCCGTTGATGGAGGTTTCTCGTTGTTGCTCACGACAAGGAAACTGCCCTCAGCCTTGTTCTTCTCTACAATGTCCACAAAGCGGAGGAAGCTCTTGCGGAAGCGCAGAGTGTGCTAGATAACCTTTTCGATCAAGCGCACTCGGCGATTCTCGTTGAAGTTTATCATGCCATCCTCTTTGAGATTATGGGCCATGCTAATGATTTGCCAAAGCTAGAGGAGGAAGCGGAGAGGGCAAGGATAATCTTCACGACATTCGAGAACTCGTGCTGATCCTCCAACTCAGAAGTTGAAGAAGAAGCATATGAAGCCCGTAAGATTAAAATCGGGAATCTCTTTTCTCTTAGATTTGTAATAAATTAAATTTGCCTTTAATTAAAATCTGGGAATCTCTGTTTGTCGAACTTTTGTAATGAATTAAATCTGTCTTGAATTAAAATCTGGGAATCTCTGTTTGTCGGACTTTTAATTTGGAGGCCGTCTGTGGTGTTTGTGGCGGGAAAAAGGAGTATCATAGACGGTTTATGTTTAAAAACCGTCTAGGATCGAAATGAAGACAGATGCGATCTGAGCAGCGCATTATCACAGACGGTTCTTAATAAAAAACCGTCTGTGAATTATCACAGATGGTTTTTAATTCATAACCGTCTGTGATAACGATTTTATCACAGACGGTTTTTAATTAAAAATCGTCTGTGATAATCTGGGATCATCACAGATGGTTTTTAATACAGACCGTCTGTGATACTACATTATAACAGACGGTTCATATTTAAGAACCGTCTGTGATACTCGTTTTCTCCGACGCCGCCAACACAGACGGTGTCCTAATTAAAACCGTCTGTGTTAGTGTTAGTCACAGACAGTTTTGTCAAACCGTCTGTGATTGGCCGTCTACTATTAGGCTTTCTGTAGTAGTGCTAGTACATGGCCTCTTCGTCTTCCAGCTCTGTCGACCCCTTTTGAGCATCGCAGGGCTTGATATTCCTGTTCTTTCTGACTAAGTGATGGTAGTTAAGCAAGAGTGAGTACGATGATACTCAGCAAGCCACCACACAGGATGCAATAATAATATATGCAAGGCTATCAAAGGAGGCTTGAGGTTCTTTTATTTGCTTAATGCGACATTTGCAATAATCATAATTAAAATTCCTATGACTTGGCATTTTATAAACATGCTTTAGAGAGTTTGGAATTGTGCAATATTTACAGCGGTGTAGGTTCCATCCACCGATTACATGGTTCCATCCACTTATGCTAGATTTTGATCATTATGCCACTTCCATATTATCAACCACGCTGGAGTACATCCCTCCAGGAAAAATTCAAAGTCAGAGTACATCCCTCTGATAGGTTTTGGTCCCACCCACAAAGGTTTTTGAAATAGAACTAACTCGAGTAAGTTCCCATGTCCGCCCTTGACCGTAGGCACGGCTGCTCGAACAATTTTACACTCTGCAGAGGTCATACACTTTACCCACAAGAGATAAATCATCTTAATAGCCAACGTGCTTCCTTAGGCATGACACCCAGATGGTTTATCACAAAGCCTTTACCTTACTCCAATTTAGCTAGATACCACCCCGCTGAGGTTTCACCGCTGAAGGGTTACATCCGCCACAGTCAGAAGCCCCCTCTTGCGCCGTATGAGTAAACCAGTGCTCTGGCACCCATCTTCCGTGATGATATCTAAACCAAACCTTTGCAAGTTAATCAGCTAGGTCGTACCCATATAGACTTGTGGTTGTACTGTTTTACACCAGGAGGTCATCACAAGATTCAGTCCTTAATTTGTCCGGGCGGTTCAATCCACAAACCACATATTCTCGTGCTACTTCCGCACCAACCACTCTTACCACCCACCCAGATAGGTATAGTAGGTTACGAGGGTTTTGAGAAGCATAAAATAAGTAATCACAAAGTATTCAGCCACGTACATCCCGTGACTGTCCCAACACAAGTTCTTATGTTTCTGAAGATTGATGATCAGGGCAACTAGCGCCCAGGACTTAACAAGACTAGCATGGCGTTTAATTTGACTTATAGCTAGTAAGATTATCATTAATATCTATGGTGACAAGGATCAGGTGATTCAAGTATCAAGGAATGGCATAATAAATTTAATACAACATCAACTGGGCATGTAGCTACCTTAAGCTTTGACATATATTTGCATAATAAGTTAGGCATGCAAGTTGATAGTTTAAAAGAACATAATTTTGCATAAAACGCAGGATCAATATGATCAAAGTGATGACTTGCCTTGCTTGGTTTGTGATGGGGACGGGGTTCCCGATCTTCCGTCAGGTGATGATAACTCTCGTTTTGGTGGAACGCGACACACCGATCCGGCTTCAGATCAAAAGACCCGAACCCTGCAACCTTAGCACCACGACTCCTCTGGTTATCAACCGTGTCACTAATCCGGTTGACCTCGCCAAGAAGGCTAATCCCTGCCTGCGAAACGAAGAACACCAGCAAGAACTCGAAAGAACGCAGCTCAAAGAAGTGACAATCTGCAGATGTATGATTAAGATCACGAAAGTGGGGTTTCACGACCGAAAACAGCGGCTGTTCAATGACAGATTGATCTAAAGCAAAACCCCAACCCTAATGGTGGGGGTGGCGGCTGGATATAAGGTCTAAGGGTCGTCACACCCCCTGGACGCACCCCCTAACGGGCTCTAAGACGATACACGTCCCAACGGACCAAAAGACGGTGACGCAACACCCTAGCAGATTCTGAGTGCTGACTTATTTCGACGATTCCCATTGACTCCAGTGGAATTTGGACCTCAAACCAAAGCCATTGGTTATCTTATGAAATTATCTTTCCATGCATATGTGGGTCATCGAAAACGAAGTCCGTATGCGTCCTGGGCGTCCATTTTACTGCAGGCTGGTCCTGAAGGCCGAGGCAGACTCGAACTCAAGTTGGACTGGGCCTCCGGCTTGACTTGGACGTCCTTGCTGGTCTTCTCCGCCTACACACCTCTCTCCATGTACTTCATGACCCTCTCCAATGTTCCTAAGCAAGATAACATCATTAGGTAGCAATCTTGTAGAGACCCGAATATGCAAATCCGGACTCTCCTGTGTATTCTGCACTAGTCCAGGATCACGCTAGTGCACACAGTAAAAACAAAGATGAAATATCGAACATATCACGATTTACTATGAAAAAACTCAACTATTATTAATAATCATCAGAGTACGACCTTATGGCCAAGCTTACAATTATTAGCCTGAAGGGCTTAACAAAAACTAGCAGCGGAAATCCAAAAGAAAGCGCAGCATCCAATCGACACACCCACAGGCTATCGAGTGGAGAACGAAGCCTAATCCGCGAAGACGCCAAGTACTCTCCTTCGGAACCTCTGCTGGCGTTACTCCTCCTCCTCAATCGAGCAACAGGGCATAAAGCCGTGAGTACATAGAGTACTCAAGCAAGTCGCTTGTAACAAAGAATGCAATATAGTATGCAAGGCTTACCAATGGATGGTGAAAGGTTAATTTGCATAAAACAGCATTTGAAAATACAATAAATAGATTGAAGGCACATTTGAAGTAAAACAATAATAAATAATAATCAAAGGAATTGAAGTAACCACTTATGGATCTCCCATCCATAAGCTAACCAACCACTTATGGACCTCCCATCCACAAGTTAAACCAACAAGTGAATTAACCATCCACTGTCCAAAACTTTTAGAAATAACTATACCTCGTGTGAAATCACCGAGCATTGTCCATGACCGAGGACGCGGCTATTCGAATAGTTTTACACTCGCAGAGGTTGCACAATCTGTACCCACACGATGTGATTAGCCTCGCGCTAAGGAAATCACAACAAGGCCTTTACAATGTTCAATTCCAACCCAATCCCGCCCGCTAGGTTTCGATCACACCCCCTTGCGCCCGTGGAATGTATACGACACCCACCGACATCCCAATGGCGGAACCAGAATTGAAACATCACAAATTAATCAGCCAGTCTGTCCCATACCGGACATGTGGTTTGCAGTGAAGACTCGGATCAATGGCGCACAAAGTTAAGTCCTTAAGTGTTCTCGGAGAGACTACCACATCCTCGAAGTGCTCCAACACTTCCCCCTTTACTGCACGATCATTCGCCCGAGTGAAAACCAATTTTGTATAACCACCGCCAATGACGCACCAACGTCACGGCACAAATTTTATAACAGTGGCACCAACCACGATTCAATATCTCATTAGGTCAAATTAATTAATCACATATGATGATGAAACCTTTCGCAAAATAAGCAAGGCTAAGCATTCTAATCGTACCAACCCAATGTGACAAATAACATAGCATCACTAATTAAATTTCCAACCTAAGGTGACAATGGCATCAAGGTATTCCAAAATATCAAGGAGGGAAGTAACCAATTGGGACGATAACTACCAATACAAGGGTTTTATAATAAAGTAGCAATGCAAGATAATTTAAAACAAAATAATTAAATAATAGATTGCAAACTGGGTTCAACATGATCAAAGGACACGACTTGCCTTGGCCTTGCTCAGTTAGGAATTCTTGATCTTCAAATCTGACGGCGGCTCCCTCGAACGCGCGATCTAACGAGAGAGAAAACGAAACCAAAAGACAAATAAATTCAAATAAAATTCAAATGAACTCCAAAAACTTTCAAACCTGAACCAAAAGATAGAGCTCAATTTTAGATGAATTTAGAAAAAAGAACGGGGTCAATCGGAGCTAGGACGAGGGAGAACGGGCTCTTGGAAAATTGGATTTACAGAAAATCGGGAAAAATAGAAAATGGCACTGTGCTGTGGACCGGGCGCACGGGAGACTGGGTCTACGGTGAACGCGCGCACGTAAGCGATCGCGGGCGGCCGGCTTGCTGACGCGGGCGACTAGGGCTGAGGTGGCAGCTGGCGTGGCAGACACGCAAGCACTAGGGCTGACGTGGCACGGCTTGCGTGGCAGCTCGGTGCACGGCGGCGGGCGATCGGACGGCTGTGGTGCGGCGCGTGCGGACGATCGGGCCGCCGCCCAGATCGCTCACGGCTCACGGCTCGGGCCGACGGGCGGGACCCACATGGCGCGCACGGCTCACATGGACCGGCGCACGGAAGGCGAAGGGACGCGGGCGCGCTCCACCGCGCTGGCGTGGCGGCGCGGGGACCGAGGCGACGGCGGCGCGCCGAGGCGCGGCGTGTCCGCGGCGGCGCGAGCGCGGCGCGGATCTCGCCGGCGGGAGGGGTAGCGGCGCGCGGCGGCGGCGGCGGGCGGCGGAGTTTAACCGGCGGCGACCGAGGTGGCGGCGGAACTCACCGGCGGCGAGCTCCGGCGCGGCGGCGGCGAGCGACGACAACGGCAGCGGCGCGCACGGCGGCTAACTCCGCGACGGCGAACACACGGCGCGGCGGCGGTGAGCGGCGGCGGTGGCGGCGGCTCGGGACGGAGAAGCGAGGGTCGCGGCGCTTAAATACCGGACGTCGGCCGTGTCCAGTCGGTCACGGCGGCGGTGTCCCGAACGAGACGGCGGCGGAGATGAACCGGACTCGAGACGGACTCCGCCCGAACGACGCGCCGACAGGTGGGCCCCACTGCCGCTGGCTCAGCGGCGACGGATGGCGCGCGGAGCGGCGGGTGGTCGGGATGCCGACACGCGCCATCCATCGGGCGTAGAAGAGCGGCGCGCGCGCGTCGGATGTGTGCCACGTGGCACGGGCGGGAGCGCTGGCCGAGACGGCGGTGGGTTGGACCGCCGGGTTTTGGTTTTTTTTTTTCCAGAAATTCAAATAAACTATTTTGAGCTCTAGAAAATAGCAAATAACTCCAGAAAAATCCATAAAATTCCAATAAATTCCACGAGACACAAGGAACTCAAAGAAAATAACTTTGGCAAATGTTAATGTTTAACTTAATCATATTAAATCCTTTTAATTCATAAAAATTCCATTTAAGCTTTAATTAAATCCAAAAAATCCAAATGGTGAATTTTATTTTAAAAGCTTCAAAAGGCTCAAAATCAGGATGTTACAAACCTCCCCCTTAAACGGAATCTCGACCCTAGATTCAAAGCTTACTAAAAGAATAGGTTACCAGTGCGACGTTGGAGACGACGTGGTTCAAGCTTCCTTGCAACGCTCGAGGTATCCGGGCTCCTCGACTTGACGATGTTCCACGGCTTGCTCCTGGAGAAAAGGTCTTGGCAGTGCACTCCCAAGTTTGAAAGGAATGGGCGAGATTGCTCGATGCTTCTGCGGGGTTCCTGGGTCCAACCATCTTGCTGCTGCTCTGAAGAAAAACACTACTGACTGCTCCAGTAAAAGGTAAGGGGGAAAAGCATAGGTAAGACTTGAGGTTGAACTTGGACAACTTTATTCCGGGTTAGTTGCTCTGACACTTCCAAAACTCTGACCGGGTTTTAAAGATAAGTGGGAAAAGCATAGATGAGAGGTAAACTCGTCTAAGGGGAATAACTAATGGCATCCTAAACTAAGCAGACACTTAGCCGGTAAGGCTAACAAAAGAAGCGATAAACTCCACAAAAAGATTTTGACATGACTGCATCATAATGCTAGAAGCAAAACTGCAGCTCACATCCCAACCAACGGCAAATAAGAAGCAAGACGATCTATACGATGCTAAAACTATAACAGGGTTCAAATCTAATGGCTCCTAATCTTCACGAAAGTCTTCAATCTTTTCTTGACATATTGGGAACTTCCTTGATCCAAACTTCACATCACAGCTTGAAGAATTCCATGCCAGCTTTCACTTTGATCGAGGGACACTCGAGACATCTATAGACTTTATTGAGATAAGAAGTCAAATTGAATTTCGAAAACAATATTTCAGAGGAGGCAAAGAGTAAGAATCCTAAGAATGAGGTAAGAATAAAGAATTACTAGATAATCATTTGGTTGATTTGATTTAGAAAATAATTTTGAAAACTTTACTAATTCGACCATTCTAACTAGGGCTTAGTTCTACAATCGATATGGCTCGATACCATCTCTGTAGAGACCGAATATGCAAATCCGGACTCTCTGTGTATTCTGCACTAGTCCAGATCACGCTAGTGCACACAGTAAAAACAAAGATGAAATATCGAACATATCACGATTTACTATGAAAAACTCAACTATTATTAATAATCATCGAGTACGACCTTATGGCCAAGCTTACAATTATTAGCTGAAGGGCTTAACAAAACTAGCAGTGAAATCCAAAAGAAAGCGCAGCATCCAATCGACACACCCACAAAGCTATCGAGTGGAGAACGGCCTAATCCGCGAAGACGCCAAGTACTCTCCTTCGGAACCTCCTGGCGTTACTCCTCCTCCTCAATCGAGCAACGGGGCATAAAGCCGTGAGTACATAGAGTACTCAACAAGTCGTTTGTAACAAAGAATGCAATATAGTATGCAAGGCTTACCAATGGATGGCTGAAAGGTTAATTTGCATAAAAACAGCATTTGAAAATACAATAAATAGATTGAAGGCACATTTGAAGTAAAACAATAATAAATAATAATCAAAGGAATTGAAGTAACCACTTATGGATCTCCCATCCATAAGCTAACCAACCACTTATGGACCTCCCATCCACAAGTTAAACCAACAAATGAATTAACCATCCACCGTCCAAAACTTTTAGAAATAACTATACCTCGTGTGAAATCACCGAGCATTGTCCATGACCGAGGACGCGGCTATTCGAATAGTTTTACACTCTGCAGAGGTTGCACAACTGTACCCACACGATGTGATTAGCCTCGCGCTAAGGAAATCACAACAAGGCCTTTACAATGTTCAATTCCAACCCAATCCCGCCCGCTAGGGTTTCGATCACACCCCCTTGCGCCCGTGGAATGTATCGACACCCACCGACATCCCAATGGCGGAACCGCAGGTGAAACATCACAAATTAATCAGCCAGTCTGTCCCATACCGGACATGTGGTTTGCACGGTAAGACTCGGATCAATGGCGCACAAAGTTAAGTCCTTAAGTGTTCTCGGAGAGACTACCACATCCTCGAAGTGCTCCAACACTTCCCCTTTCTCGCACGATCATTCGCCCGAGTGAAAACCAATTTTGTATAACCACCGCCAATGACGCACCAACGTCACGGCACAAATTTTATAACAGTGGCACCAACCACGATTCAATATCTCATTAGGTCAAATTAATTAATCACATATGATGATGAAACCTTTCGCAAAATAAGCAAGGCTAAGCATTCTAATCGTACCAACCCAATGTGACAAATAACATAGCATCACTAATTAAATTTCCAACCTAAGGTGACAATGGCATCAAGGTATTCCAAAATATCAAGGAGGGAAGTAACCAATTGGGACGATAACTACCAATACAAGGGTTTTATAATAAAGTAGCAATGCAAGATAATTTAAAACAAAATAATTAAATAATAGATTGCAAACTGGGTTCAACATGATCAAAGGACACGACTTGCCTTGGCCTTGCTCAGTTAGGAATTCTTGATCTTCAAATCTGACGGCGGCTCCCTCGAACGCGCGATCTAACGAGAGAGAAAACGAAACCAAAAGACAAATAAATTCAAATAAAATTCAAATGAACTCCAAAAACTTTCAAACCTGAACCAAAAGATAGAGCTCAATTTTAGATGAATTTAGAAAAAAGAACGGGGTCAATCGGAGCTAGGACGAGGGAGAACGGGCTCTTGGAAAATTGGATTTACAGAAAATCGGGAAAAATAGAAAATGGCACTGTGCTGTGGACCGGGCGCACGGGAGACTGGGTCTACGGTGAACGCGGCGCACAGAACAGTGCGGGGCGGCCGGCTTGCTGACGCGGGCGACTAGGGCTGAGGTGGCAGCTGGCGTGGCAGACACGCAAGCACTAGGGCTGACGTGGCACGGCTTGCGTGGCAGCTCGGTGCACGGCGGCGGGGCGATCGGACGGCTGTGGTGCGGCCGCGTGGACGCATCCGGGCCGTCGGCCCAGATCGGCTCACGGGTCACGGCTCGGGCCGACGGGCGGGACACATGGCGCGCACGGCTCACATGGACCGGGCGCACGGAAGGCGAAGACGCGGGCGCGGCTCCACCGGCGCTGGCGTGGCGGCGCTGGGACCGAGGCGACGCGGGCGCGCCGAGGCGCGGCGTGTCCGCGCGCGCGCGAGCGCGGCGCAGGATCTCGCCGGCGGAGGGGTAGCGGCGCGGCGGCGCGCGGCGGGCGGCGGAGTTTGCCGCGGCGGCGAGGTGGCGGCGGAACTCACCGCGGCGAGCTCCGCGCGGCGGCGGCGAGCGACGATAACGGCGACGGCGGCGACGGCGGCTAACTCCGGCGACGGCGAACACACGGGCGTCGGCGGCGGTGAGCGGCGGCGGTGGCGGCGGCTCGGGACGGAGAAGCCGAGGGGTCGCGGCGGCTTAAATACCCGGACGTCAGCGGTGTCCAGGTCGGTCACGGCGGCGGTGTCCCGAACGGAGACGGCGGCGGAGACGAACCGGACTCGGAGACGGACTCCCGCCCGAAAACGACGCGCCTGACAGGTGGGCCCCACCTGTCAGTGGCTCCGGGCGAGCGGCGGCACGGATGGCGCGCGGGAGCGGGCGGGTGGCTGGGATGCCGACACGCGTCATCCATCGGGCGAAGAGCGGCGCGGCGCGGTCGGATGTGTGCCACGTGGCACGGGCGGGAGCGCGCTGGGCCGAGACGGCGGCTGGGTTGGACCGGCCGGGGTTTTTGGTTTTTTTTTTCTTTTCCAGAAATTCAAATAAACTATTTTGAGCTCTAGAAAATAGCAAATAACTCCAGAAAAATCCATAAAAATTCCAATAAATTCCCTGAGACACAAGGAACTCAAAGAAAATAACTTTGGCAAATGTTAATGTTTAACTTAATCATATTAAATCCTTTTAATTCATAAAAATTCCATTTAAGCTTTAATTAAATCCAAAAAAAATCCAAATGGTGAATTTTATTTTAAAAGCTTCAAAAAGGCTCTGAAAATCAGGATGTTACAAATCTATTCTCAAAACTATGAAAATGATCGCTTAAGAACGAGCTCACCTCTAGATTTAATTGTCGCATGCGAGTTCGGGTCATTGGACCTTGCATAATGGTTGGAGGATCAGGGGTTGCATCCGAAGGAGTGATGTCCTCATCATCCTCCCCCTCTTGAAGTGGAGTCGTCCTCGACTCAAGCTCATCTTCTTCTCCCAAGTATGGCTTCAAATCTGCAATGTTAAAGGTGGGACTAACCCCGAACTCGGGTGGCAACTCAAGTTTATATGCATTATCATTTATTTTCTCAATTATCTTAAATGGACCAGTAGCTCTTGGCATTAATTTAGACTTACGCAACTCTGGAAATCTATCTTTTCTCAAGTGCAACCAAACCAAATCACCCGGTACAAGTTTAACTTCCCTTCTACTTTCACTACCAGCAATTCTATACTTTTCATTCATCTTTTCAATATTTGCCTTAGTGGTTTCATGCAATTTAAGAATAAATTCAGCACGCTCTTTAGCATCATTATGTGTTCTCTCAGTGGTAGGTAAAGGCAAAAGATCAATAGGAGCACGGGGGTTAAATCCATACACTACTTGGAAGGGACTTACCTTGGTGGTGGAGTGTTCCGCCCTATTATATGCAAACTCCACATGCGGCAAACACTCTTCCCACATCTTCAAATTGCGCTTCAAGATCGCTCTCAACATGGTGGACAATGTTCGATTCACTACCTCTGTTTGTCCATCAGTTTGAGGATGACAAGTTGTAGAAAACAGCAGCTTTGTCCCCAATTTATTCCACAAAGTGCGCCAAAAGTGACTCAAGAATTTTGCATTGCGATCTAAAACAATAGTAGAAGGCATACCATGCAAGCGAACGATTTCTTGAAAGAAAAGGTCAGCAATATGAACAGCATCGTCGCTTTTATGATAAGGAATAAAATGTGCCATCTTAGAAAAACGATCAACCACCACAAAAATACTATCCCTCCCCCTCTTAGTCCTTGGCAATCCCAAAACAAAGTCCATAGATATATCAGCCCAAGGAATAGAAGGAACGGGAAGAGGCATATACAAACCATGTGGGTTCAACCGCGACTTAGCTTTTTGACATGTGGCGCACCGAGCCACGAACCGCTCTACATCTCGTCTCATCCTTGGCCAAAAGAAATGTGTGGCCAGCACCTCCTCCGTCTTCTTGGCACCAAAATGTCCCATCAATCCTCCTCCATGTGCCTCCTGCAACAACAAAAGACGAACGGAACCAACTGGAATGCATAGGCGGTTAGCTCTAAACAAAAACCCATCATGTATCACATATTTGTTCCATGTACGTCCCTCTTTACAATTTTCCATCACATATTTAAATTCATCATCATTAACATATTGTTCTTTAATTGTTTCAAGCCCAAATATACGACAATCAAGTTGGGACAGCATCGTATATCGTCTAGACAAAGCATCAGCAATAATATTATCCTTCCCTTTCTTGTGTTTGATGACATAAGGAAAAGATTCAATAAATTCAACCCACTTAGCATGTCTACGATTCAGTTTGTTTTGACTTCGAATATGTTTTAGTGATTCATGATCAGAGTGAATAACAAATTCTTTAGGCCATAAATAATATTGCCACGTCTCTAATGATCGAACAAGAGCATACAATTCTTTGTCATACGTGGAATAATTAAAAACATGTCCATTCAATTTCTCACTAAAGTAAGCAATGGGTTTACCTTCTTGCATCAAAACGCCACCAATGCCAACTCCACTAGCATCACATTCAAGCTCAAAAGTCTTACCAAAATCAGGAAGTTGCAGCAATGGCGCGTTAGTAAGCTTGTCCTTCAAAAGAGCAAAGGACGCCTCTTGTTCTTCTCCCCAATGAAATGCAACACCCTTCTTTGTCAACTCATTCAATGGGGCTGCAATGGTGCTGAAATCCTTCACAAAGCGGCGGTAAAATCCTGCAAGTCCATGAAAGCTCCGCACTTGTGTCACGGTTGTGGGCGTTGGCCAACTCTGTATAGCGTGCACCTTGGCTTCATCGACCTCAATTCCCTGCGAGGTCACAACATAGCCAAGAAACGATACTCGTTCGGTGCAAAAAGTGCACTTCTCGAGGTTACCAAATAAACATGCAGCACGCAAAGCATCAAAAACAGCACGTAGATGATTAAGATGTTCAGTTAAAGACTTGCTGTATATCAAGATATCATCAAAATAAACCACCACAAATTTTCCAATGAAAGGACGTCACACCCCCTGGACGTGCCCCCTAACGGGCTCTAAGACGATACACGGCCCAACGGACCAAAAGACGGTGACGCAACACCCTGGCAGATTCTGGACGCTGACTTGTTTCGACGATTCCTGTTGACTCCGGTGGAATTTGGACCTCAAACCAAAGCCATTGGTTAGCGTATGAAATTATGTTTCCATGCATATGTGGGTCATCAAAAACGGAGTCCGTATGCGTCCTGGGCATCCGTTTTACTGCAGGCTGGTCCTGAAGGCCGAGGCAGACTCGAACTCGAGTTGGACTGGGCCTCCGGCTTGACTTGGACGTCCTTGCTGGTCTTCTCCGCATCCACACCTCTCTCCATGTACTTCATGACCCTCTCCAATGTTCCTAAGTAAGATAACATCATTAGGTAGCAATCTATTCTCAAAACTATGAAAATGATCGCTTAAGAACGAGCTCACCTCTAGATTTAATTGTCGCATGCAAGCTCGGGTCATTGGACCTTGCATAATGGTTGGAGGATCAGCAGTTGCATCTGAAGGAGTGATGTCCTCATCAGTTTGTCATGGCCTTGATTGCTCAAAGCCTACTCGGTCAACGATCCTATCTTCCTAGTCGTCGCTTTTACCCGAGTCTTGTTCTTGTTCGAACCCGTCGCCCTGTGGAGTCTTCATATTCTAATATGCGGTAAAGAAAAGAAAAACCAAATAAATCCAAATACTTTAAATGCCCAATTAAATTTAAATTATAATTTTATTACAATTTGAGGATAGAAGGATGATTCGGATTAGTGGGCTGTAAACACAGCGGTAGATGAATTGGGTAGGAGAATGAATTATCTAAGTAGCTTTACCGTGACGGAAAATTAGGATAAAGAGGGATCGAAGGTGAATGAGTATTTACAGGAATTATCTGCTTTGCAATGGCCATACATAGTTGATTGGGAAAAAGCGAGGCTCGACCTTTTTTATTTGGTGACTTTCTCTTTATTAATTTACGTTTATCAAGGAAGTCCCGTGAGTCAGGCAAGACTTACTGACAGATAAAAGAGGCTAATGAGAATAGTAAAGAGGAACAAAACCTCGTGATTTTAGGATACGGGAGCTTTACAGGGAATGAGGATAATTTTAAATACTCAGTGTAACTTTGATATTTCATGTGGCAAGACTTATCTGAGATTGCAACTGCCACTCTTAATGAACCAATCTTTTTGATAACTTGATTAAAGTATGACGTTAACCCTTTAACCAGTTTTTATTAGGAACAAGGTTGATTATTTTATTGATTAACCAACCTATTATTAACGATCTGCCTTGTATTGGATGAGCGATTCATGGATTAATAGGGGTCTTCTTGATAACGCTATTTCTTTTGTCATTACTTACTCTCGGCCATTAGATTTAAATCCTTGGATAAATTATTGACGAGGAAACCATTAATTTAAATCTTTAGCATCTTACAGATGATTATTGAGGACTTTACCAATGGTTATTTTAAACGCTAGTGAGAGAGACAACTTGATTTTAGAGATGAGCAATTTATGGTCGATATTTTACGTATTTCTGGGAGATAACTTTAATAAGCAGGGTAATTTGAGTCTTCACTAGTTAGAGTGTTAAAAATCGATTTATTCAAGTTATCATAATAATTATTTGTGTTAACATTTTCTTAGTTGTCATAGATTTAGACAAGATTATATGGGTATGAATCTTTTATCAGGTTTCCAAACGATATCTTTTGGCCATGATATTGTTATCGTTATTATTATTATTACTTTATTAACTTTATGTTAGTTTCGTAGTAATAGGAAAATAGTTCATGTCATGAGCTTACTTTAATCACCCTTTTACATGGGGGTTAACTTTATTACTCTTGATTGGCATATAATTAGATTAACCAAAGTTAAATTTCTAATTTAATTTTATTAATCTTTCCATTATGAACTCATGAGAAATCTTCTTATTCCCATTATTAGCCATAATTTACTTTATTAGAATACATGTATGAACATTGCTTCCACATGATTTCTGCATTTAGCAAAAGGGAGTCATTATTCAATTCTTACACATGAACTCAACTCAATAATTTGGCTGGGCCCACAAGTCATACACAGGGAGGGAAATAAAAAGGGGTGCTGTCGTCGGTTGGGAAACAGAGCAGAGCAGAGGAGGGAGGCGCCGGGGATGGGTGGCGGTGTCGCCAGCGGGGCAAGGCCAGGGAGGAGACGGTGACCGGGAAAAGGGGTTGCCCCGGCATCAACGAAGCTCGTGGAGGCGGCAGCTTCGGCTGAGGTGACGCCATGGCGGCGGGCGGCGGCTTTAGGCGGCCGGCGGGGAGGGGGAAACGGGGCGTCGGCGGCCGGAGGAGAGGGGGAAGGAGGTGAAGCGCGGATGAGCACGGTTAGGCCATGGGGAAACTCACCCGGGGGTTGGTGGAGCCCGAGAGAGGCCGGAATGGGCCGGCGACGAAGTTCAGGGGCGGCGGCGGGTGGCTCCCGTGGTAAGCTCACTGAGGGGAAGGAGGGCCCAAGGCGGCGTGGGGGACGGCTTCCGCAGCTGATGGAGGAGCTCCAGGCGCCATGAATTGAGCCGGGGCTTAGCGAATCGGCGGGGAGCTCGGGCGCCGGAGTTGAGGATGACGGCAATCGCCGGTGGCCTACAGGGCATGGGGGGCTAATTGCATTGGGTGGAAGCGCGAAGGAGGCGAGGCGAGCTCAGGGAGAGTATCGGCATGGCTCAAGGCTCACCGGGCGGTGCTGCCAGTGGAGACCATCACAGGGAACTCGACGGAGGCGGCGGTGGGCTCAAGAGAAGGAAGCGGGGACTGGGGAGGAGGTGAGCTTGGGCTATTTATAGGCGAGGATGGGGAGGCAGGTGCACGCTCGGCGACGGAGTGGCGCCGGTATGGGCTACGCGTACTACGGCATGGCGAGGAGTACCACCGGTATGGGGCGCGTCCGGCAGCATGGGCGTAGCGGCGTAGGGGAGTGGCGTGGGGAGTAGGCCGGTGATAGGCTGCTGGCACAGAGGTGATGGGGGGAAACCGGGGGCGGCGCGAAACCGGGGCAGGGCGAGCGATGCGAGCTGGGCCGACGAGCGCCAGGAGCTGCGGGCGGAGGAGGAAGAAACGGGGAAGGAGGAGGAGGAAGAACATGGTCTGGGCCGAAGCTAGGAGAATGAGTGGGCCGGGGAAAAGAAAAGGATATGGCCCAGGGAAAAGAAGAAAGATGATGCGGGCCGGGAAAAGAAAAGAAAAGAAATGGGCCGGCCCAAGAAAAAGTTTGGTGATTTTAATAAATTTCTGAATTTGAATTTGCAATTAGATTTTCAAATTGGAAGGCTTGGTTCAAATTTTGGATTTGAACATTAGATTTTAAGATTGGCGAGTTTCGGAGAAATGATTCTTTTAAATTCTTAGAATTTGAATTTCCAAATATGTAAATTGGAGGGAAGGATTTTATCTTGGTTTAAAATTTCTGTCCTTGGTTTTGAAGATCCGGATTTCAATTTAAATTTGTAATTAAGACTCCCGGGTAAATTTGGATCTTCTAAATTTTTAAATTTTGATATCTTGAGCAAACTCCAAGAATAACACCAAGAATTTTTTTAGAACACGAGGAGAACAATAGAAATATTTTCTAATTTTTGCAATTACAGTAGTTTCCCTTTTTGGAATGTCACAGCTGCAGACCAAACAGAGAGAGTATGGTAGTGGAGAGTTAGGTGAGCAATGCTTAGGATTTCCCCATGGCCTGTATCGTATATATATGTCCACATGTGGAGTGTTCTTACCCCTTACACCTGAGTAACCCCCTCAAGGGTATTTATGTCACTACATATGTCCCATATTGGGCTTTACCACCTTCTAACAGGCCGACTGGACTTAGGTGGGGGCCACCCCTACAACATCTGGATTTTTGGAAATTGAAAAATCCTGGAAATTCATTTGGAACAGTGTCGAGCCGGCCCTTTTGCTACAGTGTCAGGCCGACCCTTTTGCTACAGTGTCGGGCCGGCCCTTTTGCTACAATGCGGCCCGAGCAAGCCTTCGGCCTGCGCGGCCGAGCGGGCCGCGGGGGCCTCAGCCCAGCACGCACACGCGCCTACCGCTGCTAGATGGCCGACACTCGGCTGGCGCGGATGGCGGCGATGTTGCGCGAGCAAACGCTCGGGATGAGCGGAAGTAAGTGAGATCAAACGGCTACAGAAAGGGTTAGATCGGGTGGATGCGGAGGGGTGAGTTTAATGAGATCGGACAACCGACAGACGTCGCCATCCGATGGCCGACTTTAAATGGGAACAGAGGGGGAGGACGGTGGAGTTGAGGCCATGTCACTGGGAGGGGGTCGTCTTGAACCTCCCGCCGCTCGCGCTAGAGAAAGACAGCGCCGCGAGAGCCTCCGCTTCCCGGCGACGGCGAGGGTCCCCGGTGGCAACAGAGGGTACTAGGAGGTAGCTCTCGGTGAGGTGGTTCTATTTTAGGGTTCAGGGGAGCAAGGGGATCAATGGTGAAGGTCAAAGGAGTTCATCAAAGTGATCAGGGGACAGAGGTGAAGCTCTGAGCGAAAGGAATCGAAGAATGGGAAAGGAAGGAGAAAGATCGGCTTACGGGGTCACCGGCTCAGGGGAGGACGGCGACGGTGCTGCGGAGCAGCAAAGCTACAATCGGCGGTTCACCGAGGCAATTGAGCTTCACAGGAAGCTGGTTGAGGGGTGAAAGGGGCGTGGGAAGCACGGAGGAGCCAGGGTGGGGATGGGGCATTTAAACTCTGGCGGAGGAGAAGAAAAAGAGGGGGAGAGGGGATGGGGCACGGCATGGGCGGACAGCCCAGGTGACGGGGGCAGTTGACCGAGCAACGGGGAAGTGACCGTACACTGGGGCGAGTTAATGCGTGCGCGAGAGAGAGAGAGCGGGAGCAAGTGAGCTGCCGAGACGGGCGCCAACGTCTCGCGCGGAGGAGGGAGAAACGGCAGTGACTGCCAGGTGGGGCCAAGGGAGGGGACATGGCGACGCGTGCAAATGGGGGCGCCGCTGGTTTTCGACCGGCCGACGACGGAGTGGCGAGGGCAGAGGCAAAACAACGGGCACGACGCTCCTCGGGCGCGGGCGCAGGCGGAGGGGGAAGCGGGAAAAGAGGAAGGCGCCACCGAAAAGAGGAAGCGCAGAACCGAAAAGGGAAAGCGGATTTTTCCAGGGATTACCGAATTGGGAAAGGGCTCAAAAATTCACCAAAAATTCAGGGAAAAATCATAAAAATTGGTTTGAATTTTTGGGGCCTTTCAGCTGCGGCTGCAATAGAGTAGCGGCTGTGGATGGAAGCTGTTCGTTTGTTTGGCAACAGTGCTTTTTAGTGAATAATCTCACCCTAACTTCGTCGGTGGAGAAGTTTTAACTCTAACCCAAAAGGCCACCCAAAGCATCTCCTCAATAGTTTTTTTTCTTTCGTGTAGAAAGAATATATAACTTTTGGAAAAGCACTTCTAACAAGCTATCTGTTTGTTTGGGCTGCAGCTTATGGAGGGTAGAAGCTAAAGCAAAAGCCCAAACAAACAGGACCTTAATGATGAAGTGTCACATCCAAAAATTCCTATGTTGGTTAAGTTAGACTTCTATCAAACATTTCTAAATTTTTGAGCAGTTTTGCATCATTTTTCAGCATTAAATTCAAACATTTCTTTAAAGGGCAGAATTCGAAAATACTTTATCGGCATAAAATACAAGATGAACAAATCCTGAAATTCTGCTTGCTACTCTCGTTGTAATTTACCATATTCGCCAATTGCTTATTGCAATGTTGAGATTACTGAACTTGCTCGGACAATTTAGGCCCTATTACTTGATCTTCTCCCGACCTGATAAGATGAAACAGTCCCAAAAAGATCTCTTTTAAAACTCTTAATAGAATTGATGCTTGCCGCTACACATGAAGCTAGCTTGCTACCGCAAATCACCTTATGTTTCTTCCTATCGCCATCAAGTACTTCATAATTAACTCTCCTTGGCCAGCATTATGATCAACTTCTCATTTTCTTCAAGCCATGCCCTTCTTTTCCCTATGCAGTATTGTTTTATTCCTCTCTTTGCGTGGTGTGGAATGTCGACGATGGGTCCTGCGCATAGTTAGCTATTTTTGTTCCTCTTTCGTGAGATTCTCCTCCATGGGTGTCGTCGTGTCTTCAACCTGCTCCGAGCTTGTCACCTAACAGCAAAGGTCCAGCAGGCCTTGTTTATAGCAGTAGCAGCCGCCGGAGTTGACGACCTGCAGGGCTTCCTGCTCTTCTCCGTGTTGGAAATAATCTTGTTTAGAAGCAATGTTCAAAGTTTGGTTGTGATCGAAATTGAATTGTAATCACAGTCAGGAGTTGTAGTCGAAAACAGAGTTCCGGTCAGACCAGAAAGTCAGTAGTAATCATAGTCGAAAGTTAGGTGTAATCAAACCGGTGTCGGAGTCGAGTTGTATTCAGAGTCGAAACCCGTGCACAAATCGTAGAGCCGGGTATAAAAGGGGTGGAGTCATGTAATGTGATTAATGTGAGAAAATGTGAGAAGAAAAGAAGAGAAAAAAAGCCATGAGTATTGACTTCATTGTGTGATCTCACAGACGTGGTCAGAAACCATTACAACCACGGCACACGTGGTCGGAGGGGCTATGACCACGGCAAAGTCCCAGCAGACGTGGTCGGAAGGTGTTCGACCGCGGCAAAACTGAAGTAAGCATGGTCTGAAGGGCTTACGACCATGACAAATCAGAGGCAGAGGTGATCGAACATGGTTGGGAGGTGATACAACCACGGCAAAGGTAATGCGACCATAGCAAAGGGAATTGAACGTGGTCGGAGAAGGCTATGACCACGTTGTGGAGTTGAAGGTGGTCGAAGGAGGCTACGACCACGCTGTGAAGACACTGAACGTGGTCGATAGAGGCTACGATCACGTTGTGAAGGCTTCAACCACAATGTGAGTAATCGGAAGGAGCTGCGATTGCGCCGTGAAGACTTGAACGTGGTCAGAAGGGACTCCGACCACGTTGTAAGGAAGTGAACGTGATCGAAAGGGTGTTTTGACCACTGTGAACAGTGATCACCAGCATCACTGCGTGATCGGAGAGAGGTGCGATCACGGTAATTCGAGCGCAGCCAAAGGAAGGGCGACGCAGAGGCAGGAAAACGCAGTCGAACAGCTGTCTAAGCGGTGGAACAGCAACAGGAGCCAGGAGGCGGTTGAAACCGGTCGTAAAGTCTCAAAACTGGTAGTAAGTGACCGTGAGCAGTCGTAACACTCCGTACAGGTTCCTGGCTGCTCAGCGCCTGTAGTTGTCCCAAGGTTTGCGTAAAGGGCGCTTGGGCCTATGACTCGAGCGCCGCCCACGGCCGACGGCAGGCTCTGCGTGTCGCTCGAACCATCCTGCTGCGCGACTTCTTCGTTCCCACGGACTTGACGTGCATGCATGCGTAACATATTTTAGATGCGAGCGTGTGACTTTCTATGATTGTCACATCATAAATTTATATCGTACGTTATAACTGAACCTACAACAATTATTTTTGTGGATGCAGTGCAAATCAAACTCATCAAACTAGACGTGTATGCATACCATATTTTAGATGCAATCGTGTGACTTTCCATGATTGTCACGTCATATCATCTACGAACGATTTATACTCCTTTATCACTTTCAATATACTCCAACACTAACTGTAAGATACTCCAATACGAGTTACACAAGAAAATTTCTACTTTACCCTTTCGTTTTTGCTATATACCCTTTTTTTTATACGTAAAAGGAGTATACACACAAGTTATACCAAAAACCATGAAATTTTATGAAATTTTGCGTGGGACTCATTTTGGAGTATCTTATAATTACTAAGGAGTATATTCAGAATGATAAAGGAGTATAATATGTACATTTAAGTGGCATATGAGACGTGGGAGCACGTACTCCTAGGAGTATAGAACCATTTTCCTATGACACCTGTTTCGTACTCCTACATGCAATATATCATCTAAACGAATGCTTTGTACTCCTTTATCACTTTCAATAAACTCAAACAATAATTGTAAGATACTCCAATGTGAGTTGCACAAAAAAATCCATTTTAGCCCTTTCTTTTTGCTATATACCCTAAAAACCATGAATTTTTTTGTGGTACTCACTTTGGATTATCTTATAATTATTAAAGGAGTATATTCAAATTGGTAAAAGAGTATAACATGTACGTTTAAGCGGTATATGAGATGTGGGAGTATGTACTCCTATATATATATATATATATATATATATATATATATATATATATATATATATATATATATATATATATATATATATATATATATATATATATATATATAAATAAAACAACTAACGATGTTGATCTTTCACTTTTCTTCGATTAATGTAGGAATTTCTACACTTGAGAATGAACCTGGTGACTTCTTTTCCTATCGTTTTAATAATGTAGTAGATTTTTACCTTCAGATGTGCATCAGGATTCGTGCTCTGGTTACTCCTCTGGCAGGTGGTGGTGCTCTAGCTTCGTCGTTAGCGAGTTAGGGCCAGGGTTCACCGAATTTAGGGATTTGGGCTCACTGTACACAGCTGTAGAAGGAGGCCTATGGAGGCGGCGATGCGGCAAGGCACGTGGCGTTGGCTCCGCCGACCATGGGAACATCAGAGGGTGATGGGTGGAACGGCGCCGGAGTGAGATAAATTAGGGTTTGCAAGGTGAGGGGGCGACAGGGAAGCTATCGTGGCACGGCGAGGCGGTGATGGCGCCGCTAGACGCAGGTGGTGGAAGCAGCCAGGGGGAGTGCCGGGGGAAGGGGGACAGCCGCGGCGCAGACGGATGACCCTTTGGCCCAGTGGTGGGAGACTGATTGTTCTCTGCCACCCATCTGGGTTTGTTCCCTACGATTGAGGTGGTGTGCCGTATTTAATCTAAACTAATAAACCACCAGTTAAAATTATCCTACATCTACCCAACAATTACCTGCTCTACAGTCATGACCTTAACTACATCCACACCACAATATGCACCCAGAAATACACCATCCTAAAAACGTGCGCACCAGATTAACTCTCCTCCATTCTCTCTCCTTACTCAACCATATCTGACGGTCATCCTTCAATGGATCTGCAGTACCCCTCCCGCGTCCCGCTCTCCTCTGCAGTCCTCCGCACGCGTGGGCCTCCTCCGCCCTCGCTCCTCCTCCGCCTCCGTCTCCCACGCTCCTCCTCCTCCCCCGCTCAGCCGCCGCCTCCTCCTCCCCGCCTCCGTCTCCCCCGCTCGTCCTCCTCCCCCGCTCAGCCGCCGCCTCCTCCTCCCCCCACCCCTCCGCTCCGCCGCCGCCTCCTCCTCCCCCCACCCTGCGCCGCCACCGTCTCCTCCTCCTCCCCACCCCACCTGCGCCGCCGCCTCCTCCTCCCCTCCCCACCCGCGCCCCCTCGATTTTTCCGCTGCTCCTCCCCACCCCCGCGCCCCCTCGGTTTTTCCGCTGCTTCGCCGCCAGATCCGCTCCGCCCTCGCTTCTCTCGCCTCCTCCCCCCGCTCCGCCGCCTCCTCCCGTCGCTCCTCCGCTCCGCCCTCGCCTTCTCCTCCCACCCGCGCGCCGCGCTCCTCCGCCGCCGCCTTCTCCTCCCACGCCGCTGCCGTCGCCGCCTCCTCCTCGCTCCTTCGCATCCATGCCGCAGCGGTAGGGGACCTGGACCGCGCGTTCCTCTGGGCGACGCGCGTCGTCACGAGCTCCTCGCGGCGTGGCGCGCGCGCGCGCACGACGCGCCCGACGCGGTGCGGCATGCCGAGGCGGCGCGGCGGGTAGACGAGACGGACGCGGCGGACCCCCTCCGCGCGGTGTGCGGCGCGCCGCGGTGGACGCGCGGCGTGGTGTGGCGGGCGGGCGCGCGCGGCGGGCGGGCGCGACGGACGCGGCGACCCGCGTCCGCGCGGTGCGGGCGCGCGACGCGGTGGACGCGGTGTGGCGGCGCGGCGGGCGGACGAGACGCGGCGGACCGCGCCCACGCGGTGCGGGCGCGACGCAGCGGGCGCGCGCGGCGGCACGGTTTAGCGGGAGGACGCCCGACGGCGGGCGGGCGCGGCGCGCGGCGGGGACCTCGACCGTGTGGGAGTGGCCGAGGCCATCAAGGTACAAGCGGGCGGCGCGGCGCGACGCGCCAGACGCGGTGCGGCATGCCGAGGTGGCGCGGCGGGCGGGCGAGACGGACGTGCGGACCGCCTCGCGCGGTGCGCGCGCGCGCCGCGGTGGGACGCGGCGTGGTGCGGCAACCAACATGAGTTCTTGTCTCGGGCTCTAGCTCACCTATGCTCAATCTGAGATCACATCGGTGTAGACAGCAAATGTTCGATGGTTTGTTGGCTTGTTGCATAGGAGCGCTAACTTTAGTTTGGCAGATCACATAAAGCGTAGCGTTAATTTCAAAGCAGTAGCTACTTAGATGACCTTGGCTAGGTTTCATCAGCATGATCCAAAGCACAAGATATTATAGCTTGGTGCTCGCATGGGTAATTAGTCTGTCTAGCTGGCCTTTTGGTTAATGCTAATCCCTCTGTCCCTTGTTGTAAAGGTTTATGGTGTTTAGCTTCTAGATTTGGAGATAGAGGTTTTGCTTTACATTTTGCATAGTGTCATTTCCAAGTAAAGAAATTTATCTCTGTTTGCCTTGAAATGTTAGTCTGTTAGTTTAACATCACATTTGCTCTCTCTCAATGTGAAATCTTAGTGCTCTTTGTGTTCAAGTAGTGTTGCCTGGGAATATACATGTTCCATAATTTCATTAAGCCCGCTAACAATTTGTGCTGCATGTAAAACTGATTTTTTCAATCATTTGTAATATACTTTTTCCTGCAACACGGAATATAACTCATGTTAATACTTTCTCTATTGGTGGTTAATAACAAGATGTTCTGGATTTTACAGATTTCTAAGGAGCATGGGGGTATCGTGAGATTTATTCAGGTTTCTTGCCTAGGGGCATCACCTCTTCACCTTCTAGAATGTTGAGGGCAAAGGTCACTGGGAGGAATCAGATTGAAAGAATTTCCTGAGGTAATAATCATTTTCTCAACTTCAATAGCTACATGAGGCAATGATAACTCCTGTTACTATACTACCCGAAGTTAGCATTGAATATTTCCCATTTCTGTAGGCAATGACTACAACCAAAAATTTGTTTGTATCTGTCAACAGGCTACAATTATGAGGCCTGCAACCATGATTGGCACCGAAGATAGGATTTTGAACAGATGGGCACAATTCGCTAGAAATTGGAGTTTCCTCCCCCTTGTTGGTGGTGGATCTACAAAGTAATTGAGTTTGCTTGTTGACTGTTCTTATAATATATCAAGAGTTATATTTGCGTGTACACTCACGTATTTGCGTGTTGTTTCTATTGTTTCCATCCACCCTCCTCCTACTGAGATGGTGGATATGGGATGGATGCCTTCCAGCATTGGCAGTTCAGGTGTACCAGGTATTTTGTTGAGTACTGTGATACACCCTGAATATATATACTCTTCTCATCACTCATTGTCCAACAGAAACGATGTAAAGAGTGTCTTTCCACTTTACAGGCTTGGCTATCATTCCTCTACACAAGTTTTGCTTTGCGAGAGAATGTTTTGATTGTAAATGGAAGTGATATTCGCCCTTGGTAAGGATTCAAAATTTCATTGCTTAAGATATGGAAATTGTCAACTAGCATTCAAGCAATTGATTGGAAATCAATGCCCATTTTTAACGAATGGCCAGTCAAATGTGCTCAAATTTAACCAAATGTCGGTTAATTTGTTGGTATTTGAAAGATCTGGGATCAACACCTCTCTTCATTTTGTTGCGTAGAGCCCATGTTTAGTTTGTTCTCTCAATCTTGCAAAATCAATTTCTTTTACAAAGCAAGGTCTTTTTATCATAATAATGCTCTACTATATTTTCAGGTGGATATACCACCACTATCTAGCAATGCTAATGGCTCTTGTTAGTCTTACATGGGAGATAAAGGGACAAGCTGATTGTTCCAGCAAGCAGGTATATGATTTTTTTCAGAGGAAGCAGGTATATCGCTTTGGTGTCAATCCCAAATCATTGAACACTGAACTCAAACTATGACCTTTTTGCAGAGAGGGGTACAACTTTTCCTGCGGTGGGCAATCATGCAAGGAATTGCAATGCATCTACAGAATAGGTACCAGCGTCAAAGATTACGCACTCAAATAGCTCTAGGAAAGGTAATGTCCTGTCTTTATTCAAGAAAGTAATCAATACCTACTCTTTAGTGTTGAAATTTTGCCATCTGAATCCCAAGAAAAAATATATCTTATGATGTATTCTGTAACAAGATTCTAACCAGTATCAACCGCAGATGGTCCTGTATGTAATGACACTAGATGCATGGTGATCTTTAGTTGGTGTTTGTCAAATCAAATCAATTCAATTCATTTCATATTTGCTATGAGGTTTACATTTTAGCTAGAAGTTGGAGACATCGCTGGTACTAATAACAAAGATAAGAGTTGAGACCTTTCTTAAAATAAATCTTATGGGCAATGCTTGTTTGTACTACTCAAAGAACTGTTAAATTGATGTTTTCTGTTATCATCTATATACCTTTCTCAAGGTCAACCTAACTTTTGTCGCAATTAAGATGTATCTAATATCAGAAAAGAGTAATATGCCATTTGCCTCATTTTTATTTACTCTGTTGCCCTTGACTACTTGCAGGCTAAAAGAATGGATGTTGTCGCTGGAGAAACAGCTGGTGTGGAAGGGCAGCTCTTGCTGCTTTATGCTGTCCTCTTTATATTACAGGTATGTGGCATGTGTGCTCAAAGCATAAGACGTGAATCTTAATGAATCTGATTGTTCGTTTTATTTTTTACAAATTTTATCTTGTTTTATATTTTACCGTAGCGTTAGCACAGGTATACTACTAGTCTGAGTAAACCGTGAGTGCATTTTCAATGGTAAAGCGCGTGCTCGTGCTATGTGAGGTCCTCATGCCTCTGTAATATTCCTAGTGTGTGTACGTCCTCCTTGTAGTCTTGCAAAAACAAATCAGGACACAAAAGTTGATTTTTACAGGCAGTAGAATATCAATTCTTCGTCCTGCAACATTCATTTTACTGCCGGAGCAAGGCCCTTTTACGGTAGGTTTGACAGTAATAGTATGTTCATCGGACGGTAAACTCACAAAACAGGACGTAAATTCTTGTAATCCCGCTAGAGCGTAGGCGCAGAATAGCATTACTGATAAAAAAATATGATTAGAAATCAAAAGTGTTAGCAAACCTAGGCCTGGGCCGGAAGCCTTGATCCATGGTGGGCACCTCATCGGTAGACTATAAATAGAGAGCCGTACCGGCAGATTTTGTACACATGCAATCAGAAAGCAATAAAGAAAGACCAGGAGTTCTCTCTACCTCTCTGTGTTTTCAATCTGTTATTCTGTCTTCTGTGATTAATCTTGTTTCGCATTAAGCAGAGGAATCGATCGGACTGGTCGCCAGCGATGGTTCCTCAACACGTTATCAGCAAGACTAGCTCTGATGAATCGAAGGTAATCATCGAAGCACTAATAGATTGAATTATCTAGATGGCTCTAAATTCACAGTTTTCGCTTTCTAGATTAATTTTCTACGGTGCACATCCGCTTTAATCTACCGCGAGCAAATTGAAGTCGTCGACACAATGTCGATCGGTAGATTACAGCACAGTGTAGATGTTGATTGCACTGTAGATTGGAAAAAAAAAAGAAAAAGAAAAATTGTGTTCGGCCGGCCCTATACGACCGCCGTACACAAGTCTACCGCCGGCCTCTCCTCTCGTGCCGGCCCCATAGCACCAGTGGTACCACAAGCCCCGATCGCCGTGCGCCGCCCACACGCGCCCTACTCGGCCGGCGGATGCCGCCGCCTCGCCCGAAGAGGAACCGCTTGCCACAGTCGCCACACAGTCGCCTCGAGCTCCGAGCCCCACATGGCCGATGGAAACCGCCGTAAGCCCGTAGCCGCCCGCGTAGAGCGGTCTCGCTGCCTGAGGAGGGGGACGCCCGAGGGGGCCGCCACTGGCTCTGCGCCCGAAGCAATAGCCGCCATCGACTCCACGCCCGAAGCACCGGCCGCCGCCGCACTTGAGCCAGCCGGTCGACCGCCGCCTGTGGAAGCTGCGCCCGAAACCGGGGCTGGCACTATCACTCTGCGCCCGGACACCACCGCCCGAGGCTGGCACCGCTGCTCGCCCCGCAACCGCAGCTCGAGGCCGGCACCGCTGCTTGCTGCGCACCTAAGGCTGGATGGCCCCACCTCGTCGCTCAGCCCGAACCCGCACGCGCCGGCTGGTGCCGACCGTCGAGCTCCACCAACCCTCCGCAGCCGGCCTCATTGTCCCGCTGTCGGCACGAATGCTGCCTCCCGACCGAGTGCGCTGCCACCACATGTGTGAACAAGGGTAGGGTTTCTCCTACCCCTTGCCTCTTGAGTTGGCCGCCGTGGGCCAAATGGGCTAACGGAAAAAGGGGAGCTGGCTGGGCAGCCGAAGCAAAGTAAACGGGTCGAAGCCCCGGCCAGACTGAGGCATCGGCAATCTTGCAGAAAGGGCCCCCGAACTCTAAAAATTACCGATGAGTCCTTAAATTTTGCATATGGGTCCCGAATTTTGCAGAAAGGCCCTCGTAATTCTGAAAATATGAATAGGTCCTCAGATTTTACGAAAGGGTCCATAATTTTTGTAGAAAACCACTCGAAAAATCAGAAAACTACGCGAATTTTTCTCTGAACTGAAAATTTGCCTATAGAAATTGCAGAATTCACTGCAAATTCATATTCTAGTATAAAAGGGCATGGGAATCCAAATTTTGAATTATTTTTAGCATTTGAAACATATTTATTCCTGCTATTATTATTTTCTGTATTTATTTACTATTTTTGTTAATCGTAATTGTTTAAAATTGACTTTAATCACCGAAATTAGCAGTAAAATTTATAGAAAATTCATAGAAAATTATGGAACATTACGAGAATATTTTGTACCATGTATTTACCTATAGTAAATTATTCCGAGTATGTTTACCAGCAGCAAACTTATTTATTCCTTTCATGCACATGTAGATGACTGGCATCACGAACCGGGAGTTCAGGAGCTGGCCCAACATGGCCAAAACTATTTGACATGGGCTTCCAATGTCGAGATAGTGCTTGGAGCTAAGAAGCTCCACGCGGCCATTGGGATTGGCGGACCGCATAACACCCAACCCACCCTTGAGGAAAATGATCAGGCACTTCATTTTCTCAAGCACCACTCTGCCTCACTCTCAAGAATGAGTACATGGCAGAGAAGAGCATGCTAGCACTCTAGACTGCACTCAATAAGCGGTTTGCGAGGCTAAAGTACACCATTCTTCCTCAAGCAGAGCAAAAGTGGATCAGACTGAGGTTTGCCGACTTCAAGACGGTCGGTAGTACAATTCTGCCTTGCATAGGTTTGTATCAATCTTCAACTTTGTGGCAAGCAGATCACAGATGAGCAGAAGATTGAGAAGTCCCTATCCACCTTCCACCCCAATGCAGTACAATTCGCACGCAACTATCGTCAAGATGGCTACAAGGAGTATACCGAATTGATTGATATGATACAGGTTGCGGAGGCTTAGAACGAACTTCTCCGCAAGAATTACGTCCCTCAGCCACCTGGGAGCTCCGCTGGCCGTGAGGCCAACGTCGAGAGCTACAAGTGCGAAAGCTCTTAATGAAGAGAAGGGGAAGGAAGGGTAAGGCCGCAGCCCGGAAAGGCAAGTCAGACGCTTTGAGAGAGAATAATGCAAGTAAGCCAAAGCAGAGTGATAAGACCTATGGCCAGCAGGACCACGGCTGCTACAAGTGTGGCAAGTGGGGGCATTGATCGTGGATCTGTAAAGAGCCACAACATATCATTGATGTCTTCCGAGCCTAGAAGAAGAAGGATGGCAAAGGGCAGTCTGAAGCCCACTTTGCATCTATTGAGGGGGAGGGTTCTGAGTAGCTGCCCGCGCTGATAGAGGTTGAAACCATCCCGGCAACAGCACCCCCTTTCGACCTGGAGGCAGCCACCGCCATGATTTCTCTCGAAGAGCAGATCACTCCCGAGAAAAAAGCCGAAGAAGTCTCTAATTTCTAGTAGATTCAGTTTGATGCATATAATGCATTTAGACTTTAATTTTTATATATTTTGTGTGAAAAGGACAAGTTAGAACTTGCATGGATGGTACATTAGCATTTATTTTCTTGTGATGATTGGATGACTTTAAATAATTCATTCATTTATTCAGTTTATAATGGCATGATATGTTCTGATATTGAAGTATTTTATTTATGTGTTGATTGCCTCCTAATACATGTTAATAAAACATCTTATATTAGAACACATGTGGCGCCCTATGTAGGAAGTGTGCTTAGCCGACAGTGGCACAACAAATACCATCTTAAGAGAGACAAAGTATTTTCAGTCGATTTGTAAGAATGCTGGCAGCCTTACGACAATCGTCGGAAGCAATGCATGTATAATTGGTTCAGAAAGAGCCACAATTATACTCCCAATGGGCACAACTTTGGTCATTGAAGAAGCCTTATTGTACCCAAAATTGGCTAGACCTCTCCTAAGTTTTAAGCATATTCGCGCCAACGGTTTCTATGTTGAGACTGAAGAAGAGTACGGTAAGGAATACCTGCTCATTACGAAGTGCGAAGAGAATGGAAAAAAGGTATTAGAAAAACTTCCTTCACTAGAAACTGGGCTATACTATACCAACATCAAGACATCTACAACCTACACTGCCCTAAAGACAGTGTTTAGAAGCTCTGAAATATAATCAATAATTAGGAGAGTAAAGAAAGACAGGAGTTCTCTCTACCTCTCTGTGTTTTCAATCTATTATTCTGTCTTCTGTGATTGATCTTGTTTCGCATTAAGCAGAGGAATCGATCGGACTGGTTGCCAGCGACGGGCTCAACAAAAAGAAAGGATGCATGTTGCATACACATAAATACGTGTTGCATGCATGAGGACGAGAGTGTGAGAGGGGAACTGAGATACACTCGGCCCGAGCCAAATCTGGCATGTACTGGGTTGTTTGTGTTTGTTGTTGTACACATCAGCTTGCCCAACGCGCGGTCGCTGTGCCATGGATAGGGCTGTAAACGAGCCGAGCTCGAGCGAGCTTGGCCTTCCAGGCTCGAGCTCGGTAGAAGCTCGAGCCGAGCTCGAGTTGGGGTCCGAGCTTGGATCTGGGCTCGAGCTCGGCTCGGCCTAAGCTCGAGTAGGCTCGAGCTCGGCTCGTTGAAGCTCGTTACAATTAAAATAATTTATTATGCACTATTTTTCAATAATAAGAAAAGCTCGAGCTCGAATTCGGTTCGAGTAAGCTCGCGAGCTCGAGATCAAGCTCGAGTTCGGCTCGTTTAAAGTTCGAACCGAGCTCGAATCGAGCCTGGAACGAGCCGAGCTCGAGTAGCTCGCGAGCTTCGAGCTTTTTTTACAACCCTAGCCATGGAGCCCATGGATGCAACATGCTGATGTTGGTGATTTTATTTTCGCGAGAAGTGAGGATACAATCAGTGGATGTTATACCCTCGAGATAGATACATGTATGTCCTTTCACAAATAGGGTCTATATCTAATTAATACGCTCGGAGTCTGTATTATGGATCAAGTTAATTATGTAGATAGTGTGCCTGATGGATCAAATCATACGGAACGTACCTATCTTTTGATATGGGCCGTTATAATTCGGGACATCCGGATGGATGGTTTTTTGCTGATTAATGTTGGAATTCATACCGAGTACGTATGTAATTAGTATAGAGAAAAATGTAGAGACAGGTAGACCTTTTTTTTAATGAAGCTGCAAATTAAAGGAGCAATATATAGATGGCATGTCAGGGATGGAATCCGGCCGGGTTGGCGCGGCTGCCCACACACCAGACCCCGATCAACTTAATTAGCATAGTAGATAGTAAGGCACGCACACCGCCTATATATTGCTCACTCACAGCTCCTCAACAAACCATCGAGTAGCTAGCAAGCCTGAATATTAATGGACATGGCTGCTGCTATTAGATCTCGTGACCTGCCCATCCGCGTCGTGAGTAGACGCTTTGTCAAGGCCTCCGACCCCTCTATCCAGCCGCACGTGACCGCCTTCTCGAACCTCGATCTCTACCCCGACAACGTCCAAGCCTCCGTAGTATGCCTCTACCACAAGCTTCCCAAGGCAGGCGACTTCGACGCCGTTGTCTCCACCTTCGAGGCCGTCCTGCCGTCCTTGCTAAATCACTTGTACCCTCTTGCTGGCCGCATTGTCGTCAATCCAAGCTCCGGCCTCCCCGAGCTCCACTGCCACAACCAGGGCGCAGAGCTTATCGTCGGAGAGGCCGACGTCGCCCTGGGGAGCCTGGACTACGGCCTGGCGGAGGAGTCCTTGAAGAAGATCATGCTTCCGTACCCCGAAGACGTGCCGCTCTCGGTGCAACTGCTGTCCTTTGCCTGCGGCAGCTTCTCCGTCGTGTGGGGCACCAACAACCTTCTCAATGACGGCCACGCCATCACCATGTGCGTCAGGATGTGGTCTGAGCTCGCTCGGACTGGGAGGATCGCCGACGGAACGCCCAACCACGACCGCTCGGTGTTCCGACCCCGAAACCCGCCGGCCTACAGCGCCTCACTCGATGCCATGTTCGCGACATACGATGACCACCGGCTGGTCAACGTCCTGACAGCCGAGGTCAGCTTCATCGAACGCCTCTACTACATCGAGGCGACCGACATCGCCAGGCTACGCAACATGGCAAGCACCACGGGCCAGCGCTCGTCGCGCGTCCAGGCGGTGTCCGCGTACCTGTGGAAGGTCCTCGCCAACGTCGTGGCCTCGTCTAGCCTGCCCGAAGAGCGCTGCTGCATGGGGTGGATGGTTGACGGGCGGCGGCGGATCAAGGCGCCTGAGCTCATCCCGGCAATGCGCAACTACTACGGCAACGTCACGGCCTACGCTCTGGGGGACGCGGCCGTGAAGGAGATCCAGCGGAAGCCACTGGCGGACGTGGCTGCCATGGTGCGGGAGACCATCGCGTCCATCGAGTACGACCAGTACATCCAGGAGCTGGTGGACTGGGTGGAGGAGCACAAGACCGAAAGATTGATGGAGAAAGGCGTCCTTGGGCTCGGGACGCCGACGGTGAACCAGACGGTGTTCGCCTCGTTCCCTCTCGACACAGACTTCGGCTTCGGCGAAGCTACGCTGGCCCTGCCCATGTGTGACTACGGGAGGCTAAGCTCGGGATACCTGTCGGTCGGAGCGCGACCAGGAGGTGACGGCTCGTGGCTCGTAAGTGCGTTCATATGGCCGCAGCTCGCGGCGGCGCTCGAGTCCGACGAACAGCGCATCTTCAAGCCTCTCACCGCGGAGTATCTTGGTCTCACCCGTGGAAAGCATCTTGTGCAAGATCCCACATCTCGTTTATGATTTCTCCTATTTGTCAACCCCATGCTGCAGGAGATGGAACCCGGGTCACGAGTATACACATGTTCTGTCAATCATATTGTCTTAATTAGTGTTCTGCATGTTAATTCAGTTTGTATGGCCCTATAAAGAGGGATGGACGCGTGGTGACTTCGTCAGACTTCTAGCTCCACGGATGCAGATGGCTTATTTCTAGCCCGAAAAATAGTGGCTTATGACTAAAATTGCACTGTATCTGGCTAAAAGTACATTATAGCTGAAGATGGCTTATTTGACATAATTAAATTTAAAAAAATTGAAAATAGGAAAATATGTTATCTCATCATGGACAACGCAAACGAATACGAAAAAAAGAACCAGCTAAAAAAAACCAAAAATTCAGAAAAAGATGAAATTTATGAATAGTGAAAAATAAACCAGAAGTCAGAAACTCAATCCGAAATGAGCGGTCTTCCTGTAAGCATCTTTGACAGCCGGGGTAGCATCATCTGGCAGATGGTCTAGAAGTGCATTGTCAAGAACATGCAGTTTACTTTCTTGTTTGAGAAAAATTCTCAAGTTACGACACCGGTCAATAAAATTTGAACCATTCAACTTTTCCTTTTCAAGAATCGATCCCAAAAGAAATAAAGTGGAGCTGCTAGGTGCCATAATCTACAACAGATGATATATGCAACAATAAGCCGAAAGTTCATGATATTCCATTAACAATTTAATGAAATATACTCCCACTCAATTCATTATCCCTCTAATGACAATTAGCAAAACAAGACCCACAATTCAATAGATGACTAGTGAGCTTTGGCATCATAGATAGAAGACTAGTGAATTCGGTAAGCAACTTTTGCTAATCATATTTCTATATGACTCTTGTTTGTTAGGTGGCATCAATATGCTAAGACACTTAACCTTATGCCCCAAAGCCCGAAACCGTTTTGATAGCCTTACCAAATTAAACCAATACTATACCCGCAAGTGTCCAACACTCACTCCTATTAGTTTTAGATAATTAATGGCACCCTAATTTGGTAGACCCACAAATTAAAGATCTGAAATTGAAATAGTTGCAGCTATTGGAAAGGCATCAATTTTACTTAATTTTTATGTGAGGGAAATAATCAAATTTTATTAAGAAGGCGCTACTATCGATTTCAGTCTAACCGCTCGACGGTCGGACCAGTGATACTATTGCCACATGGTCAGATCGATGATCGGTCAAACAGTAATGGACCACACGGTAAGACCGACGCTTGGTCAAACCGCTTGGACTGGTCAGTCAGATCGATGCTCGATCCGACTGATCGTTCCGATTGGTCAAACCGGCTAGCCCACGCTGGTCAACTAGCAGGCTATCTGACAGCAACGAGATCAATCTTATTGATCTCTGCACATACCATATGCAAAATAAAATTTCAGTGGCCAAAATAGCAATAGAACCAATCTACTACTACCACACATAAACCATGTGCTCCCGATGTAGATCTAAAACTACGCGGGCTGGCTCTGATACTACTGTTAGGGAACATGTAGGCTACATAGCAAAAAATTTTAATTTTTTCTACCAAGCTAAGCCACAGAGCCATGTAAATAGGAGATCATAGATTATTACTGCTAGACGAGCAGTGCAGCAGAAGTAGTTAAAGTAGCCGATTCGATGAAGCACGTGTCCACATAGCTGAAGTAACTGACCATACTTGTCTCGCGATCAGGCCGGTTGCTGGTCAGACTAGTCATCACACATGAGTCAGACCACTTGGTGGTCAGACTACTGTCAGCGTGCCGATGGAACCGCCTGTCAGTTCGACTGCAAGTGTGCTGTTGGTCATACCGGCTGCGTCATCCTCTCACTTCCCAAGCAACACCACAATGTAGCAGCGCCTCTACCGAAGTCTACACGTGTATAGGAGGAACTTCATGTAGTCTTGTGTTATCACTTGCGCACAAACAAGTGTTTTGAGTGTAAGGTATGGCAGTGGCAAAAGCTTTCTCCAATCTTGTGTTATGTCAAGCCACCCCATCACCTCCCTTTATATAAAGGTCCCCAAGGTGGGTTCAACCTTCCTTGGACTCTAATCCCGCATCCTGTTCAGACTCCATATGAAACTCATACAAATGCCTATACAAACCCAATTCAAAATCCGCTCGCCGGTCAAACCGGCCTCCCACGATGGTCAAACCGGCTGAGTGTCTGACCGCTCAGCACAAGTTGGTTCGACCGGCCGGTGGTCCAACAACCCGACAAACATCGGTTTGACCGGTGCTCCAGTAAATGTTCTAACCCTTTATGTTTGTGACCCTGTAGGTTCAGTTATACTTAGGCATGACCCAAAAACTCCTTTCTAGTCAATAACCGGTAGCGGCCTGAAGGAACGCGCGTAGGCTACGATAGCAGAAAATAAAAATTTTCTACCGCGCACACCAGGACATCATGCTAAGAAGGGATCATAGATCGTTACCACTAGGCGCGCAGCGCAGCGGAAGAAGAGTTGGAGAAGCCGATCCAACCACGCGCGTCGAGGTAGTAGTGGAAGTAGCCGATCGTCCCGAACAGATCGTCTCCTCCAAGCGATCAACCACACCACGAGCAGATCCAATCTGTAGTTTGTTGATGCCGATCAACGCCGCAACGAGCAGCGCCTCCACCGGTATCCACACGTCCGGGGCTGGAACTCCGATCGCGAGTGTACCAGCACTCGCGAGCGGCTAGGGTTTGGCTCGGGAGGTGGCGGCTAGGGTTTTGTTCGGGAGGAACATATGCGTGTATACCTCAGCCCCCCCCCCCCGCCTCCAAATATATAGACCTCCTCACTTGGGCCTCGTGGACCGAGGCCCAATAGGAGTCTATCCGGATCTCTATCCGAATTGAGCCCACATCCGAATCACATTCGAATTAGTGTTCCAACCCATTAAGTGTGCGACCAGCAGGTTCACGTATACTTGGTTGCGACCGAAACGCCTTTCCGGTCACCTGTTAATAGCGGCCTCTAGCAAGACATATTAACCCCAAAGTATACGTAAAGATCATATCGGCTGAACTCGTAATGTTCTCATGTACGAATCCCTTTGCCTCACGATATAGATTAAGCTCAAGGCGAGACTGTGTCATCCTCTTAATAGCTCAATCACTCTCTCGATTCCGTGATGGATTATAAACTTGTGATTGACTCCTCAATCACATTGGCATGGCCATGCACTTTCATAATCCATTACATCGAGGCCCAGAGATATCTCTCCCATAAGGAGGGCAAATTCTATCTTGATCATTCACATCCCACTACATGTTTCACAAAGAAACCCGAAGACTACTTTTATGACTACCCGATTCACGGAGTAGTGGTTAGTAGTCCCAAAATAGGCTACTACGCATGTTGGGAACCATGATGATCTCAAGTCTAAGGATTCTACATAAACACTACTTGAGACCAACTAATGACACATGGAATCTGCGTTGTCTCATGGCGGGTCTATCCAACATATGTTCACTAACACATGTCCATATTATTGATTTGGTATCACCATACCATGATCCATGAGACATGATCATCAATCAATACATATGCTGATCTTTGAATCATATTTGTTCCTCATATGATATATGATCAGGGATCATTTAGAAATAGCAACATTTAAGCATTAAGAGTCTCATGAATAAGTCACATACTCATTGATCAATAATGATAATGTCTATTTCAAGGAACAAAGTAATGCATCATAAACATAGTATGTGATATATTCAACATCTCCATGTTGCCTCTAGGGCATATCACCAACACGGCCCCTAGCAGAACATGTCGGCTCCCAAGCATTCATGAATTCCATTCCAATGAAGCTTTCCACAATGTATAATTATGAGTGTCCCTTTGCCTCACCATACTAATCTAGCTCTAAGCTAGATCACTCTTTCTCATTCCCGTGACTCGGAATCCCATTTATGGTTAACCTTTTAACCTAGTAGCATGGCCACACATTTTTTAGATCTAATTCGCTCGAGTGTCCTAGAGGTATCTCTCCCATGATAAGAGGGGCAAATCCATCTTGATCAACCATGTCTTGCGGTATGTTTCATGACAAACCTGAAAGCTACCTTTATAACTACCCAGTCATGGAATAGCATTTGTCAACCTCTAATTATGTCGCTACACATCCCAAATACAATGATGACGTCAAGTCTAAGGATACAACATAAACATCATATGATATATACATCCATATGTGTCTCATAGTGAGTCGATCTAATACCATGTTCTCCAACATGTGTTCATATTATTGTTTTGATATCTCCATATCCATGACCTTTGAAACATGGTCATCAACCAATGCATATGCTAATCGATTACTCACATCTGTCCCCCATGTGATAGCCTATTAGGGATCCCATTTAGAATAACATTACAATAAGCATATTGAGATTCACAAACAAGTCACATACCCATTGATCAATATTAATAATATTAACCAAGGAACAAGATAACATATTATCCAACATATCATAAATACTTAAGTGATGCAATCATCTCCATGATTGCCTCTAGGGCATATCACCTTCAGGATGAAGGCAGGCGTAGTGTGAGGAAGGAGATGGTGCTAGGTCAGGGATGACAGGTGGATCTTGCCTATCATTCACTGCCCTAGTGGTGTTTCTGGTGTGGGTGTTGGGGGGGGCATTTCTCTCCAACAAAAGCGAAAAGGGAGGTGGGTGTGGGTGAGGCCGGATGGAGCTAGGCTAGGACGATTGGGCTAGGGCAAAGGCGTAGGCGCAAGCGCGTTGGGTAGCTGGTCTGGTTAGGGTTGGTGGCCTGGTTGGCCTAGTTTTTTAATAAATTCCTTTTGAATTTATTTGATTTAGTTTGAAGGGTTTTTGAGATAGAGTTTGGATGGATTTGTATTGTAAGAAGTCCTAGATATCATTTGAATATTTCATAGTCAAATTTCAACATAGATAAATAGATCTCATTTTAGGAAGATTTTCCTTGTAGGAGCTAGTATAGTTTAGTTTCTAATTTGAATAATCAACTTAGAATTTGAGAACTAGGTTTAGGGAATTTGAATTTCCAAATATGATTGGTTCATATTTAGACATTCAAATTTATTTAGGAGGTAGAAAGAATTTTTCAAGGACATTTATTGGAGATAGGGTTAAATTCTTATTTGTAAATCCAAATTAGAATTTGGAAGAAATTCAAATAAGGATCGAATTTCTTAGAAGTTTCAGATGGGGTTTTGGATAGATTCTAGTGTTGAGTTGTGGGCAAGTAGTCCCCTGATGGATAGGTTCTTGATATAAATACGAGGTATTTAACTCAAGGTTTGGTTTCAACTAAACTTCAAATAAGGATTTGATTGTCAATTGAGCCAAATTGAATTTAATACCTAGCCTAGTTCTTAGTGGGTTAGGGTCTTTATACTAGGGTTATAATTAAGAGTGGGCTCAACTCTTAATTATAAGGTTAAAGGTAGAGAATTTATAATATTTCGAAAACCTAATGTTTTATTATGCATTAACTTATATTTAATTGTTTGAATAGTTCATTCTAGACTTGGGGTCTACCCACTTAAATAAGTGTTGGGGTTGGGTATATATATTAATTTCTCTTTACTTAATTATATGCAAATGATACTTTGACATTTTGGGAAAAATCTCAAAGTGAAAACCAAAAGCTCCAAAGACAAATAAAAGTTTTTGAAATTTACTAATTTTGGGTTGTTTAATTTAACGAAAATTTTAGGGTGGTACATACTCTTGTAGGATGTAGGGCTAAACAAATCTATATGTAAGAGCTCAAGCGGTCTAGATGTAGACATGACACTTTTAGTGGGATGAGAATTTGCTATTTGCTTGCCAGCTTGACAGGCACTACATAGCTTATGTTTATCAAATTTCACATCCTTCAAGCCATAGCTAGATCATTTTTGAAAAGCTTTTTTAAATTTGACTTCTCAGTATGTGCAAGCTGACGGCGCTAAAACCACCCATGGGAGACATTAGCTAAAAGGCATGTTGAGATGCAATAAGATTTTGAAAAGAAGTCTGCAAGTTATAAGTTACCAAATCTAAAACATTTGAAAACAACATTTTCATTTTTTTGGAAAATACCACACCATCATCCGAGAATAAGCAATGGAAACCAAGATCACAAATTTGAGCAATAGATAACAAATTAAAACTAAGAGATTTCATCAATAAAACATTTGAGAGTGAGAGATCATTGGTGATTGCAACTTTATCTGAACCTATCACTTTATTTTTGCTATTGTCCCTAAATGTGATTTTGTCATGGTTCACTTGCTCCTGGGGTGAGGTGAAAATCACCAGGTTGCCGGTCATATGTTGTGCATATCCACCATCAAACACCCAATACCAGCCTCTAGTCTTGTAGTTCACCAACATAAGAGATCACATGCATTTAGGAACCCAAACTTGTTTTGGCCCTTTGGTGTTAATAGTATGGTTAGTGATAAAAGATTTAGGAATCGACGGAAGTTTTCCAATCTTTCGATCGAGATCTCGAAAGAACACCAGGCCTCCAAGCGATGACACGCATTACTAGTGGTGTGAAAGCATGGAAGAACTTCAAGAGCTTACTTGTCAAGGAATACGTGGAGAAGGATTTCACGCCCTTCCACAAGTATCCATTCCTGGAATTGCAATGGCAAGAGGTTATGGCGATGAAGACGATAGATAATTTTAGAAATGAAACTACGGTGCACAGGGCCCTCTAGGCAAAAAACATGCACCCCCACAAACTTGGCACCGCTAGATGTGTGGGTAAAATCCTGATGGGTAAAATCCATGGAGGAAGAAAGACGAATAGGCAATCCTGCAAGGGACCTCCCCGCCATTTGCCAGGATCCCAGATGAGCATGCTCAAAACTAGATAAGAGCGAGGTCATCTACCGTGTCGGGGGGCATATCCTTTTGAAACCCCGCAGACGATGAAGTTTCCCACCGCCTAAAAGCGCAAGTGTAGAATCTTCCCAAGGCTCATTCCAAGTAGTTAGGGAGAGAGATTTACTCTCCGTAGCCCTGAGAAACAAAGAGCACCCGGGTCACACAAGAGGCTTTGGACTTTACGTTTCTTAGAAATATGGTTTCACAGAGGACTTCGAAACGTACTAGAGTAGGAAGCGAGCCAAAGCCGAGTGTGAGGCACAACTATGAGAGGACATTACAGCACAAATCAGAGATGAGATGCAAAGGTTGGTCAGGGATGAGATGCAAAGGTACAGGGAAAATCAGTAGGAAGCCCCCGCTGCTCTTGTGCTAGGCTGGCCTCGAATTGTCGGAGTAGCTGGGTATCTAACCCGACCTTTGAAAGCGATCAACGATTTTCTATTGATGACAACCTGGTAATAATTATTACCTTTGAAATGCTTGATCCATTGATAGGCCTATTTGAGTATCTACGGATCCTAATTATATACTAAACAAACTATTTACTTCATACAAAAAATATTGATTACAGCATATAAAAAATTTTACCTCGTGAAAGTAGTGGAACTTCTCCTTCTTCCTCTCCCTCTCCTCTCCTCGCTTTTTCTTCCCTCTCCTCTTCTCTTCTTTCTTTCCCTTGTCCTTTTTCCTTCACGGTGTAGGGGCTCGATCGAGCAGCCAATTTATATGCGCGTCTATTCGCTGAATGATTGGCGATTGGTCTTGTAGCCGCCCAACGATTGGGCGACTAGTCCCAGCCGCTTGACTGTTCGGCGACTGCAATTATGTCGCACAACGGTCCATGGACTAGCGTGTCGCGTGGCTATTGGGTGATAGGTTCCAGTCGCCCAACGGTTGGGTGAATGGAGGTCATTTTTGTAAAAAAAATTTACGCAGGTATATTTCCGTAATTTCAAATAAAAATAAAACATTTAAAAAAATTCTCAGAAATCATTTTTAATGACGGTTTTAAACCGTCTGTGCCTGTGAACTAACACATGCAATGCATAAGTGAAGACATGAGATGATTCCATGGGCTGATTCGATCCGACATCTCCATTGCCTGCTCAAAAGGGCTTATTTTGAGTGGCTTTTGGCTAAAAATCACTGTAGCTGACTGAAAAAATACTGTAGCTAACATTGGCTTATTTAGCATAATTAAATTTAAAAAAATAAAAATAGAAAAAACAGGTTAGCCTGTCACGGACAGTACAAACGAATACGGGAAAAATAGAACCGACAAAAAGCTAAAAAAGCCAAAAAAAACCTGAATAAACAAAATTATTGAATACTAAAAAATAAGTCAGAAGCCAGAAGCCCAAACCAAATCGAGCGGGATTAAAAACGATCAGCATAATAGTCTCAACATGGGTCTGTTCGATCGCTATTGTATTTGTACGTTCGTAATATTTATATCGTTTGGGGCCTGCTGCACATTCACATGCTACTGCTATCTAGCACCATACGAGTAAAGAAGTTACAAACGTTGAGCTATATACATATACAATGAATTACTTTAGTTTCAGTTAAACTTTAGATCCATATGTAGTGCAATATTTTGATCCATCTCTCATGCATTCTTTTGTCACATGTAGGCGGATGATGCCATAGATGGATCCTCTCACTTGCCATAGATGGATCCTCTCTGTTGGATTGCCTCCAGGAATCAACACGCTCCAAGAATCTGCAAATGCTGCTGTATTTTCAGAAGTGGAACAGTGTTTTCAGAGGAAACCGAAAACAGCTAGAGAGATCAGAATGGTGGAGCAATTTTCTGTATTTCTTACTCAAGGAATGCAATGAGAATACAAGGCTTAACCCATTTTACAACTGACTCAATAGAGAAACTAAACTCTCAACTGTGATCCACTAGCTACCAGCCTCTAGCTACCAGTCTCGCTTTGTGCTTCACTACAACTCTACTACATCCTTCTTTTGCTTGTAAACCCATTTCAGTCCAATAGGTCTATGCCCCGCTGGTAACTCTGTCAAACTCAAGGTTATGTTTTTCTCCATTGACTCAATCTCACTCTGCATTGCTTCTTCCCACTCTTTTCTTCCTACTGCTTCCGTGAAACTCACCGGCTCATCAGCAATTAGCAGTAGATGTTCAGGTTCAAGACCTTCCATCTGTGTCTCTTCATATATATCTGCCAAAGACCTGAAACCCCTGATCGGAGTAGCGTCATACAAAGAAGAGTCTGGCATATCGCCACTCTCTGAGGTTTATTCAGCTGACGGAAGTATTTCTGGCGATATTGAAGTATTTGGTGACATTTGCAATTCGTCTGACAAAACTGTGTCAGCCGACTGAGTTGCCACCACTCCTTCCACATTGCCGCTTCCAAGGCTGTCTTCTCCAGTAACACCTGCTGGCACATTGTCCTCTTGACTGTCTGTTGCAGCAGCCTGAACATCCTCATTTGCTGGTTCTGCTACAGTAACTTCGGACCAATCTGCCCTTTCAGTCTCGGCTCTTGTCTGAGTTTCCTCCCAGTTCCATCTCTTCTTCTCATCAAACACCACATCTCGACTCACACTTAACTTGCTATCTTGTGGGTCGAATAGTTTGTATGCTTTGCTTCCTGGTTCAGCTCCTAGATACACCATCTTCTTGCTCCTATCCGAGAGCTTGCTCAGCTGGCCTGTCGGCACTTTTGCATAAGCAGTACACCCAAAAACTTTGAGGTGTGCAAGACTTGGCTTCTTCCCTTTCAATGCTTCATAGGGTGTTGCATCTTTCACAACTTTAGTGGGCACTTTGTTCAGTATGTAGACTGAGTGGCGCACTCTCCCCACATTTTCCCTAGAAGTGACATAGCTTTGAGTAAGCTTCTGGTGGTTGCAAGCACTGAGCGGTTGTGCCGTTCTACCACACCGTTTTGTTGTGGTGTGTATGGCGCAGTGTGGTGTCTCTGAACCCCCTTCAATTCACAATACTCTCTGAAACTTTGAGACACAAATTCTCCACCTCGGTCTGTCCTCAAACATCTCACTTTCTGTGACAATTCTTCCTCTGCTTGTGCCTGAAACCTCTTGAAGGCCATAAAAGCTTCATCTTTGGTCTTGAGAATATACACCCACATAAATCTGCTGTAGTCATCTACCAGCAAAAAGAAGTACTGATTTCCTCCAATTGTTTGTGGGGTTATAGGTCCACACAAGTCGGCATGAATCGATTCCAATGGGCTGCTAGCTCTGTACTCGACTTGTAATGGAAACGGCAGTCTACATTGCTTGGCTACAAGGCATCCTTCACAAACCTGGGTTGGATGCTCGATCTTCGGTACTCCCCGGACCAAGTCCTTTGACACCATTTGTTTCATGGCTTGAAAATTGAGATGCCCTAACCTTGCGTGCCATAACCAAGCTTCTTCATCCAAACTGATTGCTAAACATACAGGAGCCACCGTGTGCAAACTCTTCTTGTACAGCCTGTTTACTGATTTCTGTACTTTCATGAGCAGTCTACTCATCCTGTCATATAACCACATATAGTCACCATACATCACAACTCTGCAACCATCTTCGGTCATCTGTCCCAGACTCAGAATGTTAGTGTGCAAACTAGGGATGAAATAGACTTTTGTGATCAACTTTTGTTCACCATTTCTGCATTCTAGTAGGACTGCTCCTCTTCTTTTGATTGGCACTGTTGAGCCATCCCCAAACTGAACTCTGTCGACAATACTTTCATCAAGTTCTGCAAAGTGTGACTTCCTGCCTGTCATGTGATTTGTAGCCCCATTGTCCAGGAACCAGATATCCTCCTCCACCTGCATCTTTTCAGCATACTTTTCTGACAACAACTCTCCTTCATTCAGCAGAACTGCCTCATTTTGCTGTTGTGTGCAGTCTGACAACAGTAGAGCTGGTTGATCCTCTTGTGTGCAGGTGAGGTTTACCTCTTCCTCTTTGTGCTTTCCACTTCGGCATTCAGATGCATAATGCCCATAATTTTCACAAGAGTAACATTTGATGTGACTCTTATCCTTTCCAGCAGAAGCACTTCCTGCTCCTTCTCGGCGTGGTATGTTTGAGCTGTTGCGATCGTTTCTTCCTCGGCCACGCCCTCGGCTCCTACCTCTGCCACGGCCACGCCACTGCTGTTTTCCACTTCCACGCCCTTTGTTGCTTGATGAGGAATCTCCGGTATTGCCCTTCTATCTTGCCTCCCATTCTGCCTGAGTCAGGAGGAGATGACCATCTCCACTTCCCCGGAGACGAAGATGTTCTTCATATGCTTTCAACCTCCCAATTGCTTCCTCAAACAACATTGTCTCAAGATATGAATATTGTTCTATTGAGGAAACTAATTGAAGGAATTTATCTAGGACTGAATCAAGAATTTTTTTTAACTAGGGCTGATTCCTTCAGAGGTTCACCCAGAGAACTGAACTTACTACCCATGGCGCTGAGTTTGCCGGCAAAATCATCCAACGTCTCTCCTTCCTTCATCTGCAATGCCTGAAATTCGTTCTGCAAGGTCTGGATCCGTGCCTTCTGCACCCGATCTGCGCCCAGATACCTTGTCTTCAGCGCATCCCAAATTTCTTTTGCCGTCTTCTTCTTTGCGACTTGCAGCAAAACATCTTCGGGCAACGCCTGGAAGATGAATGCCCTAGCTGTCTTGTCCTTCCTCTGATCTGCTGCCACACCGGCCTGCGGTTCCACTACTTCCCATATGCCCTGGGCGTCCATCAAAGCCTCCACCTGGATTGCCCACGACATGTAGTTCACCGTCGTCAGGATCGGGCACTGAAACGGCACACTGCCGCCCTCCTGGTTCGCCTGCTGTGTGGAGAGAGCCATGGACTCGAACTGCAGATGCTTGGACGTCCGAGGCTTTGATACCAATTGTTGGATTGCCTCCAGGAATCAACACGCTCCAAGAATCTGCAGATGCTGCTGTATTTTCAGAAGTGGAACAGTGTTTTCAGAGGAAACCGAAAACAGCTAGAGAGATCAGAATGGTGGAGCAATTTTCTGTATTTCTTACTCAAGGAATGCAATGAGAATACAAAGCTTAACCCATTTTACAACTGACTCAACATAGAAACTAAACTCTCAACTGTGATCCGATTTTGTTGGACACGCACACACGACGTCGCGCGTACTGCGCTGTTTTCTGAACTGAAAATGACAGACTCCAAAATACTCTAAACGCTGAAACTCGGTTCAATGACAAACCGGTCTGACCAAGTCAGGATTATTTTCTACACTCTCATGCTTCAGCCAACATTGACAACATCGGCGACTCCCAAGAGGCGCCCTAGCCTTGGTGTGCAGATCTGCACAGTTACATGGTGGGTGGAAATGTTTTGGTGATTGCAAATATTTTGTTGATGTCATCTACTACAACACAAAGAAGTGGTGGCTGCTAGGAGCTAATTAACTTGTTGCATCACTGTCTTTTGTGCCACGAATTAACTAGCTCTCTCTTGCATGAACTAGACTCTTAATTTCTTGCATGTGTTGCATGACTGGATGTTGGCCGGATGTTTGAGACTTGTTGGCCTAATACAAATGACTTTCTGGACTTGTTGAATGCCAGGAAGTTGACTGTGGATGCATGTGTTAATGTGGATATCTAGTGGTTGAATTTCTAGTTGTGTGCATGAATTTCTAGTGGTTGTGGTATCTCTAATCTGAGTCCACGTGTTATATGTGTGTATGTATGCGGAAGCCCGGAAATACCTATAATATATATGCAAATATAATTAATGGCACACGGCAGATGTGGAGTTTTTCTGACGGTTAAGCAACGGTATTCCTGACGGATAACTAAATCATGGGTCGACGATATTCCCGATGGCCTTACGAAACCCCTGACATGTGACAGCTGTCAGAAAAAAAAGCAAGAGCAAGCCACGAGTAAGAGCAAGTTTAATAAGGCTGACTGTGCTAGCTACAAGGGAATCTATGTCAGTATAGTCCTATGTGGAGGGGAGAGAAAAGGAGAGAGAGCCAAGCCGACTCCCATGCAAGAGTCAGGCTATAGCACAGGAAAAGAGGTATTATCCATGCATGTACCCATAGAACTAATTGTTATACCTATACATGTATTAAATTATCAATACCCATGTATGTATTAAATGATTGAGAGCTATTGTGGAGACAACTTATAGCCAACTTATTGTATGAGTTGATTGCATCATTATCTTTTGATGACATGGAAATGTATCGGAGGTGGCAGCTATTTGTACTATTAAATTTGCTCTAAGCACATGCATGGTAGCCAACGTACGTTTACCAACGAATCCCATGCATGCACCTTAGAGCAAGAGCTGTCAGAACTAACACATGCAATGCATAAGTGAAGGCATGGGGTGAATCCAAGGCCCTGCTTTGTTCTTTGCTCCCGTGATGCTTGACGTGATGGCGCCCGGCTCTGTCTGTCTCCACGTGTGTTCGCACATCGATGAGCCAGACACGCCTCTGTCCCCTGGCGCGTTCCTCGGCTGCATCCAAGGGTGCTATTTTCACATAGAAGATGTCTACAGAGCTATTTCTATAGATAACTCCTCTCAGGGAGCTAGAAAAAATATCTAATCTCCAGAACATGGGTTGTTTACTATGCGTTCACTGATGTATTTGTACGTTCGTAATATCTATCTCGTTCGGGTCTGCCGCACATTCACCTTCTACTTATTAAAGATAATAGAAGCCGGCATTTGCTGCGCTCGATCGATCTGCTCACTGCAGATGATAATATGGCCACTGTTGCCAATACTACACTTGATCTCGACACCGCCTTCCTCTCTCTCTCTCTCTCTCTCTCTCTCTCTCGTCGCAACTTGTACTAAACGCTAGTACTACTTCTCACAAGTCGAAGATGTACGTACAATGATCGAGAGCTCTCAAGCTCTGAGTTAAATGCTGAGACAAGAGCTATTGCTTTTTCTTAATTCTTGCTCTGAGTAACAATGCCAGCAGTAGCAGCAGTGGCGGCCTTTAGGTCATGTTGTTTTGGTTGTAGATGTGGCTGCAATGCAGTAGCGGCTATGGCTGAGAGGCTCTTCGTTTGTTTGGCAACAATGCTTTTTGGTTGATAATCTCACACTAACTTTGTCGGTGGAGAAGTTTTAACTCTAACCCAAAAAGCCACCCAAAGCATCTCCTTAATAGATTTTTCTTTCTTTTGTGTAGAAAGGAGATATAACTTTCTTTTGTGCAGCAGACTGCATAGCCCACCCTACATTTATATGGGAGAAGCGGTGATGAAGTGTGATGTAACACTAGGTGTCTCGATCTTTCGATGAGAACGATAATTCAATTTGAGGAGATGACTCTCACAATTTGGCTACCAATCACATAAGACCAATATGCCCAGCAATCACTGAACCAACTCTAAGATTGTTATCAACCTTCCTAGAAGCACGATCGACCTGATGACGATGGTCTATTCCTACATGCAATTGAAAAACAAGCAAGAACAAGATAATAAGCAATCTAACCGATCCCATCACTGCGACAAAACAAGCTATACTGGACACCTCATCACAAATGGTTCGTGGGGAGCCGTCTGTGATGTAATTATCACGGACGGTTTTGCAAACATGACCGATTAATGTCTGTGATATGCAACTATCATAGACGGTTCTTATTAATAACCATCCGTGATAGTTCACAGACGGTTATTAATACAAACAGTCTATGATAATTGCAAACATCACAGACGATTTTTTAATTAGAATTATATGTGATAGTTCACAAACGGTTATTAATACGAATCGCTTGTGATAATTATGTTTTACAGATGGTTTGTGGTTGGACATGTCTGGGATACGCCGCGTTGTTAATTAATACCTAGCCATACTAGTCCTGATATATCTATCTTCATTGCGCTGCATTGAAGGAGGCGGCCTGCTTTAGGAAGTTTGGTGAAAGCATTCTGCTTGTAGATCTAGCTACTTATAGATCAATTTGTTCTTGGTGATTAGAGATTAGTATTTGCTTCTAAATTATATGCCTTGTAATAAAGATAGATGATAGCTAGGTTAGATTTAGCTTAATTGGTAGTTCGCTCCAACTGAAGAATGGGTGACTATTCCTATATATATATATATATATATATATATATATATATTGCTACATAAATAGTATGTAGCTAGCTACTTAATTTACATATGGATAATTTATTATAAGGTGAATGATAATTATGTGTAAGTATATACATATTAGGCTATAGCTAGCTATAGTAGCATTAATAATCCAATTTGATACTAATTTGTTACATACATAGCGTAGATGGACCGAAGGTGGATGTACGTTGAGAACCGTGTGAGTCAAAAGTACATTAATGGCGTGTCTGCTTTTAAAAGAGCAGCTGAGCAGGATATGTTGAAGAAGGGGATGGAATATATTTATTGTCCATGTATTGATTGTGTAATCTGAAGATGTTTACTAATTCAGTGCAGATCGAAGCTTACTTGATTCGAAAAGGTTTCAAAAAGGGGTACACATGTTGGACTAGTTACGGTCAAGAGAAAATTATGCAGGAAGGTAGTTATAACATTGTTGAGGGAGACAACGATATGCCGGCTTTTGATAAGGATAGGTCGCATGATGACAGTCTGAATCAGATGCTACATGATGTAGAAGGGAACTATAGTGAGAGAGAGTTTGGTAAATTCGAAGGCTTGATGGAGGACTTGGAGAAACCTTTGTTCCCAGGCTGCAAGCCGCAATATACAAGATTGTCATCTATTCTTGAACTACTAAAATTGAAGGTAAGCAATGGTTATTCTGATAAAAGTTTCATAGCATTATTAGGTCTCGTAGCAAACATCCTTCCAAGGGGAATGTATTGCAGAGAACAACCTACTAAGCCAAGAAGGTTATTTGTCTATTGAGAATGGAAGTAGAAAGAATACATGTATGTCCGAATGATTGTATTATCTATTGTAAAGAGTATGCAAAATTACATATTTGTCCAAGGTGCAAAGCATCGCGATACAAGCATAAGATTGACTCTGATAACGGCGAGGGCATCGAAGTGAAGCAAGTACCTCCTACTAAAATGTTGTGGTATCTACTTATAATTCCCCATTTGAAGCATTTATTTGCGAACCGAAAGGATGCAAGATTGCTGTGTTGTCACTCGGAGGAGCATAAGAAAGGTGGAATGAAAAGACACGTTGCTGATTCTGCCCAATGGAGGCATATCGATAGGATGTAAGTAGACTTCGGTGCGAAACTAAGGAATAAAAGGTTTCGATTGAGTACAGATAGAATAAATCCTTTCGGTAATATGAGAAGCTGACATAGTACCTAGCCTATGAATATACGCATGTACAAACTTTAGCCTTGGTTGTGTATAAAACAGAAGTACATTTTGATATCGCTACTTATCCATAGGCCAAAGTAACCTAGAAATGATATTGATATGTAGCTAGCACCATTAGTAGAAGATCTTATGATACTATGGAATGTAGGGATACAGATATGAGATGCGGACAAATGAGAGAACTTCACTCTATGCTCCATGTTGTTCTACCGCATTAATGATTTTTCTACCCTTGATAACCTGTTAGGGTTGAGTATGAAAGGAGTCAAAACCTATCCTCATTGCTTAGATTATACAGAGTGTGTGGTGGAGCAACTCGCACAAAACTGTGTACATGCATCATCGTAGGTTCCTTCCAAGGTATCACCAATGCTGCAAGTTGAAGAAATAATTTGATAGAAAAAAGAGGATAACTTAGCACCAAAGCCTTTTAGAGGGAAAGAGGTCTACATTATGATCAAGGATATCGATGTTGTGCTTAAAAAGGGACTAAGTTAAGAACCTATCAGGAGAACATGTGGCAGAAGATATCAGTATTTTGGAACTTGCCTTATTGGAAGAACTTAGAAGCTCACAGTACATCAATGTTATACATATAGAGAAGAATGTATGTGATAGCTTGATTAGTATCTTATTAAACATTCATGACAAAATAAAAGATGGTATTAACGCATGGTGTGAATTGGTCGCTATAAACATTAGGATCGAATTAGCACCGATAGAGACCGATAAAGGCTGGACGTACCTTCCCCCAACTTACGACGCTCTGTCTAAGTCCGAGAGAACTAAACTGTGTCGGTGCTTGCATGGTGTGAAAGTTCCATTCGGTTACTCTGCTAGCATGAAGAAACTTGTTTCCATGGAAGATTTAAAATTAATTGGCATAAAATCTCAAAACTGTCATGTGCTAATAACACAATTTCTTCCTGTTGCAATTAGAAGTATTTTGCTGAACAAGGTCCGAGTGACAATCATGAGGCCGTGTTATTTCTTTAACATAATTACTCCGAAGGTCATCGATCCCGATGGACTAGCTGCTTTGCAGACCGAGGTGGTGATGACTCTATGTCATCTTGAGATGTATTTTCCTCTTTTATTTTTTGATATCATGGTGATATGTGGCCCTGTGTTTCTAAGTCATATGTACACACTCAAGAGGTACATGGAAATTCTCAAGTTCTATGTATGCAATCTATTTTGACCGGAGGGCAGCATCATCGAAGGTTATGCAACTGAAGAGGCCATTGAGTTCTACGTCGATTACATGGCTCAGGTGAAACCAATCGGTGTGCCTCTATCTTGTCACAAGGGGAGGCTAGAGGGTATCAAGACCATTGGAAGGAAAGCAATAACTCCCGATCTGGATATGTACACTAAAGCCCATTTCATAGTCTTGCAATACATAACTAAAGTGTTCCCGTATATTGAAGAGCACAAGGACAAGCTATACCATGAGAATCTAGGCTGCTCGGAGGTTTGGATTACGAGACAGCACAACCGTCAGTTCAATGAATGTTTGAGGGTGCGATTCACTAGGAGGTCATCAAGTGAAATGCTACAATAGTTTTGGCAAATGGGCTAAAGTTTACAATTGTAACATGGTTAGCATACAACATTAATGGGTACATATTTTATACAACAGATCATGATAGAAAGAGCACAGTCTAAAACTCAGGTGTTTGCATAGATGTACTTCGTGAGCAATTCAGAATTGCTACCCCAAGCTCCTACTACAGGCTTGTATAGGAGATTTGGGAGCTCGAGTACATAATTTTCAAGATCCCTCTCTTTTCATGTCATTGGGTCCAACTCCCACGGGGTGCAAATAAGAAGCATGATGTAGTTCTTCTCGGAAAAAAGAAGGATTGTCAGAGTTGAGAATGTTGTGGGTGAGGAAGAGTACAATTAATTTGACAAGTTGCCTCCATTCGGAGACGGCATCAGGCTCGAGGAAGAAACAAGGGAAGAACCAAGATATATGCGTGTCAATCATTGTGAAAGTCTTTATTTAAAAGAAAAATAACCAAGTGGAATGATCCCACATGACTAACGCCTATTTGGAAATTATTCCAATGTAATTATAAGAAACTCAGCATGTAATTAAGTGTCGGATCCCGGAGTAACAACTCCGAAACCCTCTGTGTAAATCACACTAGTCCAGGAACAGCTAGTGCACACAGCATAACAAAGATGCATATCGAACGCAAATGACCAAATATATTAAGCAAATGAGTACGGCCTTATGGCCAAGTCTTACATTGATAAAACAAATAAAGGAAATTAACAGCGGAAAATAAAATGATAACTGGCGAAGCCCAACTGCCTGCCCACAGGCAGACGACTGCAAGACACGTCCTATGAAAGAACCCTAAATCTAATACCCTAGTTAAGTAAGTAATTAGTGGGTAAATAAATTAACTATTGCATTTCATCAAGCATTATTACAAATAGGATTACAAATTGAATTGCATTGCATTTATAATAGTAAATTACATTATTCTCATTACAAGCATATTTTTCAAAATTGGAAATAAAACTCCAGCGTCGAGGTCTTCGGCGTAGGAGCATATGTGCATTTCTTCGTTCTTCGCCTGCAATTAGAATTGCCGTTAGTACCAAACCCCAACCTATTTTCTTGCGTAATTAGAGAATTAGATAATTAACAATCCAAGGGAGAATAAGTAAATTAAGTAAAGTTGCCGTCAGTGCCCCTAGGCTGCTAGGGCCAATTCGAGAGCGTCTTAGAGACTCCCCAAACCGTCCCGGGCCGGTCGGCACCTCTCGTCTCAGTGGGCGTCATCATTCGGCAAACTTTAGAAAACACACTACAACAAAATGAACATATTAAGACGTTTTGTTTAAGACGCTTTGAATCATGTCTCTCTTTTTAGAACCACAATTGAAATAGAGACGCAGTTTGAGACGCTCTAAAGGGTTGCACGCTATTAAATTCTATTAAAACGGCTGCTGAGACGTTTTGGAGTACGTCTCATGTATAGAGATGAAATTTTAGATGTCTTATTCATCATTTGAGACGTCTTATCTATTATCTCCATATAAGAATATTAAAAAAACAAAATGGTGTTAGTAACGGTATATATATAAAACATAAAAAAAATATCAATCTCAAAGTTCGAACTCACAACCTGAGTGGCTGAAAACATAAAAAAATATCAATCCCAGGGTTCAAACTCTCAACCTAAGGTTTAGAATGTTCACGCATTAACAGGAGCTGAATTGAGCCCCTGGGAAGGTGGGCTTTAGCCCAGGGTATAAAAATGTATGTATTATATAGCCCAGGTAATTTGAGTCCAGCTTGGGGTAATATTGGCAAGATTCAGCCCAGGTCCGTAACGTATTTTACTGTTGACATGCGTCATTTTTTATATATATTTACCCGTCATTTTACCCTCATATTCTCCGCATTTTGGGACCATTTATCACCATTTACACGTTTTTCTATAATTAATTGCTCAATTTGGATCATTTTACATTTTTGTGCTTTTCCGCAGGCTGGCGCGATCTAGGCGCGTAAACGACAAATCTAGACTGCTCCATACAGAAGTACGCGTCGTCACGGATGCGTAGGATCAAACCGCGATGAAATTGGACTTCCAGAGGGCCAGAACAGAAGAAATCAAATGGGGAAAGGAGCTAATTGTAAATCCTAGATTTCTCGAGGGCTCAATCACAAAATTCCAAATCCCCAATCTCACCAAAACCAGCGCCGCCGCCTGTGGAAGGAACCGCCGCACTTCTTTCTTCCCCAACCCCGTTTTCTTCCCTCCTCCTTTCTCTAGCTCCGGCCGGCGGCGAGGCCAGGCCGGCTCGCCACCGCGCCACCAAGCGTCCCACCGCCACCATCTCCACCGGCGTCCGCCATCCCCCCATCTCCATTAGCCCGGCTGCATCCTCCTCTGCGCCACCGCTCTGCATCTGTGCCTCCCTTCACCAGTCGCCACCGCGCCTTCCTTCTCCTCCACCGCATCTTCTCAGCCCTGTCGCCTTCTCCACCTAGCTCACCGAGTCCACCGCCGCCACCTTCACAGCACCGCCGCCTCCCCTACTCTCCGGCCGCTGCAAGCACTCTCCCCTAGCCCCCTTTTGCTTCTCTCCCCTGGCCCCCTCTACTGCTCTCCCAAATCGATCCCTCGCCGGACGCCACCACATCATGGCTGCTTCGCCTTTCCTCCACCATATATGCCGGCGCGCCACTGCTCTTTCCTCCCCACCACCGGCGAGCTCTCCTCCTCCCATGTGCCGCCGCTCTATGGCCACCACCGCACCGACATCACTGGCAACTCTTCCATCGCAGCCCCCCATCAACGACGGTGAGGTTCCCTACTCAGCATCCAAGGCATCCTCGGCCATCTTCCAGAGGCCAGAGTCCCAGTCTGGCAGTCTCCCAGAGGCCAGAGTCCGAGGCTTGAGGCTGCACTCTTCAGTCATTCGTAAACCTTTAATTGTGGTAAACGATGTGAATTGTGAAATACTGAGATGTGATAATTGATTGATTCCCTTTTTGTTAGTTGTTGGTGCCAAACATATGAATTGCTCATAATTGATTGATTCTCTTTTGTTAGTTGTTGGTGTCAAACATATGAATTGCTCATAATTGATTGAATCTCTTTTGTTAGTTGTTGGTGCCAAACATATGAATTGCTCATATCAGATGTAATCAACATTGTAATCCATTCCTAGCTATTCTGATTCATATACTCCTGTTCCTGTCATAAATATAACATCAATGAACAAGAAGCATAACAGTAACACTATTAAGAACTGTCTAAGGATGAAGGATCAGTATGTACCTTTTCCTTCAATTTTGGAACTTCTTGAAAGCAGTTTATTTCTACTTTTATGGCACACTTAATATATGGATGAACTTTAGTAGTTTCGCCTTTTACCTCTTCTTTGTCAACACTCTCTAATGTTGCCATGCCGAGTATAAGAAAACAAGATTAACCATTTAATCATGATCCTAGTACTACTATTGATCATATTGCTCTTCCTTAATTATACTATATATATTAATTAACTGCAATGTCATTCTCAATTTTTAGTATGATATGATTTGTACGTATAGAAGAAAATAGGATCTCCCGATCTGATCTCTTGCCGGCTGCCTCCCCAGCTCCCCCGGGCTGCGCCGGCGCCGCATACGGCATCCGTGAGTCCTTCGAGCACTCAGCTGATAGACGACCCGACGGCTGCGGCTATCAGCTTCCCCTGCGACCGATCAATCGGACCGAGCTTTTTGGTTAGTTTGTGACTTTTCTGATTGACTTTTACCGACATGTGTTTATCGCATATTAGATTTTTATTTTGTTGTGAACTCTGTTGATTTAAATGGATGCTATAATTATTTGTAAACCTCTCTTATTTCCTTGTGGCAAAATTTCTTCTTTTTATCTTACTACCATCAAAATTGGATTCTAAAAACAAGTAACAAGGTTTGGAGTCTACTCTACTCGATCATATTATGCGTCTAATTGATTCATGCCATCTTGTCAGACGGCCCATTCTTAAACGATTATACCCGTCTTTTACGTTATTTGGTACCATTTCTGCAGAATGAGAATAGACGCTTCTTCTGCTCCATTGATCTATTTTTGGGATGAATTTTGTTGTCTCAGGAATATAATCGAAGTCTTTCTTTTTTAGATAAAACAAAGTTCTGAACCTTTGGTTTTGTTGCCACAAAGTTGCAGGTTTAAGCATCTTTGATTAATTAGTCATTTGTTTGCATTACCACTTGCAGCTTCCAAGCTTCCCCTCTATGCTTTCAAGGCCAACCCAAAGAAGCCTGCATAGGAGGATGGGCTCCCTATCGAGTTCTTCCTCAACTCTCTCCTCCTCGGCCAGGTAAGGAAAATACCAGCCAAACTCGGCATATTTAGTATTAACAAAGGTCATGTTGATGTAAGAATTCGCACACTTTACAGTTCTACTGCTAGAAGTAGTACTAGGATAGATTTTTTGGTTCATGTTTCTTTCATGTGAAGATCAAAGAAGTTTGTTATAACTTTCTGCTGTAACTGTAATGATAGGACTAGAGTTGATTCTCGTACATGGTTATGATGAACATACTAAAAGATCCTAGGTAGTTAAAATAGCTTAATTGTATTTTGGGCATAGGCATAATTTGGTAGGTGTCTTAATTTGCGGCTTGCTATATTGGACATAGGTAGTTAAATACCTGAATTTGGTATAGTATTTGGCTCATCCTATTTTATAAGAATTATGGACTTTTAGCTTGATTACCAATCTCTTTAGAAGGAAGTAGAAACACTGATTTTAGTGTATCAACTTGAATTTGTGGGTAAATATAAAACTTGTCATAATTTAGAAGCATGAAATTTCAATTTAGTGTTTTTGTTTTTATCTTTGTCAAAACATTGTAGTCCTTTCAGTCAAAAAAGAAAAAAACATTGTAGTCCAGTATGGTTTCTTATAATTATGTCAATTCTTGGTAAGAAAACAGGCAAAAAGGACATTTGTCAGGATTGAGTGCTGTATTTAGGACTGCCTTTGAACTTGATACTTTTATTTGTGCCATTCGTTCAAAGCTAACAAAATTTTTTCATGGAAAATTTGCAGAAAACATGTCTAAGAAAAGACATGGCTTTCTCCCTTCTATAGTTTTATTTGACCTTTGCCTCGTAATTGATCTGAAAGCTTCACTGCTTTGCGCACATTGCGGTGAGGTTTGCAAGTCCGCACTTTAGGCTTGGTTACAACAGCTTGTGTGCCTTTGCCACAATCAATCACCTCCACTTCCGGTACTTTTCATCATTGAGTCGAAAATACTTCCCATTGGCCATTGCGAGAACGATGCAAATGAAGACGATAAATTTCCACACTATCGATTTTTCGAAAATACTTGTACCGTAAGATTTTTCATGATTGCTCATATCTGATATTTTGTTGTTAATATTGCTATGTTTGCAGGATATGGAGGACTATGAAAAGAAATGCAGAGTGGAAGACCGATGCACAATTTTCGATTGAAGAAATAGACACGATGATTTATTATAGCGGTTTAAAAAAGATGTGTGTCAAATCGGAGGATGTTTTACCGACATGTGTTTATCGCATATTAGATTTTTATTTAGTTGTGAACTCTGTTGATTTAAATGGATGCTATAATTATTTGTAAACCTCTCTTATGTAAACTTCTTTGGGGTTTGGAGGGTGCAATGGTGACGAATTTGTCAATTGCCAATGGTTTGCCCGGGGTGTGGCTAGGTTCCAGTTGTAGTTGGTTTGCTTTTCTTATAACAGTATATCTGTTGTGCTACGCCCATTCCTTATATTTTATAAAATATGTACTCAATATTATGGTGCTGCCTATAAAATTATTATATATACATGTATATATAATAAATATACGGAATACTATATTCTCATACAGATACGTATTTGTGTGTATAGAAGAAAATATATACCAATCAAAATAAAAATACATACTACATAGGACATCTTGAGACGGCACATAACGTCTCAACGCACGTGCCTATATTAATTGAGACGTGGTGCAGCCGTTTTTATAAAAGTCTATAACTTTATAGGGATACAGTGCAGATGTCTCTAATGAACGTCTCAAATAATATAGGCACGCCTTAGAGAGCGTCTCTTTATTTTTGAGATGGTTCATGTAGAGACGTTTCTATGACGCTTTATAAAAGCGCCTCAGTTGTCTATGGGAGATGAAATAAAACGTTTGTAACTTACAAATATGATGTCTCCCCACGGATGTTTTGTTGTAGTGACAAAAGCCCACAACCCTAACCTTAGCCCAAAGCCCATTGCAATTCAGCCCATTTCATTTCAGCCCACAGTCAACATAAAGCCCTCCAGCCCACAAGTGAAAGTCATGCCTTTTAGCCCACAAGTGAAAGCCCACATCACATTTCCAACAGCCCATCTTAAAGCAACAGTGCCCAGTACATTCTTCAGACCGAAGGTTCTTCGGCACAGTGGAGAAAGACTCAGGAGGGGATAAGAACGAAGGCAGCCAGCTGCAGCCAGCAAAAGCCAACGCAAGCAGAGAGCGGCCAAGAAATATCTCCCCCTGCGCTCCCAGAACCAGCCCCATACATTGCACTTACCCAGCTCACCCAAGGATAAGCACAACCAAACAGCAAATTGTCCACAGCCGAGAGCCACCCCCAAAGTTCCTTCCCCAACCTGACCAATGACATAGCACCTTCGGCCAGAGGCCAGAAGGTGGGATTAGAGCCCACGGTTGTGGAGATCGGAAGGAGCTGAAGAGGAAGAGGCAGCGGTGAAGAGGACAAGCTGGAACCAGTGAGGACGAGGGAGCAAGGAGCAAGTCAACAGAGACCACCACAAGACAAAAGAAACCCATATCCTGCAAAAGCGACAAGCTCATCTTCTTTCCCGACAGTGACATCGTGCAAGCAACAGTGGTCCCCATCAACCCTTGCACTTTCCTTCTTCAGTCCGACAACCCATCAAGTAGGTCTTTGTTCCCCTTATCTTTTTCTTTAGAAGCGTCTGGGCTAATCACACAGAGGGAAAATCAACCCAACCGAGTACCGTCAACCATTCCCTAGTGTGGAGGTAGCCATAACCCGAAAGCATTTCCCATAACCACCACCACAACTCAGAACCTTAAGCTCATCATCGATTGCGGTAGAATAGAGCCAAGAATAAAGAAGTAAAAAGAGGGGATAAAATGCATGTAAAATAATTAGGAGAGGAAGAGTAGCACCACGTTCTTATCATTTTGTTCACCACCTCGATCTAGCACGGTAGCCGGCGGCCACCATGGGAAGAAACTCAAGAACCTTGCAAGCCATCACAAATAGGTGAGGGTAACCTCAGATCCAACCTCAAGAAAGCCAGAAAAAATTAGATACTCCGCAAAGGAACCACCGTCCTGGGTTGGATCAGCCCAGATCTAAACCCAACGGAGGCGCCATGGCCGGGTAGTAGAGGAAGAGTCAGGTAATAAAATAGGGAGGGGAACCGAGGAGTAGAGGGAGAGGAAGCGTAGAGGGGAGGCGCCGAGTGGGGGTGCTGAGAGGAGGCGCGGCATGGAGGCGTCCAGAGGAGGTACGACGAGAAGGCGTAGGGGAGGAGGCGCAGTGGAGTGCAGTGAGGAGGCGGTGGATTCAGTGGGGATGGTAAGAGGCAGGAAGTGAGAGCGGCGGCGGATGAAAGAAGAGAGGGGATCGATGAGAGATTAAGAGGAGGGGGCCGTGAGGCACTGCTGCCGGCCCGCATTTAGCCAAGCCATGCGGGCCGCGTGCGCAAGGCCGTGTAGCCCAAAAGTCTGGCAGGCCAAATGAAATTAAATCGCAGAACTGTAATACATATTTTTCGCAAATAATACCCTTTCTAATAATAATTCCTTGCTGTGAACCGTTGTAAAATAAATTTGGTGAAGAACCTTGTAAACCTGGGTGTTGAGATATCCCAACTGGAAATAACTTAAAAGGGGAAGTTATTTATCTATTAATCACTCCTTTTATAAAATTAGTAATTGTCAGTATTGTAGTTATAAGTAGCATTAAATTGCAGAACCTGAGCGAGCGTCATTCGGAGAAGCAAACCCGGTTTCCATCAGTTCTGATTTACCCTACGTCTCAGGCAAGCTCATTCTTCGATCATGACGTAGTTATGTTAAAAATACGTGTATTTCTAGCATATTAATAATCATAGTTAAATGCATGAAAACCATTGTTTTAAAAGGAAATCAGAGAATGAAGATGCTATGATGTTATGATGAGTAAGATGAGAAAAGAAAAGTGGAGAAAAAGAAAGAGAGAAAGAAGAAATGAAATGTTCAGTTGTGGTACTGCTGAGAGAAGCAGCAGGCCCACAAGTAGAGATGTACATGGTGGGTAAAGAGGTTCAGGGAAAGGATGCAGAGAGGCTAGGCGGACCTCTTTACATAGGGCTATGATGTAAGGACTTACCCCGTTTTCACTCGGATAGGGGACCGTATTTACCGTGCCAACCAATTTCCCGTCTAGTACGGGCGGAAAATAGTATCCTATTACGTTAATCAGTCCACCACATTGGGTAAGTACTTAGGTGTGAGTAAGAAATGGATGAAGCTCAGGACCAGTAATGCAAGTCTGGAAGTGAGTAAGTCCCAGACGCTATATGCGTTAGGTGGAGTGTTGGGCCGGGAGCCAGTCCAACCAAACACTATTGGAAGTCGGTGGAGCCCAAGTGAGCAACTTGGTACACCGATGGATAATAGATGGGCTGGTGGATGAATTAACGTAAGCGGAGAAAAGTTATGTACTCTGAACTGGATTCCATACCTAAGGCAATGTGGAAGAACCTAGCCAAGATGGTTCAGAGCAACTTTGGGTACAGTGGTACAAGCCTGCGCAGTGCTGATAAAATCATGAATTCATGGCAGTTCACTGGAATGTGGACTACGGTGATCGCTAGGGATCGTACCTTACTGGGTGAAAAATAGAAATTATTTGAGAATTAAAAATGCCAGACTAAATATTTTCATATGAATAATTTCAGAATAAAGGAGACTAGAATTTGGACTAAGGACATGAGATCATATCAGTGCATTTATTGCTACTATGCTTGCTGAGTATCGTGGTACTCACCCTTGCTATTAACCTCCTTTGTTAGACCCTAATCCGCTCGAGGAGGTATACGAGCAGGATGAAGGGGAAGCAGGTGGCGCTGAGTCGACCGGAGAAGAGGAGGGAGATTACGAGGATCCAGGCGAGGTGGACCCCGTATACTTCGGCTGGGACGACTAGAAGGCCCAGTGGAGTGGGTGAAGGAGCCCTGGGGTATTAATCTTACTTTTGCCAGTAATGGTACTTTTGTAAAACCAGACTGTAGGCCATGTGGCCTGTGCTGTAATAAAATCTACAGTATCTATGTTATTATTCCGATGTGCAACTCTGGTAAAGGTTTACCATTTGCCGGAGCAGTGTTCTACTGATCAGGAAAATAGTAACCCGTTTGTCCCATGTGGTTATCCGGATGGATAATAATGCGTGGGGCGTCACATCCTACTCGTCCTGGTCCTCACCGTAGTCGTAGACATTCTCCTCTGTTATGATATAGCAAGGTTAGTACAAACTTGTACTCCGCAAGTCACACGGAAAGTGCAACATAATGATAAGGGCCGCAAAGGAAGGCATATAGGGTTATTTGTGCGGAAACAGCATTTGATGAAATACAATAAATAGATTAAAATACTGAATTTAATACACTAAATAAAAACAATATGATAATTGAAAATTTATGCCGTTAGTGCAGGCTCCGACCATACACTAACCTAACCACAGAAATCCCTCCAGGACCATCTTTCCCAAAAACAATCCTGTATGGATTCCGTCTATCCACACGTTTTCCATACACTCATGGATTCCATCCATCCATAAGGTTTTCGAAAATCATTTTGTAAAACATAGTCTAATCCATGAAAAACTCTTGCCTAGCATGCCCGTGACCGTGGGCACGGCTATCCAGGATAGATTATACATTCTAAAGAGGTTGTACAACTTTACCCACAAGATATGATGTCCTCATAATGTCGGCCAACACACGCTTCCTTAGACGTGCGACTGAGTAATCATAACAAGGCCTTTACGATGCGAATCGTCAACCTGGCCAAGCCAACTCTAAGGTTTCGCCCCAGTAAGGAATCCACCAGACCGGGACCCCCTCTTGAGCCAAGGTGAGACTTCTCATGGCTGCAAACTAGGTACGACATGGTCAAGGAGTGTGACTTGCCTTACTCCTCGAATTGGTGAGATCCGTCGTCGGGGAAATCTTCGAAATCGTCGTAGTCTACACGTGAAAACAACCCACAAAACTCAAAATAAATTCAAATAAACTTCAAAATTCAAATTAAAGCCAGGAATGGATAGAGGGGAATTTTTGATGAATTTAGAAATTTGAATGGGCTCAATCGGAGTTTAGATGAAGAAGAACGGGCTCTAGGAACTTTAATTTCAGAGAAAATGATTAAAAGCAATTTCTGGATGATTAAAAGCAATTTCTAGAATTATTTTTCTAAAGCAAAATAGGAATTATGACGTCAGTAATGAATTTAATTTCGGCTGAATTAATCTTCTACGGGAAATTCTGAATTATTGCGCCAGCCTAACGTCATCTATGGGCCAGGCCGACTGACATGTGGGCCTCGGTCCATAGACTAGGTCCATGGGAGGGGGTATTGGCCGAGGTGGCAGGGGAAGGCAGGTGGCGCTGACAGGGCGGGCAGGCGCGGAGGTGGCACCGCGTGGCTGCCACGCAGGCCCGGGCTGGCTGAGGTGGCGCGGTCACCGGCGAGAGCACACGGGCCCCTAGGGTCGCCGGTGGCAGAGGCCACGGCGGAGGACGGCGAGGGTACCAGAGGCAAGAGGAGGGTGAGGGCAACTCGTTTCACCTTGGTGCGGGGTCCCGGGGGGCCTGGAGGTGACCGGCAGCGAGAAGGAGAGTGGAATCGGGAGGTAGAGCGAGGTGGAGTGGGAGACCGCGGTGCTCGGGGAGGGTATTTATAGGGCCGGGGGGTGAAGGGGAGGTCGAATCGCTCGCCAGAGAAATTGGGTGGTGGTGGGCAGTTAGCTAGAGATAGGGTTCAGGCGACGTGGGAAAGGTGGGCGTCGTGCGTGGAAAACGGGGAGAGGTGGGCGCACGGATTGCGGCGCACAAGAGAGGGGGCGGTGTGCGAGCGAGAAAGGGGGAGGAGGCCGGATAGGGTGGAGCCGGCCAACGGCCATGGCGGCGGCACCCGCACGAAGGGGGTGAAGGTCGGGGATGACAGGTGGGGCCCGAGAGCAGAGAGAGGGAGAGAGGGGTAGCGCGGACGGCTGGGGTTGCGCCACGGGGGCGGCCGAGATGAGCCGGGCGGTTGCGGGCGGATCTGGCCCCACACTTGTCGGACGGGGAGATGGTGAAGGCGGGATGGCGGTGGCGACGTGGATGACATCTAGCCGTCCACGTGTCAGCCAGAGGGAGGGGGAAGCTTTATTATTTTTGTTTGGATTTTCTGAAAACCCGAATAAAGATGTTTAGGCCTAGAAAATAGCAGAAAACTCCAAGTAAATCCCAGAAAATTGCTATAAGTCTATAAAAATGCAAGGAACTCAAATAAAATTATTTAAACTTATTTTGGTCACCATTTCTCCCAATCTTAATATCTTTTTAATCAGGGCAAAAACAAAAGAAGGAACCTACCCCCCTTAAAAGAATCTCGACCCCGAGATTCGAACGGGCTAGCAAAAGAGGTGGGGATGATTGACCTTCAATTCTTCCTCTCTTTCCCATGTGGCTTCATCTTCTGTATGGTTACTCCATTGCACTCGACAGAAACGGATGGTCTACCTTCTGGTCTGACGTTCTGCTGTCTCAAGTATCTTGATTGGCTGTTCTCTGTAGGTGTGGTCTCCTTGAAGATCAAGGGTCTCAAGTGCTGCCTGCTCAGTGGGCACTCGAAGGCATTTCTTCAGTTGAGACACATGGAAGATGTCATGTATCCCAATCATGGTTGATGGCAATTCCAACTGGTATGCTACCTCTCCTTTGCGACTTAAGATCTTGAAGGGTCCCACGAACCTTGGTGCAAGCTTTCCCTTGGTTTGGAACCTCTTGACTCCTCCGAGTGGAGACACTCTGAGATACACAAAATCTCCTACTACGAAGGCCAGGTCTCGCCGACGATTGTCAGCATAGCTCTTCTGTTGTGACTGGGCTATCTTTAGTCTCTCCTTGATCTTTCTGACCTTTTGTTCGGCGTCCTGCAGGAGATTGGGCCTAGGGTCTTGAGAATCCTCCGGCTGGTCCCAAAACAGCGGTGTTCTACACTTTCTCCCATACAAGGCTTCAAAAGGGGCCATTTGAAGACTGGATTGATAGCTATTGTTGTAGGAGAACTCTGCATAAGGTAAGGCTCGATCCCAACTGTCCCCAAGATCTAGGGCACAAGCTCTCAACATATCCTCCAACACCTGGTTAATCCTCTCGGTTTGGCCATAAGTTTGAGGGTGATAAGCAGTGCTGAAGTTTAGCTTACTCCCTAACTCCTCATGAAGTTTCTGCCAGAACCGGGAAGTAAACTGGCTCCCTTGATCTGACACAATCTTCTTGGGAACTCCATGAAGGCACACAATCTGGGACATGTATAACTCTGCCAACTTACTCCCAGTATATGTAGTCTTAACCGGTATGAAATGTGCCACTTTGGTCAGGCGATCTATTATTACCCATATGGAGTCATATCTAGCCTGAGTCCTGGGTAATCCGGTGATGAAGTCCATACCGATTTCTTCCCACTTCCAATCAGGGATGGGTAAGGGTTGCAAAAGTCCAGCAGGTTTCTGATATTCCGCCTTGACCCTTTGATAGGTGTCACAAGCATCAATGTACTTGGCGATTTCTCTCTTCATGCTGACCCACCAGTACTTTTCCCTAAGGTCTTGGTACATCTTGGTACGACCTGGTGTATGGAGTATGGGGTGTCATGGGCTTCTTTCAGAATCATATCCTTGATCTCTTTGTTATTTGGTACACAGATACGATTCCCGTACCAGACGGCTCCATATTCATCCTCGCTGAAACCAGGGGCCTTGCCTCTTCTCATGTTCTTCTTTATCTCCTGAATATCTTCGTCTATTTTCTGAGCATCTCCGATTAGTTCGGGTAAGGTGGGCTGGATTTCCAGAGTCATGAGGTTACTTTGGCTCTTGGGTTCCAAACTAAGATGGCCAATTCCCTCCTGAAGTCGGGTCTGGACCTCTGCTGACAAGGTGCAGTTTGCATAAACCTTTCTGCTCAATGCATCGGCCATAACATTGGCCTTGCCTGGTTGATAATGAATCCCAAGGTTATAGTCTTTGATCAACTCTAACCATCGTCGCTGCCTCAGATTGAGCTCTGCTTGGGTGAAAATATTCTTTAGGCTCTTATGGTCCGTGTATACCTCACAACTGTTACCAATGAGGTAGTGCCACCAGATTTTCAATGCATGAACTACTGCGGCTAGCTCTAGGTCGTGAGTGGGGTAATTACCCTCATGAGGTCTTAGTTGGCGAGATGCATAAGCTACCACTTTTCTTTCTTGCATCAACACACAACCAAGCCCTTGCTGGGAGGCATCACAGTACATCTCAAAGTCCTTATGGATATCTGGTAGGGTGAGTACCGGAGCCAACACCAGTTTGTTCTTGAGTACCTGGAAACTCTGCTCATAAGCCTTTGTCCATTCAAATTTCTTTTCCTTCTTTAGAAGCTGGGTCATGCGTCTGGCTAGTTTGGAAAACTCTGGTATGAAGCGACAATAATATCCAGCAAATCCAAGAAAACTCCTGATTTCTGTCACTGATGTAGGCTGCTTCCAGTCCATTACTGCTTCAACTTTAGAAGGATCTATGGCGATTCCTTCGGCTGTCACAATGTGACCAAGGAAAGCTACCTCCTTTAGCCAAAATTCGCACTTACTGAACTTGGCATAAAGTTGGTGTTCTCTTAGCTCTCCTAGGATTATCCTGAGATGTTCTTCATGATCCTTCTCATTTTTGGAGTAAATGAGAATGTCATCAATGAAGATTACCACAAACTTATCCAAATATTTCAGAAATACCTTGTTCATCATGGTCATAAAATATGCCGGGGCATTTGTTAACCCAAAGGACATGACTGTGAACTCATACTGACTATAACGGGTTGTGAAGGCAGTTTTGGGTATGTCTTCTTCCCTGATTTTTAGCTGATGTACTGGATCTCAGATCTATCTTGAAGAAGACACTTGCTCCTTTCAACTGATCAAAGAGATCGTCGATCCTAGGCATTGGGTACTTATTCTTAATGGTGGCTTCATTAAGTGCTCTATAGTCCACACACATCCTCATGCTACCATCCTTCTTTTTGATGAATAGGACGGGCGCACCCCAACGTGACGAGCTAGGCCGAACATAGCCTTTATGTTCCAACTCCTGGATCTGCTTCTTAAGTTCGGCTAACTCATTAGTGGGCATTCGGTACGGCCTCTTGGAGATAGGGGCGATACCAGGGACTAAGTCAATTATGAACTCAACCTACCTATCCGGGGGCATCCCAGGTAGGTCCTCTGGAAACACGTTTGGGTATTCCCGCACTATTGGCACTTCTTCCAAGACTTGAAGGTGGGCAAGGGTACACTGGTTCATCTTGGGTACAAAGACCACCTCTACTCCGTGATCGTTTGTGATGGTGATGGATCAGGAAGCACAGTCTATCTGGCCTTTAGTTTTGGACAACCAATCCATACCAAGATGACATCCAACCCGTGAGAGTCTAGGACAATCAACTCAGCTAGGAAAGGTACTCCTTCTACGAGTAACTCCACTTTTGGACACAGGGTACTGGCCCTCATTTCGATTCCAGGGGATTGGACTATCATAGGGATACTAAGTGGAACGGATTTCATCCCATTTCGAACCACAAAAGCTTCAGAAATAAACGAATGGGAAGCTCCAGAATCGAACAAAACAGATGCTGGGATTGAGTTCACCAAAAACATACCTAGGACAACATCCGGTGAGGCTTGGGCTTCCTCCGCAGTAACATGGTTCACATGGCCCTTGATAAAACCTTGAGGCTTCTTAAAAACTGTTCCTGAGTTCTGTCCTCCTGCACTGTCATTGGCTTGCAGCTTCTTGGGGCATTGCTTGGCAAAGTGCCCTGCCTCCTTGCAATAGAAGCAGGTCATTCCATCGGGCTGGACAGGGGTCTTCTGAGCTGACCCGCTGGGAGTAGGCGCCCACACTGACTGTGATGGAGGGCGATTGGCTTGGAAGTAGTGCACTGAAAAGTTGGTTGGAGCTGCTAGGGGATGACTGGGTGTGGCGAGGTTTGGAGAAACCTCCGGTATTGGCCTTTTGGGTGGCCATCCTCCGCTTACGATTCTCCATCTCCACGTGTTTGCCCTCTTGGCGGATCACCTTACTGACCAGCTGGTGAAAATCAGAGTAATCATTGGAGAGGAGCTGAACAGAGAGGTTGTCATTGAGGCCCTCCAAGAATCTCTCCTACTTAGCTTCATCTGTGGCAATGTCCTCGGGTGCATAATGTGCCAGCCAGTTGAACTTCTGGAGGTACTCACTCACGGTATGACCTCCCTGGCGCAAGGCTCGAAACTCCTTCTTCAGGGTGACGAGACCAGTTGGGACATGGGCCTTGCGAAACTACCGAGCGAACTCTGTCCAAGTGATGGCTTGAGCATCGGGTTGCGAGGTGACGAAGACATCCCACCACTCTGCAGCAGGTCCATGCAGTTGATAGGAGGCAAAGAGGACTCGCTCTCGATCACTGCATTGCAACAAGTCCAACTTCTTGCCGATGCCTCGAAGCCAGTCATCCGCATCCATAGACTCGGAGCTGCTCGAAAAGGTTGGTGGGCGCATCCTCATGAACTCTGACAGATGGGACTGAGGTGCCTGAACTGGTTGCGGCTGATGGGCAGGTGGCGCAGGGTTGGCGACGGTCTGGACCAGCAGCTAAATTAGTTGGTTTTGATTGGCCAACATTTGAGTCCAGTCGGGTCTGTTGGCTGGGGGGTGGCGGGGTAGCCTGTCTTTCTTGCGTCCTATTGAGGCTACCATTGCTGTTGCTCCTCGTGCTCACCATCTGCTCATGGTTCCCAGGTTTTAGGAAAGAGGAGGCAAAGATTACTAAGGGGGTTCAATTTGTTCCATCCCACACACAAAAACAAACGAATAAAGCAACTTTTTTCAAAAACAAGAAAACACTTTCTTTATTAATTTATTTCATCCTGATAATTTTTTGTGGCTGTTGATAAGGGATACACAGCTCACAAATGCGTTCTAACATAGCCTAAGACCTAACTCTAAAGAATATCCTACTGGGCTGGCGTGAACTAAGCTAAATAATGCTTCTTGATGCCGGTACGACGCCTCTTAGGTGCAGACTCAACGCTGTCTCCGCTAATTGAGGAAGCGCAATCTTCTGCTCCTCGGAGCATGCTAACTCCTCTTCTACCCTCCGGAGCTTGTAGGCGGTGTAGCTCAACTCATCCAAGGCCATCTCATAAGCTCCATCCAAAGCCTGGGTAAGCTCCACCTGCTGCTTAAGCCGGGCGTCATCCTCGGACTCGGTAGATGCATAAATGCTGCATGAACTCGCCGGGTATCTGCGGGGGTAGTACTGGAATGCGGTGCCTTTGAGCTCTGGTGCATAAATCTCCCTCAATCGTCGAATGGCTTCCCGAGCAGCATCCTGGATACCGGTAAGGAAGGTGTCTCACCGCTGCGGGGGCATCGAAGATGTGAAAGGCAGCTGTATCTCCTACGTTGGCGTAAATCCGAACCTCCACACGCCAATACTCTTGTTCTCCAATGGTCTGCTGATACCCTTGATAAACTGGCAACCTTGGAAGCCTATCTCTTGCAGAAGACTCTAAAGGCATGAGGTTAAGTGTTCGGCTTGGGTACCAAAGGTGACTTGGGTAGGGGTCTCGGACATCTACAATTTTGAAGAAGGAAAGAGGTTAGAAAGCGAGTGGAAGGAAGTTGAGTAAGGAAAAAGAATAGACAAGGTTTCACTAGATGTTCCAAAAATTATTTTAAAGAAATTATGTCCTTAATGGTTTCCATTCTATTCTACCTACGGTCGCGTCTTGGAGTCATCGTGGCTCTGATACCACCTTTGTCGGATCCCGGAGTAACGACTCCAAAACCCTCTGCGTAAATCGCACTAGTCCAGGAATAGCTAGTGCACACAGCATAACAAAGATACATATTGAACGCAAATGCCCAAATATATTAAGCAAATGAGTACGGCCTTATGGCCAAGTCTTACATTGATAAAACAAATAAAGGAAATTAACAGCGGAAAATAAAATGATAACAAGCGAAGCCCAACTGCCTGCCCACAGGCAGACGACTGTAAGACACGTCCTACTCGTCCTGGTCCTCACCATAGTCGTAGACATCTTCCTCTGTTATGATATAGCAAGGTAAGTACAAACTTGTACTCCGCAAGTCACACGGAAAATACAACATAATGATAAGGGCCACAAAAGAAGGCATATAGGGTTTTTTTGTGCGGAAACAACATTTGATGAAATACAATAGATTAAAAATGCTGAATTTAATACGCTAAATAAAAACAATATGATAATTAAAAATTTATACCGTTAGTGCAGGCTCCGACCATACACTAACCTAACCACGGGAATCCCTCCCGGACCATTTTTCCCAAAAACAATCCCGTATGGATTTTGTCCATCCACACGTTTTCAATATACTCATGGATTCCATCCATCCATAAGGTTTTCAAAAATCATTTTGTAAAACATAGTCTAATCCATGAAAAACTCTTGCCTAGCATGCCCGTGACCGTGGGCACGGCTATCCAGGATAGATTATACACTCTGCGGAGGTTGTACAACTTTACCCACAAGATATGATGTCCTCATATGTCGGCCAATACACGCTTCCTTAGGCGTGCGACTGAGTAATCATAACAAGGCCTTTACAATGCGAAGACGTCAACCTGGCCAAGCCAACTCTAAGGTTTGGCCCCAGTAAGGAATCCACCAGACCGGGACCCCCTCTGGAGCCTAGGTGAGACTTCTCATGGCGGCAACCACGCTCACCCAAGTGGGACTTCTCATGGCACCAACCACGCCCACTTTCAACCTATGACTTGACTCAGGTTGGGACTCAACAAATTATTCAGCCAGGGCTGTCCCATACCAGCCATATGGTAGTACGATAGGGCTTTGCAACAGTAGCTCACAAACCGGTCCTTAATTGACTTAGGCTCAACCACGTACCCCTATGCACGACAGTCAACCCTGCGGCTACAACCAACAGAGCATGCCTGCACTCACCATCTAACCATTAACCTAAGTCTAAACCAGATTTTATATTTTGTTCTGAAATAGTTTTGTAATCCTTCTTGACTCTCCGAAGTCAAGAATACCTTCCAAACACTTGTCATTTTATGTGAAAAAGGTGTCCCAAGTCTAAGTTATATCTATGCAGGGCTAAGCATTTGCTATGAAATTTCTCCAGCCATTCTAGTGAACTAACTAGAGTTTTGATCTGGGGTTACAAGGTGTTAAGGGATTCAGTGTCTACGTATTAAATCTAAAGTAGGCAATAACTAGAATTAAAACTGAATTTAAAGTATATGGAATAAAATTAGGCATGCAATGTAATTTAAAACAAAATAATTTTATTTGCAAACTGGGTGCTCCTCGAATTGGTGAGATCCGTCGTCGGGGAAATCTTTGGAATCGTCATACTCTACACATGAAAATAACCCACCAAACTCAAAATAAATTCAAATAAACTTCAAAATTCAAATTAAGGCCAGGAATGGATAGAGGGGAATTTTTGATGAATTTAAAAATTTGAATGCGCGGTCACCGGCGAGAATGCACGGCCCCTAGGGTTGCCGGCGGAAGAGTCCACGGCGGAGGACGGCGAGGGTACCAGAGGCAAGAGGATGGTGAGGGCAACTCGTTTCTCCTTGGCGCGGGGTCCCGGGGGGCCTGGAGGTGACCGGCGGCGAGAAGGGTGCGGCGGCGGTGCTCGGGCGACGGTAGGACTGGTGCTACGGCGGTGCTCGTGCTCGGTGGAGAGGGGACGATGCTCAGGGTGGCCTCGGCGGAGCTCGAGCGGCCCTCCTTCGCCAGCAATTACTCGCCGGAGGAGAAGGCGGCGTGGCGAGGCGAAGGCGCACGGTGGGAGAGCGCTCAGGAGCTGGAGAGTTGAATTGGGAGGTGGAGCGAGGTGGAGTCAGAGACGGCAGTGCTCGGGGAGGGTATTTATAGGGCCGGGGGGGTGAAGGGGAGGCAGAATCGCTCGCCGGAGAAATTGGGTGGTGGGCGGCGGTTAGCTGTAGATAGGGTTCAGGCGACGTGGGAAAGGTGGGTGTCGTGCGCGGAAAACGGGGAGAGGTGGGCGCACAGATTATGGTGCACGAGAGAAGGGGCGGTGTGCGGGCGAGAAAGGGGGAGGAGGCCGGATAGGGCGGAGCTGGCCAACGGCCATGGCAGCGGCGCCCGCGCGAAGGGGGTGTAGGTCGGGGATGACAGGTGGGGCCCGAGAGTAGAGAGATGGAGAGAGGGGTAGCACGAACGGCCGGGGTTGCGCCATGGGGGCGGAGAATGGATCGAACGGCCGGATGAGGGTGAGGGCGGTTAAGTGGACGAGGGCGGCCGAGATGGGCCGGGGCGGTTACGGGCGGATCTGGCCCGCACACTTGTCAGACAGGGAGATGGTGAAGGCGGGATGGTGGTGGTGACGTGGATGGCATCTAGCTGTCCATGTGTCGGCCAGAGGGAGGGGGAAGCTTTATTATTTTTGTTTGGATTTTCTGAAAACGCGAATAAAGATGTTTAGGCCTAGAAAATAGCAGAAAACTCCAAGTAAATCCCAGAAAATTCCTATAAGTCTATAAAAATGCAAGGAACTCAAATAAAATTATTTAAACGTATTTTGATCACCATTTCACCCAATCTTAATATCTTTTTAATCAGGGCAAAAACAAAAGGACTTAAAAATCCAGAAAAAAAATAAAATTAAATAAAATGAAAATTTGGGATGTCACATTAAGGAATTATTCCATTGTAATTGATTTAGTAATTAAGAAATAATTATATCTGTGATTGTATATGCTTACTTTTTTTCATAAGACATAGCTAGCACTTTCTGAGGCTAGCCAAAAAATATGATTTGTTGTAGCTAAAGAAAGAACTATCACAAGCAGTTTAGTGGTAATACCGCCTGTGGTTTGCTACCACATCATAGATGCTTCCATAGAGCCATATGTGGTGTCATTTATATCACAAATAGTTCTATTATGGAACTGTCTATGATACTAATATCATAGACGGTTTTGCACCCTCACTCACTTACTCTGATGAGGCGATGGGGTCCCGATCTTCCGATAGGATGATAACTTTGATTTGGAGGAGAATGACTTTAACGATTCAAGCTTCTAACCGGCCACGACCAGAACACTAAGTAATCGCTAAACCACACTCCAAGTTGTTATCAACCGTGCCAAGAATGCGGTTGACCCGACCACGAAGGTCTATTCTTGCATGCAACCGAAGAACACGCAAGAACAAGATAACAAGCAATCTGAAATTACAAATATTTATATTGAGTTCAAAAGGTGGGATTTCGTAAAGGTTCTTTACGGTTAGTTTAGTCGACACAAGCGAAGAACAAGAGTTTTCACAATGAAAAAAACTAAGCAAACGAAATTCAAGAAAACTAGAAGGGTGTGGCCTCCTTAAATAGGGGAGGGAAAGCCGCACAAAACTAAGACATAAGGGATGGTACTATTAATGATACTGTTCATATGAACAGTACATCTGTGAACAGTATGGGCCTTGATGGGGGTGCGTCCCCTTTGGGCCCAAGCATTACAAGGCCTAATTTGGCCCAAATAGGTGACGCAGCACCTTATTTTAATGATTACGTTTTTCACAGTAGGAATTTGAAGTTGAGAGTAGATCCATTGGAAAGAGGACGAGAAAATCTTTCCAACAAGTACTCGTGGAGCTCAAACGGACTCCGTATGTGAAAATTATGCACATTTGAAGTTGGGCCTGTCAGGCTGAATCCGAATTGATCTAGAGGCCGAATTGGATTCCAAAACCTGTCCAACTTGAACTCTTGCTTCAATTGGTCCAAAAGTGATGTGTTGCTACAAAAAAATATATTTTCATCATTAAATAGCATCATATTTTCATTTAAAATATGTTAAAGCTGAAGGAACGAATTCCCCTTTAGTTCAATCTTGATATTGGGCGCTATGGTTGTATATGTTTGTGGCGTGGTCACATCATTCTCCCCTTCTTGACAGAAAATCATCCTCAGTTTTAACATATGTGTAGCCTCACGTATTGCATGATCTTGATCATAAATCTCGGTACATGATAACAAACGCAACAAACCCTCGTTGTGTAATATCATAAGTTCTTTATCAAGCAAAGTAAAACTTCTTTGAAATGAGCTCACCTGATAATTTAAGTGATGTGTAGGAGCTTTTGTAATTAGAACAACAAGCATAGCAAATACGGTTGTATCCATAGGGTACATGTTCTTATCACACTCGGCCACATCCTTTTGCCTCCTCACCTCAAGACGCCTAGTCGAATCCAACTTCTCGTCGTCGCCCCCGGCCGGATTGACAACCTCGCTATCACCCCCAGCCGGATTGACAACCTCGCTATCACCCCCAGCCGGGTCCATCGTTGCCCCAGCCAGATTTCCCTTCACCTCCAGCTGGATCTGTCATCACCCTTGTGGGATTCACCATTGCCCCTAGCTGGATAGACCACCTTTCCTCCTGACTCCGTTTCTCCTCCATATCGCCTCTCCAACTGAAGTTATGGATCACAAATCCCACTATTTTACCTCCTGTGTGATAGATTTATCCATATCTGTTAATGTGTGTTGGAACTGAATGTGTTCATGAGTTCTCTCCTCCCTGTCACCTCTTCTCCTAAAGGTATGGATCCCCACTTTTTACCTCATGTGTGTTACATCTATGCATATCTGTTAGTGTCTTTTTGATGTGAAACCCAGAAAGGAATAGGGAAATGGTTGCGGGAGTGAAGGTGGACCTACTTATGTCGGGCTAGAAGTGGTAAGGTTGTTGGGGTTGGTCTAGGTGTGGTCCTCATGCAGATGAAGACATGGATGGAGGTCCCTTGTCATTGCCGAAAGGGTTGCCTTCATGTGGTCCTCACGGTTGGCTTTCTGGGTCCCCAGTGGTGCACACTCTCCTTCGGCTTCAACTTTGTTCTTGTCTCTGCTCCTCTGACTCTTTTCTTCTTACTTCTATGGGTGGGCTACTGGATTAAGTAAAAAGGGCATGAAACACTGTGAGTTGGAGTAGTAGTTGTACAAGTGGAACATTACAGCACTATACACGTGAGCTTCAAAAGGCATGAAACAAATGTTCATCTTGTAGTTGTTGAGAAATACATGTCCCCTCCTTCAACTCTCCTCTCCTTACTTTTATGGGTGGGCTACTGGTTTAGATGTTGTGAGTGTAGCAAGCCAGGCCACATTAAGATGAATTGCCTCAAGCTTAAAGGAACAGTGATCAAGGAAGGCAAGAGTTATCGTCATCGACTATCCAAGAACAACAACATCTAAGGTGAAAATTTCCATTGCAAGTTTGCTAAAAAGGTCCTATCGGCTCTCAAGCATCTTGATTTGAGTGATGTGGAATATGAGAGTTACAACGACAACCATGACGATTACGATGCTAAAGTCAAAAACAAGAATGATGACTTCACAAACATGTGCCATGTCAAGAAGTGATGACGACGATAGTGATCTCGATGAGGTAAGACCATCATATGAGGAGCTTGAAGATAGTTTAATTAAACCTGCTATTGAATTAAAAAAAAGACCAAAAAGAAATTAAAAGAAAAATAATTTCATTGTTGAAGGCTTAGATTCTAATATTAATAGACTTAGAGCTGCTATTCCTGATAATGAATCATGTGAAGTTTTACATTCTAAGTTGGAGACCGCTAGGTCAATTAATGCAGCAAACATGGTTCAACTAAGTGATGTAACTGCTAAACATGATGAATTAAAAGTGTCACAAGACTCTTTTGATGAAAAGTTAAGACTTGCAAATGAGGAAATAGAAAAACTCAATTCTAGTTCTTCTAATTGTTTAGAGCCAAGTATTTCAAATGCTCAAACTAAAGCTTGCTTTAAGTGTGAATTATTAGAAGCTAGACTTAAGTCATCTTAGGAAATAATTCAACAAATGCTATATCATAAGACTCTTTCTTATTCTAACTGTCCAAAGCTCAACATTGAAATAGAAGGTTTGACACACAACTTACTGATTTTGCTAAAACAGGCAAATTGGTTCAGCCTATTACTTTTAAGAATTTTGCAAATAAATCCATTAATTGCTCATCTTGTTCCTCTCTAGCTAAAGAAAATGAGTATCTTAAAAACATGTTAGAGAGCTTTTCTTTTGGCAAGAAGAATTTGAATATGATTCTAGACAAGTCAAAAATAAGAGTGAAAAATCATGGTTTAGGATTTTAATTTTATTGAGTATTCCAAGAATAATCCTCCTAAGGTTGTTAAGCTTAGAGAATCTAGAAAGTTGAAGTAGAATCTGAATCGAAAAAAATTATCTTCAAATCTGCTAGTATCATAAAAGATTTATGTACCAAAATGGGTGCTGTGAAAATGAGTGATATGATCACTCATTAGGTCAAGTATCAATGCAATCATTGTAGTAGAGATGGTCATTTGGTTCAATTCTATTTTCTAAAAGCAAAGAAGGAGAAGAAAGACATGATAAGGAAGGGTTTTCAACCAGTGATTTCCTGTGGTCGAACTAGCGTGGTTGGACCAGATGTTCGACTAGTTGTTTCTCATGGTTAGACTGGCGTGTTTGAACAAGATTTTTGATCAGCTGTTTTCCGTGGTCAGACCAGCTTCTCAAGAGAGTTTCAACCAACATTTTTTGCTCAGTTGGATCGGTGGGGGGTCAGACCATTTGACCAGTGGTGCTCATGCTATCTTACTGATCGGCTGTTAGACCAGCTTTATTGAGGAGGTCAGGCCGCCCCATGGTCGAACTAGCATCTCAATGACTGTCTGGACAAAATATGTCAGATGCTATTGCTTCACTTAAATCTTTATCAGTGCTTGCTTTTGCTCCTGTTCATTGAGCATCTTAGTACGGAATACCTAAATCCTTATTATCTAACCCTAGTACTAAGGCACCGATGATTGTTCATTCATTATAGGCTCATCGCAAGCGGAAGGAGAACATATGGTTCATTGGCTCCGGTTGCTCTCACCACATGACTGGAGACTCACGATGGTTCTCTTTCCTCACTTGTGCTCCTTGTGATGAGATGATCACTTTTGGGGACAACTTTCAAGAACGAGTTCTTGCACGAGGTATTGTGCACGTCATTGACAAGTTGATCTTAAAAGACGTCACTCTTGTTAGTAAGTTGAACTATAACATGCTTTCAGTTTCACAATTGGCAGACAATAATCTTGAGGTGAACTTTAAAAGAACTCATGCTATATTTTAGATTTATTTGGTGATCTTGTATGTAAAATCAGTCGAGTTGGTCGCTTGTTTAAGGGTGAGTTTTCGTATTTAGCATCTTCTGATCTAAGCTGTCTTATTTCATCATGCTCTAAGGATTTGTTCTTCTAGGACCATAGATTAGGTCATATTGGCTTTGATCATCTAGCTCATCTTAGTAATATGATTGTTGTTAGAGGAATTCCTAGTCTTAAGATTGAAAAGTCAATGAATGTAATTTGCTCACCCTGTCGATTTGGTAAGATAGTCTCATCGTCACATCCTCCACTCACGCTAATCATGACTGATTCTCCAAGTCAACTATTGCACATGGACATTGTAGGTCCTTCTAGGATTCAGTTGGTTAGAGGTAAATGGTATGTTCTTGTTATTGTTGATGATTACTCTAGATACTTTTGGGTTTATTTTATGGCATATAATGACAAAACTTTCGGTCACTTTAGAGAACTAGCTCTTATACTTACTAATGAACTTCAAGGAGCACTTAGAGTGATTAGAAGTGATAACAAAACTGAATTTAAGAACAGGTCTTTTGCTTGTTTTTGTGCTGAAAAGGATTTAGACCATGAATTTTTATTAGCTCGTGTGCTTCAACAGAACGGTGTGGTCGAATGTAAGAATATAACTTTGGTTGAGATGTCTATAACAATGTTAACTGAATATGCTACTCCTAGAAAGTATTGGGCTGAACCCATTTCGACCACCTGTTATATTTCTAATATAATATTTTTATGACCTAAATTGCATAAGACTTCCTATGAGTTTTGTTTTGATCATTCTCCTCATATGTCTCACCTAAGGGTGTCTGCATGTCGTTGCTTTATACTTAAGCATAGCAATCTTGATAAATTTGAATCTAGATCCTCAGATGGCATCTTTCTTGGATATACAGTTCACACTTGAGATTATCGTGCACTCAACTTAAAAACTAATAAAATTGTTGAGACCTGTGAGGTCACTTTTGATGAGGCTAGTCTTGGTACTAGACCCGACAATGCATGTATGTAGGGCTGTGCACATCTCAACCGAACCGAAAAAATCAGACTGAAAAAACCGAACCGAACCGGTCAACTCGGTTTGACCGGTTTTCGGTATTCGGTTCGGTTTTTATATTTTAGGTTTTTTTGGTGTTTTGTTTTTTCGGGAAAAACCGACTAAAAACTGAAAAACCGATGAAACTGAAACGGCCCGAGTTTAGTGGAAGGACAGTGCGCGGTCTTCGGGACGGTGAAGCACTCAAGCTGTGCCGCTCTGTCTCCGTGTGTGGATTGGCATGGAATCCGAGGATAGAGGGAAGCACCTTGCTACTGTCCACGTGTCAAGGATAGAACACTATCTCCGTATATATTAGCATTCCATGAACACTATCTTTGACCCATTAGCACATCTCGTGTAGTCAGATTCATCGTATATGTATAATATTGCTACAGCAGGAAATAGGAATGGCGATTTATCTCTAAGAACTGCTTTGTTTTTACGTATCAATTAAAACAGTTCAATCATCTTAGAACTACCAGAAAAACTACAAACGTGCAGTGTATGTGATTCATGTGAATGCACTCGTAGTAGCCGGCGTTGTGACGGCTTGTAGTATATATACTGTCGCCTACTCGTCTCGCTAGTCACTATATCATTTGCAATTTGCGTTAACTTTGGTAAATATGGTATTTACTGATACCGCACCGAAATAAATTGGGATTTACCGATACCGAACCGTATTTTCAAAAATATCGTATACTACCGAACTAACAAAACCGTATTTTCCGTATATACCGTATATACCGAACCGATTTTACCGAACTAACTGAATGCACAGTCCTACATGTATGCAGGTACTTGATGCACTTGAAAATATCTTATATGACTCTAACGATGAAAAAAGGGAGTTCTTGAATCACGCTTATACACCTACGACCACTCCTATGATCACCCCTATGACCACTCATGAGGTAGAGGCCACTACGACTACTACGACTATACCTACGACCACTTCACAATCTCCTCTACATATTGAATTAAGTCATCCAACTGAACAAATGATTGATGAGTTAAGTGAGAGAGTTCTTCATAGAAGGTATAACTCTAATGCCTCACTTGCTCACTATGCTTTTGTCTCCTATTTTGAACCCCAATATGTAAGTCACACTTTATCAGATGAGTCTTGGATTAATGCCATGCAGGAGAAATTAAAAAAACTTTGAGCGCAATAAAGTCTAGACTTTGTTTTCACCTCCTCATGGTCATAATGTTATTGGAACTAAATGGGATTTTAAGAATAAACAAAGTGAGAATGGTGTTGTTGTTTAAAATAAGACTAGGCTTGTGGCTCAAGGATTTACATAGGTAGAAGGTCTTGACTTTGATGAAACTTTTGCACCTATTGCTCGATTAGAAGCCATTAGAATTCTGTTAGCATTTGCTGCATCAAAGGGTTTTGAGTATATCAAATGAATGTTTAAAGTTCTTTTCTTAATGGTTATATTGAGGAGGAAGTTTATATCATACAGCCACCTGGTTTTAAGAATCCTAAGTTTCCTAATCATATATACAAATTGTCCAAAGCTTTATATGGTTTAAAACAAACACCCAAAGCATAGTATGATAGGCTTAAATCATATTTGCTAAAAAATGACTTTCAAATGGGCAAAGTAGATAAAACATTGTTTACTCTCAAGCATGGCAATGATCTTTTACTCATTCAGATTTACGTGGATAATATCATCTTTAGTGGTTCCTCTTATACTCTTGTTTCTAAGTTTTCAGATACTACGAGCTGGAAATTTGAGATAAGTATGATAGGAAAGCTCACATTCTTCCTAGACTTTTAGATCGAGCAATCAAAGTTGGGTACTTTTGTTCATCAAACTAAGTACACCAAGGATCTACTTCATTGCTTCGACATGGGGACAGTCAAACCAATTTCCCAACCCACGTGGTCTACTGCTGTGTTTGATCATGACAAAGATGGAGAGCCTATTAATCAAAAGGAATACAAAAGCATAATTGGCTCACTTTTGTATCTCACTACTTTGAGGCTAGGCATACACTTTGCTGTGTGTTTGTGTACTTAATTTTAGGCTTTCCCACGTGCTTCTCATCATCAAGCAGTAAATCAAGTTCTAAGGTATCATCAATCAACTTTAGAATTTGCCTTATGGTACTCTTCTTCCTCATTCCTTACCGTTAGAGCTTATTCAGATGCAGATTTTACGGGTTGTATAATTGATAGGAAGAGTACTTCTGTCACATGTCACTTTTTAGGCACATCTCTTGTTTCATGGACTTGTAGGAAATAGTTGCCTATTGCACTTTCCACTATTGAGGTTAAATATGTAGCTGTTGCATCTTGTTGCTCACAATTGCTTTGGATGATAGCTACACTTAAGGATTTAGGCTTAGAATTGGATAGTGTTTCACATTTTTGTGATAATACTAGTGTTATTAGTGTTGCTAAAAAGCTTGTGCAACTTTCAAGAACCAAACACATTGATATTCGCTGCCATTTTCTTAGAGACCGTGTGAAAAAGGGAGATGTTGTCTTGCATTTTGTTGATTCTGATTCCCATGTTACTAATATTTTAATCGAACTGCTTGACTCTTCTCATTTTGCTCGTTTACGAAGTTAGTTGGGTGTGTTGCATCCTATGGGATTATTCTGGGGGAGCATGTTGTATAAAAATTTTAGAAACTTTGTTTATTATACCTATCAAATAATATATCAAGTCTAAGTCTTTAAAATCAAATGAGTAGTAGAGTTATCTTTATCATATTTACTCATCTATTTGTAGCCGCAGTCATGACATGTTGTAATCAATGTGCTATACTTGAACTAAAATATGAACAAAAATATGACATGGCAGAATACTACTTGATTGATTATAGATAGCACTTTGTGATGTTCATTTATAAGGATTAGTTTGATTATGAGTCTTCTTTTAAATCTGGGCTATGAGGCTCATGTATTTCATACTGTAATCTTTCTATGAACACTAAAGTTGGCATGTTATAAAAAAAGAGAAAGAGAAGATTAAAAAGATGTATGCTTCAAGCATGTCATTGTGAAACAAAAGAAAAAGCACAAAAAGTCCACAAATGAAAATAATTATGCTTCAAGCATGCCACCATTTAAAAGAAGTTTACTATAGACATGTCATCATGAAAAGAGTATGCTACAAGCATGCCACATGCTTAAGAATTGAGTGTGGAGCAATAGGATGCTATATGAGAGTGCTTGCTCATCCAGACTTAAATTTGCTTCAATTTTAGGCTTACTCTTTTTGGTGTGATCACTACAAGATGACCCCCCTTTTGCAACGCATATATGCGTTGCTAAAAGTCCATATATGCGTTGGTGGGGTCTATACCAACGCATTTATTATGCGTTGCCAGAAGTGGCGTTGCAAGAGTTTGTTGCAACACTTATATATGCGTTGGTAACACCTACAAATAACCGTTGCAAAGTTGCAACGGATATTAATGGGCTATGGCAACGCTTATATGTGTTTGTACCAATCGCGGACGAATGACTTCTATAGTTCGTAGCAACATATAGATTTGGATTGCTGCAACGCCTATATGCGTAGCTAGGAATAAACCATCAATAAACAATATTGGAAATTATTTCAATTTGGAGCCAAATAAAGAGATAATGCATATGCAATTTAATTGGGAAATTAGAGACCATCTCACACATGAGAAATAACAACAGTAAGCCATATATTAAAAGCAATTTTTGCATTACAATAAGTACCATCCACGTAATCCATGGAATAATTTTTTTGTTCAGAACACATATTCATATGGCAATAAAATATAAAACACAAAGAAGTCTTATAGAATGCCACCAGCCGTCCAGCCCTCCATTCTCATATTCAGTCTATCTCATCCATTTATCTTCTCGATCTACAATGAAAATTGGAGTATGTTAATGCGACATTTAGGATAAATAAAATTTTATGGGGCAACAGGATAACACCATACAAAAGTTGAAGGCCACGCTATAGAAGCTCCAGATACATCTCCAATAACCTTGTAATTCTTGTATGGTCGTACCAATGGTTCATCTTGTGTCAATGGAATACTAACATGCACCATCGAAAATTCTTTGCCTAGCTGAACACCCTCAATTTTCTGTGTTGGATCACAACTTACTACTGTACCAAAGGCAACATCCTTATTTTGATTTTTCATGCTCTTTAAGAATACTTTTGTGCCAACCTAGTCACATATAAAAGTGTGTGAATAAATAAGTACAGAATGGAAACATAGTACAAACATTAATTAGACACTCATACCGTCACTGAATTGGCAGCTGGCGAATTTGTAGTACCACGCTGATGTTTCTGCAAAATTATATTACGTGGAATATTGGTTTGTAGTTAAATGAATTGTTAGGAAATAGGAAATAGAAATTCTTTTTGGAAGATGTGTCTTATACACTAGCAAGTACAGCTGCACTAGCTCCTGTTGACATCTTCTTATTCTGGAGCAGATAAAAAGTCACTGCAGGTTAGCAAATAATTTGAAATTTGCATATAACATCAATATATTGCTAAGAGATTATTTACCTGGTAATAAGATGCTTCATGACTTGAGCAATTGGAAGATGTTTCCTGGTCCACAACCTGTAATATATGCTAGTTTGATTACAACACTCTGGTCATCAATTTGATAAACTTCATAACAAAAGAAATGACACTGATCACCTTGGCTGTAGTATACTTGTTTTTGTCCAATCTTATATCATTTTGGTTTGATTTGGCCTATAATAAAATCATAAATAGTAGTCAATTTGTGCAAAGTGTATGGGTTGCTAGAAATAAGTATATGAATTAACCTTATGTGTAGCAGAAACTCTATTGGCTTGTAGTAATTTTTCATGACGGGCATTAGCTTCCTTGCTCTTCAGTTAGATACAACAAACAATCACAATAGGTGACTTTCAGTACTATACAATGGTAACAAAATAAAATTGAATTATTGAACCATAAATCTAGTATAAATGAATTTGCATGTTATATAATGTCAAGATGTACTAAAATCTCTTTGTTCTAGAATGACACACAAGTCAGGAGATTTAAAAGCAATAGATGTAGCATTGGTATCTACAAATAATACGAACATAATGGATTGCTTTTCATCCATGTTAAGTTATGTGCACTAACCTTATCTTCAGTAGAATAATATTTGTAGTGTGGCTGCTCAGCATTAGTAGTTTGCTCCCTCTGTAATGGAAAAGAATAACTAAATATTTTTGACACAAATCTGGTTCGAAAATCATGCCCATTCAATCATACCGTTACACAATTCAATTGATCAACCATGCTAAATTCTTCACTTCGAGGGTCACTATATACTCGCTATTGATAGACGAAAGATAATGCATTAGAATTAGTTATTCAAAAAATAATTTTACAGAAAAGATTATGTTTTGGTAATGCTGCATAGAGATACATACTTTTCGTTTCGAATTTGGCAGATCAGTGGAAAAGCCATCTTTAAGTGTAGACAATGGATCATCTAAACATTCTGTGACAAGAAATCAAAATTTTAGTACGTAAAATGCCATGTAGAAGTTCGTAAATTTACCGTTGGATTTGTCTTTGTTCCAAGATTCTTCTCTTCTGTTGCAATTCTAGTATTGTAGCATCTTGATTCTGGACATGACGTCCAAACTTTTCCATTTGAAGTCTTAGAGATACAACATCTTTACTCGATTTGTCATCCAACGAAGTCATATTTATATTCTTAAGGCGCTTTGAAGTTGACAGGTCGAAAACTTGATTAGGATTTGGAACAAGTCCCAAGCCATGTACATGACCAGGCTTCTCTTCTCCTAGTATTCTATTTAGTGCATCTCCTCTCCATGCAACCTTTCCTTGACTAGTGTCTGCTAAATCTGGTTGCTGCACTATGAGTTTCTTCAAATCACCCTGTACATAGCCATAATATGAATTAAATAAATTTGTAAAGGTAGTAAAATAAAAAACAAAGTTGAGCATTCATAATTAAATTACCACATGTGCATTTGTGTCCTTCTCGCTTTTAGTCTGGCGTGTATGAATATACAAAACAGCCCTGTGAGGGTATTTCTTTTTAGGATCTTTTTCCTTCTGTTGAACATGAAAATTAATATCAAGGACATGATAATCATTGTATCACATATATGGATGCAGCAAGAGGTGTACACACAATTAGAGTGGTAAAAATATTACCCACTCCTCTCTGTTTCGAGGAAAACTCTTTGTTCCAGCTGTATGGGTTGACTTCTTCTTTGTACAGTTTATCCTATTTGTCTCGCTTATATCCTATCCCAAAATAACGAAACAAAGAAAAGCATTTAAGTTATGTAAAATTTTTGGAAAATTTAGTATGCATGAGAACCACATAAATCCAACAATACGTAACTACCTGTGCTTTCTGGGTCATCCAGTTATTGACAAGTGCAACCCACTGATCATCAATTACACCGGCTGGAACATTGTTGCAATTAGCTTCCGTGCTCTTGTGCACATCAAAATAAATTGATTTTAGATTTGACTTGTGCTGCCTCCATCTCTCTCCAATGGTTCGCAGTATCCATTTTTCCATGCGAGAAGGGTAAAGGAATCTCATCTGCACACCAATAGCAGAAGGCATATGGTTAAAACTATAAGTTAGATATTAAATTTTAGCGAACAATATTATAGAATGACCACCAGAATTGCATACCTTTACTTGCTTAAGTATATCCTTCTTATTTTTTTCTTCGTTGGTGTTTCTTTCTTTCTTTCCTATTAGAAGTCTCCAGTCCTTGTAGCTCAAGCTACACAAGCACCCATTCCTAGCCACCATGCCAAGAAATTTTCCTAGAAATCCAGCTTCTACTCCCACCTGCACTGCTGACACGCCATTGCAATTCGCCACCATAGTTCATTCTGTACTGCGCATGAGAAATCATGGAAGGTAGTGAGTACACCGTTTGGCTGTATCAACATATACAAGCGAGCAATCGTTCTCCGAATGAGCTGAAAATTTCACGCTAGACTCCCACCTGCACCGCTGACACACCATTACAATTCGCCACCATAGTTCATTCTGTACTGCGCATGAGAAATCATAGAAGGTAGTGAGTACACCATTTGGCTGTATCAACATATACAAGCGAGCAGTCGTTCTCCGAATGAGCTGAAAATTTCACGCTGGACTCCCACTTGCACCGCTGACATGCCATTGCAATTCGCCGCCATAGTTCATTCTGTACTGCGCATGAGAAATCATGGAAGGTAGTGAGTACACCGTTTGGCTGTATCAACATATACAAGCGAGCAGTCGTTCTCCGAATGAGCTAAAAATTTCACGCTGGACTCCCACCTGCACTGCTGACACGCCATTGCAATTCGCTACCATAGTTCAATCTGTACTTCGCATGAGAAATCATGGAAGGTAGTGAGTACACCGTTTGGCTATGTGAGCCTGTGCAAGTGAGCAATCCTACTCTAAATGAGCTGAAAATTTCACATGTGACTCCCATCTGTACTGCTGGCATGCCATTGAAATTCGCCGCCGTATCCAATCCTACGTCGAGAAAATCGGGCGACCCCGTATCATCTTGGTATCAGAGCACGGTTTCCTTGGTAGGATTACTTATCCTTATATTAGATTGAATTTTATTTTTTGTTCTTTATTCCCATAGTCCATAAAATAAAAAAATTCAAACCCTAGTTTTTGCATCTGTTATTTTTTGTGCTCGTCTGTGCAATCTCTAATTAACAGAGCCTCTAAAAACGTCTTTTGTCCGTCTTTGTTAATTGTTTCGGTGCTAATGCTACATAGTAATTCTTTATTCAAATGTTTTTGTTGCGAGACATTTCAGTTAATGTGACACCCCATTTTTGCATTCATAAATTTTGCCTGGTTTTTGGTGTGGTTTGTTGAAAGCTAATTTTAAAAATGTCATTTTCAATTCTTTTTCTCCTCCAAAACTCCTCCTTCCTTTTTATTCTCCCGGATGGGCCAGCCTCCCCCGCGCAGCCCGATTTTTTTTCTCTCCCAGCCCAGCCGGCTCTCTTTTTTCCCCGGGCCCTTTTTTTCCCCCCGCCTCCTTCTGGGCTTCGCCCGGCCCAGCGCCACGCTCCCCCCTCTTCTTCTTCTTCTTCACGCAGCACCCGCGCCCCGCCTCTCTCTCCGCTCCGCGCGCGCCCTCGCCGGACCCAGCGGCAGCGGCCTACCTCCAGGTTCCCCGCGCGCGTGCACCCCGTGGCGGTCTCCCCGCGCTTCCCGGCATCCCCGTCGGCCTAGGCCCCGGCCCCTCCCACCGTAGACCCTCCATGCGCCGACTCCCCGCTCGCCGCCGGGACAACCAATGGAGCCGCCCCCGACTCCGTAGTCCTGGCCACGTCGCCGCTCGCCAACCTCGGCATGCCCATCATCGTCGCATTCAATGGGCAGCAGAGGCTCCGCGTCCTTTCCCCGTCGCTCCAACACCGCCGGTCGTGCCGCCGTAGCCGCGCCGCCACGCCGCCGTACCCGAGCCGTAGCCGCCGGACCAAGTTGGCCATGCCGCGCCCCTCCTCCTCCTCTGTGCGACCGAAGGGACGCGGTACCTTCCGCCATGCCGTCCGTGCACCCTACACGCCTAGCCCCGTCACGCCTCTCCTTGCGCCGGTACACTACAGGAGCGGGAGCTCCGTCGCCCACGCCCCCTCTGTCCTACCCCCTGCTTTTCACCGCTATAAAAACACGTTAGTGGCCACGAGTTTTCCCCCCCTCCACCCCGTTCCTTGCCACGAAAAAAACACCACCGGCGGCCGTTCTTCGGGCTGTCGCCGCCGCCAGCTCACCTCGAAGACCCCCGGCCGGCATTACTCTCCTCCCCGACTTCCTTTTGTGCCCGGGAGTCTTTTCCCCCATTTAATCGAGCCTTCTTCCCCTCTGCAGCTCGCTGGCGCCCGTCTTCCCCAACTCTGGCCAACCTTCACCGCCGCCGACTCAAGGGACCCCCGGCCGATTCCTTGTAGCCGGAGCGTCCTCGCCACCCCGTGAAGCCAACCGCACCGCCACTTCGGGACTTCCCCCACTCGTCTTCCCCGGCACCGGCCGACCCCCGCCACCTTCGGAGCTCGCCGACGCCAGCCGCCTCCACCGCCTCCCGAGCCCCACTCTCCTCCCCGGTGAGTCACAAACCACCCCTAGTACCTTTCCCCTCGTTTAATTGAACCCCCGTGGCCGAACTCGCCGCGGCGGCCAACCCCCTGGCTCCGCCGCCGCTGAGCTCGCCGCCGGCGCCTCCCCGGTCCACCTCGGGCCGATTAGCCCCACCATCGGGTGCGCGCGAGGTCGGGCGGTCCATTTTGGCCATCTCCCCGAGCTCCCCCAGCCCACTCCTCGCCGCCGGCCGGCTCCACCGCCGCTCGGTCGGGCGGAGCTCTGCTCCCGCGCAGTTACCCCCCCCCCCGCGTTTAACCGTTAACCGCGGTGATTAGGGAGGTAATCGCCTCGCTGACAGTGGGCCTAAGCACGTTTAAAACCCCTAGTTAGGCTGACACGTGGGCCCTCCATTAAGTTAAAACTGTTAAACCCCCGGGAAAATGGCTTGAGACACTGACAGGTGGGCCCTTGCACAGTGCCCAGGCCCACATGTCAGTCTCTGGCCCGTTGTCAGAAATAAGAAAATTAATTAAACCGTGGACCCCACCTGTCATACTCAGTATTTTCCCAAATAAAAATTATTCTGAAATTAAAATTAAAAACCCGCGGGACCCACATGTCAGAGAGTGAACTCTCTCTCTCCCTTTTCATTTTTGGGATTTTCCCGGGAATGAAAATTCAATTGACTCGTTCTCTCTCATCGTAACTCCGATTTGGGTGAAACTTGTTTCTAAAATTTTCTAAATTCAAGCTCTTTCTGTTGGTTCTGGTTTGGTTTATTTTTGAGCTCATTTTATTGTTATTTTATGCTTACTTGTGCGTTATGTCTGTTTCCTGCTGTGTCGGTTTGCGTCGTTCGAGTAGAATTTGAAGGCACGCCAGAGCAGCAAGGTGACCTACCTCAAGACCAGCAAGACCCTCTACCTTTAGACCCAGGCGAGTCAATATTCTTGATCATTCTGCTCCTATGTTTCTTGCAAATTATCTTGATTTAAAAATAGTCAAATTGCATGCGTTATTTCATATACCAAGTATGTGAACTTTAAGGTAGTTACCTCCCACTTGAAAATCTAATAATATATATAGCTATACCCTCCTTGAATTTTGATAGATCATGTACCTTGTCGCCGTAGGTATTACTGTTACTATCCTAAATAGGTATATGTCTAAATTAAATGCCATGCGCGTTCGGTCCAGTCTAGGGCATTACCTGCCCGAATCATAGCTTTCAAAAACTTGAACACTAGTTTTGGGCTAGTCACGGGAGGTACGTGGCTGGATATTTTGTGGCAACTTATTTTAGACTTCTCGAAACCCTCAAAACTTGCTATATTTGTTTGGGCGGACGGTAAGAGTGGTGGGTGTGGAAGTAGCACATTGGCTTGTGGTTTGAATCGCCCGAACACATTAAGGACTTAATCCTGTGATGGCATCTCCGTGTATAACAGTACGACCACAAGTCTGCAAATTGCAACTTAGCTAAGTAATTCTATCGAACCCCCAAAACTCATCTCACCGGTAGTGGAGAGGAGTGCTGTAAGGGCAAAGGAGGGCCTAAAGGGACACCGAGAGGAGGGTGACGTCTCCAGCTGTGCTAGCGTTATGGAGAGTGGAGTTCGAAGGCGCTAGTTTCCGTGGAGACATCCCGTGCAAAGTATGGGACCCACCGCCAGTGGGAGCAGCCCATAAGGTGGGATGACGAAAGGGGCTAGGTAGTTCGAAAGGCTATTGTGGTGATCTACTTAACCACACGGCTACGGAATCGTGTGGGGCAACGAGCTGGTCATCTCTTGTGGGTAAAGTGCACGATCTCTGCAGAGAATAAACTATTCGAATAGCCATGGCCACGGTCAGGGGCAGACATGGAAACTTCCTTGAGTTAGTTCTATTTCTAAAACTCTTGTGGGCGGGGGTAGAAAAACAAATTGGAGGGTAGTACTCCACCCTTTGGATTTTTCCTGGAGGGAAGTACTCCAGTGGTGATATAGTCTAGTAACTCCAAAATTCTTAGCATCGGTGGATGTATCCGATACCACTAAATACATATTACATCATTCCACTCTTGAAAATACGCTTTGTGAAAATGCCAGGTCCTAGGATTTGTACTTATATTAATTACAACTATTGCTCTGCGCAAATAAAAGAACCCCAGCTACCCTTGTTCAAGCCTTGCATATAATTACTTGCATTCTGTGAATGTTGGCTCGCGGAGCACGGTTGTGTGTGCTCACCTCGCTTTCCCTCCCTTTCCCCCAGAGTTTGCAAATCAAGACCAATACGAGTACTACCAGGATCAGGAGGGCGAAGGAAATGAAGATGGTGGTAGTTAGGCTAGAATCTACTCTCTCCGTACAGTCTGGCCAACCATTCTAATTGAAAGGTGTACTTAACATTAACCAGGTCTCCTGGATGATATTAAGCACACCTAGGTTACCCCGGTCGCTTGCCTGTGGGGAGATGAGCCCCTTTTGCTTCCGTCAATAATGCAATGGTACACTCTTGTGGCCTGAAGGCCCCTTTTGTAATACTTGTCCTTATACGGAACTCGTATACTTGGTATTGTAATAATATGATCAGAATCGTGTATGAAATGAATCAGCATTGTATCTGTGAGCACTATCTACTGATCCAGGGAATAGTGCAGTAAGATCACAGGGGATTCTGGGTTGGTTCAAACCCGGGGTCCGACAGTTAATGATCGAAAATCAGCAAGATGCCTTTAGTTAGTCTAGTGGAAAGAGGTATTTAATTTTCCTATGAGATCATATGTTCGATCCACAGACCACACACTGCTGCAAAGTCTTTTTTTTTGTCTGTGCTAATATTTCCCTAAGGTGGCGTCCTTCTAGCAAATGACGTATTGAATTTTTGTAGCAACTTAAAATTATATAACTTTTTAAAAAACTTCACATCAAATGTGTATCGCTTGTTTTTCTGATTTGGCAACACCCAATGCGTCCACAATATGTCAATATCGTAGGAAAGCTTAGTATGCTCCAAGCCAAACCAGTTGTAACACACTGATGGAGAAGCTCATGCAATGGAACGATGTCGTTGGTTTACAAGATAGGGCCTACATAATACAAAAAGTTAAAAAAACATGTCAGATCCTAAATAATCTTAGTAGAACTATACAATATTGAATGAAGGCAAACATATCTCACCATTAATTTTGGTGAATTACTGGTCTTCTTGATCAGAACTTGTTGTGGCATCTACAGTTGTTCCCTCTACATCTTTTCTAGTCCATGAATGAATATCGTGGGCATTATCAAAAAGATCTCCAAGAGTACTGACATGATAAGGTTCACATTCTACGTCATTCCATTCATCTCCCATTTCAAATACATCTCTAGGCTTCATCTTCAACATAACTGACCATCCTGGGTTTATTATGTGGTCTTCAATATAGAACACTTGATCAACTTGATTGGCAAATACAAAAGGTTCATGCTCAATCTTATCACCCTTGTGAATTTGATGTGAGAAATTCACAAGTGTACAACCAAACTTATCTGTTTGCACTCCCTTTCCTCGAGTGACATCAACCCATTCACATTTAAACAACACCACAGAAAATTTTCCATAATACTCTAACTCAATTATATCAAGTACTCTTCCATAGTACATAATATCTCCAAGGATACGTTTGTATCACCTGCTGAAGAATAACTTGATGTTTTTGCAGTCACAACAACTCCACTATTTTGAGTCGCCTTGTCATAACATTTGGCTCTAAATCTGAATCCACGAATATTAAATGCTCTATATCTTCTGGCTGCATCCAATGGACCTTGAGCCAACCATCTAATGTCCTCATCAATGCTATCGCTACCATTTTTGGCCTCCAATTGCATGATCTGTAGCATCCCAAAATATACATAAGCCAACTTTTTTTGTTTTTATAAAGAAGAAACAAACCATGATACCTACGCGTTCTCTGAACCAATTCGGAAACTCTTTATTCTGTATTTGCTCAATTGCTTTTAGAGATAGGCGACTATCACGTTTTCTCCTTTTGAGATCAGCAGCATGTTCTCTAAAGTGGAAATTAACATGGCTTTAGTTTAAAAAAACTTATGTAAACTGTTTATAGGCACAAAAAAACTTACTTCAAATACGGGATGACAGCTTCACAGTTGTATAGTACATATCTATGCGTTTGCAATTTCTCTAGATCAGTTAAAATGAAATTAGATGGTCTTCCCGTTGGCTTTCCTACTGTAGGAAACAAAGAGGAATGATGTCCATATAAGTTAGATTTAAGATCATCTTGATTCTCATCATTCCTTGATGGTTGGTTATGCTTTGTGGAGAAACCTTCTAGGTATCTTGAACAAAATACCATACACTCATCTGCCAAAAATGAATTTGCCATTGAAGCCTCTGGATAAGCTTTGTTGCGAACATATGACTTCAATTTACCTAGGTACCTGCAGCATATGGAAAAGCATCAATTCAGTAGGTTATATAATATATGATTCAAACAATAAACTTGTATTAAGAAGAATCAACACCTTTCTATAAAGTACATCCATCGATAACAAACTGGTCCACTAATCTTACATTCGGTTGCTAAATGGACTACTAAGTGAACCATAACTGTAAAAAATCCAGGAGGAAATATCATCTCCATTTTGCACAGTGTAACTCTAATCGATTGTTCCAAATGGTCAAGCTCATCAACACGCAACACTTTTGAACATATTCCTCGAAAGTAAGCAGACAAATCAAATATTACAGTTATGATATCATCTGGAAGAATACCCCTCAAAGCAATAGGCATGAGTTGCTGCATTAGGACATGACAGTCATGTGTTTTGAGACCAACAATTTTTCCTTCAGTGCAATTTACAGATTTTGATATATTTCCGAATAGCCATCGTGACTTTTATGTCTCAAGAACTTTGCAGAATAATTGTCTCTCACTTTTAGACATAGCAAATCTTGCAGGTGGCAAGTAAAACTTGCCTGAAGGTCTTTCTTGCGGGTGGAGGTCCTCTCTAATGTTCATCTCTTTAAGATCCTGACGAGCTTTGAGATTATCCTTTGACTTTCCATCTAAACCAGATAGTGTACCATAAAAATTTTCAAACACATTCTTCTCTATATGCATGACATCGAGATTGTATCGAAGAATATTATGGTCCCAATAAGGTAATGTGAAAAGACTACTTACTAACTTATAAGTTTTGGACTTACTGAAATCACCAAGTGCGGTGATTTCGTCCAAAATCGGGCGCTCATAATATGTTAGAGGCTCTGGTCCAAGCTCTGTTGTTCCATCAAATGAATTTCCATCTAAACAATAATGATGATCAAAAGGAAGAAATTGACGATGACCCATAAAACAAGATTTACCACCATGCTTTAGACGTTTCAACCACGCATTTTCACCACAGGGTGGGCATGCAAATTCCCCATGAACCATATGAGAAGCAAGCATTCCCAAGCCTGGTAGGTCACTTATGGTCATTAGCACAGCTCCTCGCAAATTAAAGGTTTCATTTCTTGCTGCGTCATATGTAGACATGCCATTCTGAAATAAATCTTTTAGGTCCTCTAGAAGTGGTTGAAGGAACACATGAAGTCGATCTCCAGGACTTTTAGGACCAGGAATTATTAATGACAACATCAGATAATGTTCTTTCATGCAAAACCATGGAGGTATGTTATATATTACTAAAACAACTGGCCAACAACTGTACTTAGAACTCAACATTCCATACGGATTAAACCCATCGGTAGCCAAGCCAAACCGAATATTATGAGAATCTGATGCAATGCATGGAAACTTTTCATTAAATGTCTCCCATACTCGAGAATCAGCTGGATGTCGTAGCACAGCATCCTTGATGCACTCTTCATCGTGCCTTCTTAGGAGAGATGTTGTTTCTTTGCACATAAACAGTCTTTTCAACCACTCTTTAATAGGAAGGTATCGTAATACTTTATTGGGGCTTGCTTTCCTTCTTTCCTTCTTTGTTAGTTTTGTTTCAGGTTCCTTACCTTTCCACCTAGAATCCTTACAGGTTGAGCAAAAATCATCATCTGCCTTGTCTTTCCAAAATAGCTGCCAGTTATTTGGATAAGCATGAATATTTTCATATCCCAGACCAAATTTTGAAATAATTTTCCTAGCCTCATAAAAGTTTTTTGGCAATTCCTTTAGCCATATGCAGAATATGAAGCAGATCACCAAGTGATTTATCTGACCATTTGTTCATAGATTTTATATTAAACAAAAGCACAAGAAAAGTTAGTAGTGATAATTCACATCCTGTCCATAAAGGCTTCTTTGAATCTTCAATCAATTTATAAAACTCTTGTGCTTCTAAATTTGGTCCATTGACAGGTGGATTCTGAAATTCCATGGCATTAGTCATAGGTATGTCATCATACATATGCTCAAATGCATCATGAATCAATTGCTGCATGTTGGCATGCCTTTCTTCATTCTGAGATTGTGGTTGCTGATCAACATGGTGCTGCACTGAACTATCAGCGTGAAAATCCCATTCTTCATAATTCTCAAGTATCCCATTGCATATCAAATGTCCATAGATCTCATCCCTTGATAATAGAGTAGTATGCACGCATGTATGACATGGACAGTATATCTTGGCATCATGTGCCTTATCTTTAAATGCAAATTCAACAAATCCATCTACACCAGCTAAGTACCGACTGGAATCTTTAGGATAGCGCAAAAAGAAGCTTGATGATATTCAAATCCATTGTGAAAACTATAAAAAGGATATTGTTAATTCTGCTATAAATAAATAGCAACGTAGGTTCTTTTTTTTGGTTATAAGAAAGATTGCATAAGAACATTATTATGACTATTTAGATGTCTTCTAGTTTTAAGTACAAGGTTGAAGCCTAAAGATAAATACCCAAATAAACACAAACATGACAAGCACCCAACTAAGTAAGTAGAATGGAATTCACAAGAAGGGGTCACTAGTTAGGACTGACTCTGATAAACACAAACATGAGGAGATAAAATGGGGATCTAATAAGCTCATAAACAGGACAAATCAGAACATGCTATTTTACATAGACCTAAACATTTTCAGTGCCGCCACAATCTTCCAACCGATCATTGTGGTAGAAATCCTCACCCAAGGGTATCAATAAACGTGTTCGACAGCACTCACAGCAGGTCAGCAAGACGATAGCAACGAAATCCTCATACTAGTAGACTACAACTACACAGAATAAGCTGGGTTTTTCTATGGTGATTGCAAACAGCCATATCCAGTCATCCAGAAAGTAAGGCATATTGCTACCAATAATCATAAATAGCAAATTAGCAATCACTTTCTTTTAGGGAGTCATCTCCTTAGGCATTACCTTGGAGGGCGACGATGCGGTCTTGGGGACGGGCCGATGGCCGACGGGAGGCAGAGCGGATGGTGATTCGGTGAAGCTCCACGCTCATCAGAGACTGCAACGCTGGGGCAACAAAGGCGACGAGTGGCGGCGGACTCTAGGAGGACCGGGACGACCTGCTCGCTGTGCGGGGCTGGGGCCCGGCTGCTTGGGGGCGTCGCGGTCTTGCGGACGAGCTCCTCCCCTCCCGCAGTCCTGCGTCTTGGGTGACCGGCGACCGCGACGGCGCAACGCCGCGTCGCCTCAATCCTTCGCTAATCGCTAGGGTTTCCTGACTCGAGCGACATCAGGCATCGTCAAGAAGCGGAGAACACTAGTCGAGAGAATGGAAGGGAGTGCTGAGCAGGCTGCGGGTGACGACTCGCCTCGCCTCTCGGGACAGCAGGCCGGGGGCACAAAATAACAATAATTAAATTAGTGAGGCAAAATAAAACAACAAACAGCGCATCTCTGTTGGTTAGTGTGGGAAGGGGGTTTGCAAGAGGTCCTGTTTTCGAGCCTTAGGGAACTTTCTTTTTTGTTGCGCGTATTTAGCAATTGGTGTCTGCAGATACAGAGCCTGGGCCCTGGAGCAGGGGACACAAAAAAGCTAAGTAGACACTGCTGGTGGAAAAGAAAAGAAAAAAAGTTAAGGTAGAAGACATCCTGGTGCAGTGGCGTACGAAAACAATGTTGAAGACACGGATGATGTGCATTCCAACGCTTGGCATATGTTGCTGCTCTGTTGCTTGCAACGACTACATCATGTGTTGCTAGGTATCCGTTGTTGAACGAGGGTTCGTCTAGTAGTGGATATCCCACTGAGCCCTTTATAGATTGGTTTGATAACTGTGAGAGGCCTGTCATTAATTTAATTTGCTCAATCATGCCTAAGTCCAGTTTTGATAGTGCTATATGATATATGAATTTCTATCATCTAGGGATCTCTACTCAAAAAGATGGCTTGCTTAAATTCTTAAATCAATGCAAACTGACTTGGATAATTTACAAAGCTTCTGGTTTATTCTCATTGCTCCTTCTTAGAATTTTCCTTTCTATAGAGTTCTTGATGATTTCGTTGCCAAAGGGGGAGAGTTTGGAGAGATTAGGGAGAAAAATTGGAAAAATTACTCTCTTGTGTTGAGAGGGAGTTCCTAAGCTTTGTGTTGTGGTCTACAGCTTTGAATTTTTCTTTTCACAATTTTTTCATTCAAGAGTTTTTGAGGTGCTGTCAATGTATTTATTAAGAGGGAGATTGTTAGACCATGTAGTGGTCGTGCATTTAATGATGATGGATAATTAACATTTGGGTTTTATTGGAATTGGCATTTGTAAAAGTTTTGATTGATGTGCTTTTGTTGCTAGAGTATTCAGGAAGCAGTTCTGGTCGGCAAGCGTTGGCCATGGCAGAAGACTACGACAGAAGGTCTAGTCAGCAGGTGGACCATGGCAGTCGACCATGATAGAGTGACCACGTCAAGCTTCGACCATGGCATTTTGATCACGGCAAGTCGACTATGGTTGAATGACTAGGGTAGAATGACTACGGCAATATGGCCACGGTAGGTAATCGATAGGCTTCGACCTTGAACAGTGAACTGGTCATATGCAATAGTGAACTAGTCATGAGCTATAGTGATTGTAGCCTTCTGTTGGGCTGGTCGATCAGTAGACTACGATCACGGTCGGTAGTTAGAAGTGTCAACTACGATTTATGATTGATAGAGTGAGCTATAATAATTGGTCGGTACTTGATAGTCGTAGACTTTGCTGGTTGGTAGTTGTAGACTGCGCGATCGGTAGTCAAAGACTTTGTGATCGATAGTTGTAGACTTTGTGATCGGTAGTCATAGACTTCGTGATTTGTTGTCATTGTCTAGGCTTCACGATCGGTACTCGTAGACTTCGAGTGCTTCAATTCTAATAATCTTCGAGTACCTCGAATACTCGTGTTTGATGGGCCAGCAGTTTGATTAGCTATGCATGGCGGTCAAACTGTTCTTACTGGGTGGTCATTGCTACAGTACCGGATCGGTACTCGGTGGCCAGTGCTATAGTACTTGTTGATAGCAGTTTGTGCTACAGTACCTGGTCAGTACTTGGTAGTCGATGGTGCAGTGACTGTTTGATGGTCAGTAGTCGTAGACTAGGAGTGCTATGCTTTTGGTTTATGAGTGTTCTTGAGTGATGGTAATTCCATAGTACTTGTGATTTTCATGTACTCCTTGAGCCAGCGGTCTAACTGGCCTATGCTTGGGGTCATACCGGTCGTACTAAGTGGTTGAAAGTTGATTTGCTAGAGAATGTGCAAATGGTGGTCTTGATTGACTTGGTTGTTAAGAGTGTGGTTTGCATGTGTGGATTGATATCGGTCAAGTTGGGAAAAGCATATGCCGAGGAGAAAGTCTTTGCATATGCAGGTTGGAGTGGATACAATCATGGTCGGTGACGAAAAGGACCAAGACTAGGAGGAGGAAATCTGAGGTCCAGGTAGTCGAGGATGTCACAAGGTGGTCGGGCTCACACTGGAGCACGTGGAGATCAAAGGTGCATAATGCGTGGAAAAACTAAAGGAGGTGCGAGGCTTCGTCACGTGATGAGTTGGAAGATGTTATGGAAGGAGTTTGTAATATGGAAGGCTTAGAGATATTGGAAAATCCGTGTTTGAAAGAGTTTTAGGTCCCTTGATTTTTGGAAAAGATAGGATTTTGTGTCTGTGTTTGAAGGGAACACGGTTTGGGGCATTAGCCTATGAAACAGGGAGAGGATAAGGGTTAACGCAAGGTTTTTATGGAACAGATTGAAGGGGCTTTAGTTTTGGCTAGGCTTTTAGGGGTGCTTGTGAGGGCACTTTGTAAATCCATGAAAATCCAGTCATTAACATCATCTTGAGTCAATTCAATTCTTGATTTGCTTGAAAAATACTGGTGATTATAGTTGGATTGAAGTTTACGACTATGTGTAAAAGTGTCGTATCGCTAGCTGAAAAATATAGGATTTCGAGTACATGCAAACCGAGTGATCAAGCGAGCTGATCAATTGAGTGGTCAAAATCTTCTCCAAGCACTAAGAGATTCCAAAAAGTGGAAGCAATCATTTACCCAACTTTGATTGCGGTAATCGATTCTATAGTTGCTTTGTTTCAGGAGCGCCTCAATGATGAGATGAAGTGGTCACTCGCTATCCATGACATCCCCAACTTCCAGACCTTGATTAACAAGACCATTCAAGTCGAGGATAGCACCCAAATAGTGGTGGAGAGCCACAAACGCAAGTGTCTTGCACAAAAAATTAGCATGTAGTAGCAAGCCAAGACCATGTGTTTGGTAACAAACAAGTGCATGTCCTTCGGCACCACTGATACGGGGAGCCCGATCTTCATGATGTAGGATCAAGGATAACTTTGGATCTGTGCAACCTAATGAACTGATGCCACCAACCACTGTTAGAACAGCAACTTGCAACAAAAGAATTCACCCAGCCACACGCTCGTGATCTGTGCAACCTAACAAACCAAACGATCTGTGTACCTCTGAAACCAATCGAGCAGTGTAATGGTCCAAACGTCACCAGGCAATCAGGTGGTCCATGCTCTATTGGATGGTGCGAGCTGTTGGAGTGGTCCAAACATCTCCAAGCGATCGAGGCAGTCCACACCCAATCGGATGGTGCTAGTCATTCAGAGTGGTCCGAAATTCACCGAAGCAATCGGTCAACTCATAAATGGTCCAGAACACTGAAGCTATTCAGACTAGTTTGAACATCACCTAAGTGATCCGTGGTTCATGGCCGATCGAACGGTGGAACGATATGAAGCTGTTCGGACTGGTTTGAATGTTCTGATGTGATCAAATGGTCCAAAATCGATCGAACAGCCCTGAAAGAATTTGAGGCTAATTGGTTTGATCCGAAGGTTGTACTTGATGCCGATTGAAATCGTTTAAATGTCAGTAGTAAATTTGAGAATCCAGCTGGACTTGCGGACAAACTGATGTGGCCATGAGTGTTTGGACATGTCTTCCCTTGCTTGGCTCCCATGTGTTTCTCTTCCATTGTTGCAACTTCAAAAGCTTCACATTGTTCAACTTGAGAATGCACCAAATATTGGAATGAGATAGTATCCAGTTCTTATGTAAATTAAAACCAAATGCAACTAGGAGTGAATTCACCTGTTGATTAATCTATTTAGCTCATGCTCATGTAATCGGTCCAATCGGGATGTCCTTGTCATCCTCCCCCTCTTGAGAAGAAGTCATCCTTGACTCTGACTCTTTTAGACTAAAGAATGCTGAGAAATCAGCAACATTGAATGTAGAACTCATAGCATAATCATCACCTGAAAGCTTGATTTTATATGCATTGTCATTGATCTTTTCAATCACTTTGAATGGACCATCTCCTCGAGGCATTAGCTTGGACTTGCGCTTGTCCAAAAAATGTTCTTTGCTTATATGCACCCAAACTATGACCTAGGTAGTTAGCCTAGTCAATGGCAAAAGCTTAGCGGGTGAGGTCAGGTTGAGATTAAGCATTGTAAAAGCCTTGTTGTGATTTTCTTTAACGTGAGGATAATCACATCGTGTGGGTAAAGTTGTGCAACCTTTGTAGAGTGTAAAACTATTTGAATAGCCGTGTCCTTGGTTATGAACAATGCTCAGTGATTTCAGACAAGGGATAGAATTTTCATAAATGTTTGGTTGGGTTAAGTTGGAAAGTGAACAGTTAGTTCACTGGTGGTTCCTTACGTAAATGGTTAGTTCATGTGTGGTTCATTGGAGTGAATGGTCAGTTTACTTGTGGTTATTCTCAATTCCTTTGATTGTTTACTTATTAATCACTTCAAAAGTTTGCTTTTAATCTATTTATTATATTTACTTTAAATAATTGCTTTTTGCAAAGTAACCTTTTCAGCCATCTTTTGGTAAGCCTTGCATACTATATTGCATTTTTGTTACAAACGACTTACTGAATACTCAATGTACTCATGGCTATATCCATAACTGCTCAGTTGCTGAAGAAGAACCATACCAACTAGAGGTTTATGAAGGAGGATACTTCGATGACTTTGCATATTAGGACTTTGCTCCCCAATCGATTGCCTATAAGTATGTCGAGTGGCTACTACACTTTTCTTTTATTTTGCACTGCAAGTTTCTTAAGCCATTTAGGCTATTATTTGTAAGCTTGGCTATAAGGTTGCAACCATGATAATTATTAATAATATTTGAGTCTTTTCTTAGTAAGTTGTGACATGGTCGATATTTTATCTATGTTTACACTGTGTGCACTAGCGTGATCCTAGACTTGTGTAGAATACATAGGAGAGTCCAGATTTGTAGATTCGGGTCTTGACAGCTGCTGCCTCAAACCTCCTCTCGCCCGCCCCTCCCTCGAGTCCCATCTCACTATCGATGACACCCTCTACAGCCTCTTCCTCCTCTCCTTCTCTCCCACCCTCACTGAGCTCTCGTCCTAGCCCAAATCTAGACGTGCATGGAGGACCGATAGTGGGACAAGTAGGGAGGTCTGGCAGGAGCAGTGCCTCAGGGTCCCCGCACCTCTCCTCCAATCCCATTGTCAGTAGCCATGCCTCTCCTCTGATCCCATCACTGATCCACCCCACCTAGGCCGCCCACAAGTGCGGTGCCTGCATTGGCCTAAACACGACCAGATTAGGTCCGAATCTGGCCTCCTCAATGTTGGCTTGCCTAGATCTTGAGGGGAGGCACTCGGCCAACTCTGTCACCGCCCTCACCTTTTTAGCCGCCGCTGCCTCCAAATCCTATCAGACCCGACCTTGGGGAGCTGCCACCTTCTAGCCTTTGACTCAAATGGCTGCCACATAGCACTTGCTTCCCCAGCCGGCTCATTGCTGCGAAATCACTGCTGCTCAGCATCGGGGATGTGGGGGTGAGGAAGTAGAAGCTTGAGCTGAGCGCAGGCTTTTCCTTCATTTCTTTGCCACCTCTCTCCTTAAGCCACCGTTTCTTCTGTAGTCTACGTGACAAGCCTACAAGCCACAACATTTACCCTCTCTTCCCTCCATGATGGCACACATCTGACGTGGAAGCTTGAGGCCACCCTCCGGAGTGGAGCACTATGGATGCCCTAAGATGCACGAAGGTATTGGACCAACGCATTTATATCAGTGACTATACCATGATTCCCCAATAAACATGTCTTTGGAAAGCTCTTCTTGAATGCTTTGGGGTACTCAGTTTGGCAATGGCTTATGGTTTTTTTACTACAGTTGGCTTATTTTTCACTATAGCTAATGGTGGCTTATTTGGCGTAATTAAAATTAAAAATTTTTAAAAATAGAAAAAATAGGTTAACCCATCATGGACAATGCCAAGGAATATAGGAAAAAAGAAAAGACAAAAAAAACCAAGATACCAAAAGGCCAGAGAGAGACAAAATTAAGAAATAGTGAATTAAAAGCCAGAAGCGATCACCAAAATGAAAGATAGAGTGGTTCTGAAATTCAATCTTGTAACAAATAGCAAACCAATCTACAAACCATTCTTGATGAAGAAAGATGAATAATTACAACAGTCAGATCGAGACAAGCCTAATGGGTAAATTGCTAATGGTGGATTGCTATGCTGATGGTGGAGAGGGCAGCAGTAATGGTGGAGATGGAAGATGTTGTGGGAGATGGTGATGATATTGATGAAACGTCCAAACCCCTTGTAGGGCTTGTTCTTTTTTAGGTTCAACTTATGGCTACGGCTTATGGCTTTTGGTCTATTTGTGAGAGAGAGTACGGAGCAATAGAAACTTGCATGTGGTTTTGGCCAATATAAATGAAGTTGCTATAGTGTATACTACAATCAACTTATAGACCCCAACTTGAAAAGATATTCTGTTTGAAAGCTAGTTATTGTAGAAAAGCCAAAAAACTGTTTTTAGAAGCCAAAAAGAGGAGGCCCATAGTGCATTTTTGAATTCCTTTATAACCCTTCTGTGTAGGGGTGCAAATAGAGGATAATTTCTATCCGACCGACCGACCGAATGCTCGCGGAGCGAATACGAAAGAGGTAAATGAGTATTTGCCACTATCCGTGTCCGACTCTGACTCCGAGGAAAAATATAGAATAGTTTATGGGATGAGGGACATCCATCTACATATATCTGTATGTCAAGTGATATGAGGAAATCTACTGTAACGTCACTTAGGAATAAGATAATATATAGGTGGATTGCCACATCTAAATAGATGGGGAATACTAAGTGCTCTTCCTTCAATATCTCAACGATTAGTCTCTCACTACTACAAAGAAGCTATACTGGACGATTACATCACAGATAGTTCATAGGGAACCGTCTGTACTGCAACTATCACAGACAGTTTATACTAACAACCATCTGTGATATTTTCACAGACAGTTATTTATACGAACTGTCTTTGATAATGCAAGACATCATAGATGGTTTGTATTAATAACCATCTATGATAATTCATAGATGGTTATTTATAAGAACTGTTTGTGATAATGCCAGACATCATAGATGGTTTGTGGTTGGAACCATTTGGGATACTCTGCTCATATGCGACACATATCTGTCCTCATTACGCTGCATTGAATGAGGTGGTTGGCTTTGGGGAGTTTGGTGAAAACATATTGCTTGTAGATCTAGCTTATAGATTGATTTGTTCTTGGTGATTAGAGGTTAGTATTTGCTTGTAATAACTTATATGCCTTGTAAAACAAAGCGATATATAGCTAGGTTTTTAATTAGATCTAGCTAGCTAGGTTTAGAGAGAGATGCATGGTTGTTTTGCTCCAATCTAAGAATGGATCAGTACTCCTAGTTTACTTCAATATATTCTTACTTGATATTGTGTGACATCCCATTTTTGGGCTTGTCCCTTTTTGCTTTGAGTTATTTTGGAAATTTGAAAAAAAAACCTTTTTGCCTTGCCAATCCTTTTTCTTCCCCTTTTCGGCCCAAGAACATTCAGATTTACCTCTCCTTCCCGGGTGGGCCAGCATTTTCCCCTTTTCTTTTTATTTCTTTCGGCCTGACCTGCTCTCCCTTTTCTCTCCCTTCTCGTCCCATTTCTCTCTTTCTTTTTCTTTCCCCGCCACTTGGACCTTCGGCTAGCCCAGCCCGTTGCCTCTCTCTTCTTCCTCCTTCTAACGCCCTCCCTCTCACTCTCTTTGCTCGCTCCGACAGGAAAACCGTGGTGCCGCCCCTGGTTTTCTCCCTTCTTTCGCTGGCACCGTAGCTCCATGGTAGCTCCGCTGCATCCCCGGGGTACTTCCGTTAGAGCCAGGTCTTTACTCACCGGTCAAAAAGCGGTCTTCTTCCCGCCTTCAATGGCCTCTTTGTGTGCCCATCACCTCCTGCCTAATCTGCCAGCGCCTTCGTGCAACATCGCCGCCCCGTGGCTTCGCCACCGTGCTGCCATACCCGATTTTTCAAATGGTAGCACTGTGTCGCCCCTTCCCCGTGCGTCATTTCCCCTCTAGAGCGCCGTGAATGCGCCTAACAGCCATTCCTTCTCCTCCGCCCTAGCCTGCACTAGCGCTGCCACGTCCACCCGGCTCGGTGCACTATGGAGAGGAGGAGAGAGTAAATGCCATGCCCGCCAACTACTCTTCTGCGGCTATAAAAGGAAAACCGGCACCAGAAGTTCACCTCCCCCTTCCCCACTACATTTTCCTGAACCAAAAATCGCCGGCAACCCAATTTGCCCCATCTCTGGCCACCTTCCACCGCCGCCGCTCTCTAGGATTCCCGGTCGATCCCCTGCGGCCATAGCATTGTCAACGTGCCAGAAAGCCACTTGAGCCGACCAATTGGAGTATCACTACCTCGTCTTCCCTGACGTCGGCCAATCACCACTTCGATTTGCGCTCGCCACCGCCAGCCCTCACCGAGCCTCCCTGAGCTCTTTTCTCTGCACTAGTGAGCTTCAGGTTGCCCCTAGATGCTCCCCTGCAATCTAATTGCGTTTTCATCGCAGGTTTCGCTGTCCCGAACAACCCTGGCCCGCCGCCACTTACCTCACCGTCGGCAAAATTCCGGTCGCATCTGGTTGATTCGACCCGCCATTGGGTGCGCACGGGGTTGAGCAGTCCATTTTGGGCAGCTTCCCGCGCGACCGTGATGCCCATCACCGCTAGCAGGCCTCGCCGCCGCTCGGCCAGGAGGAGCCCTGCTCCTGCGCCTAATCCATGGTTAGCCGTTAATTGTTGGGATTAGTCAGCGCTAGTGGGCCGCTGACCGGTGGGCCCGGCAACTTTAAAACCAAATGTTAGACTGACAAGTGGACCCCGCTTTAATTAAAAATACTGTTAAGACTAATTATAACTCTAAGTCACTGACGAGTGGGCCCCAATACACTGTGTGCATAGTACTTCGGTCCCACCCGTCAGCCTCTGGCCCTTTTTAAAGAAAAAGAATTTCTTAATTAAAATGCTGTGGACCCCACATGTCATACACTGAGTTTTTCAAAAATTAATAATTTGATTCAAAAATAAAATAAACCGGTGGGACCCACCCATAAGATTGAGGACTCTCTCTCCACTTTTATTTTTGGGATTTTCCTGAAAATAAGACTTTGGAGAGCTCGTTCTCCCTCGTCGTAACTCCGATTCGAATGAAACTTATTTATAAAATTTTCTAATTTCAAGACCTTTCTGTTGAGTGTAGTTTGGTTTATTTTTGAGCTATTTTGCTTATCATTTTATGCTTATTTGTTCTTTCTGGCTGTTGTATGTTGTCTCGGTTCTCCCCGTTCGAGTAGAATTCGAAGCCGCCCTCGAGCCACAAGATGATCCGTCTCAAGACCAGCAAGATCCTCCTACCTTAGACCAAGGCGAGTCTACATTTTGTTCATTTTTGCTCCTATGTTTCATGCAAATTACCTTCATTTAAATTACTCAATCTGCATGTGTTATTTCATGTACAAAATATGTGAACTTTAAGGTAGATACAACCCACCTGAAAATCTAGAAATAATATTACGTATACCTCCTTTGGCATCTGATAACCCATGTTCCTTGTCACCATAAGTAGTATTGCTATTATTCTGAGTAGTATAAGTCCTAGCTTAATTTGCTACGCTAGTCCGGTCAAGTCCAGGGCTAGCTGCCCTGATCATCAATCTTTAAAACATAAGACCTTGTTTTGGGGTAGTCTTGGGATGTACATGGCTGAGTATTTTGCTACAACTATTTTATACTTCTCAAAACCCTAAAACTTGCTATACCAATCCGAGTGGATGGTAAGAATGGCTGTGCCGATGTCGCAAGAGATCCCATGATTTGTGGAATGAACCGCCTGGACAAATTAAGGACTAAATCATGTGATGACCTCCTTATGTAAAACAGTACAACCACAAGTCTATATGGGTATGACCTAGCTAATTAACTTGCAAAGGTTTAGTTCAGATAACACCAGTGGTAAGTGGGTGTCAGAGCATACTAATACTCACAGTGGGATACAGGGACTTACTGTACCCATACGGCACAAGAGGGGGCTTCTGACTGTGGTGGATTTAACCCTTCAGCGGTGAAACCTCAGCGTGTGGTATCTAGCTAAATCGAGGTAAGGTAAAGGCTTTGTGATAAATTATCTGGGCCTCATACCTAAGGAAGTGTGTTGGCTATTAAGATGATTTATCTCTTGTGCGTAAAGTGTACGACCTCTGCAGAGAGTAAACTATTCGAATAGCCGTGCCCATGGTCAAGGGCGGATGTTGTAGGGGTGGCCCCCACCTAAACCCAGTAGGCCTGGTAGGAGGTTATAAGGCCCAGAATAGGCCATGTGTAATGACATAAGTGCCCCTGGAGGGGATGACCAGATGTAAGGGTATAACTGTAAAAGCACTCCTCATGTGTACGTATATATATGGATACAGGCCATGGGGAGAGGCAAGGCCATTACTCATCTCCCTCACTCTCCACTACCATCTCTCTCTCTGTTTGGTCTGTAACCACAATAGCGGACATGGGAACTCCCTCGAGTTAGTTCTATTTTGAAAACTTTTGTGGGTGGGAAGAAAACTGCTTGGAGGGAAGTGCTCCGAATTTTGAATTTTTCCTGGAGGGAAGTACTCCAGTGCTAGTATGGATTACCCAATCTAAAACCTAGCATAAGTGGATGGAACCATGTAATTGGTGGATGGAACCGACACTGCTAAGTTATTGTAATTGTTGCTTTGCGCAAATAAAAGAACCTAAGCCACCCTTGTGTAAACCTGGCATACAAGTATTTGCATTTTGTATGTTGGCTCGCAGAGCACGGTTGTGTGTGCTCACCCTCGCTCTCCACCCCCCTTCTCTAGAGTTCGCCAATCAAGGACAGTACGAGTTCTACCAGGACCAAGCTGAAGGAGGAAATGAAGATGGTGGTAGTTAGATTAGGTTCTAGCGTCTCCCCACAATCCGGTCAACCAAACTAACAGTTGGGTGTGTTTAAAGTTAGCCAGACTTTTGGATATTATTAATCGTACCTAGGTTGTCCCGGTCGCTTGCCTGTAGGGTGATGAGTCCCCCTCTTTTGCTTCTGCTACTATCGTATTTGTCTACTAACCTTATTTGGCCTAATGGGCCCTTTTGTATGACTTGTCCCTACATGGGCCATGTGCACTCTGGTATTGTGATATTATGCTCTGTACTATGTATGAAAGAACCAGTAATGTACTGGTGAGCACTATCTACTGATCTAGAGAATAATGCAATGTTTTCATAGAGGGTTCTGGGTTGGTTTAAACCCAGGGTCTGACATATTGTTTCATGAGTACATGGCTGGGTAGCTACTTAATTTAGATATAGACAATTTATTATAAGGTGAATGACAATTGTGTGTGTAATTAAGTAGATAGGCTGATTAGCTATAGTAGCATTAATAATCCAGTTTGACACCCATTATTACATGTGTAGCGTAGGTACGATGGACCGAAGCTGCATGTACGTTGAAAACTGTGTGAGTAAACAGTACATTAATGGTTTGTTTGCTTTTAGAAGAGTGGCTTGAGCTAGATATGTTGAAAAGAGGATGGAATATATGTATTGTCCATGCATTGATTGTGATAATCTGAAGATGTTTACCAACTCAGCGTAGATCGAATCTCACTTGATTCGAAGGGGTTTCAGAAAGGGGTATACATGTTGGAGTAGTCATGGTGAAGAGAAGATTACACAGGAAGGTAGTTATAACATAATCGAGGGAGACAATGATATGTCGGTTATGGACTGCGCTTTCGATGAGGATAGGTCGTAGGATGATAATCTTGATCAGATGCTACATGATGCAGAAGGAACTATAGCGAGAGAGAGTTTGGTAAATTCGAGGCCTTGATGGAGGACTCGGAGAAACCTTTGTTCCCGGGCTGGAAGCCATAATACACAAGGTTGTAATCCGTTATAGAATTACTGAAATTGAAGGCAAGCAATGGTTGGTCCGACAAGAGTTTCGCGGTATTGTTAGGTCTCCTAGCGAACATTCTTCCAGAGGGAAATGTGTTGCTAATAACCACTTACCAATCCAAAAAGATTCTTTGTGCATTAGGAATGGAAGTAGAAAGAATATATGCATGTCCGAATGATTGTATCCTTTATCGCAAAGAGTATGCAAGCTTACATGTTTGTTCGGTGTTCAAAGCATCTTGATACAAGCATAAAAATAACTCCGATGATGGGGAGGGCATCGAGGTGAAGCAATGACCTCCTGCTAAGATGTTGTGGTTTCTTCCTATAATTCTCTGTTTGAAGTGTTTATTTGCAAACCAAAAGGATGCAAGATTGCTGCGTTGGCACTCGGAGCATCGTAAGAAAGACGAAATGATAAGACACGCTACTGATTCTGCCTAGTGGAGGAACATCGATAGGATGTTTGTAGACTTCTGTTCAGAACCAAAGAATATAAGATTTGGTTGAGTACAGATTCAATGAATCCTTGCGGTAACTCTATGCATGTACAACCTTTCTCCTTGGCTGTGTATGAAGCGGAAGTATATTTTGATGTCACTACTTTATCGAAGGGTTGAAGCAACCAAGGAACAGTAATGATGTGTACCTAGTAACTTTGGTGGAAGATCTTGTGATACTGTAGAATGAAGGGGTACAGGTGTGGGATGCAGACAAACCAGAGAACTTCACTTTGCGCACCATGTTGTTCTGCACCATCAATGATTTCCTACCCTTAGTAACCTGTCGGGGTTGAGAATAAAAGGAGCCAAAGCCTATCTGCACTGCCTAGATTATACCAAGAGTGTGTGGTTGAATAACTAGCGTAAAACTGTGTGCATGCATCACCGTAGGTTCCTTCCAAAGTATCACCCATACCGTAAGATGGAGAAAAATTTTGACGGAAAAAAGAGAGTGACTTAATAGCAAGGCCTTTTAGCAGGAAAAAGGTCTACAATATGGCTAAGAATATTGATGTTGTGCTTGGAAAGGGACGTAAGTTGAGGACCCATCAGAAGAACATATGGAAGAAGAGGTTAATATTTTGAGACTTGCCTTATAGGAGCACTTAGAAGTTCACAATTACATCAATGTCATGCATGTAAAGAAAAATGTATGTGATAGCTTGATTGGTATCTTACTGAACATTGCGATAAAACAAAGCATGGTGTCAACGCAAGGCATGACTTAGTCGATATGAACATCAGGACTGAGTTAGCATCGATAGAGACCCATAAAGGCCGGACATACCTTCCCCCAGCTTGCTACACTCTATCTAAGTCTGAGAGAACTGAACTATGCCAGTGCTTGCGTGGTGTGAAAGTTCTGTCTGGTCACTCCGCCAGCATTAAGAAACTTGTTTCCATGGAAGATTTGCAATTAATCAGCATAAAATCTCATGACTGTCGTGTGCTAATGACACAAATGCTTCCTAGTGCGATTAGAAGTATTTTGCCAAACAAGGTTCAAGTAGCAATCATGAAGCTATGTTATTTCTTTAATGCAATTGCTCAGAAGGTCATCGACCCCGATGGACTAGATGCTCTGCAGACCGAGGTGGTGACAACTCAATGTCATCTTGAGATGTATTTCCCACCGTTATTTTTTGATATCATGGTCCATCTCATTTTCCACCTTGTGAAACAGATAAAGATATACAGCCCCATGTTTTTACATCATACGTACCAATTAGAGAGGTACATGGGAATTCTCAAGTCCTATGTACGCATCGATCTCGGCTAGAGGGTAGCATCATCGAAGGTTGTACAACTGACGGGGTCATTGAGTTCTACATTGATTACATAGCTCAAGTCAAACCAATAGGTGTATCTCTATCTCATCACGAAGGGAGGCTAGAGAGTATCGGGACCATCGGAAGGAAAGCAATAGCTACGGATCTAGGTTCGTATGCTTAAGCCCATTTCGTGGTTTTAGAACACATGATTGAAGTGGCCCTCATATATTGAAGAGCACAATCACATGCTACGCTAAGAGAATCCAGGTCAATCAAAGGTTTGTATCATGAGACAATGCAACCATCGGTTCAACAAATGGTTGAAGGTGCAATTGATTGGGTGGTCATCAAGTGAAACACAACAATGGTTGGCAGAAGGGCTAAAATGTTCAATTGTGACATGGCAAGGATACGACATTAATAGGTACAAATTTTATACAATAGGTTAGAATAGAAAGAGCACAGTGCAGAACTCAGGTATCCGCATAGATGCATTTCATGCGCACATCAGTACCACTGGCCCAAGCTCATACTACAGGATTGTAGAAGAGATTTGGAAGATTGACTACACAATTTTCAAGATCCCTCTATTTCGGTGCCATTGGGTCCAACTCCCACGGGGTGTAAAGGTCGACAAGTACAGCATCACTATCGTGGACCTCGAATGTGTAGGATACAAAGATGAACCTTTCATACTTGTGAGGCAAGTTGTTCAAGTTTTTTATGTAACTGACCTAGCAAATAAGAAGCACCACGTAGTTCTCCATGGAAAAAGAAGAATTGTTAGAGCTGAGAATGTCATGGATGAGGAAGAATACAATCAATTTGACGAGTTGCCTCTACTCAGAGATGGCATTAGGCTCGATAAAGAATAAGGTGACGAAGCAAGCTATATGCATGTCGATCATCGTGAAGGGCTTTATTTAAAAGGAAATAGCTAAGTGCAATCAATGATCCCACACAGCGAGCACCAATTTGGAAATTATTGCAATGTAATCATAATTAAGAAACTCGGCATGTAATTATGGAACTATTCCATTGTATTTGATTCAGTAACTAAGAAATAATTACATTTATGATTATTCTTGCTTTTTCATATTGCATATATGGCTAGCATGCATTTCTTGAGGCTAGCTAGTTGAAAAACAGGGAAATATCATAGGCAGTTTAGCAGAAAAGCCTCCTGTGATAAGACTATCATAGACAATTCTATAATAGAACCATCTGTGGTATGCCACATATCACAGACGATTCCGTAGTGGAACCATCTGTGATAGTTCCTCCATAAATATACTTACTCTAGGTTTTCCTCTCACTTCTCACTCACGCACTCGATCCACTTCACCGCTTGCCTACTTTAGGATTTGTGCTCACTCCTTACTCATGTTGCCTCTCCTCCCGACGCCGATTGCCTCTCGCTCCCCACGCAGCCTCTCCTCCTGACGTTGCCTCCCCTCCCGACGTCGGCCGCGTCTCCCTCCCCATGTCACCTCTCCTCCCGACATAGCCTCTCCCTCCCGACGCTGGCCGCCACTCCCACCCATGCTGCCTCTCCTCCCGACGCTGCCTCTCCCTCTCAATGCTAGCCTCCCTCCCGATGCTGCCTCTCCTCCCGACGCCGCCTCTCCCTCTCGACGCTGGCCGCCTTTCCCTCCTGACGCCGCCTCTCCCTCCTAAAGCCGCCTCTCCTCCCAACATCGACCGCCTCTCATGGTCTACCACTTTTGGAATAGTTGGCTAATTTGTTTTGTGGTCTTTAGTACTTCATGATATATGCTTCACTTGCTAGCTAATTTGGTTTGCTATGAAACTTGTTAAATCTGTGATTGTATTATTGGTAGAATTACATGTTTATATACAATTTTTGTCATTTATATACTGCTGTAAATGTGCTTTGATCATATTTAATTATTCTGGAATTAAATCTAAATATATACATTACTACAAGATGAGGAGGATTTCATGTTATTGATACAAGATCTATTTGGAATGGCATGTTACTCTTCCAAAGGAACCTTTTAGCAATAATATATGCTCACTGTAATTGGTTTTTTGTTGTAAAAGAGATGATGTCATCTGGATCTGATGCTCCAAAGACTGTGGTATCTAAGCATGGCAGAGGAGTATCGAAAAGGCCATAGGGCTGAATGACCATCACGGTGATCTCTCCGAATGGGTCCCTCTGCAACCGAAGAAAGTAGTGGCAGCATTCTAGACTATCTATGTGATAATTGGAAGGCAACGGGTCCTCATCACTGTAGCAATTTGAAAAGATTTGACAAAGGCTTAGAAAACTTAGCTGTGGGAGGAAATAACATAGTTGTTCGAGATCCCAGCAGAAGTCCAGGGACTCATGCAACAGCAGGCGCTCCTCACGATGGGAAAAGCATGGAAGAACTTCAAGAGTACGCTTGTCATGCAGTACATGTCAAGGATCGCACGCCCTTCATGAGGTATCCTTTCATATCGTTGGAAACAGGGGAGGCCTTTGTGCAGATGAAGACGATGACCGAATTTGAACAACAAAGTGCGTCACACAAGGCTCTCCAGGCACAGAACACTCACCCTCACAGACTCAGCACCGCTGGGTACACAGGTAAAATCCTACAATGGAGGATGCAGGACGAGGTCGCAATCCGATCAGAGGCCTCCCCGTCATTTGCTGTGATTGCAAATGAGTGCACCCGAAACTGGTTAAGAGTAAGGTTATCAACCACGTCTTTAGGTGTCTCCTTTTTCAAAAATCCTGCAGACGACGAAGTGTCCCAATGCCTGGTAAGATATGTTGAACTACATAGTTGTTAATACCACTTGAACTTCATGGGGTCTAAAATAATATGATTGCCTCTTGTAGTTAGCATTGACTACCGAATCTTTCCAAGGCTCCTTTGAAGGAGACAGGGAGATGGATATACTATCATAGGCCCTAAGAAACAAGGAGCACCCAGGTTGCACATGAGACCTGGGGGTTTACGTACCTTCAAGGCACGGATTCCCAACTGACTCCAAGGTGTATAGGAGTTGGAAAAGATCCAAGGCCTATCACGATGAACAAATAAAATAGGAGCTTCGTGCACAACATGAGAAATAGCTATCTGCCTCACTTCAAGAGAAGACTGCCTCACTTCGAGGAGAGATAGATTCATTGAGGGAAGAACTGAGACAAGTCCATAACCAATCACAACCCGCCCTTGTTAATGCAGTACCTAGCCCCCCTCAACATCGGAGTAGCTACGCGTCCATGCTGATTATTGAACATAGCGATGCCAACTTACCTATCGACAACATGCAGATAATGTACCTCTCTAGAATGCTACATAGATTGACCTGGTGGATGCCTTAGCTCATCGTGTATCATTTTGTAGGAGCCCACACTGTACATCCTTAGAGTCAGGCTTGTTGCGTCCATTCCCACTGGGTAGGGGATGGCGTATCCATGGCTATTAGGGACGTTGGTGCACGGTGCCCAAATAGAGACTAGTTTTGTGAAGGTCCAGGTGGACATGATTAATAATGTTTTTAGGACCATTCCTCTTGAGAAACCCCAAAATGAAGAGATTATGACATTAGGGAATGCCATCCACACATTCATCCAATGCCCCAAGAGGGACATTGCCCTCCACCCATCCGTGCCGTGATCCACATCCAGTGGCCCAAGAGAGACATCACAATGGACCTGTCACATCAGCTCCCGTGGCTCCACCTCAAGCTCCACATCAGAAGCTCGTCGCATTGGCTCCTGTGGAGATGCCACTGAAAATGTATCGCAAGCGAGGCACTGAAGAGGTGCCTCCCAGGTAATGGAAGTTCATTCTCAGAGTGTCGTTCGTCCCTGAGTCATAATTACCCAGGCTTGGACTAGTTTGCAATATTTTGCATACCTGGTACATGTAGAGGTCCAACATGAAGCTAAACCGGCACAGTAGATTCACTGTGAGATACATGGAGACGCATTTCCTCCACGACTCAGGCTACTTCGTTGTGACCTTAGAAGACTTATTCTTACTATTCAACATCAATGAAATTGACATCTCACTTCTACGATGCTGGACACTGTAAGTGTACTGTACAATCATGTTCTACATTCACGTAATATTGACAAATATCATAACTCATTACTTATGTATAATTCATGATCCAACAAGTCCGACGGCAGCGAGAACCAATGGATTTCCTTGACCCACACTTAGTCTCTGAGCAATCCATCAATGATAAAGCATCCTTCGTCAAAGATTACGAGAGAATTGATTGCTCACAGTGGCAAGGAGTACATCATGATACTCTTCAACCAAGGGTAAGTGCTTCATTAGTTGCCGTACAAATTTCATTTGTAGTACTAAATGAACTTAGGATTAATCACTATGGTGATATACATGACTAGGGGTCATTGGATTTTGATCGTGATTATACCAAAGTGGAGCAAAGTAATATACCTTGATTCCTTAGTTAGTGGCAACCACAACTTCACCCATGCGCAACAAGTAATTGATAGGTAAACTCATTTTCTTCATACATAACTCTATTGTAATCTTTCCTTTGTTTGCAATGGCCGAGGCTAACCTTTTGGAATCATGTAGGTCGTTTAGGGCTTATATTGCCTAGGGAGGGAGACACAAGAAATCCACGCCACACTGCGACACAGGACGCGATTTTCGGTACCCGCTATAACACTACAATCCTATATCACACTTCATTATAATACCTCTAGAATTGATAATATCTATGTATGTAACTCTATTTTTACAATGCCACCAGTAGCTATAAGGTAACATATGTGGATTTTATGTTTGTTGCGATATGGAGGAAATCATGGACACTAAGACAAAATGATCTAGAGTTTTATCAACCTGCCAATAATTATTTTGTGATTATCAATTTTGTGTGTGTGTGTATATATGCTAATGACTTTAACTACTATTAGCGACAGCGTGTGGAATTCGACGAAAATGCAATTAATCTTGACAAACATGCCAAAATTTAAGGAAAGCTCTGGAGAGTTCCACCTGGAGAGTTCCACTTGGACAGTGGTGATTAGATGTTGAAACATTGGATATAATTGTAATCACTCAATTGTGCTTAATCAAACAATTCATTCAGTTGCTTAATGCATTTGTGAGATTTGTGTAATGATTGTCATGTGCTATATATGTGATCTGCATCATTTAATTTATTTATGAGATTTGTGTAATGATTATCTTGTGCTAAATATATGTGATCTTCTTGCTTATTTTCAGAGGGCATGGCTAGCATTTCCTGAGGCTAGCCGAAAACAGAAAATAATGTAGCTTTGGAAATAGCTATAATAGACGGTTTGGTGTTCTAAGCCATCTATGATACGTAGATATCACAGACGGATTTTAAAAATAACCGTCTATGATATCTACGATATTACAAATGGTTAATAACAAAAACTGTCTGTGATATTCTTCTATCATAAACGGTTTTAATATCAAAAACCATCTATGATATCAGAATATCACAGACGGTTTTTTTAAAAAAAACCATCTGTATTTTAACTTATCAAAGATGGTTTGGGAGCCGTCTGTGATAACCACCTATTGCCACTGACATATAAATGCAAATAGTTCAAAAACCATCTGTGATGACGATTTTGAATCATCTGTGATAACACCATCTGTAGTAGTGTCTCCATGTTCACTTTGATTGCACCTTACTGTCTAATATCCTATGTAAAGAAGCGGATAATTTCCATTAGATCGACCATCCGAAGATTTATAGAACGAATAAAAATGGAGAAATGGGTATCCGACATTATCTGTGTCAGACTCTGACTCTGAGAAAAATACAGAATAGGATACAGGATGAGTGATTTCCATTCGTATCTGTTTCGATTGCATCCCTACTTCTGTGTTGCGAGAGGTTTTACGCTGCCATGGAGTCATATCACCCTTGGGTCCCTTCACGAGAGATGTAGGGTTTGATGTGCTGTACACATGGAGTGGCGATATGGTCACGATGACCGTATCACTTGACACCGTATCTCCTGACCATCTTCGATCCTCGGGACTTCAATCGAGGTGAGGTTTCTTCATCGAAGCTTCTCCCGACATGTAGTTTCTAGATATATGTTGATACTTGTTGATTCTTTATTCTCCTATGCAGAATCTCTAATACTTAAAAAGAGTTGGTGGTGGTGATTCACCACCACCCCTGGTGGTGGTTCATCTGCCTTCTAAAAACATCTAATCCACACCATCCATCGCAAATCCATGGGTCCAGAACCCATAGGCGCCGCACCCCCGCCGATTGAATCAGATCGCAAATCCATGGGTCACATCTAATCCACACTGACTGAGCCCCTCCCCTCTCCACCATTCTCAAATCAATCGTCCATTCCTCTATCTTATCTCCTCCCCTCCCCTCCTTGCCCGATTGCCTGCTAGCACCGCTCGCATTGCCCTTGCCTAGCTCCCTGATCATGCCACCCTCATCTACTTGACGCCCTCAAGCGTCCATTCCTCCATCCTGTCTCCTCCCTACCCCACCTTTCCCGATTCCTAGCTCCCTGCTCGCACCTCGAGCGACTCGTCATCCTCGCCTACCCCACAGCCAGCCACATGGTTGCCCCCACACTCATCACCCAGCGTGATGAGCTCTTGTAATTGGAATAGCAAGCATATTAACTATGGTTGTATCCATAGGGGTCATGTCCTCATCACAGCGCCTCCCGGCTCCCTGCTCTCACCCCCATGACCTGCTATCCTCGTCCAGCCTACAACCGGCCACACGGCCGCCCCCACGCTCACCGCTCGGTGCCTCCCAGCTCCCTGCTCACACACCTATGTGACCCACCGTCCTTGCCCAGCATGTAGCTATCCACATGGCTGCCCCCGCGCTTGCCGCTCGACACCTACCGGCTTGTTGCTTGCACCCACGTGCGACCCGCCATCTTCGCCTGGCCCACAGCTTGCCGCTCGGTACCTTGCACATGTTCAATGAAATGCCTAAATGTATGTCACACACAAGAATGGAACACAACACGCATGCTCTAGTCCTCATTCCATCATTAGTGGACCAGAATGTTGCTGTTGTAGGGGTGGCCCCCACCTAAGCCCAGTAGGCCTGTTAGAAGGCTGTAAGGCCCGAAATGGGACATGTATAATGACATAAGTGCCCCCAAGGGGGATGCTCAAATGTAAGGGTACTATTGTAAAAGAACTCCCTAATAGGGTATATGAGTACAATATCAGCCATGAGGGAGGGCAGAAGCCATTACTCACCTAACTCTCCACTACCATACTCTCTCTCTCTGTTTAGTCTGTAACCACAACAGTTGGCGCCATCCGTGGGGAGGATAAGAGCAAGCCTCCAGATCCGAAGGAGGATGGCACCAAAGAAAACTTCACCATCGGCGGCGAAGAAGAAGGCGGAAGCGGCGAAATCTCGCGTCAACACCAGGGCTTTGGCTCTAGCAGTCACAGGTAATGGTGGCGATGCAGGTGTGACGACGGCGAACACCGGCGTTCATGACGTGACGCCCAACCCCGCCGTCAATGATGCGACGCCCAACCCCACCGTCACCGTCGCAACGAGCAACCCCACCACCGCCCCGACGACCAACCCCGACGGTGGCAACGCAGGCGCATCCGCTTTCCCACCCGACATAGTGAGTGGTCCCAGCGACAGCGCAGACCTCGCCACCAGCTCCAGGCTCCTCCAGGGCAACGCGGCGGCCAACCCGGGCGCGCTGGCCGTGGTCACCGCCGCGCCGATCATGCCGCCGGGCGCACCGATGGCCCCAGCCACGTCCGCGGTGGAGACCGCCCTGTTGGCAACCCTCAACGTGTTCCAGCGGGAGCTAACAGACCTCCGCGGGGCCGTGCGGGACATGCAAGAGGCTCGAAGCCAACAGACCCTGCCAGCGGTTGCGTCAGAGCCCACGCCGAAGAGGGCGGACAGACGTGACACCCCCACATCCAGCCGCGTCCCGCTACGACGTGTGGATCCCGAGTCCCCACTCTCTGCGGGCGTGCAGCAGGTGGCGTGACCGAAAGACTTCAAGTTCCCCAGCGCTATCGAATCGTATAAGGGCGACACGGACCCGCGAGAATTTGTGCGTGTGTACGAGACTGCTATCGAAGCCGCGGGCGGAGACGATACCACAAAGGCAAAAGGGCTCCCCCTCGCGTTACAAGGGGTGGCGCTCTCGTGGTTCTTCACTATCGAGCCGCAGTCCATCTACGCGTGGGAGCAGGTCCGCGATCGACTCTATAACAACTTCCAGGGAAGCTACGTCAAGTGTGTCGAGGCGGACCAGCTCTTCGTAGTCAAGCAAGAACCCGAGGAGGGGCTCTGAAGTTACTTCAAATGCTTCGCCAAGGTACGCTGCCAAGTCAGGGATGCTGATGAAGCAACCATCATCAACGCAGCGATACAAGGTCTCCGCCCGGGACAGCTCGTTGAGTATAACACGCGGAAGCCACTCAAGTCGGTGGCAAAGCTCTTCGACAAAATGGAAGTGTATGCCCGGGCCGAGGAGGACGCGTGGAGACGCAACGGCGACAGCTCTGATGTCGGTCAGGTGGAGGAGCTGTCGCAAAGGAGAAGCACACAAGATAACCCGAGGACGAAATACAAGCAACCGTCTGCGGGTGCCGCTAGTGAGCGTGTCGACGCCGAGGTGCACCAAAACTCGCCAAACGACAGGCAAAAGCCCCGGTGTAACCGGTGAACACCCCGAAAAGCTCGCCGCGTCCTCGCCCTGCAAGGCGTTCCCAGGGAAACCACTTTAACCCCGCCCGCCGGGGGGAACGTGAAGGAAGCCGCGATGAGAAACCGCGGGCGGAGCAGGAAATCCTGCAATATGGTAGATGGTGTGAGGTGCATGGCTATAGAGGCCATTCCACGCGGACATGCACCGAAGTCGCGGCGTTACGGATGGCCCACGTACGGGCCTCGGAGACAATGACCCCCGCAATAGCCTACGTACGGTGTACGCAAGGCAGTCCCTCGCGTGCGGGGCCCCCTGGAGAGACCCAGTGTCGTGGTGTTAACGTCATCACTGGAGGATCTTCATCGAGCACTTCCTCAACGCAACTGCCTCTGGGGACGTCCCGTCGCAGCATCACCTTCACGTCAGCCGATGCCCAGGGCGTGGAATTCCCCCACCAAGATCCCTTGGTCATCCAGGCCGATATCGCGGGCTGCGACATCAGGCGTATCCTCATCGACGGAGGGAGCTCCGCAAATATCTTGTTCACGGAGGCCCTTGATCGCATGGGGGTGCCTCAGAGTCTACCACAAGCTTCGGAAGCTCCCCTCCAAGGCCTCAGAGGCCGACCGCTAAAGGCTTCGGGTCAGATACGCCTACAGGTCTCCTTGGGCCAGGCCGACAACGCTAGGACAGAAGATATCAGCTTCGACATTGTGGACATCCCGTATCCATATAATGTCATACTGGGTTGGCCTGCCATCAACTCCTTCAAGGCGGTCCCACACCACGCCTTCCTGTGCATGAAGCTCCCAGGCCAGCGGGGCGTCATCACCATCTTCGGCGATCAGGATATGGCTAGGAGCATCAAAACCAGAGCAAGAAGCCTGCACCGTAAGGTGCACGTCCTCGCCGACAAGTGCCGAGCAGACACGCCATCCTCCCCAGGATGGACACCTAAGCCCCAACCGGAGGGCGGGGTGAAGAGAGTGCCGCTCCAGGCGGAAGGGAAGTGTGTATCCATAGGCGACGGCCTCCCTCCGGATGTAGAGCAAGACTTGCTCCGAGTTCTCCGGGCAAATATAGATGTCTTCGCATGGTCCCCGGAGGATATCAAAGACGTGGATCGCGCCCTCATCGAACATAACCTGGCGATCCACCCTGACGTCAAGCCAGTCAAGCAAAAACTTCACCGTATGTCCATGGACCGGCAGCAAGCCGCCAAGGTGGAAGTGGCGAAGCTCCTTCGGGCGGGGGTTATCCGCGAGGTCCAACATCTGAATTGGCTCGCCAATCCGATGTTGGTCAAAAAGGCCAACGACGCTTGGCGCATGTGCATCGACTTTACCGCCCTCAACAAGGCATGCCCGAAGGACGACTACCCTCTGCCGCGCATAGATCAACTGGTCGACGCCACCGCGCAGGGTTTTTATTGGCCAACAGTCGTCGTGGTTCTCCTCCGAACGCACTCTACGGAGCATAAATAAGACGTAGCGGAGGGATCCCCCTGCGCGCACTCTACAGAGTATAAACAAGCCGCGGATATCCCCGCGCATGTACAAGACGTGGTCGAATTTCCCACGCATGTAACCCCCGGGAGCACGGAGGCGCCAGCTCCGCTGCCACCCCTTTGGAAGGTAGGGGACGGAGCGCTCGCGCGTCTACCTCGACTAGGCGCCAGCACCGCTGCCACCCCTTCGGAAGGTAGGGGACGGAGCGCCCGCGCGTCTACCTCGACTAGGCGCCAGCTCCGCTGCCACCCCTTCGGATGGTAGGGGACGGAGCGCTCGCGCGTCTACTTCAACTAGGCGCCAACACCGCTGCCACCGCTTCGGAAGGTAGGGGACGGAGCGCTCGCGCGTCTACCTCGACTTGGCGCCAGCACCGCTGGCACCCCTTCGAAAGGTAGGGGACGGAGCGCTCACGCGTCTACCTCGACTAGGCGCCAGCACCGCTGCCACCCCTTCGGAAGGTAGGGGACGGAGCGCTCGCGTGTCTACTTTGACTAGGCGCCAGCACCGCTGCCACCCCTTCGGAAGCTGGGGACGGAGCGCTCACGCGACTCCTTCCGAAGCCCGTGGTCCGCAGCGCAAGGCGTTCGCAAGACTGCTCGCCACTATCAGCACGAAGGACGAAGTCAAGCCTGCGGACCCGCACCTTACATGACACCCCAGCTCAAAGCATATTACATGACAAAAAGAGGACCGGATAGTTGTCCCTTGGCTCAGACAGGAGCTGCATTACAATTGCGGACACACGGCGCGTTATGCACCCAAACCCGATGCTATTCCTACGAGTCCGCGCCATCTTCGCCGCGACGAGCGCCCGCATCGCCTTCGCCGCACCAAGGAACCTCTTCGAGCCAGCGAAGCACATCCCCCTCGCCGTGCAGCGTTCGCCGCAAGGCAACCATGGCAGCATCCTCCCCGAAGCATTTCCAAATCCGATTGTGGAAGTTTTGGATGGCGGGCTGGGCAGCACGAACCGCATCAGATATCATCCCGGGATGGGCGGGCAAGTCCAGCTGGGGGCTCACCAGATCATTGGCATGCTCACACTCACCAGCGCGCAGCAGGGCAAGGGCAAGGCCAGCACTCATGTAGCCACAGTGGTCACCGAAGGCCTTGGCGCCGCTAAGGGCGATGTTCGAGCCCTCCTTGATTCGCCCAAGCGTCTCCATCAGGTCTTCGCGGCTATGAGTGGCGTCCTCCACATACACGAAAAGCCCCCGGAGGCCCCGCTCCAACGACTCCATCGCCCCCACGCGGAGGCAGACACATTGCCCCAGGATAAGGCCTTCTCCGCAAGGGAGGCAGTAAGCTGCACCTTCTCTGCCTCCAGCGCGGAGATACGCTGTACAAGGGCGGCCCCCTCTTCTGTCGCGACGCGTTGAGTTTCCTCCATCGCAGGTTGTAACATCCCAAAATTTGGCTTTCGGGAAAAAATTTAATTTCAAATTAATTATTTTAAAGTAATTGGATTTTATTTTGCTTTTATTTGATTTTCTGGTTTTTCTGGAGTTTCAAACCTATTTTTAGAATTTAAAAAGGTATTTTAAAATATGAAAATTAAATACCAACATTAATTGGAAATGATTTTATTTAGTCCAAAATATGTCGAGGAGCTTCTATGAATTTTCTGGAATTTTTAGAGGTATTTTCATATTTTTCTGAGGTCTAAATAATTTCCTAGCCTTTTCTGAAACTTTAAATCAAATTCTAAAAATCAAAATCCCATCTCCTTCCTCCAGCCGACACGAGGATGCCCCAGGACCGCCCACGTCGCCCTCGGCCCGATCCGGCCGTCCTCCCCCTCTTCCTCTGCCAAGCGGGCCCGGCCCAGCTAGCCCCGCCTTCCCCTCCTCCTCGCCCGACGCGTGGACAGCCTGGATGAGCCGCGTCCCCGTGCCCGGACCGATCCACCGATCCCTCCCACTTAAACCGCAACAGCCGCCCGATCCACCTCCGGGCCACGTGTCCGCGATCCGCACCCCGCTCCCTTCTCTCTCTGCGTTGTGGGCCCTGCCTGTCAACCGCTCGCGCTCGCGCTCCCGTTGCCGCCCGGCCCCGCCTGTCAGATCCATCGTCTCCGCAGAGCTGCCTCCTTCCTTTTCTTTTCCCCTCTTTCCTTCTTTGCGCCGGCGATTGAATCCGAGCCGATTCCGGCCCTTCCTTCCTCGCTCCCTCCGGTTTTGGAAGCCCTGAGCGACCGCGCGACCAAATCCTCGATTCCCCGTGCATCTCCTTCCTTCCGCACCCCCTTATTTCCTTTCCTCCCCTCTCCCTTCCTTTTTCCGGCCGCCAGCACCGGCGAGCGATTGCCGCTCCCCTGCTCCCCCTTCTCCCCTATAAATAGCCCCCTCGGCTTTGCCTTCCTCCACCCAAAACCCCGACGCACTCCACCTCCCTTCCCGAGCCCCGTAGCGCCTCGCCACCGTGCCACCTCCCTCCCCGAGCTCCTCCGCACTCCGGCGAGCTTTTGCTGATGCCTCGGTCATCCCCGAAGCCCGCCACCGCCACTCCGAGTTTCCCCTTGGCCGTGCGAACCTTCCCAGCACCTCGGCCGCCCCTCCCCGCCGCCGGAGCACCGTCGCACCGGAGAACCCGAGCGGCGCCGTCTCCCTTCCTCGTCGCCGACCGTCCCCGCTCATCGCCGCACCCCGCTAACCCCTCCACCAGCACCGCCTTCACCCCGTGAGCGCATTTTGGGAGTCACCAGAAACCCTCCGGCCACCTCTCGCCGCCGGCAACCCCGCCTCCGTCCACTGCTGTCCGGCCCCCTCCGGCAGGTACCTCAAAAGGTTAACTTGCCCTATATGGGTAGGCAAAGCCTCCCCGCCCATCTGGTTAGCAGCGCGCTCTCTTCTCCACCTCGGTTCCCTCGGCGCGCGTTCGAGCACCCAGCTCCGCACGTTGAGGTTGAGCCTTTCTTTCATTTTTCCGCACTGACAAGTGGGTCCCACCCGTCAACGGTCGTCGGTCTGTGCGGGCCACTGCCGTCTGGGCCCCACCCGTCTGTTCTGGTCACTGACATATGGGCCCGGAGTCTAGTGGGTCCCCATTTCGTAGGTCGAGCGCTGGGCTCACCGCCCGATGGGTCCCACATGTCGAGGTCGATCCGTGGGCTCACCGACCAGTGGGTCCCACCTGTCACAGACTCAGAGTAAAAGCAATAAAATAAAAGATTAAAATTTAATCCTTCCAGTGGGCCCCACCTGTCAGAAATTTCCTAATTTCTGGATTTATTCAAACTGAAAACTTCAAAAAAGCATAACTTTCTCATTTTAACTCCAAATTCAGCCATTCAAATTTCTAAATTCGTCTAAAATCATAATCTATTCAAATATGGCCTCTATTTGAGTTTTTGAGTTTATTTGATTTTTGTTTGTATTTATTTGTTTTGTTGCTTTGTCTTTTCCCGCGTAGATTCCAGCGTTGTCGACTATCTCTCCACTTCGCAGCAGGAAGACCCAGAGAACCTGCAAGAAGGCAAGTCTCCTTTGATCATCTTGAACCTATGATTTTCAAATCTTAAGGTATTAGTTACCCCAATTTTGTTATGCCCTCAGTTGACATTGAATGTCATGTACCCTTGTCTCCCTAGGATTTCCTTTGGCTCTTTAGTGAGAGTATTATAATCAATTGTGAATAATAGAATGGTAGTATAATGCTTAGTCATGCTATGTAATACCCTTGAAATCTTGAAAATGGGAAATTATGATTTATTGTATTAACCTTGTGTTTATAAATTTAGTGGTAATTGGAGTTGCCACTGTTCTTTTAAAATAAAATAAAATGTGAAAGTTGGTTTAGATTAGGGTGGATGGTTGGTTTGGGTTGGTGCAGTAAGCACGAAATCTTGTAAAGTGTATGTTCCACCCTAGTCAATTAAGGACCGACGCTTGTGTTTGTCCAGACTGAGCATTAAGGACCGACGCTTGTGTTATGATAGTCTAGTTTAGGTACCACCAGTGGAAAGTGGGTGCCGAGGATGGGTGGTTATTCACGTGAGGGGGACAGGATTTACTCATATGGCGCAAGAGGGGCTTGGTTGAGCGGTTAGCCTACTGCGGTGAAACCTCAGTAGCGTGGTATCTAGCTAGATTAGAGTAAGGTAAAGGCTTTGTGATATTTTATCTGGGTCTCATGCCAAAGGAAGCGTGTTGACTTTTAGGATAATTTATCTCTTGTGGGTAAAGTTGTACAACCTCTGTAGAGTGTAAAACTATTCGAATAGCCGTGCCCACGGTCAAGGGCGGGCAAGGAATGCATTCACATGGTAGATTTCTGGTTTTGCTTTTAAAATCAAAGTTTTTGTATTCCGAGTGTGGAGGGAACTCCCGGAAGGCTATCCTGGCGGTTGGAGCCAGAGAGGGTGGATAGAACCCGCAGTTTAAACTTGACCAATTGTAATTGGTTAGCTAGTGTTGGTAGTTGGAATCTTCACTAGAAAGTTAATGTTAGTTCTGTTAAAACAATTACTTTATTAAAATGATGCCTTCAAAAATAATTAGAAGTAATTAAATGAAAATGTTGCTTTGTGCAAAAGAACCATATAGCCTTCCTTTGTCAAGCCTTGCATCTATTGCATTTTTCCCAAGACTTGCGGAGTACTTTATGTACTCACATGCTACACTCAAAAATAATAACCAGAGGAATGCGAAGCTCAAGAGGGAGGCTACGACTACTGCTTCGCTTGCGGCTGTGATGGATTTTTCCCGGAGGACTAGGTCGCGCTTCCCCAGTCAACTGCCTGTGGCATATTGATGGGTCTACTTTGAATTTTCCTTGCTTCCGCTGTATTCTGGTTGTGTGAGGTCTTGGAACCTCCAATGTAATAATGAGACCTGGTGGTCAGTACTCTTTATAATTGTAATAAATGTGTTGTTGGTCATGAATCATTTCTGTTTAACTGTGTGCACTAGCTTTGATCTGGGACTAGTGCAATAATACCTGAGGGTCCGGTTTGGAAATCCGGGGTCCCGACAGAGGTGGTATCAGAGCCAATTTGACTGTAGGACGTGACCTAGATTATGAAAGGCAAACCATAAGGACTTATGTTTATAAAAAGAATATATTAAAAATATATAAGCCCCTTTGCTCTACTCTCTTCTTACTTAGAATCTCGTTCTTGTCTCTAAATTCCCTTGTTAAAATCTTTTTACTAATCGTCTCCTTTATTTCAACTTTGTAGATGGCCGGTTCAACCTCCGCTACCTCATGGGACTACTACTCTCATGGTGAGGATGCTGGAGCATTTGCCAGCCTCCTTCGTCAACTTATGCAATGCCTGGAGTACCGTCAGCCGCCCATTTTCAGGGGGCAGAAGACTCATATCCTGGACCGTGACTCTTGGTCGATCGAGGTATTCCTGTATGCACGGGAAGGGGAATTCAACTCCCACACATACCCCATCAAGCATCCTCGGTCCCGCTGTTTTGATGCAGTCCAAGATGCGGCACGCCTTGCCTTAGATGAGTTGTGCCATCTGCACAAGGATGCTGTGCACCAGTCCCCTTTTTGCTTCTTCATCAACCCTCGAGCAGGACAGAGGTATCCAGATCCCTTTGATATTCCAGTTGATGACCCTCAACTGTCGCACGAATCTGACTCACGCAGCGATGGCGATCACTTATGCTAGAGCTTTGGAGAGATTGGACAGCTACGGATGCTGCTCACTTCCAGCTATCAGCACTCCGACACTCTTCGTGCCCAGCTTCTCCAGAGTCAGGCAGCAGAGTTCGAGCTGGGACGTCTCAAAGCTGTAGCTGACTACACGCTGTCCTCGCCTGTACCAGCTGTCGTCCCCAACAACCAGGCACCGGCTCGACTTTTGGGACTCCGCACCAGGCTCACCGCACGTAAGAAGGTGCGACGTCCGAGTCCTCTACCCGACATCAACATCGGCGAACCCAGCAAGAGGCGCAAGCTTTTCCGCTCTCGCTCTCGTTCTCGGTCGACTGCCTCCAGTCGTAACCGTGCCTCAGCCGAGTGTGATTGTTCGCGACATCATGTGAATGAGCGCCAGGAGGACCCGGAGGAGGACCCAGAAGAGGATACAGAGGAGGACCCCGAGGAGGATCTGGAGGAGCGCATCATCGTGGAGGATGAGTAGTTAGTTGAGTCAGTAGTACCCAAATATATGTCCACGTTCTTAGAACGCTTTATTATGCTTTGGTGTGCTAGATGGACTGTACCAAGCCTATGTGCACTTGTGGTACAACCATTCTTCAAACTATCTTGATTGCAATAAAAGTTTTCCCTAAGTGGTTGCTAGTTTCTTCTTGTGTGTTGGTTGGGATGTTATTAGTTTCCCCTAATCTCTTACCTATGCTAGTTCCCTCTTACCTTTTGCTAACCCTGGAACCGCTTCAGATGGTGAACACAAGGAGCAACCCTGGCAACAGCCGTGACGCCAACAATCAGCCAGACAACAACATTCCACCACCTCCTGCCCAAGCGCCCAACTTGGAGTAGATGATGGCCATGCAACTGCAGCTTCTGCAAGCCTTAGCTCAAAACCAAGTACAGCAAGCTCTGCAGGCACCCAACCAAGCTCCACAGTCTAAGTTGGGAGAATTTATGAGGACAAGACCTCCTACGTTTGCTGGATCAGTGGACCCCTTGGAGGCAGACGATTGGATCAAGGATGTGGAGAGGAAGTTGAACCTAGCTCAGTGCAATGACCACGAGAAGGTGTTGTATGCTGCCCACCAACTCAAAGGAATTGCTGCTAATTGGTGGGAAAACTACTGCGCCGCCCATCAAAATGTACAAACCATCACTTGGGATGAGTTTGTTGAGGCTTTCCGCACTGCGCATATTCCTATGGGAATAATGGAAATGAAGAAGAGGGAATTTTACCAACTGCAGCAAGGAAACCTCAGCGTTTCAGAATACTTGAACAAGTTCACCCAACTGTCCAGGTATGCGCCAGAGGATGTCACCTCAGATGCAACAAAGATCTGGAGGTTCATGCAGGGACTTGATCCCAATCTCAAGGTGCAGCTGGTGTCTAATGACTACCCAACTTTCCAGCACATGGTGAACAAGGCTCTCATACAAGAGGATGCTCAGCGTCAGCTGTATGAGACAAGGAAGAGGAAGTTTCAAGCTCAGCAGGGGGCAAGCAGTTCTCGGTTTCGCCCCAATCCTCCTCAATTCAACATGCCCTCAATGCCAAGTGTGCCAAGGACACCATCGGCAGGACCTCGTCCAAATCCGCAAGCTCCCAGAGCAGGCAATGGTGGCCAACCACAGCGAGCGAGGACTTGGCGGCAGGAGTGCGGTGCTTCAACCGCAAGAACATGGGGCATTATGCCAAAGAATCGTCCCCGAGCGCCCGGTGTGACCCGATTCGTTTCAACTTGGGGACTACACCAGCGCGAGCTCCAACTGCAGGACAAGGCCGTAGGGCACCGCAAACTCCAAGGACACTGCAGGCAATGAGCAGAGGACATCTTAACCATGTCACTGCGGAGGCGACCAGATGCACCAGCGTAGTTAGGTAAGTTCCTTGTCAACTCGATACTGCATCGGCATTATTTGATTCGGAGCTTCGCATTCTTTTGTGTCAAAAGATTTTGTTGAAAGATATAATTGGGATGTGCGGTTGCTTAAGAACCCTATGCTAGTCCAGTCCCCTAGGAAGGAAATGAGGACTAACACGGTTTGCCATAGCGCAAGCTGTGGATATAAATAGTCTGATTCCTAGCGAATCTTATTATAATAGATTCCAAGAGCCTAGATGTCATACTTGGTATGGATTGGTTAACCCAGTATAAAGGGCAAATAGATTGTGCCGATCGTGCTGTCACTATTACCAACTCGGATGGAATCCAAGTAAGGTATAAGTCAAACATATCTTCTCGGAATAAGTGTGGATTGAACAGTTTGAAGGAAGTAACTTTGGAAAAGGTTCTTATAGTAAGTGAATACCCGGATGTGTTTCCTGAAGATTTACCCGGAATGCCATCGGACCGGGAAATCGAGTTCGTCATCAACCTAGTACCTGGAACCGCTCCAAATCCAAGAGACCTTATCGTATGTCTGCAAATGACTTGGCAGAAGTTAAGAAGCAAATTGAAGAGTTGTAAGATAAAGGTTTTGTAAGACCAAGCTCGTCACCCTGGGGACCACCAGTACTCCTAGTGAAGAAGAAAGACGGTAGTCTACGCATGTGTGTGGATTATCGATCCTTGAATGATGTGACCATTAAGAACAAGTACCCTTTGCCCAGAATAGATGATATGTTTGATCAGTTGAAAGGATCATGTGTCTTCTCTAAGATTGATCTTCGATCAGGTTATCACCAATTGAAGATAAGACCAGAGGACATACCCAAGACAGCATTTGCTACCCGTTATGGATTGTATGAGTATACAGTGATGTCTTTTGGCCTAACCAATGCCCCTGCATACTTCATGAATCTGATGAATAAGGTGTTCATGGAATATTTGGATGAGTTTGTGGTTGTATTCATCGATGATATTTTGATATACTCCAAGAATGAGGAAGAACATGCAGAACATTTGAGGATAGTTTTGGAAAAGCTCAGAGAAAACCAGTTGTATGCCAAATTTAGCAAGTGTGAGTTTTGGTTGAAGAAAGTAGCCTTCCTAGGTCCTGTGATTTCTGCAGGAGGAGTGTCCGTAGACCCCGATAAAGTAAATGATGTGCTCAATTGGACACAACCTAAGTCAGTATCTGAGATCAAAAGCTTTTTGGGATTGGCTGGTTACTATCGTCGCTTTATTGAAGGATTCTCCAAGCTTGCAAGACCTCTCACCTAGTTACTAAAGAAAGAAAAGAAGTTTGAATGGAGTAAGACGTGTGAGGATAGTTTTCAAGAGCTAAAGAAGAGGTTAACCTCTGCTCCAGTGTTGACACTTCCAGACATTAATAGAAAGGATTTTGAAGTCTTTTGTGATGCCTCAAGGCAAGGATTAGGATGTGTTCTGATGCAAGAGGGAAAGGTAGTGGCATATGCTTCAAGGCAATTGCGACCTCATGAAGGAAACTATCCAACCCATGATTTAGAGCTTGCTGCCGTGGTACATGCTTTAAAAATATGGAGGCATTATTTGATCGGTAACCGTTGTGAAATCTACACGGATCACAAAAGTTTGAAGTACATATTTACTCAACATGATCTCAATATGCGACAAAGAAGATGGCTTGAGCTAATAAAGGATTATGATGTTGGGATACATTATCATCCAGGAAAGGCCAATGTAGTAGCTGATGCATTGAGCAGAAAGAGTTACTGTAATAAGTTGTGGATAAAGGACAGTATGCCTGCACTTCAAGCAGAATTTCAGCAGCTCAACTTGGAAGTAGTAGAGGAAGGATTCCTGGCAATTTTAGAGGTTCAACCCACTCTAGAGGACCAGATCAAGGCAGCTCAAGGAGAGGATAAGTATGTCAAGGAAATTAAAGAAAACATGAAGAAAGGGAAAGCACTAGGATTTTCAGAGGATGAAGAAGGTATCATTTGGTTTGGGAAAAGAATTATCGTACCTGAAAAGAAAGAGATAAAGGAGTTAATTTTGAAGGAAGCCCATGAATCTGCATACTCAATCCATCCTGGAAGTACAAAGATGTACCAAGATCTCAAAGAAAGGTATTGGTGGTCAAGTATGAAAAGAGAGATTGCGGAGTATGTAGCTTTATGTGATGTGTGCCAGCGAATTAAAGCGGAACATCAGAGACCTGCCGGGCTTCTACAACCCTTGCAGATACCTGAGTGGAAATGGGAAGAAATTGGAATGGATTTTATAACCAGGTTACCAAGAACAAAGTTAGGACATGACTCCATTTGGGTTATTGTGGATCGTCTGACAAAAGTTGCCCACTTCATCCCAGTGAAGACCACATACTCTGGGGATATACTCGCAGAGTTATATATGTCCAGAATCGTGTGTTTGCATGGAGTTCCAAAGAAAATTGTGTCAGATCGAGGGACTCAATTCACCTCAAGGTTTTGGCATAATTTACATGGACTTTTGGGGACAAATCTGAATTTTAGCACAGCATATCATCCACAGACAGATGGTCAAACAGAAAGAGTAAATCAAATTTTGGAATATATGTTGAGAGCTTGTGCTCTAGCAAACAAGGCTAAGTGGGATCAAAGTTTGCCCTATGCGGAGTTTTCCTATAACAACAGCTATCAATCCAGCTTGCAGATGTCTCCGTTTGAAGCTTTGTACGACAGAAAATGCAGGACACCGTTGTATTGGAAAGAAACCGGAGAAGGACAAGTGTTTGGACCAGATGTGTTGAAACAAGCAGAGGAACAAGTTCGCCTAATCCAGGACAGAGTAAAAACAGCTCAAACCAGACAGAAAAGCTATGCGGACAATCGTCGAAGAACATTAGAGTTTGTACCTGGAGATCATGTTTATCTGAAAGTTTCGCCTCTTAAGGGAATGCGACCTTTTGGAGTTAGTGGAAAGCTTGCTCCTAGATTCATTGGACCATTTCCTGTTGTAGCAAAAAGGGGAGAAGTTGCTTACCAGCTAGAGCTTCCACCTCAGTTGTCGAAGGTGCACGACGTCTTCCATGTGTCCCAGTTAAGGAAGTGTCTCAGAGTGCCAGAAGAACAGATGCCTCTGGATGAAGTGAACTTAAAGGAGGACTTGACATACCCAGAGTATCCAGTCAAAATATTGGAAGGAGCAAAGCGTCGTACGCGAAGCAAGGTCATCAAGTTTTGTAAACTGCAGTGGAGCAACCATTCTGAGTCAGAAGCAACATGGGAGCGTGAAGAGGATTTAAGAGCAGAGTTCCCCAATCTTTTTCCCAGTCCGTCCGAATCTCGGGGTCGAGATTCTCTCTAAGGGGGTAGGTTTGTAACATCCCAAATTTGGCTTTCTGGAAAAATTTAATTTCAAATTAATTATTTTAAAGTAATTGGATTTTATTTGGCTTTTATTTGATTTTCTGGTTTTTCTGGAGTTTAAAACCTATTTTTAGAATTTAAAAAGGTATTTTAAAATATAAAAATTAAATACCAACACTAGTTGGAAATGATTTTTATTTAGTCCAAAATATGTCTAGGAGCTTCTGTGAATTTTTCTGGAATTTTTGAAGGTATTTTCATATTTTTCTGAGGCCTAAATAATTTCCTAGCCTTTTCTAAAAATTTAAATCAAAATCCCATCTCCTTCCTCCAGCCAACACGTGGACGGCCCAGGACCGCCCACGTCGCCCTCGGCCCGATCCGGCCATCCTCCCCCTCTTCCTCTGCCAAGCGGGCCCGGCCCAGCCAGCCCCGCCTTCCCCTCCTCCTCGCCCGACGCGTGGACGGTCTGGATGAGCCGCGTCCTCGCGCCCGGCCCGATCCACCGTTCCCTCCCACTCAAACCGCAACAGCCGCCCGATCCACCTCCGGGCCACGTGTCCGCGATCTGCACCCCGCTCCCTTCTCTCTCTGCGTTGCGGGCCCCGCCTGTCAGCCGCTCGCGCTCCCGCTGCCGCCCGGCCCCGCCTGTCAGATCCATCGTCTCCGCAGAGCCACCTCCTTCCTTTTCTTTTCCCCTCTTTCCTTCTTTGCGTCGGCGATTGAATCCGAGCCGATTCCGGCCCTTCCTTCCTCGCTCCCTCCGGTTTTGGAAGCCCTGAGCGACCGCGCGACCAAATTCACGATTCCCCGTGCATCTCCTTCCTTCCGCGCCCCCTTATTTCCTTTCCTCCCCTCTCCCTTCCTTTTTCCGGCCGCCAGCACCGGCGAGCGATTGCCGCTCCCCTACTGCCCCTTCTCCCCTATAAATAGCCCCCTCGGCTTCGCCTTCCTCCGCCCAAAATCCCGACGCACTCCACCTCCCTTCCCGAGCCCCGTAGCGCCTCGTCACCGTGCCACCTCCCTCCCCGAGCTCCTCCGCACTCCGGTGAGCTTTTGCCGACGCCTCGGTCATCCCCGAAGCCCGCCACCGCCACTTTGAGTTTCCCCTTGGCCGTGCGAACCTTCCCAGCACCTCGGCCGCCCCTCCCCGCCGCCGGAGCACCGTCGCACCGGAGAACCCGAGCGGCGTCGTCTCCCTTCCTCGTCGCTGGCTGTCCCCGCTCATCGTCGCACCCCGCTGACCCCTCCACCAGCACCACCTTCACCCCGGGAGCGCATTTTGGGAGTCACCAGAAACCCTCCGGCCACCTCTCGCCGCCGGCAACCCCGCCTCCGTCCACTGCTGTCCGACCCCCTCCGGCAGGTACCTCAAAAGGCTAACTTGCCCTATATGGGTAGGCAAAGCCTCCCCGCCCATCTGGTTAGCAGCGCGCTCTCTTCTCCCCCTCGGTTCCATCGGCGCGCGTTCGAGCCCCCGGCTCTGCACGCTGAGGTTGAGCCTTTCTTTCATTTTTCCGCACTGACAAGTGGGTCCCACCCGTCAGCGGCCGCCGGTCTGTGCGGGCCACTGTCGTCTGGGCCCCACCCGTCTGTTCTGGTCACTGACATATGGGCCCGGAGTCTAGTGGGTCCCCCATGTCAGAGGCTGAGCCAGTGGGCTCACGTCCAGTGGGTCCCACATGTCAAAGGCTGATCCCGTGGGCTCACTGACTAGTGGGTCCCACCTGTCACAGACTCAGAGTAAAAGCAATAAAATAAAAGATTAAAATTTAATCCTTCCAGTGGGCCCCACCTGTCAGAAATTTCGTAATTTCTGGATTTATTCAAACTGAAAACTTCAAACAGGCATAACTTTCTCATTTTAACTCCAAATTCAGCCATTCAAATTTCTAAATTCGTCTAAAATCATAATCTATCCAAATATGGCCTCTATTTAAGTTTTTGAGTTTATTTGATTTTTTTTTGTATTTATTTGTTTTGTTGCTTCGTCTTTTCCCGCGTAGATTCCAGCGTTGTCGACGATCTCTCCACTTCGCAGCAGGAAGACCCAGAGAACCTGCAAGAAGGCAAGTCTCCTTTGATCATCTTGAACCTATGATTTTGAAATATTTTACGTATTTCAAATTATGTGCATTGCTATTTACATAAAGCATTAGTTCAAGTCTTAAGGTATTAGTTACCCCAATTTTGTTATGCCCTCAGTTGAAATTGAATGCCATGTACCCTTGTCTCCCTAGGATTTCCTTTGGCTCTTTAGTGAGAGTATTATAATCAATTGTGAATAATAGAATGGTAGTATAATGCTTAGTCATGCTATGTAATACCCTTGAAATCTTGAAAATGGGAAATTATGATTTATTGTATTAACCTTGTGTTTATAAATTTAGTGGTAATTGGAGTTGCCACTGTTCTTTTAAAATAAAATAAAACATTAAAGTCGGTTTAGATTAGGGTGGATGGTTGGTTTGGGTTGGTGCAGTAAGCACGAGATCTTGTAAAGTGTATATTCCACCCTAGTCAATTATGGACCGACGCTTGTGTTTGTCCAGACTGAGCATTAACCGTACAACCACAGGTCTATATGGGTACGACCTAGCTGACTAACTTATGATAGTCTAGTTTAGGTGCCACCGATGGAAAGTAGGTGCGTGGATGGACTGGTTATTCACGAGTGAGGGACAGGATTTCTTGTACTCATATGGCATAAGAGGGCTTGGTTGAGCGGTTAGCCTACTGCGGTGAAACCTCAGTGCGTGGTATCTAGCTAGATTAGAGTAAGGTAAAGGCTTTGTGATATTTTATCGGGTCTCATGCCAAAGGAAGCGTGTTGACTTTTAGGATAATTTATCTCTTGTGGGTAAAGTTGTACAACCTCTGCGAGTGTAAAACTATTCGAATAGTCGTGCCCACGGTCAAGGGCGAGCAAGGAATGCATTCACATGGTAGATTTCTGGTTTTGGTTTTAAAATCAAAGTTTTTGTATTCGAGTGTGGAGGAACTCTCGGAAGGGTATCTGGCGGTTGGGGCAGAGAGGGTGGATGGAACCCGCAGTTTAAACTTGACCAATTGTAATTGGTTAGCTAGTGTTGGTAGTTGGAATCTTCACTAGAAAGTTAATGTTAGTTCTGTTAAAACAATTACTTTATTAAAATGATGCCTTCGAAAATAATTAGAAGTAATTAAATGAAAATGTTGCTTTGTGCAAAAGAACCATATAGCCTTCCTTTGTCAAGCCTTGCATCTATTGCATTTTTCCCAAGACTTGCGGAGTACTTTATGTACTCACATGCTACACTCAAATATAATAACCAGAGGAATGCGAAGCTCAAGAGGGCGCCTACGACTACTGCTTCGCTTGCGGCTGTGATGGATTTTTCCTAGAGGACTAGGTCGTGCTTCCCCAGTCAACTGCCTGTGGCATATTGATGGGTCTACTTTGAATTTACCTTGCTTCCGCTGTATTCTGGTTGTGTGAGGTCTTGGAACCTCCAATGTAATAATGAGACCTGGTGGTCAGTACTCTTTATAATTGTAATAAATGCGTTGTTGGTCATGAATCATTTCTGCTGTGTGCACTAGCTTTGATCTGGGGCTAGTGCAGTAATACACAGAGGGTCCGGGTTTGGAAATCCGGGGTCCCGACACACGTTGCGCGGCTACTGCCGCGCTCTTCGCGTTTGCGCCTACCAACTGCGCGTCGGCGATAGCCTCGTCGCGTTCCGCCGTCGACACCCGAATACGCTCGTCCTTGGCGGCGCGGGCATCGTCAGCGACACAGCTGGTCCTCCAGCGCCCTTCATTCACGCAAGCGAGCCTCTTCGAGGGCTTTGCCGATCGCAAGCGTCTACACAGGGATCGTTCACGCAAGCAGCAAGAGCAGGGATCGTTACCCTCATCTCCGAGGCACCCAGCGCAAGCGCCAAGAAGTCACCCCCGCAGGACTGCAGCGCCTGCCAATCCAGGTGGCCGTTAGCGTACTCCGCCACCTAGCTCAAGGCACGGAGCGCCTCCCACCGAGAAACGAAGTCGTAGACGCCAAGCCCTAAAGCACCTGCCCCAGCGTCTTCGGCAATAGTTGGGGCGCACACAGCCCCCTGTTCAATTAAGCCAGAAACGTCGTGGGCACCCCCGTTGCTTGACTCTTGTCCTCGTCTGGGAGACCGTGTCTCGCCTGATGTCGACAGAATAAGCGAGCAAATTGGAGAGAGTTTCGCGAAGTCACGGGAGGAAAATGAACCACACCTACCTCCAGTATCCTCTACCGCAGTACTTTGCTGAGCCTCCACCGGGGCCATGATCACCTCGCTCGCCTGAGGAGCGACAACCCTACCGGCTTCAGCAACATCCCCGCTGGGTGCCAGGACCCCGTCGCTGGGCCTGCCACGCTGAACCGGCCCCTCGAAGGCGGCGGTGACTGCACCTGAGAGCGTTTCGCCTTCGGAGATGCAGGCGATGCCTTCGCGGCTGCATTAGTAGCCGTGGTAGCTGTCGTCAACGATGGCGCTGCGGTTGCCGCGGGAGGCGACGAGGCATCATCATCAAGAACAACGAGGCTCAGCCCCGTCGCCTCGTCACCGTGTAAGGCCTCGTCGGGGGTTGCGCGCCTCTCCAAGCCGGTCAGCCCGAGCTCAGCACCCGTTTCACACCCCATCTCCACGGTCCCGACCGGCGGCACGCCTGGCGGGTGCAAGGCAATAGTCTCTGATTGAACCTCGCACCAAGGGGACAGTGCCACCGCCGCCGTGCCGCTTGGCGATTCCACAGGCACCGGGCATGCTGGAACGAGAATTCCCAGAACCTCGCATACCCGGTTAACCCAACCTTGCTTAGCCAAAGAAGTGGCGGACTCACGGGCCTTGTGTTCCTTCATCGTATACGATCCAAGAATCGCAACCACCGCGCGTTCCGCATCTTCTAACCGGCGCACTGCACGCACAAACGGAATATCATCCCAAGGGTTCACGGCCACTCAAACAGCGCGTGGCCTACAGCAGAGATACTTACAGGGCACGGAGGGCTTATGGAGCGAGGACACCCCTGGGTGAATGTCGTCCTTCCGGTCGGGCCCCGCCGCTCGTACTTCCAGTTGCAAGAAAGCGGAGATATCCCGTACATGGTGAACTCCTCGGCGAGGTCACACATGTTGAACCGGAGGGCGATGCTAGCAAGTCTCCGCGCCTGTTGTTCGTCGTCGGCCCGAGGCGTCACATCTGGGCAGCGGTTGAACACTATCGGTTCCCCCCGACTTAGAAGGCCGCTTGTGCTCGTCACAAGATGGTAGAACCACCACCGTGTCCAGCCAGACTCCCACTTTCCACGCGTAGCTAACGTGGGGAACAAATGCGCGCATTCCGTCCTCAACACGAAGTCCACGCCGCCGAAGTTCGAGTACACCTCCCCTTCCATCTTCTTCGGTTGGCACCGCGCATCATGCAAGATGGCGAACAAGTCGGCGCTGGGACGGGCGCCTTCTGTCCGCATCGCCCAAGCAAAGATGGCCAACCGGACGATCGCGGTTGGAGTCAGTTGCGCCAACTCCAACTCGTAGGCTCGCAGCATGTCGCGAACAAAGTATGTCACCGGGATTCGGAGCCCGGCATCGAAGAACGCCACGAAGACGATAGCCGCCGATTCCCTCGGGTTCGGCTCCGTCTCGTCACGCCCGGGCAAACGAACCCCGGCACGGTCCTCCAGCTTCTTCTCCCGAAGAAGGGTCTGGAGGGTCTCCTCCGTGACGCGACTCTGCCCCAACACACGGGAGCAGCAGCCCTTGGACTTCTTCATGGCATCCCAACGATGGTTGGTTTGCCTTCTATCGCGCAGAACCAGGCGGTACTCCACCGGCGGTGGCGTCAGGCAGCGCTGGCTCGACGAGGCGCTCTCACTAAGACGGCGCGCAGGATCATCAACAACGGCGTCCTTGTCAGCGGGGAGGTTGTCGCGCACAGTCATTCCTCTCTCCCCACTACGACCACGGGCAGGAGTGGATGCGGAAGCAGCAACAGGATGCGAAAGAAAACGGAAGCGAATGCGCAAGCACAAGCAAGCAGGCAGCCAAGGGAAGCATTTGCATGACCACAGTGGCTTATAAAGTCCCTCGTCTCCCCCGCAAGCAGAAGATCGAATGGCAGAATCACAGCGGTTCGGCTACCCACGATCGGGCAGCGCAACCGCCGACAACCGTGGCAGGCGGCGGTAGGTGGGCGATCAGCGCGTAATGCGCCGATGCATTCCTGCCGCACGGCCACCTCCCCTGGGGAACAGGCGAACGGCCGTCGTCGCATGACCGCTGACATCCCACGATGCTCCAATCACAGCCTGCCACGTCCCCCCACTCAGCACAGAACACATAGAGCAGCCATGGCAGCCTGACAAGGGCCGGCGCGATTCCAGGCGTCATTAAAGCGCACTCCCAGGCCACGCAGCCATCCCTCCGCGTTGGCATGGCACCACGCGAAGCACCTCCCGAAGCTCACCTGCCCGGGACAACCGCCCAAGTTTTACTTCGCGCCCACAAACATCCAGGGCGCGAAGTATGTCACGCCCTGACTTCGGTCCCGTCGAGGACTTCGGCCCGCCCGACATCTTCGACCTCGAGGCCGCGCAGCTTCGGGAGCAGAAAACACGCCGGCTCTCCCACCATTAACAAGAATGAAAGTATATCCAATTCTTCGAGGATCACAGGCCGATGGGACGAAGGGGGCCAAAGGGCTCAGCAGCATGGCTTCGGCCCGTGAAGCCCTTCACCATGAGAGGCTCCTGTTGTAGGGGTGGCCCCCACCTAAGCCCAGTAGGCATGTTAGAAGGCTGTAAGGCCCGAAATGGGACATGTATAATGACATAAGTGCCCCCAAGGGGGATGCTCAAATGTAAGGGTACTATTGTAAAAGCACTCCCTAAGAGGGTATATGAGTACAATATCAGCCATGAGGGAGGGCAGAAGCCATTACTCACCTAACTCTCCACTACCATACTCTCTCTCTGTTTGGTCAGTAACCACAATAGTTGCCATCTTAACTATTGTCGTTCAAGGTAACATTTTTTGTTACAACAAATAGTAGATAGCATTTTTTTTGTTACAACAAATCTTAACTAAATGTTTTGTTCTCTCATGTGGATGACCTTTCTTCTAGTAGGAGGATGAGTGCACGCATCACTCGCATTGCACCATGATGATAGTGAAAAGGCCAAAGCACAAGCACTGTTCAATGGCCCAGCCTTGACTCATTGGAATTATGTGCATATATGCATTGCCAAATTGTGAATTATTTTATCGACTCGATACATGTTTATTTTCAAAAATGTAATTCTTTTGTAAGGATAGCTATGCCATGTAAAGAATGTTTTCCCAATTTTTGTTTGGTGCTTTGTTTTTCATATTGCTTATGGTTAATTGTAGGGCCAAATAGAAGATTTACTTTGGGAATTCTTTGGGATTGCAATAATCTTTTCAGAAGTTCTATTTTATATGCATGTGTACTTCTGTGGTAATGTTTAAATTTGGGTCAATGCTGCCTTGTGGTGTTCTATGAAAAAAATTGTGTGTTCCTTTACTGCGCAGGTGCTCAAACAATTATAGTTATCTTATTGTGCTGTTTCAAAACATTTTGCATTCTAGTCAGGTGATTCAGTTTATGGCCTTTTAATTGATTTCAATCAGATGTGAAAATTAGTGTGCTCCTATGATCACTTCATTCTTTAATATACAAAGTAGTGAGCTCCATGTATCACATCACTCTTTAGTAATATGCAGTAACTAACAAATTGGACATTCATGCAGTTTTATAGTACTATGTTCAATTATTTTGTCATGGGATTAGAGATATTAAGGGGGCATACAATTTTTGGAAATGTTAGAAATTGATCTTTGTAAGCTGCGCAGGCACGTAGCTATATTTTAGATCCAAGTACTTAAAATTGTATGATGACAATGCTATACTTTTAGTTTTTGAAATTTTGTTGTGATGTATGTCTTTGGTCATGTGTAAAGAATTCTTTTATCTAGAATCAATACATGTTCATTTTGAAAGAAAGGAAGTCTTTTGTAAGGATGGCATGAGATTCCATGTGAAGAATGTTTTCCTAAATTTTTTTTGTTTGGTGCTTTGTTTTTCATATTGCTTATTGATAGCTATAGGGCTGAGTAGAAGATTTTCTTTGGGAATTATTTACGACTGCAATAATATTTTAAGAAGTTCTATTTAATATGCTTGTGCATGTCTATGGTAATTTTTAAATTTTGGTCTATGCTGCCTTGTGGTGTTCTATTAAAAACTTGCTTGTTCCTTTACTGTGCAGGTGCTCCAACAATTATAGCCGTCTTACTGTGTTGTATTAAAAGATCTATTGCTGCATTGCTCTCGCTTCATTTGTGCAGCCATCATTTTTTTGTTTCACTGAAACCACTAAATTGAAGCAATTCTCCCCTATTTTTGTCATTTCTCTGTTTGTTCTCTATATGGTATTCCCTCGTTAAATAGAGAGCTGCATACGGGTCTACCACTACTAGAAAATCCCCCTAACGCAACGGCGGAAAATCGTGGCAATAGGGCCAAAATCGTGGCAACAGCTACCAATTGCCACAATATCACTTCGTTGGCAGCCGTTGCAAAAAAGTGAGTGGCGAAAGGTCTTTGCAACAGTTTTGCATCCTATTGCAAGAGCAATGCTAATTGCAACGTAATCATGCGTTGCAGTTGATAGGTGTTGCAACATACCATATTGTGGCAATAAGGTATATTGCCACTTTTCCATCCGTTGCAAAAGGCTTTATTACCACGCATATGTTTCGTGGCAGCAGGATCTAATACCACGTCGTTGTTTCGTGGCAATAGGTTATAATGCCACGCTCATTGCTTCATTGCATTAGAGCATTGTTGCAACGCGATACGTCCAGTGGCAATAGTCCCTATTACCACGGAAATAAGTTTGTGGTAATAATCCTTTTTGCAACGGAGGATGTTTCGTGGTAATAATGTTTGTTGCAACGGAGGATTTCTCATTGCAATAGAATATTTTGCAACGCAATTTATCTGGTGGCGATAGGCTCTATTGCCATGGAAATTAGCTCGTGGTAACAATATTTATTGCATCGGAGGATGTTTCATTGCATTAAAGCATTTTGCAACGCAATGCATGCAGTGGCAATAGGCCCTTATAACAACGAAGTACAAATGTTGCATTTACATGTATTGCAACAGAAGATTTCTGTGGCAATGCATTTTGCATTCTGAATTCGGTTATTAAACATTATTGAAACAGAATTAAATAATTATAAATTTTGCAACAACAATATGAATGAAACCATCATTAATTGTAATATATTGCCAGCAAAATAGTTTGTACAATCATCAAGCAAAAGTTACTATTACTATAACAATGTCATTGAAAACTGGTAACTAAAATTGATATAACATAAATATTCTAGCTATATTAGGCTTCGACATAGCTTGTTTGCATCAGCATTCTGCTATCTTGTCTTGACCATGCCATGACTCTGAGTCCGAGTGATCCTGTATGTATATATGGAGGGATGCGCAGATTCAGCATGCACATCACCCTAGCAATGACCTGTGTTGACACAGTTAAATCACTATTACAAGAAAAGATTATGGCAACAAAGGAACCTCAAGACAAACAACTACCTTATCCACAAGTCCATGAATGACAAGGCTTGCCTTTTATCCTGTATATTGCATCTTTGGAGCAATCAGTAGGCTGCAGGTGTTGGATATCGAAATAAAAAAGGAACAAAAAACATAACTCGTTATTAGCATAAAGTCGTTCAGCAAGTAAAAGAGACAAGGTAGGACATTAATACCTACCACCAAAGACAAAATTAACAACGAATTAACATAAAGCAACACTGATCAAATTGGTCAAATGAGAGGGACATAGGACACAATGCCCATTTACATGAATCGAGTGCATCACAGAATTGTGCAAGAAACCACAGTATATGTCCATTCGTCTGTTAGTTCCACTATAATTATAACATTCTGTCTTAGAGCCTTTATGTACCACATGCATCGTACAGTGCTTCTGCTATCCATTACTTGTAACACAAATGAATACAATCTAAGTAAGACACCTAAGTAGTATCAGGCATACGATCAAATAAGATGCTACACTTGTGTTTACATCTCTACAAATCCTATGCTACCTATGCTTATCCGAATCCCTCAAAGAGCTATTGAACGCTTCTCCTCTTAAGCCAAATTTGAGTTGGATGGACTGTATAATAACATTAATATCACAACAACTACAAAAAGTCATCCCTCTCTCTGATATAGCAGTGATAATCAATTAACATATAAAAAAAAGATGAAAACCAGTCAAGTAGTAGTCTAACTTGAAAGGTGAGTTATTTTCCTTAGGTCATAGACATTAGACACAACCTAAAACATTGGAAGCTGCTAATAATCTCGATCTAATAAGCTTTACTTAACAAGTATGATTGACTTTGCAACTCCGCGGTGATAGCGCTAACAAATGTACCTTAACTATTAACACTAATAAGATTTACAACTCAAAAGGTTGAAACTTTTACTATTCGACATAAGCAAGGAGTTAACATCATGCTAAATACATGAATTGATGTTTCAGCTATTACAGTGATAACCCAGCATATGGCGTACATTAAGCGAAAGAATAAGTAACTCATTTGCATACTAGGAAAAGATGGTAGCTCGCTAGCAAAAACTACAAGTTTTTAGCACTAACTGAAAAGGCTAATATTTTACGGATCCACTAGCAATAACCAAGCGGTAAGCATACAGCAAAACCAAGTGGAGAAACATTGAAGTTAGGTAAGAGGAGCATAAGCACTTATGGAGCACCGGTGGGAGCGGGAACTCTATCGATATTGTTGTCATTGCCCTTGGCAAATGCGGAATGGTAAAGGCAATGTTCTTCGCTCAATGAATTTCAAAATGGATCCAGTTCCCCATTGTTACCTAAAAATGACTATATATGTAGCGAAACAAATTTCTTGCTAAGTCATTGCGCTATAAAACAGTTGTTGTATGTAGTTAACTACCATAATACCATTAATATTTTGCTACTTCAGTAATTTTCTTGCTCTTTGTATGGCTCTGACATTTTTATTTGTGCGAGTTGTCCTTTTAGTGTTGGAAGTTCATGCGTGCATAGCTGTGTTGTATCGATCAAGAAACTTGAGCAGAATAGACAGAAACTAGCAAGATGAAATTATTCAAACATGCATGTAGCAACAGGTAGCGATCCACATGGCTGCGTCACACGCGCATAAACCACACAAAAGCAGACTGGCCACCACAGTATGCAGCAGCTCCTAAACGCAAGTCCATGCATAGGCCCATGCATACAAGTCCATGCACAGGCATAAGCATACATAGTTCTTAGTAACAAAATAAGCACACAGCCTCCTTCCAGCGCATGCGACATACGACACTAATTAGGTCCTCGGTACTTCAGCAGAACACTTGCAGCAAATTAGAGTCGATCTAGTTGCAGCAGAACACTAACTAGATCTTAGTAACTTTTAGTGTTGGAAGTTCATGCGTGCATAGCTGAAGAGTCTCATCACTTCCATCATCTTGTATCCTACCTAATCTGCACTTTCCACAACAATCATGTTCTTCTGGAGAAGTATGTACCATTTCCTATTCTAGAGCTGATTCTGAAGTTTTTCACTAGTTTTCTTGGTTTTACCATGCATACTTAGTACTTTAATATTTGGTTAACAGCTTAGCAAATAATGGTTTATGACATGCTTTCTCTGAGCGTGGTGCTCGATAGTTAAATCGACTCTGCATTCTTACGGTTGCTGAAAAGTGTATGGAAAGTTTTCCACTATTCTTGAGATACTTATGGAGCGATAAGCAAATAACTAAGCAGTAAGCATAAGCACTTATGGAGCAAGATCCTGCATACTAGAAGTGTAGAAGCCAATCAATCGTGCAGCGGCGTTACTCCAAGCTCCAATCGAATCAAGAGATACTACAGATAGCACCAGGATCCCACTCGCCCATGCTACATCCAGCTCAGATCAAACCAAGAAAACACCAGCGGGAAACCGACCTCCACCTACTCCCACATTTCCACAAGCACGTTCTTTGCAAAGACAGTTTGAACATTGAAAGACAGTTTGTAATTGTATTGCAGAAGCAGGTGTTGATTAAAAACAGCAAAACCCTTGAATCAACAGGTTGTTGTCATCAAAATATAACATCTGCAGTTCATACTGTCCGTTCCTTGCCGAGACACGTTTTGACGCAGCATTCCTTAGACTTTGTGAGGAAATGTAATACGCTGAAGCATTGTTTTTGAGAAGTGCCTCCTTTTTATTTGAACATTTGTTGCCAATGATGTTTGTTGTGTCGGCGTAGCTGCTGAAGGATTAGTTTGGACGATGCTCTCGGGATCAATCGCATACAAAAATGATGAAACAATTTAGCTTGCATAAAGTTTCCAAGACTGGAGTTGGTGCAAACAATGATACAATTTTATACCTGTTGTAATGTGGATTCCTTTGTTTGCAAGGGTGCAAGCATTTCTTTCCTCATTTCTTCTCTTAATACTTGTCTTTTCTTGTCCTCTTCCTCTTGAAGTTTGTTGCATTTTTCTTCCAATATCCTTTCCCGTTCAGCAGCTTCTTTTTCAAGTTTCTCTTTTAACAATTCTACCTCACCTTGGAGCTCAATATTCTTCTGGTTGGTTGCAGCTGTAGCACGAGCTTGTTCTAGGAATTGAACATTCAGCATACGACTTTGTGTTGGATATTTCGACAAGTACCCGTGACCATGAAGTCTAGTTGCTTTGCATCCTGTGGTTTCCTTGTACGATGACTGGAAAAAAACATTCTCCTCTTCTCTTGTAAGGCTGGATAAGTCATATTGTTGTTCGCTCTCCATAATTCGGTTGCATGCATTATCCTAAGAGGAAGGTCATAATTGAAGTAAGTAGAATTCAGAACTGAATGGATGCACAATATATTGAAGCATGTTGTGACTAGTGTAATTTCTGATTTACTCACATAGACATCCTTTGAAGCATTATTTGACCATTGTCCATTCTTCATGTGAGTAGTCATCCAAAGATTCAAATCATTTGGCTCTTCACCAGTTACAGGGTCTCTCTAAAAGATGGGAACAATGTATTATATGAGTTTGTCATTGATGAAAAGAACTATATTAGTATGTCATAATTACTGCTCATAGCTTATTCGAGAAAACGTTCGCTTCCCATGATGTGCATAGTCTTTTGTTTATAACGGTTTTGAGTTACATTTGCTAATTTTCTGAAATCAGTAGAAAAATGCATTAATTAAAGGAAATGCTATCTATCCTGGAATTTGTATTATAGCTTGGTTGTTCACACTAAAAACACTCTTCTCAGCAAGTAATTTCACTAAAGCACCTTCTGTTTCAGAGAATATAGCAAAGAAAATTGAAGCCGGTCAAGAAAAATTCATGTTTCCTCTATTGCTCCATACTTTGTTGCTCTAGGAAAAAAAGATAGCGTGTCTAGATTTTTTTTTTCTTGCAAGTGAAACAAGCAGCCAATCTGAAGGGCTAGCTGTTGGAGTGATAGTGGCAATACTTTGTTAAAGTGATAATCTGATATTGTGCTTCAAAAGATATATGAGATCATTAACTGAATATTTATTTGACAAGCCTGTATTTAGAGGAAAATTAAGTGTATACTAGTTAAAATAAGTAAATTTAGTGCTTGGCAAATTAAAAAATGGAAGGTGAATTTCATTGTTTATGGTTATATTTAAGAGGTAATGATTAATGTAACATGTATAACAGAAATGGTGCATGAGAGCATGTCAAATAAAGTGCTTGCATCCGGTTGTCAGTCGCAGGAATAATTATGAATAAAGGAAACAATGAAAAAAGAAAGCAGAATCTAGATGGAAATAGTGTGGTTAAATGGAACTCAGAATCGTTCAACAGATGCACATATTATTGTTGACATTCAAAGCAAATCATGTGAGAAAGGAATACGATGAGGTTAAACACAATGATAGATATCATTCCATGATCCATAAGCTATGGAATATAACAACTCCACTCAAAATACATCTACTTGTTAAACTAAGTTAACTACGGTGGAGAGGCGATGAATGACATATCTGATTGCTATGAAAATGTGATTAGAAAATGAAATATTGAAAGAAACAAAATGTTCACAACTTTCATCTATTTTGGTCCATATTTGCAAGTGTATAGTGAAATTATAGGAAATGGTACCGAACACTGGAATTTTTCAGATCCAAAATACAAGCGCAAGTAGTGCCACTCAACAATGTCTACATCTGCGGGCTTATTTTTCATCCTCTCGGCATAAGTGTTGTATGCCTTATATGTAGAACTTAAAGCTGATCGCCATCCTTTGTACCTCTCTTTGGCAATCGACCATATCTTTTCATTTTCATCCACGATTGCTTGGAATGTCCCACCTTTCTTTGTTTTAAGTTTAAAGACAAAGAAAAGGTGAATTATTTGTAACTGGGATTTGTGCATGCTTAGGCAACAAAAAATATGCACGTGCATTACATCGGATGCTATTGAATTTCGACATTAGGCTCTATATCCTTCCACTTTTTACTCCAATGAGTGGTGCCCTTTTCTTTGTAAACAGTACCACTTCATCCACAAAAGCACATTTGTTGTCTCCTATGGGACCTCCAAGCCTAGATGAAAATTCAATCTTAAGTTTCGATCACCACTCTTTATTCGCTTGTTGGTGCTGCTATACCCTTAAGGGTACCACGTCCCTCTTTTTGAAGCCTCCATGAAGCTAGTTAGAAACCAATTACAATTAAATGATTAGACACATTCGAATGGAAGTTTTGAAGCTTAAAATAAAAATTGTTCAAAGGAAAATATACCATCATGCTTTTTCCTTTGACGTCTAGCATGAGATGGCCAACACGGAGGAGTTTTCTTGCTGCCATGACTTTCCTCTTCAATGAGTATTTCATCATCTTGGCTATGCTGATCTAAATATGATCTGCATATATATCCAACATCGGATGCAAAGGTACACGAAGGATTTCTATGATCGGTAAAATAATCTTCGTGCTATAAGACCAAACACTGTAAACATTTAAGAAGCATTTAAGATTTCAACTAAAGGGGATGCAGTAAGCTAGAATTCTAGATGGGCAATCACCAATCAGATACAAAACTGTCTCTAATCTCTACTCTCTGGAGTCTGGATAATGAATAATAATCCCTACAAATCCTACTGGCTACTATAACTGTCTCTAACCGTTTGCAAAAATTACATTGCATGTTAGTACTCTGACAATGATCAAAAGAAATTACAGATTTCGGAAGATCGCCTTCTTTGCCTTAGCCATGCTTTATAAGTTAGGATTGTTTCCTCCCTGTAGTCATCTTGTAAAGCTGCACTTAACGAATATGTTAGCTGTTTGGTCCAAACAACACATCTTATATTAAATGCAATGAGTACGGCATCTTAACTTACGTGTCTCTGGGTCTTCGCGTTGCGATGTGCAAGCCATTTCTTGTATGCATCAATATCTACTCCTGAAGTTGGTTCATCACCATTTGGCCGCTGCCTTGGTCGCTTGATGGGGGTTATGCTCACTTGCAGACCTCTCGGTTGATCTTTTGTCAGCACAAACCTGATTTGTTTCTCCCTCTCATTCTCTGCTAGCATGGCTTCTGTTTGGTGGTTAAAATTGAGCGCCTCGAGCTTTGCCTGAGCCCTGCCACATCGCTTCTTATAAAATAAGAAGTCCCTCCCAGAGTACCCAAGGTTCGATTTGATATACATCAAGTTGTAAAATGTGATATAAGCCCTGTCAAGTTCTAACTCGACAATTTCGACTTCTGGATCCGCCCCAAAGCAATCAAACTTGATATTCCAAATCTCTCCGATGAACCTGGCACAGTATAAATTGAGAAAAGTGACTGTATTAACATGATGCCTAATAAGTAATGATTCAGAATAGTAAATGTACAAGTACTGTTAGCTGTTACAAAGCATGAATTTTTAAATATGAAACTTTGTTGCAAACGAATTTTTGATGGATAGAAAAATCTCTGGATAGAAGGATGTATTGATTAATATGTTCTTGATAGAAGCAACTAACAAAGTAGTAGCAGGCCTGAGGATTCATTAATATTACAAAAAAAACTAATTTGCACAGCTACCTTCCTGACGTAGCCCTGAACTAGTATCACTTTAGAATAAAATTATTGGTACACCATATGTAATACAAGTTTAATCTACCACCAGGGGCCAAATACACGATAGTACAGAGTAATATAGAAGTATGCCTGCGTATCGCCTAATCCGATTTGTTTCTTATTTTGCAGTGTCACAAACCCAACATGACCCTCACATCAATCCGCACCACAGACAATTTATAAGATCTGCTATGCCTAAATGGAGTTCCTAAAGAATCTGCAACACCATAGGGCATTGAATCTCAAACCAACCGTGAATGCGGTTCGATCCATCGATTAGGGTTGGATGCGCAGAAAACTTACTTGTCGGGTCGGGAAGATCCAGCGATTTCTCCCGGCCTTGATCGCGTCAATTATAGAAATGTCGGGTTGGCGATGTCGTCGCGGCGGCGATCGCCGGCGGCGTCTTTGCTGGATGAGTCGGCATCGCGGCGGGAAGGGAGAGAGAGGAGAGCGAGGAGGCGGCGTGGGACAGGGGCGAGAGACCGGGAGGAGGCGGCCCGAGGAGCTAGGGTTTCGTGGCGATGCGCGCGCGTGGGGTTATGGGGCCGTCGCCGGCGGCGTGCTGCGTGGTTGAGTCGGCATCGCGGCAGGAAGGGCGAGAGAGAGGAGAGCGAGGGAGGCGGCGTGGGGCACTGGGGCGAGAGACCGGGGAGCAGGCGACTAAGGGAGGCGGCGTGGGGCACTAGGGCGAGAGACCGGGGAGGAAACGACTAAGGGAGGCGGCGTGGGGCACTGGGGCGAGAGACCGGGGAGGGGTGACTAAGGGAGGCGGCGTGGGGCACTGGCACTAGGGTTCTGATGAGGACATCACTTCTATTGATATGAACACCCCTCTTACTGCTTCCATGAATGATGGGCAAGGTCCAATCACTCGGGCACGTGCTCGTCAACTCAACTATCAGGTAAACTCGTTTTTAGGAGTCAATAATATTTCCGCTGAGCATTCGATACTTCCTAAGACTTGTGATTTTCTTGTCCTTAGGAACCATGGAGAAGAACCACGCGAGCTCAAGTGTAGAAGTGGAACCGTCAAGCGCAAGCCAACTCATATTCGCGAGTTCGACTCAGATTCGGACTGCTGGACAGTGCCTACTTCAAATGACCATAACTTTTGATCTAGAAAGTTTCTCGGGGCCCGTGAGTACTCGTTGGAAAGATCTTGGAGTCTACTTTCAGATGAATCTGGTCTCACCTCAAAATTCTATCTGAGCCGATCAGAAACTGCAAAACAAGTGGCGTCACTTTTCCAGTCCGAGTCAAAGTGGGCCTTGGGCCTTGTAATCACACTTAGACTATTTGGGCCTGCACTAATCATGGGTGTACTGTTCACGTGAACAGTACCCATGAATAGTACCACATCCCCTTTTGTTAGATAAGTGCGGCCTCCCCCACTCCTATTTAAGGAGGTCGCACCCCTTTTGTTTTCCTCGGGTTTTTCTTAAGAGTTTATTCTGCTTAGCAGTTTCGCCGCATGTTCGGTTTGAGGAACCCCAACTTGTGAACTTAAACATTATTCGCAATTTCAAATTGCATCTTTTACTCTCTTGCTTGTGTTCTCGATTCGCTTGCAGGAGATAGCCTTCTTGGCGAGGTCAATCGTGTTCGCACGGTTGATAACCAACGGAGCGATGGTGTAGTGATTGCGAGGGTTCGATCTGTTTTGGTCGGAGCCTTTGGATCATCAACGTCGAGATCTCCACAATCGACTTATCAGTACCTCTCGGAAGATCGGGCCATCGTCACATCAGTTGGTATCAGAGCAACGGTTGCCCGTGAGGTAATTCTTGTATCCCTAGTTAGTAGATTGGTTTTTATTTCCTATAGTCCAGAAAAAAAATTGCCCCACAAAAAGAGTTAATTTCCGCTGTCCAAACCCCGTTGTGCCTTTCAATCTGTTAGTTTTGGTTTGCTAAATTGAATTTGTGTCCGTCATAGTATTGTCTAGTTGCTGGTCATATCTTTGTTCCATTGAAAATCCAAACAAAAAAAAAATTCCCCACCCCAAACCCTAATTTCCAATTTCGGCTGATCTTTTCTTCCTCTGCAGCCGCCACCAAAAACATCATATCTTTTGATTCCGAGATTATTTTTGAGTGGGACCACCGCCATTAGATTCAAAATTTCCTTATCCATATATCTGTAAAATTTCACGTCATTCCAGCCAGGAAGTTAAGAGATATGTGCGGTGAAAGTTGACCTAATTATCTGTTGTGAATCTGCAACAGTCAGCAGTTGTGATTTTTGTGCGAATTTCTGTGTTGGGATTCAGAAGTTGGCCCCAAAACAAAATCTGTAGAAAAAGCCATCAGAAAACAGTAAAAAAAAGAATCAGTGAAAAGAGGCATCTGACAAAAGTTACGGCCGAATTACCAACGTGCTGTCCAGTGGACAGAAATCTGAAGTTTTCAGTTTTGGGTCAATCCTTGTGTTCTTCAATTCCAGTTTGAATTGGATTGAATTATCTTGTATTTACCACTCCTACACTTTGCCATACACTTATTCTTAGCCTTCTTCCATCCTTGGTTGATCAGCAACATAGGCTAAGTGCTAGATACGAACTATAATTCAATTCTATGCAATTCTGAAATGAACTGATTGTTCTCCATTGCTACCATATTGTGCCTTCCAAGCTACACCTACTCTTGATCAGAACAGGTTCCCTCTTGCAATCGTACCCACGCTCGACACGGTGTCACGAACCAGCCACCGGTTGTATCACCTGCTACATTGGTAAGAACACTTGTAAGAGTGTGATAAGACGCTTGAGAGTGTGTGATTCTACTTCTCGCCACCTAGTAGTTGATAGGGATAATACCTTTGTGTTGTCTTTTGTTTGCTACTAACCATGGCGGTGAGGCGTCGATGCGCAAGAGTGTGTTTTAAAGGGAGAGCTCATGACGCTTTTGGATGAACAACGCGCTGCCATTACTGATGACATCGATAGGAAGATGGATACAATGCAACTTTCCATCAATGAGAGCATTGCAACACTCACTACACGCCTTGAAAGAATGGTGAATCGCCACCAAACAATGGAGGCCAAGATCATGAGGAGGAGATGATAATGAGAGACAAAACCGTGGCGCCGGTGCTGCACGTCCACGACACCATCCTCATCAGAACCGTCATGGTATGGGAGGTAACAATAATTTTCAGTATCACAATGCTCATGTTCATGATGACCCGTTTGCTAAAGTTAAATTTTCCATACCATCTTTTGCGGGTACCTATGATGCTGAAACTTATCTAGATTGGGAGATGACAGTTGAACAAAAATTTAATGCCCATCTAGTTCTGAAGTGCATAGAGTCAGACAAGCTACTAGTGAATTTAAAGATTTTGCTATCATTTGGTGGACTCAAGTAGTTAATTCGCTTAGCCCCGATACATGGGATAGATTGAAGGTAGCTATGCGTGCTAGATTTGTTCCTCCTGCTTTTAAGCGTGAAATGCGTAAGAAATTGCAGCGCTTAGACCAAGGTAATAGATCTGTTGAGGAATATTATCAAGAACTGCAAATAGGCATGCTGCGTTGTAATGTTGAAGAGGATGAGGAGGATAAGATGGCTCATTTTTATGGGGGATTAAGGCGTGAAATTCAGGACATAATTGATTACAAAGAGTATAATGATATCAATAGATTGTTCCAGCTTGCTTGTTTGGCAGAGAAAGAATTGCAGGGTAGACAACAAAGGACAAGGAGCAATTTTGGAGGTACGTCTACATCGAGACCAACACAGGAGCAACCCAAGACAGCCCCACCTCCTGTTTTTCAAGCTGCTGCCCCCTCTGTGAGTAGGGCGTGTTCAGCAGCACTGCCACCACCATCACGAGCACCCGAGGCAAGCAAATCTACTAGTGTGCAAGCACCAGCAAAGAGCTCTTCATCGGTTGCTTCCACGGGCCGTACGACGGGCATTGTGTGCCACCGTTGTAAAGGGATGGGCCACGTCATGAGAGATTGCCCAAGTCAGCGGGCGTACATTGCGACAGAAGATGGTGGTTATATAAGTGCTAGTGATGTTGAGGATGAATATGCTCTTGCAGCTAACCTTGCAGGTGATGATCATGATCATGAGACAGATAGTGATGGTGAGGAGATTTTAGGTGCCGCTGCTACGGCGAGTTATAGAACCATAATTGTGCAGCGAGTACTGAGCACTCAAAGAGAGCAAGAGGAGAAGCTACAACGTCATAATTTGTTTCAGATGTTCCTCATCGTCAAGGATTGCCGTGTTCGTGTTATAATTGATGGTGGGAGCTGCAATAACTTGGTGGATTCAGGATTGGTCAAGAAGCTTGGCTTGACCACACGTGCGCATCCTCACCCATACCACATTCAGTGGTTCAACAACAGCGGTAAGGTGAAGGTAACACAATCTGCGAGAGTGCAATTTTTCATTGGTTCCTATCATGATGTTGCTGATTTCGATGTAGTACCTATGCAAGCATGCTCACTTTTATTAGGTCGCCCATGGGAATTTGATACCGATGCAACTCATCATGGTAGAAGTAATAAATACTCTCTTGTGCACAAAGGAAAGAAAATAACTTTGCTACCTTTGACACCCACTGAAATTGCTAATTGTGATAAAGAGCTAGCTGAAAATAAGAAGAAAGAACTTGAACATGAATCTGAAAATCAGCAAGTAGTGAAGGATGTTTTCCCACCTAAGAAAGAGAGGTTGCCATCTAGTTCTAGGACCGAGGAATTAAATTAAAGGGTTGTGTCATGCTTGCAACCAAATCTGATCTTGCTGAAATTTGTCATGATGAAATGCCATGCTATGCTTTGATATGCAAAGATGCTTTATTTTCACTTGATGATATATCTAGCTCTTTGCCGTCTGCTGTCACTAACCTTTTGCAGGAATTTGAGATTGTGTTTCCTACTGAGATACCCCCAGGGCTGCCACCAATTAGGGGTATTGAACATCAAATTGATTTGATTCCAGGAGCTTCCCTACCCAACCGTGCGCCATACCGAACCAACCCGGAGGAGACTAAGGAGATTGAGCGTCAAGTGCGAGACTTGCTTGACAAAGTGCGTGCGTGAGAGCCTTAGTCCATGTGTTGTTCCTGTACTTTTGGTTCCAAAGAAAGACGGGTCGTGGCGTATGTGTGTTGATTGTAGAGCTATTAATAATATTACCATTAGATACCGTCATCCTATTCCTAGGTTAGACGACATGCTTGATGAATTAAGTGGCTCTACAATGTTTTCTAAAGTTGACTTGCGTAGTGGATACCACCAAATTAGAATGAAACTTGGAGATGAATGGAAGACGGCATTTAAAACTAAGTTCGGGTTATATGAGTGGCTAGTGATGCCTTTTGGTTTAACTAATGCCCTAGCACTTTCATGAGATTAATGAGCGAGGTTTTACGTGCTTTCATTGGTAAGTTTGTGGTAGTTTACTTTGATGATATATTGATTTACAGCAAGTCACTAGATGAACATCTTGAACACTTACGTGCTGTTTTGTTGCTTTGAGAGATGCACGTTTGTTTGGTAACCTCGAAAAGTGCACCTTTGCACCGATCGAGTTTGTTTTCTTGGCTATGTTGTTACTCCGCAGGGAATTGAGGTTGATCAAGCCAAGATCATCGCTATCCGAGTTGGCCGCCTCCTAAAGCGGTCACACAAGTGCGGAGTTTTCTCGGGCTCGCTGGTTTCTATCGGCGTTTTGTTCGGGATTTCAGCACCCTCGCTGCACCATTGAATGAGCTTACAAAGAAGGGTGTTCCTTTTACTTGGGCCACCAATCATCAACAAGCTTTCGACACTCTCAAAGATAAGTTAACACATGCCCTTTGCTTCAACTTCCTGATTTCAGCAAGACTTTTGAATTAGAATGTGATGCTAGTGGCATAGGTCTTGGGGTGTGTTAATGCAAGAAGGAAAACCTGTTGCTTACTTTAGTGAAAAGTTAAGTGGTCCTAGTTTGAACTATTCTACCTATGATAAAGAATTATATGCTCTAGTTCGAACTTTGGAAACATGGCAGCATTATTTATGGCCCAAAGAGTTTGTAATACATTCTGATCATGAATCCTTGAAACATATTCAAGTCAAACCAACCTGAACCGTAGACATGCTAAGTGGATTGAGTTTATTGAATCTTTTCCTATGTCATTAAATATAAAAGGGAAAGAAAATGTGATAGCGATCGTTGTCTAGGAGATATACCATGCTTTCACAACTTGATTTCAAAATCTTTGGGTTAGAGACAATAAAGGAGCAATATGTGCATGATGCTGATTTTAAAGACGTGTTGCTAAATTGTCAAGAGGAAAGGGTTGGAATAAATTTGTTGTGCATGATGGTTTCATATACCGTCTTTGGCAAGCTATGCATTCTGTTGGCTCCGTTCGTCTTTTGTTGTTACAGAGGCGCATGGAGGAGGATTGATGGGCCACTTGGCGTGAAGAAGGCGAGGACATTCTGTTCCACCATTTTATTGGCCAAAGATGAGGCGTGACGTCGAGCGCTTCATTTCTCGCTGCACCACGTGCCAAAAGCTAAGTCACGACTTAATCCTCATGGTTTATACATGCCTCTTCCTGTTCCAAGCGTACCTTGGGAAGATATTTCTATGGACTTTGTTTTAGGGCTTCCTAGGACAAAGAAGGGAGGATAGTATTTTTGTTGTCGTGGATAGATTCTCTAAGATGGCTCATTTTATACCATGTCATAAAAGTGATGATGCTACACATGTTGCTGATTTGTTCTTTAAGGAAATTGTTCGCTTACATGGTATTCCGAATACGATAGTTTCAGATCGTGATGCTAAATTTCTTAGTCATTTTTGGAGAACCTTGTGGGAAAGTTGGGAACTAAACTGTTATTTTCCACTACTGTCATCCTCAAACGATGGACAAACCGAGGTAGTCAATAGACATTGTCTACTATGCTTAGGGCTGTGCTTAAAAGAACTTAAAAATGTGGGAGGAATGTTTGCCTCATGTGGAATTTGCTTATAATCGTTCGCTGCATTCTACCACGAAGAAATGCCCTTTTGAAATTGTTTATGGTTTCATACCTCGTGCACCTATCGACTTGTTGCCTCTTCCGCTTGAAAAAGTAAATTGTGATGCGCAACAACGTGCTGATTTCATACGTAAGATGCATGAGACAACTAAAGAGAACATTGAGATTATGAATGCTAAATATAAAGTTGCTGGTAGTCAGGGCGCAAGCATATTACTTTGAACCGGGTGATCTTGTGTGGTTACACTTGCGTAAAGAACGATTTCCTGAATTGAGAAAGTCTAAACTCATGCCTCGTGCAGATGGTCCTTTTAGAGTGCTTGAGCGTATTAATGATAATGCATATAAGTTAGACTTGCTGCAGATTTTGGGGTTAGCCCCACCTTTAACATTGCAGATTTGCGACCTTGCTTGGGCGTGGAAGATGAGCTTGAGTCGAGGGCGACTCCAATTCAAGAAGGGAGGATGATGAGGACATCACTTCTATTGATATGAACACCCTCTTACTGCTTCCATGAATGATGGGCAAGGTCAATCACTCGCACGCGTGCTCGTCAACTCAACTATCAGGTAAACTCGTTTTAGGAGTCAATAATATTTCCGCTGAGCATTCGATACTTCCTAAGACTTGTGATTTTCTTGTCCTTAGGAACCATGGAGAAGAACCACGCGAGCTCAAGTGTAGAAGTGGAACCGTCAAGCGCAAGCCAACTCATATTCGCGAGTTCGACTCAGATTCGGACTGCTGGACAGCGCCTACTTCAAATGACCATAACTTTTGATCTAGAAAGTTTCTCGGGGCCCGTGAGTACTCGTTGGAAAGATCTTGGAGTCTACTTTCAGATGAATCTAGTCTCACCTCAAAATTCCATCTGAGCCGATCAGAAACTGCAAAACAAGTGGCGTCACTTTTCCAGTCCGAGTCAAAGTGGGCCTTGGGCCTTGTAATCACACTTAGACTATTTGGGCCTGCACTAATCATGGGTGTACTGTTCACGTGAACAGTACCCATGAATAGTACCACATCCCCTTTTGTTAGATAAGTGCGGCCTCCCCCACTCCTATTTAAGGAGGTCGCACCCCTTTAGTTTTCCTCGGGTTTTCTTAAGAGTTTATTCTGCTTAGCAGTTTCGCGCATGTTCGGTTTGAGAACCCCAACTTGTGAACTTAAACATTATTCGCAATTTCAGATTGCATCTTTTACTCTCTTGCTTGTGTTCTCGATTCGCTTGCAGGAGATAGCCTTCTTGGCGAGGTCAATCGTGTTCGCACGGTTGATAACCAACGAGCGATGGTGTAGTGATTGCGAGGGGTTCGATCTGTTTTGGTCGGAGCCTTTGGATCATCAACGTCGAGATCTCCACAATCGACTTATCAGTACCTCTCGGAAGATCGGGCCATCGTCACATCAGGTTCTGTGGCCGACGCACGCGCGCGTGGGGTTATGGGCCCAATTCCTGGCGTGCCCTTTAGATTAGATTGGAATATGGAGGACTTTTGGTGGGTAATGAATTCCTTGTAAAAATTTAGTGGGAAATAATTTGATCATATTTGGTGGGAAACAACTCCTTGTAAAAATAGTACCAAGTGAATCCTAATCTTGATCAAGTTTCACTCAAGATGGCGTCCCAAACTTTGTTCAATCCAAATGGGGTTTAATTGTACAGAGCGTTCATTTATTTAAAAGCAAATGATAGTGGAAAATAAAGGATCTATCACCAAAAATTACCGTGATCTTGAACAATGCAAGTTTGTCACAATTCTTAATTGGAGTCCAATTTGAGTTCCTTAGTGCATAGCATGCCTTTGCACATAGTATTCATAATTGTACATAGCATACACTTTGTTTAGAACAAATCATAGTGGACAAGTATCTATCACCAACTTTTCCTAATTCTGAGCTATTTTATCTCGTTTTTTCTTGAACACACATGCGAGTTGCGTATCATTATATTAAAGAAGAAGGACCACAAAATTATAGACGCGCCTATTTGCTATAAGTACACATGACCTGGACCGACCTAACCCCTAGGAACAAGGGCCGACAAGAAAAAGATCCCTTGCGCTCCAGCCAATGCCCAAAGTTGGGCCTCCTCCTTAGCAAGCAGCAAGGCGTACAACACCGTTTGGCTATATCAACCTATGTGGGCCTGTTCAAGCGAGCAGTCATGTGCAGTACGAAATGAACTTTGGCGGCGAATTCCAATGGCAAGCCAGCGATGCGGATGAGAGCCAAGCGTGAAATTTTCAGCTCATTGAGTAGGACTGCTCGCTTGAACAGTCCACATAGGTTGATATAGCCAAGCGGTATGCGTCTGCCTTCTACGATTTTTCATGTACAGTACAAAATGAAATTTGACGGCGAATTCCAATGGTATGTCAACGGTACAGATTGGAGCCAAACGTGAAATTTTCAGCTCATTCGGAGAACAACTGCTCGCTTGTATAGGTTGATATAACCAAACGGTGTACGTACTGCCTTCTACGATTTTTCATGTACAGTACAAAATGAAATTTGACGGCGAATTCCAATGGTATGTCAACGGTACAGATTGGAGCCAAACGTGAAATTTTCAGCTCATTCGGAGAACAACTACTCGCTTGTATAGGTTGATATAACCAAACGGTGTACGTACTGCCTTCTACGATTTCTCATGTGCAGTACGAATTGAACTTTGGCGGCGAATTCCAATGGCAAGCCAGCAGTCCAGATGGGAGTCAAACATGAAATTTTCAGCTCATTCAGAGATGACTGCTCGCTTGAACAGGCCCACATAGGTTGATATAGCCAAACGGTGTTGTACGCCTTCTACGATTTAGGAGTTGATGCCTTGTTGCAATTTGCCATCGACCATCTCATCAGCTCTATACCACCAGTCCTCAAAAGAAGCATCATTGATCGTTGGCGGTAGAGTTTGCGGCCCAAAGCGATTTAGGAGGGAGAACCAGAATTGCCTTGCAAACACACAGCTGGTGAGCGAGTGATCAATTGTTTCCTTAGCTTGACCACAATCCACATAAAGAAACGACAACGCCCTGGAGCCCAGGTTTTCCAAATACGATCAAAAGACCAAAATTTGACAGAACCTTAGAATTTGACAGAAATTTATAAATTCAGCAAGGATCCCAACTGAGAGAGCTCCATGTATATCTCAGATCCAACTGTGATTAGGTATTTTATCTCATTTGACTCCCAAAGTATGAGCTAGGTTTACCTAGTGTTCGCCTACACGTAAGTCTAACCCGTCTAGACGCTAGTCATGGGGTTAACGACTAGTTTAGCTTATAATTTAGTTAATTATCGTATCATGATATAGCTTATAATTTATCTAATTATCTGATCTGATGATGATATAGCTTAAAATTTAATTAATTATCATATCATATGTTATCAAATCATAGTGGTTCATATGTTATCAAATTATCATAACATTGTCTTTCTGTTTTTGATGCTAGAGTACAATTAGCCAATTGTCAATTCAGTTTTAAATACATATGTTATGTAAAATGAATTCAATTTATAAATTTGATACCAAAACAATAAATGGTTGGCAATTTATCTATCACCGGCGCTACCGCAAAAGGTTTTGCAAGAGCTGCTCCACCAGCACAAATCACGCTCCCATGTACAAGTGTTGCCCCTCCGGCACTCCCCGTCCGCTCGGCCCATCAGCGAATCAGCACAGCCCACCGCCCACATCGCACGCGATGACCTCGCTCGCTCTCGCCTTGCCTCGCCTCGCCATCTCCTCCCTTCCCCAGTTCCCGGTCCCCACCCGAACCCTAACTCGCTCCCGCCCGGCCGCCCCCAAATCCCTCCCCGGCATCCCCGCCTGTCGATCTCACCACCGCCGGTGCAGCAACCAAAAGCCCTCTCGTTCGTCTCCTGTTCCCTTCCTCGCTGTCGCAGCGGTAAGTCCCCCTCCCTTATCCCTCCTGTTCCCTTCCTCGCCGTCGCGGCAGCGCCATGCCCCACCGCACCGCCCGCCGAGTCCGACGACGAGGCCCCTGCGCGCCTCTTCGTGCTCTCCGCGACCCAGCGCACCCGCCGCGGCTTCGGTGGTGCAGCCGCGCCTCGCCGGGCTCTCCTCGATTCCAAGCTCGCGAGGCGCTCAACCTCGCCAACTCCTCGAGGAGCCCGTGGCGGCTTCTACTACGTCGACCTCGCCGCCAAGGGCACGCCGCCGCACCTCGTCGTCCGAACCCTCCTCCGTGGCCACTCACACGCAGGTATCCAACTATCCATCGTTCCATTCCCGGTGCTTACTGCTTAGCTCAATTGGGAGTATTTTGGGTTATGATGATGGTCGATCACCTTTATACTAGGATTCTATTTTGTTTAGAATTAAGATCCTTCATGCAAATATTATGCCCTTCTAGGATTTAACTTTCATGTCCACCATTTAGTCATTTGCTGTTAGATGTCAAATGCAGCTCCAGTGTCCACTTTCATGCCCTTCTAGGATTTAACTTTCATGCAAATGTTCTACTTTGTACCTCTTTCATGTCCACCATTTAGTCGGTGCCTGTTAGATGTCAAATGCAGCTCCAGTTTGATATGCCCTTCTAGGATTTGGGTGTTAACACTAATACCTATATAGTATGATGACAAGGGCCAAATATTCAGTTTGTTGACACACTAATACCTATATGTTCAGCCCAATTAGAGCTACTTGTATGTTAACAGTTTGCATAAATACCTGTATGTTAACTGAAGACTTTAACTGAGTTGTACTTGCCCATATGTTCAGGAGCGTGATAAATTATAGTATCCAAAACAAACTATGTAACATAAAATTTTTAAACAAAAATCATCATCACTACTTGCCCGTAACGTGTAATCGGTGCTACATATCCATCATCAATGTAGGTGTCCTCATCATCTTCTTCATCTGCTAATCCAATATCATTTGGTTCATCTACGGATTCAGCAATCCCTTTTTGAATTACAGAAGCATCACCAGTAACACCTTCTATGTCAGACCTTCTCCAGTTCATCAAGACTTCATGGCTGCCTGAAGCAATCATGTCTTGCACTCCCACATCCAGTGAGTCAAGATCGATTCCTCCCTCGCTTTCGAATTTGCCGATTCGGCATGGCAAATAAATTTCTGGTTTCATTCTTACAACAGTCGCGATCACGGTTTCTTTGCGCCGTTCACATAAAACACCTGCTCAGCTTGTGTACCCAGAATATAAGGCTCATCTAAATAACGCAATCGAGTTGTATCGATATCAATAATTCCATACCGATCCCTTTGGTACCCTCTTCCTTTGTTCTTGTCGGCGGCGGGAACATCGAACGATCGCCATCAAAGCAGTATCACTTCCTTACCAAAAGGAAAATCTAGTGCGATAATCTTTTAATCACGCCATACCGGTCAATATTGCGAAGCGCCATCTCTTGAAACAACAACACCAGCATTACGTGTGTTAAGGTTACGCTCTATCCGAGCTGTACAAAAAAAAATCCATTGATGAAGCATCTGTTGAAAACACGTGCTCGTTGGTCTGGTCCTTGTGAAAGACCATACATCAGATCACTTGTTCCTCCTTCTTCATTAAGTTTGCTGATCTGCAACCAGTAATAAACCAGCCTACAAATTGTTGCTGGTGTCGTTGCTCAACACTCCGAGTACTGATTTTTCTAAGTTCATCCATATGCTTACTACAATATTGAAAAAGAAGGTTTCAAGTAAATAAAATTAAATAAAACTTGGTAATTCATACAAGCAGAATATGTATTTTTAAATAATATCTTACTTGATCCACGGAATGACCTCATCATAGTTTCTTAAGATGTAGTGCCTCATCCGCTGCAGCGCAATCGGAGTAAGTGTCTCGATAGTAAATCCTTTCTTGGTATAGTCAATGTTGGCAAATATGCTTAGACCAGATGGTGGTTCATTCACTGTGGCAGCTTCATGGCACTCTGGACGATTAACCTTGGTTTCGATGTCTGCTAGGAAGCGAGAGCAAAATGTCATGCACTCCTCTGATATATACCCCTCGGCTATTGAACCTTCAGGGTGTGCTTTGTTCCGCACGTAGCCTTTAACAGTATGTAGATATCTCTCAATTGGATACATCCATCGATAGCACACTGGTCCTCCAAGTTTAGCCTCTTCAGCTAGATGAACTGGCAAATGCACCATGATATCAAAAAAAGATGGTGGGAATATCATCTCAAGCCGACAAAGGGTTTCACTAATCGAGGTGCTTAATTGTTGTAACTCTTCAGCACTCAACTCCTTTGAACATATTGCATTGAAGAACCTACTAAGCTGAATCAACGGGATAGCAACATCTTCTGGCAAAATGTTTCGAACTGCTATGGGTAATAGTTTCTGGAAAATAATATGGCAGTCATGAGATTTGAGTCCAGACACCTTGCACCTGCTCACGTCCACGCTCCTCTTGATGTTGGAGGCATAACCATCAGGCATCTTCACACCTTCTAGAAATTTGCATAAGTATGTCATCTCATCCTTACCAGAGAGTACAGTCTTGATGGCACTGTGTATTTTTCATTCTCCACCACGAGATGTTGATCCTTCCTAATGCCCAAATGTTCCATGTCTAGCCTAGCCTTCTCGCTATCCTTTGATTTCCCTGCCATGCAAAGCAAAGTCCCCAGTACGCTCTCACAAATATTTTTCTCGATGTGCATCACATCCAAATTATGCCTTACAAGCAAATTTTCCCAGTAAGGTAGTTCAAAAAATACTCTTCTTCCTCCAATTATGCCACCTACTTTCTTCTTCACTTTGCTTCCTCTTCCTAGCGGACTTCCCAAAAGTCACTTGCTCAAAACTTTCATCTTGTTGCAGCACCCTTTACCACTCAATGGCACTTGGAGACTCCTGGTTTCCACTTTGTTATTGAAGCTGCTCTTGTTCTTGCGCCACCGTGGTCCATAGGCGTAAAGGCGATGTCCCATATAGCAATGCTTGGACCCAAATTTCAACCATAAAAGTCTGTATCCTTGTGGCAGTATGGACATGCAAACTTGCCTTTGTGCTCCAACGGATAGCATCCCATATCTGGAAAATCATTAATTGTCCACGGAGAATTGCACGCAACTTAAAATTTTTTTTCACCTTGCCATCCCATGTCTCAACACCCTCTAACCAAAGATATTTAAGCTCATCAATCAGGGGCTGCAAATATACATCAATGTTATTTCCTAGAGAAGTAGGACCCGGTATCAACATTGACATCATCCAATAAGGCTGTTTCAAACACAACCAAGGTGGCAGGTTGTAAGGGATTAAAATGACAGGCCATGTAGTATATGAAACATTCAGCATCCCAAAAGGATTAAAGCCATCGATGCAAGTCCCAACCTAACATTGCGAGGATCCAAAGCAAAATCCTTGTGCGTTTATCAACATGATTCCATGCCAAGGAGTCGCAGGTGCGCATTTTTCCATCTCGGACCAGGCCCTCGTTATGCCAACGCATATATGCGGATGTGGTCGCATTCATGTACAACCTTTGCGATCGAGGAGGCTGGAAATACCTTAGGACTTTTTGTGGGACACGCTTCTTGGCTACCTCCTCCTTATGCGTGGAAACAATCGATTTCCATCTGGACTCACCACATGTTGGACATGTATCCAACTTAGCATAATCCTTCGAAATAACACGCAATCATTCACACAGGCATGTATCTTTACGTAGTTGAGGCCAAGATCCCGAACAACCTTTTGCACTTTATCCAATGTGTATGGAACACAGTGACCTTCGGGAGAACAAGTGAGAACAAGCTGAAGTATGTCCTCTAATGCATCATTACTAATACCATACATGCACTTAATCTGAAAGAGCTCGACAATGAAAGATATCTTAGTGGCCTCCTTGCAACCTGGATACAATTCCTTCTTCGCCTCTGTTAATAATTTAAAGAATTTCTTTGCTTCTTCATTTGGCTCTTCATTAATAGTACCTATGATGTCTCCATGTATAGCACCCTTATTAGTGTTGAAACCAGTTCATTCACAGCACTACGGTCACTGTTGCGCCATCATCGACATCATTGCAGTGGTGCCCTCATGTAAATCATCTTCTCCTTGGATGAAGCTTTCATCAAACCCTCGAGAACCAAATGACTCGAACCTCTGTTTTTGTTCTGTAGTTCATGCAACGACATCTTCTACATGGACATGGTGCAGTTTCTCCTGGAGCAGTCCCACCAAATTTAATTTCAATAAATTTCTTGAAACCTTTTTGCCACTCATCTGTCGTAAAATGCATGCGCATCCAACTCCTACCATCAACAGGCATGTTCTTCCAGTCCAAATGAACACAAATATCTAGTTCAGCCACTGCAACACAAACAAAGACAAAAGTAAACATATATATTTCAAATCATAATTACTGTATAGTACCCCCTCAGTTATATTCAAACAACTTACTTTTAGTCAATACTGGACATGAAACGATTAAACATTTTCTTATCAAATAGATCAACTCTATCAGTTAATGCTAGTTAGTAGTTGTGTGAGTTTACTTTGTTTAAGGCTTAATATGGTGTTAATCTGGATGTGTTACTGTAATGGCACTTAAGTTGATTCGGAACTCTGTACTCAGATATATATGCACTCAATGGAAGAGAACGGAAGAAGCTTTTGCCGACTCAATATTTTAGCACTTGATGATATCTTCGCAACTGCTATTAGACACTGGGATCCGGGAGGGTATCTTATGTTGTATATTTCTAGGCTAAGCTGTTTAACACTTGTCTCTGCACACATAAGAAACAACACTGAGTTTGGGAGTGAGCCTGACAGGTTGTTAAGGAGTACGGGTTTACTTTGGTATCTTCCACCCTGGCCAGATTTAAGCCTTTGTGAAGTTTATGGGATGGCCAAGGGCATGCCAAAGGGAGTTGGAACAGTATCAAAGAGGAATGCATATGTCAATGTTGTTGCTGGGCAGAGCAAGAATCAATTTCAACCAACAAAGAACAAACAACTTACTGATGATACAGTTTTGAAGAAGGAAACAGCCTTGAAACCCTTTATTCCAAGGAATTGCAAATATTGTGGAGGCAAGTGGGTTCTAGGACACAAATGCAAACAGTACCAGCAAAAGAATTTGAGGACAGCTGAGAGTGATGAAACAGACCAGACAAACTGATCAGGTTGGAAGGTCAGAGGATAATGTGGAAATTGTCTCACCCCAAGCTGAAGCAGAAAAACAATTGATGCAAATTTCCTTACAAGCTGCGAAAAGACTGATGGTAATAACCACATATACCTTAGAGAGTCATGTGAAGATGCTGAAAACAGTTGCCTTCGATGTGAACTGCACTGATACAGGAGATCGATCAAATCTAAATTTATTGCCATTGAGGGCATTGACAAAAGTGAGCAAGAGCTATTCTCTGCTGGGATTCACTTGAAGAATGGGAGTGGCCTCGCTGATTACAACATCATGACTAACTCTTCTGTTGACCTCTACATAACTGATGGGAAGGTGTTGGTTTCATTAAAGGTACACTTCCAGCATTCTATCCTCAAAACCATTCGCTCTTGATTTCCTGATTTCCATACTTGAGGACAAGTATGCTCTTGAGGGGAAGGAAATGTCAGAACCTGCAAAGAATGAGTCTAAAGACCATTGCTGTTTTCTGAAGACATACCGCTTCAACACTTCAGTTTATTATTGTTGAACGGCCAAGATTTGCCACAAGCCTGGGAGGATGCATCTGCGGTCCAGATTGGTCTCAGTTAATGCTAGTTAGTAGTTGTGTGAGTTTACTTTGTTTAAGGCTTAATATGGTGTTAATCTGGATGTGTTACTGTAATGGCACTTAAGTTGATTCGGAACTCTGTACTCAGATATATATGCACTCAATGGAAGAGAACGGAAGAAGCTTTTGCCGACTCAATATTTTAGCCCTAGTTGTAGCCCTAGTTTCCAGTAGCTCTCGCGATACTCGTTCTCTCCTTTTCCCTTCATGATTCCCAGATTTTACCGTGAAAATCCAGTTCCCAGTCGGATTCCTCACCGGGATCTGACAAAGTTGGCACTAGTTTCTGTTCGGATGGCAACAAAAGACTTAAAGAGTTTTATCTTCTGTGTGTGGACTTCAGATGGGATTTGGATCACAACATCATGCCGGATTGTTCAGTGCTCAATTTGAACACCAACTTCATTAGTGGCCGACTTCCACGTGACGACTACTATTTGATCAGAACAAAGCTGGCTTGCTAAGCATTCAAATCGGACACAACCAAGAATTTTCTAGCTTCAGCCGAAACTCAATCAAGATTTTTTTTATGTGCTAATTAAGGATTCAGCTAGCAAAATTTTCTAAGGTTTATGTGGATACAACGATTAAGCGACGCAAAGAAATACGACGATCAGCACCTAAACAAAAATCTAATGGACGAAAACTTAACAAAACTCACGAAAATAACAGATGCAAAAACTAGTGTTTAGATTTTTTTTGGCTTTTTGTGTATAGGAAAAAATAAATCTAACTAAGGGTAAATTGATCATACCGTGTCAACCGCGCTCTGATACCAAGATGATGCGGGGGATTACCCGATCTTCACAGCGTAGGATCGATGAAGATAATTGGATCCGTGCAACCGGTTGCATCTATGTGTCAAACCTTAGGAAGAATAAACGTATAGTCCTCTCTGAAAATAATAGATTGATTCATAGTGGTCTGTCCCTCAGACTCATGTATGCAAAAATATTTAAGGTCGGCTCCGGCCTCCAAAGTGTTCAGCCGAAACAAATACAAGTCCGACTCAACAACTAAAACAAGCCAAACGTCCGACCGCGACGTCCATGACCGACTCAGTAAATAAAAAAACTAACTTCCGAGTAGCACTCTAATGGCTTCACGTTTCAGAATCTAATCCATGTCATATGGACGAACAACACATTTAATGCTTCACGTGATCACGTCTCTTAATCCATCTTCACATGCTGCTTATGGATACATGCATGCTTGAATAGTGCATCAACTAGAAGTGGACTTCATGGCTTATGCACAAATTTTGTATTTGGAATAGTAGCTCTCTCGTAGACTCTTGAATAGCCATGCATGCACACACCCAAATCATCTCACGTGAATAGAATCCGATCAAAACCAGTTCGGCCTCATGGGTGGCAGTAAAAACCAAGACTCTATTCCCATGCAGACTTGATCAATGCTTTATTTTCATCTTTGTTGTTTCATCTAAAGCTTTCTTTTATTTGAACCTGAGAATAATTAAAGAGTGCCTATTATGTAGTATATTATTTTCATATAAATAAAAATCAAATCCAATTAAGAAAAAGTACACCTGTTGATTAATCTTTTTAGCTTGTGCTCGTGTAATCAGTCCGATTGGAATGTTCTCATCATCCTGTACACTCGAAGTGATGAACGATGCACCAGTGTCGACAAGACCTTCTAAACACATTTTCACTTTAGGCTTGTACAGATCGAGTATGGGCCTGTATATATTTAAATAAAATAGTAGTAGCTCCGTATCTCCAAGTATAATTATTAAAGACCCAATTAAATTAGAGTTCACCTGATAATATTTAATACGGCTCAATAGTTCCTTCCAATTAAATAATATATTTAACTGAGAAGTGCAAGACATGAGCATATCCGCGTCACTTTACCTATTGCAACGCTTTACAATTTCGTTGCAACATATACAAACCTTTTACAACACTAGTTAAAGATTATGACAACGCAATCAATTCGTGGCAATAAAACATTTATTGATGCAACGCTTTACAATTTCGTTGCAATACATAGCAACCTTTTGCAACGTAATTTAAAGATTATGGCAACGTAATAAATTCGTTGCAATATTGTCAACTCATCGCAACCACTTAGAATTTCGTTGCAATAACAGCAACATATTGCAACGAAATTCAAGATTATCACAACGCAGGAAATTGCGTGGCAATATTGTCAGCTAATCGCAATGATTTTGAAAGTGGTGGCAATAACACCTACCTCTTGCCACGAAAGTCAAGATTTTTGCAACGCAATAAATTAGTGGCAATATTGACCACATATCGCAATATTTTTTTCAAACTGTGGCAATAAGGCCTACCTATTGCAACAAATTTTATGCCGTTGCAATGTGTTTCGTGGCATTAGGGGGATTTTCTAGTAGTGTACGATGTAGTAAGCTTGGTCTTTGATTTTACAAGTACAGTACGTGTGCATTTCTTATATGCTTCATGGTCAACATATTGCACCTCCTGCTAAAGTTTGGTTATGAGAGAATTTTGTTTAGCATTTAGATTCCACTAATAGCAGTCAAATTTTAGGTTTTACCAAACTTGATTCATATATAGAGAGCTCAATTAAGTTATAATCTATTTGTTAAGGTCCTCATCAATGTCTTCTAATTGCTAATAGGTTTTAAAGAGCATAGTTATGTTCTTAATGGATGCTTGTATAATGTTTAGGAGTCTGTTGCATGGGCAAATTATTCTCTGTAGCTACGGGTGGGAATCGGTAACAGATAATCCATTCTATTTGATATTCATATCCAAGAAAATACGAATGTGGTAAGCAAAATGCATATTAGAAAATGTTCATATTCTTATTCCAGAATATTTGTATCTATATTTGAGAATATTCCTATTCGTATTCGTATTCAAAACTATTCGATTCGTATTTGATCTGTTTCCTATGCGATTCAGAATTTTCTGATTCGAAATTTGAATTTGGCGGTTTGAAATCGGTTACCGTTCCGGTAACCAGCCAACAATTGGTGAAAAACTGATAAAACTGGTAGAAATTTGTTCTACCGAGATTTGTTACAGAAGTTGCAAGAGGATATTCATATTCGACTGAATTAAGTACAATTTGATTCGAATTAGTATATGTTACAACATTTGATTTGTATTCATATTCTAGAATATTTTAATTCATATTCGTATTCATTTTAAAAATATAAATTTGTATTCATATTTGAGACTATTCGATCATGTCTGATCCGTTTCCATCCCTATCTAAGCTACTGTTCTCTGCCTCCACTTCTATTTTGTCGTTTCCTAGGCTGCTCACCATTGTTTGCCATCAGATGGTAAGCATCATCTAATCCCACTCATCATTATTAGTGCTTTGGTGCATTAGCTAAATTTAAAATGGTGTACCACCGGATTGGTAATTGTGTCAATCATCTCTATCTCCTTAGTGCCATATAGCATCTTTTCTTCTCTTTTAATTTGTTCTTTGGATATGAGCAGTTACATATGTGTTCAAGCTCACATCTATAATTGTTCAACTATGTCTCTTTTTTAATGTGAATTTGAGTATAAATAAGATATGAATCGCATGCAGATAAGTTTCTAAGAAACCATGCAATATATTTGGAGATTTTTTTACTAAATTACCATAATAATGTTGCATAGATGATATGAATCACTATCTTTTGGTACTCCGTTGTAACGCATGTGCACCTTGCTAGTAACAAAAAAAGATAAACTTGCACAATCGGATAATTATTTAGCTGTTAGTTGGCAAAAATCAGGACAAACAACGGAATATCATCAGAAAACTTAAAGAAAAGATGTGCACATATTGGGCGCATCATGGGCGGCGGAGTCGTTTTCATGCTTAAAGTTGATATGCACGCCATGAAGACATGGAATTCGTACACAAGAAGATTAAGTGGATGGTGGCACTAGTATTTAAAACCGTGTTCCATGTCCAAGTAAAACAGGAATGATGATATATTCATGTATGAAGGTTTATGCACATGCAATAGAACCCAAGTAACAAAACTCTGGACTACTTCTCCCCCACGACTAAAAAAATCACAACACAATATTGCATGTAGTTCAAGTAGAAGGTATATTTAGTCTGTCCATTCCTATCAGTATACTTTCTCAAAACAAAGAGTTTTTGAGTTTGGACGAACCACGAATGTAGTTAGTAATATTAGATACGAAGTCTACATTCAAAATTATAAAATCCCCAAAATATTGTCGGACCCCTGGACAATGGAATACCAGAAATCTCTGTGTATACCATACTAATCATATGATCAATGATTAGTACACGTATTCACAACATTTGGCATTCACATCCATACATTCACAAAAGTAAGCAAAGGGTACTAAACGGTCCTACTCGGTTGGACTAAAAAGCTGTGGCTTATGGCTGAAATTGCACTGTAACAGTTGAAATTTCACTGTAATTAAAGGTGACTTATTTGGCGTAATTAAATTTAAAAAATTTAAAAGCAGCTGTGGCGGTAAAGTTATTAAATCAACGGCCGACCGGCCAAATAAAAGCAGTCATCAACAGGGTAAAGTAGCAGCGGAAAGGATAATAAAAGTACCAAAATTTCAGCGGCATGCCCATCTATCGCTCAGGCAACCGACAAGAAATTAGGCCTAGATAGACCCGTCACCGAACCCTCTGGTTCCGGGTGCAAAGATCGTACATTTTCGAATTCTGAACAAGACAATAAGCAAGATTAGGTACAATACGTACTCTACAAAACTGATAGTGTATAATAAAATTTGTATTAAATACAAGACTATTAAAGAATGAGGCTCTATAAATTATTTTGCTTTAAACCAGTTTTATTTGCAATATTTATAAGTTGTAGTTTGTAACAGAATTCGACAGAGCAATTAAATAGGTACACGACCGTAAGTAAGAACTGAACAAATAACACCTCGTAACCCTTCTCGGTTACGAGCACAAAAAGAAGTATAACATCAACTCACAGCCCTCCTAGGCTGCGTGCCACATTTCCTGTTCAGCCACAGGCATGGCAGTTAATAAGATCAAACCCCAAGTCATTACCCATGCATGTTTCCCCAATAGAACGGTTCTTGAAAAATCAACACTAATGCCATACCAACCGCACTAAGCGCGCTCATAACCGGGAGTAAAGCTATTTAAAAAGATTTACACATTAAAAGCCTAATACTAGACGCTAAATCACAGACAGTTTGACAAAACCGTCTATGACCGATATTAACACAGACGGTTTTAATTTGGATATCATCTGTGTTGATAGCATCAAAGAAAACGAGTATCACAGACGGTTTTTACCGATGAACCGTCTGTGATAATTCTGCTACACATTTATTGCGTCGTTCAGAACCGCATCTGTCTTCATTTCAATCCAAATCTAGCCGGTGCTTCACTCTTTCGCTCAGGAGGCAAGCTAGGCGATTTCAGGCCAATTAATTTGGTGGGAGGACGCAGAGATTGAGCTTTGAAGATTCATACGTTCCTGGTTGCCCTAGGTATGGTTAGTAATAAAATTTATTTTTCCTTACATTACAATTTAGATCTAAGTTTTAGTGAGTGTTATTGAAGATGGCTTGCATCTACTTGACTATACATGATCAATTCTCGTCATGTGGGAGGCCAAATTTGTCAAAATTGTTGGTTATATACCTTCAGTGATCGCTGGGGAAATAGCTGTTGTGTTTACAATATAAATTAAGCTAGCAAAGCCTCAATGCATGTGGTATATATGTAGTAATAATTATTTAATTTAATTTTTAATACTAAGTTGTTATATATATATATATATACATAACGTAGGACCGAAGCTGGATGTATGCCGCGAACCGTGTGAGTGAAGAGTACATTAATGGCGTGTCTGCTTTTACAAGAGCTGCCGAGGAGGATATGTTGAATAAGGGGGTGGAATATATGTACTGTCCATGCACTGACTGCGAGAATTTAAAAATGTTTAAGAACTGAGAGCAAATTGAAGCGCACTTGATTCAGAGGGGTTTCAAAAAGGGTTATACGTGTTGGACCAATCATGGCGAAGTCAATGATATGCCGCCGGATGACATCGCCGGTGAATTGAATGATATGCCGCCGGATGATGTCAATTGTTGTTCGGATTCGGATAGGTTGCACAATGACAATCTGGATCAAATGCTCCGTGATGTAGAAGAGAACTATAATGAGAGAGAGTATGTTAAATTCCGGGGCTTGATAGAGGACTCGGAGAAACCTTTGTTCACGTACTGTAGGTCAAAATACACGAGGTTATCGGCCGTGCTTGAACTGTTGAAATTGAAGGCAAGCAATGGTTGATCTGACAAGAGTTTCACGGCGCTGCTAGGTCTTTTAGCGGACATGCTTCCGGAGGGAAATGAGTTGCCTAAAACCACGTTTAAAACCAAGAAGGTTCTTTGTCCATTGGGAATGGAAGTAGAAAGAATACATGCATGTCCGAACAACTGTATCCTCTACCGTAAAGAGTATGCAAACATGCATGTATGTCCGATGTGCAACGCATCCCGATACAAACGTAACAATCAATTAGATGACAGCGAGGGAACAGAGATGAAGAGAGGACCTCCTGCTAAGATGGCATGCTATTTTCCTATAATTCCCCATTTGAAAAGGTTTTTTGCAAATCCAAAGGAGGCAAAACTGCTGCGTTGGCACTCGGAGGAGCGCAAGAAGGATGGAATGCTAAGACACCTTGCTAATTCCGCCCAGTGGAAAAACATCGATAGGAGTTTTGCAAACTTCGGTGCAGAACCAAGGAATATAAGTTTTGGACTGAGTACAGATGGAATGAATCCTTTCAGTAGCATGAGCAGCCGACATAGCACTTGGCCTGTGACTCTCTGCATCTATAACCTTCCTCCTTAGTGGTGTATGAAGTGAAAGTATATTTTGCTGCCGATACTTATCCAAGGGTCAAAGCAACATGGAAATGATATTGATGTGTACCTAGCATCATTGGTGGAAGATCTACAAGTACTGTGGAACGAAGGGGTACAGGTATGGGATGCATACAAACGAGAGAACTTCACTTTGCGCTTCTTATTGTTCTGCGCCATAAATGATTATCCTACCCTTGGTAACCTGTCGAGCCAGAGTACAAAAGGTGCCAAGCTTGTACTCACTGTTTAGATGATACCGAGAGTGTGTGACTAAAACACTCACGTAAAACCGTGTACATGCGTCACCGTTGGTTCCTTCGGAGGGCTCACCCATACCGCAAGATGAAGAAACAATTTGACGGAGAGAAGGAGGACAGTTCAGCTCCAAGTCATTTAAGCAGAAAAGTGGTTTATAATATGGTTAAGGATTTAGATGTCCTCAGAAAGGGGCGTAAATTAAGGGCTCATGAGAAGAACATCTGGAAAAAGAGATCAATATTTTGGGACTTACCTTATTAGGAGTACCTAGATATTCGACACTGCATCGACGTCATGCATATAGAAAAGAATATATGTGACAGTTTGATTGGTTTTTACTGAATATTTGTGATAAAATAAAGGACGGTACATACGGTAGGAGGTACCGTAGAAGGCAATGTGGGGGTACGGTGGCCGTGCCACAGGACATCATTTTTGCAAAACAAAATGCGGCGATGGTCATTGTTGTAAATACTAGGCGAAAATGCATCAAAACGGCCAAAAATTCCGCGATGCCCAATACGTACGCGTGGTCCGCATGGCGTGAGATCGGTTTGGGTCGTGATCAAGCCGCTGAGTTTTTTGGCTAGAGTCCTTTATATTGAGTTGTATTGCCGCATGCGAGTAGTAAAGAAAGATGGGAGTGTAACGTCTTAGATCATTTTTTTGGAGGGGGGATTGTATGGATAGATCCATTAGATCTTCATCTAATGTTTCAGATCAATCTAACTGATTTTGTTTTTAAAAATAGTCGAATGTTGTATAGATATTCCTAAGAAAGATTAGGAAAGGGCTGCGGCACCAACCTTGGCGCGTTTTCATCTTCTGGTGTGCGTGTGAGAAACACTAGTGAGAAGAGGGCCAGGAACAGGTGTGCAGATGTGAAGCACATCGTCAACAGGAAATCATGATTGATTAGTCTACAACATATAAGAAATTAAGATTAATTAAGCAGCATATAATCTTAGATTGTTTTCTCATTCTCCCAAGGCCAATAATAATCTTTTGAACGAAAAGTCAGAGCCTGCATCCTGCAGTCAATGCAGCGCACCGGGCCGAGCCAGGCCTCCCATTGTCGGGAGCCGTGAGGCTGAGCCTGCTTGCCCTCTCGCGCAGCTCAAGCTTCTGCGCCTTCCCCGTGGAGTTCTTGGGCAGCTCGTCCACGAACACCACCTTCTTCGGCACCATGAAGTGTGCCATCTTGTTCCGGCAGAACGACACCATCTCCTGCTCCCTGACCTCGCCGGCGCCCAGGAACTCCCGTTTCAGCGACACAAATGCACACAGCGTCTCACCCCAGTGTGGGTGCGGCATGGCCACCACCGCCGCCTCCCGCACTGCCGGGTGCTGGTACAGCACCGCCTCCACCTCCAAGCTGCTGATTTTCTCGCCGCCCGAGATGATCACGTCCTTAGACCGGTCCTTGATCTCCACGTACCCATCTGGGTGGACTACGCCCACGTCGCCCGTCAAGAACCACCCACCACGGAACGCGGCCGCCGTGGCGGCGGCGTTCTTGAAGCAACCCTTCATGATATTGCTGCCGCAGAGCATGACCTCGCCGAGGGTGGCGCAGTCCCTGGGCACGCTCCGCATGGTCTTGAGGTCCTTGACATCCGCGTTGGCGAGCGAGAGCGCGCTCACGCCCTGCCGAGCCTTGAGGCCCACGCGCTCGAGAGGCGGCAAGGCGTCCCACTGCTCGCGCCACTCACAGACCATGGCCGCACCGGTGGCCTCCGTCATGCCGTAGGCGTGCGTGACATGGAAGCCTAGTTGCTCGACGCGCAGGAGGAGCGCCGTGGGCGGCGGCGCGCCGCCGGTAAGCAGCTCCACGCGGCGGGGCAACGGCTCTCGGCAGGCCGTTAGAAGGATGTTGAACAGCACCCGCGCCGCGCACATGTGGGTGACGCCGTGGGCAGCGATGGCAGCGTACATGTCGTTGGCGGTCGGCACACGGATAGAGACATTGGCACCGCCGCGCGCCGCTACGCCCCACGTGAAGGTCCACCCGTTGTAGTGGAACATGGGGAGCGACCACAGGTAGACGGGCTCGCACCCGACGCCCCACTGGACTACTGGAGGAGGAGCGCCACGGTGTTAGGATCAGGCCCAAGGATTCGCTCGCAGCTCACAGATTTTTCTCGGGTGGGTATGACTATTTTCAGATGTGCTACAGTAAATTTCAGAGAACACACGCACAAAAGAAAGACAGCTAGCAGAGCTGGGGCAATTTTCGATCTCTGTATTCTCAACTAACTCACTGAAGCAATACAAACGAATTACATAACAAAATGAGAGTCTAACGAATGGAGCCGTTTTTCCCGTGATCCACCCACAACTAATACCAAACATGCAAACCGCACTCTACGGAAATAAACAGAGTGACGCTGACTGAACCAAAAACCGACCGACGCTAAGGGTGTGTTTGGTTGCTGGGATGGAATGAGATGGAATGGGATGGTTTCTTTGACCAAGTCTATCCATGTGTTTGGTTTGAGAGATGGGATGGGATACTTCATCTCGACCTGGACTTCGTGCCTTTTATTGATTCCGGGTGACTTCATCCCGTGCGTCTTCTACTGGCAGTATGTCAGTATTACATCTCACAGTACGCGCCGCGGTGGCCCTTGGGCGCAGACGTCGTGCCGGAGGTGTAGTTGAGGGCGATAGCGTCCCATTCATCATCCACCGGGCGCGGAGTGAAAGAAATAATCCTGTGCATGGTAGCACTGTTCACGTGCACGTACGTACTGTTCATGTATACATGTATGTACGCGTCAGTTGTCGGAACGTCGCAGGGTCTCCGCGTAAAGCAAGCAGCGCGACGCTTCACTGAGAACTGCATGCCGGGCTGCTTCGCTGAAGAACTGCCGGGTTAACTGAAGTGTAATGTGTGTATAAATAGTTCAATGGAATCAGTAAAGAGTGGGTTGATCCATGCATGCAGACCTCATCTATGTCGCGTACGTGAGTTCGTGATTGAGTATCCATTCAGACAGTGCAGTAGACTTCCATTCTTCCTTCGCGTGCATGAGTCTGTGATTATGAATCACAGTCTCTCAACTTCCCTGGGAGGTGCAGAACCGTGCGGGCGCAGGCCGGAGGCTTCAAGGTCCTGGACGTCGTGGACGAACGCGGCAACGCCAGAGAGAGCATCGTGAAGCTGCTGCGCCGGACGTCGTTTCAAGCCGAGATCGAGGTTCGGCTACTACAAGTGGTATCAGAGCCATCATGTCTATCCAATCGGTTCCCGTTGGCGGTGGTGATCGTTCGTTATCACCCCCTCCCCGACGACGGGTATCGCACTCCCCGACGAGGGCGCCACCGCGGTGGCGAAATCGTCATCGAGCGTATCGTCAAGGAGTCAGCGGCGTCCGTCCAGTACCCGATGCTGACGAAGACAAATTACCCGGAGTGGGTGGTGATGATGCGCATCAACTTGCAGGCGCAAGGCCTGTGGGGCACGATTGAACCCGGCGACATCGAGTACAGTAAGGATCGGCTGGCACTAGCAGCGATCGCTCGCTCGGTCCCAATGGAGATGCTGAGTTTGATCGGCAGCAAGGAGACCGCGTAGGAGGCATGGGAGGCAGTCAAGGTCATGCGGATTGGCGTCGAGCGGGTGCGCGTGGCGAACGCTTAGAAGCTTCGGCGCGATTTCAACAACATCGCTTTCAAGGAAGGCAAGAATGTTGATGATTTCTCGATGCGAATTGCGGGCCTCGCCAACAATCTACGTCTTCTCGGCAACAAGATCGACGAAGCCGAGGTTGTTCGCAAGTTTCTCCAGGTGGTTCCTGTTCGGTTCATGCAGGTTGCGATCGCAATCGAGATGCTACTGGACATCGAGGAGTTGTCCACCGAGGAGGTTACGGGCCGTGGAGCAGCGGCTCGACGCGCGAGCAGTGGCCGCAGAGTTTGTTTCTCGGCTGCTTCTCTCGTCGAAGGAGGAGGATCTCATCCGTCGCCTACGCAAGCGCGACGAGGAGAGTGCGCGCGTCAGCAGCGCTGGCGCCAGCGGAAGTGGTACGAGCGACGGCTCGGTCCTGCCACAGCGCGGCACACCGTCACCCAAGCGTGATATCGACAACGCACGCAAGGACGATGGCGGCAAGGTCATCGACAAGGATACGTGCAAATATTGTAGGAAAACTGGGCATTAGGCCTGGGAGTGCTGGAAGAAGAAGAGAGACGAGGTGGCGGCCGCAGCGCTGCTAGCCAAGGTGGACGATGATCTTGTTGGAAATTAATCTTGACTTAGTATTTACATTAGAGTTTGCATGTGTGTAACAAGTCATGGAGCACTCTGTGTCGTGCGAGACCACGTTCAGAGTAGAAGTTCTAGAAGCGGATAAGTGTGTGTTAGTTGGGTTGGTTCTGTTAGTGGACCGATTCTCAAGGTCAGTAGCGTGAGTCGTGGGTTCAGTTTGTTGTTTGTGGTGGAGACGTATTGTGCTCTATATATGTTGGGTAGAGAAAATAACAAAATAAGAAAAAGGAGAGCACCTGTTAGCTGCTCACCAATACTGTATTCTTCCTCCTGTACTTGCGTGTCTGTGAAACACCAGAGAGAGAACCGATGAGTGAGTTCTCTCCGGGTACCTGGGCCAACAGATCTCGAGCCGTCCCTCTTGATGGCCCAGGTGGTCTCTCTTCACCAGAGCCCACGCGGCTTCCAGAACGTGTTGCACCTGTGCACATCGGCGGACGGTTCTTCCTCAACGAAGAATGCGTGATGGTGCAATTGGGTGACAACGACAACCACACCAACGGCCAGGACGACGGCGTGTGGTATCTTGACACGGGTGCGTCAAACCATATGACGGGAAAAGGCACCGCTTTCTCCGAGCTGAACCGCGACATCGCGGGCACGGTAAGGTTTGGCGATGGATCAATGGTGGACATCCTCGGGTGCGGCACGATCATGTTTGCTGCAGGGGGTGAACACCATTTTCTGCTGTCAAGCGTGTACTTCATCCCACGTCTGCGCAGCAACACCATTAGCTTGGAACAACTCGACGAGGTCGGGTGCCAAGTGTTGATTGAGGACGGCGTACTGCGAGTGCGCGATCCATGGAGGAAGCTTCTCGCCAAGGTACAGCGACCGGCGAATCGACTGTATGAGATCTCCCTCACGCTCGCTCGACCGAGTTCGCTCCTGGCGCATGCAAACGACGATGCGTGGCACTGGCATGAGTGGTTCGGCTCCGAGCGGTCGGGGCCGGCGCCAGGGCCGAGCGACTGCAGGCTGGTTCAAGTGCAGCGGCGGCACGGCGTCTCGGGCGTAGCTACCCCGGGCGGTGGCCGAGTGGAGATCGAGGGGAGGTGGCCGCATGCGGGCGGCAAGCGGAGAGTCTGAGGCGGCACGCGCGTGCGGACGCGAGTGAAATTGCGGTCCAGTGGTGCATGACGGCCGAGCGGCATGCGCATGTGGGCAGAAGCCGAGGCGGTCGGAGCGTGCAGCGACACCATACGGGGCGGCCGGTGCAGCGGCGGTTTCGGGGTGCCAGGCTCAATTTCGAGTGAGTAATGACAGCAACTTGGTGTAGTAGAAGTAGCACAGGATTAGGGGGGTGAAATGAAAGAAATAATCCTGTGCATGGTTGCACTGTTCACGTGCAAGTACATACTGTTCATGTACGTACTGTTCATGTATACATGTATGTACGCGTCGGTTGTCGGAACGTCGCAGCGTCTCCACGTAAAGCAAGCAGCGCGATGCTTCGCTGAGAACTGCCGGGCTGCTTCGCTGAAGAACTGCCGGGTTAACTGAAGTGTAATGTGTGTATAAATAGTTCAATGGAATCAGTACAGAGTAGGTTGATCCATGCATGCAGACCTCATCTATGTCGCGTACGTGAGTTCGTGATTGAGTATCCATTCAGTGTAGTAGACTTCCATTCACTACTAAAAAAAAGTCTAATAGTAGACGCTAAATCACAGATGGTTTTGTGAAATCGTCTGTGATGTACACTATTACAGACGGTTGTAATTTGGAACACATTGATATTCCTATCGACAGGCTGCATTCATCCCGTCAATTGCATTGAAACAGCCCGACCTTTCACACATTCGAGGAGAGATAGCGTACTTTCTGATGGCTAACGTCATAAACCCAGCTGGAGATTTCCACTGCGCACCATGATTTTTTATTGCTCTATCACTCCGGAATCGAGGTCTCGCGAAAGGAACAGTGCATACTCAACGAACTTTGTCAGGCTGCACAAGCAATGCTTGAATGTCAATCATGCACCATCCAAGTATTGCTTGTGCAGCCTGACAAAGTTCGTTGAGTATGACTCTGTTCCTTTCGCGAGACCTCGATTCCGGAGTGATAGAGCAATAAAAAAATGCAATGTTACCATCTAAGTGGAAACGCAACGTACATCTTTTGTAATTGTATATTTGTTAATGGATATGTTATTTCATTTCAATTAATTGATTTGCAAAATTGATGTTTTATGTTTGTCAAATGAATGTTTTATGTTCATCAAATTAAGTGCGATGTGAATTGGATGTTGTATGTTTGTCAGAAATTGTATGTATATCTGCTTGTTTCAGAGGGCATGGCTAGCATTTCCTGAGGCTAGCCAATAAACAATAATAGATTTAGGGTAGAAAGGAATATCACAGACGGTTTTTAACTGAAAACCGTCTGTAATAGAAGATATATCTCAGACGGTTTTTAATTAAAAACCGTCTGTGATAGTTATATATCACAGATGGTTTTTAATTAAAAACCATCTGCGATAGTTATATATCACGGACGGTTCTGTGATAACTAGATATCACAGACGGTTTTTAATTAAAAACAGTCTGTGATATTTCCAACACAGACGGTTCGAAAACCGTCTGTGATGACCTCGTATTATCACTGACCCATAAATTTAGACGGTTCACAAAATCGTCTGTGATGACGTTTTGGAACCGTCTGTGATGACCTTTTCTGTAGTAGTGATTCTTCCTGCGCGTGCATGAGTCTGTGATTGTGAATCACAGTCTCTCAACTTCCCTGGGAGGCGCAGAACCGTGCGGAAGTAGGCCGGAGGCTTCAAGGTCCTGGACGTCGCGGGCGAACGTGTGGCAACGCCGGAGAGTGCGTCGTGAAGCTGCTGCGCTGGACGTCGTTTCAAGCCGAGATCGAGGTTCGGCTACTACAAGGAGGGTGCCGCGCCGGGTCGCCCCGCGCCACCAGCTGCTCGTACTCGAGCTCGACCACGCGGGCGCCCGTCGGCTGGTCGATGTCGTCGATTGCGACAAGCAGTGGCAAGGTCCGGGCCGCAGCGCTGCCGCCTGACGCCTCCTCGTCCATGATGCTTTCAAGCGCCTCGGTGGAGACGCGGATGTATGAATTAGCCCAAGATCAAACACTAGAACGCGAGGATTTTTGTCAGGCGACGAAACGCCTGCGGCGACGGAACGCCGTTTTTTTTTTCTGTATTTTCTGCTCTCTCAAAACACAACGTTTACAGGCTTTTTATAACGCACGCACGCAACTCACGGCACGCAACAACCCACGCCGCAACTCACGCCACGCAACACACGCACGCAACAACCCACGCGCAACTCGCGCGTACAGCGCAACACACGCACACACGACGCACGCGGACTCCACACGCAACGCACTCTATGCGATACCGCGTGGTTTACGCGTACGCGTGGTTTATCCAACAATCACCCCCTAAACCACGACACCCCATGCACCCGACCTACATGAGTGCTAGCTTGTCGTCGCCTTCGACGAGTAGTGCTTTCTCCTTCCTCGGCTCACGGCAATCCCTGGAGATGTGGCCACGTACGCCACAGTTGTAGCACCTTCCTCGCCTGGCGCGGCGCGAACGCCTACTTGCACCCGAGCTCATGCTACTCGCGTCGTCGTCGTCATCGTCGCTCCGGCCACCGCCCATTGCATGGCCGCTGTTCTTGACGAAGTCCATACGCGCTCGCTGCCTCCCGTTGCCCTGACGCCGGCGCGCCTCCCACTGCTCCTCGGTGAGCAGCAACTGCCCGACGCCGTCCGCGATCGCCTCGGCACCGCACCGATCTTCAGCAACTCGGAGTCGTCCAACCAGTTCCTCGAGCGACATCGTATTCAAGTCCATGAGCATCTCGATGGACACGGCGACTTGATTGTACTTCGCCGGCACCACGCGAAGCAGCTTCTGGACGACGCGCACCTCCTCGATGTTCTCTCCCAGCTCGCGCAATTCTGCAACGAGGGAGCCGAGACGCATGGCGAATTCGTCGATGGACTCACCACCGTTGAATGCCACATTCTCGAATTGCTTGAGGAGCTTCTGCGCATTCGCCTCCTGCACGCGCTTGTCGCCCATCCGCATCGTCTTCACAGCCGCCCATGCCTCCTTGGCACTTTTCTTCACGGCGAGACCCGAGCGCATCTCCGTCGGCACCGCGCGCAGGATGGCGGCCAACGCCAGCCGATCCTCGCGACGCTCGACGTCGCTCGTCTCCACGGCACGCCAGAGCCCGAGCGCCTCCAAGTTCACCTGCATCACCAACGCCCACTCGTGGTAGTTTGCCCGCGTCAACACCGGGAACTCCACCGACCCACTGGACTCCTTGATGACGCGTTCCACCATGACCTCACGTCGTGTGTTGCTATCGCCGGACTTCGGGTCGTCGACGCCTTTCGGAGATGATGGCGGCGTACGCTCGTCACCGGCCATCAGCTTGCTGTCGAACTTCACCGGCTCTGATACCAAATGAAGGAATTAGCCCAAGATCAAACACTAGAACGCGAGGATTTTTGTCAGGCGACGAAACGCCTGCGGCGACGGAACGCCGTTTTTTTTCTGTATTTTCTGCTATCTCAAAACACAGCGTTTACAGGCTTTTTATAACGCACGCACGCAACGCATGCACGCAACTCACGTCACGCAACAACCCACGCCGCAACTCACGCCACACAACGCACGCAACAACCCACGCGCAACTCACGCGTACAGCGCAACACACGCACACACGACGCACGCGGACTCCACACGCAACGCACTCTACGCGATACCGCGTGGTTTATGCGTACGCGTGGTTTATCCAACACTGGTAGTCCACGAAGAGCACCTTGGGCTCGGCATGCTTGACGATGGTAGCCACGTTGGACGCGTCCAGCCGCGTGTTGATGGCGTTGAGCACCGCGCCGGCCATCGGCACTGCGAAGTGCATCTCGTACAGCGCCGGCGTGTTTGGTGCAAGCACGGACACCTATGTAATGCACATACACACACACACAGAAAAAAGAACAAACTCAGATAATAAAACGAACCTGCGGTGACAGATCAAGTCCGCATGAGAGTATATATAGCTGTCTGTTTAAGGTGCTCACGACGTCGTTCTTGGAGACGCTGAGCTCCCGGAGCGCGGCGGCGAGGCGGCGGCAGCGCTGGTACGTCTTCCGCCAGGTGAAGCTGGTGTTGCCGTACACGAGCGAGGTGCGGTCGGCGTAGACGGAGGCGGCCCTCGGCAGGAAGTTGATGGGGCTCAGAGGAACGTAGTTAGCATCGCGCTTAGGCAAGCTATCCATGCGTACGTTAGCCTTAGCCAACCTAAGGCTAAGATATATGTTTTCTTTCCTGAGAACCAATACCTGAATACCTGATGCGTATTTCGTGTGCGAATGAGAAGTGGTGCAAGGTTGTGCATGTTTATATAGCGTGGGTGTGTCCATGTTACGTTTTGTCCATAGGAGTGACGTACTATTGCACATAACTATTTTTTTCCCTTCATTTTTAGTTACTTTTTTATACTACAGTTTTAGGTGACTGAGACACACACATATCCCAGGTAGGCAGGATGTACACCCGCCCCACTAAGCATCCAAGCACTGCTTGGTTCTCGAAAATGATTTCTAACTATTTATTTCCTCACATATGTCATACATATATACCTGTAGTGCTATGAAATTTACCACTGTTTAATTATTTAGTAGATCGTCTACCATGTAAGATTATATTAACAATATCTTTTCCCTTATAACTTCTAGTGTTTGTGGACGTTAGGACGCCACACCACTGATCAACAAGAGCAAAACCTAGTCTATTTCAATGGAGCCAAGTTGCAACTCTTAAATGCATGTACAATAATAACAGTACTACAAAAAAAAGGCTAAACTAGACAGCTACATCATAGATGGTTCATACAGAACCGTCTGTGCTTAAACTATCACAGACGGTTTATACTAACAACCATTTGTGATATTTTCACAAATGGTTATTAACATGAACCATCTATGATAATTGAGACATCACAGACGATTCATATTAATAACCGTCTGTGAAAGTTGCGGACATCACAGACAGTTCGTATAAAAACCCATCTCTGATATTGTGGACATCATAGACGTTTCTTATAACAAACCATCTACAATATTGCGGACATCACAGAGATTTGTATAAATAACCGTCTGTGAATTATCATAGACGGTTATTAATATGAACCGTCTATGATAATGTTTGTATCATAGACCGTTTGTGGTTGGAATCGTCTGTGATAATTGAGACATCACAAACGATTCATGTTAAACCGTTTGTGAAAGTTGCGGACATCACAGACAGTTAGTATAAAAACATGTCTCTGATATTGTGGACATCATAGATGGTTCTTATAACAAGCCGTCTGTGATATTGCGGACATCAGAGACGATATGTATGAATAACCATTTGTAAATTATCACAGACGGTTATTAATATGAACCATCTGTGATAATGTTCGTATCACAGACCGTTTGTGATTGGAACCGCTTGTGATAATCTGCGCTATTAAATATCGGGCGTACACGGTCTCAACACAGATCTGTCTTCATTGCGCTGCATCAGTGGAGCGTGGCGACTGGCTTTGGGTAGTTTGGTGAAAACATATCGCATGTAGATCTATATACATCTTCTTAGTGATCGGAGGTTAGTACTCAATTGCTTCTAATAACTTATATGCCTTGTAATTGAAAGAGATGATAGCTAGGTTTTTGTTTAAATCTAAATAGCTAGCTAGATAGGTTTAGAAAGATAATGACACTTTGCTATAGTAGCGCTAATAATCCAGTTTGGCACCCATTTGTTACATGTATAGCATAGATGGACCGAAGCTGGATGATCTTAAGCTTTCCGTGTTAATCTAATTTTAAATAAATATATATATATATATATATATATATATATATATATATATATATATATATATATATATATATATATATATATATATATATATATATATATATATATATATATATTCCTTGACTTTAGGGGTTGCAAAGGAAGTTTGAAATTTCCGATTTTATTTTCAGTCTTGGTTCTTGATCGAGATTTTGATTTCATTATTTAAATTATTTAGCAAAGAACGAAATTAAGAATATCATGGAATGACAAAATTTTTAAATAACTATGGAAATCAACGAAAGATATTTGATTTTAGCAATCACACTATTCCCATATTTTTGGGATGTTGCACTTTATGCCAAAATAACCATACTATGCCATCCCTTTGACATTACCCTTACACATGCATCATAATCTGTCATATTTATGGTGTAAATTGCGAGTACATTCAACGTACCCAAACTGCTTACTTAAAACTGTGTGCAGACGAGGAACACTTTGAGGATGGTACTATTGAGGAACCATCGCTGATGAATCTAGTTCGATCGATTGCTGATGTTACATGGCTACAGCGTGAGCAATGCCGGCTTCAAAACCAACTTAAAAGGGTCAAGTGGTCTGGATTTTTTTACTTCGTGGGAGGAACATGGATTTTTTGTTTCGTTTCTTAAGGATTAGGGTTTTGGGCCAGAACTTTGAGGCCAACGAATTAGGGTTTTGCCTCTCTATCCGGGAGGACAGGGTCAGGTCAGGTGCGTGCACGATTCCTTCCACGGCTCCACCTCCTCTCGCTGATTCTCTCCTCTTCGATTTCCAAAATTTCTGATCGTTTCTTGCACTGCATTCTCCATGCCGTTGCAAATATTAGGGGTGGAAACGGATCGGATACAGTCGGATAGTCTCAAATACGAATTCATGCTTTTAAAACGGATACGGATACGAATTCGAACATTCTCAAATACGAATACGAATCGAATATCGTACTGAATACGAATTCGAATCGGATATATGCTTAATTCGGTCGAACACGAATATCCTCCTACGGATGTCGTAATCGACCGGTTTTTCCAATTAGCAGTTTTAAATTCAAATTTTGACATTTCAAATTTCATCAAATGTCAAAATTTGAATTTAGCGGTTTTTCCGATTAGCGGTTTTAAATTCAAATTTTAACATTTCAAATTTCATCAAATGTCAAAATTTGAATTTAGCGGTTTTTCCTATTAGTAATAAGCAGGAAGTTCAGGAAAAAGAAATTAAACTGGTAAAATTCAGCAACTTGTAGACTTTGGCACAAACTTTCCAGGTTCTGCCAAGGTATACCTCATGAAGAACTGCAATCATTGCAATATTTGTTTTGCCAGCACCTGTTGGAGCACAAACCTGAAAATTTATGCAGGTTAGCCATGGTAACAGAAATACACATAATGGCACAAAGGTACTTGTTAAAAAAACAACTGCACAGATAGTGGACTTAGTTACGCACTATAATATTCTCATTGGTGTAGTATGTGGCTTGAAAAATACGGCTCTGAACACGGTTGAGTGACTTGTATCCCTGGAAAGCAGCTTGGGCAAGCTCATCCAATTCTCTTATTTCAATCTGGAAAATACAGAGAGAATTCTATATTTATCAACAGAAAGCTCCCATTAATGATGTGCAGCCAGTTAGCTGTTCAAACCTGCTAGTGCTCAAAGTTAATTAGATCAGTGCAGGTTAAGTCATTTTGCCAAGCAAATTAATATTAGAAAGAGGACTACTGTAATATTTTATGCATGCGAAGTGAGTTTTTTTATCCACAGAGAAAAGCAGTAAACAAAAACCGAAAAACGTGAAGAAAATTGGTTCCTTCATTGTTGGTACTAGGTACGTATTCATCACTCCATATTCTCAGCATTCAGTCTAGGTGACATAGTTAACTAAAGAGTTCTCAAAGTAGAAAAAAGATCAACTATGAAATCAGACAATTACAAAAGTAAATAAAGGATAGTTTGATACCTGAATTTTGGCCAGATTGAAGCCTTTGGGCATGCAGTCAATTAGTAGGTTTTTATAATATTATCGTGGGATTTGTACTGGTAATTGAGTCCTGGAGTATGTCATGTTTATATGCCATAAATAAGTTGCAAGGATGAAGGACTAAGAGGTGTAACATCCAGTTGAACATCAATAAAAGTTATAACAATTACAGGTTACCCCCAAATTCTTTCTTTTAGTTATCTGATCACTGTTTTATGTAAGAATAACTATATGCAAACTACACTGTACATAGAAAATAACAAGATCTATCTCTCTTACCAAAAGAAGATCTTGGACTATTTCAAAGGCAGCGTCGCCAACCAAGTCCAACAGTTCACCTGCTATCTGTAAAGTGGGAATATTAGATGATGATTACAGCAACAAATAGAAAACTATAAACAGTTTACAGCAGAACGTTGCAAACCTCATCGCCTGCTTTATTTGACAGGAGCACTTTGCACAAAGCCATTGCAAGTTCATCGCCTGAGAGCATAAAGCCGCCACTTCTAGTTATCAGATCACACTGATCTTTATTTGACAGAAGCATTCAAAAGACAAAAGTAATTGCAGAACTAGGAGCAACAACATCACATAGATCAATTGCTCATGACACCAAATATCACAGTCACATAGATCATTTGCTCATGACACCAAAAGAAGCAGGGCAGTAGATAAAAAGCAAACAAGTGAAAAAGAGCTCTAATTTCAAAGCTCACAAAATCAAACACATTTCAAAGCATCATGAGTTCATGACAATCAGAATGAGCTCTAATTTTCTTCCACATCCTTTTTGGTATATAATCCCAAATCTTCTGCTTGCTTTAGAAATATCTCCAATTGCATAGTAGAGCTCTTGGCAACTAGAACTGATGAGCGAATATTATTTATAACACTTGAAATTGTGTTCACACCATCCCTCGCAACGAGATTAATAATATGAGTAGCACAACGCACATGAAAGAACTTGCCATAGCAAAGTAGAGAATCATGATTTTCAAGGGTAGAAATGACAGCCTTCACACAAACACCATTTGAAGACACATTATCCAATGTCAAAGCAAATAACTTATGCTCAATGTTCCATCCCGCCATTTTTGCCATAAATGCAGTGTTCAAATTTACCCCTGAATGTTTTCCCTCAAGATGCATGAAGTTTATAATTCATTTCTGAATTTTCCAATCATCATCAATCCAATGACAAGTGATACATAGGTACCCCTTGGTTTGATTTGAAGTCCACATATCCATTGTGCAGCTAAATCGGCAGGTAAGAGAGGAAAATTGCTGAAAAAGTTTTTGCTTCTCTTTCACAAAAATATCCATTATCCTTGTCTTAGTAGTCTTGCGACATTTTATAGGAAATGTAGGGCACAATGATTTAATGAAGTCATTTGTGTATTCATGCTCAGAGAAGTTGAATGGATATTCATGCATGACAATGGCAAGATGATAATTATGTACACTAAGTTCCTCATCATACTTCCAAGCATCTAAATTGGCATCCCCTCCTAATTTTGTCACATTAAGTTGTGATTGCTCATTATGTTTTGCATTGTAATGATTCTATAGACGTGTCGTACCTTTGCTACTGTCAGTAGAAAGAACAATCTTGCAGTAGTGGCATTCTGCCATCTTTTTTTGGCTACCTTGTCACCCTCCCTCACATCAACAAAACTCCGTGTGAAGTGATTCCAAATTTTTGATGTTAACCTCTTTTCCTTTCGTTCCTGGATTTTCTTGGCCACACCTTGTACTGTTCTACCACTACCAAAACCAGAACCACCCTCTGTCTCTGCTGCAAAATTCTCACTAACAATACTTTGAACATTCCCATGCATGGAAGCGCCGCCCCTAGAACTAGCATTCGCATTGTTATCACTTCTAGTTGTAGATGCCATTGTAACCTACAAGAAAAACAAATTGCCAACTCACATTCTACCACACAACTCACCTGCAGACAGGATAATGAAGACAATGCAACTACATTATCATGTGAATTGCAAGAATGACTACAAAATCAGGTGCATCATCACAAATTGCCTATGGATTACTTCTATAGTTCCCTACTTGTTACTGTTGAATAAATCGCAAGCTAATTCAAGAGAGCCCTTTCTTGTGCAAAGAGATTTAAACTGGAAGTAAAATTACTACTACATGGTGAATGAAAATTTCATTTCCCAACAAAGCTACAAGTCTACAACCCTAATTAAATCCTCTTTGACAAGCACTGCATTGCTATTTCTTTTCATCTGAATCAAAATATTCTTATGAACAAAAGATGAATTGTAAATAATAGAGGCAAACCATAGCCCTCAAAAGGGGGGCAGATCATCATCTAGCAAATAATTCGCAGACATGAAACAGCAATAATCATGGGAAACCATAAGTCATACAAGCATATTACATTATTCAGTACTAAAATCCATCAGCAGCAGTACATTGTTAAGCAAATAACCAAACACCCATATAAAGCATGACAGACATGTAAGGTATTTGGGCAAGCACAGATCCCATAGGTTATCATCGATTCAGAGATGTATTATCAGCACCATTCAAGCAACAACAACAGAAATCAAGACACCATGCAGCTAGTAAATAAAACAGAGGGATGCGATGGAAGAACACCTCACATAGCAGGTATAGCTTGAAGTTCACGTTGTAGGCGCGTCGGCCGACGGCGGCGCTGCGCGAGAACTTGAGGTCTTGGCTCTTGAGTCTTGAGTATTAGTTGAGGACTTGAGGTCTTGGCTCTTGAGTCTTGAGTACTAGTTGAGGAAATCTGGAAATGAGGAGTTGAGTCTTGAGTAGGGTACTAATTGAGCACTTGAGCGAAATGAGGATTGAGGAGTGTACTAGTACTAGTTGAGGTCTTGGCTCTTCCGCTCTTGGCTCTTGACGCTGTGACGGAGACACGGAGTAGAGTGAGGAACTGACTGAGTGAGGACTGAGGAGTTCGCTCTCGCTCGCCGATCGCCGGTCGCCGCTCGGACGCTCGGGACTCGCCGTCGCCAGGCAGTCGCCAAGACGCCAACTCTCGGCTGAGAGCGGAGAGCCTGAGACAGCCACTCGCACAGTCGCACTCGGTTGACCGAATGTGAGTCTTGCTGTTGCAGTGAGCCAGTGACTGTCTCCGAGAGACCGAGACCGAGTGTCCGACCGCGCCGCGACTCCCGCCGTCCCACTCCCACGCGCGTGACTCCCGCCGTCCCACTCCCGCGCGCGTGACTCCCGCAGTCCTGCCTTGGCACACGCTTTGGCGCCTTTAGTGCCCGCCAAATCAAAATCGCCAATGCGGCTGTGCGCAGCACGCCTGTGCCAATGCGCCATGGGCCCCGACGCCCGGTAATACGAATACGAATTCGAATGTTCTCGAATACGGATGCGAATACGAGTATTCTCGAATACGGATGCGAATACGAATATTCTCGAATACGAATGTTCTCGAATACGAATACGAATATTCTCGAATACGAATGCGAATACGAATATTTTCAAATACAAATACGAATACTGTCGAATACGAATACGAACATTTTCGAATACGGATTTTTGCTTACCACATTCACGTTTTCTCGAATATGAATATCGGATAAAATGAATTATCCATTACCGTTTTCCACCCCTAGCAAATATTGTTCCCAGCTGCGGATTCATGGATCTATACTTGCTGACTGCTCCTTGCTGCAGCCCTGCACACCACCTGACCCCATGGCGGAGACGTCCGACAACCGGCGCATGGCCCCGGCGCCCTCCCCGACAAAGTCCTCCTCCGCATCGTCTCCCACCTGAACTTGCGGAGAATAGCAGGGGGTTTCAGGAAGAAGACAACAGGGGACAGAGGTAGCAGTCTGGGGAGACGAAGGCAATGCCATCTCTGTTCGCCCTTTCTCTGACTTGCTGCTTGTAACATCCTGGAATTTCACTAGTGAAAAAGGTCCCAAATTTAGTGAATTTCAAAAACCAGAATCTCTATTCCGCGCCGCTCGATTTCGAAAGTTTGATTCCAAGCTAAAAAACATTGAAGTTTAAAATGACGATTTAAACCTCAAACGGTTTTACAAACTTGTTTGAATTTAAAACCTCAGCTCAATTAGGTTCCAACCCCAAAACTTCCTTGGCCCTCGGCTCTGCCGGCTCCTCCCCCTATACTTTCTCACCTCCTGGCCCAGCCATTCTTGAGCCGGCTTGCTTCACCCTCCCCGCACGCTCCTGGCCTGGCCTACGTGGCGACCCACTCTCACACCTCCTCTTTCCCGGTCCAATCCACCTTCTGCACACGTCCACCTCACTACTTGCTCGCCCGCCGCCTGGCCTGCCTAGCCCAGGTTGAGTTGGGTGATTTCCCTTCCTGACATGTAGGTCCCACATGCCAGGTTCCTATGCATCTTCTTCCTCAATCGCTTCTCCTCCACGCCTAGGGGTGAAAAACGGTAACGGATAATTTGTTTTATCCGGTATTCGTATCCGAGAAAACGCGAATGTGATAAGCAAAATCCGTATTTGAGAATATTCGTATTCACATTCGTATTCGAGAATATTTGTATCCGTATTCGTATTCGAGACTATTCGATTCGTGTTCTATCCGTTTCAAGAACCCATGAAAAATCCATACAAATTTTGTGATTCAAAATGTGAATTTAGGCGGTTTAAAACTGGTAATCGGTCAAAAACTGGTGAAAAATCAGCAAAATCGCTAGGAATCCGTTTTATCCGATATTCGTATCCGAGAAGATCTGTATTCGAAAATATCCGTATTCGTATTCGAGAATATTCGTATCTATATTTGGGAATATTTGAATTCGTATTCGTTTTAAAAATATGGATTAGTATTCGTATTTGAGACTATTCAATCGTATCCAATCTGTTTCCACCCCAGTGCACTGCAGTCAGACCAGCCTCATGCAGTCTGTGCTGCCCTTTGTCTTCTCTGTTGTGTTTTTATTCCGCTTTCTTTTATGTATGCTTTGAGGTCCCAGAGAGCATGAATCTTCCTCTTCATAGTTTTTCGTAGCTATCGGATAGGAGATTTATTTGTGGATACTTTGAGGGGCGAATTTTAAAGGGCACCATTCACCCCCCTCTATTGTCATTTCCGATCCTACACATTGACTATGGCTTGTCGACCACATCTTCGACCATGGCTTCATCGAATACTTTGCTGACCATGGCTTGTCGACTAGCATCTCCGGTTGTACCACTCACATAGACGGTAATACCGGTCTTCGATTATGACCAGGGTACTATAGCTTATGAGTACTGACCATTGACCACAACGCAGCTATGACCACTATAGTTTGCCTACTTTTGGCAAGAGTGTGCGTGATCTACTTTTGCCAGGAGTTTTACACTGCGTGCTTTGGATGTTGGCCCAGACGGATCAGAATGCACACACATGGTAGTCAAAAACACACACAAATACTTCTGAATAACTAAAGACACAAAAGAGTTTTGCGCTGCGTCTACCCGCTTCAGCTTTTCCATTTGTCCTTCTATTTATAGACTAACAGATGACATGTACAATCTAACAAAACTACCTGGGTCTTCCGGCACAAACCCCATGACTCGCACTACTCGATCGACTCACTCCACTAACCAACATACTCGGTTTAGCGGGCACGACCAGTTACATGTAGATGAACTGCTACCTAGTCTGGTTTACGACCATACATAGACCTTCTTCGAGTGCCATTTCGAGTCCTTTGCAAAGTCCTACTTCGTGTCCTTCGACCATGTCTTATCGACCATGGCATCTCGACTATACCTCATGACTACAGCTACTTCGACCACGGTGCCTTCAACAACGGTGCCTTTGACCACTTCACCGACTATGCCTTGTCGATCACATCTTCGGCCCCGACTATGCCTTGTCGATCACATCTTCGACCACGGCTTCATCCACCACTTCATCAACCACAGCTTGTCGACTAGCATCTCCGGTAGTATCGCTCACATAAACGGTAATACCAGTCTTTGAGTACGGCCGGAATACTGTAGCTTACGAATATTGACCATCGACTACTATGCAGCTATGACTACTGTGTAGCTCGACTTACAACTGTAACTGCTACGACCACTGTAGCTATGACTACTGTAGCCACGACTACTGTGCAGCTCGACTTACGACTACGACTGCTACAACTACTGTAGCACTTGGACTCATCGACTGCTATAGTCTCAGACTTACCGAGTACACAAACTCCACAGTACTCAAACACACTTAGTACTCGACTACGAATTCTCAGTACTCGAACACACGAGTACACGACACAAGACTATAGTACTCGAACACGCGAGTACTACTCGATACACGATTACAAGCACTTGAACACACGAGTACACGACACGACTTCTCAGCATTCGAACACACCGAGTACTCGACACCGACCACACTAACAGCAGAACAAGATTGGTTCGAACATTGGATGCTACAGGTTGGCCTTATCCGAAATTAGCTAGTCCAGTCCTCAACTTTGTATCAAGTCCGCCTCTTATCTTTTATCTGTAGCATTGTTAGTATCTTTCGTTTACAGTTGTACGGAAACTCTTTGGTTCTTGAATCCTGCAACTCTACTTGATGTGACTTGGATAAATCAAAAGCAAAAGTAGATGAGCTCCGTATGCCACCCTTGACTGATGTATGACAATTAGCTGATTTCTGCCGGTTTATTGAACCTTTAAAGTACCGTACGTCATGTATGTTTTATGCGATTTTTCCCTTAGCTTGTTCCTGCTACGAGCGTACGCGATCTGCTTTTACACCCTCAATACAAAACTTCCTTTCTGCCGGTTTATTGATCGATTTCTGTCGAAATCTGAAGACGCTGAAAGTTCAGATCGAGACAAAATCACGAGAGAAGAAACACACAGATGTATTTTTCGCTGCAGCAACTTTTCCGTTTTTCTCTTTCTTTTATCTACGATTCAAGTGTTACAGTCAGGATTTGATTCTGTTTTGTCCAGCTCCTAGCTAGACTTGCAGACAAAACCTGCTACAGTTAACTGAAACGAGAACATAGCCCAACTCTGAACTTGAGTAACAAACCGATTACAGCTCAAACTGGTAGTAAACTCGGACTCCAGAACAAAAACAGACTTGCACACGTTTACCGTAATAAGATTATCTACATCAGAGGGTGTTAGTACTGCAGCAGATCCGACAACGCCACTTACTGAAGAAGAGAGAAGTGCTGAAGAGGCTAGTGTTGAAGCTGGGGGAAGTCCAGTGTCCAGACCAGTGTCCAGACCCAGTCGCGCGCGTCGGCCCAATTCGTTTGTATCTGGCCCAGACTGGCTGTAATAGGAGGAGTACTTAAGAGAGAATGGAGAGGAAGGAGAGGACATGTCTGATAACAAACTTCTGAAACTTGTCTTACCGAATCCTATCCTGTCTCCTTCTCATTCTTCTTCTTCTTCCCCACACTTGCGCTAACACCTGGTATCAGAGCTATCCTCGTTCCTCTTGTCCTTAGCCTTTTGTTCCACCCTGGACCCGGCTCCTGTCGCTGATCACCCCTACTACACCCGCCGGCAACGGAAGCTTGGCGCCATGGATCCTAATCTGAAGCTTGTCCTCGACGAGTTCGGACGCCGTTTTGACGATCATGAAGCCCGCTGGGAAAGGCGATTCGCCGATATGGAGCGCGAGCGCGCGGACCGCGACGCCGCCGTCGATCGACGCCTCGCCACTCTGGAGGCTGCCCATTCGGATCATGAGGTGGTCGTCTCCAAGCGCCTCTCCGATCTCGAATCGGTCCGCGTCGCACACATCGCCGATGAGCGCGATGCTCGTGTGACCGCTCTCGAGGCCGCTGCGGCAGACCTCAGTTCGTGGCGTCCTGAACTGGAAAGCGTCGTCGACGATCTGAAGCTTGAGGTGCAGAAAGTCGCGAGGCACTGGGACCGTGCTGTGTTCGACAACGCGTCGCACCGCCCCGGACTCTTCTCTCCTCCAATATCGGTGGCCGCGCGCTCATCTGCCGGATTCACCACCGATGGGCCCAAGTGGCAAGGCATTGCAACCTCGGCTCGGGATGGTGGGCTGGAGTCTTGTCAGACTCAGTCTTCCGTCCCGAACAATGGTACGCACACTGGTTCTCATTCCTGCGCAGTTCCTCGCCTTCTCCCGCAACCACGCCCCCCCAGTACACAATTCACAGTCCACTGGTCGCCTTCCGAAGTTGCAATTTCCTAGATTCGATGGTGACAATCCACGTTTGTGGCGTTCACGCTGTGAGAAGTATTTTGAGATGTATGGGGTTGATTCTAGTATGTGGGTTCGAGTGGCTGAAATGCACCTAGAAGGTTCAGCGGCACGATGGCTGCAATCTATCGAGTCACATCTTGCACAGGCTACTTGGGAGCAGTTTTGTTGCTTGCTTAGTGATCGCTTCGATCGCGATCAGCATGAGCTTTTGATCCGTCAGCTTTTCCATGTGAAACAAAATGCCACTGTGTCGGATTATGTCACACGATTCACAGAGTTGGTGGATCAGTTAACTGCGTATGCAGGAGGCATCGATCCCGTTTATTACACTACTAGGTTCATAGATGGGTTGCGTTCTGATATCCGATCTATTGTTCTTATTCAAAGGCCAAAGAATCTGGATACTGCTTGTACTCTGGCATTGTTGCAGGAGGAAGCTGGTGGTGTCCGTGATCTTCCTCGAGTGTCATTGGCGTCGGTGGCTAAACCCCAGTCGAAATCGCCACTGCCTCTCCCTTTACCGCCCAAGACTGACAGGCCAGGGTCCGGAGCACATGATTCTTCCCCGAGCGGTACAGCTATGGATTCTAAACTGGTTGCTCTGAAGGCCTACCGACGAGCTATGGGACTCTGTTATAAATGCTCAGCAAAATGGTCTAAGGACCACAAGTGTGCTCCAGAGATCTTACATGCTGTCCAAGACCTCTGGGAGGCGGTATCCCTTGAGGAGACGACACCACAATGTGATTCTCCTTCAGGTTCTACTCCTGATCATCTATTTTTAGCTATTTCCAAGGCAGCCGTATCTGGTTCTCCTGCTCCGCGTGCTATACAATTTTATGGTACCATAGAAGGCATTCCTGTTACTGCACTTGTGGATTCTGGAAGTTCTTCCTCTTTTGTCAGTACTTTTGTGCTTGAACAGATGAGCTCTCGAGTATTGATTCCTCAACGAACTTCAGTCCATGTTGCTGGAGGGGGTGTTCTTGTTAGCCCGGGTATTTTGCACAAATTGAAGTGGAGTATCGATAATTGCACATTTATGTCAGATTTCAAGGTATTGTCCTTAACTCATTATGATCTGATTATTGGCATGGACTGGTTAGAGGAATATAGTCCGATGCAGGTTCATTGGGCTCAGAAATGGCTCCAAATTCCTTATAAAGGGTCTCATGCTATTTTACAAGGATTACATCCTACAGCCTCAGATAATTTACTGCTGCAGATTTCTTATGCTACTTCGGACACAACCTCTTTGGATTTATCCAACATACCTGATGAGCTCCACCCTTTGTTACACTTGTTTGATCACCTTTTTGACCCGCCATCAGGCCTACCACCGACAAGAGCCTGTAATCATGCAATACCTTTACTTCCTGGTTCTAAGCCAGTTACCATCAGACCTTACCGATACCCGCCAAAACTGAAGGACGAACTCGAACAACAAGTGCAAGAGATGCTCCAGCAGGGCATCATACAGCCAAGTGCTAGTCCCTTCTCTTCTCCTATCCTGTTGGTTCCCAAAAAAGACGGAGGGTATCGCTTTTGCGTGGATTTCAGGTAGCTGAATGCTATAACCCTTAAGTCCAAGTTCCCTGTTCCAATTTTTGATCAATTGATGGATGAATTAGCACAGTCTCAATGGTTCTCTACATTGGACCTTCGGGCTGGCTTCCATCAAATACTGCTTCAACCAGGAGAAGAACACAAGACCGCTTTTCAAACACATTTGGGACACTATGAGTTCCGGGTAATGGCGTTTGGATTGACAGGAGCCCCGGGAACGTTTCAAGGTGCCATGAATACAACACTAGCACCGGGACTTAGAAAGTTTGTTCTCGTCTTCTTTGATGATATTTTGGTCTACAGCAAAACATTCGAAGATCACATTTCTCACCTGTCCCAGGTATTCCAGTGGTTGTCTAATGATCAATGGAAGTTAAAGTTCTCTAAATGCAAATTTGCCCAGCGCTCCATCGCCTATTTAGGCCATATTGTGAGTGGTGCTGGTCTTTTTACTGATCCTACCAAGGTAGCGGCCATTCAGAATTGGCCTACACCCAAATGTGTAAAGGAGGTAAGGGGCTTCTTGGGTCTAGCTGGCTACTACCGGAAGTTCGTCAAGCATTTCAGTATTATTGCAAAGCCATTGACCGAATTGTTGTGCAAAGATACCCCTTTCCTGTGGAAGGGTGAACATGACCAAGCTTTTCAGCGACTGAAGCAAGCTCTCAGTTCCTCTCCTTGTCTGGCTCTTCCTGATTTTACTCTTCCATTTCATATTGAAACCGATGCTTGTGCTACTGGAGTGGGGGCTGTTCTTCTACAGAATGGACATCCCTTGGCTTACATCAGCAGAGCATTAGGTCCCAAGAATCAAGGGTTATCAACTTACGAGAAGGAATACTTAGCCATTTTAATTGCTGTGGAGCAATGGAGACATTACTTATTACAAGGAGAATTTTATGTTCATACGGATCAAAAGAGTCTAATTCACCTCAATGAACAGAGGCTGCATACACCTTGGCAACAGAAGGTATTCACCAAGCTACTTGGGCTACAATACAAGGTAATATATAAAAAGGGAATTGACAACACTGCTGCTGATGCCCTCTCTCGTTGTACAGCCTCGGATCAAATGTTGGCAGTGACTTCTGTGCAACCACAGTGGCTCCAGGACATTCAGCAGAGTTATGAGTCGGATCCAACCGCTCAACATCTCTTGACTCAGCTTTCAGTTAGTTTGGGGGCTGATCCTCACTACTCTTTAGTAAATGGAATTATCAAGTATAAGGGTAAGATTTGGTTGGGCAACAATACAGAGCTCCATAGTAGAGTATTCGAAGCATTGCATTCTAGTGCTTTGGGGGGACACTCGGGAGCCCCAGCTACTTACCATAGGATCAAACAACTTTTCTATTGGCCTACAATCCGGTCTGATATTTGGTCCAGAGTCCAGTCTTGCACTGTATGCCAGCAAGCTAAGCCTGACAGGAACAAATACCCTGGACTCCTTCAACCCTTACCAGTTCCCTCATCGGCTTGGGACATCGTTTCTATGGATTTTGTGGAAGGTTTACCAACATCTGGGTCAGCCAACGCCATTTTGGTGGTCATTGACAAATTCACTAAATTCGGTCACTTCTTGCCATTGCATCATCCTTTTTCAGCAAATACAGTAGCTAGGCTGTTTATGGACCAAGTATATCGACTTCATGGCATGCCCACGGCGATTATTTCTGACAGAGACCGCATCTTCACCAGTTCCTTCTGGAAACAATTGTTCAAACTAGCAGGAACGGAGCTTCGGATGAGTACCGCGTATCATCCTCAGACTGACGGCCAAACAGAACGCCTGAATCAATGCCTCGAAACTTATCTGCGTTGCTTTGTTCATGCCTGTCCAACTAAGTGGAAGAAATGGATTTCTCTCGCTGAGTTTTGGTATAATTCTAGCTTCCATTCAGCTCTCGGCCGCACCCCGTTTGAAGTGCTGTATGGCTATTCCCCTAGGCACTTTGGGCTGACCCCAGACCTTGTGGGAGCTACTGTTCCCGATCTGAATGAGTGGCTTTCTGAGCGTTCTTTGATGTAGGATTTGGTCAGACAACACCTTCTCCGGGCTCAAGAACGTATGAAACGTTACTCGGATAAAAACCGTACTGATCGACAATTCCAGATCGGCGATTGGGTTTTCTTGAAGTTACAACCCTATGCACAAGCCTCCGTCGCTCGGCGCTCCCATCAGAAATTAGCATTCAGGTTCTTTGGTCCATACAAAGTTGTTGACCGTATTGGTGCGGTGGCATATAAGCTGGAGCTGCCTTCTTCTTCAGCCGTGCACCCTGTCTTCCATGTGTCCCAGCTGAAGAAGTCACACGGCGCCGCACCGGTAACAAAATTCTTGCCTTCTCCTGATGTCGAGTTTCAGGTGCCGGAGCAGATCTTACAGCGCCGTTGGACATCTGGTGATCACCCGGTAGAGCAAGTATTGATGAAGTGGTCACTGATGCCGGCTTCCCTCGCAACTTGGGAGTCGTTCGAGCAGCTTCGCCAGCAGTTCCCTCGCGCTCCGGCATGGGGTCATGCCGGTTCTCATGGGGGAGGGAATGTTAGTACTGCTGCAGATCCGACAACGCCACTTACTGAAGAAGAGAGAAGTGCTGAAGAGGCTAGTGTTGAAGCTGGGGAAGTCCAGTGTCCGACCGATGTCCGAGACTCCGCCGCGCGCCGCCCAATTCGCTTGTATCCGCCCGATGGCTGTAATAGGAGGAGTACTTAAGAGAGAATGGAGAGGAAGGAGAGGACATGTCTGATAACAAACTTCTGAAACTTGTCTTACCGAATCCTATCCTGTCTCCTTCTCATTCTTCTTCTTCTTCCCCACGCTTGCGCTAACAGAGGGGTGGCTTTGGAGACATGTTTCGAGGAAAAGCAAAAGGCAGTGATGAACCAGGCCAGTTGAAATGATCAACTACACGCACAGTTGTCAATATTACGTTTTTCTCGCCTCTGCTAGTATGTGCGGTTGCCATGGCCAGAAATTATTTGTTCGTTGTTGTTGTTGTAGTAGTAGTAAGGCGACAAATGAAATGCACTGCAGCTAGGGATGCATTTTCCATTGCTCAAGAGTAAAAAGGCACTGAGATGTTTCTTAATTTCCTGAGACCATGCAAACATGCGGCGGCAGTATAGAGGAAATTAAGGTGTATATATATCATGTGGCAACTATTTTTTCCAATTTTATTTTATTCATCGGGACAAGGTCGGGCATTACTACTGAAGATAGATATCTATCTATCTTTCTAGTTACAAGAACAAGTTGTGCTTGTTGGGATACAGATAGGCTACACTAGCGCAAATTAAAAATTTTCTACCACGTAAACCAGAAAACCATGCGAGTAAGAGATCATAGATCATTACCACTAGACGTGCAGTGCAGCGGAAGTAGGGTTGAAGCAGCGGATTCAACAAAGAGCGCGTTGGTGTTGCGATAGTAGTCGAACGTCCTCCGTCCAACCGTCTCGTCCTTGTGATCGTCCCGATCAGCGCCACAGTCGCAGCAGCGCCTCTACCGAAGTCCACACGTCCAGGGATGGAGCACCGTGCGTCGATGTGCTAGCACCGGTGTGCACGGCAAGGGATGCGAGAGGTGGCGGTTAGGGTTCCGACGGGTGTGTTTTTGGGATACCTCCCTCAGCCCCCACACCTCTTCTTATATAGCCTCCAATCGATTCTAAATCTAATACAGGTAGAGATCGAATCCTACTCGGAAACTATCATCCAACCCCTATCATTCCAGCCCATTAAGTGTGTGACCCTGTAGGTTCTTATGTATTTGGCCATGGCCCGAAAACTCCTTTTTCGGCCCATAAGTCAGTAGCGGTTCCTAACAGGACATAATGACTCCCAAACACACATAAAGAACATATCTGTAAGGGCCCAGACTATACAATCTGGAATCCTCTGTGATTCCACCGCACTATTCCCTGGATCAGTAGATAGTGCTCACAGATTACAGTTCTGAATATCAAAAGTACATATCAAGCGGAAGCGTAAATATAATAGTAGACTTACTCATGGGCCGATTAGGCCGAAATCAATAAATTGCAGCAGCGGAATGAAGCACACAAGTGGGACCTTCAGGACATGCTCATAGGCAGCCAACTGGAGGTTCGCGACCTAGCCCTTGACATCTTCATCTTCTCTGCCAGCTTGTCCAATCTTGTTGCTGAGGTGAGGTGATTTGATTCCTGATTCTGAATTTTGTCGCAAAAGCGAGTATGAGCACTCGACCCGTGCTCGCGAGCCAATACACAGAATGCAAATAAATAGTATGCATGGCTTATCAAAGGAGAGGCTCGGGTTATTTTATTTGCCATAAAACGCGTTTAGTAGCATTTCTATTATTATGTCATATTGTTGTTTTTGTGACCTAAAGACTCCTCACCGCAAATGACATCATTGACTTAATCCACCAAAGATTCACTCTCATTATTAGCTGCTGTCTAAGACTCCCAACAGCGATTGCCATAATTGACTTAATCCACCAAAATTACACTTTCTTTATTGAGTGCTGTCTAAACTCCAAACATCATGTGTCATCCTCTATTCAATCCACCGATCATATTCTTTCTGTAATGGTTGCTGTCTAAGACTCCAAACAACGAGTGACATCATTTAAATGATCCACCGACTACACACATTTTATATTGATTGCTGTCTAAAACTCCAAACAGCGTGTGACATTATTTAGATATTCCACCAAACATACTCTTTCCAAATTGATTGCTGTCTAATCTCCAAACAGCAAGTGACATCACCTAATTAATCCACCGAACATTCTCATCAAGATTTTCTAATAATCCAATCCTTTTTATTATTGATTCAAATCCACCAAGAATATCATTGATCAAGCCTACGATTCAATATTATATATCCACCAAGAATATCATTGATCAATTCTACGATTCACCATTATATATCCACCAAGAATATCATTGATTAATTATACTATCCACTAGTATCCTTCCACCAAGTAAATCACTAATCAGGAACTATAATCCAATACTTGTATTACTCCCCCAAATTCCCGAAAATTCAATTAGATCATCTATTTAGCCTATCTATTTAGCTAGACTCCACCAATTTATTTCTCCCAGAACCCACACTATCATTTCCTATTTATGATCGACATGAATTCACCAATACCTTTATGTGTACACTACAAACATCTATTTCCTTTACTCACGACCCTGCTTATTCTTTCCATATTTTATTTTGTAGGAATAGAAATGCCACTATTTGAAATACAATACATACAATTTTCTGAGACCTAGCAGCTTTGGAACAAAACATAATGTTCAAGGAATATTAACATGATTTTCCATACATATGGCATCACACCATATGCCTAATATCACCATAATTTTTCCATACATATGGCATCACACCATTTGACATCTTTCAATGTTATAGCCGCTTAACTTACCACTGGGACGACACCTAGGACAACTCAAATCAGGGCCCTCCGCTGCCCTTCCACTTTTCCATTCCCACCCACAAGGATTTTTGAAATAGAACTATATCTAGTTAAGTTCCCATGTCCGCCCTTGACCGTGGGCACGGCTATTCGAATAGTTTTGACTCTGCAGAGTTTACACACTTTACCCACAAGAGACAGTTTACTCGTTGCCCCACACGATTCCTTAGCCGTGCGGTTGAGCCAACCATCACAGTAACCGTTCAAAGTACCTCGCCCCTTCCATCATCTCACCCCTATGAGCTTGTCCCGCTTGCGGCAGGTCTCATAGGTTGTGCGAGATGTTCTCCTTCTGAACGTCTAGCAGCTGGATACTTCACCTTGCTAGCCCGCCACAGCAGAACTTCACTCTCCACGAGTGTCCCATTCAAGCCGTCACTTAGACAGCCGCTTGCACTACCTCATCACCTCCTCCTGGAAGGATGACTTTCAGGGTCCGGTACATCTACTAAGCCAAGTTGTACTTTACAGACTTGTGGTTGTACTGTTTTACACAGGAGGTCATGACAAGATTCAGTTCTTAGTGATATCTGGGCGGTTCTACCACAAACCACACTCGTGCCCTCGCACCATACCCCGAACCATCCGCCTGGATAAATAAGCAATTTGAGGTTTTTGGGAGTAAAATTAATCATATCCAACATATACCAGGCATTACCACCATGACTACCCAACCAATTTTTCCCATGATTACAAGTGATGCTTGGGTGCTTTCGCGCCCATGAGTATCTAAATATTACTAAGCATGGCATATAGTTATGGACTTATTTTCGAAAGGTTACTATTATAATTTTGCTAGGGCGACAAGGTTCTCATTTTCAAATATTCCAAAGGAGGGGCAATATTAACCAAGTTAAATAATAGGCATTTAACTAGAATTCTAAATTGCACATGGATTTGCATATAAATTAACAGCATGCAATTTGATAATTTAAACAAAAGTAATTTGCAGAAAATATAGGTTCAACATGATCAAAGTATTGACTCGCCTTGCGCGGTTTACCGCGGTCTTGAGCTCACTCAAAGCTTTCTCATTTGTCGATCTTGAGGTTCGGGTCTTTATCTCCACTTTGATCTCGGCCTCGCTTGATCCTTGACTCTTCCGGACTCCAATTTCTAATTACGTGCTAAGCAACTGAATTTAAATAAAAGCAAATAACTCAAAAGACCCAAATAACTCCAAGTAAACTCAATTTAGTTTTATTATGAGTTAATGGGTGATTTGGGTGGTTCAAGGCAAGGTCGGGGGTAGGATACGATGACTCGATCTTTTTATTAATAATCCCTTTTATTATTTTTGTATTTATCAAGAAAGTTCCACTAGTCAGGTTAACCCTATAGGTAGAGGGACGAGATCATCCGGGATACTAAGTATTATTTGTCGAGCGCTACTAGCTTAGTGATTTTAGGATATGAGCTCCACGGGAATGTGTACAAATTTAATTGGTCGAGGTATCTTGATAATTCGAGATGCAATATTATCTGAGATTGTGTTCGCTAGATAATTGAGCTATCAACCCAATAACTTAATTGAAGTATGTGGTTGGTTATTTTAATCCAATTCATTAATATGAATTCGGTTGATTATTCTGCTTGGTTCACAATTTATTAAAAATGACCAACAATCCACATTTTTATTGGATGAGGAGTTAATACTTTATCTGGATTCTCCTTCAAGATTGAACTGAGCCATCGGTGTATTAAATATTCTTAAATATCATAAATTTAAAGCCTAAGGTAAGGACCATTTGGTTAGTATTTCGGCAAGGTTGCATTTTAGCATAACCTGCCAATTAAAGAGGCTTTTTGCATGAAATGGTATTAGTTTATGCACCCTTTTGCAAAGTTTGGACTTGGGGTGCATATTAATGGCGTTCAATTATTTTTGGGAGGCAACTGATTTGCTACGGGATTGGAGATATAGACTATTGCTTCCTTTACCATATTCTAGAATTTCTTAGTCATGCCAGGTGTTCTTTATTTAGATCTTAGCATGTTCAGGTAGGTATTAGGGGCGTTTAGCAATTAGAATGATGCACCAGAACTTATTCAAACATTATTCGGTGAAAGGATCTTATGATTCGGAGATAAGCAAACAATGCTTATTATTTTATGCAGTGAAATTTTGTTATACAAATTATATTTACCTGGTAACTAATTAATCTTAGGTCAGGAGGTAAGGGTATTGTTAGGATCCATGATTAACGCAACTATTATTCTTGATCGGTGGTAGATTTTCAATTCATGTTCATATATAAGTTTTTAAATTCTTATTCCCATTTTACCTATAAACCATATTCTATCGCATTGCTCCGGTGAATATTTCTTGAATACGAACTCACAATTTAGTCTTGTGCAACAAGATGTGGAAACATGTATTTAAACAAGTTGAAATCATATTTGTTTCACTTAAAATCTTAGTATAATTTCATGATTAGATTTATCCTTATTTGCAAGAACATGTTTTATCGACTTTCCATAAATCCATTAATTTGATCTTACAATTAAAACTTTATCTATATCGCTGAATTGTCATCAAATCCTTATGTGCAGTATATAGAGATATATATATACTTTTGTATTTTTGTTTTGGAGTTGGTATTGAACAAACTTTCTAGTATGCATTAACCATAAAGGCATTGGGCCCACTTGTCATGGAGAAGGGAGAGAATAGAGGACAGTTATTCTGTTCGGCCAACGCAGAGGAAAGGGGGAAAAGAAACAGGGGAGACGGCATGGCACCTGGTCGGGTGGCATCGGCGACGGCAAGGCGACCAGAGAGGGGGGAGAAGAGCCGGCGGTGGCAAAATGGGACATTGTGGAGTCGTGGAGACTAGAGGGGAAAGCCGCCATGGCCGAGATGGCGCCCTGGTCGAGCTACGGTGGCTTGCGGCGGCCGGAGATGGAGCTGAATGGGGCGACGGCGGTCGGAGCTACGGGAGCAGCAAAGGGGGTGAGCGTGAGTTGTAGAGGGTTGAGGGCAAGCTTACTGAGGCGTTGAAGGGGCCGCCGGCGGTTCATAGATGTTCGGCGTCGGGTATCGACGGTGGCGCAGAGGGGTCACTGTGGAGGGGAAGCATGGTTGGCGGAGGGTGCCGGCCGACGGTGGCAAGAGCTCCAGGACGCCGGGTAGTAGCTCCCACCGCGCGGAATCGGTCGGGGATTCACCGAGGGAGGAGCGGCGGTAGGAATGGTGGTGGCCGGCCGGTTTTGGGGAAGAAGCCGCGGCGGTGTCCACGGTGCGTGAAAATCAAATTGGTTCGAGGGAGCGGATGATGGGGAGTGGGGGCTCACCGCAACGCTTTCGATTTGGGGAGTAAGTGGCCGGAGTAACTGAATTGAGCGCGAGGGTGGTGGCGGCAAGGGCGGCTCACGGTGGAAGAGGATGAAGGGGGCAAAGGGGAAAGGCAGAGGGCGGCTCGGGGTCTTATGGGTGAGCGCGTGAGCGGGAGGGGGCGGCTGCTTTATAGTGCGGGAGAAGGGGCCGGCTTGGCTTGGAATGGTGATGCGTGAGGCATGGGCACGAGGTGACGGGGGCCGGCGAGGTTGCGCGGAAGGGTACCGAGGGTGGCAGGGCATGGCAGGGAGCGACGACGCGATGGAGGCAGGTTGACGCAGCGACGTGCGGGGTACAGGCGAAGGGGATGCCGAGGCGACGCGCGACGTGATGCGGAGCAGGGCGGTGACGGATGAACAGGAACAGGCGAGGAAGAAGGATAGGAGGGAGACGCGGCTCAATCGTAGCCATGAGGAGAAGCAGTGAGTAGGAGGGAGGAGGAGGAGAAAGAAAGAATGCAGGCGCAGGGGCTGGGCCCACATGTAATTGAGAAGGAAGAGAAGAAGGGAAAAGGCAATGAGGAAAGGATTAAGCACAATTTTTAGAATTTGGATTTTAAGTTTAAATTTCTACTTTGCATTCGAGATTATTAATTTCAGTTTAATTCAAATCTTGCTTTAGATTTCTATCTACAAAATCCATTATTTCACTATTTTCTATTTTATTCAGTTTGCCCTCGGATTTCAATTTTGACATTATTTTATTATGAATTGTATATATATATATACGTATATATTTTTGATATTCAGCCTTGGATTTTTGGTTTACTAATTGAAGCAAAGGAAGTGACTTTTGGTTTAGATTTTTATGGGTACATTCTAATATTCCTTTTGGACTCATTTTATTGTCCTAAATTTGAATTCAAGATGTCGTTATTTTGAATTCTGGATTTGTGGTGACATTTTTCCCATTCTTATGATTTACAAGATTATTATTTGCATTTGGGAGTATCCTTGATTATTAATTTGTATGGCACATAACTCAAAAGATTTCAAATAAATGCTCAGAACAAAATTGAGTGCTAGCAAAATGCAAGAAAAATTTTAAAACCTCCACATTTTTGAACACTTGAAATTTCAGGATGTTACAATATCGGACGAACCTATATAGTGCTTATGTACCGATCCCTTTGCCTCATGATACCTGATCGAACTCAAGACGAGAAACGTGCCATCCTATGATAGCTCGATCCTTCACTCGAACCTGTAGTAGATTACTCAATTGTGATTGACTCCTCAACCACATTTGGCATGGTCATGCACTTTCTTAATCCAACCACATCGAGGGGACCAGAGATATCTCTCCTGTTATAGAGGAGGGGCAAATTTCATCTTGATCACTCATATTCCTCCGCATATTTCATAGGAAACCCGAAAGCTACCTTTATTACCACCCAGTTACGGAGTAGTGTTTGGCAACCCCTAAGTAAACTATTACACATGTAGGAAACAATGACGACCTCGGGTCTAAGGATCCTACATACACTATGTATGAGACCAACTGATGACACTTAAGAATATAATAATTCTCGCAGTATCTCACGATGGGGTCAATCCAACATCGTGTTCTCTAACACATGTACACATTACTGATTTGATATCTCATATCCATGATCCGTGAAACATGATCATCAATCAATACATGTGCTGATATATCAATCATAATCGTCCCACATAATGATATAAGGTCAGGGATAGTTTAGAATAACGTCAAAACATAGTTTAGAATAACGTCAAAACATGAATAAAGAGTTTCACAAACAAGTCACATACTTGTTGATCAATATAAAAGATATTTATTCAAGGGACAAAATAACATTTTATTCAAACATTCATAAACATAGAAGTGATACAATCAATCAATACATGTGTTGATATATCAATCATAATCGTCCCACATAATGATATAAGATCAGGGATAGTTTAGAATAACGTCAAAACATGAATAAAGAGTTTCACAAACAAGTCACATACTTGTTGATCAATATAAAAGATATTTATTCAAGGGAGAAAATAACATTTTATTCAAACATTCATAAACATAGAAGTGATACAATCATCTCCACGATTGTCTCTAGGGCATATCACTAACAATCTCCCACTTGCACTAGAATCAATCATGCAAGTATCTAATACCCATGGCTCTTGTGTGCACCTCATGCTTTGGTTGTGGAAAAGGCTTTGTCAGTGGATCAGCAATATTTAAATCCGTATGCACTTTGCATATCTTAACATCACCTCTATCAATAATCACATGAATGAGGTGAAAATGCTGAAGTATGTGCTTAGATTTTTGATGCGATCTAGGCTCCTTGGCTTGTGCAATGGCTCCATTATTATCACAATAGAGATTCATTAGACTAGAAGCACTACAGACCACACCTAGCTCAGAGATGAACTTCTTTATCCAAACAGCCTCCTTTGCAGCTTCAGAAGCCGCAATGTACTCAGCCTCCGTTGTAGAATCGGCAACCGTCTTTTGCTTGGAACTTTTCTAGCTCACTACTCCTCCATTAAGACAAAACACAAACCCAGACTGCGATCGAAAATCATCTTTATCGGTTTGGAAGCTAGCATCAGTGTAACCATTTATGACTAGCTCTTCCTCACCTCCATAAACAAGGAATGCATCCCTAGTCCTTCTCAAGTATTTCAAGATATTCTTTACAGCTATCCAGTGACTTTCACCTGGATCTGACTGATATCTGCTCGTAACACTTAAAGCATATGACACATCTGGGCATGTACAAAGCATGGCATACATGATAGACCCAATGGCGGAAGTATATGGAATCTTACTCATCCGGTCTTGCTCATCTAATTTCGAAGGACATTGAGTCTTACTAAGACTAATACCATGTGACATGGGCAAGAAACCCTTCTTGGAATCTTGCATGTTGAACTGCTTCAACACTTTGTCAATATACGTATCTTGGCTTAATCCAATTAGCCTTTTAGTTATATCTCTATAGAACTTTATGCCCAAAATATATGCTGCCTCTCCTAAATCTTTCATAGAGAATCTATTTCTTAATGAAGACTTGATAGATTCAAGCATAGGAATATCATTTCCAATCAATAAAATATCATCAACGTATAGGATCAGAAAAACGAGTGCGCTCCCACTAGCCTTTTGTAAACACAAGGCTCTTGTTTGTTCTTGATGAAGCCAAACCCTTTGACTACCTCATCAAAACGAATGTTCCAACTCCGAGAAGCTTGCTTCACTCCATAGATAGATCTCTGAAGCTTGCATATCTTTCTAGCATTTTGCGGATCGACAAAACCCTCAGGTTGTGTCATGTACACATCCTCACTTAGGTTTCCATTTAGGAAACCTGTTTTGACATCCATCTGTCATATCTCATAATCAAAATATAAAGCAATAGCTAGAATGATCCGGATAGACTTAAGCATAGCGACGGGCGAGAAAGTTTCATCATAGTCAACACCTTGAATTTGTTTGAAACCCTTCGCCACCAATCGTACCTTATAGATGTGAATATTTCCATCCATGTCTATCTTTTTCTTGAAAACCACTTACACTCAATGGTTTTCACACCAACAGGTGGATCAACCAAGTTCCAAACTTAATTCTCATACATGGATTGAATTTTGGATCTCGTGGCATCATACCATTTCTCAGAGTCAAGGCCCATCATCGCTTCTTCATAAGTCTTAGGCTCATCATTGTCTAACAATAAAATATCATGGCGATATCTTATTGGCAATTGACGTAGCCTTTCAGACCTACATGGGGCTGGTGCCTCTTCCACAGGTTCTACAACATCCTGTATACTCTGTAGAACTTTTTCTGATGTCTCTTGAATTTCTTCGAGTCTCACTGGGCTCCCACTAACTCATTTTGAGATAAACTCTTTCTCCAAAAAGACACCATTTCGGGCAACAAACACTTTGCTCTCATCCCTTTTATAAAAATAATATCCTTTAGTTTCCTTAGGATACCCCACAAAGAAGCATTTATCAGATTTAGGTGTGAGCTTGTCAAACGTCAAACGCTTTACATATGCTTCACATCACCATATTTTGAGAAAAGACAAACCGGGATGCTTCCCAGTCCATATCTCATATGGTGTCTTCTCTACAGCTTTTGATAGAACCCTATTTAATGTGAACGCAGCTGTTTCTAGAGCATACCCCCAAAAAGACAATGGCAGATCAGATTGGCTCATCATCGATCGAACCATATCTAACAAGGTCCGATTCCATCACTCAGACACCCCATTCCATTGAGGTGTTCCCGGCGGAGTTAGCTGTGGAACAATTCCACATTGCTTTAGATGATCACCAAACTCATGGCTCAAATATTCACCTCCACGATCTGATCGTAGGGTTTTAATTGTCTTGCCAAGTTGATTCTGTACCTCATTCCGAAATTCTTTGAACATTTCAAATGATTCAGGTTTATGCCTCATTAGGTAGATGTATTCATATCTACTAAAATCATCGGTAAAAGTTATGAAATACTGAAAACCACATCTGGCTGATGAACTCATTGGTCCACATACATCTGAATGTACTAAGGCCAACAAGTCATTTGCCCTCTCACCTATACCAGTGAAAGGTGTCTTAGTCATTTTGCCAAGTAAACAAGACTCACATGTTTCAAATGATTCAAAATCAAATGAGTTTAGAAGACCATCTTTATGGAGTTTCACCATGCGCTTCTCATTTATGTGACCCAAATGACAATGCCAAATATAAGTGGGATTCAAATCATTAGGCTGAAGCCTCTTACCATTAATGTTATAGACAGGCACATCCTCAAGATTTAAAACATATAATCCATTTATCAATGGAGCATGACCATAAAGCATATCATTCAAATAAATTAAACAACAATTGTTGTTTATTCTGAACTCATAATATTCTGCTCCCAAACATGAAGCAGAAATAATGTTTTTTGTAGGATCGTCGACGATAATCAGAGGGGGTGAATGATTGTAGCACTTAACAAAAGCTTTTCTTAAGATTTGTTTTTTATTTTTTACTTTTACCTGTAATTATAACAAGAAAAAAACACACAAAAAAAAACAAAATAGAAAAGGAACTCACGCATGCAATGTGTTCTGGCTGATTCATTGCACTCGTTTTGAATACTTGGATTTCTCTCACCTCATCATGACGCTGCTTTGACCTCTCAGGGAATGCATAGGAATTGTAGAGGGTGCCTGCGCGTGCGAACCTTGGCCATGTCTTCACAGTGCGCTGATGGAAGTCTGTGACGCACGCATATGAGAAAAGGAGAAAGCGACGAGACGCCGCAGATCGCGCTTCAGGATAGAGAGATCAGAACACGCTGTCGCAATTTTTCTCTAGAAACCAAAAAGCATTTTGTCCCCCCAAAAAGCTGTGCCCTGACTCGGCCAGCCCTCCATCTTTTATTACGAGAAAGAGTTTGTATTTTTACACCAACTCGGTTTCGCCTCCAACTCCAAAACGGCGCCGCCTCCGAAACTAAATACAAATCTTAGCTTTTAATCCTAATACCACTCATCCAACTGTGCTTAGATCTTTTTTATCTCAACTAGACTTTTAGCCCACTACTATTAAGGGACCCGAAACCCTTCCTAACACGGATTTTCACACTTCCGACTTTTCAATTCATCGTGTGTCGAAGCCTCTAGGACCGCACCTCCTGTAGTTTCTCCACGCACCATCCACCTTTGATCTCCATCTGCTCCAGCATGAGCCTGACCACCTCGTGACATTCTCGATCGCCTGGACCTCAAATTTCCCCCCTCCTAGTCCCGGTCTTCCTCGTCACCGACCATGACCGTCTCCACGCCCAACCTACACATGCAAAGACCAAAGAACGTTTTCCCGGCACAAGTTCTCTCCAACTTGACCAACATCAATCCGCACACATGCGACACAACTCGCTTAACTATACTAAGCAATGTTGTAAATTATTCATCATCTCAAAAATATTCTAGACCTAGCCACATGGTCTAACATTTTTGCTTAAGGACGGAACATAATAACAATTATTTAATTCTAAAACTAATCCTAAGGGTAAAGATAATGGTATAGAGCCGACAGCCAACGCAGCAACTCTTGCTCCATTGCCTACGCGAAGATTGACTTCACCTCTTGCCAAACTCCTACTCCTTATCATCCCCTACATCAAATTGCAAATATGAGCAACCGATCTGGTATCAAATACCCAAGAACTAACATGTGAAGTAGCAAGATTTATTTCTATAACATTTATACCTGAAGTAGAAGTCTTACTTCCCTTCTTCTTTTCCACTTCTGCCAAGTACTTCTTGCAATTTCTCTTCCAATGTCCAATCCCTTGGCAATGGTAGCAAATGGCATCAGGTGCAGCACCAATCTTGAGCTTCTGAAGCTTAAATTTGATACTTGAGATCTCATCTTGAGTTTTGCCTGTGCCCTTTCTTTTGCTCAAAGCCTTATGATTCTTCTTTTCGAAGTTGGTAGTCTTCTGAACCATCATCACATGATTAGAGCTTTTCTTAATGCTCTCTTCTGCTGACTTAAGCATCACATGCAACTCGGTCATTGACTTCTCCATGCCATTCATATGGAAGTTCAAAATGATTGGCTCAAAGCTCGGAAGGAGAGATTGGAGAATCACATCAGTAGCCAACTCTTGGCTAAGGGGAAAACCAAGTTTTTCCAAACTCTCAATGTATCCAATCATCTTGATCACATGAGGGCTGACCGGACTTCCTTCAGCTAACTTGCACGCAAACAATGACTTAGAGGTGTTGTACCTTTCATCCCTTGCCTGGTTCTCAAACATGCCTTTAAGACCCACAATCATATTGTAGGCATCAGTGTTCTCATATTGCTTCTGAAGCTCAAAGGTCATGGTGGCAAGCATGAGACAGCTAACATCCAGTGAGTCATTACAATGCTTCTCATAGTCATTCTTTTGAGCACGAGTAGCATCTTCAGCTGGTTCATCTGGATATGGAACCTCTAGAACATATTCCTTCTTTGCTTGCTTGATAACAATTCTCAAGTTGCGATACCAATCAATGAAGTTTGTTCCATTTAATTTTTCATTCTCAAGAATAGATCACAGTTTAAAACTGGGTGTGGAGGAAGTAGATGGTGGCATTGCCTACATCATAAAAGTATATGTAAAAATTTAGCACTATGTTTATGTGAAATCTCCCATTAAACAATTTAACAAAAGATACTCCCACTATCAAATACCCTCTAATAACATATAGTGAGTCAAGATCCATATTTCACTAAGTCCTAGTGAGCTTTGACATCACTGCTAGAAACCTAGCGACGTAGGTAAGCAACCATTGCTAATTACATCACATGTAACTCTTGTTTGTTGAGTAACATCCATATGCCCCGGCCTCAACACTATGCCCCTAGACCCAAAACCATTTTGATAGCCTAGTTAAGTAAACCAATATTTCGCATGAAGTGTCTAACACTTTTCTCCTATCTTATTTGAGATAATTAATGGCACCCTACTTTGGTAGACCTACCATTTAATGATCAAAATCTTGATAGGTGCAACTATTGGAAGGGCATCAAGTTCTACCTAATTTTTCTAGAGGGATATCATCTTATCATGTTAAAATCACCCGAGATAATAATAACATGAATAATACCATAAAAGGAACATAAAGATATTCACAATTGAATCATATTAAATTGTGATATAGTATGGCCCTTAGCACGACAATCTTTCATCACCATGCTTCTTGTCCACCGAGCCATTAATGCTTGAGTTCACCATATCCATCTAATTAGCTACTACTCCTAACAGCTAACAATAAATTACATATGAAAAATCAAGCATCACAAGTCGACACGCATGCCGTTATACAATAATATGTAGCCCATGGCTATAAATTAACATGACACGTAGGCCATGAGAAACGCATACATGCATCACATACACAATGGGCCATACTATTCACACAAACCTGCAAAAACGAGTTATGTGTAGAATCCAATTCTATCGTGCGATATGAACACATAACACCTATAATGCACGGTACAATTACATAGCATGGTGGTCCCGCTAGCCGGTTAGCGGGCGGGGATCGAAGGGGCAGCGCCCCTCGCGGGTCGAGGGCAGCGCCCTTGGAACCAATCTGATCGTCTTGAATTTCCTTTGATCAATCATATTGATCAGCGCGGGAGGTTTCCAGAAAGAACAACAACTAGATGCTATCAATCCATACCTCCTCCGAACCCATCTACTATCGCCGAAACCAATTGATCTTATCAACCAGTGCCTAAACCAATCCAAATATATGAACCGATCTAAGCTATCATATCAGACCAGTAATAGATCCAATCTACTACCACCACATATCAACTATATGCGACCAATCTAGATCAAAAACTACGCAGGATGGCTCTGATACCACTATTGGGATACGGGTAGGCTACACTAGTGCAAATTAAAATTTTTCTACTATGTAAACCAGGAAGCCATGCGAGTAAGAGATCATAGATCATTACCACTAGATGCGTAATGCAGTGGAAGTAGGGTTGAAGTAGCGGATTCAACGAAGAGCGCGTCGATGTTGCGATAGTAGTCGAACGTCCTTTGTCCAATCGTCTCCTCCTCGTGATCGTCCCGATCAGCGTCGCAATCGCAGCAGCGCCTCTACCAAAGTCCACACGTCCAGGGATGGAACACCGTGCGTCGATGTGCTAGCACCGACGTGCACGGCAGGGAATGCGAGAGGTGGCGGCTAGGGTTCCGACGGGTGTGTTTTTGGGATACCTCCCTCAGCCCCGCACCTCTTCTTATATAGCCTCCAATCGAATCCAAATCTGATATGAGTAGAGATCGAATCCTACTTGGAAACTATCATCCGACCACTAACGTTCTAGCCCATTAAGTGTGTGACCCTATAGGTTCATATGTATTTGGCCATGGCCCAAAAACTTTTTTTCGGCCAAAAACTCAGTAGCGGTCCCTAGCAGGACATAATGACTCCCAAACACACATGAAGATCATATCGAACAAACCTATATAGTGTTTATGTACCGATCCCTTTGCCTAATGATACCAGATCGAACTCAAGGCACACTTGAGAGACAATGTGGAGGTATCCCCATGTTGTGATGAGTAATTGACGGTTGGTTTAGTGAGTGTGAGTTTATTTTGGGTATTCTACGGTTGAGTACCTTTCACTTATGCTATTGTTGATATGCCGTTTTGTGCGGTGCTATGTGACGGTTTGCTTGTCTGTGTGACTGCAAGACTTCAAAGCTAGGTCATGGTGAGGCGAGGAGGACCGGGACTAGACACAGGAGGTGTTGAGGTCCAGACGGTCGGTGATGTCGAAGATGATCAAGGCTGGTGAGGTGGTTGCAAGTCGGGAGACGAGGAACCGAAGCGGGAGCTACCAGTGATGGACACGACGGGCAACGACGAGCGAATCGGGACTAGGCTCAGGGAGGAGTCGGAGGTCCAGACGGTTGGATGTCGGTTGTGGTCGTATGTGACGGAACAGACCTGGACTAGACTCAGGTGGAGTCGGAGGTCTCAGTCGGTGTCGGGTGGACACAACAGGCAGCGGCAAGAGGACCGGGACTAGACTCAGGGAGGAGTTGAGGTCCAGACGGTCAAGGTACCGGACGCGGGAAGCTTCCGGGAAGGTGCTTGAGGGCAATTTGGTAATTTGACTCAAGCAATGAGAGGAGGGACTGGTTTTTCCTCCAAATCCTGGTCATGTTGACTTTGACCCTTGCCTCTTGTGTGTATGGAGCAAGGGAGTGGATGGTGTATGCCACTTCTTGAATTTCCTCTTATGGTGTGAGCTGCATCTATTTAGGAGGTGAGTTCTGAAGAGGGAATTGCAAGGAAAAAGGGGTGTGTTCTTTGTGCATGCTTGAGCAGTGAGTGCTTCTCTTGCGTGTGAGTTCAGGAGAGTGTGTGTGTTCATCTCAAGCATGTAGTGAGATGGTTGTAACCCTCTTGTAATCATTCATCTCTCTGTCTCTTTATCAATATAAGAAATCATGAGTTGAGATGAATTGATTTCCTGGTTGTTCTCAGTTCTGCACCTTGCTTTTCTTTTGTTCATTTGAGTTTGAGCTGAATCTTTTGTGGAGGAAGATGAATCTTTTGCTCTGTGATGGGAAGATACTCTAGACCATTTGGCCATTCCATTCCCATGAGCAATTAGAGGATTCAATGACTTATATCAATTTTCTGTCCTACGCTCAACTTTCCTCTGTTTTTCACTGTTTAGGGTTTTGGTGGCAGAGCTCTAGTGAAACTTGGTTTTCTCCTCAAAAAGGTTGTGCCCAGTTGTGAGTTTCCAAGGCCTAAGATCATTTCATAGCTGAATGCAAAAGTTCATGAGCAAGAAATGTGAAAACATTGAGTAATTTGGAATTCAGCCATTTTCCTTGTCTGTTGTCAGATTTCCTCTCAGATTGTGATGTCTTGCTCTTTTGATCTATATTCTTTTGCTCTTGAGGGCTAGCAGCTTTAGATTGTAGTCTTGCTGTTTTGGCTTGAGAAAACCAGCTTCTAGCCACCCAATTTCCTTGCTATGTGAAGTCTGCATAGTATTCTATTAAAGTTCAGTCTACGCTGCTCTAAAAACCGAGGCCCGGTCAGACCGGTTTTACACCGGTGGTCTAACCGGTCGGAGAGGGGCGGTCTGACCGCTAACCCTAGCCGTCAGACCGAAGGCGCTGGGGCGGTCTGATCGGCACTAAGGCAGCGGTCTGACCGGCGGCTTGAGTGCGGTCTGACCGCCCATTGCACTGCGGTCAGACTGGCCACCTGACGATGCAGCTTCTGTTCTTTGAATTGATACTGTGCTTTTTGGTTCTTCTCTGACGCTTGTTGCTTCTGCTTTCTCCTCTGTGTAGTTGAGGTTCCAGTAAGCATGACTCATCATCTTCATAGCTTATCGTTGCTATCGGAGATTAGAGTTGCATGTGGATACTTGGGGGCATTTTTATAAGGGCGCCATTCACCCCCCCTCTATTGCCATATCCGATCCTACAACACTCAAACTTGGGAGTGGATTACTCAATTGTGATTGACTCCTCAACCACATTTGGCATGGCCATGCACTTTCTTAATCCAACCACATCGAGGGGCCAGATGTCACAACCGAAATTTTCGCTCTTCTTGATAGATCTTTAACCGGTGTGTCAGCCATGGCAACGGACAAGTATTCCACCAAGCCCCCGATCTTTGATGGGATCGACTATCCCTTTTGGAAGAGTCGGATGGAGACCTACATTCAGGCTCAGGGCTATGCGATTTGGCGCAAGGTCAAAACACGCTTTGTTGTTCCTGCCGATGAGAACATCGATGCCGAAAACATGGCTGATGTTGAGGCGAATGCTAAGGCAAGCAACATTATAATCCAAGGTTTGAGCCGAAAAGAGTTTGATCGCATTTCTCATCTTTTGTCGGCCTTCGACATTTGGGTGACCCTCGATGCTTACCATGAGGGCACCACCCAAATCAAGATGGGTATGACAGGACCAATTCAAGCGAGATTACAACAAGTTTGAAATGTTCACTGGAGAGTCCCTTGATGAGTGCTTTGCGCGATTCCACAAGATTTTAAATAACCTCCGAGCGGTCGGTCTCACATACCCCGACTCAGACAACGCTCGCCAAATGCTTTCGGCACTTGATTTGCGTGTTTGGGAAATGAAGTGACCACCATCAAGGACACGATGGATCTTTCGACTTTGACTCTTGATGCGTTGTACTCACGCCTCAAGACTCACGAGATTGACATTGTCTCTCGCAAGTCAAATCACAGTCGATGGCTTAGGTCACTAATCTCAGTCCTGCCTCTGGTTTTTCTGCTGACATTGGTTCTGGATTCTCTCTTGCTGCTCTGTGTGAAATTCATGATGATCAACTAGAGCAGCTCCCAGAGGATCAACTAGCCCTCTTAGCCAGAAAATTTTCTCATGCTTACAAGAGGGTTAGAGACAGAAAGAGAGGAGGGCATGTGATTTGCTTCGAGTGTGGTGGCCCCAACCATATTCTGGCACATTGCCCTAAACTTGAAAAGGGCAAGAACGACTACGGCGGTTTGAGCAAGAACGACTACATCGACAAGAACCGCAACAAGAAGCCCTTAGCTCATGCCCAAGGCAAGAAGAAGTTCCGCAACCTTGGCAAAGTCAAGAAATTGTTCCATCGCATCCTCACCGCCTTCAACGACCTCGACCTCAGTAAGGTGGAGGGGTGGAGTGACGACGGTGGGAAGGACGATCAAGATGCCAAGGATAGCGAGGACTTCTCCGGCATGTGCTTCATGGCCCTTGAGGGCGACATCAGCGACAGCGAGCTCTATTCTGACTCCGATGAGGTATACCCCTCCTACGACCAGCTTAATGATGCTTTTCTTAAGTTAGGTAAATTTCATGCTAGATCTAGAGTTAGGTGTAGCGAGTTGGAGAAGGAAGTAGATAGATTGTCACGGGAGCTTACTTCACTTATATCTGCTCCCTCCCGTGATGAATGTGATACATGCTCTGCTTTGCTTTGTGACATGGAGAAATTAAGGACCTCTCATGATAGTGTGTCTTCTGAGCTAGATTTGCTTATGGTGGAGAATATTAGTCTGCTTGCTGAACTAGAGATGAGTAGGGTAGCCGCTCTTTCATCTACTACTATTGAGACTATTTCTTGCACCTCATGTGAGGATAAGGACAACGCTTTTAGAGGTCTTTATACCATGCTTCTTGATCTGCCTGAGTCTTGTGAAAGCTGCATTAACTTGAAAATGAACCTAAAGAAGGCAGATCATAAAATTGCTGAGTTACAAGCTTTTCTGCTAGAGCCCATTGCTTCATTTGTGAACTGTCCCAAATTAACTGCTGAACTTGAATCTGTCTCAAAACAGTTTCAAGAAATGATTGATCACAATAACAAATTGGCTCATTATGCTTCTAAGGACCCTGTTAGCTCACCATGCAATAATTGTGAAAAAGTAAAATCTGACTTGATTGCATTGGATGAAACATTTGTGAAGCTAACTAAGGACCTTCTAGAAAAATCACCATCTGCTTGTGATGTGTGTGCTGTTGGGAAGAAGTCTGAGGGTATGATGGAGACGCTTAGCGACATGAACCAAATGGCTAGCAGTAGTACAGTCCTTTCTGAGGCGGCTGTGCGTGCACATGCCATTCGTTCCTCTCTTTTGGTTATTCTTCTACTCCCTTACCTTCTGTTGTCTCTTCTTCCCCCTGCTCTTCTTGCACCTCTCTCTTTCGGGAGTGTTAGTGATGGGGATGGGGTCCCGATCTTCCAACAGGTTCTGGATATGTTCGATTTGGTGGAGGCGCGACACAAATCGATCTGGCTTCCGAACGACACGTTCCGAACCCCGCAATCGCAGCACCACGTCTCCTCAGATTATCAACCGTGCGCGGCCCGGTTGACCTCACCAAGAAGGCTAATCCTCGCCTGCGAATCAAAGAACACAAGCAAGAACAAGAAAGAACACAACTGAATTGCGGATGGATTGATGTAGCACTCGAAAGTTGGGGTCTCACAAACCGATGAACGGCAAAACTGTTCAAAGACAGAATTAATCTAAGCAAAACCCAAACCCTAATGGTGGGGGTGGCGGTTGGATATAAAGGAGTGAGGGGCGTGCAAAACCCCTGGATATGCCCCTAATGGGCTCCAACACGATACAAAGCCGATCGGCCCAAAAGACGGTGACGCAGCACCCTGATAGATTCTGAATGCCCACTTGTTTTGACGATTTCTGTTGACTCAGAAGTAATTTTGACATGGGACCAGAGCCATTGGAAAGGTAGTCTTCTCAGCTTTCCATACATATGTATAACGTCCAAAACGGAGTCCGGATGTGATCTGGGCGTCCGTTTTAGTGCGGCCTGGTCCTGGACTCCGAATTGGATTCGAAGTCGGTTTGAGTTGGGCCTCCAACATGATTCGACTGCCCTTGCTGGACTTGTGCGCCTCGTAGTCCTTCTCCAAGTACTTCTAGGTCCTCTCCATGGTTCCTAATCATAATTAAATCATTAGGTAGCAATCGATTCTCAAGTGAACAAAAAGAAGTACTTAGGAACGAGCTCACCTGTAAATTCAATTGTCGGGCGCGAGCTCTAGTGATTGGTCCTTGAATGTCAAGTGGAGGAGTGTTGTGTGTATCCGAAGAAGTGATGTCCTCATCAGTTAGTATCTTATGAGCACTCTCGAGAGATTCATAGGTGGCAAGAAGAAGCTAAATCTTATTCTAGACCAATCCAAGATTTGCAAATTCAATCAGGGTCTAGGATATGACTTTTCTGAGGATGTTAGGAAGCATCCACCTGCTGTGCTCAGACCCATAGCCGCAGGTGTGATTGAGGTCAAGCCCAGAACTAAGAAAGTTCAATTCAAATCAGCGGGCTTTGTCCAAGGGATTTCTGATAGTAAGGTGGTTCCACCTGTTGCTTCGACCTCTCAGAAGGCGAAGCCCCATCATGATACTTCTACCTCTCAGAAGGTGAAGTATCATTGTACCTTCTGTCAGAAGAATGGACACTTGGTCAAGAGATGCTTCAGGCACGCCAAGATCGCATGTAGAGATCGTGTTGAGGCTCTTAGGCGTATTCAGGGTCAGCCCCAGACCTTGAGTGCACCTAAGACCAACACGAGGTCTAGGTTTGATCAGCTTCATGGGTTTGGGCAGCATCGAGAACTTGGTTTTTCTGATTTTCGTCCTCGATATGCCTCTGGTCGTGACTTCCGCCGTCCTGAGGGTAGATCTCGTTCCCCCGTCGAGATGGCTACCCGCGACGAGATCATCGTGTTGTTGGTGCTCCGACTCGCTCTCCCAAAGCAGTCGGACCCAGCAACAGCTTCAAGTCTACACATAGACCTTCTGCTTCTTTGAGCGATAGAGAGCGTAGGGTAGTTAGAGGTCAGTAGTGTGTGACTGCTTCTTCTGCTCGTCGTGTGACTCAGTATTGGGTACAAAAATCTCTTTTGATTTATCCTAATACTGAGCCTTTACTCTCTGTTTGACTCAGGTTCACCGGGCTGGGAAGGGAGAGGTTTGGCTTGTTGACTCCAGTTATTCTCGTCATATGACCGGAGACTCCTGTTGGTTCTCTTCCCTAGCCTGTGCTCCAAGTGATGAGACTATCACCTTTGGATATGCTTCGTCTGGGTGCGTCATCGCGAAAGGTACTGTGTGCGTTAATGATTCATTTATTTTAAAAGATTTTGCCTTGGTTAGTAAGCTGCAGTACAATTGGCTTTCTGTTTCTCAGCTTACCGATGACGGTTTCGAGGTGAGCTTTAAGAAAAATGCTTGTAAAATTCTTGATTCTTCGGGTAGTCTGGTTTGTGGGATTTATCGTTATGGGAGGATCTTTCGTGCTGATTTTGTTTAGTCTTCTGGTGATCCTCTCAGGTGTTTAGTTGCTTCTGAGTCCCGCGACCTCACCTTCTGGCATAGGAGACTTGGTCATATTGGATTTGACCATTTGACCCAAGTTAGCGGCCACAATCTCATTCATGGTCTGCCAAAACTCAAGATGATCAAAGATCTAGTTTGTGCTCTATGCCGGCACGGCAAGATGGTTGCCGCTTCTCACCCTCCGGTCATAGTGACTATGACTGATGCACCAGGACAGCTGCTCCATATGGACACAGTTGGACCAGCTCGAGTGCAGTCAGCAGAAGGGAAGTGGTATGTCCTTGTCGTGGTCTATGACTTCTCGAGGTACTCTTGGGTGTTTTTCATAGCCTCGAAGGATGAGATATTTACCCATTTTTAAGGTTTGTTTAGTAGGCTTTCTATTGAGCTCCCGGGTGCCTTACGAACGATCTGCAGTGACAATGGCACGGAGTTCACGAATTCCTACTTCGAGAGGTTTACGGCGAGACAGGTGTAAAGCACCAATTATCTTCTCCATACGTCCCCCAGCAAAATGGCGTTGTGGAGAGGAAGAACCGTACCTTGGTCGAGATGGCCAGGACGATACTTGATGAGTACTCTACACCGAGGAAGTTTTGGGCTAAGGCGATAGCTACCGCGTGCCATGTCTTGAACAGGGTTTTTCTCAGGACACACTTGCATCGCACCTCTTATGAGTTGAGATATGGGCGAAAGCCCAGCGTCTCGCATTTTCGTATATTTGGTTACAAGTGCTTTATTCTAAAGTCTGGGAACCTAGACAAGTTCGAGTCATGATCTTGTAATGGTATCTTTCTAGGCTACTCGATTTCTTCGCGGGCTTATAGGGTCTGGAACTGCGAGTCTACTAAAATGGTAGAGACCTGTGAGGTGACCTTCGAGGAGGCCTGTCCGGGGACTAGGCCCGATATCTCAGGTTCTTTAGAGCATTCTGAGACCATCTTTAGAGCATTCTGAGACCATCTTTGTGGATGAAGAGGAGGATAGAGATGAGGGTTGTCTACCCGATCCAGTTCCTCCTCCTCCCCTTGAGGTGCCTGCTTCTTCCACTGCACCTCGAGGAGATTAGTCCATGCCTTCTGCTTCCTCTGGAGTTAGTGGCTCTGTTCCTATCTCATCAGCTCATGAGGTAGAGGCCACTTCTTCATCTCATCTAGGACCTCCCCGAAATGTTCAAAAAGATCATCCTTCTGAGCAGATGATTGGAGACCTTTTCGAGCGTGTCACCAGCTCAAAATCTGGCTTATCTCATTTCTGTCTCCACTTTACCTTTGTTGCCACCTTTGAGCCTAAGGATGTTTGTCATGCTCTTTCTAATGAGTCTTGGGTCAATGCCATGCATGAGGAGTTAGAGAATTTCGAGAGGAACAAGGTCTGGTCGCTTCTTGAGCCCCCTAGAGGTCATAATGTCATTGGTACTAAGTGGGTGTTCAAAAACAAGCAGAGTGAGGATGGGATAGTCATTCGAAACAAGGCTAGACCGGTAGCTCAGGGTTTCTCCCAAGTTGAGAGTCTAGATTTTGAGGAGACCTTTGCCCTGTAGCTAGGCTAGAGGCCATTAGGATCTTGCTTGCTTTTGCAGCGTCTAAGGGCTTCAAGCTTTACCAGATGGATGTCAAGGGTGCCTTCCTCAATGAGTTTATTGAGGAAGAGGTCTATGTTAGACAACCTCTAGATTTCGAGAACCCCAAATACCCAAACCATGTCTTTAAGCTTTCCAAAGCCTTGTATGGATTTAAGCAAGCCCCTAGAGCTTGGTATGAGAGGCTTAAGTCCTATCTGTTGACTCATGGTTTTGAGATGGGTAAGGTAGATAAGATCTTGTTCATTCGTCGGCATGACAATGACCTTCTACTTATCCATATTTATGTGGATGACATTATCTTTGGCGGCTCTTCTCATACTCTTGTTTCTCAGTTCTCTGACGTCATGAGCTCAGAGTTTGAGATGAGCATGATGGGCGAGTTGAGCTTCTTTCTTGGCTTCCAGATCAAGCAGACTCGGGAGGGTACTTTCTTGCATCAGGGCAACTACACTCATGACCTCCTGAGACACTTTGACATGAGTGATGGCAAGCCGGTGTCAATTCCAATGGCATCAACAGCTTCACTTGACCCAGATAAGTATGGCGAGTCAGTTGATCAAAAAGAGTATCGCAGCATGATCGACTCCCTCTTGTACCTCACTACCTCGAGACCGGACATACACTTCTCTGTGTGTCTTTGTGCTCAGTTTCAGGCTTCTCCTCGCGTATCTCACCGTCAGGCCGTGAAGCGCATCCTTCAGTACCTTCGAGCTACCATTGACTATGGTATCTGGTACTCTTCCTCATCCTGTCTTTCCCTCAGAGCCTTTTCGGACGCAGACTTTGCTGGCTGTAGGATAGATAGGAAGAGCACTTCTGGCACCTGCCAATTAATTGGCACTTCTCTTGTCTCTTGGTCTTCTAGGAAGCAGTCCGGTATTGCACAAGACACCGCAGAGGCCGAGCACGTTGTCGCCACCGATTCTTTGCAACTGTACTTTGGATGGCTTCGACCCTACGGACTTTGGGTTAGTTATAGAGAGTGTTCCACTCTTTTGTGATAACACCTCTGCTATTAACATTGCTAAGAACCCAGTGCAGCACTCTCGGACCAAGCATATTGATATTCGATATCACTTCCTTAGAGACCATGTGGAGAAGGGTGATATAGTGGTCCAGTTTGTAGAGAGTGACCACTAGTTGGCTAATATCTTTACCAAGCTTTTGGATAGCTCTAGGTTTTCAACCTTGCGGGGAGAGCTTAGGGTGGTTTGTCCTTATAGACTGTAGTGAGGGGGAGCTTTGTGCTTTACTGCTCTATTATATTTATTATGTTCTTGCTCATTTCTGTTGCATTGCATTTTGGGTGCATTTTGGGTTAGTCCTACTAGCATAGATTAGAGTGTTTTTCTCGTCTAGTTGCTTAGAGTTCTTCCTCTCATCTTGTGATTCTAGGATGCTGTTTATTAGTTGTCTCTCTTCTTGCTAGGTTGAGCTCATTCACGTCTTACAGGTTCTAGCAAGAGTTGGGCCACCCTTGGGTAGACAGGGATCGTGTTTGCTCCTTAGTATGTTAGAAGTTTAGTTGATAGTCCTAGTGTCATATGGGGTAGATGAGAGTCAGTCTAAGCCATAGTAGCCTCTATATCTTATCTATGCTCTAAGGACTGCATTTTCTACTTTTCTTTGCCAGCTTCTAGTTTTATTTGCTTTGGTTCAGGGGGAGTTCATTTGGGAGCTTCTGGAGCTTAATATTGACCTAACTCAATTTGAACTAAAAGTGCATTCACATGTTGAGGGGGAGCTGGATTTTCCTGCATTTCAGCATCTTGCATTGTAATATATCTGCATGGAGCCTTGATTATTATCCTTATTTGACATGTTTACAATACTTTACATCTTGCCATGATTCGTGCTTAATTGCTAGATTTATCATGACATTATATGTGTCATCAAGCCTTTGCCATGTTAAGTTAATTAAAAATGCACAACTTGAATTAAATCATGTCATGTTAGCTCTTGAGACTAGTCTGTCTTTAGTTATCCTCTTATGATTCATGCCATGTCAAATAGGCTGAGTTGAGCTTTGAATCTTTATTGAGTTTTAGATTGAGCTATACTAGTTTCTTGACGAAACATGAATTAGTACAAGTCTTCTATTCATGAAAATGCAAAAAGATCTTTTTTGTGCGAAAAAACTGATCTCACCAATATCTTCTCATGAGACTGCTTGCCATTGCACTAGGCATGAACTCAGGGAGAGTTTTGGATGACCAAGATCATCTCCTTAAGCTTCTTGCTTGGAGTGGTCACATAAGGCTTGAGATCTAGCACATGACTAAAAATTTTGGTTGGAAACGATCATAAGTTTCAAAGAAAAATATGTCAATTGTGCTCAATTTGCTTTATTACAAAAAGATCAAAGTGCTTGAACAAATGATTTATTCTTGAACTTGTAGCACTCTAAATTGACTCAATACTAGCTTCTCGGTTCCATTTAGCTTATTGACATGGCTTGCATCATCTTTGGATACCTCTAGCTAGACTTTGATATTGAATGGCTTGACATGCTCAAAAATTCATCTAATATTCAAATTGTTACTTATGTGGCTTGGCTTGATTATGCATATGTTGTCATGATCTTGATAGCATCTTATTGTATTATGGCTTGGTGTAATACTTAAAAGTCAATTTGGATAATCTTCATGGCTCTAATTGCTTAGAATTGAATAAATTTCAGCCACACCATGCTATATTCTCTATTTTGCATCTTGATGACTTTATTGCCAAAAGGGGGAGAATATTGGAGAAAAAGCCACATTTTGGGAGCTTTGGTAGCCTTTGAGGAAAATTATTCTTTCTTTTGCTCCTTGTGTCAACATGGTCATTAGCATCATTCTCTTTCTCTTGGACCATGTTTGACTTTCAAACAAACTCAATCTTATGCTTTTTCTATGTTTGTCAATATACCCATCAAGGGGGGAGATTGAGAGACCATGTGGAGGTATCCCCATGTTTGTGATGAGTAATTGACGGTTGGTTTAGTGAGTTTGAGTTTGTTTTTGGTATTCTAGGGTTGAGTACCTTTCACTTATGCTATTGTTGATATGCTGTTTCGTGCGGTGCTATGTGACAGTTTGCTTGTCTGTGTGACTGCAGGACTTCGGAGCTAGGTCATGCTGAGGCGAGGAGGACCGGGACTAGGCACAGGAGGTGTTGAGGCCCAGACAGTCGGTGATGCCGAAATGATTGAGGCTGGTGAGGTGGTTGCGAGTCGGGAGACGAGGAACCGGAGCGAGAGCTACCGGTGACGGACACGACGGGCAACGACGAGCGAACCGGGAATAGGCTTAGGGAGGAGTCGGAGGTCCAGACGGTTGGATGTTGGTTGCAGTCGTATGCGACGGAACGGACCAGGATGCCGGGTGCGGTCGTGTGCAGCGGAGCGGACCTGGACTAGGCTCAGGGAGGAGTCGAGGTCTAGATGGACTAGGTACCGGACGCAGGAAACTTCTGGGAAGGTGCTTGAGGGTAATTTGGTAATTTGACTCAAGCAATGAGAGGAGGGGTTGGTTTTCCCTCCAAATCCTGGTCATGTTGATTTGACCCTTGCCTCTTGTGTGTATGGAGCAAGGGAGTGGAAGGTGTATGCCACTTCTTGAATTTCCTCTTGTGGTGTGAGCTGCATCTATTTAGGAGGTGAGTTCTAGAGAGGGAATTGCAAGGAAAAAGGGGTGTGTTCTCTGTGTATGCTTGTGCAGTGAGTGCTTCTCCTGCGTGTGAGTTCAGGAGAGTGTGTGTGTTCATCTCAAGCATGTAGTGAGATGGTTGTAACCCTTATGTAATCATTCATCTCTTTGTCTCTTTATCAATATAAGAAATCATGAGTTGAGATGAATTGATTTCCTGGTTGTTCTCAATTTTGCTCCTTGCTTTTCTTTTGTTCATTTGAGTTTGAGCTGAATCTTTTGTGGAGGAAGATGAATCTTTTGCTCTGTGATGGGAAGATACTCTAGACCATTTGGCCATTCCATTCCCATGAGCAATTAGAGGATTCAATGACTTATATCAATTTTCTGTCCTACGCTCAACTTTCCTCTGTTTTTCACTGTTTAGGGTTTTGGTGGCAGAGCTCTAGTGAAACTTGGTTTTCTCTTCAAAAAGGTTGTGCCCAGTTGTGAGTTTCCAAGGCTTAAGATCATTTCATAGCTGAATGCAAAAGTTCATGAGCAAGAAATGTGAAAACATTGAGTAATTTGGAATTCAGCCATTTTCCTTGTCTGTTGTCAGATTTCCTCTCAGATTGTGATGTCTTGCTCTTTTCATCTATATCCTTTTGCTCTTGAGGGCTAGCAGCTTTTTAGATTGTAGTCTTGCTGTTTTGGCTTGAGAAAATCGGCTTCAAGCCACCCAATTTCCTTGCTGTGTGAAGTCTGCATAGTATTCTATCAAAGTTCAATCTGCGCTGCTCTGAAAACCGAGGCTCGGTCAGACCGGTTTTACACCGGCGGTCTGACCGGTCGGAGAGGGGCGGTCTGACCACTAACCCTAGGGGTTAGACCGGAGGCGCTGGGGCGGTCTGACCGGCACTAAGGCAGCGATCTGACCGGCGGCTTGAGTGCGGTCTGACTGCCCATTGCACTGTGGTCAAACCGGCCACCTGAGGATGCAACTTCTTTTCTTTGAATTGATACTGTGCTTATTGGTTCTTCTCTGACGCTTGTTGCTTCTGCTTTCTCCTCTGTGTAGTTGAGGTTCCAGTAAGCATGACTCATCATCTTCATAGCTTATCGTAGCTATCGGAGATTAGAGTTGCATGTGGATACTTGGGGGCAATTTTTTAAGGGCGCCATTCACCCCCCCCCTCTGTTGCCATATCCGATCCTACAACACTCGAACTTGGGAGTGGATTACTCAATTGTGATTGACTCCTCAACCACATTTGGCATGGCCATGCACTTTCTTAATCCAACCACATCGAGGGGCCAGATGTCACAACCGAAATGTTCGTTTTCAGAAAAAAAATTTAATTTCAAATTAATTATTTTAAATTATTTGATCTTATTTGGATTTATCTGGATGGTATTTAAAAATTTAAAGCAAGAAAATGTATTTTAAATATTTTATTAAAGATAAAAAGAGTTTATTTTATTTTTCCTAGCTTTCCCTAAATTTTTAATTAATTTTTGAGAATTTTCTGGAATTTAAAATCAATTTTCAAAGTTAAAAGGTATTTTATAAAATTATTAAATTCAAATCTGAAATTAAAAATATTTTTTCTAAGTCTAAAATGCTTCCAGGAATATTTTATTATTTCTCTGGAAGTTTTAGACATTAAATATTATTTTTCCAAGCATTTATAAAGTTTCTAGTATTTTCTGAAATTTATTCTGAAAATAAAAATCAAATTAATCCAAGCCCGCCACGTGTCGCTCTCAGGTTAAATCAATCTCTCTCCACGATTTAATCCTAGCCACACCAGATCACTACCCCTTCATATCCATCCAAAAGCCATAAAACATCCACTTGCCACGTGTCGCAAATCCGACGGCCCGTACCCCTTCACCGCCTCTCTCTCTATGGCATATGCACCCCACATGTCATATGTTTCTTCAACCTCACCTTCTTCCTCCTCCCACCCTCTCTCGCCTACACCATGGATGACAATTAAAAGCTTCGAAACTCCGCCGTTTCTCCCTCTTAACTCCCGATTAAAGCGTGGAAACGGAAGCCCCAATCACTCCCATCAATCTCCCGGCCGTTCCCCGTCCTTTAACCTTCTCAAAACCGAAATCCTCTCCCCCTCCCTTCTCTTTCTATAAATTGGCCTCCCCTCACCATTCTCTCCCCTTTCCCCTCCTATTCGGCCGGCTCCCACCTCCCACCTCTCCCGCCGCCGTGCGCCGCCAACCGGCCATCCCCGCCGTTGCCCGGCCACCTCCCTCCGACCGCCCCCATCACAACCGCTGCCACCACTGTCTCCCGCCGCCGCCGGCCGCCCCGGGCATTCCCACCGCGCCGTAAGCAGCGCCGCCGCCCGACCACCTGCGCGGCCGCCGGCCGCCGGTGAGCCGCCTCCCGCGCGCACCCCCGTGTCTCCCCTTCATGATTACTTCTTCAACCATGTTCGTCCTTGTGTAATTATTTTGTTGTTGTTCTTTTGTCAAGTAATACCAAGTGCCCACTTGGCTAGGGGAGACAAATTAAGGCATGCATGCATGAGGTTGTGAGTTCAATTCCTGGGCAAAGCAGTCTCGGTTGGGGCTTTGGCCAAAATTTTTGTTAGTCAATGCCAAGCGGGACCCACTAGTCATAAAATAATAAAATAAAATTCTACACCCAATGACAACCGGGCCCCACATGTCATACACTCCAATATATCCCAAAAATCAGCCAAAATAAGATTCCAAAGAATATTCCCTCATTTTACATTTTCTGGAATTTCCAAACCGATCAAACTTCCAATCGCTCGTTCTTTCTCGTCCGAACTCCGAATCCAGTAATTAAAATTTATAAATTTTTCTAAAATCATAATCTATGTTTCAGTATATATTTTATATTTTTGTGATTTTATTTGTATTTATTTATTTGTTTGCTTTGTTGTCTCGCGCGTAGAAACCGACGTCGCCAAAGACTTCATCGAGCCGCAGCAAGAAGGACCAACTAGCGCGCAAGAAGGCAAGTATCCTTTGACCATTTTGAACCTATGTTTGTGAAATGTTTTAAATTATTTTAAATTTATGTGCATCGCTATTTACATAGAACCCTACTTTTGTCGTAGCAAGTTAGTTAAACCAAATTATTGTTATGCCCTCAATTGAAATTTAATATCATGTACCTTTGTAATCTTAGGATTGCCTTTGTCTCAATAATGAGATTATTGTTTAATCTTTGATAATAATATTAGAACGGTAGTTTAATGCTTAGCCTTGCTACTTAATCTTGTTGTAACTTTGAAATGGGAAATTGTATTTTCAATAGTCTTTGTATTCATAAATTTGTGGCGACGGGTGTTGCCGCTGTTCTTTTAAAAATAAAATAAAAATATGGAATTGTTTTAGACCAGGGCGGATGGTTGATTTGGATTGGTGCGGTTAGCACGAGACTTTGGAAAGTGTATGTCCCGCCATAGTCGATTATGGACCGACGCTTGTGATTGTCCAAACTAAGCACTACCGTACAACCCCATGTCTATATGGGTATGACCTAGCTGACTAACTTACGATAGTTTAGTTTAGGTACCACCAGTGGAAAGTGGGTACCAGGGATTTACTGGTTATTCGCAGTGAGGGACAGGGATTTACTGTACTCATATGGCGCAAGAGGGGGCTTCGGACTGGGTGGATTTAACCCTTCTGCGGTGAAACCTCAGCGGGTGGTGTCTAGCTAGACTAGAGTGAGGTACAAGCTTTGTGATATTTATCTGGGTCTCATGCCAAAGGAAGCGTGGTGACTGTTAAGATAATATATCTCTTGGCGGTAAAGTTGTACATCCTCTGCAGAGAGTCAAACTATTCGAATAGCCGTGCCCACGGTCAAGGGCGAGCAAGGAATGCATTCACATGGTAGATTTATTTTGGTTTTGGTTTTAAAAAACAAAGATTTGAAATTCCGAGAGTGGAGGGAACTCTCGGAAGGGTTTACTGGCGGTTGGAGCCAGAGCGGGTGGTTGGAACCCGTAGTTTTAAACTTAACGATTAGAGCTAGTTAATTAGTGTTGGTGGATAGAACCTTCACTATAATATGCTTATTAGTTTCAATTAAAACAATTACTTTACAAAATAAATGCCTTCGAAAATATTTAATGTTATTTGAAGTAAATATTGCTTTGTGCAAAAGAATCATATAACCTTCCTTTGTTAAGCCTTGCATCTATTGCATTTTTACCAAGACTTGCGGAGTACTTTTTGTACTCACACGCTGCACTCAAAAATAATACTCAGAGGAATATGAAGCTCAAGAAGGCGACTACGACTACCTCGCGTATGGATTCGATGAAGGCTTCCCGGAGTTCTAGGTTGTGTTTTCCCCAGTCAATTGCTTGTGGCGTATTGATGGGACTTCGCCGGTTTATCTTTTGCTTCCGCTGTGTTCTGTGTGTGTGAGGTCTTGAAACCTCCTTTGTAATAATGAGACCTTTCGGTCGGTAGTCTCTATTATTGTAATGAAACGTTGTTGGTTATGTATTCGTCACTGTTTGACTGTGTGCACTAGCTTTGATCTGGGACTAGTGCTGTATTACACAGAGGGTCCGGATTCAGAAATCCAGGGTCTCGACACCAGAGATATTTATCCTGTTATAGAGGAGGGGCAAATTCCATCTTGATCGCTCATATTTCTCCGCATGTTTCATAGTAAACCCGAAAGCTACCTTTATTACCACCCAGTTACGGAGTAGTGTTTGGCAACCCCTAAGTAAACTATTACACATGTAGGAAACAATGATGACCTCAGGTTTAAGGATCCTACATATACTATGTATGAGACCAACTGATGACACTTAAGAATATAACAATTCTCGCAGTATCTCATGATGAGTCAATCCAACATTATGTTATCTAACACATGTCCACATTACTGATTTGATATCTCATATCCATGATCCGTGAAACATGATCATCAATCAATACATGTACTGATCTATCAATCCTAATCGTCCCACATAATGATATAAGATCAGGGATAGTTTAGAATAACATCAAAATATAAATAAAGAGTTTCACAAACAAGTCACATATTTATTTATGAATATAAAAGATATTTATTCAAGGAACAAAATAGCATTTTATTCAAACATTCATAAACATAGAAGTGATACAATCTTCTCCATAATTAGCTCTAGGGCATATCACTAACAGTGTTGGTGTCGTTGGCCAGGGGCTTAGCAGCAGCATCATCAGCATGTAAATTGTAAACAGAACTCGAACTTCGTCGGGCAAAGCAGCAGACCTAGGATGTCCGAGGCGTCGTCTGGACCCTTGATCCATGCTTTCTTCTGCAATTTGTTTCCCTTGTCCGTCCAGTTCCCTGTCTTTTGCCACATGAGCAACGCGTAGGACATGTCACTCCACAGCACCACGTACTGGGCCTGCAAAGGGTTGATCTGGGGTGTGTCCGTCCACCCCTGCACCAGCGTGTCTTTGATCGGGCGGAACCGCTCGGCCTCCGCCACCATGACGCAGAGATTCGCCAGAGCCTCGCGGAGCGGCCTCGAGTCGTCATGATCAGGGCTGTGAAGCGCCAGCCTGCTCACGACTTTGAGCGTGTTTTTCTTGCCCAGTTTGATGTTCTTCAGTTGCGCGTAGCCGCCGACGAGTTCTTTGTAGCTGCCCTTAAACGTCAGCGGAGTGGAGCCGGAGATGAGGCGCCGGTAGCCTTTGAACGTGAACCAGTTGCCCGTGTTATTGGTGAACCCCACGATGTAAATGTTATCGTCTCTGATGGCGATTGTTGTCTTTGTTGTAAAACTATTGAGACAAGTGTATGCAACAGAACTATTGTTTTTCATATATCAAGAATGAGATTGTACATTGCTTTATATAGATGTTGAATGGATGGCAAAAGGTGCCTTTATAGAAAGACATCTGCTCCTTTTGCTATAACTGTACATTGGGCAGTTTAATAAACTGGTGTTTAACACTCCCCCTTGACCAATGTATCTTCACATGATCACCTTGATTCATCATCTTGAAATAACTCCTCCAAAACCCTGTAGGGAAAAATATGAGGAGAATTGATAGAGTAGATATGCCATGAAAAACTCCTTTAAAACCCAGTGGGAAAATTTTAAGGAGAAAAATGATATGACATATATTTGATTATATCTCTTAAAAACCCCTATGGGAAAAAGAGAGATATATTTATGATTACGTTGTTATATTGCCTCATTAAAAACCTTGATGAGAAACCTTTAGAGGGAAAACTCATAAAGGGAAAAAGAGTACAATATCTGTATTTGAACGGGTTAAGTCTTTAGGAGATTTCTCCCCCTAACATCTGCAAATCACGTAGTCTTCGCATACCAATTCCATGAACACATTTTTGGAATGTGGAAGTTGGTAATGACTTGGTGAATAAGTCTGCGAGATTATCACAAGACTTAGTTTGCAGAATATTTATTTCCCCACTCTCTTGCAATTCATGTGGGTAAAATAATTTAGGTGCAATATGTTTTGTGATATTGTTCTTTATGTAACCTGTTTGCATTTGAACAACGCAAGCAGCATTATCTTCGTAGATAATGGTAGGTGATGCAATAGCACCCATACCACATGATTGTTGTATGTGGTTAATCATTCTGCGAAGCCATACACATTCACGTGATGCTTCATATAATGCAATTATTTCAGAATGATTAGTGGATGTAGCCACTAGAGTCTGTTTCGAAGACTTCCAAGAGATGGTTGTTCCACCGTGTAAAAATACAAAGCCCGTTTGAGATCTGGCGTTATGGGGATCTGATAAATAGCCAGCATATGTATATCCTATTAAATCCACATTGTTATTCTTCTGAAAGAATAGACCGAGATCTTTAGTGCCTTGAAGATATCTAAAGATATGTTTCGCTCCTACCCAATGTCTTTTGGTTGGAGCAGCGCTATATCTAGCAAGTATATTTACCGCAAATGCAATATCCGGCTGGGTACAATTTGCAAGGTACATAAGCGCTCCGATGGCACTGAGATATGGAACCTCGGGTCCCAATAACTCTTCATTGTCATCTCGGGGTCTAAATGGATCTTTGTCCCTGTCGAGAGATCGAACAACCATGGGGGTTTTCGATGGATATGCTTTGTCCATATTGAATTTCTCCAATATTTTGTGGACATGGGCTGATTGATGCACTAAAATGCCTGAATGAAGGTGCTCAAGTTGTATTCCTAAGCAAAATTTGGTTTTACCCAAATCCTTCATTTCAAATTCCGTCTTTAGATGATTGCATGCCTCATCAATATCTTGTGGGTTGCCGATGATATTTAAATCATCGACATACACTGATATGATGCAAAATCCTGTTTGGGACTTTTTTACGAAAACACATGGACAATCATCATTGTTAGTGTATCCCTTCTGCAAAAGGAACTCACTAAGTCGGTTATACCACATTCTTCCCGACTGCTTTAAGCCATAGAGTGACTTTTGAAGCTTTACACAATACATGTTGCGATTTGCGTTTGGATTCGGTATAGAGATTCCATCAGGGACCTTCATGTATATGTCCGAATCAAGTGACCCATATAGATATGCAGTCACTACGTCCATCAACTGCATAGATAGACGATTTTGAACAGCCAGAGATATAAGATATCGGAATGTTATTCCACTCATAACTGGAGAATATGTTTCATTGAAATCAATGCCGGGTCTCTGCGTGAACCCTTGTGCTACAAGCCTCGCTTTATGTCTCACCACCTCATTGTTCTCATTCCGTTTCCGGACGAAAACCCATTTGAATCCCACAGGAAAGATTCCTCGAGGTGTAGGTATTGCATGAGTGAATACCTCTCTTTTAGCGAGCGAGGTTATCTCTGCTTGAATTGCATCTTTCCATTGATTCCAGTCCGAGCGCTTTCTGCACTCTGCCATGGTCTTAGGATCTAGATCATTTTGGATGATTTCTGCAATTGCTTCAGAGAAATAGATGTCGACAATTGTAGACTTTCTGTCATATGATTCTCCAGATTCAATATAATTGATGGAAGTTTCAATAACCCCTTGTGATGTATCATTATTTCCCAAAATGATTGCATCAGGGCGTTCCGATGTCCCAACATCAGTAATTGAGTGCACTGTTGATGTGGGATGTGAAGGTTGAACCTCCACAGGGTGTTTCTCAACGTGAGGTTGAGTTACATTTACTGGGTTAGAAGATTTGTTCTTCCCTTTCCTTTGCTTGCTAGAAGTTGCATCTGTGGAAATAGCCGTACTTCTCCCCCTCTTACTTTGGAGTTGAGTAGTTTTATTTGGTACCTCTACTCTTTCTGGCACATTTCTCGCAGGATTATAGGATTTTGTAACACCCTTATAATCAGTAAATACATCTGGCATGTTATTTGCAATGTGTTGCAAATTAATGATCTTCTGAACTTGGAGTTCAGTTTCAGAAGTACGTGGATCAGAGTTGGAGATGTCTATGGCATCCCAATTGATTTCCTGGCATATTTTGTGGTTTTCAATTCCTCCCCCTAATGCCGGGAAATGATCTTCATTGAAGATACAATCAGCGTACCGGGCAGTGAATAGATCCCCTGTAAGGGGTTCCAGGTATTTAATGATCGACGGAGATTGATATCCCACATAGATCCCCAATTTCCTGTGTGGGCCCATAGATGTACGCTGCGGTGGGTAGATCGGTACATATGTAGCGCAACCGAACTTCCGCAGATGGGAAATATTTGGTGTATATCCACGTACTAATTGCAACGGGGAGGTTGCATGGTATGCAGTTGGACGCAATTGAATCAAGTCAGCAGCGTGTAAGACTGCGTGACCCCAACATGATGTTGGTAGATTGCAATTCTGTAGTAAAGGTCTTGCAATAAGTTTCACTCTCTTGATGAGAGACTCTGCCAACCCATTTTGAGTATGAACATATGGGACTGAGTGCTGAACTTGAATTCCTAAAGCCATGCAATAATCATTGAAGGCACGTGAGGAAAATTCAGCAGCATTATCCATTCGGATTGATCGGATTTGATGTTCAGGATATTGTGCTTTAAGTTTGATAACTTGTGCAACAATATTAGCAAATGCATGGTTCTGTGTGGAAAGAAGACACAGATGAGACCATCGTGTAGATGCGTCTATTAGAACCATGAAATACCTGAACGGCCCAGACAATGGTTGAATGGGACCACATATGTCACCTTGAATGCGTTCAAGGAACTTTAGAGGTTCGGCATGAATTTTGAGGTAAGAGGGCCTCAAAATTAATTTCCCAGTGGCACATGCGGTGCACATAAAATCTGATGATTGGGGAAATTTTGCATCACTTAAAGTGTGACCAACAGAATTGCTTATAATTTTCCTCATCATCCCTATTCCAGGATGGCCAAGGCGATCATGCCAAGTTTGGAATGCGTTAACATTCTGGAAAATTACTTTGTAAGCAACATGTGGTACGGGGTTGATGTATGTGTAGTACAATCCAGACTGGAGTGAGGGAAACTTTTCAAGTGTCTCTTTGCCATATCCGTGATCTTTTGTTATGAGAAGAAACTCCTCATAGTTGTCCTCATGAGTTTCAACATGAAACCCATTCTTACGGATATCTCTATAACTCAATAGGGTACGAGTTGAATTGGGATACAAGAGTGCATCCTCAATTGTTATCGATGTACCCATAGGGAGCGTAATAGTGGCCCGACCGGTGCCAACTATTACAGCATCGTGTCCAGCGATTGTTAAAACATTTCCTTTGTTCTTTGTGAGAGTATGGAAATATTTTATCTCCCTAGGTATAGAGTTAGTAGTACCGCTATCCACTAGGCACATTTCCTCATTCATCAGATCGACTCCCGTACAATCTATACAAAATGGAGAATTTGAATATGTAATTCTCAACAAATATATATAGAATACATACAATATATATATAGGTATCAATTGTGCTTAATACAAATTACAATACCCATTGTGCTTAAATGAAGTACGGACAACAACTAGCTAATGACAACATTCACAATTAAACGACATCCACATTTAAGGCATAATTAAATAAGGTATCTCAAAGTGTAGGAGCCTAGTTAAAGTCTCCAAACGGATTGTTAGAAGTGAACTCCACGATCATGTTCTCCGTATCGTCAACGGTCCCATCAAGTGGAGGTAATGCCGTGGTGTTGCTTGGTCCCGCAGCTGTAGGAGCAGAGTAGGAGCACCCAGGGGCATCTTTCTTAGTAATGTCAGGTTGGAGGAATTCTTCCATGTTGACATCAGGTTGGGAGTTGAAGTGTGCTTCAAATTGTCCACCTTGATTGGAACGTCCTTGATTGGAGCGTGCTCGTCCCACAGAATTCAAGTACAAAGCCACTAAGTACTTGGGAGTACGACATTTCTCAGTCGGATAGTTGTAACAGCCACACTTGTTACAAGTGTTAGACTTGTTCTTTTTTGACTTAGAAATATCCTTTCCCTTGTTAGCATCACGAGACTTCCGCTGTCTCTTGAGCTTGTGCTTCCCTTTAAAGGTTCCAGGATTGCTAGAGTTAGTAGTATTCCTTTGAGGTTTGTTCTGAGTGTTAGCATGTACTTCTGGCAAAGGCTTAGTGCCCAAAGGGCGCAGATTAGAGTTCCAAAGTAGAAGCTCATTATGCCTTTCTGCCTGAAGTAATGTTTTAATCAACTCAGAATAAACGGTGAAACCTCTTTCACGGTATTGTTGCTGAAGGATCATTTGTGCAGGAAGCATGGTAGACAATGTCTTCTCAATTTTCTCCGCATCAGATGGTTCCTTCTCGCAAAACTTCAGTTTAGAACTGATTTTATGAACAGCATGGTTGAACTCTCCCACAGATTTAAAATCTTGTATGCGGAGGTGGTTCCACTCATTGACAGCCTCCGGTAGGATGACTGCTTTCTGCTGTTCATACCGTGTTTGAAGAGCAAGCCACAGAGCGCGTGGGTCTTCTTCCATCAGATACTCAGCCTTGAGATCAGGATGGATGTGGTTCCTTATGATAAATAAGGCATTGTACTTGAGAGTCTCAGCCAAAGGAGCTACACCCTCTTGGGGGGCTTCAATTGCCTGGTACATTCCGCGCAACGATAGACTCACTTTGAGATCCATCGCCCATGTGGGGAAGTTGTGGCCGTCAAGAGCGAGAGCCTCAAACTCTTTAGCAGCCATTGTGCCTACATATGTAGGACCACAGATTTGTTAAAAATCTTTGGCAATGTTAAATAAGCAATGCGAAATGCAAGTAATCAAGGTAAACTTGAAATACATAAAGGGACATTCTCCTATTGTGGAACAACATAGTTAATCACTAATGGTGTTAACTTTATTTAATTCATTTTTCAACATTGGGTATGCACTTTGAGGATGATAATCCCACAGTAGTACTTTGGTACTACCTTGTGTATGGCCAATGTGAAAAAGAACCATGATAATCACTTAGGTGTAGACCTTGAATAATTTATAATCAAATTGGGTACGCACGTTGAGGATGAAATCCCACAGTAGTACCATGGTACTACCTTGTGTATGGCCAATTGGAAAATAAATAAAGGTAGTCACCCAAAAGTGTAGACCAAAATGTTTCAAAACTTGATATTGGGTACGCACGTTGAGGAATAAATCCCACAGTAGTACTATGGTACTACCTTGTGTATGGCCAATATCAAATTTAAGAAACTTTGTGTTATTCCAAAATGAGAGAAAAGCAACCTAAAGCATTTGCATAAGATAGATTGGAATAATTGATGTATAAAACATTGCATGGAAACACATATGTACACTACAAGGTTACATCGGGGGTCTATATTGCAAATTTGTACAATAGAAATTTATTTAAACATAAAATGCTGCATTTTCCATAAAAGGGAGGGGGGTTTTGCAATCTTTCGGCAACCTGGGCTGCAGCCCGATCGACCTTTGGCCCATGAGGAGAGGTGGGAGTTAATGGGCCAAAGCCCATATGGGGGGCAGCATATAAAAACAAAGAGGTGGGGTGGTTAGGGTTTCCAACCCTAACCCTATAGCCAGCCGCCGCATGGGGCTCCTCCATGGGGAGCCGCCGCCCCTGCCCTTGGCGCCACCGCCGGCGCGCGCGGCGGCCGCCAACGCCGACCGCCAGCCCTTGGGGCGCGCCTCGCTGGATCTCGTGGCGCGCCGCCACCACGCCGAGCACCGCCGCACCGCGCGCCGCCTCAAGCCGCCTCGGCCCGCGCCGTCTCCGCCGACCGCGCCGGGTGCGCCGCGCCGCCATACACCGCCTCGGGCCGTGCCGCCTCGGCGGCGTCACCGCCGGCCAGATGGATCGCGCCGCCGCGGTGCAGCCGCGTCGGCGCCGCCGTCTTGTCGCCGCGCAAGGCGCCGCGCCATGCGCCGTCGCACGGGCCGGGCTGCGCCGCGCCGTGCTGGTCTCGCGCCACCGCGCACCGTCGTCACCGGTCTTCGGGTGCTTTGCCAACCGCGCCGACTACCACGCCGCTCCTGACGCCTTTGCGCCGAGCGCCGGCCATACTGGCGCCGCGCCCCCTCCCCCTCTTTTTCACTGGTTACGTGGAGGAGAAGGCGTCCTCTGCAGAGGAGGCCGGTGGAGGGGTACGGATCTGGAGTCCAGGACGGCGGTTTGCCACCTCGGATGCGTGCGCCGGGCGCCGGTAAGGGCCATAGCGCGAAGCCCTCGCCGGTGGGCAGACGCCGTGCGCCTCCCATGGACGACGACGAGCCGGCGAAGATCCGTGACCGGTTGCGATGAAGGTAGTGGTCGCCGGTGTGTGTGGTGGGTCGTGATGGCAAGGGGCAAAAAGAAGTTGCAGGTATTCACACAAAGAATCAATCGAAGCAAGAACACCAAGTAATGCGTTGTGATGCTTCTCACAAAGATTGATCTGATCGTTCTCCATACCTTCTGTTCGTGTTTTTGTTGCTTGATTGAGAGAATCGTGACTGATAACGTGTTGTAAAACTATTGAGACAAGTGTATGCAACAGAACTATTGCTTTTCATATATCAAGAATGAGATTGTACATTGCTTTATATAGATGTTGAATGGATGGCAAAAGGTGCCTTTATGAAAAGACATTTGCTCCTTTTGCTATAACTGTACATTGGGCAGTTTAATAAACTGGTGTTTAACAGTCTTGTACACAGCGGCGTCGACCCTGCCGACGAAATTGACGTGGATCCATCTGGCAGGAAACTTATATTCCCCGCGCTGCTGCGGCAGAACAGGGACGCCCTCCACTTTCCTTGGCGTAGCCAGCACCCCGCGCAGATGGAGCAGGAAGTCCTTGTAGTTGTCCGTCTCGACGTTGAAGTCAATCTGGACCGGCTGCCGGCCGGTCGCTGCAGGCAGGCAAAAGAATGAATGGATGATTTGACTTGATTATGAAAGAGTAGGATGAACCCCACGATGAGCAAATACAAATGAACGTTGGCCATTGTGGTGGGTGGGCAAATGCAAACAATAGCTGGACTGACTTGGGATGGTGACCAGCAAGGGATCGAGGAGCTAGCTACTTATAGCGGAGCCATCCATAGCCTTTAACTCCGGCGCCCCTTCAACCTCAATGCCAGAAAATTTCTTCTCGTAAAACTATAACGTGTCTCCATATGTGATATCGTCTGTTAACCAAGCAATTATTATAAACAATAAAAAATGATTCATCATTTATCCATTACTTGCATTTTGGGGCACTTGACGGAGGTGACACGGATTGGTCAGCAATTGAGTACGTAGATGCACACTGAGTGCCTGCCAGAGTTGATCAAACTTGCCTGCTTGTTGCCTGCGAAAGAGGCCGGATAGCTTAAGAACAGTGATCAGAAAGGTAAAATGTACAAACCAATACATATCCTACCATCTTCAGGTATAAATCCTGATAAATTATTCCTTGAAAATTTTAGTACCTGCTGGCTGTATCTGGACACTACGGCAAAGATTATTTGGAGCACATTATATATGCTACCTGTATTTCTTGTAGCAGCACGTGATATTGATAGTGGTGATTTTACCAATTTTCCTCTGTCAACCCATTCAAAAGTTCACGGTAAGAACACATGTACTTAAGAGAAGTGCTTCCATACTTTCCACTCTAATAAAAATACCACTAATATCAAAACACATGAAAGGGTAAGTAATCACTATCCACCATTCAGTTCTGCTTTAAAAGTTATGCAAATCACTTTGAGAAAAGCATTGAAGCACCTCCCAGTATTTAGAAGGTGGGGCGGTTTGATTTAGGTGCTTGTTTTTTTAGACCTTTTTATTGGTTGTGTTGCAGGTTTGCGTCCAAAAACTTCTATTGCTGAAAAACTTGCAATTGTTTGCAATTGTGTGTGTCCTTCCAAAGCAAAGGAGAGGCGCAAGACTAAGCCACGTCAGTGCGGTGCAGGTGGAGGGATGGGCAGCGCGATCGACGGAAATTTGCGATGGAGACATGGTAAGACGGGAGCACAGGGCATGGGCTGTTAGCAAAGAAGAGAAAAGATAGGCGTGGTATCAAAAACTAATGATGGCCTATGCTCATGTAGGCTGGAGGTGGAAGAAAGCCTAATACTAGACGCCAAATCACAGACGGTTCGACAAAACCGTCTATGATCGACACTAACACAGACGGTTTTAATTTGGACACCGTCTGTGTTGATGGCATCGGAGAAAACGAGTATCACAGACGGTTCTTACCGATGAACCGTCTATGATATTTAAGTATCACAGATAGTTTTTATTAAAAACCGTCTATGATAATCTGGAATTATCACAGATGGTTTTTTATTAAAAACCATTTGTGATAATCTTAGAATTATCACAGACGGTTTGTAATAAAAAAACCGTCTGTGATAATGCCGCTAGACATTTATTGCGCCGGTCAGAACCGAATCTGTCTTCATTTCGATCCAAATCTAGCTGGTGCTGCACTCTTTCGCTCAGGAGGCAAGCTAGGCGATTTCAGGCTAATTAATTTGGTGGGAGGAGGCAGAGATTGAGCTTTGAAGATTCTTACGTTCCTGGTTGCTCTAGATATGGTTAGTAATGAAATTTATTTTTGTTTGCACTACAATTTAGATATAAGTTTTGGTGAGTGTTATTGAAAATGGTTTGCATGATCTACTTGACTATACATTATCAGTTCCCGTCATGTGGGAGGCCAAATTTGTCAAAATTGTTGGTTATATACCTTCAGCGATCGCTGGGGAAATAGCTATTGTGTTTATAATATGAATTAAGCTAGCAAAGCCTCAATGCATGTGGTATATATATGTAGTAATAATTATTTAATTTAATTTTTAATACTAAGTTGTTATATATATACATAACGTAGGACCGAAGCTGGATGTATGCCGCGAACCGTGTGAGTGAAGAGTACATTAATGGCGTGTCTGCTTTTACAAGAGCTGCCGAGGAGGATATGTTGAATAAGGGGGTGGAATATATGTACTATCCATGCACTGACTGCGAGAATTTAAAGATGCTTAAGAACCAAGGGAAAATTGAAGCGCACTTGATTCAGAGGGGTTTCAAAAAGGGTTATACGTGTTGTACCAGTCATGGTGAAGTCAACGATCATATGCCGCCGCATGACATCGCCGGTGAAGTGAATGATATGCCGCCGGATGACATCGCTGGTGAAGTGAATGACATGCCGCTGGATGATGTCGATTGTTGTTCGGATTCCGATAGGTTGCACGATGACAATCTGAATCAGATGCTTCGCGATGTAGAAGAGAACTATGATGAGAGAGAGTATGTTAAATTCCGCGACTTGATAGAGGACTCGGAGAAACCTTTGTTCACATGCTGCAGGTCAAAGTACACGAGGTTGTCGGCCGTGCTTGAACTGTTGAAATTGAAGGCAAGCAACGGTTGGTCCGACAAGAGTTTCACAGCGCTGCTAGGTCTTTTAGCGGACATGCTTCCGGAGGGAAATGAGTTGCCTAAAACCACGTATAAAGCCAAGAAGGTTCTTTGTCCATTGGGAATGGAAGTAGAAAGAATACATGCATGTTCGAACGACTATATCCTCTACCGTAAAGAGTATGCAAACATGCATGTATGTCCAGTGTGCAACGCATCCCGATACAAACGTAACAATCAATCAGATGTCGGCGAGAGAACAGAGGTGAAGAAAGGACCTCCCGCTAAGGTTGCATGGTATTTTCCTATAATTCCCCGTTTGGAAAGATTTTTACAAATCCAAAGGAGGCAAAACTGCTGCGTTGTCACTCGGAGGAGCGCAAGAAGGATGGAATGCTAAGACACCTTACTGATTCCACCTAGTGGAGAAACATCGATAGGAGTTTTGCAGACTTCGGTGCAGAACCAAGAAATATAAGGTTTGGACAGAGTACAAATGAAATGAATCCTTTCAGTGGCATGAGCAGCCGACATAGCACATGGCTCGTGACTCTCTGCATCTATAACCTTCCTCCTTGGTTGTGTATGAAGCGAAAGTATATTTTGCCGTCGATACTTATCCAAGGGCCAAAGCAACCTGAGAATGATATCGATGTGTACCTAGCACCGTTGGTTGAAGATCTAAAAGTACTGTGGAACGAAAGGGTACAGGTATGGGATGCATACAAACAAGAGAACTTCACTTTGCGCTCCTTATTGTTCTGCACCATAAATGATTATCCTGCTCTTGCTAACCTATCGGGCAAGTGTACAAAAGGTGCCAAAGCTTGTACCCACTGTTTAGATGGTACCGAGAGTGTGTGGCTGAAATACTCACGGAAAACCGTCTACATGCGTTACCGCTGGTTCCTTCAGAGGGCTCACCCATACCGCAGATGAAAAAATAATTTGACGGAGAGAAGGAAGATGGTTCAGCTCCAAGGCATTTAAGGGGAAAAGAGGTTTATAATATGGTTAAGGATTTAGATGTTATCCTCAGAAAAGGACGTAAATTGAGGGCTCATGAGAAGAACACCTAGAAGAAGAGATCAATATTTTGGGACTTACCTTATTGGGAGTACCTAGATGTTCGACACTGCATCGACGTCATGCACGTAGAAAAGAATGTATGTGACAGCTTGATTGGTCTCTTACTGAACATTCGTGATAAAACAAAGGACGGCGTCAACGCACGGCTTGACTTAGCTGATATGGACATCAGGCCTGAGTTAGCACCGACATGCACAGATAATGGACGAACATACCTTCCCCCTGTGTGTTACACTCTGTCCAAGGCCGAGAAAATAGAACTGTGCCAGTGCTTGCATGGTGTCAAAGTTCCATCTAGTTACTCCGGCAATGTGAAGAAACTTGTTTCGATGCAAGATTTGAAGTTAAATGGCATGAAGTCTCATGATTGTCACGTGCTGATGACACAGATGCTCCCTATTGCAATTAGAAATATTTTACCGATCAAAGTCCAAGAGACAATCATGAGGCTATGTTATTTCTTTAACACAATTGCTCAGAAGGTCATCGATCCCGAAGGACTATATGCTCTGTAGGACGAGGTGGTGATGACTCTATGTTATCTTGAATTGTATATTTCTCCTTCGTTTTTTGATATCATGGTCCATCTCATTGTTCACGTTGTGTGGGAGATAAAAATGTGCGGACCCGTATTCCTACGTAGCATGTACCCATTTGAGAGGTCCATGGGAATTCTCACGTCCGACATACGGAATCGATCTCGGCCGGAGGGCAGCATCGTCGAAGGTTATGCAAGCGAAGAGGTCATTGAGTTTTGTGTCGATTATATGGCTCAGACTCAACCGATAGGTGTGCCTCAATCTCGTCATGAGGGGAGGCTGAAGGGTATCGGAACTATCGGAAGGAAAGTAATCACTCCAGATATGGACGCGTATACTCAAGCCCATTTCACGGTCTTGCAACACATGACCGAAGTGGCGCCTTGTGTCGACCAGCACAAGGATGTGCTTCGGCAACAGAATCTGGAGCGGTCGGATGTTTGGATCATGAGGCAACACACCAGTCGGTTCAACCACTGGTTGAAGGAGCAAATCGCTGGGAGCTCGCCAAGTGAGATGCTGACATGGTTGGCAAAAAGGCCAACATTTATAGTTGTGATATGGTAAGGATATGATATAAATGGGTACACATTCTATACGCAGTCTCAGGATGTAAAGAGCACTAACCAGAACAGCGGTGTCTGCATAGATGCGTCCAGTACCAATGGGTTGAGAAACTCGTACTATGGGTTCATAGAAGAGATTTGGGAGCTCAACTACGTGATTTTCAAGATCCCCTTATTTCGCTGCCGTTGGGTGCATCTCCCACAGGTGAAGGTTGACAAGTACGGTGTCACTACCGTGGACCTCCAACGTGTCGGGTACAAAGACGAACCATTCGTACTCGGCAACCAAGTTGTTCAAGTTTTCTATGTAACCGACCCGGCAAATAAGAAATGTCATGTAGTTCTTCATGGAAAAAGAAGAATTGTCAGAGTAGAGAATGTAGTGGATGAGGAAGAATACAATCAATTTACGAGTTACCTCCTTTTGGAAATGGCATAAGGGTCAACGACGCACAACGTAATAAAACTAGTTACGTACGCATTGATCATCATGAAGGGCTAATTTTTAAAGGAAATAAGCAAGTGGAATTAGAATGTGTGACATATATGTGGGCATTTGCATTTATGTATATAACAATGAGAAAATATGTAAAGAATTAATACACTGTGTGAGGTAGGTGAATTTTGAATGCTGGTCGGTGTTTATATGAGAAAATGTATAAAGAAATACACTGTGTGAGGTAGGTGATGTATATGAATGCTGGTTATTATTTGTATTAATAACTACAGTGGGGGGCAAGGGCTTATCACAGACGGTTCTAAGTTAGTTATACTATCACAGACAGTTCTAAACTTAGAACCGTCTGTGATATTGATATCACAGACGGTTCTAAACTTAGAACCGTCTGTGATAATCCTTTATATATAACCACCCGCTAGGGTTTTGCGCATACACTGCAGTTATTAGACTTAGTCGCTCTCCCGAAGTCCCGATCGAGCCCGTCCCCGAGCCCCTCGCCGGCCGCCTCCGTCGAGCCCCTGAGCCTGTCGCCGTCCCCCGATCCCTAAGGTGCTTGTCTAGATCTGTTGTTTTAATGTCGTTCCTGAGTTAGGTTTATTTTCTAGTTCATTGCAGTAGCACATTAGATCTGTTGAAAATTTTCTATCAGTACACCATTTACTAGCTAGTCCTTGTCCTGGGTAGTTTGAAGTTTGAACAAGATTGCATACATTACTTGAGAAGAGGAAGAAGCTAGTCGTAATCGTGCCAGGACATTTCTCTAAAAAAAAGAAGAGGAAGAAGGAAAAATTACACATAAAACTATGATTGAGCATAGGACATCAAATTTTTCAGTAAAAGTTTTGTGGTAATTTTATCATATAGTATGGCTTAGCATTGTGTAAAACAGTAAGTATCCTGGTCATAATATATAGATCGATAAGTATTGCTTATCCTGGTCATACGAGCTATCTGTACTAGTTTTTGAATGGAAAGATGGACTAATATTTGCTCAGTTTATGATTATTATCTTTCTATTGTACAAAGTCATGTACTTATAGGGATCGAGTATGATGAATTATCCCTAAGTATCAGCAATAACATGTAGAAATATACATTTATAAATTTATCCCTAAGCCAAAAATAGAAGAACTCAAGATGCACTTTGGATTAACCTGATTAATGTCTAGTTAATCATTCATAAAACATTGAATACATATGAGTTATCTTTCAAAATTTAGAGTTGCTTAGCCTTAGGCTCAAGGAGTCAAAATTGATGATTTGTACATTTGTCCCATTCATGTATATAAACCCCCTAAGAAGGGTAAGAGATGGCCAAGTCCACTCATTTAACTCATTAGCTCTCTCTCTCTCTGTATACATATATTGGAATTAAATTTAAGTATGTGCTTATACCGCACTATTTACGTATATGCTACATTGTGCTTACTTTTCATATATGAGAAGGCCAACATGTCATCTGCGCATTCTTCAACATCATCGCCAGATGCGTCCGCTCCAAAATCAAAACGCCAAGGAAGAGGGCTATCAAAAAAGCCTGAGGGCCGATTTACCATCACAGAGGTCGATGGATCTGGGACCCCTCACCTTCCTCGCAAAGCAGTATGCGCATTCCGAAGAATGATCGAAATAGTTGCACGAGAAAGAACTGAGATCACATTCGATTCATGGAAGGACGTGCCTGGGACTCAGAAACGTGAGTTGCTGACAGAAATTTTGGCATCGTTCGAGATCCCAGAAGAACACCAAGACGCCGTGCAACGACAAACCTTGCTAGCGGCGTTCAAAGCGTGGAAGAATTACAAGAGCACGCTTGTCAAGGACTACGTGGAGAAGGATGAAATGTCGTTTCATAAATACCCATTCCTGGGACCACAATGGGAAGAGTTCAAGGCGATGAAGACGACCGAAGATTTCAAAAGTTCAAGTGCGGCGCACAAGGCCCTCCAGGCAAAAAATAACACCCCCACAGACTTAGCACAGCTGGGTATGCGGGTAAATTCCCGCAGTGGAGGAGGGAGGATGAACAGGCAATCCTGCAAGACACCGTCTCGCCATTTGCCAATATCCCGGATGATCGCGCTCGAAATTGGATTAGAGCAAGATCATCTACAACGACATCGGGGGACGTCTCCTTTCAAAACCCTGCAAACCAGCAAGTGTCCCACCGCCTGGTAAGATATCGATCGAACTACGTAGCTTGTAATTACTCCACAACTTCGTACGAAATTAAATGACATGTCGTGCTCTTGTAGGAAGCGCTGAGTGTTGAATCTTCCCAGGGATCAATCCAGGGAACAAGGGAGAAAGATATACTCTCTGTGGCCCTAGGAAACAAGGAGCACCCGGGTCGTACGAGAGGCCTTGGGCTTTATGTTCCTTGGAAACATGGTTTCCAAGATGACTCCAATCAGTATCGGCGTAGGAGGAGAACCAAAGCTGAGCGTGAGGCACGGATACGAGAAGAGATCAAGGCATCTCTTAGAGAGGAGCTAGCTGATTATATCAGAGATGAGATGCGAAGATTTATAGAAAATCAGCAGGCCGCCGCCACTCCTGTGCTAGCTAGCCCGCCCAACCGTTCGAGTAGTTACGCGTCCAATCCTACGACGGAGAGCGAGGCCAGATTTCCTGTGGACGACATCCAGGTAATAATTATTATCTCTGGAATGCTTGATCCATTGATAGGCCTATTAATTGGAGTAGCTAATTTTGTATCATTATATAGGAGCCTACGAAGTGCAAGCTCCAAGTGAGATATGCCTCCGTTGCCTTGTGCGCTGCTTGGGGCTTGGCATATCCGTCTGCTCAAGGGGTCATGGTGCAACATCAAGTTTTAGCGCCAGGCTTCGGAAAAGTATCAGTGGATGGTGTACACACCAATTTCGAGGTCGTCCCGCTACCGAAGCCCTCCAACGACGAGCTTGTGACTCTAGGGCAAGCCATTGGAACCTTCATCCAGTGGCCCAAAAGCGATATCTGCCTGAAGGCTTCTTCACCGGTGGTAGGTCCACAAGGGCAATCTGAACCAGATCAGCTACATGCACTGGTGCCATCTCCACAAGGGCAATCTGAACTAGTTCAGCTATACGCACTGGTGCCATCACCACCACTACCTGCACTGGTGTTATGTTCACAGGCGCTATTCCCGGTGCAACAACTTCCACCGGTGCTACCTTTACAGTCGACCTACAACCGAGGCAGCAAGGGCAGCAAGGGCAAAGCAAACAAGACCGATGATGATATCCCGTACCTGCCATTGGCCCGCAAATTTGTGCTTGGCGAGCCGTTGGTCGAGGAAACGCACCTCCAAGCCCTACCAATTAGTTGCCTGCAATTGCACAAGTGGTATATGAAACAGTCCAATAAGCCAGAGGGAGAACGGCGCTCAGGTATCACTGTCAAATTCGCGCTAGATCATTTAGAGCACAATGTTCAAGAGTGTGTCTTCGTGGTCACCTTTGAGGATTTATTCGATCTTTTCATGCTCAACGCTCTCGACGCCTCACTCATTCGATACTGGACGCTGTAAGTGTGTAATATCACAGTCTCCGTTCATGTCATACCGATAAATGTCATATATAATTTGTTGCTTTCGTGTGTGTGTATATATATAGACACATGGTGACTAAATCTAGAAGGACCAAATCATCGGTTGGTTTCTTGGACCCACACTTGGTCGCCATGTATACCATCAACAAGGATACACCCTTCGTCGAGAGGTACATTGCAGCAGCACTGGTGGCTTACCATGATAAGGAATGTGTACTTATGCCCTACAATAAGGATTATCATTGGATTTTAATAGTAATTGTACCAAAATGGAACAAGGCAATATACCTTGATTCCCTAAGTAAGAATAAAATGGACTTCACAGTTGTCAGCAAAAATTGAACAAGGCAATATGTACTCTTTCTTTCCTTCTGAATGACTAAGGTCAACTTTTTCGAATCATGTAGGGCGTTCGCGATGTACGTTGCAATGAAAGGTGTCTCGACGCAAGGGGCCAAAGGCTTGACACATGTTGAAAAATTTAAGGTATTCACTATTACACATTAATTAATCCTATGCAACAGTTGGTAGTAATGCCTCTTAAATTAACACATTCTATTTTTTGTAGTGCCACCAGCAGCAGCCGGGCAACACGTGTGGATTCTACGTGTGCTACCATATGAACCTACTCCTCGATTCCTCGAGGATTACCAATTCTAAGGTTTGTCAATCTTCCCATAATTACTTCATACTTATCAGTATATATATATATATATATATATATATATATATATATATATATATATATATATATATATATATATATATATATATATATATATATATATATATATATATATATATATATATATATATATATATATATATATATATACATTGATATTCCTATCGACAGGCTGTGTCCATCCGGTCAACTAGATTGAAACAGCTCGACCTTTCACAAATTCGAGGAGAGTGCGCGTACTTTTTGGTGGCTCAAGTCATAAACTCAAATGTAGAGTTCCACAATGTAGAATGATTTTTTATTGCTCTTATCACTCCAAAATCGAGGTCTCACGAAAGGAACATATCCATAATCAATGAACTTGTCAGCTGCACAAGCAATACTTGAATGGTAATCATGCACCATCCAAGAATAGCTTGTGCAACCTAACAAGTTCGTTGATTATGGATCTGTTCCTTTCACAAGACCTCGATTCCTTTGTTAATGGATATTTTATTTCATTTCAATTAATTGATTTGCGAAATGTATGCTTTATGTTTGTGAAATGAAGTGCGATGTGAATTGAATGTTTTATGTTTATGAAATGAATTGAGATGTGAATTGGATGTTTTATGTTTGTGAAATGAATTGAGATGTGAATTGTATGTATACATGTACATGTTGATCTCCTTGTTTCAGAGGGTATGGCTAGCATTTCCTGAGGCTAGCCAATAAACAAAAATAGATTTAGGGGTAGAAAAGAATATCACAGACGGTTTTTAGTTACAAACCGTATTTGATAGGTGATAATCACAGTCGCTTTGTAAGTAAAAACCGTCTGTAATATTGATATATCGCAGACGATTCAGAAAACTATCTGTGATGACGTTTCTGAACCGTCTGTAATACGGTTTTCTGTAGTAGTGACACTACGGCAAAGATTATTTGGAGCACGTGATATTGATAGTGGTGATTTTACCAATTTTCCTCTGTCAACCCATTCAAAAGTTCACGGTAAGAATACATGTACTTAAGAGTAGTGTTTCCATGCTTTTCACTCTAGTAAGAATGTCACTAATATCAAAACACATGAAAGGGTAAGTAATCACTATCCATCATTCAGTTCTGCTTTAAAAGTTATACAAATCACTTTGAGAAAAGCATTGAAGCACCTCCCTATATTTAGAAGGTGGGGCTGTTTGATTTAGGTGCGTGTTTTTTTAGACCTTTTTATTGGTTGTGTTGCAGGCTTGCGTCCAAAAACTTCTATTGCTGAAAAACTTGCAATTGTTTTGTGTCCTTCCATTGCTGTTGTCTGGCATTTTGGGTTCTCCTTCCGGTCGTCAACAATTAGAAGAATATTTGGGAAATTACTTATCCAAAACACGAAGGATGGTTCATTTTCTATGCATCATAGTGAAGAGATCATTGATGCAGTCCGGTTTCTTTGCTTCGTGTAGAGTATCTGAATGAATAATGCAGCAAATATCATGTTGTTGAATATGCTCTATTTTCATATGCTTCTAACTTCTAATTATTGTGTACCATATTTGAGGAGCACCATGGAGTCATCTTTAATAAGTTATGGGAGATGGTTGTGATCTCTGATACCAACCTTTTGTATCGAGTCTGCTTCTTTATCTTTATCTACAGCATCGTTAGTAGTTGTGACAATTTTGGGAAATTCTGGAGAACAAACCAAGAACTCAACCTCGTGCTAATAAGAATAAATCAATGATATTATCATAGAGACTCAGAAGGGCTACTAGATGTGGTTCAGTGCCTATTGTGTATAGTGTCGATTTTGCTGATACGTGCCGAAACTATTGAAAGACTCCACAGTGTATCTAGCTCGCATGCCACAAACTACAGTGTTGACATGATTCATTTGTACGTATCTTTGAAAATTTGTGTTGGAGTGACAACTATTGTACAGCTGGACATGATGATAATGTGCCTGATTTTAGAATCGCTTACTATATTTTTTGTGTGTCAATTGCCATATTGTTTTTTTACTACATTTGAGGCGTGTCCTGGTGCAATGTTTTGGTAAAAAAAACTGCGGTTACTTGATATAACATGTGTTACATGATGTATTTTAAACTTACACATGGAATTAATTTTATGTGTGTAAATTGTTGGAGTAGTGCACTGCACCACAGAAGTACCAAACAAGAGAAGATAAACACCTTTTGACGTTGCATGTTTTGAAATATCAATAAGACTGATAGATACAATCTTTTAATGAAAATACTCTTCTGGTATAGTTGAACATTTTGTTAGCAAATGATTTACAGTTTTGATCGCTAAAGATCTTTTGGTAATTGAACTTAACATGCTCTGAAACAAACTTACTTTTGGTAATAAAGCCAATATCACTGATTGGCCATTGTAAAGAGGTAAAGCTACTAAACGGAAGCTACCAAATGGTGATTTTCTGCTGAAATCAGCCAAAAAACAGCAGCAAGAAAGTACTAAACGGAAGCTACCAAATGGTGATTTTCTGCTGAAATTACTGCAGCCAAAAAATGATCAAAGAAGAGACTGCCTGCATGAATCTAGTTGGCTGAACATAAAAGATTAACTGAGAGACAAGTGCTGGCTGAAAACGTGCACTAGCAGCAAGAAAAAGACATGCAGATTTTTTGAGAAAAGAAGCTCAAGCAATGGCTGCAAAGAAGAGATAAAAGAAAGAGACCCCAGTTCCTTTGCCGCAAGCAATACACAGGGAATAGTAGCTCTCGGCAAAGCTCAAAGACATTGAGATATTTTTGAGATTGGGCTGCACACAGATTAAAAACTAAAAATACTTGAACACAAGAAGAGACAAGGCCCAATTTCCTTGAGAAACTCAAATCAAAAGATCAGGTGATTTTTGAATAGAACAAGAGATCCACCTCTGATCAAGAATGCCCACGCATCGCCGGCCAAGATATCAGGAAGTCAAAGCACAAAAACAAACGAGGATTTCACAAATGATACGGAGACATACATGCTTGATATAGAGTTTTTACATGCTGTCTACTACTCTCAAGAACTCAAACTAAGTCCCATACATGCTTGAGAAAACAAGAACTCAAGAAAGGAGAGAGCCAAATAAAACCCTAACTTTCACATATACTCTCTCAATTTCAGCACAACCTCTCCCTCTCAGCCTCCCACTAATAGGTTTGTACATACTTTACCCATTAGGTCACCACCTACTCGATGCTTTATCCAAACCCGCTTCCTTTAGTGCAGCTGTGTGTTTTTACCGAAACGCCCCTCGCGCATCTTCCAGGAAGCTTCCTCCTTTCTTGCCTTGCAGCCACCTCGAGCCCTCGCCGTCTTCGACACCTCCCGACCGTTCTGACCTCAGCGCCACCTGCACCTAGTCCGGTCCACCGTGTCTCGCCACGACTCCGCCTCGATGTCCTGTAGCCAACACAGACAAGAAACATATCAAATAGCACCGCTCGATACATGTAATCAAAATGCATTAATGAAATAGCCCAAACCTAACACGTCGACATAATCGACATAATATGCATCCTAACCATTTTGACCAGGTTTGACCAAGTCCGACCGAGTCCATTGCACCACGCAACGACATGGTCCGAACCAACCAAATCAAACTCGACTTCCCTAAACCGATGTCAATTACTCATCACATACATGGGATGACCTCCACATGGTCTCTCAGATTTTCAACAGAGGCGAGCATGCGCGCGGAGCAAAGAAGAGGCCCAAGACTGAGCCACGTCGGTGCGGTGCAGGTGGAGGGATGGGCAGCGTGATCGACGGAAATTTGCGATGGAGACATGGTAAGACGGGAGCACAGGGCATGGACTGTCAGCAGAGAGGAGAAACAATGGGCATGGTATCAAAAACTAATGTAGGTTAGAGGTGGAAGAAAGATACTGCAAGTAGACCACACCAGGCAGTGAGAGAGAGAGAAAGGGTGAGCTGAGAGATTTAGACATTTATCAGACTCATCAGATGGGTACGAAAGATTTATGAAAATCTTTGCGAATGCTCCTGATATAGAGCGGCGGGTGATTGTGTAAATTTCCAGGGTTTTTTCTTCTCTTGTTTTTCTAGAAAAATCTGAGAAGACTTCTTATCGAATTTAGATATACTTATTTGATTTAGATAATTTCAGAACTTGCTTTGATACTTTATTTTTTTTGTGCCAAAATTACACTCGTAGGCTTTTCGGATAGTTTCCATCATTAGTTTTGTCAAGCCAACTTTTAGTCATCTTTTTAGTTTTTTATTTTAAACTTTTCAATGAAACTCCAATAAAGAGCCCAAGAATTCAAAATACATTCGAAAAGTTTAAGTTTTTCATTTTTTATATACTCTAGAGCTTAAGATATTTTTTTTCATTTTTGCTCATCATCATATTAGTGGACATAGGGAGGGAGGTCCATTACATGGTCTCACCGAATTTGACTAAACAAACTAATTACTTGGCACGGTTGAGAACTCAGGCAAGTCCTGAGAACTCCTCTCCCCTTTATCAACGAACAGCATATGCTATCTACATACAAAAAAAGATGGGATCTGTTCCTTTCACAAGACCTCGATTCCTTTGTTAATGGATATTTTATTTCATTTCAATTAATTGATTTGCGAAATGTATGCTTTATGTTTGTGAAATGAAGTGCGATGTGAATTGAATGTTTTATGTTTATGAAATGAATTGAGATGTGAATTGGATGTTTTATGTTTGTGAAATGAATTGAGATGTGAATTGTATGTATACATGTACATGTTGATCTCCTTGTTTCAGAGGGTATGGCTAGCATTTCCTGAGGCTAGCCAATAAACAAAAATAGATTTAGGGGTAGAAAAGAATATCACAGACGGTTTTTAGTTACAAACCGTCTGTGATAGGTGATAATCACAGTCGCTTTGTAAGTAAAAACCGTCTGTAATATTGATATATCGCAGACGGTTCAGAAAACCATCTGTGATGACGTTTCTGAACCGTCTGTAATACGGTTTTCTGTAGTAGTGACACTACGGCAAAGATTATTTGGAGCACATTATATATGCTACCTGTATTTCTTGCAGCAGCACGTGATATTGATAGTGGTGATTTCCCAATTTTCCTCTGTCAACCCATTCAAAAGTACTTAAGAATAGTGCTTCCATACTTTCCACTCTAATAAAAATATCACTAATATCAAAACACAAGAAAGGATAAATAATCACTATCTACCATTCAGTTCTGCTTTAAAAGTCATGCAAATCACTTTGGGAAAAGCATTGTAGCACCTCCCTGTATTTAGAAGGTGGGGCTATTTGATTTAGGTGCGTGTTTTTTAGACCTTTTTATTGGTTGTGTTGTAGGCTTGCGTCCAAGAACTTCTATTGTTGAAAAACTTGCAATTGTGTGTGTCCTTCCAAAGCAAAGGAGAGGCGCAAGACTGAGCCACGTCGGTGCGGTGCAGGTGGAGAGATGGGCAGCGTGATAGACGGAAATTTGCGATGGAGACATGGTAAGACGGGAGCACATGGTATGGGCTGTCAGCAGAGAAGAGAAAAAATAGGTGTGGTATCAAAAACTAATGATGGCCTATGCTCATGTAGGCTAGAGGTGGAAGAAAGGTACTGTAAGTAGCACCCCTGACGTGATGGAGGGCCCTAAACCCTGCTTTCTTCTTTCCTCCCGTGATGCTTCCTGCTGCTGCCGCCTTAACATGATGGTGCCCGGCATCGATGACCTAAAAAAGGCATCCAAAGCATCTCCTTAATAGTTTTTTCTTTTGTGTAGAAAGAAGATATAACTTTTGAAAAATCCCTTCTAAAAAGCTATCTATTTATTTGGGCTACAGCTTCTGAAGGGTAGAAGTTAAAGCAAAATCCCAAACAAATAGAAGCTTAATAATGTAGTGCAACAAACTACATAGCCCACCCTACATTTGTAGGGGAGAAACGGTGATGATGAAGCGTCACATCCAAAATTTCCTATATTGGTTAAGTTAGACATCTGTCAAACATTTCCAATTTTTTAAGCAGTTTTGCATCATTTTTGAGCCGTAATTAAGTACCAACCAGTTTCCCGTCTTGGCAGGCAAAAAATGTCACCTTATCTGTATATGTAATCCGTGTGGAAAATGCTGCAACCAGAAGCCAGCGGAAACAAGCAAGAGCAAGCGACATGGTAAATGTTAGTGACAGCGATGAAGCACTTTCACATGGTAAATCCGGCTCTGACTGTCTTCAAGTGTGTACGCCCCTGGCGTGAGTCACTGCTCCTGACATGATGGAGGGCCCTAAACCCTGCTTTCTTCTTTCCTCCCGTGATGCTTCCTGCCGCTGCTACCTTGACGTTCGCTCCCTCCGACCGCGCCAGTCACCTACCACGCTCACTGGCCGCTGGCCCCGTCATACGCCCTGGCGCGTTACTCAACTGTTCATCTGTTTAGCAGCAATGCTTTTTGATGGATAATTTCACCCTAACTTCGTTGGTGGAGAAGTTTTAACTCTAACCTAAAAAGGCATCTCCAAAGCATCTCCATAATAGGTTTTTCTTTTGTGTTGAAAGGAGATATAACTTTTGAAAAAGCACTTCTAGAAAGCTATCTGTTTGTTTGGGCTCACACTTACAAGGGTAGAAGCTAAAGCGAAAGCACAAACAAATAGAAGCTTAATAACGTAGTGCAACAAACTACATTTGTAGGGAGAAACGGTGATGATGAAGCGTCACATCCAAATTTCTTATATTGGTTAAGTTAGACATCTCTCAAACATTTCTAATTTTTTTAAGCAGTTTCGCATCATTTTTGAGCCGTAATTAAGTGCCAACCAGTTTCTCATCTTGGCAGGCAAAAAATGTCACGTTATTACGTTACTACACTCTCCACATCGGGTAACTAATATAGTGTGAGTGTGGTGGAGGAACCCGGGACTATGGGAAAAGTTTTGAAGCGGGGGATCCAAGGTGCATATATTAGCGTAGGTTGAGTATTGGATGAAGGAATAACCGTCCCAACCAACACCATTGGAACTCAGTGGAGGATTGTGTGAGCGTCTCAGAACACCGACGGAAAATAGATGGGTTGAGACTTAATCACGTAACATGGAAAATATTCCGTACTGTAAACTTGACACCACATCAAAGGAAATATGGGAGACCTAGCTTTGAGCGAGCTCAAAGTAGCTATGGGTATAGTGGCACAAGCTTGCGCAGTGTGAAATAAAATCATGAATTTATATCTGCCTCTAGGATTGGAGGCTACAGTGACCGCTAGGGGTCTATCTTCTCACCAAGTGAGAAATAGTTTTTTTTCAGAAATTAAAACTTGCTACTTAATTTGGTAAATTATTTTTTTATCAGAGAAAGAGATGAAGTAGAAAATGTGATAACAAGAATAGAGAAGATTCTTACTATGTATACTTGCTATTAAATGCTTGCTGAGTGCACTAATACTCATTATTGCTATTACTTTCCTTTGTTAGATCCTAGTCCAATTGGGGATTATCCATGTGGGATGAAGGATACGCAAGCACTGAGGAGGCCATAGGAGGCGAGGGCTCTTACTACGGGGATCAGAGTGAGGTGGACACCCTATTCTGCGATTGGGATGAGTATGTGTCCAGCCGAGCAGGGCAGATGAGCACGAGGGTATTTGTACCTTTTGCAGTTGTAATTAAGTAGTTGTATGAAAGTCCATAGCCTAGTGTGGCTACCCACTATAATAGAATACAATTTCTATCTTATTGTTCTGTTGCACTAACTTCGGTAAGGCTTCAATGGAGCGGACTCCTACCTGGCAAATGAATAATAATCTATTGCTTAAGTGTGATTACCCTCGAGGTAATGAAACGGGACGCCAAACCTTGGTACATGATTATATCATCCTTCCTATTTGCTTGGACATGGAACAACATGAATATATCATCCACTAATTCCACAAAATTCTTTGGTTAGAATATAGAATTTAAGCTGACGTCTCGATATTAGTGCCCAAGCATGAGAAACGAGCGTAGTAGTAAGCACGTGCTTGGTAGCCAACATTTACTAACCAATCCCATCACACAAGACCAATATGCCTGGTAATCGCTGAACAAAAGCCCAAACAAATAGGACCTTAATGATGTAGTACAGCATACTGCATGGCTGTAAGATCAAGGAGGCTGACTAGAGGGAGTGAATAGGCGGTCTAAAAATTCTCTTCTAATTAATACTTGTAATTCAAGATATTTTCTATTTTCCTAAACCAAGTATATAATGTGGAAACGTAAATCAAATTTGTTTAGCTCAAATAGCACCTAGATCAAATAAATTCGCCTAAATACACCAACAATTCTATCCTAGGTCATGGTTTGCAATCCTAGGTTGACAAGCAATCAATTTAATTCTATAAATGTAAATTGCTTGAAAGTAAGTAGAGCACAAGAAAGCAAACCACAAATGACACGTTCTCTTTTTACCGTGGTGTTCGGAGACTTGCCGGTCTCCCCTAGTCTACGTTGAGGTAAGCTCGAACAAATCGGACTGGCTCCACGAATTAAGCCTTCCACCTCAAATCACTAGTGATAGCTCTTTCCCGCTCCAGGTAAGTGAGCTTCAACCTTCACAACTTCGCTGGGCCTTCTCACAACCTTCTTTGAGAAGATCACCGCGCACGACGCCTCCCACGTCGTCTAGGAGTTGGCAAACTCCAAGAGTAATAAGTCAAGTCCCTCATTTGACTCTCACCACGTGCAACGAATGCACAAGCTCAATCCGGACATAAAGTCCTCTAGATGCAACACATGCACTCTAGATCACATCTCCTCTCTCACAAAGTGCAACACATACACAATTGAGTGGAGAGCCTCACACTACCTTAAGAACACAAGAATGAGTGAAGCAACAACATCTCAAACCGGCCACAAGGGAGTATTTATACCCCACACACAAAAACTAACCGTTGGAGCCAACATCATGAAAATCAGGATGGGCAGAAGTACCGCCGGCCAAAGGCTGGTATTTCTGCTCCAGCTCTGACGCCATAGCAACGGCTATGTCAGAGCTCTGAACTAGTAGTTGCACAGTCGGCGCAAAACTACCGACGGTCAAAACCCGGTACTTCCGCTCTTCAGTAGTACCACAAAGTCGGCACGGTACTTTCGCTCGAGCCGAGCCCAGAAATTAGCGCCCTCTGGAAAAAAAGGTTCCGTAGGAGGGTTCGGAGCTTCCGACGTCCGGTAGTACAGCGCAACACATGCCGGTACTTCGCCTCCCGGTAGTACCGCTCACACAGAGCCGGTACTTCCACCGGCTGGACCAGCCGCTCACACAGAGTCGCTCGGACTTCTCACATCTGGTAGTACTGCGCAACACATGCCGGTATTTTCGATCTCCGGTAGTACTGCTCACATAGAGCCGGTACTTCCACCCTACGGTAGTTTCTATTTTCCTGAAAAGTGCAGATATTTCAACAAATTTTTCAAAACACATTTGGAAACTATAATATCATGCACACAAGGATCAATCATGATTTCCAACAAGTTGCAAAACACATTCGCACACTTTTGAAATCATGACGCAAGGAATCGATACATGGACTTCTCACATTTGCAAAACACATTTGCAAATCTAAGTCGCATGTCACAAGGATTATATATGAGCTTCAACTATTTGTAAAACACATTTGCAAATCTAAGTCTCATATCACAAAGAATGGAAACATGGACTTCAAGCACTTGCAAAACACATTCGCAATGCATAGTCCCATTTACAATGAATCAACACATGATTTTAACCATTTGCAAAACACATTCGCAAATGCAAGCCTCATGTCAAGATGAGCTAGACGAGGTGAGGTTGAGCCATCAACACATGATGAGACTTAAACTACTAGATATGAACTCTTTTAATAGTACGGCAACCTATACTAGCAAACCGGTCTTCCAACCAAACATCAAGACCAGTAAAAGACTAGGAACACATCCTTAGCCCTAGCTAGTCATACCTTTGCGTTGAGTCATTGTCTTGATATGCATCAACTCATGATGCATCCTTCTCAACAACTCCATCAACACATGATGGTCTTCACTTGTCTTGATCAACACATGATCATCATGGACATACTTCAACACATGAAGCATCTTCCTCTTGATGGCCTTCAACTCATGAAGCCATCTTCTTCTTGAAAGCCTTCAACACATGAAGCCTTCTTCTTCTTTGATGGCCTTTAACACATGAAGCCACCTCTTCTCAATCTCGACTTGATTATGTTCAATTCATGAAGTCATCCCAAGTCGTCCTCATTTGTGGAACCTAACCTATTCATCCAACTCATGGAAAATGTTAGTCCACAAAACAATTGTCATCAATTTCCAAACTTCTCCATTAACACATAATGGAGGGACTAGATTCAACAATCTTTCCTTTTTGGTAATTCATGATAATCTCAACAAATAATGAGATATAAAATTGATTTGCGAGTATACACCTTGTACACAACAAATGTATACTCTAAGATAAGATTTAAACAAAGTTTACCAATCCAGTTGTTATTAATCATCCAACCATTAACACATAATGGAGAAGTTAGATGATAACCCGATTACACATGAGTATATATAAACTACACAAGCTATATATACTCAAGAATGTGTTTCCAAGTAAAGATCCTAAAATATGCATATTAAAAGAAGTATGGATCAATACTCATGAAACTCCAAAACATAGATAGAGAGCTCCTCCTAAATATGTGCATACAAGTGTATATAAAAAAGACATATGCACATATTCATTTCAACTATTTGAAGGAGTTCAATCTATATTTTGAATATAAGGAATGCATCAGTAAATGAGTGTGATTTCGAATGCATACCTCTTTGATTTCACCTTTTCATCCAAATGAGGCACACCAAAACCAACTTAATCGGATCTTGATCTTTCAATCTCCCCTTTAACCAATTTAATCGGAGCTTGATCTTTCAATCTCCCCCTTTTGGTGATTGATGACAAATCCATTTATGATAATAACACTTTGGTGAAAATGAATAAGTGATAGGCAATTAAGTGCATGAGAGAAGGTGAAAGCATTATTGAACATTTAGAATTAAAAAATTTAAATTCTCCCCATTTAGCATTGTTCAATTAATTTCTCCCCAATAACTAAGTTATCACATTTCTCCCTCATTGGCATTAGCACAAAGCTATTATTTCTCCCATTGGCATTATCGCAAATTGAAAATTTTCTCCCCCATTATCCAAGGCAATTATATCACAAATTTCAATGCTATTATCAAAAAAAATGTCTCCCTTATTTTGCATTAAGCACCAAAAAAGAGACAATTATTATCAAATAGCATAGCATAAAAACACAGGAAGAAGACAAGTTAAGCCATTAAAGGAGATTGTTCATCATGAGGAGCTTGATATCAATTTTTATTATGAGGAGCTTGATGCTAATTGATTTAACTTAATGTGGTCATAAAGAGTATGAGCAAAAATGCCTATGACCAAAATAATATCACTTAAATCAACTGATATGATACCATTTGTATATAACACACTTGTGGCATTTGTATCATTTCCAGATTTTGCATTCCAATTTGCCTTCAAAAGCTTCCTAAAAAACTGACTTACAAATATCCAATAAATCTGAGAAAACTTGTCAGTTTAGATTAATATATGAGGATTTAATATCATAATTGTAACTACATCAGATTATGAGCACACTAAAAGAAATAAAAACATAAAATTGCTCTAAACCACTTATAAAATTTTTGCATTTAGCTCTTTTGCAAAAGAAATGATTTTTCATTTTGAGCTTAAAAACAAAAGAGAATGAAACACATTCATTCCCAAATACCATAAAACAATTTTTGGCAAATAAGTAAAATAGTTTTCCCAATACTCATATTTTACCCTTTTTGCTTTAATAAGCTCAAAAGTATTATATATATGTTTTTCACAAAGCAAAACTCCCCCTTACACAAAGGTCTCTTCTTGGCAATTTTCTTTTCCTTTGACACATAAAGGATTCTCCTCTTCTTGATTTTCTTCTCTTATCTTATCTCTTCCTCTTTTGATTGACCACTTCTCTTCTTATGTCATCTAGTACAAAAATTAGTGGGTACCACTTGTAAACCACTTGTCCATAATTTGTACCACTTGTAAATCTTTTGTCCATACAATGTGTTATTTTTCCTTTTGTGGTTCTTTGGTCTTTTCTATGAGAGCACATACCACTTTGATCTTTATATCACTTAAGATGACATTGAAACCACTTGTAAAAAGATATGTCAGTTAAAATAGCACTTGGAGGAGGATGATATCATTAGAGGATACACCACTTTGTAAAGGTGCATACCACTTGGAAAAAAGATGATATCATAGGTGAAAGAGCTTGGTTATGAGAAGAGATTTTACTCAGCAAGAGAAAAGATTAGATACCCCTTTAAAAGAGATGATATCACTTCAAAGAACTAGGATATCATTTATTTTCTAAATGAAAGAGATACCACTTTTGAAAGAATAGATACCACTTGAAAAATAATATCACTTGGAAATCAATGATATCATATAGGTGAGGAGCTTGGTTAAGAAATATTTGCTTGCCAAGATGAAAAGAATATCAATCCAGAGAATGCATACCTCTTTGATTTCACCTTTTCATCCAAATGAGACTAAACATAAATAAACTTAAACAAGTATATTAGTCTCATATGTGCATTTGTCATTATCACCAACACATTATAAAAGTATTTGTCATTAACATCAAAATCTCATAATGGTATTTGTCATTAACACCAAAACCAACTTAATCGAGTCTTGATCTTTCAATCTCCCCTTTAACCAATTTAATCGGAGCTTGATCTTTCAATGGCCCACCCTACATTTGGGCTGCAGCTTCTAGAGGGTACAAGCTAAAGCAAAAGCCCAAAGAAATAGGACATTAATGATGTAGTGTAGCAGACTGCATGGCTGACCCTACATCGAAACTTCGTCCCCATCGAAACTGTCCACGTTGTCTTCCAGTATAGCTTCCTCTTTAGCCTAGGCCATCCGGTCATCGCTCTCCATTTGATGTACTATATACTCCATATGCTCCCCTTCATCAGCCTATCCTGTAGGCTCACCATGCCATAACCCATCTTCCTCTCCTCCATGTATCGCATTGGCCTCGTCACGAGCAACTTTCTTTGCAAACTATGTGACACCGGCCTTCGGGTCCTCCACTTGACCAACAAGCTGGGCGCCTGAGCTGCTCGCACCACCCGGCTGATAGCTTTCGGTTGACCTTGTACAACTTCTATTAGGCATGGTTGCACAAGCAGCACGCGCTCGTATCCACGACGCTAGCAGCTTTGTACAAACCCATTCCATGCAATATTGCGCATCAATGTTCTCAACTCCCATCTAATATCCATGGGAGACAAGCTCCAAAGGCCTTGTATGATAACGCTACACACTTCAACGTCCAAGGAGAAACTGCGAGTGAGCCAGTACACCACATCTGCGATTCAAGCATTCTCCTGTCCGTGTACCAAAGTGGTTTGTGTAAAACTACTCAAATCAACAATGTTTGGACCTTCCCGAATGGTACCGACACCATAATGCACTTTCAATGTAGTGAGTATCAGCATTACTGATGTTTGCCTACAATTATTTTCAATGTTGCAACTAGTCAAATCGCATCGCACATTATGGAAATATTGATGCACTGTAATTTACATTTCAACGACCATTCTCCTATCATGACCAACTATGGTTCCCTCATAGAATAACCCATCCTCATTTGCACCGACATCGCACCCTTTCCTTTGACCCAACACGCATGAACTCCCTATCGGCTCCTACACGCACTAACGCCGCTCTTCTATCGCTGCGAAAGATCTCTCCTACTGTAAATAATTCCTAATGGGTTTCAGAAATTTACATGACATACTGATTTAAATGCCAATATACCAGTTATAATGGTACACATGAATTTTCAATGTACTCATGATATTATATTTATTCGTAATTAATCATAAATATTACGTAATAATGTTTTGCACAAAGTAAACTATTTACTCCGTACACTATATTGACTTAAGTTTGAACAACTATAATTTTCTACGGATGCTAATTTGCTAAGAATGCTAATTTTATACATCCATAGTCACTAAATTTTCCACAATTATAAATTTCTACAATGCTAATTTTCTACAATTATAACTATATTGACTAATTTTTTGTGACTATTTACTTCAAACCAAAGTTGTACTATTTTTTTCTATGACTATAATTTTCTACAGATCCTAATTATATACTAAACAAACTATTTACTTTATACAAAAAATATTGATTACAACATACAAAAAATTTTACCTCGCAGAAATAACAGAACTTCCCCTTCTTCCTCTCCCTCTCCTCTCCTCTCTTTTTCTTCCCTCTCCTCTTCTCTTCTTTCTTTCCCTTCTCCTTTTTCTCTTTACGGCACGGGGGCTCGAACGAGCGGCCGATTTATATACGCGTCTAGTCGTCGAATGGATGGGCAACTGGCCTTGTAGTCACCTAACGGTTGGGCGACTGGTCCCAGTCGCCTGACTATTTAGAGACTACAATTATGTCGCCCAACGGTCCACGGATTGCTTGCGTGTCGTGCGGCTGTTGGGCGATGGGTTCCAGTCGCCCAACAGTTGGGCGACCGGAGGTCATTCTTGTAAAAACAAATTTTTGTAGGTATATTTCTATAATTTCGAATAAAAAGTAGATTATTTTAAAAAAATTCTCAAAAACTATATATATATGATGATGATTTTAAATCGTCTGTGAAGACCCTTTCTTTGAAGACATGAGGTGATTCCATGGGCTAATTCGATCCGACTTCTCCATCAGAATAAAGAAGACAAGGATAATTGTCCCAACATGGGTCTGTTCGATCGCTATTGTATTTGTACATCGTAATAACTGCTGCACATTCACCTACTACTGCTATCTAGCATCGTACGAGTAAAGAAGTTCAAACCTTGAGCTATATACATATACAATGAATTACTTTAGTTTCAGTCAACATTTAGTTCCACATGGAGTGCAATATTTTGATCGATCTCATGCAAGATCCTTCCATTCTTTTGTTACATGTAGGCGGATGTTGCCATAGATGGATCACTTGCCATAGATGGATCCTCTCATGCTTCAGCCAACATTGACAACAGCGGCGACTCCCAAGAGGTGGCCTAGCCTTGGTGTGCAGATCAGGACAGTTACATGCTAGGTGGAAATGTTTTGGCGATTGCAAATATTTTGTTGATGTCATCTACTATAACACAAAGAAGCTGTGGCTGCTAGGATCTAATTAACTAGTTGCATCACTGTCTTTTGTGCCACGAACTAGCTCTCTGTTGCATGAACTAGACTCTTAATTTCTTGCATGTGTTGCATGACTGGATGTTGGCCGGATGTTAACAGACTTGTAGACGCAATATAAATGACTTTCTGGACTTGTTGAATGCCAGGAAGTTGACTGTGCATGCATGTGTTAATGTGGATATCTAGTGGTTGAATTTCTAGTTGTGTGCATAAATTTCTAGTGGTTGTGGTATCTCTCTAATCTGAGTCCATGAGCTATATGTGTTTATGTATGTGGAAGCCTGGAAATACCTATAATATATATATATATATAGGACGCTGAAATGGGACACCTAGGTGCCCAGACACCTAGGCTCCCTGCCGTTAGATTGCTTTTAGATACGTGCTAGAGCAATGGTATGTATGGTATGTAATATATTAGGCATGCTAAATCAATCATGGAAGGAAAGTCTTAATCATGGATGGAAAGTCTCAATCACACTAGCACGCATCTAAAAGCAATCCAAAGGTAGGAGACTAGGTGTCAGCACACCTAGGTGCCCTCGTTATTTATACTATATATATATATATATATATATATATATATATATATATATATATATATATATATATATATATATATATATATATATATATATATATATATATATATATATGCAAACACTACTATAGAAAGGCTAATACTAGACGGCCAATCACATACGGTTTTGTCAAACCGTTTGTGATCGACACTAACACAGATGGTTTTAATTTGGACATCGTCCGTGTTGGTGACATCGGAGAAAAGGAGTATCACAGACGGTTTTATTAACAACTGTCTGTGATAATCTGGAATTATCACAAACCGTCTGTGATAATGGCGCTGGGCATTTATTGCACTACTCAAACCGCATTGATCTTCATTTCGATCCAGATCTAGCCGGTGCTACGCACTCTTTCGCTTAAGAGGCAAGCTAGGCGATTTCAGGTCAGTTAATTTGGTGGGAGGAGGCAGAGATTGAGCTTTGAAGATTCATACTTTCCTAGTTGCTCTAGATATAGTTAGTAATGAAATTTTTTTTTTCATTACAATTTAGATCTAAGTAATTGGTGAGTGTTTATTGAAGATGGTTTACAAAATTGTTGGTTACATAATAGCTGTTGTGTTTATAATATGAATTGAGCTAGCAAATTAAGCCTCAATGCATGTGGCCAGTATATATGTAGTAATAATTAATTAATGCTCAACGCTCAACGATATATTTGGTCTTTTCACGCTCAACGCTCTCGACGTCTCACTCGTTCGATGCTGGACGCTGTAAGTCTGTACAATCACAGTCTCTGTTCATGTAATACCGATATATGTCACAATTTGTTGCTTTTCTGTGTATATATATAGATTCATGCTGACCCAAGCTAGATCATCGAAATCACCAATTGGTTTCCTGGACCCACTCTTGGTCGCCATTGATACCATCAACGAGAATGCATCCTTCGTCGAGAGCTATATTACATCAACACTACTGGCTCACCGCGATAAGGAATTTGTTCTTATGCCATACAATTAGCACTTCCATTGGATTTTAATTGTAATTGTACCAAAATGGAACAAGGCTATATACCTTGATTCTCTAAGTAAGAACAAATCCAAGTACACAGCTATCGCCCAAATACTCGATAGGTAAGTACATTGTACATTGTACTCTTTCTTTTCTTCCGAATGACTAATCTAACTTTTTCGAATAACGAAGGTCGTTCGCCACATACAAACATGTGGCTCGACGACAGGGGCCAAGCCCTTGAAACATGTTCGCAATTTTCAGGTATTCGCTAGCTACACATTAATTAATCCTATACAACACTTAGGTCGTGTTTGGAACCGCTTTTTTTTGCGGTGCGGTTGAGAGAATCGGAGAATCCCGCAAAATCTCCCCAAACGCTCTGCGGTAGATCTGATTTTGCTCACCACAACAGACTCAGCCACCACGAGAATGAACTGCACCGCCGATTCCTCGTATCGCGGCTCCACTCCCGCGGTACCAATACCGCACCGCGCAGTCGACAAACGCGGTCCCAAACACGGCCTTAGTAGTAAAGCCTCCTGATTTATCACATTCTATTTTTTACAGTGCCACCAGCAGCAGCCAGGCAACACGTGTGGATTCTACGTGTGCCACCATATGAGACTACTCCTCGATTCCTCGAAATCACCAATTCTAAGGTTTGTCAATCTTCCCACATTTATTTCATACTTGTCAGGTTATATATGTACGCGCATTGATATTCCTATCGACAGGCTGCGCACATCTCTACAACTGCATTGAAACAGCCGGACCTTACGAAAATTCGAGGAGAGTGCGCTTGGTTTTTGTGGTCTAAAGTCATAAGACCAGATGGAGAGTTCCACTACGCACAATGATTTTTTATTGCTTTTATCACTCCGGAATCGAGGTCTCGCGAAAGGAACGGATCCATAATCAACGAACTTGTCGGCTGCATAAGCAATACTTGAATGGCAATCATGCACCATCCAAGTATAGCTTATGTAGCCGGACAAGTTCGTTGATTATAGATCTGTTCCTTTCGCGAGACTTGATTCCGGTGTGATAGAGCAATAGAAAATGCAATGTTACCATCTAAGTGCAAATGCAATGTAGATCTTTTGTAATTGTGTATTTGTTAATGGATATTTTATTTCATTTCAATTAATTGATTTGCGAAATGGATGCTTTATGTTTGTGAAATGAAGTGCCATGCGAATTGGATGTTTTATGTTTGTGAAATGAATTGAGATGTGAATTGGATATTTTATGTTTCTGAAATGCATTGAGATGTGAATTGTATGTATACATGTACATCTTTATCTTTTTGTTTCAGAGGGCATGGCTAGCGTTTCCTGAGGCTAGCCAATAAACAGAAATAGATTTAGGGGTAGAAAAGAATATCACAGACAGTTTTTAGTTACAAACCGTCTGTGATAGGTGATAATCACAGACGGTTTGTAAGTAAAAACCGTCTGTGATTATCACCTTTCACAGACGATTTTTTCTACGGCTATGATTTTCTACGGATCCTAATTATATACTAAACAAACTATTTACTTTATACAAAAAATATTGATTACAACCTATAAAAAATTTTACCTCGCAGAAGTAACGAAACTTCCCCCTTCTTCCTCTCCCTCTCCTCTCCTCTCTTTTTCTTCCCTCTCCTCTTCTCTTCTTTCTTTCCCTTCTCCTTTTTCTCTTTACGGCGCGGGGTCTCAACCGAGCGGTCGATTTATATGCGCGTCTAGTCACCAAATGGACGGGCGACTGGTCTTGCAGTCACCTAATGGTTGGGCGACTGGTCCCAGTCGTCTGATGGTTTCGCGACTATAATTATGTTGCCAAACAGTCCATGGACTGCTTGCGTGTCGTGCGGCTGTTGGGTGATAGGTTCCAGTTGCCCAACAGTTGGGCGATCAGAGGTTATTCCTGTAAAAAAATTTTGCATGAGTATATTTCTGTAATTTCAAATAAAAAGTAGATTATTTTAAAAAAAATTCTTAGAAACTATCTATATATTATGATGATTTTAAATCGTCTGTGAAGACCCTTTCTGTGAAGACATGAGGTGATTCCATAGGCTGATTCGATCCGACTCCTCCATCAGAATAAAGAAGACAAGGATCATTGTCCCAACATGGGTCTGTTCGATCGCTATTTTATTTGTACATCGTAATAACTGCTGCACATTCACCTACTACTGCTATCTAGCATCGTACGAGTAAAGAAGTTCAAACCTTGAGCTATATACATATATAATGAATTACTTTAGTTTCAGTCAACATTTAGTTCCACATGGAGTGCAATATTTTGATCGATCTCTCATGCAAGATCCTTGCATTCTTTTGTTACATGTAGGCAGATGTTGTCATAGATGGATCACTTGCCATAGATGGATCCTCTCATGCTTCAACCAACATTGACAACAGCGGCGACTCCCATGAGGTGGCCTAGCCTTGGTGTGCAGATCAGGACAGTTACATGCTAGGTGGAAATGTTTCGGCGATTGCAAATATTTTGTTGATGTCATCTACTATAACACAAAGAAGTTGTGGCTACTAGGATCTAATTAACTAGTTGCATCACTGTCTTTTGTGCCACGAACTAGCTCTTTGTTGCATGAACTAGACTCTTAATTTCTTGCATGTGTTGCATGACTGGATGTTGGCCGGATGTTAACAGACGTGTAGACGCAATATAAATGACTTTCTGGACTTATTGAATGCCAGGAAGTTGACTGTGCATGCATGTGTTAATGTGGATATCTAGTGGTTGAATTTCTAGTTGTGTGCATGAATTTCTAGTGGTTGTGGTATCTCTCTAATCTGAGTCCACGAGCTATATGTGTTTATGTATGAGTCCACGGCGCTGCTAGGTTTTTTAGCGGACATGCTTCCGGAGGGAAATGAGTTGCCTAAAACCACGTATAAAGCCAAGAAGCTTCTTTGTCCATTGGGAATGGAAGTAGAAAGAATACATACATGTCCGAACGACTGTATCCTCTACCATAAAGAGTATGCAAACATGCATATATGTCCGGTGTGCAACACTTCCTGATACAAATGTAACAATCAATCAGATGACGGCGAAGAAACAGAGGTGAAGAAAGAACCTCCTGCTAAGGTGGCATGGTATTTTCCTATAATTCTGCGTTTGAAAAGGTTTTTTGCAAATCCAAAGGAGGTAAAACTGCTGCGTTGGCACTCGGAGGAGCGCAAGAAGGGTGGAATGCTAAGACACCTTGCTGATTTCGCCCAATGGAGAAACATCGATAAGAGTTTTGCAGACTTCAGTGCAGGTTCGGACTGAGTACAGATGGAATGAATCCTTTCAGTAGCATGAGCAGTCGACATAGCACATGCCCCGTGACTTTCTGCATCTATAACCTTCCTCCTTGGTTGTGTATGAAGCGAAAATATATTTTGCTATCGATATTTATCGAAGGGCCAAAGCAACTTGGGAATGATATTGATGTGTACCTAGCACCGTTGGTGGAAGATCTAAAAGTACTGTGGAATGAAGGGGTACAGGTATGGGATGCATACAAACGAGAGAACTTCACTTTGTACTCCTTATTGTTCTGCACTATAAATGATTATCCTGCCCTTTCTAACCTATCGGGCCAGAGTACAAAAGGTGCCAAAGCTTGTACCCACTGTTTAGATGGTACCGAGAGTGTATGGCTGAAACACTCACGCAAAACCGTCTACATGCGTCACCGCCAGTTTCTTCGGAGGGCTCACCCGTACCGCAAGATTAAGAAACAATTTAATGGAGAGAAGGAAGATGGTTCAGCTCCAAGGCATTTAAGTGGAAAAGAGGTTTATAATATGGTTAAGGATTTAGATGTTGTCCTCGGAAAGGGACGTAAATTAAGGGCTCATGAAAAGAACATCTGGAAGAAGAGATCAACATTTTAGGACTTACCTTATTGGAAGTACCTAGATGTTCGACACTGCATCGACGTCATACACGTAGAAAAAAATGTATGTGACAGCTTGATTGGTCTCTTACTGAACATTCGTGATAAAACAAAGGACGGCGTCAACGCACGGCTTGACTTGGCTGATATGGACATCAGGCCTGAGTTAGCACCGACAAAAACAGATAATGGACGAACGTACCTTCCCCTGCGTGTTATACTCTGTCCAAGGCCGAGAAAACAGAACTGTGCCAGTGCTTGCATGGTGTCAAAGTTTCGTCTGGTTACTCCGGCAACGTGAAGAAACTTGTTTCGATACAAGATTTGAAGTTAAATGGCATGAAATCTCATGATTGTCATATGCTAATGACACATATGCTCCCTATTGCAATTAGAAATATTTTGCTGATCAAAGTTCGAGTGAAAATCATGAGGCTATGTTATTTCTTTAACACAATTGCTCAGAAGTTCCTCGATCCCGAAGGACTAGATGCTCTGCAGGACGAGGAGGTGATGACTCTATGTCATCTTGAAATGTATTTCCCTCCTTCGTTTTTCGATATCATGGTCCATCTCATTGTTCACATTGTGTGGGAGATAAAAATGTGCGGGCCTGTATTCCTACGTAGCATGTACCCATTTGAGAGGTTAATAGGAATTCTCAAGTCCTACGTATGGAATCAATCTCGACCAGAGGGCAGCATCGTCGAAGATTATGCTAGCGAAGAGGTCATTGAGTTTTGTTTCGATTATATGGCTCAGATTTAACCGATAGGTGTGCCTCAATCTCATCATAAGGGGAGACTGAAGGGTATCGGAACTATTGGAAGTAAAGCAATCACTCCAAATATGGACGCGTATACTCAAGCCCATTTCACGGTCTTGCAACACATGACTGAAATGGCGCCTTGTGTCGACCGGCACAAGGATGTGTTTCGGCAATAAATCCGGAGCGGCCGGATGTTTGGATCATGAGGCAACACAACAGTCGGTTCAAGCAATGGTTGAAGGAGCAAATCGCTAGGAGCACGCCAAGTGAGATGCTGACATGGTTGGCAAAAGGGCCAACATTTATAGTTGTGACATGGCAAGGATATGACATAAATGGGTACACATTCTATACACAGTCTCAGGATGTAAAGAGCACTAACCAGAACAGCGGTGTCCGCATAGATGCGTTCAGTACCGATGGGTTGAGAATCTCGTACTATGGGTTCATAGAAGAGATTTAGGAGCTCGACTACGTGGTTTTCAAGATCCCCTTATTTCGTTGCCGTTGGGTTTATCTCCCATAGGTGAAAGTTGACAAGTACGGTGTCACTACCGTGGACCTCCAACTGTCGGGTACAAAGATGAACCATTCGTACTCGGCAACCAAGTTGTTCAAGTTTTCTATGTAACCGACCCGGCAAATAAGAAACGCCACGTAGTTCTTCATGAAAAAAGGGGAATTGTCGGAGTAGAGAATGTAGTGGACGAGGAAGAATACAATCAATTTGATGAGTTACCTCCTTTTGGACATGGCATAAGGGTCGACGACGAACAACGTTACGAAACTAGTTACGTACACATTGATCATCAAGAAGGGCTAATTTTTAAAGGAAATAAGCAAGTGGAATGAGAATGTGCAACATATATGTGGGCATTTGTATTTATGTATGTAACAATGCATGTATGTGATGTATATGTGAATTGGCATTTATGTATACAAAAATGCATGTGTGTGATGTATTTGTGAATTTGCATTTATGTATATGTAAAAATGTGTGAAGAAATACACTATGTGAGGTAGGTGAATGTAGTGAATTTTGAGAATGAGAAAATGTGTAAAAAAAATACACTGTGTGAGGTAGGTGAATTTTGAATGCTGGTCGGTGTTTATATTAATAACTACAGCCGGGGGCAAAGGCTTATCACAGATGGTTCTCAGTTTAGAACCGTCTGTGATATTTATTATCACAGACGGTTCTATGTTTAGAACCGTCTGTAATATTTATACTGTCACAAATGGTTCTAAGTTTAGAACCGTCTGTGATAAGCCTTTATATATAACCCCCGCTAGGGTTTTGCGCGTACACTATAGTTATTAGACTTAGTCGCTCTCCCATGTCCCGATCGAGCCCGCCGCAGCCGCCGTCCCCGAGCCCGTCGCCGGCTGACTCCGTCCCCCCGAGCCCGTCGCCGGCTGACTCCGTCCCCCCGAGCCCCTCGCTGGCCGCCTCCGTCGAGCCCCCGAGCCCCTCGCCGGTCACCGTCCCCCGAGCCCCTCACCGGCCGCCTTTGTCGAGCCCTCGAGCCCCTCACCGGTCGCCGTCCCCCGAGCCCCTCGCTGGCTGCCTCCTCGAACCTGTGTCCATGCCGCCGTCGCCACCGCCTACACCTCAACGCCCGAACCCTAAGGTGCGCAACACTTTTCTCATACCTGGTACTCTCCTTAGTCCCTACTTTACTCTTGCAGTCATAGTAGTATGGTATGTTCTAGAGATGACAAGGAGTACATTGCAGTCTATCTCACAGTGACACATCCTGACATTGTTCACTCTGTTCATGTGCTCAGTGGTTTGTTTCTGCTTCCATATATGTTCACTATGTTCACCTACTACATGTGGTGCGCTATCTGCTAGGACTGTTAGCTTCAACTCTAGAGTTGTGTATATATGGCCCATTAGCATGTACTCTAGAGTTGTATTCTAATATGTATGTGTATATGCATATTTCTTCGACATGCTCCATTTATATCACCATCTATCTATCCTTCCAGTGACATATAATTTCCAGACGCTTCCATTTAGTTCCTAATAGACCCATAAATTGAAGAATCACATATAGTATGGTATGTTCTTGTAACATCCTAAATTTTGGATGTTTGAAATTTTGGGCAAATTAAAATTTTTATCTGCATCTTACAGGTATTCGAATTTCAGTTAAGCACCTTAATTGGGTTTCTCCTGAGTTTCGTGCAGAGAAATTGAACAAATACAAAATAATTTAAATGAGGCTTAACCTAGACAACCTAAGATTCACTATAATTCACTAAACCAAAGTCTTATTTAAAGAATAGAAATAGATAATAATAATTAAGGTCAAGAAATTGTTTTTTATATATATAGCTCAGTCATTATACAAAAAGGAAGGAGAGTATGATCTAAAATTTTAAATAAAGATGGGTGAGTTCAAACTCTGAGAAAATAATTCAAAAATAAATATGCTATATACACATATATATGCAAAATTAAGTAAGCAAGCAAGATAACAGTATTTGAAATTATATATATACATACATAAAAACAAAATATACAACATACTGAACAAATAATATGATGAGTGAAGTAATAAAGGAAATAAAGGTATGGAAATAAGAACATCAAATAAAAATAAAAGGATTATTATATTGTGTATCAAGATAATTGAGCAAAGGTGTGAAAAAGACTTTTAGGAACTAGAATCCATAATCTTAATGAGAAAATGGAAGTTAAAAATTCAAATTCTAAGTTTTTCTCTCTTTTCCTTCCTTCTTTCTATTACATGCGGGCCCCCTTTTCCTTTTCTCTCTCCCTCCTTCCCCCTTTCTTTCTCCTCTTTCTCCAGTGCGCCGGCGCATTCCTTCTTTTCTCCTCCTTCCTCCTCCCGTGGCCACGCGCCCTTCACGTTGCCTTTCACCTTTTCTATGCTCTGCGCCGCCCCGCCAGTGTTGGGTCACTTCCGCCACTGTGTCGCGTCCCCGAGCTCCGCGCCCTGCACGCCTCCTCGCGTTGAGCCCCGCCCCGGTCTGTCGCCGCCGCCTGCCCCCGAAATGATCGCACGTCCCTGCCGCTCACGGGTTCTCCCATGCCGCCCACGAACCCCATAGCCTCCCGTAGCCATAAGAGGCTCTCGCATTGCTTTCTTTTTCCCTGTCTCTTCTCCCCACCCGGACCGAACCCCTCCTTGCCCAAGCTCGCGCCGGCCACCACTTTCCACCTTGCTGCCCCGGTGTGTTTCTTCCCCGAATAAGTGCGTCACGCCGCGTCCTCGCTTCTCCTCTGCTTCCCCTCCAAACTAATTGGACTCCCGTGTGCCGAAGCTCACCGCCATCGCTTCTTCCCCGAAAACGACCGCCGCCGCCATTTCCATCACCGCCACCTCCTCGGTCGATTTCACTTCGATTCGTTGCGGTGGGAGCGACTCCTCGATGCCCCGGACCTCCTCGGACCATCGCCGGAGCTCCTCCCTCACCACAGCTCGCTGCCACCGAGAGACCCCTCTGCGCCGGCGCAAGCTCCCGGTGCCAGCCTGCCTCGGCCTCCCTTCGGCCGCGTCAACCGTCGGAGTATGTTCCCTGGTACCCCCTCCTGCTTAAACTTCCCTCTGTTCTCCTCCCCATCCCCTCCGACACTGCCTCCACCGCCGACCCATTTCCGTCGCCGCCAGGAGAGTCGCCGGCCGCCGCCCTGGCCGAATTGGCCGGCGATGTTTCATCCACGGGTAGAGGCGGACATGAGAAACCCATTTTGCCAATCACCGTTGTCTCCCCGGGCGCCGCCTGCCGCTGACGTGGGCATCACCGTGCGCCGCCCGCCTCCCCTGTTTTTGCTCTGTGTTGCCCAGGCCGTGCATTGCTTCATCTAATTTTGTTTCCCCTTCCCTACTCAAGAAACACCAGTCGCCCGTTGGTTACCAGCGTCCAACTAACACACTCACGGCCGAGGTCTTGGGTTTGATCCCTGTCGGCCGCACTTTTCCATTCAGTTTTCATTTTATTTTTGCAACCCGTTTTAATCCAGAAAATTTAGGGTAAAAATTAGGGAATAATCTAGGAAGGCTAATAAACTTAATTGGTATATAAAACAAGATTATTAAATACTTAAATGCGGATTAGTTATCATATATGAATAATTGTGCACTCATTCTTTAAAAAAAACTACATATTAGTTAAGGCATTAAAAAAAAGAGGGACAACTTTGGCTAAATATCCAGATTTAGTAAAAATACCCTTAACCATAATTAAAAATATATGTTCAATAGCTAACACGCTGTCATTTAATAAATCTTGGAGGTAGGTTCTATTGAGCAACAAATATTAAAAATATGGGACAAATCCGCGAATAATACTAAAGTTTATCAAGATAAACATGAGTCTAGTAAATGTTTAATCCTAGATTAAACAACATATGCTAGTAACTAATGTGCTCCGAATATTTGTTTTAAAGTTTAACTATTAATCAAGGGCATACTAAGAAGTTGAGTAAAATCCTGTTTAGGTTATACTCTCATGGAATAATGGTTTAGCAAAAGGAAACTTTTAAGGAGCAACTCATACACTCATGTATTTTAGTAAAATAGATAGAACTAGCCACCGCACAACTAAACATAAAATGATAACCCTACGTCCTAGCGTTTAATGTACCACCGATAAACAAAATCTCCATAGTAGGTTTAATTAAGTAGCTATAATAATATATGAACTCGTATGACAAGCCGTGGTAAATAAACTTGACAAAAGAATAATAATAATAATAACAATGCTAAGCGTAACAATAACAAAGGTGTAGGCAAATAACAATGGTGCCAGTGAATAAATCTTAACATTTCATTTAGTAGACGGTAATGTTGGTTATGAATAAATGTAGCAAGCTAGGACCCGAACCAATGGGTCCTAACTCAAAATAAGTTGTGTCTAGTAATAACTTAAGTGTACATAAAATGTCACCCCACAAAATGTTGTTAACCCGGATTCTAACATTAATTCAGTAAGCTAAAAATTGTATACATCACTTTTATATAGCCTATGCCCCGAAAATGAGCGCTCGACAAAATAATGCTCCGCTAATCTTGCACACTGGATCGTAGGTTTAACCTAGCTCGTGAAACTTCCTTGATAAATACAAAAATGATAAAAGAAATTGTTAATAAAAAGATCAAGTCATCGTACCCTACCGCAGACCTTGCCTCAAATCACTTGAATCACCCGCTATCTCATAATAAAACTAAATTGAGTTTATTCGGATTTATTTAGATCTTTTGAGTCATTTGCTTTTACTTGGATTCAGTCGTTGTCGCGTAATTAGAAGCGGGAGTCCCGAAGATTCCACGGATCAAGCGTGGTCAAAGCAGAGCGAAGATAAGGAATAGAAATTCAAGAGAAAGCATCGTGTGAGCTCAAGTCTGCGGTAAACCACGCCAGGCGAGTCAATACTTTGATCATGTTGAACCTACATTTCCTGCAAATTATTTTGGTTTAAATTATCAAACTGCATGCTGTTATGTTATATGCAAATACATGTTAATTTAATATTCTAGTTACATGCCTATTGTTTACCTAGAATAATATTACACCTCCTTTGGAATATTTGAATGTGTGAACCTTGTCGCCCTAGCAAAATTATAATAGTAACCTTTCGAAAATAAGTCTCTAAATATATGCCATGCTTAGTATTATTTAGATACTCATGGGCGCGAGAGCATCCAAGCATCACTTTTAATCCTGAGAAAAATTGGTTGGGCAATCTTGGTGGTAATGACTGGTGTATGTTGGATATGGTTATTTTATATTCCCAAAAACCTCGAATTGCTTATTTATCTGGGCGTATGGTTCGGTGGTATGGTGCAGGTGTGCACGAGAGTGTGGTTTGTGGTAGAACCGCCCAGATACCCTAAGGACTGAATCTTGTCATGACCTCCTGTGTTAAACAAGTGCAACCACAAGTCTGTAAAGTACAACTTGGCCTAGTAAATTTACCGGACCCTGAAAGTCATCATCATCGGTGGAGGAGTGAAGTGGTGCAAGCGGTTGTCTGTGTGTCAGGCTTGAATGGCACACCCGCGGAGGGTGAGGTTCTGCTGTGGTGCGCTAGCAGTGTGGGTAGCCAGTTGCTAGGCGTTCAGAAGGAGAACATCCCGCACAACGTATGGGACCCACCGCAAGTGGGAACGGCCCATAGGGTGAGATGATGGAAGGGGCGAGGTACTTTGAACGGTTACTGTGATGGTTCGCTCAACCGCACGACTAAGGAATCGTGTGGGGCAACGAGGGAACTGTCTCTTGTGGGTAAAGTGTGCAAACTCTGCAGAGTCAAAACTATTCGAATAGCCGTGCCTACGGTCAAGGGCGGACATAGGAACTTAACCAGATATAGTTCTATTTCAAAATGCTTTATGGGTTGTCAGGACCCGGAGCAACAACTCCAGAACCCTCTGTGTTATTCGCACTATCCCAGGAAAAGCTAGTGCACACAGATTGGACAGTGATACATATCATGCATGATAACCAAACTTTATTATAAAGCAAAAGTACGGGCCTTAAGGCCAAGTTTACAATAAGGTGGCTTCATGGCCAAACATGAAAGTAAATAGCGGAAAGATAACAATGAAACATAAAGATAATGGCAGCCCATCCAGCCTTCCCACAAGGCGAATTGATCGTAAGACGTGGCCTATTCGTCGCGATCCTCAACATAGTTGACATTGTCGCCCTCCGCAACATTGTTTATAGCAAGGTGAGCACATAAAGTACTCCACAAGTTACACCAGAGATATAATGATTTGATGCATGCATAAGGGGTTACAAAGAAAGGCATAATGTGGTTCATTTGCATAAACAGCATTATTGAATTAAATACAATAACGTAAGTGCAAAAGCTGAAGTTGATACAATATATAAAAACAAGATTTAACAAAATAATAACGTTAGTGCAGCAACAACCTAACACTAACCTAACCACGGGTATCCCACCGGACCATCTTTCCAAAAGTTTCACAAATTTCCATAAACTAAATTTTATTAAAACCAAAATCTAATCCGTGAAAAACCATACTAAGCATGTCCTTGACCGTGGACACGGCTATCCAGATAGTTTGTTACTCGCAGAGGTGTACAACTTTACCCACAAGACATGTTCTCTGCTTTGCCACCGGATTACACACTTCCTTAGGTGTGCGGCCGAGAGATCATGATAAGGCTGTTCCAATGTTCCATTACCAAATTAGCTACGCCGCCACTAAGGTTTCACCACAACATGAATCCACATGTTGGAGCCCCTCTTGTGCCATGTGAGACTTCTCATGGCCTCACGCCACGCCACATTCAGCCTATAGCGAAACTAAAATGGAACTTCACAAATTACTTAGCCGATCTGTCCCATACCGGACTTGTGGTAGTACGGAGTGACTTTGTAATAGTAGTTCACATCCGGTCCTTAATTTGACTTAGGCCTACCCGATACCCCTTGTGCCCGGCAACAACATCGAGTCAACAAACTACGACGCATGCCGCAAGCACCCACCACCATACCAATGCCTAAGTCTAAAACAGGTTTTATCCATTTTATTTTATCAAAATTTTATAGACCTTCTTGACTCACCAAAGTCAAGAATAGGTTTTATAAACCAACATTTCGTGTGAAACCAATCTTCCCACCTAAATTAATCTAAGCATGGCTAAGCAATTCTATAAAATGTTCTAGTTAATACTAATGTACCAACTAGGCTTTCATCTATGGTGACAAGGTATGTTCGCTCAAATTCGAGATTGGCCATACAAAGGGAATTGGGTGTAACTAAAGTTTTAAGCACATTTGAACTAATTTGAATAAAAGTATGCATGCATATTAATTTAAAAACAACATAAATAATTTAAATTACTGGGATCAACATGGTCAAAGGTGTAACTTGCCTTGCTCAAGTCTTGCTGCGATTCGTCGAAGAAATACTCTCGGATTCGTCAGTAATCTATACGCAAAGAACCAAAAGAAATTCAAACAAAATTCAAATAAAATCCAAAAATTCAAAAAGAGTCCAGAAATGGATAGTTTAGGATTTTAGAAAAATTTAAAAATTTGAACGAGTTAAATCGGAGTTAAAATGAAGAAGTTATGGCCTTCGAAGTTCTCACGACCACGGCAAACGTGATCGGCGGAGCTACGACCACGGCAAATGCGATCGGCGGAGCTACGACCACGTAGTCGACTTACGACCACATGGAAGGTTTACGACCACGCAGATCGACATATGACCACACGGAAGGTTTACGACTACTCAGTGAAAATTACGACTACGGCCACGCACGGTCACGACTACGACTACACCGAGAACCTACGACTTCGACTACCAGAGAACCTACGACTTCGAGTACACAGAAAACCTACGACTTCGACTACACAGAAAACCTACGACTTCGACTACCAGAGAACTTACGACTTCGACTACACGAAAACCCACGACTCGACTACGAGAGAACTTACGACTCGACCACACGAAAACCTACGACTTCGACTACCAGAGAACTTACGACTTCGACTACACAGAAAACTTACGACTTCGACTACCAGAGAACTTACGACTTCGACTACACAGAGAACCTACGACTTCGACTACCAAAGAACTTACGACTTCGACTACACAGAAAACTTACGACTTCGACTACCAGAGAACTTACGACTACACAGAGAACCTACGACTTCGAGTACACAGAAAACCTACGACTTCGACTACACAGAAAACCTACGACTTCGACTACCAGAGAACTTACGACTTCGAGGCCGAATACGACCACTCAAACAGGTTAACGGCTACCTAGTCATTTACGACCACATGGAAGGGTGTTACCTTCGGAAACTGGTTGGCCGCGGGGTGGTCGGAGGGAATCAGGCAGAGTGGCCGGAGACGACGGATGATCGTAGAGGTTCGGTTACGAGTGGAGACGGTCGGTCGACGAGAAGAAACGGCGCGCCGAGTCTTCGGCAACAACGGGCCCGGTGGCGGCGTCACTCGGCGGAGAGGGAATGGTGGTCGCCGCGCTTGGGGATCACGGCGCGCGTCGGCGAGGCGCGAAGAGACCAGGCGGCGCCAATTCCTCGCCGGAGCTCGCACGGCGGCGGACGAGGAAGCACGGGTCGGGGCCGATTCGGTTCAGGGCGGAGGGGGAAAGAGGTGGCGGCGCACGGGAAGGCGAAGGAGGGAATAACGGGCTCGGGAAGGAGCTTTATAGGGCAGGGACGGAGGTAATGGGCTCACCGGAGTTAAGGACTTTAGAAACATCGCATAACGGCGAGAGGCTTTGCCGGACGTAAAACGGACGGAGGTGGGCGGTTACTAGCGCGAGCTTAAGGGCCAATAATGGCGGTTGCCGCCGAGGAAGGAGTAACCAAGCTTTTAAAGCTCGGATGGGGTGTTAATGGAGGCCGGCCGGTTGGGGAAGAAGGGAAGAAGGAAACTTCTAAATTTTTTTTTGCTTTAATAAAATATTTTAAATACATTTTCTTGCTAAAGATTTTTAAATAAAATCCAGATAAACTCCAGAAAAACAATAAAAGGCAAATAAAATTTTTGGGATGTTACAAACCTACCCCCCTTAAAGAAATCTCGCCCTCGAGATTGAACTAGCTAGCAAAGAGATGGGGATGGTTGGCTTTCAGATCTTCCTCTCGCTCCCAAGTTGCTTCGTCTTCTGTGTGATTGCTCCATTGGACTCTGCAGAATTTGATGGTCTTTCTTCCGTCCGCGCGCTCACTGTCTCGAGAATCTTGATCGGTTGCTCTTGATAGGTGAGATCCTCTTGAAGGTCAAGGGTTTCCAAGTCTGCTTGATCCGCGGGTACTCTGAGACATTTCTTCAACTGAGAGACGTGGAAGACGTTGTGCACACCTGACATGCTTGGCGGCAAATCCAACTGATATGCAACTTCTCCTTTGCGGCTTGAGATCTTGAATGGCCCAACGAATCTTGGTGCAAGCTTTCCCCTGACTTGGAATCTTCTGACTCCTCTGAGCGGAGATACTCTGAGATACACGTAGTCCCCAACTTCGAAAGTCAAGTCTCGACGACGATTATCGGCATAACTTTTCTGCCTGGATTGAGCTATCTTTAACCTGTCTTTGATCTTCCTCACTTGATCTTCAGCATCTTGAAGTAAAGTTGGTCCCGCATCTTGGAATTCTCCGCATCGATCCCAATGCAAGGGTGTTCGCACTTCCGCCATACTGATGCTTCAAAAGGTGCCATTTGCAAACTCGCCTGATAACTGTTGTTGTAAGAAAACTCAGCATAGGGCAATGAGCGATCCCAACTATTTCCAAAATCCAGAGCACATGCTCTCAACATATCCTCTAGCACTTGATTTACTCGCTCCGTCTGGCCATCTGTCGAGGATGATAAGCCGCATCTTGAAATTAAGCTTACTCCCTAACTCTTCATGAAGTTTCGCCAAAACTTGGAGGTGAATGACTACTCGTCCGATACTATCTTTTCGAACTCCATGCAAGCACACAATTCTAGCCATGTAAATCTCAGCTAACTTACTTCCGAATAAGTAGTCTTGATGGTATAAAATGAGCTACTTTGGTCAATCACAATTACCACCCAGATTGAGTCATAGCCGGATTGAGTTCTAGGTAGTCCGGTTATGAAGTCCATACCGATCTCTTCCCACTTCCAATATGGTATTGGCAAGGGTTGCAAAAGTCCTGCAGATTTCTGATGCTCTGCTTTGACTTTCTGGCAGGTATCACAAGCTTCAACAAACTCCGCAATTTCCCTTTTCATACTGACCCACCAGTATCTTTCCCTAAGGTCTTGGTACATCTTGGTACGACCTGGATGAATTGAGTATGGAGTTTCATGGGCTTCTTGCAAAATCGTTTTCTTGATCTCTTGATTATTGGGCACACAAATACGGTTTTCAAACCAAACAGTTCCATTCTCATCTTCATCGAATCTCGGCGCTTTGCCTCTTCTCATATTTTTCTTGATTTCTTGAATATCTTCATCCACCTTTTGGGCTTCCATGATTTGATCAGTAAAGTAGGTTGAATCTCTAGAGTTGAGAGAAAACTTTGATTCACTGGTTTTATACTTAGACGGGAGATTCCTTCCTCAAGTCGAATCTGATCTTCTTTTGACAACACACTATTTGCATAAGTCCTTCTGCTTAGCGCATCTGCCACAACATTTGCTTTGCCGGGATGATAATGAATTCCAATATTATAATCCTTGATCAACTCTAACCATCTGCGCTGCCTTAGGTTGAGTTCTGCTTGAGTGAAAATGTATTTCAAACTCTTGTGATCCGTGTATACTTCACAACGACACCGATGAGGTAATGACGCCAGATCTTCAAAGCATGCACTACGGCTGCAAATTCCAAATCATGAGTAGGATAATTGCACTCATGTGGTCTTAGTGGCGCGATGCATAGGCTACCACTCTACCTTCTTGCATAAGAACACATCCCAAACCTTGACGGAGGCGCCACGAAAACTTCAAAATCCTTATGCACATCCGGAAGGATAAGCACCGGGCTGAAACTAACTTATTCTTGAGAGTCCGGAAACTCGTTCACAAAGCTTTCGTCCATTCAAACTTCTTTTCTTTCTTGAAGTGAGTCATGGGTTTGGCTAACTCAAAATCCTGCTATGAAGCGGCGATAGTAACCAGCAAGTCCAAGGAAACTTCTGACTTCTGATACTGTTAACGTCTTGGGTGGCTGCCATTCCATTACGGCTTGCACTTTAGAGGGATCCACTGCAATTCCTTCAGCTGTCACAATATGACCAAGAAAAGCAACCTCCTTTAGCCAAAATTCGCATTTACTGAATTTGGCATAAAGCTGATGCTCTCTAAGCTTTCCCAGGATTATCCGAAGATGATTCTCATGCTCTTCTTCATTCTTGGAATAGATAAGAATGTCATCTATGAAGATTACAACAAACTTATCTAAATACTCCATGAATACACTATTCATCATGCTCATGAAGTAAGCAGGCGCATTTGTTAGTCCAAAAGACATGACAGTGAACTCATAATGTCCATAACGGTAGAGAATGCGTCTTAGGGATATCTTCGCACGGATCTTCAACCGGTGATATCCCGATCTCAAATCTATCTTGGAGAAGACTCTGGCTCTCTTCAGCTGGTCGAACAGATCATCGATCCTCGGCAACGGGTACTTGTTCTTAATAGTAACCTCATTAAGCGCTCTGTAATCTACACACATTCTCATGCTTCCATCCTTTTTCTTGACGAACAAAACAGGTGCACCCCAAGGTGAAGAACTTGGTCGAATATACCCTTTATCCTCCAATTCTTGAATCTGTTTCTTCAACTCGGCTAACTCATTAGCTGGCATACGGTACGGTCTCTTGGAAACTGGGGCCGTGCCGGGGACTAGGTCAATCACAAACTCGACTTCCCTATCCGTGGCATCCTGGTAAATCCTCCGTAAATACATCCGGTATTCCGCACTACTTGTACTTCTTCTTGCACTTGAAGATGAGTGAGAACACATTCTCCTTCTGTAGGGGTTTCAGGGGAAAAGTTTACTTCTACTCCTTGATCATTGGTGAGGGTTATGGATCGGGTAGCACAATTAATCTGACCATTGTTCTTGGCTAACCAGTTCATGCCAAGAATTACATCCAATCCCTGAGATTCCAACACTATTAAGTCCGCTAAGAACAGAACCCCATTTATGATTAACTCTATTCTCGGACACAAGGTCCTTGTTCTCATTTCCGCTCCAGGGGAGAGAACTATCATGGGTGTACTAAGAGAAACCATACCCAACCCATTCTTAACCACAAAATCCAAGGAAATAAAAGAATGGGAAGCTCCGAATCAAAAGAATCAAGCCGCAATCGAGTTTACAAGGAACATACCCAGACGACATCCGGTGCAGCCTGAGCTTCTTCGGCGGTGATGTGGTTCACACGTCCCTTAACATAGTTTTCGCTTCTCGAATCACGACCTTGATTCGACCTCCCAAAGCATTTGCATTAGCTGCAGCTTGAAGCTTCTTGGGGCAAGACTTGGCATAATGCCCTGTTTCCTTGCAATAGAAACAGTCACTCCATCGATGTAGTATTACTCTTCCGAGCTTGACCATGGTAGGAGGAATGCAGTCGCTCGATGCTTGGGGCGGTTGACTTGGAAAGTTGGCGGTTAGCCGCTGGCCCAAGTCGCTTGATTGAGGCTTGAAGTTCTTGGAGTGCGGCTTGAACCGCCCAACCCGAGGTGGGTTACTACGGGGCTTGGGAAAACCTCCGTGGTTAGCCTTTGCGTGGCCATCCTTCTCTTCCGATTTTCCATCTCTACAAACTTGCCCTCCTGGCGAATGGCTTTACTAACCAACTGATGAAAGTCTACATAGTCACTTGATATCAACTGGACAGAAATATTGTCATTTAGACCCTCCAGAAATCTTTCTTGCTTAGCTTCATCGGTAGCCACATCCTCCGGTGCATAGCGCCAATTGATTGAACTTTGCAGTACTCATTCACCGTATGCGGCTTCCTTGACGCAGAGCTCGAATTCCTTCTTCTTGTGGTAATGGTGCGGATGGAATATGAGCCTTGCGGAAACTTCGAACAAACTCATCCCATGCGATGGCTCGAGGGTTGGCATGAGAAGCAATCAAGGTATCCCACCACTCGGATGCAGGTCCATTAAGTCGGTGAGAAGCAAACAAGACCCTTTCTCGATCGGTGCATTGCGAATATCTAACTTCTTGCCTATCGCGCGGAGCCAATCATCGCATCCATTGGCTCAGATCGCTTGAGAAGGTTGGAGGCCTTATCCTCAAAAATTCGACATCCGGTTTTGAGGAGCTTGAGCTGGTGGTCGAGGAGCTTGCTTTGAGCGGGGTTGTTGATAGCTTGAGCTAACAGTTGAATCAAGCGATTTTGATTTGCCATCATTTGAGCCCGGTCGGGTCCAGTCTTTGGCGGAGGAGGAGGGATGGGGACAGATCGACTTCCTTGCGCTCCGGTGTTGTTGGCGTTGTCATTGACATTCCTCCTTGTGTTCACCATCCGCGATTCTTCTAGATTTAGAGGAAAGAAAGAGAGAGAACTAGGAGAAGGTCTATGTAACATTCCCACCACGAAACAAGAAACACAACAAAACTCAAGGAACAACCAACCATATTATTTTATTGAATATAACCTTGAGGTCACGACAAAGGAATAATGACTCACAAGTATCGTTCTATAACATTAAACTTAAACTATGGTTTCTATGGGCTGGTGCTACTACTAGCAGTGGATTTTAAGTTTCTTTGGGGTGGTCCTGTAATGTAAGAACCCTCATCTTCCAAGTGGTACTTAGCTAATTCTTCTTCGCGCGCGGAGTCGCTGCTCCATGAGGCTCAACTCCTTCAAGGTGTTTTGGTACACATAGTCCAAGGACTTGTGTATCGCACCGCTGAACGAGCCGAGGATTACTCTCAAATTTGTCGAGGAGAAGACGCCGCCGAGCCGGCGGGGTACTTGCCGGGAAGTATCGAATGTGGTGCGTTGAAGCTCTTGGGCGTAGATGTCCCTCATCCGCTGAATTGCTTCACGAGCTGCATCTTGGATTCCGTTGAAGAAGGTGTCCCGGGGTAGAGGAGCATCAAAGGTGTGACATGCTTCTTCATCTCCCACGTTGGCGTAGATCAGCACTTCCACTCTCCAACGTTCTTGATCTCCATAGGTTCCCGAATATCCTTGGTACACGGGGCGTGCCGTAACACCCAACTCTTGAAGGAGATCCCAAAGGCAGTCGGCTAGGTGTCCAGCTAGGATTCCATGGCTGGCTGTGGTAGGACGTTCAGCCATCTACAATTTTGAAAAAGAAAAGGAGTTAGTCACCAATTATGCATATTATTTATATATATATATATATACATATTTTTTTTAAAGAATAGACGAGTGAAGAAATGAAGGAGGTAAGAGGTAGAAGGATTTTCAAAATGTTCTAGTTAATACTAATGTACCAACTAGGCTTTCATCTATGGTGACAAGGTATGTTCGTTCAAATTCGAGATTGGCCATACAAAGGGAATTGGGTGTAACTAAAGTTTTAAGCACATTTGAACTAATTTGAATAAAAGTATGCATGCATATTAATTTAAAAACAACATAAATAATTTAAATTACTGGGATCAACATGGTCAAAGGTGTAACTTGCCTTGCTCGAAGTCTTGCTGCGATTCGTCGAAGAAATACTCTCCGGATTCGTCGTAATCTATACGCAAAGAACCAAAAGAAATTCAAACAAAATTCAAATAAAATCCAAAAATTCAAAAAGAGTCCAGAAATGGATAGTTTAGGATTTTAGAAAAATTTAGAAATTTGAACGAGTTAAATCAGAGTTAAAATGAAGAAGTTATGGCCTTCGGAAGTTCTCACGACCACGGCAAACGTGATCGGGCGGAGCTACGACCACGGCAAATGCGATCGGGCGGAGCTACGACCACGTAGTCGACTTACGACCACGCAGTCGACATATGACCACACGGAAGGTTTACGACTACTCAGGGAAAATTACGACTACGGCCACAGACCAGTCTACGACTACGACTACACTGAGAACCTACGACTTCGACTACCAGAGAACCTACGACTTCGAGTACACAGAAAACCTACGACTTCGACTACACAGAAAACCTACGACTTCGACTACCAGAGAACCTACGACTTCGACTACACAGAAAACCTACGACTTCGACTACCAGAGAACTTACGACTTCGACTACACAGAAAACTTACGACTTCGACTACCAGAGAACTTACGACTTCGACTACACAGAGAACCTACGACTTCGACTACCAGAGAACTTACGACTTCGACTACACAGAAAACTTACGACTTCGACTACCAGAGAACATACGACTACACAGAGAACCTACGACTTCGAGTACACAGAAAACCCACGACTCGACTACACGAAAAACCACGACTCGACTACCAGAGAACTTACGACTTCGAGGCTGAATACGACCACTCAAACAGGTTAACGGCTACCTAGTCATTTACGACCACATGGAAGGGTGTTACCTTCGGAAACTGGTTGGCCGCGGGGTGGTCGGAGGGAATCAGGTAGAGTGGCCGGAGACGACGGATGATCGTAGAGGTTCGGTTACGAGTGGAGACGGTCGGTCGACGAGAAGAAACGGCGGCGCTCGAGTCTTCGGCAACAACGGGCTCCGGTGGCGGCGTCGCTCGGCGGAGAGGGGAATGGTGGTCGCCGGCGCTTGGGGATCACGAAGGCGTCGTCGGCGAGGCGCGGAAGAGACCAGGGCGGCGCCAATTCCTCGCCGAGCTTCGCACGCGCGCGACGAGGAAGCACGGTCGGGCCGATTCGGTTCAGGGCGGAGGGGGAAAGAGGTGGCGGCGCACGGGAAGGCGAAGGAGGGAATAACGGGCTCGGGAAGGAGCTTTATAGGGCAGGGACGGAGGTAATGGGCTCGCCGGAGTTAAGGACTTTAGAAACAGTCGCATAACGGCGAGAGGCTTTAAGCCGACAGAAAACGGACGGAGGTGGGGCGGTTACTAGCGCGCGAGCTTAAGGGCCAATAATGGCTTCGGTTGCCGGCCGAGGGAAGGAGTAACTGAAGCTTTTAAAGCTCGGATGGGGTGTTAATGGAGGCCGGCCGGTTGGGGAAGAAGGGAAGAAGGAAACTTCTAAATTTTTTTTTTGCTTTAATAAAATATTTTAAATACATTTTCTTGCTAAAGATTTTTAAATAAAATCCAGATAAACTCCAGAAAAACAATAAAAGGCAAATAAAATTTTTGGGATGTTACATGGGTGGGATTGGAAAAGTGAAGGGCAGTGGAAAGCCCTTATTTGAGTTGTCCTGGGTGTCGTCCCAGTGGTAACGTAAGCGGTTATAACGCTGAAATGTTAGCATATGGTGCGGATGCCATGAAATGGTGGATGGAATCTGGATCGCTATTATTATTGCATTTCTTTACACATTATATTTTTGTGCAAATCTGCTAGGTCTCAGGAAATTTTTATGTATTATATTTTTAAATAATGTTGTCACTTCTCACAAAATAAAATGTCTGGAAAAATAGATGGAGTCGTAAGAAAAGAAGATGGTTGTTGGGTTAACCGCATAAAGTTGTTGGTGGGTTCATGTCAATTATAGTGGTGAAAATGATAGTGTGGATTCTGGGAGAAATAAATTGGTGGAGCCTAAATGAATATACGGCTAGATAGATGATTTAAATGATTTTTGGAGATTTAGGGAGTACAAAGGTAATTGCTGGATTACTACACTAATGATTAATATAAATTCTTGGAAGATATTGGCGATAATGGGAATTAATAGGATTTGATCAAATACTAGAGGGATGAATTGAATTTTTGAGAATATTGGAGGATTCATAACAATTAGTGGATTATAATCTCGGTAAAGTGTATTCTCGGTGGATGTATACTAGTGAATCGTAGACTTGTTCAATGATATTTTTTGTGGAGGTATACTTGTGGATTAGTTAGTGATAGATAATGGAAAATGAGATTGATTATTGAATTATGGTTTTGGATCAATAACAAAAGGATTGAATACGAATGATTTCGGCGGATTTAAAAGCAATGGTGTTAGTTAATCACTGGAACTTAGAAATGAAGAGTAGATGGTTAATAACCACAAGATTGGATGGTTAGGAATTTAGAATACAAAAGATATTGGCAGATCTAAAATAAAGGATGACACCTACTACTTGGAGTCTTAGGCAGCAATTGATTGGTGGATTGTATAATACTATAATGGATGATATATGCTGTTTGGAGCTTTGACAGCACGGAATATAGAAAGTGTGGGATTCGGTGGATCAATTAAATGATGTCGCTCCCTGTTAGAATCTTAGATAACAATCAATATAGAAAGAGTAAGATCGGTGGACTAGTCAAATGATGTCACTCACTGTTTGGAGTTTTAGATAGCAGTCAATAAAGAAAGTGCAATTTCGGTGGATTAAGTCAATTATGGAAATTGTTGTGTGGAGTTTAGGTAGCAATAATAACACTAAGATTAAATAATAATAATAATAATAATAATAATAATAATAATAATAATAATGCTACCAAAAGCAATTTTTGCAAATAAAATAGCACGAGCCTCTCCTTGACAAGCCATGCATCCTATTTAATTGCATTTTGTGTATTGGCTCGCGGAGCACAGGGTTGGAGTGCTCACACTCACTTTTGCGACAAAATTTAGAATCAGGAATCAAATCACCTCGCTTCAGCAACACTACTGGTCATGGTGGCAAAGATGATGAAGACGTCAAGGGCTAGGTCGCGCACCTCCAGTTGGCTGCCTGTGGGCATGTCCTGAAGGTCCCACCTGCGTGCTCGTTCTTCCGCTGCTGCAACTTATTGATTTCGGCCTAATCGGCCCATGAGTAAGTCTATTACTATATTTACGCTTCCGCATGATATGTATTTTGATATTCATTACTGTAACTATGAGCACTATCTACTGATCCAGGGAATAGTGCAGTGGAATCACAGAGGAATCCAAATGATAAAATCCGGGTGCCTAACAGTTCTATTGAGCGAAATAGATAGATTGCACATCTCTAGCTAATACGTATCTTTTCTTAGGCACTTTCTTATCTTATGGTCTTCTAGGATGGTTCTTCATAACTCCTTATAGCTATTGGAGTGTGAGAACTATGGTCTTCTCTTTTCACCTGTTTATATCTTGAAGAAGTCACTGGATTCTTCTTTTCTGTTGCTTATAGTGCACGTAACTTGAATATATCCCTTGTACATGTTGTTTAGATATCTTACTATTTTCCACCTGTTTATATCTTGAAGAAGTCATCTTTATATCCAACATGTTATCCGCGCATTCTTCGACATCATCACCGGATGCGTCCCCTCCAAAATCAAAACGCCAAGGAAGAGGGCTATCGAAAAAGCCTGAGGGCCGATTTACCATCACAGAGGTCGATGGATCTGGGACCCCTCTCCTTCCTCGCCGAGCAGTATGCGCATTCCAAAGAATGATCGGAATAGTTGCATGAGAACAAATTGAGATCACATTCGATTCGTGGAAGAGCATGCCTGGGACTCGGAAACGTGAGCTGATGACAGAAATTTTCACATCGTTCGAGATCCCAGAAGAACACCAAGACGCCATGCAACGACAAGCCTTGCTAATGGCGTGCAAAGCATAGAAGAATTTCAAGAGCACGCTTGTCAAGAACTACGTGGAGAAAGATAAAACGCCTTTTCATAAATACCCATTCCTGGAACCACAATGAGAAGAGTTCAAGGCGATGAAGACGACCGAAGATTTCAAAAGTGCAAGTGCGGCGCACAAGGCCCTCCAAGCAAAAACACATACCCCCACAGACTTAGTACAGCTGGGTATGCGGGTAAAATCCTGCAGTGGAAGAGGGAGGACGAACAGGCAATCCTGCAGGACACCGCCCCGCCATTTGCCAATATCCCGGATGACCGTGCTTGAAATTGGATTAGAGCAAGGTCATCTACAACGACATCGGGGGACATCTCCTTTCGAAACCCTGTAGACCAGGAAGTGTCCCACCGCCTGGTAAGATATCGATTGAACTACGTAGCTTGTAATTACTCCACAACTTCGTAGGAAGTGAAATGACATGTCGTGCTCTTGCAGGAAGTGTTGAGTGTTGAATCTTCCAAGGGATCATTCCAGGGAACAAGGGAGAAAGATATACTCTCCACGGCCCTGGGAAACAAGGAGCACCCAGGTCGTACGAGAGGCCTTGGCCTTTACGTTCCTTGGAAACATGGTTTTCAAGATGACTTTGAATTGTATCGGCGTAGGAAGAGAACCAAAGCCGAGCATGAGGCACGGCTATGAGAAGAGATCAAGGCATCTCTTAGAGAGGAGCTGGCTAATTATGTCAGAGATGAGGTGCGGAGATTTACAGAAAATCAGCAGGCCGCCGCCGCTCTTGTGCTAGCTAGCTCGCACGACCGTCCGAGTAGTTGCGCGTCCAATCTTACGATGAAGAACGAGGCCAGATTTCCTGTGGACGACATCCTGGTAATAATTATTATCTCTGGAATGCTCGATCCGTTGATAGGCCTATTAATAGGAGTAGCTAATTTTGTATCGCTACATAGGAGCCTACAAAATGCAAGCTCCAAGTGAGATATGCCTCCGTTGCCTTGTGCGCTAGATTTCACGATCCAAAAAGTCTGCTATATGAACAAGACCCATAGCTTGATAGAATCCTGCAACAATACCTTGTCAGCAAACATAGAATACAACCAAATCTCTGTGCCATGATACTCCCACGGTGTTTCATGCTCGTCATGCACAGCGACACCCTCAGTATCAAACATGTTTCATTCCTACAGGATGGGAGCTTTGTCCCCATCGGAACTATCCACATTGTCCTCCTGTATAGTTTCCTCTTTAGTCTAGGCCATCCGGTCATCGCTCTCCATTTGATGTACTATGTACTCCATATGCTCTTACCATAACCCTTCTTCCTCTCCTCCACGTATCGCATTGGCCTCGTCACGAGCAACTTTCTTTGTAACCTATGTGACACTGGCCTTCGGGTCCTCCACTCGACCAACAAGCTGGGCGCCTGAGCTGCTCGCACCACCCGGATGACAGCTTTTGGTATGGCCATGTACAACTTCTATTAGACATGGTTGCACAAGCAGCACATGCTCATGTCCACGACGCCAGCAGCTACGCATCAATGTTCTCAACTCCCATTTAATGTCCATAGGAGACCAGCTCCAAAGCCCTTGTATGATGACGCTACACACTTCAGCGTCCAAGGAGAAACTGTGAGTGAGCCAGTACACCACATCTGCGATTCAAGCATTCTCACTATCCAGGTGTACCAGAGTGGTTTGGGTAAAACTACTCAAATCAACATCGTTCAAACCTTCACGAACGGTGCCGACACCATAATGCACTTTTAATGTAGTGAGTATCAGCATACTGATGTTTGCCTGCAAATATTTTCAATGTTGTAACTAGTCAAATCGCATAGCACATTATGGAAGTATTGATGCACTGTAATTTACATTTCAACGACCATTCTCCTATCATGACCAACTATAGTTCCCTCAAAGAATAACCCATCCTCATTTGCACCGACACCACTCCCTTTCCTCCGACCCAATACGCATGAACTCCCTATCGGCTCCCACACGCACTAACGCCGCTCTTCTATCGCTGCGAAAGATCTCTTCTACGGTAAATAATTCCTAATGGGTTTCAGAAATTCACATGACATACTGATTTAAATGCTAATATACCAATTATAATGGTACACATGAGTTTTCAATGTATTCATGATATTATATTTATTCGTAATTAATCATAAATGTTACATAATAATGTTTTGCACAAAGTAAACTATTTAGTTCGTACACATGTATTGACTTAATTTTGAACAACAATAATTTTCTACGGATGCTTATTTTATACATAATATTGACTAAAATTTCTATGACTATAATTTTCTACGGATGGTAATTTGCTAAGAATGCTAATTTTATACATCCATATTCACTAAATTTTCTACAATTATAAATTTCTACGGATGCTAATTTTCTACAATTATAACTATATTGACTAATTTTTTTGCGACCATGTACTTCAAACCAAAGTTGTACTATTTTTTCTACGGCTTTAATTTTCTACGGATGCTAATTGTATACTAAACAAACTATTTACTTTATACAAAAAATATTGATTACAACATACAAAACATTTTACCTCGCGGAAGTAACGAAGCTTCCCCTTCTACCTCTCCCTCTCCTCTCCTCTCTTTTTCTTCCCTCTCTTCTCTTCTTCTTTCTTTCCCTTCTCCTTTTACTCTTTGCGGCGTGGGGGCTCAACCGAGCGGCCAATTTATATGCGCATCTAGTCGCCAAATGGACGGGCGACTGGTCTTGCAGTCACCTAACAGTTGGGCGACTGGTCCCAGTCGCCTGATGGTTTAGCGATTATAATTATGTCACCCAACGGTCCGTGGACTGCGTGTCGTGCGGCTGTTGGGCAATAGGTTCCAGTTGCCCAACAGTTGGGCGATCGGAGGTCATTCCTATAAAAAAAATTTGCATAAGTATATTTCTGTAATTTCGAATAAAAAGTAGGTATTTTAAAAAAATTTGTAGAAACTATCAATATATAATGATGATTTTAAACCATCTGTGAAGACTCTTTCTACGAACTAACACAAGCATTATATGTGAAGACATGAGGTGATTCCATGGGCTGATTCGATCCGACTTCTCCATCAGAATAAAGAAGACAAGGATAATTGTCCCAACATGGGTCTGTTCGATCGCTATTGTATTTGTACATCGTAATATTAATCTCGTTTGGGGTCTCCTGCACATTCACCTGCTACTGCTATCTAGCACCGTACGAGTAAAGAAGTTACAAACCTTGAGCTATATACATATACAATGAATTACTTTAGTTTCAGTCAACATTTAGTTCCACATAGAGTGCAATATTTTGATCGATCTCTCATGCAAGATCCTTGCATTCTTTTGTTACATGTAGGTGGATGTTGCCATAGATGGATCCTCTCATGCTTCAGCCAACATTGACAACATCGGCGACTCTCAAGTTCATTGATTATGGATCTGTTCCTTTCGTGAGACCTCAATTCCGGAGTGATAGAGTAATAAAAATGCAATGTTACCATCTAAGTACAAATGCAATGTACATCTTTTGTAATTGTGTATTTGTTAATGGATATTTTATTTCATTTCAATTAATTGATTTGCGAAATTGATGTTTTATGTTTGTAAAATGAAGTGCGATGTGAATTGGATGTTTCATGTCTGTGAAATGAATTGAGATGTGAATTGGATGTTTTATGTTTGTGAAATGAATTGAGATGTGAATTGTATGTATACATGTACATGTTGATCTGCTTGTTTCGGAGAGCATGACTAGCATTTCCTGAGGCTAGCCAATAAATAGAAATAGATTTAGGGATAGAAAAGAATATCACAGACTGTTTGTAATTAAAAACCGTCTGTGTTATTCACCTATCATAGACGGTTTTTAGTTACAAACCGTCTGTGATATTTACACCATAGACGGTTCAAAAACTGTCTATGATAACCTTCGATTATCACTGACCCATAAATTCAGACGGTTCAGAAAACCGTCTGTGATGACGTTTTTGAACCGTCTGTAATACGGTTTTCTGTAGTAGTGGATACATCAGGAAAACGTAAGTCCTGACGGTTTTTGCATGTTTCCTGACGTTTTTTGGCCGTGGGGAAAAAGCCGGTCCCTGGTAACGACTCTTTGTAACATTTAATTTTTTTAATACGAATTTTTAATTAAAAATAAGATTCAGAATATTATTTTGGGGATTTTATAATTTTGAACGTACACTTTGTATCTAATATGACTAACTAAATTCTTGATTCGTCCAAAGTCAAACTCTTCATTTCAAGAAAATATACAGACTAAATATACCATCCACTTGAACTACATGCAATATTTTTGTTGAGAGTTTTTTGTGCGTGTGGGAGAGGTAGTCCAGAGTTATGTTGCTTGGGTTCCATTGCATGTGCGTATAACTTCGTACGTGAATATATCATCGTTCCTATTTTACTTGGACATGAATATATCATTCACTAATTCCGCATGATTGTTTTGTTAGAGTACAGAATAAGCTGACCAAGATATTAGCGCCTGAGCGTGAGAAACGAGTAAGCACATGCATGGTGGCCAACGTCTACCAACCAATCCCGTGCACCTTCATGCTATGAACTGACACATGCAATGCATTAGTGAAGACATTGGGGTGATTCTGTGGGCTGATTCGATCCGACATGCAATCGAGTAGTGCAGTGGAATACTCACCTTGGAACACGAGATGTGGAAGAGGGCAAAGGGGAAGAAATTTAACAGAGGCGAGCATGTGCGCGGAGCAAAGGAGAGGCGCAAGACTGAGCCACGTCGGTGCCGCGCAGGTGGAGGGATGGGCAGCGTGGCGACGGAAATTTGCGATGGAGACATGGTAAGGTGGAAGCACAGGGCATGGGCTGTCAGCAGAGAAGAGAAAAGACAGACGTGGTATATATAAAAATGATGAGTATGACGTCAAAAACCAGTGGGGCCTATGCTCTATGTCAGATCTCGCACATCGCTCCTGCTGGCTCTGCCCCTGATGTGGGACCCGCCCCAGACGTGATGCGCCTCACCTGGCACCCGACGTGATGGAGCACCCTCCTAAACCCTGCTTTGTTCCTTCCTCCTGTGATGCTTCCTGCTGCTGTTGCCTTAACGTGATGGCCCTGCTTTGCACATCGCTCCTGCTGCTGTTGCTGCCTTGACGTTTGCTCCCTCCGATCGTGCTGGTCACCTACCATGCTCGCTGGCCGCTGGCCCCGTGATACGCCCTGGCATGTTACTCAACTGTTCATTTGTTTAGCAGCAATGCTTTTTGATGGATAATTTCACCCTAACTTCATCGGTGGAGAAATTTTAACTCTAACCTAAAAAGGCATCCAAAGCGTCTCCTTAATAGTTTTTTCTTTTGTATAGAAAGGAGATATAACTTTTGAAAAAGCACTTCTAAAAAGCTATCTGTTTGTTTGGGCTAGCTTCTGAAGGGTAGAAGCTAAAGCAAAAGCCCAAACAAATAGAACCTTAATAATGTAGTGCAGCAGACTATATGGCCCACCCTACATTTGTAGGGGAGAAACGGTGATGATGAAGCGTCACATCCAAAATTTTCTATATTGGTTAAGTTAGACATCTGTCAAACATTTCTAATTTTTTAAGCAGTTTTGCATCATTGTTGAGCTGTAATTAAGTGCCAACCAGTTTCCCATCTTGGCAGGCAAAAAATTGTCACCTTATTACGTTACTACACTCTCCACAACGGGTAACTAATATAGTGTGAGTGTGGTGGAGGAACCCAGGATTGTAGGAAAAGTTTGGAAGCGGGGGATCCAAGGTGCATATATTAGCGTAAGTTGAGTATTGGATGAAGGGATAACCATCCCAACCAACACCATTGGAACTCGGTGGAGGACTGTGTGAGCGTCTCAGGACACCGATGGAAAATAGATGGATTGAGACTTAATCACATAACATGTAAAATGTTCCATACTCTGTACTTACACCGCATCAATGGAAACATGGGAGACCTAGCTTTGAGCGAGCTCAAAGTAGCTATGGGTATAGTGGCACAAGCCTGTGTACTGTGAAATAAAATCATGAATTCATATCTGTCTCCAGGATTGGATAATTCATAGCTAGGGGTCTATCTTCTTACCAAGTGATAAGTAGTTTTTTCAGAAATTAAAACTTGCTACTTAATTTCGTAAATTATTTTTTATCAGAGAAAGAGATGAAATAGAAAATGTGATAACAAGAACAAAGCGAAACTATCAAATGCTTGCTGAGTACACTAGTACTCATTCTTGGTATTACTTTTCTTTGTTAGATCCTATTCCAAATGGGGATTATCCCATGTGGGATGAAGCATACGCAAGCGCTGAGGAGGCCGCAGGAGGCGAGGGCTCTTACTACGTGGATTAGAGTGAGATGGACACCCTATTCTGTGATTGGGATGAGTATGTATCTAGCGGAGTAGGGCAGGTGAGCACGAGGGTATTTTTTCGTTTTGCAGCTGTAATTAAGTAGTTGTATTAAAGACCATAGCCTAGTGTGGCTGCCCACTATAATAGAATATAGTTTCTATCTTTTGTGTTCTGTTGCACTTGGTAAGGCTTTATTGGAGCGGACTCCTACCTGGCAAATGAATAATAATCCATTTCTTAAGTATGATTACCCTCGAGGTAATGACATGGGACTCCACACCTTGGTACATGATTATATCATACTTCCTATTTTACTTGGACATGGAACAACATGGATATATCATCCAATAATTCCGCATGATTCTTTGGTTAGAGTACAGAATTTAAGCTGACGTATCGATATTAGCGCCCGAGCATGAGAAACGAGCGTAGTAGTAAGCACATGCATGGTAGCCAACATCTACTAACCAATTCCATCACACAAGACCAATATGCCTGGCAATCGCTGAGAAAAAGCCCAAACAAATAGGACCTTAATGATGTAGTGCAGTAGACTGCATGGCCCACCCTACATTTGGGCTGCAACTTCTACAGGGTACAAGCTAACGCAAAAGCTCAAACAAATAGAACCTTAATGATGTAGTACAGCGGACTGCATGGCCTGCCCTATATTTGTAGGGGAGAAGCGGTGAAGTGTGATGCAACACTGGGTATCCCGATTTTTTTATGAGAACGATAATTCAATTTGAGGGGATGACTCTCACAATTCGGCTACCAATCACATAAGACCAATATGCCCAATAATCACTGAACCAACTCTAAGATTTTTATCAATAGTATGCAACCAGAAGCCAGCGGAAACAAGCAAGAGCAAGCGACGTGGTAAATGTTAGTGACAGCGATCTGGTAACTTTCGCTATATTAGCGCACGATGTGATGGAGCGCCCTAAACCCTGCTTTGCTCTTTCCTCCCGTGATGCTTCCTGCTGGCGCCTGGCATAATTTCTTTGCTCTCTGATCTCGCACAGCGCTCCTGCTGTCTCTGCCCGTGAAGCGCCTCGCCTGGCACCCGATGTGATGGAGCTCTGGCGCCTTGACGTGATAGCGCCCGGCATAATTTCAACAGAGTGAGAAATCCTGATAGATTTTCAACAGAGGCGAGCATGCGCACGGAGCAAAGGAGAGGCGCAAGACTGAGCCACGTCGGTGCGATGCAAGTGGAGGGATGGGCAGCGCGGGCGACGGAAATTTGCGATGGAGACATGATAAGGTGGGAGCACAGTGCATGGGCTGTAAGTAGAGAGGAGGAGCGACAGGCATGGTATCAAAACGATGAGTATGGTGTCAAAAACCAGTGGCCTGTGCTCATGTAGGCTGGAGGTGGAAGAAAGGTACTGTAAGTAGACCACACTAGGCAGTGAGAGAGAGAGAGAAAGGGTAAGCTGAGAGATTTGGACATTTATTAGACTAATCAGATTGGTAAGAAAGATTTATAAAAATCTTTGTGAATGCTCCTGATATAGAGCGAATGATTGTATAAATTTTCAGAGTTTTATCTTCTCTTGATTTTTCTAGAAAAATCTGAGAAGACTTCTTGTCGAATTTAGATATACTTATTTGATTTAGATAATTTCAGAACTTGCTTTGATACTCTATTTTTTGTGCCAAAATTATACTCGTAGGCTTTTAGGATAGTTTCCATCATTAGTTTTCTCATGCCAACTTTTAGTCATCTTTTTAGTTTTTGTATTTTAAACTTTTCAATGAAACTCCAACAAAGAGCCCAAGAATTCAAAATACATTCGAAAAGTTTAATTTTTTTCATTTTTATATACTCTGGAACTTAAGATATTACAAATATTGTCAATTACTCATCATCATATTAGTGGACATAGGGAGGGAGGTCCATTACATGGTCTCACCGAATTTGACTAAACAAACTAGTTACTTGGTACGGTTGAGAACTCAGCCAAGTCCTCAGAACTCCTCTCCCCTTCATCAACGAACAGCATATGCTATCTATATACAAAAAAGACGGGATAATTTCTGAATATTGCTCTGTTGCACGTTGCTAATATTTATCTCGTTCTGGGGTCTGCTGCATAGTCATTCAGATCACGAAAAGCTTCAAGTGAAATCTGATCACGAAAAGCTATGAATTTAAGGCATAGTCCATTCATCAGCTGTGAGAAGTTGAATCTTGTCATTCTAGGTGCAACTTCAACCCATACGGGACTTACACTAAAAGACTGGTATATTAACAGTATTTCAGCACAATATCTTTGTCATCTGTTTATTTCTTGCTTTGGAACTGGTGGGGGATTATTAGAAATTGACCCATTTAATTATAGCCTATTTCCTTAATTCCAAAGCATGCACGGTTTAGTATCATATTGCTAAGGCAAGGTAAGGAAGACCGATTTATAATGTGGAGTCCTCACCACTCCTTGAATATGGATAGAGATGGTATGAGAAGAGTTCTGTCGTGTGCGCGTATTCGCGTATTTTCGCGTGAAAATCGTGTGACTTGTGACTTATGACACGCGATCGTGCCATGACGTAGCGCACTACTTGGCAGACCAAGTCCATCTTTTATTTTTACTAAAGCCTGCACCTCACTCTCTCCGTTTTAATGAGATTCAAACTTTTGAATTGAGGTTTAATTGGGTTTTGATGACAGGCAGTTACCAGTGAGTAAAACACTGGTTAAATACTATCAGTTACCAGTGAGTAATTGAGCAGTGAGCAGTTACTAGAGAATTATCTCAGTTCAATGGAGCAGTTACTAGAGAGTAATTTGCATATCTATATATACCTGGAGACTAACAAGTTATAGGGGCTAGAATCTCTGACTGTCTGCATTTTCTTACTTCTACCAATTTGTGCTGTTGTATTGCGCCGTCTGAACTTCGCCAACCTTTCTTCTCGGCGTGCACCTGGAAGGAGGGAGAGCGGTTATCTCCGAACCATTGCCACAGAGAGTACCTACACGGGGCGGCAATAAGGTTTCTGGGCAACGCATTTGCGCGACCGCTCCTTCACTGCGTCGTCCACTTTCTGCACTGCATCAAGCCTGCGTGGCTTCCTGTTTTTCATCAGGCTCAAAAATAAGTCGTTCGCGCGTTCATTCGACTTTGTTGTTATATTTTTCTTGCGTATATTCTGAAGTATATTGAGTAGCCTGCTGTTAGTAGTAAGTTTTGCATCATTGTTTTATTGTATTTGCCTCCGAGTAAAATTTGGAACTAAAATGTTGCCCACATTTTTAACAAAAGCATTGAAGCACCTCCCTGTATTTTAAAGGTGGGGCTGTTTGATTTAGGTGCATGTTTTTTTAGACCTTTTTATTGGTTGTGTTGCAGGCTTGCGTCCAAAAACTTCTATTGCTGAAAAACTTGCAATTGAGTGTGTCCTTGCATTGCTGTTGTCTGGCATTTTGGGTTCTCCTTCCGTTCGTCAACAATTAGAAGAATATCTGGGAAAATTACTTATTCAAAACACGAAGGATGGTTCATTTTCTATGCATCATAGTGCCGAGATCATTGGTGCAGTCCGGTTTCTTTGGTTCGTGTAGAGTAACTGAATGAATAATGCAGCAAATATCATGTTGTTGAATATGCTCTATTTTCATATGCTTCTAACTTCTAATTATTGTGTACCATATTTGAGGAGCACCATGGAGTCATCTTTAATAAGTTATGGGAGATGGTTGCGAGCTCTGATACCAACCTTTTGTATCGAGTCTGCCTCTTTATCTTTATCTACAGCATCGTTAGTAGTTGTGACAATTTTGGGAAATTCTGGAAGATTACAAAAGCTATTCACCATCAACTTACGAGAACTATACACGACAAGAAGTACGCGAAGTTTTTTCAGGAGAACTCAGAACGGCTACTAGAGGTGGTTCAGTGCCTATTGTGCATATATAGGGTCAATTTTGCTGATACGTGTAAATACTAACCTATACAAAGCCGAGGGATTCCCCGCAGGAGCACCCCGCCACGTCGCCCGCGCGCGCGCCCCAGCCGGCGCGTGGCGCGGGAATTTCGGTACGGCCGGGGGAGGGGATTTCCCTGTACTTTTCAAAAATTACATAAAGGTCTTTTTTCCTCGCGAAAAGGTTCTTTTTCCTCGCAAAAAGGTCCTGCCAGTTTTGTTTTTTAAAAACACCCCTCCACTTCACCAAAATTATGTATTCTTTGTAGGATAGCGCCCCGCGGTTTTCTAAATTACGTACGGGTCCTCATTTAGTTACGTACAGGTAGGGGTGAAAACGGATCGGATATTTCCCGACCGACCGACCGCCGAATCCGAGTCGGATCGAATTCGGATAGTCATATCGGATAATTATCGGATTCGGAGTCGGATTCGGATTCGGATAGTTGCTTTCGGATACGGATTCGGATTCGGGAGCGGACTATCCGACGGATACGGATACTATCCGGAATTTTATCGGATAATACCCGGATATATTTTTCGGATATCCGGCCCATCAGCCAAATCATCATTTTCAGCCCATCAGCCCATTAGCAAATCCAAATAAATTCCCACAAATCCAATAAATGCAAATAACTCCAACAAATTCCAGAAAATGCACAAAAAATATTATAAATCTAGGAGAACTTAGGGAAATAACATAAACTATTTTAGCTTTTAGAAAATAGTTAAAATAAGTTTTTTTGCTCTTGGCTTTCAAATAAAATCTAGAAAAATCCAAATAAATTTCAACAAATCCAATAAAATATGGGATATTCCATCAAGAAAAAAAAGAAGATAAGCTAAAAAAGGTTCAGCCATATGAAACTCCGAGCCTATGTTATCCGCCTATATTATCTGTTTCCAAGCCGAATCCGTTATATATCCGTCCCGACGGTACCGTATTCGAAACTCCGAATATTCCGAATTCGTATTCGTATCCGGTCTTACCGTATTCGACTCAGAATCCGAAAAAAAATATGGGTTAGGATACGGTTTAAGCAATATCCGACCGAATCCGATGCGTTTACACCCCTACGTACAGGTCTTCAATTTTTTACGAACAAACCCTTCGGCTTTTATGAAAATACACATGTGCCTTCGATTTTTTTAAAAAACCTCCTCACGAATTATCGCCTCTTTTACTTTGGTACACACGGTGGCTGGCGCGGCGTTACGCCGCGCCTATAAGGCTAGTATTTACAATAGCCGAAACTATTGAAAGACTCCACAATGTTTCAGTGGTATACATGCCTAGCTTATTACGTGAACTGGTGCAGTTGTATCTAGCTCACATGCCACAAACTACAGTGTTGACGATCATTTGTACGTATCTTTGAAAATTTGTGTTGCAGTGACCACTATTGTACAGCTGGACATGATGATAATGTGCCTGATTTTAGAATCGCTTACTATATTTTTGCGTCAAGAAGTAGAATGTTGCAGAAGTGACGCAAAATCTCTCTCTCTCTCTCCTCTAACAATACATGTGAGTGCATTCCGAATCCCTCGCCTGGCGGCCGACGTGATGGAGCGCCGTAAATCCTGCTTTGTTCTTTTCAACAGAGCGAGCATGTCGGTGTGGTGCAGGTGGAGAGATAGGCAGTGCGGCCGACAGAAATTTGCGATGGAGACATGGTAAGGCGAGAGCACAGGGCATGAGCTGTCAGAAGAGAGGAGAAACGACGGGCGTGGTATGAAAACGATGAGCATGGCGTCAAAACCCAGTGGCCTGTGCTCATGTAGGCTGGAGGTGGAAAAAATGTACTGCAAGTAAACCACACTAGGCAGTGAGGGAGAGAGAAAGGGTGAGCTGAGAGATTTAGACATTTATCAGACTCATCAGATGGGTACGAAAGATTTATGAAAATCTTTGCGAATGCTCCTGATATAGAGCGGCGGATGATTGTGTAAATTTTCATGGTTTTATCTTCTCTTGATTTTTCTAGAAAATTCTGAGAAGACTTCCTGTCGAATTTAAATATACTTATTTGATTTAGATAATTTCAGAACTTGCTTTGATACTTTTTTTTGTGCCAAAATTACACTCGTAGGCTTTTAGGATAGTTTCCATCATTAGTTTTCTCATGCCAACTTTGAGTCATCTTTTAGTTTTTTATTTTAAACTTTTCAATGAAACTCCAATAAAGAGCCCAAGAATTCAAAATACATTCGAAAAGTTTATTTTTTTTCATTTTTGTATACTCTAGAACATAAGATATTACAAATATTGTCAATTACTCATCATCATATTAGTGGACATAGGGAGGGAGGTCCATCACATGGTCTCACCAAATTTGACTAAACAAACTAATTACTTGGCACGGTTGAGAACTCAGAAGTCCTGAGAACTCCTCTCCGGCCCTTTATCAACGAACAGCATATGCTATCTATATATATACAAAAAAAGATGGGATAATTTCTGAATATTGGTCTGTTGCACGTTGATAATATTTATCTCGTTCTGGGGTCAGCTGCATGTTCGCCTGCTATTGCTATCCCGCGTCTATCGGATCGAAGCATGAAGGCTCCACTAGCCTACATTATATATATTGTAGTGAAGGAGCATGCAGTATATATCTGTGTACGTAATCGGCGTGGGAAATGCTAGCTGCAACCAGAAGCCAGCGGAAACAAGCAAGAGCAAGCGGCATGGTAAATGTTAGGGACAGCGATGAAGCACTTTCACATGGTAAATCCGGCTCTGACTGTCTTCAAGCGTGTACGCCCTTGACGTGAGTCGCTGCTCCTGACATGATGCGCCCTAAACCGTGCTTTCTTCTTTCCTCCCATGATGCTTCCTGCTGCTGCTGCTGCTGCTGCTGCTGCTGCTGCTGCTGCGTTGACGTTCGCTCCCTCCGACCGCACCAGCACCCACCCCGTCATACGCCCTGCGGCCCTGGCAATGTTTTTTGATGGCTAATTTCACCCTAACTTAGTGGGTGAAGAAGTTTTAACTCTAACCTAAAAAGGCATCCAAAGCATCTCCTTAATAGTTTTTTCTTTTGTGTAGAAAGGAGATATAACTTTTGAAAACGCACTTCTAAAAAGCTATCTATTTGTTTGGGCTACAGCTTCTGAAGGGTAGAAGCTAAAGCGAAAGCACAAACAAATAGAAGCTTAATAACGTAGTGCAACAAACTACATTTGTAGGGGAGAAACGGTGATGATGAAGCGTCACATCCAAATTTCCTATATTGGTTAAGTTAGACATCTGTCAAACATTTCTAATGTTTTAAGCAGTTTTGCATCATTTTTGAGCCGTAATTAAGTACCAACCAGTTTCCGTCTTGGCAGGCAAAAAATGTCACCTTATTACGTTACTACACTCTCCACATCGGGTAACTAATATAGTGTGAGTGTGGTGGAGGAACCTAGGACCGTAGGAAAAGTTTGGAAGCGGGGGATCCAATGTGCATATATTAGCGTAGGTTGAGTATTGGATGAAGGAATAACCGTTCCAAGCAACACCATTGGAACTCGGTGGAGGATTATGTGAGCATCTCAGGAAACCAACGGAAAAATAGATGGGTTGAGACTTAATCACGTAACGTGGAAAATGTTCCGCTAGGGGTCTATCTTCTCACCAAGTGATAAGTAGTTTTTTTCAGAAATTAAAACTTGCTACTTAATTTGGTAAATTATTTTTTATCAAAGAAAGAGATGAAGTAGAAAATGTGATAACAAGAACAAAGAAGATTCTTACTATGTATCCTTGCTATTAAATGCTTGTTGAGTACACTAATACTCTTTCTTGATATTACTTTCCTTTGTTAGATCCTAGTCCAATCGGGGATTATCCTATGTGGGATGAAGGATATGCAAACGCTGAGGAGGCCACAGGGGGTGAGGGCTCTTACTACGGGGATCAGAGTGAGGTGGACACCCTATTCTGCGTCTTGTGGTCGTTTGCCTGTGGGCAGACTTGGGCTTCATCTTTTCTAGCTTGTTTCCGTAGTTTCTTTTGCAGTTATTATTTATTTGCCAATGTGCGATGATGTAAACACTGGCCATAAGACCGTACTCTTTAAATTTAATAAATGTCATTATGCTTGGTATTTATCTTTGTTGTTCACTGTGTGCACTAGCTGATCCTAGACTAGTGTGATTTACACAGAGGATCCAGGAGTTGTTGCTCTGGGTTCCGACATGCGATTAGTGGACTAACACATGTTCTAACCACCTTGTCAGATGAACTGACAGTTTAGTTCATTGTCGTAGACAAAGTCAGTTGGAGATAGATTCGTCATAAGAATTCCCATGACCACAGAGTGGTCGCAGTAAGACTTACGACTATATGGTCGTAGAAAGACTTATGACCATATGGGTAGTCGCAGTGGAACTTATGACTATGTGATCATAGAAGAACTTACGACCATATGGTTAGTCGCAGTAGGACTTACGATTATGCGGTCATAGAAGAACGTATGACTATATTGATGAGGACATCACGACTGGGCCGATTCCGCGAGCACGAGGTAAAAAGATTAATCAACAGGTGAACTCGCTCCTAGTTGAATTTGGTTTTAATTTATATGAGAATGATATACTACCTAATAATTGTTATTTAATTATTCTTAAGTTTGAACAAAAGAAAGCTTTGATTAAGGATAACGAAGTTAGAAATAGAAGGCAACAAAAAAATGCCACACAGGATTAAAGCTTTGGAGAAGCTACTATTCTAAACGCAAAATTTGTGCATGAGCCATGAAGCTATACTTCTAGTCAAGAGATATGCATGCTGTACACGCAGCGAGGAGAGAGAGAGAGAGAGAGAGAGAGAGAGAGAGACTACAAGATGTATGTATGCATGTGCGAGACTACCAGATGAGATTCCAAGTCACGGTCATGACCTTTTTTTTCTTTTATTTGTGCGTGCGTGAGCGTTGGCTCGGAGTTGTTGAGTGTATCGGACGAGTCGTCTCGGATGGGACTCGGTTTTTCTTCGGCCGAAAAAAACATTTCCAGTCGGCCTTAAAAGTACTATTGCGTGCGTGAGTAGAGAACAGACAACAAAAAAAATTAATCTATTATTTTTAAAAAGCTATCCGCATGTTCATCTTAGGATTTGGCAGATAGATTATAACCTAGAAAGAAATCGGATGTTCTTCCCTGTCATTCTTGTGTTTCCTTGTGATTAGCTAGAGCGACAACATGTCTACTTGATGGTCAGATAGACGGGATCACGAGCGTGTGGTTGGGCGAATTCTTTTGTCGCAGGTTACTGTTGTAACAGTGGTTGGTGCCATTAATTCGTTAGGTTGCACGGATCCAAATTGTCTCCCTCAATTCTATGCCGTGAAGATCGGGCAATCCCCCGCATCATCTTGGTATCAGAGTACGGTTGACACGGTAGGATCAATTTACCCTAATTAGATTTGTTTATTTTTACTATACATAAAAAGCCAAAAAAATATAAACTCTAGTTTTTTATCTGTTATTTTTTATGAGTTTTGTTAAGTTCTCGTTAATTAGAATTTTGTTTAGATGTTAATCATTGTGCTTCCTTCGCGTAGCCTAATCATGGCATCCATAAACCCAAAAAAATCAAAAAAAATCAATCTCTACTGTCCAGTCGTCCATCTGTATTTCGGTAGCGAGTTCTATCAGGAATTCGTGTATCGCCTGCTTGCCGAATCAACATAGTAGAAGTCCGTCAATTCCACACGCAAGAGAAAATAGCTAGCTGTGATCTGACTGAACATTTTTTTTTCTTTTGGTCCACTATGATCTGTGAACTCGACGTGAAAGACGGCAATACTGTGCTGCGGTCATCACGAGAGACTAGTAGCAAGAAAGTTCACCACATCATCTGAACTCCAAACAGTGATTAGGATCATCATCACTTATATTATTTTCTTTCATCTTTAAGACTAGTTTTTGATAATTAGATTAAGGGTTGTTCTTAGTAGTAATTTACACCTGTTGAAATTTTATTTTTTTTGTGCAAGTAAAAGCTAAACCTTAGTGCCAACTACAAGTAAAAAAAGAAGGCAGCCGACAAAAAAAAGAAAGAGAAGAGAAGAAGAGGCTCAACAAAAAAAGTGAGCGTTGTTCAAATTGGGGTTAGCTAATTTTAATTCATAATTTCAGCTTGTGCATTTAATTTCTTTGAGCAATCTTGTGCCCTTACATTTATACTATTGCAATTGGCTAGCATCTCTTCTAGTACTGGTGCAAAACGAGCTATTTAATTCTCAATTTCAGATCGCTTCTATTTAACTCATTCCTTTGTTGCATCGAGTCACATTGATCTTTACGTATGCGTTCATACACTTTATTTAAACATTTTGGATCAGCACTTATGTAACATCCTGAAAATTTAAATTTTGAAAATGTGAAGCTTTTCAATTATTTTGCGATATGTTTTAATTGAATTTGGAGTTTATGATGTTTTTCTGAGAAATTTGGTGAAGGTTCCAAAAGTTAAAATGATCAAGAAGAAGCAAACATATTTAAATGATAGAAAACTAAATTTGTAAATACGAATCTGAAAAGATGATCCATAGAAGACAGAGAGAGAATTGGGTTTAAACATAAAATCTCATTTCCTAAAAATAATAGCATGAACACCCATGAAAGCAATCAAATAAATACCCACATATATGTATACACATATGGGAATAGATATATTAAAAATCTTGTACCCACAAATTTAATGCCAAAAATATAAATATAAAAGCTAGGTTGGCAAGAAGAGAAATAAATAAAGCCAGAATTTTATATGGATATATAAATATACACACACAATTACATATCTAAATGCATCAAGAAAGTAAAAAAAAGAGAAAAAGAGAAAAAGAGATAAAAAAAGGGAAAGTGGAGCCGGGCCGGCCGTCACCCCGCCCACCACACTCGTGCGCGGCGACCCAGCCAGCTCTCCCGACCGAGCGCCCTCCTCTCTCTGGCCCCGCGGGACCGCTTCCCCCTCCCTCTCGTTCTCCTCTTCTTCCCCAGTGCGCCCGCGCCACTCTGATTTCTTCTCTGCGGTGCACAGCTCCTTTTCGCCCCGTGGCGTCCATGCGCCTGCCCCCGCCCACTGTTTTCCTGCCATCGCCCTCGGTTTCCGCTGTGCCACACCGACCCATTCCCTCGCCCTGTCCCGCGTGCGTCTGCGCCGACCCGCTCCCGTGCCCGGACCCCCTCCTCCTCTCCGCTTGGTCAAAAACCCGCGCAACACGATCCCGCGGCCAGCGCACGCCAGTGGCATCGAGTAGTCATGCCCCCGAATCCCGCTGCCTGCCTCCGCACGCTAACCGGGATTCCCGCTGCAGCCCCCGCTCGCCGACATGACCACCCGAGCAAGCTCTCGAGGGTAGCTCTCCTCGCGCCCCTATAAGAACCCCTGAGCATCTCCATGAGCTCCCCACTCCGCCCTCTCGCTACTGTAGAAACCAATCGAGCCGAAGCCCAGTAAATCGCCGCCGCACCCCTCTTCTTCCTCAGCTCCGGCCGTAGGCCTCCCCGCCGATTGCATGCCTGCCGGGTCGATTCCTTCTTCCCCGAGCACCCTCGGAGCACGGCGAAGCTTCCCCCGTTCCCGGCCGAGCCCCTCCTGGTCCACACTTCGCCGGCACCGTGCACCTCCTCCGTTCACCGCCGCCGCACACTGCCAAGCCGCCACTGCTGCCCCCGAGTCAAGCTGTCACATCCCAAAAATTTGCTTTTTTGCAAAAACTTAAATTCAAATTAATTATTTCAAAGTAATTGGATTTTATTTGGCTTTTATTGGATTCTCTGAATTTTCTGGAATTTAAAACCTATTTTAAGGATTAAAAAGGTAATTCAAACTATGAAAATTAAATATCAACAATAGTTGGAAATAATTTTATTCAGTCCAAAATGTCCCCAGAAGCTTCTGTGAATTTTTCTGGAATTGTTGGAGGTATTTTCATATTTTTCTGAGGCCTAAACAATTTTCTAGCCTTTTCTGGAAAATCTAAATCAAATTCTAAAAATAAAAATTCCAACCCTTCCTCCGCCGCCACGTGGACGGGTGGATACCGCCCACGCCGCCGCCGCCCATCCAGCCGCACCTCCCCTCTCCTCGCTGCCTAGCGGGCCCGCCACACCGGCGCCCCGCCTTCCCCTCCTCCCCGCCCGACGCGTGGACGGCCCGGATGAGCTGCGTCCCCGCGCCCGGCCTCAATCCACCGTCCCCTCCCACTTAAGCGGCTCGACCGCCCGATTTCCCTTTCGGGTTACGTGGCCGCCATCAGCACCACGAGCCCCGCTCGCCGATCGCGGGCCCCGCTGGTCGGGCCTGGCTGCCTCCGCACGGACGCCGGACTCCTCCTCCCCTTCTCTCTCTCCCGAAGAATCCAGCGATCAAATCCTACCTGCACTCGGCCTCTTTCTTCGAATTGGACGCGGGTTCGAACTCCCTGGGAGATAAGCGCCTTATCCCCTAAAAGCCCGGAGCTCCGCGTTGCCTCCGACGGCTTATCCCCAATTTGAATCGATCTCCGGCCGTCGACTTCGGCGAGGAATCCTCACTGCCTCATCCCTCCCCGAGCTCTATAAATAGCCCCTCGGCCTCCGCCTCTCCCCGCACCACATCCCAGCGCTCTCCACCTCTCTCCCAGAGCCCAGAGCGCTGTGGCACCAAGGTCTCCCCGTGCGCACTCGGTAAGGAGCTCCGGCGAGCAATCGCCGCCACCTCGGTGAACCCCAGAGCCCACCGTCGCCACGCCGAGCATCCCTGCGTCCGTGCGAACCTCCTCGACACCTCGGTCGTCTCTCCCCGTCGCCGGAGCGCCGTCGCATCGGAGCTCCCGAGTCGTATCCGCCACTTCCTCGCCGCCGGCCGTCTCCGTTCATCTCCGGACCTCACCGACCCCTCCAACCGAACCCCCTTCGCACAGAGATTACAACCCACGATCACCCGAACACGCCCGCTTCCCTCGCCGGCGCTGCCGCCCGACCGCCTCTGCCCGGCCCCTCCCGAAGGTACTCCTCAAAAGGAATTGTTGCCCCATATGGGTAGGCAAAGCCTCCCCCGCCCATCTGGTTAACAGCGCACTCTCTCAACTCCCCGGTGCGCGTTCGAGCCCTCGGCTCCGCGCGCTGGGTTGAGTTTTTCGTTTATATTCCGCGCTGACAAGTGGGTCCCACCCGCAGCGGCAGCCGTCTGTGCGGGCCACTGACATCTAGGCCCCTTTCGCCTGCGTCAGCATCTGACAAGTGGGTCCAGATCCTAGTGGGTCCCACCTGTCAGTGACTAAGGCAGATGAGGTCACTGACAGAGGGGTCCCACATTGCAGAGACCGCCAGTGGGTACTATTCAGAGGGCCCCACCTGTCAGGCTCTCGGAATTAAAATAAAAGATTAAAATCTAATAATTCCAGTGGGCCCCACCTGTCAGAAATTTCTTAATTTCTGGATTTATTCAAACTAAGAATTTCAAATGATCATAACTTTCTCATTTTAACTCCAAATTCAGCCATTTAAATTTCTAAATTCATCTAAAATCATGATCTATCCAACTATGGCCTCTATTTGAATTTTTGAGTTTATTTGAATTTTTTTTGGAATTTATTTGTTTTGTTGCTTTTCTCTCGTACGTAGAATCCAACGTTGAAGAAGACCTCTCCACCTCTCAACAAGAAGACCCAGAAACCCTGCAAGAAGGCAAGTCTCCTTTGATCATATTGAACCTATGCTTTTGAAATGTTTTAAATATTTTAAATTATGTGCATTGCTATTTATATAAAGTCACTAGTTCAAATCTTTAGGAGTTAGTTATTCCAACTTTGTTATGCCCTCACTTGAAGTGGATTGCCATGTACCTTTGCAACCCTAGAAATTCCTTTGACTCATTAATGAGAGTAACATATTAAATTGTTGGTGTTAGAATGGTAGAACAATGCCTAGCCACGCTATTGAATGCCTCATAAATCTTGAAAATGGGAAATTATGATTTATTGTAATACCCTTGTGTTTACAAATTTAGTGGTAATTGAGTTACACTGTTCTTTTAAAATAAACTAAAATGTGAAAGTTGGTTTAGATTAGGTGGATGGTTGGTTTGGTTTGGTGCAGAAGCACGAGATCTTGTAAAGTGTATGTTCCACCCTAGTCAATTAAGGACCGACGCTTGTGTTTGTCCAGATCGAGCATTAATCAGCACAACCACAAGTCTATATGGGTACGACCTAGCCGACTAACTTATGATAGTCTAGTTTAGGTGCCACCAAAGTGGAAAGTGGGTGCCGTGGATGGACTGGTTATTCACAGTGAGGGACAGGATTTATCAGACTCATATGGCGCAAGAGGGGCTTGGTTCGGGCAGTTAGCCTACCTGCGGTGAAACCTCAGCGGGTGGTATCTAGCTAGATTAGAGTAAGGTAAAGGCTTTGTGATATTTTATCTGGGTCTCGTGCCAAAGGAAGCGTGTTGACTTTTAGGATAATTTATCTCTTGTGGGTAAAGTTGTACAACCTCTGCAGAGTGTCAAACTATTCGAATAGCTGTGCACACGGCCAAGGGCGGGCAAGGAATGCATTCACATGGTAGATTTCTGGTTTTTGGTTTTAAAATCAAAGTTTTGTATTCCGAGAGTGGAGGGAACTCTCGGAAGGGAATCCTGGCGGTTGGAGCCAGAGAGGGTGGATGTAACCCGCAATATTAACTTGTTCAGTTGGAAATGATTAAGCTAGTGTTGGTGGATAGAGCCTTCACTAGAGAATAATTGGTAGTTCTGTTAAAATCATTTACTTTATTAAACTGATGCCTTCGAAAATGATTAGTAGTAATTGAAATTATAAAATATTGCTTTGTGCAAAAGAGCCATATAGCCTTCCTTTGTCAAGCCTTGCATCTATGCATTTTTCCCAAGACTTGCGGAGTACTTTATGTACTCACATGCTACACTTAAAAAAAATAAATCTCAGAGGAAGTTGAAGCTCAAGAAGGTGACTACGACTACTGCTTCGCTTATGGCTGCGATGGATTCTTCCCGGAGGACTAGGTCGCGCTTCCCCAGTCAACTGCCTGTGGCATCTTGATGGGTCTACTTTGATTTCACTTTGCTTCCGCTGTGTTTTGATTGTGCGAGGTCTTGAAACCTCCAATGTAATAATGAGACCTTTCGGTCTGTACTCTTTACTATTGTAATAAAACGTTGCTGGTTATGTATTCATTTCTGTTTAACTGTGTGCACTAGCTTTGATCTGGGACTAGTGCAGTAATACACAGAGGGTCCGGGTTCGAAAATCCGGGGTCCCGACAGAGATGGTATCAGAGCTAATTTGACTGTAGGACGTGACCTAGTTTAGGAATGGCAAAACCATAAGGACTTATATTTATGAAAAGAGTATATTAAAAATTTATAAGCTTCTTTGCTTCTACTCCCTTCTTACTTAGACTCTCGTTCTTGTCCCTACATTCCTTTGTTAAAATTTTTACTAATCTTCTCTTTTACTCAAATTTGTAGATGGCTGGGTCATCCTCCGTTGCCCCTTGGGACTACTACTCACATGGAGAGGATGCTGGGGCATTCGCTAGCCTTCTCTGACAGCTGATGCAGTGTTTGGAGTACCGTCAGCCGCCCATTTTCAGGGGACGGAAGACGCGGATTCTGGACCGAGACTCTTGGACAATGGAGGTATTCCTGTATGCACGGGAAGGGGAATTCAACTCCCAGAAATACCCCATCACACACCCTCGGTCCCGCTATTATGACGCTGTCCAGGATGCAGCACGTCTCGCCATTGATGAGTTGTGCCATCTGCACAAGGATGCTGTACGTCAGTCCCCATTTTGCTTCTTCATCAACCCTCGCCCAGGACAGAGGTATCCAGACCCATTTGACACACCAGCTGACGATCCTCGACTGTCACATCAAGTGCAGCTCACCCAAGCGATGGACATCACTTACTCTAGAGCTCAGGAGGAGATTGGACAACTCCGGATGCTTCTCACTTCCAGCTATCATCACTCCGACACTCTTCGCGCGCAGCTTCTTCGGGCCGCATGAAGAGTTCGGGCTGGAACGTATCAAGGCCGTACCCGACTACACGCCATCTTCACCTGCACCAGCTGCCGTCCCCAACAAACAAGCGCCGGCATGACTTTCGGGACTTCGCACTAGGCTCACAGCACGCAAGAAGGTGCGACGCCCAAGTCCGCCACCCGTCATCACTCTCAAGAAGCGCAAGCCTTCTCCTTCTCACTCGTGTTCGACGGCCGCCAGTCGAAACCGTCCCTCGACCGCTTGTGATTGTTCACGACATCACGTGAATGAGCACGAAGAACCAGAAGAAGAACTAGAGGAGGAACCAGAAGAAGAAGAACCTGAGGAGGACCCTGAGGAGCGCGTCTTTGGAGAGGATTAGTAGTTCTTTGAGTCAGTAGAACCCAAATAATGTCCACGTTATTGGAACGCTTTATGTTATGTCTTGAGTGTGCTAGATGGACTGTACCAAGCCTAAGCGCTCTTGTGGTACAGCCATTCTTGAATCTAATTTGATTTTAATATAAGTCATTTTGCTAAGATGTTTGCCTGCCTTCTTCTTTGTGTGTTGGCTTGGGATGTGACTTAGTCTCCCTAAACTCTTACCTTTGCTATTTCCCTCTTACCTTTATGCTAACCTGGAACCCCTTCAGATGGTGAACACAAGGAGCAACCTTGGCAGCAGCCGTGACGCCAACAATCAGCCAGAAAGCAACATTCCACCACCTCCTGCTCAAGCCCCCAGCATGGAACAGATGATGGCCATGCAACTGCAACTCCTTCAAGCTCTCACCCAGAATCAAGTGCAACAAGCCCCGCAGGCACCCAACCAGGCACCACAGTCTAAGTTGGGAGAGTTCATGAGGACAAGGCCTCCCACCTTTGCTGGTTCAGTGGATCCTCTGGAGGCAGATGATTGGATCAAGGATGTGGAAAGGAAGTTGATCTTAGCTCAGTGCAGTGACAATGAGAAGGTGTTGTATGCTGCTCATCAGCTCAAGGGAATGACTGCTAACTGGTGGGAAAACTATCGCGCCGCTCATCAGAACGCACAAACCATCACTTGGGATGAGTTTGTTGAAGCTTTCCGCACTGCCCATATTCCTACGGGAATAATGGAGATGAAGAAAAGGGAATTCTACCAATCGCATGTGGAAACCTCGGTGTTTCGAGTACTGAATAAGTTCACCCAACCGTCCGGTATGCATCCAAGAGGTCACAACGAAGCAACAAAGATTTGGAGATTCACTCAGGGACTTGATCCCAACCTCAAGGTGCAGTTAGTGTCCAATGACTACCCGACCTTCCAGCACCTGGTGAACAAGGCTTTTGTACAGGAAGATGCACAACGCCAACTGTACGAAACTAGGAAGAGCAAGTTTCAAGCTCAGCAAGGAGCAAGCGGCTCTCGATTTCGCCCCAACGCACCTCATTTTCATAAACCCTTAGAGCCAAGCGTGCCAAGGACTCCATTTTCAGGACCCCGCCCAAATCCACAACCTCCCAGGGCAGGCAGTGGTGGCCAACCACAGCAGAACAAGACTGCAGCAGCAGGAGTGCAGTGTTTCAACTGCAAGAACATGGGGCATTATGCCAACAACTGTCCCCAGAAACGCCCAGCTGTGACCCCGGTTCGTTTCAATTTGGGAACTACTCCAGCACGAGCTCCAACCGCAGGACAAGGCCGTGGGATGCCTCAAACTCCAAGGACTCCGCAGGCAATGAGCCGAGGACATCTCAATCATGTAACCGCGGAAGCAGCCCAGGATGCACCCGACGTAGTTCTGGGTAAGTTTCTTGTCAATTCAGCACCTGCATCAGCATTATTTGATTATGGAGCTTCGCATTCTTTTGTGTCGAAAGATGTTGTTGAAAGATATAATTGGGATGTGCGTAGATTACAGAACCCCATGCTGGTCCAATCTCCTGGAAAGGAAATGAGGACTAACACGGTTTGCCCTAATGCAACTGTGGATATTAATGGAGTTAAGTTCCTAGCGAATCTTATTATAATAGAATCCAAGGGTTTAGATGTGATACTTGGTATGGATTGGTTATCCAAGTATAAAGGAAAGATAGATTGTGCCGACCGTGCTGTTACTCTTACCAACACGGAAGGGATTCAAGTAAGGTTTCAGTCCAATGCACCTTCTCAGAAGAAAAGTAAGTTAAACAGTTTGAAGGGAATAACCTTGGAAAAGGTGCCTATAGCGTGTGAATACCCAGATGTATTTCCTGAAGATTTACCAGGAATGCCACCAGATAGAGAGATCGAATTTGTCATAAACTGCACTGCACACTCCAATTTCCAAGAGACCTTATCGTATGCCGCAAATGACTTAGCAGAGGTTAAGAAGCAAATTGAAGAGTTACAAGATAAAGGTTTTGTAAGACCAAGCTCGTCACCCTGGGGAGCACCAGTACTACTAGTGAAGAAGAAAGATGGCAGTCTTCGTATGTGTGTGGATTATCGATCCTTGAATGATATGACTATTAAGAACAAGTACCCTTTACCCAGAATAGATGATCTGTTTGATCAGTTGAAAGGATCATGTGTCTTCTCTAAGATTGATCTTCGATCGGGTTATCACCAATTGAAGATAAGACCGGAAGACATACCAAAGACAGCATTTGCTACCCGTTATGGATTGTACGAGTATACAGTGATGTCTTTTGGTCTAACCAATGCTCCCGCATATTTCATGAATTTGATGAACAAGGTGTTCATGGAATATTTGGATAAGTTTGTAGTTGTGTTTATCGATGATATTCTGATATACTCCAAGAATGAGGAAGAACACGCAGAACATTTGAGGATGGTTTTGGAAAAGCTTAGAGAAAACCAGCTGTATGCCAAGTTTAGTAAGTGTGAGTTTTGGTTGAAGAAAGTGGCTTTCTTGGGCCACGTGATCTCTGCGGGAGGAGTGTCAGTAGATCCCGATAAAGTAAACGATGTGCTCGAGTGGACACAACCTAGGTCAGTATCTGAGATCAGAAGCTTCTTGGGTTTGGCAGGTTACTATCGTCGCTTTATTGAAGGATTCTCCAAGCTTGCCAGACCTCTCACTCAGTTGCTAAAGAAGGAGAAGAAGTTTGAATGGAGTAAAGCCTGTGAGGATAGTTTTCAAGAACTAAAGAAAAGGTTAACTTCTGCGCCAGTGTTAACACTTCCAGATATTAGAAGGGATTTCGAAGTCTTCTATGATGCGTCCAGGCAAGGACTAGGCTGTGTGCTGATGCAAGAGGGGAAGGTAGTAGCATATGCTTCAAGGCAGCTACGACCCCATGAAGGAAATTACCCAACCCACGACTTAGAGCTTGCTGCCGTGGTACATGCTCTAAAGATATGGAGGAATTATCTAATCGGCAACCGTTGTGAAATCTACACGGATCATAAAAGTTTGAAGTATATATTTACCCAGCCTGATCTCAACATTAGGCAAAGGAGATGGCTTGAGTTAATAAAGGATTATGATGTGGGAATACATGACCATCCGGGAAAGGCCAATGTAGTAGCGGATGCATTGAGCAGAAAGAGTTACTGCAATAAGCTGTGGATCAAAGACAGTATGCCAGCACTTCAATCAGAATTTCAGCGACTCAACTTGGAGGTAGTAGAGGAAGGATTCCTGGCTACTCTGGAGGTTCAACCAACTCTAGAGGAGATGATCAAGGCAGCTCAAGGAGAAGATACGTATGTCAAGGAAATTAAAGAAAATATGAAGAAAGGGAAGGCGCCAGGATTTTCATAAGATGAGGAAGGTATCATTTGGTTTGGGAAAAGAATTATTGTACCTGAAAAGAAGGAAATAAAGGAGTTAATTCTGAAAGAAGCCCATGAGTCTGGATATTCAATTCATCCTGGGAGTACAAAGATGTACCAAGATCTCAAGGAAAGGTATTGGTGGTCAAGTATGAAAAGAGAAATTGCAGAGTATGTAGCTTTATGTGATGTTTGCCAGCGAATTAAAGCGGAACATCAGAGACCTGCCGGGCTTTTACAACCTTTGCAGATACCCGAGTGGAAATGGGAAGAAATTGGAATGGACTTCATAACCGACTACCTAGAACAAGATCGTGGTATGATTCGATTTGGGTTATTGTGGATCGTCTCGACGAAAGTAGCCCATTTCATTCCAAAGAAAGACTACCTACTCGGGGACAGACTCACGAGTTGTATATGTCCGAGGATCGTGTGTTTGCATGGAGTTCCAAAGAAGATCGATCGATCGGGGACTCAATTCACTTCAAGATTTTGGCATAAGTTACATGGACTTTGGGCACAAATCTAAACTTTAGCACACCTATCACCCCTGCATGATGGTCAAACCGAAAGAGTAAATCAAATTTTGGAAGATATGTTGAGGGCTTGTGTTCTCACAAACAAGGCCAATTGGGATCAGAGTTTGCCCTATGCAGAGTTCTCCTATAACAATAGTTATCAATCTAGCCTGCAAATGTCTCCGTTCAAGCCCCAGTATGGCGTAAAATGTAGGACCCCATTGTATTGGAAGGAGACAGGAGAAGGACAAGTATTTGGACCAGATGTGTTGAAGCAAGCAAAGGAACAAGTTCGTCTAATCCAGGACAGATTAAAAACAGCTCAAACCAGACAAAAGAGTTATGCAGACAACCGTCGAAGAACGTTAGAGTTCGTACCTGGGGATCACGTTTATCTGAAAGTTTCACCCCTCAAGGGTATGCGACGTTTTGGGGTTAGTGGAAAACTTTCCCCTAGATTCATTGGACCCTTCCCTATTACGGCAAAAAGGGGAGAAGTTGCCTACCAGCTTGAGCTTCCACCTCAATTGTCCAAAGTGCATGATGTGTTCCATGTGTCTCAACTGAGGAAATGTCTCCGGGTGCCAGAGGAACAGATGTCACTAGAAGAAGTAAATGTGAATGAGGACCTAACCTATCTAGAGTATCCTGCGAAGATATTGGAAGAAGCAGAGCGTCGTACCCGAAGTAAGGTCATCAAATATTGTAAAGTGCAATGGAGCAACCATTCGGAGTCGGAAGCAACTTGGGAGCGTGAAGATGATTTAAGAGAAGAGTTCCCCAATCCTTTTCCCAGTCCATCCGAATCTCGGGGTCGAGATTCTTTCTAGGGGGGTAGGTTTGTCACATCCCAAAAATTTGCTTTTTGCAAAAACTTAAATTCAAATTAATTATTTCAAAGTAATTGGATTTTATTTGGCTTTTATTGGATTCTCTGAATTTTCTGGAATTTAAAACCTATTTTAAGGATTAAAAAGGTAATTCAAACTATGAAAATTAAATATCAACAATAGTTGGAAATAATTTTATTCAGTCCAAAATGTCCCCAGAAGCTTCTGTGAATTTTTCTGGAATTTTTGGAGGTATTTTCATATTTTTCTGAGGCCTAAACAATTTTCTAGCCTTTTCTGGAAAATCTAAATTAAATTCTAAAAATAAAAAAATTTCCAACCCTTCCCTCCGGCCGCCATGTGGACGGGTGGATACCGCCACGCCGCCGCCGCCCATCCAGCCGCACTCCCTCTCCTCGTTGCCTAGCGGGCCCGACCGTCCAGTGGCGGCCCGTGTCACATCCCAAATTTTTGCTTTCTGAAAAATTTTATTTTTATTATTTCAATGTATTTGAATCTTATTTGGATTTATCTGGATTTAATTTCAAAATTTAAAACAAGGAAATGTATTTAAAATATTTTATTAAAGCCAAAAAGGGAAAATTATATTTTTCCTAGCCTTTCTTAAATTTTTAAATATTATTTGAGAATTTTCTGAAATTTAAAATCAATTTTCAAAGCTAAAAAGTATTTTATAAAATTATTAAATTCCAATCTGAAAATAAAATTATTTTTAATAAGTCTAAAATGCTTCCAGGAATATTTTATAATTTTTCTGGAATTTTTAGACATTAAATATTATTTTTTCCAAACGTTTATAAAGTTTCTAGTATTTGCTGAAATTTATTCCGAAAATAAAAATCAAATTATTCCTAGGCCGCCATGTGTCGCTCTCAGATTAAATCAATCTCTCTCCACGTTTTAATCCTAGCCACACATGATAACTTACCCCTTCATAAAATCCAAGAGCCATAACACATCCACTTGCCACGTGTCGCAAATCCGACGGCCCGTACCCCTTCACTTCCTCTCCCTCTCCATGACATATGGACCCCACATGTCATATGTTTCTTCTACCTCTTCTTCTTCCTTCCCTAGCCCTCTCTCTCCTCCACCATGGATGACAATTAAAGGTTTCGAAACTCCGCCGTTTCTCCCACTTAGCACCCGATTAAAGCGTGTAAACGGACGCCCTAATCACCCTCATCAATCTCCCGGCCGTTCCCCGTCCTTGGAATATTTGTTTGCTAAAGAACTCTATGATAGTCCAATCTCCTGGAAAAGAATTGAGGACTAAATTGGTTAGCCCTAGTGCAACCATAATTATAAATGGAGTAAAGTTCCTAGCGAACCATATTATAATAGACTCCGATGGCATAGATATAATACTTGGTATGGATTGGTTGATCAAGTATAAAGGACAGATAAATTGTGCCAATCGTGCCATTATTCTTACCAATTCTGACGGAATTCAGATAAGACATGAGGCAGGTATGCACTCAAAGAAGAACAGTATGTTAACCAACTTAAAAGGGAAAAAGTTGGAGGATGTGTCGGTAGCTTGCGAATACCCTGATGTTTTCCCTGAGGATTTGCCAGGATTGCCACCAGATCGAGAGATTGAATTTGTTATAAATCTGGTACCTGGTACAGCCCCAATATCAAAAAGACCTTATCGGATGTCAGCTGATGATTTAGCTGAAGTCAAGAGGCAGATTCAAGAATTACAAGAGAAAAATTTCATTAGACCAAGTTCTTCACCTTGGGGAGCCCCAGTGCTTTTGGTAAACAAGAAGGATGGTAGTCAGCGTATGTGCGTGGACTATAGAGCTTTAAATGAAGTAACTATAAAGAATAAGTATCCTTACCCGGATCGACGATCTGCTCGATCAACTCAAAGGATCAAGTGTCTTCTCCAAGATTGATCTTGGTCGAGGATATCACCGATTGAAGATTAGACCGTAAGATATACCAAAGACGACCTTCGCCACAAGATATGGACTATATGAGTATACGGTGATGTCTTTCGATCGACAAATGCTCGGCATACTTCATGAATTTGATGAATAAAGTATTTATGGATTATTTAGATAAGTTTGTTGTTGTCTTTATAGATGACATTCTTATCTATTCGAAAAACAATAAAGAACATGAGGATCATCTAAGGATAGTGTTGCAAAGACTCATGAACACCGCTTATATGCCAAGTTTAGCAAGTGTGCGTTTTGGTTAAAGGAAATTGAGTTTTGGGACACGTAATTTCAGCGAAGGAGTATCTGAGATCCTGGAAAAGTTAAGGATGTATTAAATTGGACTCCACCCAAGACAAGAATCGAGATCGAAGTTTTCTGGTTTAGTGGTAACTATCGTCGATTCATTGAAGGCTTTTCCAAGATTGCCAGACCTTTAACCCAGCTGTTAAAGAAAGAGAAGAAATATGAATGGAGTAAATCCTATGAGGATAGTTTTCAAGAGTTAAAGAAGAGGTTAACTTCAGCACCAGTTCTGCGGTTACTGGATATTAGAAAAGATTTTGAAGTTTATTGTGACGCATCAAAACAAGGTCTTGGAGGTGTACTAATGCAAGAAGGAAAGGTTGTTGCTTATGCATCAAGGCAGTTAAGGCCACATGAGGAGAATTACCCCACTCATGATTTAGAGCTAGCTGCTGTAGTGCATGCTCTAAAGTTGTGGAGGCATTATCTAATTAGTAATCGGTGTGAAATATATACGGATCATAAAAGTCTAAAGTATATATTCACTCAACCCGATCTTAATCTGAGACAAAGAAGATGGCTTGAACTGATAAAGGATTATGATATGGGAATACACTATCATCCAGGAAAGGCCAATGTAGTGGCAGATGCTTTAAGTCGGAAGATCCATGTTAGCAATATGTTGATTCAAGACAATACCAACTCTTCGTGAAGAATTTCAGCGTCTCAATTTGGGAGTGATAAATGAAGGAATTCTGTCTACATTAAAGGTTCAACCCACTTTAGAAGATCAGATCAAGTCAGCTCAGAAAGAAGATGAGTATGTTAAAGAAATAAAAGATAACATGAAGAAAGGCAAAGCACCTGGATTCTTAGAAGATGAAGAAGGAATTCTTTGGTTTGGAAAAAGGATTTTAGTACCAGAGAGAAAGGAAATAAAAGATTTAATTCTAAAGGAAGCTCATGAATCAGATATTCCATTCATCCCTAAGTACAAAGATGTACCAAGATCTAAAGGAAAGTTATCGCTGGACCAAGATGAAACGAGAAATTGCAGAATATGTAGCTTTATGTGATATATGTCAAAGGGTTAAAGCAGAGCACCAATGACTGTCGGTCTTTTGCAACCTCTGCAGATACTGAATGGAAATGGGAGGAAATCGGAATGGATTTCATAACAGACTACCAAGAACCAAGTCGGTATGATTCAATCAGGTTATAGTGGATCGCTTAACAAAGGTTGCACATTTCATACAGTAAAGACTACCTATTCGGAGATAGATTGGCGAGCTCTATATGTCAAGAATTGTATGTCCGCATGGAGTTCCAAAGAAGATCGATCGGATAGAGGAACATAATTTACCTCAAGATTTTGGCGTAAGCTTCATGAAGTTTTGGACACCAATTTAAATTTCAAGATCGCTTATCATCCTCAAACAGATGGCCGACCGAACGAGTGAATCGATATTGGAAGATATGCTAAGAGCGTGTGCTTTAGCCAATAAAGTCGATTGGGATCAAAGTTTACCCTACGCGAATTTTCCTATAATAACGCTTATCGCCTAGTCCAAGATGTCTCCGCTTGAAGCCTTGTATGGCGGGAAATGCGAATGCCATTATATTGGTCGAGATCGAGAAAGTCAAGTATTCGGACCCGATGTCTTGAAGCTAGCCAAGAGCAAGTTCGATTAATACGAGACCGATTGAAAATAGCATGCACTGCATAAAAGAGTTATGCGATAATAATCCGCAGAATGTTGGAATTCGCACCAAGGATCAGTGTATTTGAAGGTGTCACCTTTAAAAGGGATGCGACGTTTCAAGGTCAAGTGGAAAGCTTGCTCCAAGGTATATCGGACCATTTCTAGTTATAGCCGAATAGGTGAAGTTGCATATCGCTTAGAGCTCCTCCTCGCTTGTCGATGTACATGATGTATTTCATGTATCACAGTTGAAGAAGTGCTTAAGAGTACCAGAGGAGTTAATACCTTTAGAAGAGGTGGATTTAAAAGAAGACTTGACGTATCCAGAATTTCCTGTCAAGATTTTAGAAGAGGCAGAGTGCTGTACAAGAAACAAGACTATCAAATTTTGCAAGGTGCAGTGGAATAATCATTCAGAATTGGAAGCAACCTGGGAGCGTGAAGAGGATCTTCGAGCAGAGTTCCCTGATCTTTTTCCCAGTCTTTCCGAATCTCGGGGTCGAGATTCTTTCTAAGGGGGGTAGGTTTGTCACATCCCAAATTTTCGCTTTCTGAAAAATTTTATTTTTATTATTTCAATGTATTTGAATCTTATTTGGATTTATCTGGATTTAATTTCAAAATTTAAAACAAGGAAATGTATTTAAAATATTTTATTAAAGCCAAAAAGGGAAAATTATATTTTTCCTAGCCTTTCTTAAATTTTTAAATATTATTTGAGAATTTTCTGAAATTTAAAATCAATTTTCAAAGCTAAAAAGTATTTTATAAAATTATTAAATTCCAATCTGAAAATAAAATTATTTTTAATAAGTCTAAAATGCTTCCAGGAATATTTTATAATTTTTCTGGAATTTTTAGACATTAAATATTATTTTTTCCAAACGTTTATAAAGTTTCTAGTATTTGCTGAAATTTATTCCGAAAATAAAAATCAAATTATTCCTAGGCCGCCATGTGTCGCTCTCAGATTAAATCAATCTCTCTCCACGTTTTAATCCCAGCCACACATGATAACTTACCCCTTCATAAAATCCAAGAGCCATAACACATCCACTTGCCACGTGTCGCAAATCCGACGGCCCGTACCCCTTCACTTCCTCTCCCTCTCCATGACATATGGACCCCACATGTCATATGTTTCTTCTACCTCTTCTTCTTCCTTCCCTAGCCCTCTCTCTCCTCCACCATGGATGACAATTAAAGGTTTCGAAACTCCGCCGTTTCTCCCACTTAGCACCCGATTAAAGCGTGTAAACGGACGCCCTAATCACCCTCATCAATCTCCCGCTGTTCTCGCCCTTTAACCTTCTCAAACCGAAACCTCTCCTCTCCTTCTCTTTCTATAAATTGGCCTCCTCACCATTCTCTCCCTTTCCTCCCTCCTATTCGGCCGACCCTCACACCCTACTCTCCACGCGCGCGCGCGCTTGCCGCCGCCGCCGCCATCTTCACCGCCACCACCGCAGCGCCCGCTCCGTCGCCTTTTGCCGCCGCCGCCACCCCGGCCCCGCCGCCGTGGGAAGGGCGCGCCACCTCCTCTACCCGCCGCCACTCGCCGTCCGCCTCGGCCGCGCCGCCGGCAAGGTCGCCTCCGTGCGCGCCCTGCGTACATGGCTGTGTTTCCTTTGCTAGCCATGTTCATCCATGTTTAAGTATTTTGTTATTGCTCTTTTGTCAAGAAAGATCACATGCTCACTTGGCTAGTAGGTGCATGTTAGTGCATGCATGCATGAGGTTCTGAGTTCAAGGCCAGTGCAATGCAATTTTCGGTTTGGGCTTGCCAAAATTTTTGTTAGCCAATGACAACCGGGCCCCACATGTCATACACTCCAAAATACCCCAAAAATCAGCCAAAAATAAGATTCCAGAGAATATTCCCCCGTTTTGCATTTTCTGGAATTTCCAAACCGATCAACCTTCCAATCGCTCGTTCTCCCTCGTCCGATCTCCGAATCCAGTTTTTCAAATCTCTAAATTTGTCTAAAATCATAATCTATGTTGCAGTATATATTTTAAATTTTTTGTGATTTTATTTGTATTTATTTATTTGGTTGTTTTGTTGTTTCGCGCGTAGAAACCGACGTTGCCGGAGTGTTTGTCGAGTCGCAGCAAGAAGAACCGAACCACGCTCAAGAAGGCAAGTCTCCTTTGACCATCTTGCTCCTATGATTTACAAAATGATTTGTGTAGTTATTTTAAATTATTGCATGCTTATGTTGTAAAAGTGGATAACTTGATTTTAGAAAAATTTAGTTAAATGTTCCAATTGTTATACCTTCCATTGAAAATCGTTTACCTTGTACCATTGTCAACTTAGGATATTCCTTTGACTCAATAATGAGTTAGTATTACATTTTGTTAAATTTATACTAGCAAATGCTTAGTTTAGCGAATCAATATGAAATGTTCAAATGAGAAGCATGTTTGCTAAATGTTTTGATCAATGGTTTGTTTGAACATTGGTAATGGATGTTACCATTGTTAATTGATTTGTTTGAAAAGTGGTAATGGATGTTACCACTGTTAATTTGAAAATAAAATGAAGTTCAAAGGAAAAGTTGACAAGGGTGGATGGAAGGTTTGGTGGTGCGATTTAGCACGAGAGCTTTTGGGATTGTGAATGAACCACCCCGTCGTTTAAGGACCGACGCTTGTGTTTGTCCAAACCGAGCAAACAGTGCAACCACAAGTCTATATGGGTACGACCTAGCTAACTAACCTATAAAGGTGTAGTTTAGATATCACCAGTGGTGTATTGAGTGCCAGGGTGTACTGGTTACTCATAGTGAGAGACAGGGTTTACTGTACTCATACGGCGCAAGAGGGGGCTCCGACTCGTGGATTCGAGTTGTGGTGAAACCTTAGCGGGTGGTATCTAGCTATACTGGAGTAGGAGAAAGGCTTTGTGATATTTTATCTGGGTCTCATGCCAAAGGAAGCATGTTGACTATTAAGATAATTTATCTCTTGTGGGTAAAGTGTACAAACTCTGCAGAGTAAAAACTATTCGAATAGCCGTGCCTACGGTCAAGGGCGGGCAAGGAATGCATTCACATGGTAGAAGTTTGATTTTGATTTTAAAATAAAATGATTTGTCAAACTTGAGAGTGGTATAACGCTCGTGATTTAAATCTGGTGGTGTAACCAGATCAGGTGGTTTAACCTGAGTTTTGAAAGTTGGCAGATAGCCTGAGATTTTAGTGTTGGTGGTTTAACCTTCACTAAGTTATTTATCTAATTTCATTTATGAAAAACAAAGATGTTTATCAAATGGCCTTTGAAGTAATTATGTAGATTTGAAATAAAATGCTGATTTATGCAAAAGAACCATATAGCCTTCCTTTGTGAAGCCTTGCATCTATGCATCTTTCCCAAGACTTGCGGAGTACAATTTTGTACTCACATGTTGCTCTACAAATACATTAGCAGAGGATGAAGAAGCTCAAGCTGGAGAATACGACTTCTGTGCCGAGTGTGGATGCGATGGATTCTTCCCGGATGCTTAGGACTCGTTTCCCCAGTCAATTGCCTGTGGCAGATTGATGGGTCGTTTAATTTACTTTTTGCTTCCGCTGTGTTTATTTTCGTTTTAAGGTTCTGTGAACCTTTGTAAGGCAATGACCAATGTAAACTTCAGTTATTATTGTAATAAATCGTGGATGACAATGTACCGTTTTATTCTGGTTATCTGTGTGTACTAGCTTTGATCTGAGACTAGTACTGTAATGCACAGGGGGGTCCGGAAGTTTCTACTCCGGGTCTCACACCCCGCCTTCCCCTCCTCCCCGCCCGACGCGTGGACGGCCCGGATGAGCTGCGTCCCCGCGCCCGGCCTCAATCCACCGTCCCCTCCCACTTAAGCGGCTCGACCGCCCGATTTCCCTTTCGGGTTACGTGGCCGCCATCAGCACCACGAGCCCCGCTCTCGCTGACTGCGGGCCCCGCTGGTCAGTTCCGTCGTCTCCGCACGGACGCCGGACTCCTCCTCCCCTTTTCTCTCTCCCGAAGAATCCGGCGATCAAATCCTACCTGCACTCGGCCTCTTTCTTCGAATTGGACACGGGTTCGAACTCCCTGGGAGATAAGCGCCTTATCCCCTAAAAGCCCGGAGCTCCGCGTTGCCTCCGACGGCTTATCCCCAATTTGAATCGATCTCCGGCCGTCGACTTCGGCGAGGAATCCTCACTGCCTCATCCCTCCCGAGCTCTATAAATAGCCCTCGGCCTCCGCCCTCCCGCACCACATCCCAGCGCTCCACCTCTCCCAGAGCCCGAGCGCTGTGGCACCAAGGTCTCCGTGCGCACTCGGTGAAGGAGCTCCGGCGAGCAATCGCCGCCACCTCGGTGAACCCAGAGCCCACCGCCGCCACGCCGAGCATCCTCGCGTCCGTGCGAACCTCCTCGACACCTCGGTCGTCTCTCCCGTCGCCGAGCGCCGTCAGACGGAGCTCCCGAGTCGTATCCGCCACTTCTCGCCGTCGGCCGTCTCCGCTCATCTCCGGACCTCGCCGACCCTCCAACCGAACCCCTTCGCACGAGATTACACCCACGATCACCCAACACGCCCGCTTCCCTCGCCGCGTCGTGCCGCCCGACCGCCTCCGCCGCCCCTCCCGAAGGTACTCTCAAAGGAATTGTTGCCCTATATGGGTAGGCAAAGCCTCCCGCCCATCGGTTAACAGCGCACTCTCTCAACTCCCCGGTGCGCGTTCGAGCCCTCGGCTCCGCGCGCTGGGTTGAGTTTTTCGTTTATATTCCGCGCTGACAAGTGGGTCCCACCCGCAGCGGCAGCCGTCTGTGCGGGCCACTGACATCTAGGCCCCTTTCGCCTGCGTCAGCATCTGACAAGTGGGTCCAGATCCCAGTGGGTCCCACCTGTCAGTGACTAAGGCAGACGAGGTCACTGACAGAGGGTCCCACATGTCGAGACCGCCGCTGGGTACTGCTCGAGGGCCCCACCTGTCGGCTCTCGGAATTAAAATAAAAGATTAAAATCTAATAATTCCAGTGGGCCCCGCCTGTCAGAAATTTCTTAATTTCTGGATTTATTCAAACTAAGAATTTCAAATGATCATAACTTTCTCATTTTAACTCCAAATTCAGCCATTTAAATTTCTAAATTCATCTAAAATCATGATCTATCCAACTATGGCCTCTATTTGAATTTTTGAGTTTATTTGAATTTTTTTTGGAATTTATTTGTTTTGTTGCTTTTCTCTCGTACGTAGAATCCAACGTTGAAGAAGACCTCTCCACCTCTCAACAAGAAGACTCAGAAACCCTGCAAGAAGGCAAGTCTCCTTTGATCATATTGAACCTATGCTTTTGAAATGTTTTAAATATTTTAAATTATGTGCATTGCTATTTATATAAAGTCACTAGTTCAAATCTTTAGGAGTTAGTTATTCCAACTTTGTTATGCCCTCACTTGAAGTTGATTGCCATGTTCCTTTGACTCATTAATGAGAGTAACATATTAAATTGTTGGTGTTAGAATGGTAGAACAATGCCTAGCCACGCTATTGAATGCCTCATAAATCTTGAAAATGGGAAATTATGATTTATTGTAATACCCTTGTGTTTACAAATTTAGTGGTAATTGGAGTTACCGCTGTTCTTTTAAAATAAACTAAAATGTGAAAGTTGGTTTAGATTAGGGTGGATGGTTGGTTTGGTTTGGTGCAGGAAGCACGAGATCTTGTAAAGTGTATGTTCCACCCTAGTCAATTACGGACCGACGCTTGTGTTGTCCAGACTGAGCATTAACTGTATAACCACAAGTCTATATGGGTACGACCTAGCTGACTAACTTATGATAGTCTAGTTTAGGTGCCACCAGTGGAAAGTGGGTGCCAGGGATGGACTGGTTATTCACAGTGAGGGACAGGATTTCTTGACTCATATGGCGCAAGAGGGGGCTTCGGTTCGAGCAGTTAGCCTACCTGCGGTGAAACCTCAGCGGGTGGTATCTAGCTAGATTGGAGTAAGGTAAAGGCTTTGTGATATTTTATCTGGGTCTCGTGTCAAAGGAAGCGTGTTGACTTTTAGGATAATTTATCTCTTGTGGGTAAAGTTGTACAACCTCTGCAGAGTGTCAAACTATTCGAATAGCCGTGCCCACGGTCAAGGGCGGGCAAGGAATGCATTCACATGGTAGATTTCTGGTTTTTGGTTTTAAAATCAAAGTTTTGTATTCCAAGAGTGGAGGGAACTCTCGGAAGGGAATCCTGGCGGTTGGAGCCAGAGAGGGTGGATGTAACCCGCAATATTAACTTGTTCAGTTGGAAATGATTAAGCTAGTTTTGGTGGATAGAGCCTTCACTAGAGAATAATTGGTAGTTCTGTTAAAATCATTTACTTTATTAAACTGATGCCTTCGAAAATGATTAGTAGTAATTGAAATTATAAAATATTGCTTTGTGCAAAAGAGCCATATAGCCTTCCTTTGTCAAGCCTTGCATCTATGCATTTTTCCCAAGACTTGCGGAGTACTTTATGTACTCACATGCTACACTTAAAAAAATAAATCTCAGAGGAAGTTGAAGCTCAAGAAGGTGACTACGACTACTGCTTCGCTTGTGGCTGCGATGGATTCTTCCCGGAGGACTAGGTCGCGCTTCCCCAGTCAACTGCCTGTGGCATCTTGATGGGTCTACTTTGATTTCACTTTGCTTCCGCTGTGTTTTGATTGTGCGAGGTCTTGAAACCTCCAATGTAATAATGAGACCTTTCGGTCTGTACTCTTTACTATTGTAATAAAACGTTGCAGGTTATGTATTCATTTCTGTTTAACTGTGTGCACTAGCTTTGATCTGGGACTAGTGCAGTAATACACAGAGGGTCCGGGTTCGGAAATCCGGGGTCCCGACACAAGCCGACCCCCGAGGTAGCTTCCTGTCCTCGCTGAGATGCTCTCTTGCGAATTAATTGAGTTCCTATGCCCGCGCCGCAACACCCGCTCCTGTTCCGCCGCGCTCGGTCGCCGCCGCCGCCTCCGCCAAATTGGCCGGCGAGACCTCGCTCATGGGTAAACGCGGGCGCGAGCAACCCATTTTGGGGATAACCACGCCCGGCCGCTGCCCCCTTCGCCGGCGGCGAGCTCGCAGTTCTTCGGCCGGAGGAAGAGGCACTGTAGAAGGTCGATTAATTAGCGTTAAGACACACTTAATTAGTATAAGACATGTCATTAATGCTGACAATGAATAATGAGATGAAATGTCTCACCGACATGTGGGCCATGCCCCTTTAATTTAAATAGTCTCCGGTCCCACCTGTCAGATTTTAATATTTTCTGGATTTAAGTGGAATGAGGATTTTTAATGGGCATAACTTATTCATTTTAACTCCAAATTGAGTGAAACAAATTTCTAAATTCATCTAAATTCAAGATCTGTCCAATGGAACCAAAACCATGAATTTTAGAGCTCATATAAATTTTTAGTGAAAATTTTGGATAATTCAGGAATAATTTAGGAATGTAGAAAATTAAATTAGGAGTTAAAATAAGTCTACTTACTTAATGTTTAATATCTGATTATTTATTATGTGTATAACTAAATAGTTAATTGAGGTCATGATTAGGTAATAAAATATAATGCCCTTGGTTAAATATCCACATACAATAAAGCTTACATTTGCTTATAATATAAACATATATACCTTGACATTTGTTAGACCATCATGGAATAAACCTTAGTAGTAAATTTTGCTAAATAGCAAGTATTGATATGTGACCCTGTAAAGCAAGCCTTGCTCGGATGAACAATTTAAAGTTAAAATCTACAACTAAGCCTAATAATAGACAAAATAATAATAGTGCCAGTGATTAAGTCGTAATATTATACTTAGTAAATAATAATGTTGAGCATGAATAAATGTAGCAAGCCAGAACCCAAACCAATGGATCATAATTCAAAATAAGTTATGTCTAGTAATAACTAAGTGTACATAAAATGTCGCACCATAAAATGCTATACACCTAGACTCTAAGCCAAAATGCCCTGAACCATAGCGCTCGACAAAGTAATACCCAGCTAAACTTGTACATTAATTCTTAGGTCCATCTTAACTCATGGAACTTCCTTGATAAATATAGAAATATAAAAGAAACTGTTAATAAAAGATCGAGTCACCCTATTCTACCACTGAGCATGCCTCACATCACTCGAAACACCCATTAACTCATAATACAACTAAATTGAGTTTATTCGGATTTATTGGGATCTTTTGAGTTACTTGCCTTTATTTGTATTCAGTCATTTAGCACGTAATTAGATATGGGAATCTTAAAGAATCAAAGGATCAGGCGTGATCAAGAGCGAATCGAAGATAAAGACCAGAAGCCCAAGAGAAAGCATTGTGTGAACCCAAGATCGCGGTAAACCGCGCCAGGCGAGTCAATACTTTGATCATGTTGAACCTACGTTTTCTGCAAATTACGTTTGTTTAAATTATCAAATTGCATGCTGTTATGTTATATGCAAATACATGTTAATTTAAGATTCTAGTTATATCCCATTGTGTACTTGGTTAATATTACCCCTCCTTTGAAATATTTGAACATGTGAACATTGTCGCCCTAGCACAAATTATAATAGTAACCTTTCAAAAATAAGTCCGTAATTATATGCCATGCGTAGTATTGTTTAGATACTCATGGCGAGAGCGCCAAGCATCACTTTTAATCTGAGAAATATTGGTTGGCGATCATGGTGGTAATGACCGATAAATGTTTGATATGATTATTTTATGTTTCCAAAACCCCAACATGCTTAAATATCTAGGCGGATGGTTCGGGGTATGGTGCGATGGTGCACGAGTGTGGTTTGTGGTAGAACCGCCAGATACCACTAAGGACTGAATCTTGTCATGTCAACCGTGTAAAACAAGACAACCACAAGTCCAGAAATACAACTTGGCTTAGTAGATTTACCGGACCCTGAAAATCATCCTTCTAGGAGGAGGTGTGGGATAGTGCAAGCGGCAGTCTGTGTGACGGCTTGAATGGGACACCAGTGGAAGGTGAAGTTCTGCTGTGGCGGGCTAGCAGGGGCGGGGAGCCAGCTGCTAGACGTTCAGAAGGAGAACATCCCGCACAACGTATGGGACCCACCGCAAGTGGGAGCGACCCATAGGGTGAAATGATGGAAGGGGCAAGGTACTTTGAAAAGTTACTGTGATGGTTGGCTCAACCACACGGCTAAGGAATCGTGTGGGGCAACGAGTAAACTGTCTCTTGTGGTGAAAGTGTACAAACTCTGCAGAGTCAAAACTATTCGAATAGCCGTGCCCATGGTCAAGGGCGGACATGGGAACTTAATCGATATAGTTCGTTTTAAAAACATTGGAAATCGAATGGAAACTTGAAGGGCGAAGGATCGCCTGGTTTGGAATTGTCCTGGTGTCGCCCCGATGGTAAGTTAAGCTGCTATAACGTGAAGAAATTGCTATATGGTGCAGATACCATGTAACGGTGGATGGAATCTGAATCGATATTAATAATGCATTTCCTTGTACATTATGATTTGGTTCAAATTGCTAGGTCTTAGGGATTTTTAAGTAATTGTATTCAAAAGCACTCTGCGCAAAAATAAAATAACCCGAGCCTTCCTTTGATAAGCCATGCATACTATTTAATTGCATTCTGTGTATTGGCTCGCGGAGCACGGGGTCGGAGTGCTCATGCTCGCTTTTGCGACAAAATTCAGAACCAGGAATCAAATCACCTCACCTCAGCAACAAGATTGGACAAGCTGGCCGAGAAGATAACAATGTCAAGGGCTAGGTCGCGAACCTCCAGTTGGCTGCCTGTGGGCATGTCCTGAAGGTCCCACCGGTGTGCTTCGTTCTTCCGCTGCTGCAATTTATCGATTTCGGCCTAATCGGCCCATGTGTAAGTTTACTATTATATTTACGCTTCCGCATGATATGTACTTTGGTATTCAGAACTGTAATCTGTGAGCACTATCTACTGATCCAGGGAATAGTGCGGTGGAATCACAGAGGAATCCGGATGTTAATATCTGGGCTCCTACAACTTAGGTAAAGTATTCTAACTTGGATCACTACTTAACTTAACTTAACAACATCAAGAATTTTAGATTGCATAGGTTAATATTTCCTCTCCAAGCTCCACATATAAGCCATTGTTATAATAGTGCTTGTGCAATTGAATTCGCTTGATCTATCACCTTGTGTTGTCTACCGTCACCAAAGTGCGTGCGGCTCTTCAAATTCCATCAAGGACGCATAAGAACTTTGGTTGGTAAGAGAATGTGAGGTTGAGTGAATTCCACAAATAAAACTTTCCACGTCCACATACATAGGTTTTCTTGTTGTTTGCACTAACCATGGCAGGGAAAGATGAATAACAAGCATATGTGACCCAGGTGGACCTTAAGAAGTTTACGAATGATTTCAACACTCAGTTGAATGACACCATGAGCGTCTTGAGAAGGGAGATACTAGAGGAGCTTCGAAGAGAAAGGGCCCAATTTGCGTCCATGGAAGAGGTGTTGAGCTTGACGAAATTAATGAGGAGAGGGCTGCACGATTTGCTAGAGAAGCTCAAGCAGGTCGAGCCGCTACCACTGCAGGTCATGGCCGTGGGTGTGGCTGTGGGCGCGGTGGTGCCGCCCACATTGAGGACTTCGACGACGACGTTTGGCTACACCGCAATGACAACTACCAACGCCATGGTCGTCGTCATGATGACCCACGTGTGGAGGAGAAATTTGGGAAACTCAAGTTCACTATTCCCAAATTTGAAGGTGCTTCCGATCCAGATGCTTACCTCACATGGGAGTTCAAGGTAGATAAAATCTTCTGGATGCAGTAGGGTTTTTGATATAAGTTCTCTACTCTAATTGCTGGACCATCTTTTTAGATTCATAATGTAATTTAAATTAAATTCTCATTGCTTGCACCTTTTATTCAAGGTTTTACTTTCAAGGATTTTTATTTGTTGGGAACCTCAACCAAAACCAGAGAACATTCAACCAAAATTCAATGGCAAATGAAATGCATTCCAAAAATTTTTAAGAATTACACATTTTTGGAATCCAAATATTTAGGATGTCACAACACATCTATGGATGGAACGTCATGCGTTGGTGTGCTAGCACCAGTGCGCACGATAGGGGTTATAGAGGTGGTGGCTAGGATTTTGATGGTCGTGTCTTAGGATCCTTCCTCATCTCCACACCACTCTTTATATAGTCTATAATCGGATCCTTATTCAATACGATCAGATATCATATCCAACTCAGAAATCTTTAGACTCGAAGAACCTCCAATCGAATCCAATATGAGTAAAGATCGTATCCCACTCGAAACCTATCATTCGGAACCTTATCATTTCAACGCATTAAGTGTATGACCCTGTAGGTTTATGTATATTTGGCCATAGGCCAAAAACTTCTTTCTAGTCCATAAATCAATAGTGGTTCTTGGTAGGACATAATGACTCTTCAATATATATATAAAGATTATATCGGATGAACCTATATATTGTTTATGTACTAATCCCTTTACCTCATGATACTAAATCGAACTCAAGGCGAGAAGCGTACCATCCTTTGATAGTTCGATCCTTCACTCAAACCTACAGTAGATTACTCAATTGTGATTGACTCCTCAAACACATTCAGCATGGCTATGCACTTCCTTAAGCCAACCACATTGAGGGGTCCAGAGATATCTCTCCCATTATATAGGAGGGGCAAATTCTATCTTGATCGCTTATATTCCTCCGCATGTTTCATAGTAAAATTGAAAGCTACCTTTATGACTACCCAGTTATGGAGTAATGTGACATCTCCTAAGTAAACTAATACACATGTAGGAAACTATGACGATCTCAGGTCTAAGCATTATACATACACTATGTATGAGGCCAACTGATAACACTTAAGAATATAAAAATTCCCACAATGTTTCATGGTATATCAATACAGCACCATGTTCTCTAACATGTGTCTGCGTTATTGATTTGATATCTCATATCCATGATTCATGAAACATAATTATTAATCAATACATGTGTTGATCTGTAAATCATAATTGTCCCATATGATGACATAAGATTATGGATAATTTAGAATAACATCAAAACATGAATAAAGAGTTTTATGAACAAGTCACATACTTGTTGATCAATATGAAAGACATTTACTCAGTGGATAAAATAACATATTATTCAAAAGATCATACACATAAAAGTAATACAATTATCTCCATGATTACCTCTAGGGCACATCACTAACATTTTGTTTCTCTTATTTTACTTCTTGCAGAGGGTTTGGGGTTTTTTTGTCTTTGTCACTTGGTTTAAGGGGAGTTTGAATCTTTGTTGCATTCATTATAAAATATTGCATATCTAATTTTCTGCAACTAGCATTAGGTAATATCCATGGAGCTCTGACTATTACTCTTGTATGATATGCTATCATGAAATTGCTCTTTGCCATGGTTGGGGCTAGTTTAGATTCATTTGTAACAACTTTCCATATGTAGCATAACTCTTTACCTTGCTAGCAAACTGAAAATGCAAAACTTGAAGTAAAGCAAGTCAATGTTTGACCTCATCATGATTAGTTTTGCTTGAGTGATACTTTATGATTTATGCCATGCCAAATATACTCTTTTGGATCTAGAATATAAATTGAGCTTTAGATGAGCTATGCTAGTTCTTTGTTGAAGAATGAGTTTACATCTCCTAGGCTTTTGCAACTATGGTTGAGTATTACTTATGGACTCATGAGTAGCTCGTTGTTCTTGAACTAGATAGTAAAAGGAAAAATGATTTCTTTTATATGCGAAATAACTGATCTCACCAATTCTTTCCCATGAGATGGCTTGATATTGCACTGGACATGAATTCAAGAGGAGTTTTGGATGATCAAGGCCATACTTTTCAACTTATCGCTTGGAAGGGTTGACAAAGGCTTGATATATAGCACATGGCTCCTTATTAAAATAAAATAAATAAATTGCAACCATTCCATTTGCATCATGCTCTTTCATATACTTGTTCTTTATCACTCTTTCTTTTCAAAAGGGGAGAATTTATCTCTTGAATCAATTGTATTAACTAAATATATAAGATTTTGAACCTTGATAAATACATTGTCAAAGGGAGAGAATTTATGCCCAAAATGCTTGTTGTTCTTTAAAGAGGGTGAATCTTGCCCAAAAGTTGGGAATTCCTATAAGGGGAGAATTAATCCTAAAATGGTAGAATTGAGTATTGACATAAAAAGAGAGGAGCTAAAAGTGGTTTTTGAGCATTTCTGGCTTTCTTTAGTTTTTTCTTGATCTTATTGATCTTTTTTCACCATAACCAAGGTCAAATAGAATAATTATTCTTCTATATGGACCTAGAATGAGATTTCCCTTTCTCTTGGTGAAGTTGAAGCTTTTTGTGAAAAACGTGCTCTCTCTAGATGCTTCACTTCATTCTTGCCCACTTGGTCTTTTTCAGTCTTGTTTATATCTTATGCGCCAAGTAGAGCCCTCTTTCGCAAAAATGAACTTGTTTTCCAAAATTAATTTGATTGTGCTCTCAGTTGCATTTTTAGAGGTATTGACAATGTGTTCACTAAGGGAGATTGTATAACCATGTTGAGAATGTCCACGGTTCATATGTGTTGAACAATTGGCAATCGTATCGAGTTGAAGTTTACATTTGTGAGAGTTTACAAGTATTCAGCCTTGTTAGTGCCTGGCGGTCTACTGGTTTTGAGACCCGAATATGCAAATCTGGCCTCTCTATGTATTCTGCACCAGTCCAAGATCACTCTAGTGCATGCAATGAAAACATAGATAAAATATCAGCTATGATCATGATTAAGTATGAAAGAGGAAAATATTATTAATTATCAGAGTGGCAATCTTATGGCCAAGCTTACAAATAATAGCTTGAAAGGCCTAACAAAAACTAGCAGGAAAAACAACGATAAATGTAGTAGCCATTGAACATGCCTAATGGCTCCTTGCGCTAAGGTGGAGGCCATGTCGGCAAAGATGCAATGTAGCATGGCTACTCTAGCAAATAACTCCAACGAACTCGACTCTAGCGATCTAGGGCAAGCTGGCGAGCGCGAAACAACAGAACAAGCAAGCAGGGCACAACGAAGAAGATGATGATGATGGCATGGTTTCCAGTAAAGGGATGAGACCGGCGACGAGCTAAGAGCGGCGGGGCAGATCAGTCCTACAGCGAGATCGATGTCCAACGATCCTTGGACCTCGGCAAGACATGAAGGAGGAAGGGTGGAGCATGGCGATGCTCGGGCAGTGATCAGCGAAGGTGGAAGCTCATCGGTGCTCGGGCAATTACTCGTTGAAGTTCGGCGGTGGCGACGAACTCAACTCCAAATCCTAGTGAGATGGCATGACTTTGGTGATGGCTAGGGTTTGGCAAGATGCAGATTTTGGGGATTGGCATGCTCTTATATAGTCGGAGGAGGAAGACTCCATGGTGAATACAGGTGGCGGCATCGTGCTAGACTCAAAAACGAGTCCCGTTCAGAGACGATGAAACCGACAAGCAGGCCCAAGTTGACAAACATGGTGGGATGGGGAAGGAAGGCGGGGGTGACTTGTGGCGATGTCTGCACCGGCTGGGCCACGAGCGAAGAAGAAGATGGGCCAAGGCGCGTGTGAAGCGGATCAGGCAAGAAGAGAAATATTTGGCCCAAAGCCAAAATATGCATTTTCTGGCATATCCGAATTTCAAAAAAAAATAGGATAATTCAAATTGAGCTCAAATAAAAATAGGTTTCGAATTAATTAAAGTTTATTTTATTCATTAAATCTTTTTAATTTCTAAAATTTCAAATTAAGCTTTTATTAATTCAAGAAATATCTAAATTATTATTTTATTTTAAAAACTTGAAAAAGGCTCCGAAAACCAGAATGTTACAAAACGACCAAATGGATGGTCTTATCGGCAGGAGCAGTCAGACCGACCACCAGTTAGCAGTTAGACCGACCCTTAGCACTTTTGAATTTTGAGTGCTTTGATTCTTCTTGATTTAATCCAAAATCTTCGAGTGCGGCAGTACCAGATTTAGGGTGCAATATGGCAGGGGTTTGATCATATTGGCTTCCAGTAGGTCATACTTATTTTTCAAAGAGGTGTTTTTGGGTGATTGACCCGAGTAGTCAGATCAGCCATGGGGCGGTCTGACCAAGGCTAGTGGTCTGACTGGTCACCCAGTAGTAATCATACCAGTTTTGTCCAAAGGTATCTAAGTGGTTTTGGATATTTATGGGAAATAGTAATGGATTGTGTTTTTGAGTCCTTTGTCATTACATCCATGGTGCATAAAGTATATTTCAACTAACGTATATCAAGTTATGAAGAACTTGTGATCGAAAATGATTGTTTGGTCTTTTGATGTATAGGAAGTTTGGAGACAATCCATGGAGATAATTCAAGCTGAGGTAAGGTAAGGGTCGGGTGGGATGGTTGAACTCAAACAAGGCACAGAGAAGGCTAGAGATGTTCAGGGGAAGGTTTGAACAACAATTCATTGAATGGTGTGGTCGATGCAAAATGAGGTGTAATCAGGCGAAACCGACATGGAGAGATTTGCTGATGTGTAAACTATCGATGAACTTACAAGTTGCATGCAGGCATGAAGATTGCTTTGCATCCTTTCCTTACAGTCGAGCGATTTTCTCACGAATCAGTCCCCCAGCATCGAAAAATGGCATGTAACAAACAGTATCAAAATCTGAACCGTTCGTGCTGGCTCTCGACAGTCGAATACCAAAACCAACTTCCCAGGGAGAAAAATTGTAGCTTGAACGCCAGTTATAGATTAGTAAGTAATAGCGTTTTAGACACACTCTCAAACAAGTAATGGAAGCTGCAGGTGTCATTGTCATATGTTGGCTATGCCTGCCCGCCTTGCAGGTGTTCTGTGAATTTTTACTCCACAGTGGTTTCCTTTTTTTGTTACGAGGCTCACCAAGCTTCCCTTCTTGCTCGAGATCCTGCTTTACTGCTCATGTTATTTTCGATCGGTACTCAGTGAACATATTCAGTGGCATGTTACACTGGATGCAGTATTGCCATAAGTGGCTATTCAACTAGAAAAGAGTCCAATTCTATATTAGCCCAGTGTGAAGTATTATGGAAACATGACACAACTAAAGCAACAACATTATACGAATTCATGCAGTCTCAAGTTGCTTCCCCTCGCTGAGTGATGTCAAATTATTTATAAAACAAACAAAATGTTACGCAAATCTCGCAATCTGCAGTCTTTGTGTACGTAAGCTATCAACACAAAACAGCACAAATCAAATGCTTTCCTTCACCAGTCTTGGACCAGTCACAGTTAGCAAATAAGACATGCAAGACCAGTAAGACAGGCAGAAAAGCAGATAGCATACCGTTACACCGAAGTAATAAGACAACATGTAATTACATGTACGGTGTATTCTGACAAGCTGACAGCGTCAGAAAAAAAATGCTAACCATTTCTGGTTTAAGCTACAGGACGTAAAAGTCAAAATACATTACACCAAGATCGCTACTTCAGTGGTTTCAACCCTAGCGAGGCACGGAGCTTGTTCATCTCTATAATCTCTGGATCATTTGGATCCGGAGCATTTCTTTCACCCTTCTCTTTCTTTTCCTTCCTCCTCTTAGGCTCCTCTCTTGGGCCACCATCCTCAGCACGCCCTTGAGGACTGGCACTACCACGACCACGCCTCCTACGGTATTCTCCATCTTCACGGTCCCGTCGATCCCTGCTCCTGCTCCTTGAATGGCTCCTGTGCCTGCCACGGTCTCTATCCCGGCGTTCCCTTTCCCTACCATCCCTGTCTCTTTCTCGGTCCCTGTCTCGATTGTAGTTGTCATCTCGCATGCGATGACGGCCTCGATCCCTATCCCTGTCTCTATCTCTTTCACGATCCCTATCTCGGTCTCTTTCCCGTCCCCTCCCATAGTCCCTATCATAATCCCAATCTCTGTCATAATCTCGGTCCCTGTAAAATAGAGATCATAAGCGCAGGTAGTCATTATCTGAAGGTGGATTAAATCAACAAACATCAACAGCTACTGCAAGTATATTAGGGAGCAACATCGCGCTAAGTTTTCATCAAGCATATCAGTTCTAAAGCTGTACACACAGAACATGCCCAGAAATAAGGGATCAACAGAGTCATTCAGCAATTCATCCCGTCCCCAGTACCTATGAAGAAGGCACAGCCAAATAATCAAACTAATTTACATGAAAATCAAATGGACCCATTGTCTTCAGAAAGATATGTAGTACCCAACAAAACTGGTGCATTGTAACATATTCCATACTTTCATTGTTAACTTGTCCAAACCAGATGAAATATTTTGGCCCACATAACTATTTTTAATCAAGTACCTACACTTGTGCCTATAATATATTGACCTGTATTTTACTTGCTCAGAAAGCCAACCTTTCACAAATTTCTAGTCCATAACACGGGCAACAGTGTTCACATAGATGCTCAACACCAAATCATAACCATAGCCTCTCATTGGTAATTTGGTATTATAAAATTAAGAAAGAATGCCACCGCATTACAAACATGAGTACATCGGCGCACGGCTAAGCAAGTCTTCATTTGTTTACATGCGCAATGAACATGACTAATACTGTCAAATGTTCATTACACTTGCACACATTATGATGTAACTCAAAGTTAAGCCCCTAAAAATACAAACATATCAAAAATACACTAACATGTTCATAAAAGAACCTGCCTACGGATGATAATGATGAAATAGGTAAAAGATTTCTACAATATACAATATTAATTAGCATTTTCAAGAGCTATAACCATGGTTGTTAAGGCGTCGAGATATCAGCGACATCTCGTCGCCATGTCACCGTGGCGGCTTGCAGGACCATGCCGTCCGGACGACATGGAGGTGTATCCCATCCACCATGGCAGCGATATGGCGGTAAGACGCTGCTCGGCGGACGCCATAGGGGTGGGGAGGGTGTTAAAAGTCGAGACTCGAGAGTACTAACTACATACCTCACGGTTAGGGTTTTGGAAAGTCTCTGTGGCCAGGCGAAAAAGCTATATGTGTAGGCTAAGATTCGGTGCAATGTTCGCTTTGTGGCAAAATTGAACATGGAGGAATAACGAGGCTCAAGGAGCATCTTGTGGGTGGGTTTGGAGATGTTCAAAAGTGTACCAAACAACCATAGCAATCACACGAGATGCATGATGCTTTGATGAAAAAGAAGAGGGAGAAGAGGCCACTCTTCCTAGATGACGATGAAGGAGAACAACAAGATGGAGAGCATGTGACAGAGGAGTCCCAAGATGATGTTAGGAGTGTTGTGCAGCCAAGTTCAGGGACAGCTGCCAAAAGAAAACAATCTGCCTTGAAGTTCAAGGTTCAACACCAAAGATGGCAAAGGAGACCAAGAAGTCCATTGCTTGAGGAGGTGGTTAAGAAGATAGATAATTCAAAGGTGAAGCATAAGGAGATGTGGAAGCAATATGGTTGCACTCATGTCGGATGGTTGGATAGATAGAAGGAGACGACATTTGATTAACTTTCTTGCCATCAGTCCAGAAGAGACTTTCTTCTTGGAGTCTGTTAATGCATCAAGTGAAGCGCATGATGCAATGATGTTAGCTGATTTGCTAGAGAAGCGGATTATGAACATTGGAAAGGATAAAGTTGTTCAAGTTGTCACCGATAATGGTGCTTTTGTTGAGAAGAAAAGCCCTTGTAGAGGAAGGTTGGGAATTGGGACAGCCCAGGCCTTCCAGCCCGAACTTCAACACATAATAACTATACACTCCTCTAGGGTTCCCACGCATCCTCTCCATTCGATCCACAAGGAGAGGGAGCTACACCGCTGCACGCAGATGGAGCTGCGCCAAGCTGCAGTCGCACGCGGAGGGAGGACAGAGCTCATCGTCGGCCGGCATCCACCTCGCCCCCACCTCCAGCACCTTGAGAAGGAGCTTGCCCTGACCTCCACCACCACCACCTCATACCGCCGGAGCTGCTGCCGCTGCTCCCTGCCTTCCCTCCCTTGTTTGCTAGTCGGCCGCCTACGCGGCGCTAGGCATGGGTCTGCCGCCCGACTAGCGCCTAGCGCCTTGGTGAACCATAAACCATCACATCTCTCTACTTCTCTATGATAGATTCATACACTTTGTCATTGAGGTATGGTTATTACAGCGTAGTTGGCGACCACAACGAATAAGGGGTGCCTGGACACCATGGCAACACCACGGCGAGTCACCCAGCTACGCATGTCTACATGCATGTATGTATCCCAGCATGCATACATACGTTGTGCCGACTCCTCTCTCTCCCCGCCGCCTCCCAAGTTGCAGCGAATGTCCATGGCGTCCACCCAGCTCCGCAACGACGCCTAGGTGTCGCCGTAACAACCATGCATCGAGGCACTCAGAAAACAGAATCCAATGTCATCTTGTACACACATATTAACATCTTTTACAACCACAAATCCTCATTCTCCAGGTTGAAACCATTTGCTTGGTGTTACATCTACCCAAGGGCAGTATCTCAATACATCTGAACTAGCAAGATTCAAGTTATGTTTCCAAAAAATAAACAAAAATGCCCCACAGTCCCTTTTTCATTTGATTATAGACAAATAAACAGAGACTAAACTTTCCTAGGCTGATCCTCAAGCACAGGCTGATCCTCAAGCACAGTAGAAATTCCATCAGGTTCTAAGCATTTTATACAGGAAAGAAACAGGCTCCTTACAGGCTTTCATGAAAGCACACACAACAGCAAGTAAGCTGCTAATCTTGCAAAAGCGGAAAGATTAACAGCCAAGCAACTTTAACATGAATTAAAACAAGAGCGCAAAATTCAATAAGCAAAATGTTCAAATTTTAACCATGTTATGATTTTTTTTATCTGTTTGACCCATCATACTTCTCACTGCACACTATCAGTGCAGAGAAACCTGGCAGAGTCTCGACTATTCGTTATAGGAAGCAGCATATCCACCAATAGCTCTTGACATTAACATGCCATGGCAGTAACTCTAGTATGCAACACTGCAATGCTACAGCAACAGCTTCCAGCATGATCTCCAGGATAAAAAAAAATCCAAAAGCAGATAAAGTCACTGCTTCAGTCTTTCAGTAAATACAATGACCACAAGTGAACCTGCTCTCAAATGATTGCCATGAAAGCTTTTGCACTGCCCATTGGTCTTATGTTCTTAAGTAATATCCATAAATAAAAAAGATGTTTTTAAACAAACAAATGAAAAAAAAATTCCATTAGGCACAGATAGAAAATGATGTAGCCGGTTGATCCATTTGGCAAGGACAAACTTGGTTTTTAAATGTATTAATCTGAATAAGATATTAATAGTTATAATAAATCATCTTTATATTCTAATTAAGCTTTTGAAAAAAGCCATCCAATCAAGCAGGAAAAAAAACAAAGCTGCCCATTTTGGCAAAGCTAAAGGACCATATTTACCAGAGAAAACCAGGAACAGTGTTTTGACATGATCAATAATAACAAGAACAGCAACTCTCAATAAGCTCCTTTTTCAAATGTCATGGCATTTTTTTATGGATCAACCAGTCCTTATTAGAAATGAAGCTTCTTTAAGACCGAGGAAACAAGTAATGTAATGCTGCTCACATCTTCAAAACTAGTCTGGCGTATCTACCATAAGAATAACAAAGGAACAAACTTTTCTCTGCAGTTAGCAAAACAAAGATAACCAACGCTTAGAAATCACTAGATATTTTCCAGGTTAATATGATAATATGACTAAAGCATGACGGCACCAACATATATCAAACGAACATCAGTAAAACATAGTAGAATTCCACATACCATAAGGACCACACAGTACTCTACAGTTACCAAAACCAAGATGATGAAATGCTTGGCCTTATAGTTCACTAGATATTGTCCCCAAGTTAATATGACTTAAAACTTTATGTCACTAACATATATCAACATAGCACCAGTAAAATAGATATTGTTTCTAGGTCCTTAAACGGTCAAAAAAACATTTTCTAACATCCTTGGTCTGAACTTTCACAGAGCATACCAATCAACAGAGTATTAACAGCTTCCCATCAAATGAGATTCTTATTTGCACGCAAAAGCAATATCCATTAGCAAACCATGCATAAAACAACAGTTCATATAGAGCAGGGTACCTGTGATGCCTTTCATGTTTCCTTTCCCTTTCTCGGTCCCGTTCTCTAGTAGGGCTCCTTCCACGATGATAGTCCTGTTAAGAACGATAAAAATGAAGTTAACATTCCCGACCAGCAAACTTGGCAGATTCAATGTAGATTCATTTAACATGTTCACCTTTCCACGACCGTTTGGCTCATCTATCTCCATAGGTTGTCCATCCTCTTTATCTTCCTCCTCTTCCTCAAAGTCATCTTCAAGTGCACTTCTTCTTGGTTCTAGAGTTCCAGAAGCTTCAAGAACCCATCTGTTGCAAAGATCCATGAAAATGAATTTGTGAGGTTTCTGGAATTCATCAAGAAGCTAATGCGTACTTAAGATTGTTGACCAGCAGAAACAATAATATCTTCTAATCAAAACCAGATTACTCAAGCATACACGTGTATTTCAGAACAAATTGAGCAGCAGTTATCAGGATGTCAGTTGAAAAGGTTCAAAAAAGGTTGGATACTTGAGAAGGGGGTTCCTTGTCCATTCAGGGTAGAACAGCATTAATAAATTAATGTCTTACTACTACTAGCATCCCAATTTAGCACATGTCAATGTATTTGTTACCAAAATACTATGGTATACAAAATGGATAAAACCAGGGTAACTTTTTCTGGCAAGGGAGGCAGTACAAAGAAAAAATGCCATCTTGTCAAAGGGAATAATATTTGCAAGTCTAAAAGTAATGGAGGTCAGGTCATAACAGACTTGTGAAAGTTAAACATCAGTCTATTGTGTAAATGGTGGTGGAAATTGGAACATGAAGAAGGAATGTGGCAAGACATTGTTAGAAAAGTATTTGACGGATAAACATCCTATGCTGGTCAAACATAAACAGGATGACTCCCCTTGTTGCTCTGATCTTCTTAAGGTAAGGCACATTTATGCTATGGGTAGGAAAATTGTGCTTGGAGATTGTAAGGATACTAGTTTTTGGGATGATTGGTGGAGAGGTGATAGACCCATGCGCAAACAATATCCCTGTGTTGAATGCAATAAGTAATGAAAATGTCATTTCTGCCCATTCTTGTTGTGTGCAAGAATGGCAGTTATTTTTTAGGCGTTGGCTTTCGGCAGAAATGCGACCTCGGTAGAACACTTAGCAATTTGACCTGAGTTCAGTCCATGTTTCATCTGTCAAGGATGATGTGCAATGGGCATGGTCTAATAAAGGATTGCAAGCTGGCAACACACAGGCTGTTCTGCTGGAAGGAGCTGAGCAGCTCTTTCAGGCAACGACGCAAGCGGCTCAGGCAACAAGAGCAGGAAGGGAGTCATCTCTTCCTGAGGTGTTAGCCCTTCATTCTGTAGAGGATACTGATGAGATGGAGTAGTATCAAGTCATGTTTGTTGTGCCTTCTTGGACGTTGCTGTGGTCTCAGGTTGTTTGTGCTCGGTGTTATCCTTTTGGGCTAAGTACTAATTCTCCCTTCTCATCCCCCCGCTCTATCTAAATTCTCCCACTCTTGTAAAGAATGTTTCAGTTGGTTAATGGAAAATGGGACAGTTTCACATGTAAAAAAGAAGGATGCCAATGCAAAATGCGGCAAACAAGATAAATTTCAAGTGCACAGCAGAAGGCTCACTCGACAATGGGACTGAAAAACAGACCTTTTCTGGATGCGGGGCAGGGCAGTGTCGCAGGAGTAATCCGTGGTCAGGAGCTCATCAATGAACTCGTCCACGTGCGTCAGCGTAAACTCTGAAATGAAACCCCGCAAATACAGGGCAAAAGAGAATAAAACAACCGCATCAGTGCAACCCCAAATCGACATCCCACACATCTTATTGGCAGTGTAACAATCTGATATTATAAAAAAATAAATAAATGTAAATTTGGGCCACCGGATGCATACTTCCATCGCTGAGCTTGTGCCTGATCTTGCGGTAGTCGTTGTAGAGCGGCTCTAGGTACTGGTAGACGTCGGCGACAGTGCCGGTGAGGCGCAGGTAGAACGCCCCAAGAACCCGAACATACCTACAGGAACAAGAAGAATGCGTCACTTAAACCGAAGAAGTAGCACTACATGCAGGAATCGAAATAGAAAACAAGAAAAGCGAAGAAATTAGGCAGATTGGGTGGTGGCAAATACTTGTAGTCCTCGTTCTTGATGAACTCGACGACGATGTCCTTGTCGGGCTGGATCTGGAGCATCTTGAGCGCGAGGCACAGGAAGGGAGAGGGCTTGCGGTTGCCGCCGTAGGTGCCGCCGGTGTGGTCGAGCTCCATGGCCTTGTCGACGAGCGTCTCCGCCGTCAGGCCGAAGCACTGCTCCTTCCAGTAAGTGCTCTGGTAGATCTTGGACCGCACGATCTTCTCCACAAGGTTCTGAGGGTTCGTGCCGTGGATGCTCTTCGCCAGAGGGTCCGTGCGGTTCGCCATCCTCCGGTTCGGCGGCGCCCGCGCCGGCGGCTACTCCACGCTACCGGTGGGATTGGGATTTTTGGGGACCAAAACCCTAGCTAGCGAGGCTCCTCCTCGCTTGGCTTTTATCAGGTACGAACCCAACCCACCTTGTTGCCTTCGGTTTTGGGTTCGGGTCCGGCCCGGCCCGGCCCGGAAAAATAATGAAATAACACAGATTATAGGTGGCCAAATGGGCCGGGCTTAAACGGGCCGCACCACGGCCCGTTACTGTAGACCCGGCCCATTTAGGCACGGCACGGGATATATATATAGGACGAGTGTTTCATGCACCATGGTGCCTAGGCACCAATATCAATACCCGTTGATTTGCTTTGAGATTCGCAACGTTTGATGTGGGTATCTTCATATACCCATAAAAAAGTATATTTGAGATGTCAAACTCCGAAAAAATTTAAATTCAACTTCAGTTTAATTAGTTTGAACTATTTTTATGGTATATACTCACTGTAGTCACATTGAAGTCAAATGTAGTTCAAACTAGTTTGAACTGAGTTCAAAACTTACTTACCATAAATATATCAAGGGTATAAAATATTTTCATACCCAAATTCAAAAAAATTATCAATCATACACGTGTATCGGATGTGGGTGCCTAGGCACCATGGTGCCTTACGTAATTTTCTATATATATATATATATATATATATATATATATATATATATATATATATATATATATATATATATATATATATTGGCCCTTTGGCCACATGAGAATACAAGTGTTATTCCAACATGGTATCAGAGCTACAGGTTTCGTCATACCTAGGGTTTCCTGCCTTGCCGCTTGCTTATTCTTTTCCACCGCTGCTCATTTTCCACCACCATTCGTTTGCCGCTGCTTTCTCGTTGGGGCCACCGCCGCTCGGGAGCTTGTCTTCGCGCCTCGTCCCCGCGCCAGATCTATCCGCCGCCAGCCCTCATCGTCGTCAGTGCGTCGCCGCTCTCTTGTTGGGGCCGCCGCCGCTCGGTGAAGATTAGCACCGCTCCGCCCCCGCTCGCGGGCCGCCGCTTCGCCCCTGGTTGAGGCCGCCGCCGCTCAGGAGCTTGTCTTCGCGCCTCGTCCCCGCGCCAGATCTGTCCGCCGCCAGCCCTCATCGTTGTCGGTGCGTTGTCGGTGCGCCGCCGCTCTCTCGTTGGGGCTGCCGCCGCTCTCTCGTTGTGGCCGCCGCCGCTCGGGAGCTTGTCTTTGCGCCTCGTCCCCGCGCCAGATCTATCTGCCGCCAGCCCTCATCGTCGTCGGTGCGTCGCCGCTCTCTCGTTGGGGCCGCCGCCGCTCGGTGAAGATTGGCGCCGCTCCGCCCCGCTCGCGGGCCGCCGCTTCGCCCCTGGTTGAGGCCGCCGCCGCTTGGGAGCTTGTCTTCGTGCCTTGTCCCCACGCCAGATCTGTCCGCCGCCAGCCCTCATCGTTGTCGGTGCGTCGCCGCTCAGGAGCTTGTCTTCGCGCCTCGTCCCCACGCCAGATCTATCCGCCGCCAGCCCTCATCGTCGTCGGTGCGTCGCCGCTCTCGTCGGGGGGCGCCGCGCGGTGAAGATTGGCGCGCTCGCCCGCTCGCGGGCGCCGCCGCCTGGTTGAGGCGCGCGCGCGGCATCGCGAGCAGCGTTCGCCACCGCTCGCGCCGCCGCCGTCGGCGTCGTGGGCGGCGTTCGCGCCGCCGAGGCGCCGCCCGCCGGTGCCGGCAAGTGTTGCCTCGGTCGGTGCTTTGTAAACCGACCGCTTCCCCTTTTTGGTCGGTCAGGCCGGTCGGTTTGACCGGAAAAAAAAGGAAAAAAAAAAGAAAAAAAAAGCAAAAAAAGAAAGAAAAAATGTCTTCTTCTGTAGGTACCGTTTCAGTTCCTCGTTGCCCGGTGATCTTCGATGGTCTCAATTATCGGGACTGGTTTTCAGCACATGCGCATCCACATGCGTGGTCAGCACCTTTGGGACTTTCTTACTAGAGAGTTGACTTGCCCGTCTCGTCCTACTCCACCTGTTGAGCCTGTACTTCCGAGGGATGCTTCCGAAGCCGCTCGTACAAAGGCTTCTGAGGCTTTTGAGGATGCCATGGAGACTTTTCATACTCAGTATGCTGCTTACAAGACATGGATTGATAAAGATGCGCGTGTCTCTGCTATTTTGGTTGCTAGCATGGAGGTGCATCTCACTGGTGATATTGTTGGACTGGCTTCCGCACATGCGATGTGGACGCATCACGCGGCCGCACGAGCCATCCGGTGATTCCTTATACCTTCTTTGTTGCGGCAGGAGCGATCACGCAATGAGGAGATGCCTGCGTGGATGAGTTCTATGATCGGTTTATGCGATATGGCGTCGATCGACTCTTTGGGGCCGATGTTTGCCACTTTGTCGGTGTTATCGGCGTCAGCGATCTCACATGGAGCTTTGCATCTATGATTTTTGACACGTCTTGATGCGAGTTTGAGTAGACTCGTGCTCGATTCTTTGGCTCGTCATCCTCGTGTGACTTTGTTGGAGGCCCTTGCAGATGTTCGTACTGAGGAGATTCGACTTCGTGGAGCGGGTCTGCTATCATCAGCATCATCACTTCCTTCGGTTTTGGTGGCTTCTCCGGCTTCTACACTCGTTGTGCCTTTGCCTCCACCAGCTGTGCCTCCAGTGACAGCTGCTGTTGGTAAGGGCCTTCACTGCACCTATTGCAACAAGGATGGACATGTGGAACAGTTTTGCTATAGGAAGAAGAAGGATCTTCGTCGTGGTGCTCGTCCTCCGAGGGGCACTGGAGGTTCCTCCTCTCAGCAGAGTTCTGGTACCCCCGACACTCAACAGCTTCTCACATTGCTAGGCCGCATGGTTGCTTCTGCATCGTCTGGTTCTGCTGCTCAGTCTTCCGGTGAGAGATCACCTTCTACTTTTCCTTCCTCAGGTACTTCACCTCGGATTCTTGATTCTGGTGCTTCTTTTCATATGACATCTGATTCCACCTATCTTACTTCCATTAGTCCGTTAGCTGCTCCTCTTACTGTTCACACAGCAAATGGTACCTCTCTTTCTGTCACAGGACGAGACACTCTTTCAAATTCCTCTTTTCATGTTGCTGTTGTTTCTCATGTTCCAAAACTAACCATGCAGCTCATATCTGCTGGCCAGCTCACTGATCATGGTTGTCGTGTTATTTTTTATTCTGATTCTTGTTGTGTTCAGGATCGTCGCACGGGGACTCTGGTTGGTACTGGCCCTCACCGCTGTGACTCCCAACGACTCTGGGAGCTTGACTGATTTCGCCTTCCTTCCGCTGCCCTAGTCAGTCGTCTTGCCTCCACCACTGCCTCTGCAGCTGCTGCAACCTCCACCGCATCGTTTGCTCAGTGACATCATCGCTTAGGACATCTTTGTGGTTCCCGTATGTCTTCCTTACTTCGTCGAGATCTTTTAGGGTCTGTGTCTGGTGATGCTTCTCTACAGTGTTAGGGTTGTAAGCTTGGCAAACAGCTTCAACTCCCTTATTCTTCTAGTGAGTCAGTGTCTCAGCGTCCTTTTGATCTTGTTCATTCTGATGTATGGGGACCAGCTCCTTTTGTTTCGAAAGGAGGTCATCGATATTATATCATTTTTATTGATGATTTTTCTCGACATACATGGATATACTTTATGCCATCTCGTAGTGAGGTTTTATCTATCTACAAGACCTTTGCCACCATGATTCGCACTCAGTTTGACTCTCCTATTCGTGTTTTTCGCGCTGATTCCGCTGGAGAGTACTTGTCGGGAGTCCTTCGTGGTTTTATTGCTGAGTAGGGCACTCTCTCTTAGTTTTCTTGTCCAGGTGCCCATGCTCAGAATGGTGTGGCCGAGTGTAAGCATCGTCATCTTCTTGAGACAGCTCATGCTCTCATGATTGCTTCTGTTGTTCCACTATATTTCTAGGCTGAGGCTGTTTCTACTACCACCTTCTTGATCAACATTCAGCCCTCCTCTGCTCTGTAGGGTGGGATCCCAGTTGAGCGTCTCTGCGGCTAGACTCCTGATTATTCCAGACTTCGCCTCTTTGGGTGTGTGTGCTATGTTCTTCTAGCACCTCGTGAGTGCACCAAACTGACCGCTCAGTCAGTTGAGTACGTTTTTCTGGGCTACAGCGCTGAGCACAAGGGATATCATTGTTGGGATCCTGTTGGCCGACGAATGCGGATTTCTCGGGATGTGACTTTTGATGAGTCTCGTCCCTTCTATCCTCGTCCTTCTCCTTCCTCCACTTCAGCATCTGTTGTTGAGCCGCTTTCATTTCTGACTTTTCCTTCCAGTTCTACAGTTACCACTCCACCACAACCTTTGGTCTCTCTGGTGCCTTCTTCTCAGTCAGCCCCTTCTTCACCACCAGCATCCTCTTCTGAGGTTGCTCCTGATCTTGTTTCTTCTGATCCTTTCTACTATACTCGTCGCTCGCGAGTTGAGGATCCTTCTGATATGCCCTCCCCTTCTGACGGGTCATCCCCTTTGGCCACTCCTCGTTATGCTCTTCGCGATCGCCAGTCTATTCGGCCTCCTGAGCGTTTTGGTTTTGCTGTCGCTGCTCTTGCCGAACCGACTTCTTATCGTGATGTTGTTATTCATCAGGAGTGGTAGCATGCGATGGCGGAGGAGATCGCCGCCCTTGAGCGTACTGGCACGTGGGATCTTGTTCTTCTTCCTGCGCGTGTTACTCCTATCACGTGCAAGTGGGTCTATAAGGTTAAGACTCGCTCTGATGGTTCTCTTGAGCGTTACAAGGCTCGTCTTGTAGCGCGTGGTTTCCAGCAGGAGCATGGCCGTGACTATGATGAGACTTTTGCTCCTGTCGCTCACATGACCACCGTTCGCACTCTTCTTGCTGTGGCCTCTGTTCGACAGTGGTCTATCTCTCAGTTGGATGTTAAGAATGCATTTCTCAATGGCGAGTTGCATGAGGAGGTATACATGCAGCCACCCCCTGGGTATTCTGTTCATGAGGGTATGGTTTGTCGTCTTCGCCGATCTCTCTATGGCCTCAAGCAAGCTCCTCGTACCTGGTTTGATCGTTTCTCCTCTGTTGTCACTGCAGCTGGTTTTTTGGCGAGTGCTCATGATCCTGCTCTTTTTATCCACACTTCATCTCGTGGTCGGACGCTTCTCCTTTTGTATGTTGATGATATGATCATTACTGGAGATGATCCTCAGTATATCACTTTTGTCAAGGAGAGGCTTCATGAGCAGTTTCTTATGTCTGATCTAGGTCCTCTTCGCTACTTTCTTGGGATTGAGGTTATTTCTACTCCTGAGGGTTTCTATCTGTCCCAAGAAAAGTATATCCAGGATCTTCTTGATCGTGCATCTCTTACTGATCAGCGGACAGCTGAGACTCCCATGGAGCTTAATGTTCATCTTCGTCCCATGGATGGTGAGCCTCTTGCTAATCCTACTCGCTATCGTCATCTAGTTGGGAGCCTTGTTTATCTTGGTGTCACTCGCCCTGACATTTCGTACCCTGTGCATATCTTGAGTCAGTTTGTTTCCGCTCCCACTCAGTTCCACTATAGTCATCTTCTTCGTGTTCTACGATATCTTCATGGAACTATCTCTCGTCGTCTCTTTTTCCCTCGCTCCGGCTCTTTCTGACTCCGGGCATATTCGATGCCACTGGCTAGTGATCGCTCTGATCGCCGGTCTCTCTCTGCTTATTGCGTTTTTCTTGGTGGTTCTCTCATTGTTTGGAAGACTAAGAAGCAGACAGCAGTTTCTCGTTCGAGTGCTGAGGCTGAGTTGCGAGCTATGGCTTGTTGACTGCGGAGGTTACGTGGCTACGGTGGTTACTTGGGGACTTTGGTGTTTCTGTTTCTGCACCGACTCCTCTTTTGTCTGACAGTACATGTGCTATTAGCATTGCTAAAGATCCGGTAAAGCATGAGCTTACAAAGCATATTGGTGTTGATGCTTCCTACATGCGGACACAGGTGCAAGATCAGATTGTTGCTCTTCAGTATGTGCCTTCCGAGCTTCAGTTGGCAGATTTCTTTACAAAGGCACAAACCAGGGCTCAGCACAGTTTTCATCTCTCCAAACTTCATGTTGTTGATCCACCATAAGTTTAAGGGGGTGTTAGATGTGTATTATATATCTGTGTATTTGCCCTATTGTATAAGGGGTTTCTTGCATATATACCACCTGTATATGTATATATATATTGGCCCTTTGGACACATGAGAGATACAAGCGTTATTCCAACACATCTAACTGAGTAGCTCTACAATGCTAGGTACAACACCGCAACTCATATGCCCATGTGTTTCTGGTGATCTAGCTAGATGCCCATATGCCCGTCGTGCACAAGGTTCTTGACGAAATGCTTGGTACCATCATTTTGTCATTTTTAACTAATCACATCTGATTTATTGCTTTTTTAGGCTGCACAAATTTATTACTTCACATATTATACTGCTGTTTGATCCAGGATAAACTAATTGCATGTAATTTGTTGTACAAAATTTGTTCTTCCTATCTAATTGATAAGAAAAAGATGCTTATTTCCGTCTCAATGCTCACGTACAAATATACATTCCAAAGCCTTTTTTTGTTTGTACTACCGACAAAACATGTTTAAAACAGAGTTGTAGCTATGGTCTTCCTTTTTCTTGTATATTGTAGTTTGATTTTCCTAGATTTTGTAAACTCATTCGTGCAAATCTGAAGCTTTTTTTAGACATAAACCTTAAGTTTTTCCACATACTTAATATTAGGCAGGCATCATATCCTTGATCAAGTTTGTGAGGTGGAAGAACGCCATGGGATTGGCACTAGTTCGGGTTAGGACACATGCTCTTGTTCTTCTGCTCCTTTTCAAGGGAGATAACCTTTAGGTATGCACAATCTGAATTTTTTAACCTCCATTTTCCCCTTTCACCTATGCTTTTTCTGTACAAAACAGTAGTCAAGGTCACACTTCACATAGGTCTACTTTGAGGTTGTATTGTTATTTGGTTCTCAAATCTTGAGAGGAGGTGCTTAAGGTAGAGGCAGAAAAAGAAAAAAAAATTAGTCATGGCACCGTTTCTCCTTTCGAGCACATATAGGCTACCGTGTGATTGATGTAGTTGGTACATGCTAAACTATGCTTAAGGAATGAATAAATAATTCAGTTTATTTACGATGGCTTTGATAGCTTCCTATTTGGCTATTTGATCCTGATCACCACAGGTATTGTACTACGCATATGCACTTGCAAATAATTTTAAGGGTTTGTTGTAACACCCTAGCCTAAAATCTGCTCAAAACCCAACCCACCGCGGGATAGATCCATGCACACATAGCACCATACTTACACTTTCGTCTTCGCTTCATGTAAAAAACTTAACCAAGTATAGAACTCTGTAGTAGCAATATGGTTCTTTTTATGCTTTTGGATCTGATTTCCTCGAGCGTTTCCCAGCCTTGGTTTGAGTTTTACATTCTAGCTAACATGGAATAGATGAGGTGTTGTCCATAATTACATTGTCCTTGCAAAATTTCATGTATTCTGCTGTAGTGTTTGCCTATGGATCATACCATCAAGTGACTAGCATTGATGTGTAATCATGTTTTGGTATGCATTTTTTGTTTGACCTTTTGATAGCGAAGTGCATAGCAGCTAGACCTATTATGTTTTTATTTGAACAGGCGTGAAATGATGAAACAATCTTAATGTGATACTAGCTTGTGAAAATGTGTATCCTGGCTTGATTAGTATGATATGTGTCAAAGAAAGTACTATTCAATTGTAAGGTTTATGATTCTGTTACAACGCATGAACACCTTACTAGTAATATAAAAAAAAAAGCATGCGTTTGGATTTGTGCAATAAATTATCTAGCTGATCTGTAGCATCATGGCAATCCATCAAGCTCAGACCCTATTTATCTGGGCTTTTTCTCTAGCTTAAAAACCTAAAAGCCAAAGCCCAAGCAAAGAGGGAGGCTTTTCAAAAAGCCTAAGCCGCTCAACAACTATTATAAGCTATAAGCCAGTCCAGGGGTGTTTTTGTGGCTTTTAAGGGATAGAAATAACCTTTGCCACTCTAATTCATCAAAATTAGTCACCAATGCATTGTATATAAAGTCACAACCTTCATTTTTCTTTATTGGATGCACATTTGAGTTTGGGCATATCCTTCACCTCTTTTAGATTCTGAAGCAATGTTTGCAAATCTTAGACATTTTAATCGGTTCTGGATGCATTCTTGGGTTCTATGGTAATTAAATCTATATCTGATAAGCATTTCCTGGGTGCAGATTACTTTCACTTGTGTGATTTATCCATCATTGTTCCATGCATACATGGGCCAAGCTACATACCTGTCTAAGCACCAAATCATTGAAAGCAATGACAAGATTAGAGTCTTATGTGTTTGTGCCTAGTAAGTCATGTTCTTTAGATCTTTCATCGGAAATAAGAATACTATTATAGCCCCATTCTTTTTGGCTTTTCAGCTGTCTTTTGGCTTTGTTTTCTTTTAATAATTACTATTCACTAGACTAATAAGCCGTAGCCAAAAGTCATAATCCACAGCCTAAAATGAATTCCCCTATATTGTGCCCAGAGTGTTGTTTCTTAATGTTCGTCATTTTGTCATTCTCGGAAAAAATTAGGTGACCTGCTCTAACAATTGCCATTTTTCAGCGGTTGTGAGAAGCCAAGCAATCACTGATACATTCTCAATGTTGAAGCAGTGCACTGCTCTAGGCTGCTTTCCTCGGGTAAAGATAGTTCACATATCCAGCAAAGTACACTAGCCATATTGCATCAGGTATGCCATGTTAATACTTTTTTGACACCTTATGCCACATGATTATCCCCTAATTAGTTGACCATATTCAAATCTGATATGCAATAATTGTTCTAATGCTATTTAAACAGGGTTGGATGTTACAACCATTGTGCCTGGCCATACCCACTCCGACCCTGGTCGTCGGTAACGAGCAAAGAGACCAAATCTGGCCCGGGAGCTACCAGATCCGACCGCCTCCGGCTCCCCCACCACGCCTCCGACCGCCGAGCATCATAGCGCCTCGCCTCCGGCCGCCGAACATCACAACAACGCCAGATCCGCAGAGGGCAAATGCGGCCTATGCCTCCAACTCAAGCAGCTACGTCTACGGGAGGCCTCGCCGACGTTGCTCGCCGGCGGTGGCGGCATGAGAGGCGCTGGCTTGGTGGCGACTTACAAGAAGGGCAAGAGGAGAGGAGACCCCCGCCGAACCCAAGTCTGGCCTGGAGATGGCCAGATTCGACTGCCTCCGGCTGCCCCCGCGTCGCTTGTGGCCGCCGTGTAACATCCTGAAAATTTGAAATGTGAAAAAGTGAAGCTTTTGAATTATTTTACAATATATTCTCTTGAAATTGAATCTTCATTGGTGTTTCCTAAATTTTTGTTGAGGTTCCAAAAATTAAAGAGAGTCATGAAAATGAAACTAGTCTTAGTAAGACCATAAAGGATATATGCAAATGATAGAAACTTAAAATTTTTAATACGAATCTGAAAAAATGATTCGGTATAAACAGGGGGAAACTTGAATTAGGATATAAAATATCTCTTTAGAGATAATAGCATAAATAGCAACAAGAGTAAATGAAAAAAATGCAAAAATAAATATGCATATACAAATTGTGCAAGGAAGAGTTTAGCAATACAGGAAATAATAATAATAATAGACCCTCTTAATCAATAGCTAAAAATTTAAAGCTTAAATTCTAAATGTCATGTGAAAATCAGTAATCATAAACATGAAACAAAAAGGTTAAATTAAAAATATGAAATTTCAAAAGCAAGCCCAAACATTTTTCCTTCTCTTTTTCCCTCGGCCATTCCTTTTTCCATACTCTCATTTACAGGTGGGGCCAACCTCTTTTTCTCTTCCCTATCCCTGACTCCCACCGCGCCTCTCCTCCCTGCCAGCGGGCCTGAGCGCCTGGCTCCACCCCGCGCCTCTTCTCCCTCTTCTTTCTTCCCTTCCTTTCCCGTGCGCTCGTCTCCTCTCTTCTTTTCTCATGGCTGTGAGCACTCCATGTCTCCCTCCCTCCCCGCGCCATCATGCACCTGCCGCAGCCCTGCCTCCCTCTGACTTCGCTGCACATTCGAGCCCCGTGCTCGCCTTGTCCCTCGCCGCTCCCTGCCGGCTGCCGCGTCACCAGGCGCTGCTCGTCAAGTTCCCTCCGCGCACCGAGCCATGCGCCCAGTCTCTGCACCGCAGTCCACACTTCCCCGCCCCGGCTTTGCCCCTCTCGCGCGCGCGTGTTCGCCTTTAAGACCCGAGCCGCACTCCTTCCCCTTCCTCCCCTATTCTTTCTCTCATTTCCGCCCGTGAGCCCGCCGTTGCCGCCTTCTCGCCGCCCTGACCATTCCGGCGAACCTCCACCATTCCGACCACGTCCCGGCGTTCCTTCGCTCCCCGTGTACATCCCCTCCATGTTAATCGGACTGCGGTGCTCCCGACTCGCCGCACGGCCGGTTTTCCTCACCGCCGGCTGAATGCGCCTCCAACGTCGCCGCTTCTTTTCCGGAGCACCGTCGCCCGATTCCATGCACTAGGATCAACTCCCCGCCGCCACGAACCTCCTCCAACCGACGCCGGAGCTCCTTCTCCACCCCAACTCGCCGGCACCGCGAGCCTGCCCGCGCCGACGCAGGTCGTCGTCGCTAGCTCACCTCAGCCCCTTCCCCGCTCGGCCAACCTCGTGGTAAGCATGCCCCCACCTCCCTCATGCTCATGCACACCTCACTTACCCCTCCCCTTCACTCCGTCTCCGCCGCCCCGCTCCACCTTTGCCGCCGGCCGCTCTCGGCGCCGTCGACCTCTCCTGGCGCCACCCCGGGCCGCGCCACCTCCCCAATAGCATCCCGGCCTTCTCGCGGTTCCGTTTTGCCGCCAGCCCAGCCTCCCTGGCCACCCCCTCACCGGCGCCCCTGTAGCTTAGCCACGCCGACCGCCTCCCCTGTTTCGGCCAGCTGACTCCCCTGTTGAGCCCCACCGCTGCCTGCGCCTCTTTAAATTTAAGTCCCCTATGGTTCAGTTAAAGGGCAACATCCCAGTTGGCTAGCATCTCTCGCTCTCACCCCGCAGGGTTGAGTTCGATTCCACAGCTGCCCTGATGATGGTTTAGGTTTTGGGATTATTTTTGCCGGCCGACTGCTGCATCCTTACCTTTTGCATCCCCAGCAAATCACGAAGCACCGATGGTTCTGATGGCTAGCTGAGTGTAGTGATAAGCTTAGGTCGTCGGTTCAAGTCTCCCTGATGCCATCTTTTCTTGTTATTTTTACTTTTGTTTTCTTTAGCCATTCCAAATAGAAAATAACTATGAAAAAAATTTAGGGAAAATATAAGGACAAATCCAGGAAGGCTGATAAAATTTAATTAGGGTATAAATGCGACTATTTGAAAATTTAAATTTGAAATAGTTCATATATGATTAACCAATATGGTTTGACAAATTTTCTAAAATACTAGATACGAAATAAAAAAAGACATTGGTAAAGAAAAGCAACATATGATAAATAACCAAATGAAGATTGCTATTAATTAAAATTAAGATACATGCCCAATATTTAATATACTGCCATTAGATAAATCCTAATGGTAGGCTTTACTGGTTAGCAAATGTTGGAAATATGACCTTGTAAAGTAAGCCTTGCTAGATAGATAAATTTTAATTAAAACTAAAATGTAGAGACTTTCTAAGTAAATGTGTGTGTGTGTGTGTCTATATATATATATATATATATATATATATATATATATATATATATATATATAGTATAAATAACGAGGGCACCTAGGTGTCTGGACACCTAGTCTCCTACCTTTGGATTGCTTTTAGATGCGTGCTAGTGTGATTGAGACTTTCCATCCATGATTAAGACTTTCCTTCCATGATTGATTTAGCATGCCTAATATATTACATACCATTGCTCTAGCACGTATCTAAAAGCAATCTAACGGCAATGAGCCTAGGTGTGCAGGCACCTAGGTGTCCCATTTCAATCTCTATATATATATATATATATATATATATATATATATATATATATATATATATATATATATATATAAACATCTACATGTATATAAGTAAATAAGTGGTTAGAGAAATGCGGATAGCATGAATACTACCCACTAGTAAATATAACAGTACAATTCTTGCGTTCACCGTAGACCTTATTAAAAATATACATACATGTAAACACTAACATTAGAATACCGCCAATCATGAAATCTTAAATGGTAACCTTAGTTAATAATGATAACAAAACATCATCATGTATAGCAGGCTCGATTTGTAAGGGATAAAATATCAGTATCCATAATTTTCAGAGAACACTCAAATCAATAGGGTTATAATAATATACCGACGCTAAAATATAACAACCCTAGGTCGTCAGGCACCAAAATAATATCACCAACATATAAATGCTCTAAAGTAAACGTTTAGGCACTAACACGAGTAATTAGGGTCGCATAAAGTGCTACATATCAAATTACTAGTAATATGAATTAATTTGATAAACTAAGAATTATATACATCGCCTATAACATAAATTCTGAATATAGGCGCCCGACAAAATAAAGCTCCCCTAATCTTGTACACAGAATCCTAGGTTCCTCGGAACATCCAACAACTCAGAATAAAACTAAATTGAGTTTATTCGGGTTTATTTTGATCTTTTGAGTTATTTGCTTTTATTTGGATTCAGTTATTTGTCGCGTAATTAGAAATTGGAAGTCGTGAAGATTCAGTGGATCAAGCGAGATCAAGCTCGAAGTGAAGATGAAGAATAGAAGCTCAAGAGAAAGCCTCGTGTGAGCTCAAGTCCGCGGTAGGCCGCGCCAGGCGAGTCAATACTTTGATCATGTTGAACCTACATTTTCTGCAAATTACTTTTGTTTAAATTTATCAAATTGCATGCTGTTATTTTATATGCAAATACATGATAATTTAAGATTCTAGTTATATGCCTATGGTTTACCTTGAATAATACTACACCTCCTTTGGAATATTTGAATGTGTGAACTTTGTCGCCCTAGCAAAAATTATAATAGTATCCTTTCGAAAATAAGTCCCTAAATATATGTCATGCCTAGTATTGTTTAGGTACTCATGGGCGCGAGAGCGCCCAAGCATCACTTTAATCCTGAGAACAGTCATGGTGGTAATGACTGGTGTATATTGGATATGGTTATTTTTATATTCCCAAAAACCTCAAATTGCTTATTTATCTGGGCGGATGGTTCGGGGGTATGGTGCAGGTGTGCACGAGAGTGTGGTTTGTGGTAGAACCGCCCAGATAACCCTAAGGACTGAATCTTGTCATGACCTCCTGTGTAAAACAGTACAACCACAAGTCTGTAAAGTACAACTTGGCTTAGTAGATTCTGGGACCACGAAAGTCATCATCATCGGTGGAGGTGAAGTAGTGCAAGCGGTGCATGCGTGTGGCGGGCTTGAATGGGACACCCGCGGAGGGTGAAGTTCTGCTGTGGCGGGCTAGCAGGGGACGTAGCCAGCCGCTAGACGTTCAGAAGGAGAACATCACGCACAACGTATGGGACCCACCGCAAGTGGGAGCGGCCCATAGGGTGAGATGATGGAAGGGGCGAGGTACTTCGAACAGTTACTGTGATGGTCTACTCAACCGCACGACTAAGGAATCATGCGGGGCAACGAGTGGATTGTCTCTTGTGGTAAAAGTGTACAAACTCTGCAGAGTCAAAACTATTCGAATAGCCGTGCCCACGGTCAGGGGCGGACATGGGAACTTAACTAGATATAGTTCTATTTCGAAAACTTTGTGGGTGGAAATGGAAAAGCGGAGGGCAGTGAAAGGCCCCGATTTGAGTTGACCTGGGTGTCGTCCCAGTGGTAATGTAAGCGGCTATAATGCTGAAGGTCTAACATATGGTGCAGAGACCATGTAATGGTGGATGAAATCTGGATCGCTACTATTAGTGCATTTTCTTGAACATTAAGTATTTGTTCAAAACTGCTAGGTCTTAGGAAATTTTTATGTATTGTATTTCAAATAATGACACTTCTATTCTTATTAAATAAAATGTGGGAGGAATAAATAGAGTTGTGAGAAAAGGGGTTGGATGTTTGTAATATACACATAAAAGGTAATAGTGGATTCGGGTCGATCATAAATAGGAAAGGATAGTGTGAATTTTGGGAGAAATAAATTGGTGGAGCCCAGATGGATATATAGACTAGATAGATGATTTATGTGACTTTTGGAGTATTAGGAAGTGCATAGTTAATTGTTGGGTTATGACACTGATAACTAATATAAATTCTTGGAGGATGTTGCTAATATTGGGATTAATAGGGTTTGATCAAATACTAGATAGATGCATAAGATTTTTGAGAATGTTGGAGGAATAATAACCAGTATTGGATTATAACCTTGATCAGTAATATGTTCAGTGGATGTACACTAGTGAATCGTAGATCTGATCAATGATATTATTGGCAGATATATACTAGTGAATCGTAGACCTGCTCAATGATATTCTTGGTGGACATATACTAGTGAATTGGTTGGAGATAGATAATAGAAAAATAAGGTCGATTATGGGAGGAGCATATTATGGTTGTGGATCAATAACAAAAGGAGTGGATTGTTAGGAATTTAAAATGCAAAAGATATTGGTGGATGAATTAAATGATATTAGGTAAAGGATGTCACAAGGTGTTTGGAGATTTAGCGACAATTGATCGATGGATAATATAAATTATGATACTCGCTATTTGGGGATTTAGGCAGCAATTGATTGGTGGATTATATAATTGATGATATTCGCTGTTTGGAGATTTAGACAGCACTGAATATAGATAGTGTGTAATCGGTGGATTAATTAAATGATGTCACTCGCTATTTGGAGTTTTAGACAGCAATCAATATAGAAGGTGTATAATCGGTGGATTAATTAGATAATGCCACTTGTTGTTTGGAGTCTTAGACAACAGATAATAAAGAGAGTGAATGTCTGGTGGATTAAGTCCATGATGGCAATCGCCGTGTGGAGTTTTTAGGTCGCAAAAACAACAATATGATTTAATAATAATAATGCTACCAAAAGCGATTTTTGGCAAATAAACTAACCTGAGCCTCTCCTTTGTTAAGCCATGCATACTATTTATTTGCATTCTGTGTATTGGCTCGCGGAGCACGGGGTTGGAGTGCTCACACTCGCTTTTGCGACAAAATTCAGAATCAGGAATCCAATCACCTCGCCTCAGCAACACGGTTGAACATGCTGGCTGAGAAGATGCAGATGTCAAGGGTTAGGTCGCGCACCTCCAGTTGGCTGCCTGTAGGCATGTCTTGAAGGTCCCACTTACGTGCTTCATTCTTCCGCTGCTGCAATTTATTGATTTCGGCCTAATCGGCCCATGAGTAAGTTTACTATTATATTTATGCTTCCGTATGATATGTACTTTGATATTTGAATCGAATCTGTGAGCACTATCTACTGATCCAGGGAATAGTGCGGTGGAATCACAGAAGATTCCGGATTGTAAAATCTGGGTTTGACACGCCGCACCTCCGATCCAGGCCAAATCTGGTAGGACATAGATCTAGCCTTACGCGGGCCAGCACTAGCGGCTGCAGGTGGTCCCGCCCGGTGCCTTTACACCGCGGGCGTTGGTACATGGCGTTCGGCTATGGTGGTGGCAGCGTGAGAGGCGCCAGCTCGGTGACGACTTGCAGAGAGAAGGGTAAGAGGAGAAGAAGAGACCCCTGTCGAACCTGAGTTCGGCCCGGAGACGGCTATATCTGGCCACCCCCGGCTGCCCCGCATGGCCTCTGGCCGCCGGGCCTTCGATCCCAGCCAGATCCGGTAGGACACAAATTTGGCCTCACCCGAGCCAGCTTTAGTATCTGCAGGAGGCCCCGCCGGCCGCCTCCGGCTATCCTGCGTCGTCTCCGACCGTCGGCTTCATGACGCCACTTTGACCCCGGCTAGATCCGCCGAGGAGATGGGCAGATCTGGCCTTACACTGCTAGCTCAAGCGGCTGTGGGAGGCCCCGCTGCCGCCGCCGCTCGTTGGTGGCAGCGGCAAGGAAGGAAACTGGCGGCAGTGGGGTTCGCCCTCTAAGTCGCCTAAGAGCGGCTCAAATGGGGGAGGGGGGGATGTTCCCATTGCAGAAAGGAAGAGGAAGTTGGCTGTCTTGGACTTAAGCAATCGCCTTGAATCTTTGGCACACTATGGCACAGAAGGATTGGATGCCCAAGTGATGATGAAGTGAGCTTAGGGAGTGACAAATGCAGCGAGGATGATGATTTCGTACTCACCGAGACCAACTACTTCAATTTTGGTTCTCAGCAGCAGAAGATGGAACTGCTGATATGAGTGGAACTGTCGGATGTAAAAATTATGTTCCCGAAGCTGAAGATTCTGTTTCCCAATTAGAGGAGGTTCTCGGTAGACCTTGTGCAAGGTGAAGAGACTGGTGGTGCGGGACATTACAAAGAGTGAAGCTGCTGGTAGTATGATGGAGCCACGTTCGAAGAATGTTGTTGGTGCCAGGCCAGCAGTATGAAGGAAGATCTCTCCGTGATATGTGATAAGACCGCAAGTACGGTCCACAAGCTTGTTGGAACGAGGTTGATGAACTCACCGGACATTATGAACCATCATTAAAGCTTTTCTGTTTTTAGTAATGGCCTGTTCTTTTCCAATTTGCAATGCCCTTGTACGTTGATGGATTGTTTTTGCGATACATTGTGATTCAAGCTATCCAGGGTCTCATTACCTAATCTGACTGCATGGTGGTGAGCAGTGAGGAGGATAGTATGGCCTCGTTTTTACGACTTCTAAAAGTGGCTTTTGGTTTTTGCTACGGTACCTAACTTTCAAACGAAGTAATACACGTTAAAAGCACAATATCTGTATTAACCAAAATCGCAAGTGAGTATCTTTCTCCATAATCTCTATCGCAAACAGCCAAAATTTAAAATTTTCAACCAAAAGCCATAAACCACAGGCATATCAAACAGACCCTATATTGTATGAACTTGATAACCTGTTTTCTTTTCTTTGCATATTCTGGCCTGTGACTCTATTACCTACAGTTTTGTAGTAAGCATTTGCTGCTGCCTGCCCATTCTGCATCAGTGATTAGTAATGCCACCGATTGGTCGACGGAAGCACAATGTTACCTTATGAAGAAGAGCAGAGTGGTTCTGACTGAAGCGCAGCGTGCCGTGTTCGTTGTTGCTGATTGGGAGAAATTTTTGTATGGCAAGTTTAGCTTCAACTTGGATTCTACAAGAAACTGCCAGCAAAGCGAGTGTCGCAGCGCGGGATAGAGCTAGGTTCATGCATGATCCGCCGTCTTAAACGCCACTTGCCAATGCTATTGCAAATATATTTAATCTTATCAGTTCTATCCGCGACTCAAGTACTCAAGTATGCAGCTACCATTAACATCATACGAAACCGTAACGCTGCCACAAGATACGGAGTACTGTGTACAACCCACCCAATAGCCAATCAGAGTAGGGCTCCCATGTACCAACAACACAAGATGGATTGCCTCATGCTATGCTATAACTTGCTACGCCCGGATCTGGTACAGGTTGACAAGAAAACAAAGATAAATAATATACCCGAGTGATTGAGGGAACGCTACATATTTTTCATATGATACGTTTACCCTTTCATTGCAAAAATAATTTCCCAACATTCACAAGGATGAATGCACCGCATTCTTTGCCTGTAATTTCATGGTTGACAGATCGAAGCACCCTGGTACATTCAGTATTCCAACAACCTATGGCACATAAACTCACGATCTATGCAAAAACCACTAGATAGATACAAACAGTCAGGACCATAAAAAAGAAGGTAAAAAAATAGTCTATCCCTTATGGGTGAAGTCCTATCCTCTTATCTATGGCTTAACTACCAGATGAGTCCCCTTTGCTTCTCATCCTATCCGGAACAACGTGTTGCTGAATTCAGCCGGGTACCGCAAATTTCATATGTCGGCCAGAAGCCTGCAATGGGGTAGAAAATCATGAACCAAAAGCAGTATGTGCGAACAAACGTTTTGCATGTAATGATCACGATAAGCATTTTCCATCCAAATGTCATGAAATTCTATTTTGCAATTGGGATTTGGAAAGAGATGTCAGCATTTGTCAACAAAGAATCCAAGGCAACCTCTTGTGTCGTCAAACAGTAAAAAACAACCACAAACATTCCTTTGTTCCAACTATGTAAATCCCCTTGCTGCTATCTCGTAAAAAATGGTAACCACAAGCCTCATAAGAGTATGTGCATGGATAATCAATAAAGTTGGCTATCATCCTTGTTGATAAAAGCACATGCTTTTCTCGTGGGGATAAAGGTATGTAACGCCATGGTACGCTTCTCACAACCATATGTATCATGAGAATTTTTTCTGTTTAACAAAATGATATCGTTTGTTTATTATCCATGCGGTCTCTCCAGTGCCAACAAGCAATGCTGCTGTGTCTATGACATCTAAAAGTACAACCAAATTGTCAAAGAAAATACCAGTAGTGTGTGCTTCAGCACAGTTGCTGTGCACATATTGCTCCCACGATCACGAGAGATCACCAAGCGAACATGTGGAACAGCTTTCCAGCTCTCTCCAAGGGCAGGCTTGGGAGCTCCATTCCCAGCAACCATATGGTTGGTTACCTGGAGGTAATGCAAAAGTGCAAGTCGATGATGAATATAAGAACTGCCTTTTTGTTTCTGATCTGACAGTTTTCCCTAAAAATATTATAAGGCACACATTTCAAACATTCGATAATTTCTGAACCATAGAAATTTGTAAAACCAAACGTTTAAGCCCAATAGTTTGTCTGACAAAAAATTCCATTTACACTCTCTTAGATCCATGGAACTGTGGAAAACCTAAATCTGTATACTTGTCCGTCCCTGGGAGCCTTTTGAGTTTCGATAGTAAGCATCCAAAGCAATTAAACAACAGTTGTTCCAAATAAAAGGGCTGCCTATGATACCTTTTCCAAATTAGACAAAAGGAACTACAGAAACTAGAGCAATATTGTTTGCACACAGGGGTAAAAAAGATGGACATAAGATGATATAAGAATTGAATGTAGCAAGACTACTTTGTAGACTTGTAGCTGCAAATTCAGGTGCTACCATTGATCAAACTCACTGGTACACCATCAAATTACTTATATAACTTCTCTGACAACAAGTAAAGCAGGACACCAATTTACAGATGTATGGAACATCTTGTTCTTTCAAAAAGATGGCACGCTGAATCAGTGAGTTTATAAACAATACAAACAAAAAATAGCCATATGAAAAAAAATTAAGTTGGTGCATTCACCCAAGGGCTCTGCCAATGAAATAAAGTTTTCAAGACCATCAGTCAAAATATTGTTCTTTATTCTCCGAGCACATCCATCATGAAAAAAAGACTGATGGTGATATAAAACGAAAATTGCATGGTTTGCACAAATAAATGTGATAAAGCAGTTGGATGCATACACTAGCTCCATGGATTATAAGAATATTTTAGAAAGCCAGTCGCGTATAAGCTCAATCCAAATAATACAATTTATATGCCATGAATGATTACCAATCAAACATGAGAGAAACATAATTACCAGAACAGATAGATTATGCTCATATGCTAACTTCTTTAGAATCATAGCCACTGATATCATCATCGACCGCCCTGTTAGGTTAGTAATACAGGTTAAAAGGAAACAACAATTTTAGTTCAAACTACCCTTTTAAGAATAATGATGCCCCTCTGTAACATCTCATTTTTGGGAATGTTCTTGTGATGTGTAAAATTTCAAACCTTAAGTTTAAATTTCAAATTTGTCTCTTAAATTTTGTTTGAATTTTCAAAATCTTCAAAATTTTGAAATCTTCTTGGGCCACGGCCCATTCTCCCGGCCTTTTCTCTCTTCCAGCCCTTCTTCCTTTCCCAGCCCACCAGGCCCAGCCGCCCCCCTTCCTCCTCTCCCCCTATTCTTCCACGTGCCACGCCCGGTGCGCGCACCGGCAGCGCTGTGCGCATCAGCAGGTGTCGTCTTGCCGCCCTCCCCTGTGTGCCACCTCTCCCTTAGCGCCCGCCGAGCTAGCTCCCTCCCCCTTTGGGCTAGCTCCTCCTCCCTTCTTTCCCTCCGCCGCATGTTGCCTCCCTTCTACCCTCAGCGCACCGTGGCCGACCCGTCCCTACTGATCTCAGCCAACCGTACCTGGCCACACACCTCCCTGAGCTAGCCCCCCCCCCTCTCCCGCCTAGCTACCTCTCCTCTGCTCTCTCTCACCTCGCAGCGCCCGTACGAGGAGACCCGGTCTTCCGGCCGACCACCGCCCTCGATCCTCTCGCGCACGCTGACTCATCCCTCCTCTACCCCCTAGCCCTGGTGCCAGCTCCCTTCTCCTTCCCTCCCTCTCCCTCGTGAGTATGCGCCGAGTTCCGCCCCTCTGTGCCACCCCTGTTGATCAACAATGCCGCCACTCACCCGAGCCATTAATGGCCTAATGGCCATCTCCCTCCACTCCCGCCTATAAAAGGCACAGCCAAGCCTCCTAGTTCTTCACCATCTCCCTTTGGTCTTCTCTGCCTTCCCCTGAGCTCGTTTTCCACCTCCGACAGCACATCTCTCAGCCATCACTAGCGCGAGCCCTATCCAGTGAGCTTCAAGCCAAGCCAAGCCCCTCATTGTGATCGCCATGCTCCGCTGATGCTCCTACCGAGCATAATTGGCCCCTTTTCCCTAGTAGGCCGCCAACAACCCCGTTCTTCCCCAACTCCAGCGCCGTGCCACCTCGACGCTCGGCTACACCCCAACCCAATTCACCGTGCGTGGAGCATCGCCCGGCCACCCCAAAGCTTCCCAAGCACTAATTGCACAGTACCGGGCACGACATGTCAGTCTCTGGGCTATTTTCATTTAAGAAAATATTTTCTAAATAAATTTAATTCAACAATTATTATAAAACTTGTGGGCCCCTCCTATCAAAGAGATAATTCTCTCTCCTCTGTTTATTTTTGGATTTTTTCTGAAAATAAACTTTGGAGATCCGTTCTCTCACGTCTTAGCTTCAAATTTAATGAAACTTGTTTCTAAATTTTTATAAAATCAAGATATACCTATTGGTGCTAGTTTTGTTCAATTTGGAGTCCATTTGAATTTTCCTTGGTATTTATTTGTTGTTGCTTGTCTGTTGTTAGTTTTCCAATGCGCTCGCCCAAGTAGAGTTCGAGGACGCGAGCGAGCCCCAAATTGAAGCAACGCAACAGTGTCAAGACCAACCAACTTTTGATCCAAGTGAGTCAATATTTTGATTAATTGGATCCTATATTTTATGCGAATTATGTTCATTTAAATTAGCAAAATTGCGTGCTTAATTTCATATGCAAATGTATTTCAATCTTAAGGTAGTTATGTAACCACTTGATGATGTAATATTATAATTATGCCATCGTTGGCACCATGGTTGTCACGACGAAGTCGGCGACCACGGCGAGCGAGGGGCGCCTGGACGCCTAGGCAACGCCGTGGCAAGCGCCATGTCTGTTATATTGTCGAGCTGTCGGCATGGACGAGTCAGCAAGTGCCACAGATGCATATGGGCCACAATGCTAAAAGCAGTCCTGTGACTCCCGTCTCAAAGAGTCTCGACTCAACACCTCCCGTCTCGAGTGTCTCGGTGTCTCCCGACTTCCTCTCTCTCCCATGCTGACTCCTCTCCCCACCGCCGCCTTCCCCGTCCGCCGCCGACTCCTCTCCCCGCCGCCGCCTCCCCCGTCCGTCGCTTCCTCTCCCCGGCGCTTTCTCCCCTCGCCTCCTCCCCCCACCGCCTCCAGCTTCCCGCGTCGGATCTCCTAACCCTAGCGCCGCGACACCGCCGCGCATCCTCCTCCCACGCGCCGAGCTCTCCCGCCGCCTCCTCCACGCGCTGAGCTCTCCCGCCTCCCGCCTCGCGCACTGAGATCGACGCCGACGGCGGAAGCAGGATGGAGATCGATGCCAGCGGCGGCAGCAGGCCAAAGATCGGCATCAACACGGGACAAGGCGAGGCGACCAGCCTCGACGTCCACCTCCGGCCGCCGGGACGACTTGGCGTCGCCTAGGCGACGCCATGACAACCATGGTTGGCACTTGAAATACATGAACTTTGTCACCCTAAACATTAATGGTAACTTTACTTGTTAAAAATCATACTTAAGTGCCATGCAAGGCTTGCTTAAGTACCGGGGCATTAATTTGCCTTACTCATCATTCTCTATACATGAAAAATTGATTTGGGACAATCATGGGATGTAAGGCTGATAATTTGGGACAACTTAGTTTATGTTTCTAAAAACCCTAAAAACTTGTTGCTACCTATCTGGGCGGATGGTAAGAGGTGTCGGTGCTGACGTCCCACAAGAATTTATGGTTTAGTATGTACCGCTCAGGTAAATTAAGAACTTAATCCTGTAATGACCTTCTATTGTAAAACAGTACAACCATAAGTCTACAAAATGCAACTGGGCCAAGTAGGATTATTAGACCTCGAAGTCATTTCACTGGTGGGGGGATTGTAGTAGTGCATGTATGAACAAAGGTCTGCATTAATGGCTTATAATGATGTGTACCCATTGCGCTAGTCATGTGAAGACGTCGTAGTCCAGCTGGCCTAGTGATTGGGGTGACTTCCCACACAACTTATGAGACCTACTTCGTATGGGGCAAGCTCATATGGGTGAACTGGCAATAGGGCGAGGTAACTGCGAAAAGCTGCATGATGATCTCTCGATCTACATGACCAAAGAATCGTGTAGAGCTATTTGGTCGATTATCTCTTATGGGTAAAGTGTATAGTCTCTGCAGAGTATAAATTGTTCAAATAGCCGTGCCCACGATCAAGGGCAAACATGAGAACTTTCTCGAGTTAGTTCTATTTCAAAAATCTTTATGGGTGGGATGAAAACTCGTCGGGCGGATGTATCCCTGACTTTGGCTTTTTCCTAGATGGAAGTACTCCAGTGTTGATAATAAGGTGGATGTACCCTAATGATCAAAATCTTGCATAGATAGATGGAACTATATAACAGGTGGATGGAACCTACACCATTATAAATATTGCACAATTTCAATATCTTTAATAAAGCATGTTTTTTCTTAAAATGCTAAGTCAGAGATTTTAATTATAGTAATTGCAAATATCGCTTTAAGCAAATAAAATAACCCAAACCATCCTTGTTAAGTCTTACATATATAAATTACATGCATTCTGTATGGTGGCTTGCGGAGCACTATTATATGTAATCACCCTCGCTCTCAACCCCCTTCAAAGTCCATGAACCAGAATCAGTATGCTTACTATGAGTACCAAGGAGATGAAGGTAGTGAAGACGGTGGAGAGTAAAGTAGGTTCTAGTAGTCTAGTATCACATCTCAATCTAGCCAACCAAGTTAACATTTGGGTTGTTCCAATATTAGCCAGATTCCTAATTAATATTGGTCGCACTTGAGTCTTCCTAGTCGCTTGCATGTAGCGAGATATACCTCCTCCTTTTGCTTCAGCAATCGCTTTCTTGTTTATGTAATATACTCATTTGGCCTGACGGCTCTATTGTAAACTTGACCCGACGTGGTCTATTTGAACTTTGTTTTTTTGTAACATTAATGCATGGTATAGTTTGCAACGTGTATGAAATGAATTAACAATGTAGCTGTGAGCACTATCTACTGATCTAGAGAATAGTGCAGTGATACTCACAAAAGATTTTGAATTTGTTAAATCCAAGTCCGACACCCTCTCAAGAAGCAATCATGACAGCAAATAATGTTTTTAGGAGTTCAAATTTCAAACGATTAACAAAGGCACATCGAATTTATGACCAGCTCAAATTATCAATGTCTGGCTGCACAATTGCAGATTAGCTGCACCGTATTGTTTAAGTTAATGACTGGATAAATAAGCTATCTTGTACCAATTTTCTGCAGTTCATAACTCACAAAATCATACCTAATTTGTCTCAGTCTCTCACTCTTCTGGGTTAGCTGAAGTGCTAAACAGTAAATTTTGCTATGTCAAATAATTTAGTACACATGTCATGACCTTGTGGCAAGGAACGCAGCGGGTATGTATGTGAGGTAGGGGACTTCAGCCCTGGCTTGCACCCATAAGCCATACACAGGGAAAGGCACGCTGTAGACGGGGAGAAGGGGGATAGTGAGATTATAGATAACTTCTTGCTTGCCCTTTCTTGAATAACATAATCCCCTTATATAGAGGGTTTTCCTAAAAGATTGAACTAGAGATACAATCAAACTCAGTATTTTAAAACAAAGCTTAACTCTTATTCCTAATTAAACTCAATCATCCTAACTTGATGGGCAAGGCACACCAGCCTAGGCTGCGCTATCCTTGACCTGAACATCAGCTGTAGAAGCTGTAGTCCCATGATGACAACGACACTGATAACAAATTCTCAACATGACAACAAGGCTATGCAAGTACCTTGTGAATTCTTCCCTCCGTTGATGGGAGCAAGTAGAGATGATATTGAATCAATGATAAGAAAGCATATCTTGCTACCGCCATTGTTTACCTATTAAGCTTGTAACATGTGAGACAAATTTTTAAGATAATAAAAATTAGGAAAAAGTCCTTTCTTGGTCCCCAACTATTCGTGTGGTTTAGTTTTCGTCCCCCATCTGCAAAACAAGGTAAAACATGTTCTCCAACTCTCAAAACCATTTAGAACCTGTCCCTCCCACTAGAAAACGGTGGTTTTGACCGATTTTGACCCACGTGGCATGCCATGTGGATATGAGCTGTCAAAACCAAAAAATAAATAATATTTCAAAAAATCATAAATAAATAATATTGCAAACAAAGAATAAACAATATTTTAATGACACGTTGGGTCCAGTCTACCCATTAACCGTCAAGGGACTCGGTTTACCATGGAGATGTGGGCCCCACCTCATTTTGGTCATCTTGGACACGTGCGGTCAAAACCGCCTTTTGCTAGTGGTAGGGATGAGTTCTAAATAGTTTTGAGAGTTGAAGGACGTGTTTTACCAGGTTTCGCAGTTGAGGGACGAAAATTAAACCACAAGAAGAGTTGAGGGACCAAAAATAGACTTTTTCCTGAAAATTATATCGAAGACTTACCTTCGTAATCACCTTGTCATTGAGTGAGAATTCTAGTTGATGTAGTACATCAAACAAAGCAAATATATCAAATACAGAGTCACAAATAATGCTGCTCATGACCCTCTTAAGCCTCACATCCTTTGGCTGCAAGTCAAAAGCTGGTAATTAGAAATCTAAGCAATATAGCACATGCCCAAACATTTGTTAGTTGTTAGGGTAATCTAATGGCAGCAATAAGTGTCCAACATTTTGCATCATCTACTTACAACATAATAATGGGAATAATTATGATAACTCCCTGAATGACAACAGGAAAGAGCAGCAGGATAGAAATATGGATGATTGCTAACCTCTTCGATGAAAGGGATGGGAAGTTCATCAATAATTCGAGCAATGCGGCTAGGAGAGAATGAATTACTAGTATCCAAGTACATAACAACACCCATATGCTTGGCTGCGACGTGTGAAGCGGAATATAGACAGACCTGCAGTTGGGTGTACATCATTACATGGAGTAAATAATGACACAGGCTTATGATTTAGTCTACAGTTGTTCCGAGGCAACCAGGTACAGAATTAAGGATATGAAATATTTTCAAGTTAAAAAATGATTCCTTTTGTCACCTGTGTTTTACCAGAAGATGACGGGCCAGCTATTTCCGTCAACTGACCTTGGCGCAGCCCACCTCCAAGAAGCATGTCGATGCTGGGAACTCAGGGCATCATAAATTAGAATGTAATCTACTTCTTAAAATAATGTGATTTTCTGCATAATGATAAGGAGGTCCTCTGGACAGATATCGATAGGTCAATAAAAGAACAAGAGGTCTCAATAGAAAGGGAATGGATACATTTAAGATAGGAGTACCCTTCAAGTCCAGTAGGGAGGAAATGCTTTCTTTCTGACGCATCTTTGAGCAAGTCCATCCCATTGGACCATAGTCCGCACCAATTTTCAACATTTTGAGGTTGGTCTTGATTCATGACCTGTATCATGTCACAAATCTAAGCCAAGTACAGAGAATGTGCTGCATATGAAACATTTTACGGAAGGCAGAATTGCATTCTAGCACTATTGCTAAGATCGTCGTCTCGGGACAGACAACATATACATACAAAATCAGATGAGTATTTGTAGGATTGATCAGTAGTAGGAAGCCAGCATGCAAAACCTAAAACACTCCTCTTTTTTTTTTGCAAAATACAGATTGCTACTGTTAGCCGCCGGAGGGGATCCTCGGCTGCGCAGATTATAGGAGTGCTCAACGGGAGGGCGAGGTCTTCCGCCTCGCCTCCCCGGAGCCGTGATGCCGAACTGGAGAGGTATTGGAGATTAATTCTTGATTGCCTTTATTCATTAACTGATGGCCTGAATATATATGGCCTTACACACCAAACCGACTAATACCTACTATGCTAGATTTAAGGAAACCTTATCTGCTACTATTAAGAAAATAACAATCTCAATCTCAACTAGGACTCCCGGTCTCCTAATGCCGTACGGCGCCTGTAAACCCGGCTGCCCCACATAACATCTCTTCCTCCCTCGAGGAGCAGCTCGTCCTCGAGCTGGAATGCCGGATACCATGTTATTAAGTCATCCAGATCTTCCCACGAAGCGGCAGACGCCGACGCACCGTCCCACTGCACAAGGACCTGACGCACCCCATTGACCATGCGGACCCGGAGCGCTCGGGCAGGCATTGGAAGAACAGCACCATTGTGCATAGGCGGCAAAGAAGGTGGAGAAGCTGGCGGTGTCCCGACGAACAGCTTGAGCAAGCCCACATGGAAGACATTATAAAGCCGCGTACCGGCTGGCAACCGAAGCCGATAAGCAACCTCATTAACCACCTCCATGATTTGATATGGTCCGTAAAAGCGAGGTCGAAGCTTGCCTTTGACGGCCTCTGGCAGGGACGTGGGCACGCGGTGGCGGACGCGGAGCCACACCCAATCGCCTACCACAAATGAGAGCGACCGATGACGCTTGTCATAGTGCTGTTTGGCCACCTGCTGTGCTAATTCCGGCCGTGCGCGGACATCCGTGATGAAGGCGTCCCGCTCCTCCAAAGCCTGGGTGACCGCTGCGATCCGCACACTGCCATGCTCATAAGAACGAAGAGGAGGCGGATCACGGCCGTAGACGACTCGAAACGGAGTCTCCCGTAGCGCGGAGTGATATGACGTGTTATAGATGTACTCTGCCCATGGAAGCCAACGCACCCACTGGCGGGGCCGGTCCCCCGTGAAGCAGCGAAGATACATAGCGATAACCTTATTAACAGCCTCGGATTGTCCGTCCGACTGAGGGTGAAATGCCGAGCTCATATGAAGCTTAGTGCCCGTGGCCTCAAATAAAGCTTTCCAAAAGGCCGAAGTGAATACCAGGTCTCTGTCTGAAACGATAGAAGCTGGAATGTCGTGAAGACGGACGATGTTCGCGTAGAAAGCAGTGGCCACAGATTCCGCACTATATGGATGGGCGATAGCGATGAAGTGGGCGTATTTGGAAAACCGGTCCACGATGGTGAGGATCACAGATTTCCCATTGACACGCGGAAGTCCTTCGACGAAGTCCATTGCGATGTCTTCCCAAATGGCTGACGGTACAGCAAGGGGCAGAAGCAACCCGGCTGGGTGAAGATGATCCGTTTTGTTACGTTGGCAGACCAAGCAGCCTCGTACATATGTTTGCATGACACGGCGGTCCCCGGGCGTGTGAAAGTGGCGCCGCAGTCGGTGAAGCGATTTCTGGGCTCCCTCATGCGTCTCATCGTGTGCTGCGGCCAACACTCGGGGCAGCAACGGAGAGTCTGGTGGGATGTGCAGGCGACGTCGAAAAGAGACCATCCCATCCAGCAGGGCCCATGGCTGCTGAAGAGAGCCTGACTGAATTTGCTCCCGAAGCGTGATAAGGGCCGGATCCGACACATTAGCCGCGCGGACGTCAGCCATGAGGTCGAATGTGGGGCCTGACATGGCGCAAGTGGCCGCAGCATCCTCTAGTTCGCGCCGGGAGAGAGCATCAGCTGCCGCATTCTGACGTCCTGGCTTGAAGATGACCTCGAAGTCGAAGCCGAGCAACTTGCTTACCCAGTGATGTTGTGGAATTGTGGTGAGGCGTTGATCCAGTAGATACTTGAGGCTATAATGGTCCGTCTTGACGACAAATCGGTGGCCCCATAAGTATGGCCGCCAGTGACGGACTGCCTGGACCAAGCCAATCAGCTCCCGTTCGTAAGCGGCGAGGCCGTGATGGCGCGTCGCCATGGATCGGCTGAAGTAAGCGATCGGGCCACCGTCTTGATGGAGCACTACGCCGAACCCTGTGCCGGACGCATCGCATTCCACCACAAAGGGGCGGTTGAAGTCAGGCAACTGAAGAACAGGCGCCGTGGTGAGGCCCGTCTTGAGGTGCTGGAACGCCAGGTCGGCTGCCGAGGACCACACAAACGCATCCTTCCGCAGCAGGGACGTGAGCGGTGCTGCGATAGCCCCAAAGTTTCTGATAAACTTCCAGTAGTACCCGGCGAGTCCCAGAAAACCACGCAATGCCCGGGCGGAGCGGGGTTGAGGCCACTCCATGACACTACGAACTTTGGAAGCATCCATGGCGACCCCAGCTGCGGACACCACGTGCCCCAAATATGCCACCTCCGTGTCGCCAAAGGAGCACTTGGAACGCTTGGCGAAGAGATTGTTGGCGCGCAACACGGAGAAGATGGTACGAAGATGTTGCAGGTGCGATGACCATGATGGACTATAGACCAAGATGTCATCGAAGAAGACCAAAACAAATTTTCGAAGGAATGGACCAAGTACCTCGTTCATAAGGGCTTGGAATGTTGCCGGCGCGTTCGTCAAGCCGAAGGGCATCACCAAGAATTCATAGAGACCCTCATGAGTGCGAAATGCCGTTTTCTCAATGTCAGCCGGATGCATACGCACCTGATGATACCCCGAGCGGAGGTCAAGCTTGGAAAAGAAATGTGCCCCATGCAGTCAATCGAGGAGTTCATCAACCACCGGAATAGGAAATTTATCCTTGGCGGTTCAATCATTGAGAGCCCAATAGTCCACTCAAAATCGCCAAGAACCATCCTTCTTAACGAGCAACACCGGGGAAGAGAAAGCGGAGGAACTGCGTCGAATAATACCTTGTGCCATCATCTCACGGCACTGACGTTCCAGCTCGTCCTTTTGGCGGTTGGGGTAGCGTCTGGCCAGATCGCGATCGACCATTGTCCGCAGCAGTGGATGCGATGGTCATGTACCCGAGGTGGTGGCAAGCCAGACGGTGCAGCGAAAACATCCTCGAACTCAAGCAATAAGGCATCCAACAGTCGTCTTTGTGGCATGCGCGGCGCTATGAGAACCTGGCGACATCGGACAAGCGCGCCATTCCACCCGATGGTCGCCGTGCCAGAAAGACATGGTGAGTTTGGTGAAGTCCCAAAGAATTGGGCCTAACGTGGAGAGCCATTGAGTACCCAGTACCAAGTCATAGCCGCCCAGCTGAAGAACGTAGAAGTCGGTGAAGAAGACCTCGTCGCCAATGACCAAGCGTGTCTTGGGCAAAACACCCGGCGATGATACCCGATCTCCATTGGCCACAGTCACCATCAGCCCGGCGCGCGACACCAAAGGCAGGCCTGAGCGAGCCGCGCATGACTGGGACAAGAAATTGTGCGTGGAGCCGGAGTCAATCAAGGCTGTGAGCGTGACCTCACCGAGCTGGACACTGAGATGCATGGTGTCGGCAACACAGATACCCGCCATCGCCATCAGTGAGATCCGTGGCGACTCCGGTGCGTCGGCCGTGTCGTCTTCAGTATCAGCGGTGGTTAACTCGAGGAAGAAAAGCCGCTTGCAGGCACGATTGTGCCCCCTGGAATAAGGTTCGTCGCAATTGAAGCAAAGGCCCTTACGGCGTCGGTTGTCCATCTCATCAGATGTAAGACGACGAACCATCCGGCCCGCTACCGTGGTCGTCTGTGGCGCCGGAGCTGAGGAAGAGGAAGCAGCCCCGTCGGGTGCGGAGGCTGGAACTGCCGCTGGAGCATGAAGGGCGCGCGGCGGTCGTACCGGCCGCGCCAACTCCCTGGTGATCTGCTCGCGACGCTCAAAAGCTCGAGCCAAATTCATCGCCATCTCTAGGGTGCTCGGAAACTGGAGTTGGACATCGATGCTGAGCGGTTCTTGTAGGCCGACGGTGAACAACTGCACCTGTTGGTCTTCCGTGAGTGGTCCTGCACGTCCCAGAAGATCAAGGAAGCGCTCTGCATAGGCGGCGACTGTGGTAGTGCGGCGGCAGTCTGCGAGCTTGCCCAAGGGCGCCTGGCGAAGGGTCGGTCCGAAGTGGAGATTAAGCAATTTGGCGAAGTGGCGCCACGTCGGAGTTCCTTGGTCGCGCTCAATGCGCATATGATGATAAGAAGCAAGCCACACCTATTGATGAATACCATTGTTGTGCCGAATCAAGGAGATGATAAGAAGCAAGCCACACCTTTTCTTCCTCCTGCGTGCGCTGGCCTTGAAAAAATTGCTCACACCTATTGATGAACGGCAGTGGATCACCTTTGCCGTCGTATTTAGGAAAATCCAGTTTGTGATATCGAGGGGGCCGATCTCTGGTTCGACCGTCTCCGCCGCCGTAGCGTCCATCACGGCCAAAAGGCCCGCCGGCCCCTGCGGCGCTACTGTCCTCGTCGCGCACGCCCAGTTGAAGGGATGGGTCATGGCGTGCCTTCTCGAGGCGTTGAATCGCCAGGTGATGAGCTTGCTGCTGGTTGGTCAAATCTGCGATGTCGCCACGCATGGCCTCCAGGCGGTTGATGATGTCTGAGAGTGTCGCCTTCAGATCATCCGGATCCGCGGCGCCGGCCATTGTGTGAGGAGCAGTGAAAGGATCGTGGACTTTTGATACCAAGATGTTAGCCGGCGGAGGGGATCCTCGGCTGCGCAGATTATAGGAGTGCTCAACGGGAGGGCGAGGTCTTCCGCCTCGCCTCCCCGGAGCCGTGATGCCGAACTGGAGAGGTATTGGAGATTAATTCTTGATTGTCTTTATTCATTAACTGATGGCCTGAATATATATGGCCTTACACACCAAACCGACTAATACCTACTATGCTAGATTTAAGGAAACCTTATCTGCTACTATTAAGAAAATAACAATCTCAATCTCAACTAGGACTCCCGGTCTCCTAATGTCGTACGGCGCCTGTAAACCCGGCTGCCCCACATAACAGCTACAGTATGTACAATCCATTAAACTGATTCACGGTGCTCCATTATTTGCACCCAAAGGTTCAGCAGAGCGGTCCATTCAGTTTGGTAGGTAGAAATAAGGAATCGTGAATTCCACCATGCTTTGAGCTCCTCGACCAATCACCACAAACAACCCAACCATTCCTTTATCAATTTTTTACTTAAGGGAGTAAAAAGAATTGGTTTAATGCTAAATTTCATCCGGATGCAGAGTTCGTACCAAATGGCCACCGCACCTTACCACTTATGAAGCTTTTGCAACGCAAAGTGCATCTTCCAAGGTTTCATTAACAGAATACGAACAAGGGGAAGAAGAAATCAAGAAAAATCAGAGGCGGGAAGCGCATCCTGACCTCGCCGGCCGTTCGTGTGTGGCACCTGGTCATAGCCGGAGGATGCGCTTCCGCCACCGCCTGCCGCCATCGCCATTTCCGTACAACAACAAGAGGACTAGTTATCAGGCCCACAATGCTTTAGGCCCACCCAAAGATATCGAGCAACCCTCTCTCTCTCTCTGACTAACATGTGGGCTCCCATGAAGAGGGAGGCGGCTCCCCTCCCCTAAGGAAAGGAGGAAATGTATACTCCGTATTATTCGGTTACCGTATTGATAAGATATAAATGCAGTAGAGATTTTTCCATCCGACTAACCATTTATCTCCTATTCGTATTCATATTAAAAAAATATGTATACGAATATGGCATGGACTTTTACCATCCGAAATGTTATTTTATCCAGATTATTTATATCCATATTCATGGTTGTCATGGCGAAGTCGGCGACCACGGCGAGTGAGAGGCGCCTGGACGCCTAGGCGACGTCCAGGCGACGCCTTGGCGAGCACCGTATCCGAGCGTCGTATCCAGCGGTATATGAATGAAACACATATATGAAGCCAACGACGCAACGAGTCAGCCGATACTCCTCATACCCCCCCGGCCCCTCATACTTCTCGCTCTCTCCCGTCTCTCCCGACCTCCTCTCTCTCCCGACCTCTCCGCCTCCTCTCCCCGCCGCTGCTTCCCCCGTCCGCCGCATCCTCCCCGCCGCCGCCTTCCCCGTCCGCCGCATCCTCTCCCCGGCGCCTTCTCCCCTCGCCTCCTCCCCCCACCGCCTCCAGCTCCTCGCGCCCGATCTCCTAACCCTAGCCGCGGTCGCCTCCCGCTCTCTCCCCGACGCCTCCCCTCCCCGATGCCTCCCCCCTGCCGTCGCCTCCCCTCCCCTCGCGGCGGGAGCAAGCTGGAGAGGGAAGCCGGCGACGGGAGGGAGGCGGCGCGACGGGATGGAGGAAGGTGGCACGGCGGGAGGGAGGTGGCGCGGCCGGAGAGGAGAGAGGCGGACGGCGTACCTGGGCTGGCGGTGAAGCTAGGGTTCGGGCAAAGGCGAGGCGATCCTCCCCGGCGTCTCCTCCCCGGCGCCAGGATGACTTGGGGTCGCCTAGGCGACGCCGTGACAACCATGTCCATATTCGTATTCGATGAAGCAATATACATATTTTATTGCAATATGACTAATTATTTAGACAAGTTTTTAATTAAATGTGAATTCGTGTTTCTTTAGGTGCAGTAAATTAATTAGAATGACTAAGCGTGACTGTATGAGGATAAAATGTCATTAATGTCTTCATATTACGTAAGTTATGAGAATATCCGCATCCGATCGAATTGAGTAGATATTCGATTTGAAGTCGTATTCGTTACAATATTCGATTTGTATTCGTATTCGAGAATATTTGAATTTGTACTCGTATTCATTTACAAAATACGAATATGGTAAGAGCACTATTCGATTCGTATTCGATCCGTTTTCACCCCTAGAAAGGAAAGGCGCTGGATTGGAAATTGGGCGCTGGATTTTTAGTGGGTCATTCTTTCTTTCTTCCCTTTGTTGTTTTTTGTGTGTGTGAGAGAGAATGTGTGAGACGTGTGTTGTATGATCATGTTGAAATCATGGAGGGAGAGCACGGATTCCATCCATCCATTCTACGTCGAGGGGCTTTCCTTGCCTTTGCCGGGAATATATCTGGTTTGGGTCATACTAAGGCCCTGTACTTTTCAACTTCTAAAACCTGCTTTTCGGCTTTTATACAGTAACTAGCTTTTAAACGAAGTATCTTTTCAAGATAGGATCTACTAGTTAATTGTAGTACATACTGTACTGATTTCATTTATATCGATAAAAACCGCACGTGAGTTTCTGTTGCTCTGTAATCTCTCGTACGAATGGCCCAAAAGTCACAAGCCGCAACCAAAAGCCACAAGCCGCAGCTAAAAAGAACAGGCCCTAATTAATTGTTGGTGGAGAGCTCTTTCATCTTAATTTGTTAGAGGACTCCTGGCGCACATAATGCATAGTAATATTTATAGCTTGTCACCTCATATGTACATAAAAATAAAAACAATATTTCTAATGCATGATATCTGGCAATCACCCCACTCAATTAATTTCTTCCCTCTTACCTCACCTCTTCTCTCTCCTTTTTACCGATCTCCATCATCTAGCTTCCTTGGTCCTCTTAAATATTTAATGTCTTGCATAAGACACCGCTATCATCTCTCTTCATTAATACCCTCCAACATCAGCCTTTTGCTTATTTAGTATGCTACGGATAGTGCTTACATCACCCTATTGGGAGTACCCTTAGACTGTGATAGTACTCCTTTAGATCACGAAAACAAGTTGTTTTGGAATGCGTGCAGTCAAACTTCAAAAATTTTGGCTATCAATATCTTTTTAAATATTTAGATTAGATATATGAAAATCAGATGTATAGATTCATCTCAAAAAGTACTTTCATGATATTATAATTTTATTTCAATATCTTTTTAAATATTTATATTAGATACATGAAAATGGTATATATAGATTCATCTCGAAAAGTATTTTCATAATATTATAATTTTGTTGGGTTTTATAAATATACTACAATAGTAATAAAGCTATATTTTCAGTACTGTATCGATGTCCAAGACGACTTTTTTAAATCGAAGGAGTAGTTAAGTAGATTTTACCTTGAAATGTCAACAATTCAATTCTACTCTTAGGTCCCGTTGCAAACAACGATGGCTTCTAGCTTCCAAAAGCCGTTTGAAACGCGTTGGCTTCTTAACACGGTCTTTTTTCTTTGCATTATGACATTATCCATTGAGATATGATGGTGTTTTTTACTTTTCCTATATTTTCTTTATTTTTCTTTAATTAAATGCCTTAGAAAAATATAACAACCATTACAATACCATTTCAGCCAAAATCCAAATGTCCCAGTACTTTAGTACAAGGCCTTGATACTACAAAAGTTGAGTAGGTAAACCTCCTCTAGCCACTTGCAAAAATGGCTAGGTGTTCTTTCAAAAAACCCAAGCAACTCATGTTGCAGCAATCGCCTCTCTGAACCAAAATATTAGGTGGTGCTCATTTGGGCCTAAAAGCTCAGGCTTATGGCTTTTTTTTTGCACTGTAGTGGCTGGTGGCTTTTAAGTGTAATTAAATTTAAAAAAATAAAAAAAAAGGTTATATCATCACGGACAATGCAAAAGAATAAGGGGTAAAAAGAAAAGGAAAAAGCCCAAGAAATAACCAAAAAAACCAAAATTAACGAATTTAAGAAGATAGAAGCTAGAAGTAGAAACTCAAATGAGCATGGCATTAGAATTCCACTTGGATACACGTAAGTTAAAAGTCTTGTTACAAACCCCGCGAAAAACCCCCATGACAAACCAGTCCAGTCACGGACGTCGATGAATATTCTAGCATCCAGGCACTCATGTGCTTGTTGCAAACAAGCAGTTGCCAAAAATGTCAAAGATAATTATTTTGTGAAAACAAAAGAGTGAAAGCTAACACTCTCAAAGAGAGAGAAAAAACATGGTATTTGCAAGTTGCATAAATATTAAAGTATGAAACAAAGATGGATGGTGATTACTTACTCATTTCCTTACTTTAAAATTTATACAACTTATATTAAGAAGGTGATGCATAGAAGCACCGCTCGAATCGGGATATATCATGGATCTCATTCACATTAAACTGCCACATGGGATGGGAGAGCTAGAAGAAAGCAGGACTGGACATGCATGCATGCATACATACATACATACATATACGGCAGTGGCGGAATCTGGATTTGGCTACGCCTCGGGCTAAACTCTAACAATGTAGAACTAACGCCAATTTGTACTCATACCACGGCATAACAAAAGTAGGCTCCAAATACTTGGGTTTAGACCAAAGACTTACATTTTTTTGCTGTTCGTAAACTAATACAAGAAGCATAACAAAGCCAGGCTTTAAAAGGCCACATATAAGTCATGTGAGATGAAAAATATGGAAGATCAAACAAAAAAATTGAAAGCTGTAGGGAACAAATTGACAGAGATTGTAGAGTTTATGCATGAGGTAGTTTTGGGATTCTCCTAAGAAAGGAACCTGCAACTATTGATGTTATAAAAGCATTTTTAGCACTCTGGGCTCTAACTTAATCATCCTATCGAAAATGACATGTACCAAACTATGGGCTAAATTTCTAGCAAAGTTTTAGCAAACTGGAGACAACATCATATTGATATATAAGTAAAGATATGAAAAAGTCTGCCATTGACAAAAGACAAAAGCAATCACCCCGTTGTTCTGCATTTCCATTATCTCTGCCTGCACGATGAAGACAATGAAAAAAGATCAGGACTCTGAATAGAATAGCTGAATAGAAACAGAGGTTATACTTTGAGCAAGTCATAGTGAATGCTTCAATGAAGTTCTTAGAGCAAGTCATAGAGAATGCTTCAATGAAGTTTTCTGATGCCATCAACATGGACAAAATTAGCAAAGCAGCTAACAGTGGGGTCTACAAGCAAAAACTATCCACTTCAAAATGACTAGCATAAATTCTCCTTTTAGACATAATGTAGTGAAGTAGCACATTTAACATGTGCAACAGCAGGGTTTATAGAATAGCTACCTGTTTACTCTCCAGTTCCTTGTTCAGCTCATTGAGTTTCTGAACTTGAGCTTCCAACTCCATTGTATAAGCCTATGCAGATAAGAAAATTGTTACCAAAATAGGAAAGTTGGCAAATTGTCAGCTTAAAAGAAACACGGGGTAACAAGGAAGGTCAGACTGCACTGATCAATGAGTCAGCTTACAAATTAAGAAATGGGAGAAATTAAAGACATAGGTTCGTTGTGACTAACTGCTCAGGTATTCGCACAAGATAATCAAGCACTGCAATGGCAACACGTCGTCTCAAAGTGGTACAGCACTAAACAACACTGAGTGATATGCATCAGAACAAAAATAACCCACGGGACAAGAAAGAAGTCAAAGGAGCAACATCGAAATGGCAAACCCAAGGATCCTCCGCAGCGATTCCACGCTACAATCCACGAATTGCTTCCGAACACCAGACAGATGTAGATAACACCGTCACTGGCTCTGAATTCAGGGGCGGATTTGTATGTGGGATTTTGGGGCCAAAAGACCAGGACAAATCCAAGCAAGTAGGGCTTACCAACAAACGAAGCCAGCCTGCATGGATCTCCAGCCCAATCCGGGAGGGAGGAGGGAACTGGGAAGAAGTCGACGCGGCGTGCTTGCTTCGGAGGCGCTGGATTTGGGAATTTGGGGGCGGAGGCACTGGGTTTAGGGTTTGGCAAGGAGTCCGTGGGACGGAGTGCCCTACCTGACCTGCGATGCTACTTCGAGCTGGACTGCTCCATTTGGTGTAACTAAATTTTCAAAAGGAAAAAATAGACTCAAATTATACTGACTGTGGCTTATTTACTGTAACTAAATTTAAAAAAATTAAAAATGGAAAAATTATTTGGTCTATTGGACCATGCCGATACGACCCGTTAGCTAAATGAGTCATACCGTGTTAGAGCCAGATCAGCAGTAGTAGACCGTAGACCGACACGGTTAAGCTTAGCCTAGTGGCCACCTCTAGATGTGGCCATCTAGTTGGCAACTGCCATATCATAAAATCTCTTAAAGCCCAAAGGCGATTGACACGCTTAACGGCGAATCGTCCCTTCTCGCGCAGCAAGCAAACAATGCACAGGCAGCGCCTTCAAGTGGTCAAGACAGGCCTTTTGCAGGACCGTCCGATTGCAGCCATCTGAACCGACGATCTAGATCCATCTTTCCACCTCCACTGTGACCAAAACTCAAGCTAGCGAAAATGGCTTCCCTGTTTCCTTTCTCTATCTCCCTCCCTGTTCCCTGCCATGTGGCAGCATGCTATTTGTTCTACTTTTTGTGAGTCCCATGCACTGGCTAAAAGCTTGATGCCACGTGGCGGGGACCCGGTCGGGAACATAGTCATGGGGACAGGGAAGCCGCGTCCCAAGCTGGCTGCCCCTCCTCCTCATTGCTGCCCACCTTCAACCCATCCTGATAACATTTTCCAATCTCCCGTTTCCTATGGTAGACCACGTTTTTTCTCAGTTTCCGTTGTTTTTAATCCAAGTGTATATCCAAACGCCACGGGGAAATGCTGTTTACTTTTTTGTTTGTTGATTAGAATTTCGGTTCCATTATATGGATCCAAATATTTAAAAAAAACAAGTTTATGGATTCAAATATTCAGACTCCAATGTTATGTGAAGTGGGTGCCATGGTTCCTACTAGCCAGCTGGAGGAGCCGGAGCTGATTGGATACCCATAGCTACAAAGAATCACTGATAGCTTGGATCAATACTTACTCTTCTGCGCACAACAAAAGATTTGCCTGCTTCACACATTTATCACCATCTTCACCTTCGGAACTGGAGAAACTAATAAATCAGTTGTATTCGCATGTAAACTTTTAGAATGCAATGCAGATTATCATCTGCAACACAAACGTATAAATGCATAGTTTATGTTCCATAATATCATACTGGCTGATGCATGATGTTAATGTTATGTACTATATATCTCATAGGTACAAGCTGAAAAGTTGGTGGCCAAATCAAATGAGATTAGTTATTGTGCTTGTCATGGGGCAGCAGCCGATAGGCATTATGCAAAGTATGTGCCAATGTTCTGGATGATCTTTATACACTTTCATTATTAAACACTTTGTGATCATAGTCAGTGTTAGTGAGAAATTAACTGTGGGTTTAAGGTCTGTGGAGTCATATGTATGCTTTGAAGAACTGTTTGCTTTTAGTATATTAGCTAAACAGGTTGTTCAAGATAATTAAATGTTAAACCAGCTTGCTTATGCTTTGGTTTCCAGGAAGAAACAATGTTTCTACAACTTCAGTATGTTCTAAAATCTGTAATAGTCTATGCCCTATTAATTCACTAAAACCTAACTTCTGGTTTCAAGAGCTCAGGAAAATGAAGGTTCTGAAGTCCAACAAAGCACGAGTTGTGAAACAGGAGGCAGATCCTTTCTGCAAAATATGGTTCATTTGCAAAGGAACGCTGGTTTACCATAGGTATGGTTAGTGAGCTTTCTTTGTAATTCTTTTTTTTTTGTTTCCTAACTTTCTTTTGCAGCTTATTCACCCCTTGTTTGTACCAAAAAAAGAGAGGATAGAATCGTTATCTGTTCATTTCTCTTTCTACGCAATTTTTTTTAAAGACTCGGTGCATTAAAGATTTATCTTCATTGGTTATATATATACCAGTAGTAACCATTTTCCCTGCAAGTAAAACTGTAGATGCAGGTGTGCTGTTTGGCAGGAGAGGGATCCAGTTATGGAATTGTTAGTTTTATCTTCCTTTGTTTCTTTGCTAAATCTGCTATTCTATTGCTTACACGGTTTTTCTTCACAGTCCGGCTGTTTTCAGGCAGTTATCTCCTCACAACTATTTATGTTAGCCAGGGAGCTCACCTCCTGATCACAATATCGAGAAGGAAATAGAGAAGGGCCTAGGTTTGTTAGTTTACCTTAGGAAACATATAGGAATTGATCGCCATGTTTTCTTCAATTAGCTGCTTTTCCATTGAGATAATTAGCTCTTACACGGTATGTTTATGCAGTGTCAGGATGCTTCCCTTCAAGAAACGTCCATCTGCACAGCACATCCCACGACTGAAAAACCGTTCAACATGCAGACACATAGACCACACTACGCACAGGAAGACATTATCAGTATTCAATTTATTTACACAAACGTTTACATTAAAACTAAAAGTTATTAGCTACAATCATAAGCCGAAGCAAAAGAAACGCACCCAGTTACTATGGCAGAGGATTCGCTCCCATTATAATGACAAGGGTGTAATTAGACATCAACGCACGAAACAGATCATCGGACATGACAAGCAAAGACATGGAAGCTTGGCATAATCGCATTGGTTACAACAAAAGTGACTTTTGTGCCAAACAAAAGCCACTTTTCCTGGCCTAGAAATAGAATCAGATTCTACTTACCCAAACATGGACCTTTCCTTCTCTGTGGCCGTCGCTCCTCCGCAGAGAGGAGGATGGGAAATGCGCTGAAGTAGCTTGTCCCCTTCATTTATGCTCTCAAGCAGCAAGCCAAGCCCAGAGAAGAGACCATCTATGCTCTTCACCAGTACCATCGTCTTTCACTAACCAAGGTAAAACACAAGGCGCCATTGACCCGTCTGACCATATCTTATCCACGCGTACACTAGCATGGCCTTCGAACCAACGGCAACCCATAGGACAGACAGGTCACAAGACTAGCAGTCCAGCGAACAAATTTTGTTGACTAGTTTTGACCCCGCTTACTACCACGGGGAAACACATGCATGTGGATGTGGTAAATACAGACTATGTCTTTCTTATGGTCCATTCGGGAGAAGAGAAGATCATCATCTGCAGGACAACTTGAGGCCAACCCCCACCAACGCCTACAATCCTATCATCTCTTCCCTGTGCCCATTTCAACGGCGAAAGCTTCCAGCGATCATCATTCCTTCACAAAAGTCATAATCCAGCACACCCAGATCTTCGAAACAGGAGAAATCCACAAGTAGGCAAATTCTATTGAACCTTCCCTGCATTAGTGAAAAGTCCCCAAAATTCAAAAGGAATTTTTTCTTGTTTTTTTTTCTGCAAATTTTGAGTGAAATTTCGAAACTTTCCTTTTTGGGAAAGTCTTCCCCTCCGCCGCTTTCTCTTTTCGGCAGGGCACCTTCCCTCTCCGTTGGCGCCCCGCCGTTTTCCGCCTTCCGCTTTTCCCCGGCGCTCGCGCCCCTCCCCGCTAGCACCTTCCTGCCCCCGCCTCCCGCTCGCTCCCGCCTTCTCCTCCCTGCGGCGCCGCCCCGACTCCGCCTCCCTCCTTCGCGCTGGCGCTGCTCCCCGACTCCGCCTTCTCCTCGCCTCGCCGCCTTCTCGCTTCCCGTTGCCGGCGGCGCTGACCTCTCACAAGACGCGCGAGCGCTGCGCTGTTGTGTGCGCGCCGTGCTTGCCCCGCGCCACCACAGCTTTGCCGCGCGCGCGCCCCGGCGACCTCGATGCGAAGGAGGGCGCCGCGCGCCACGCCGCCCGCCGCCTCGCGCCCCACGCGCGTCTCGCGCCTCCCTCTCCGCGCGTGGGACGCGTCTCCGCCCTCGCTCGACCTCACCTGTCCGTCGCGTCGCCATCCCCGTGCAACTCCGTGCGTCACTCCCTGTGCAGGAGGCGTCTTCACCGCTCCCCTACCTTTCCCTCGCCGCCCCGAGCCCGAGCCCTTGCCTTCTCCCGAAGGAACTTCTCCCCTCGGGCATATAAAGCCCCTCCCGCTCCGCTTTCTCCTTTGTTTCCCAGCTTCCCACTACTTCCACTCGCCTTCTACCACTCCAGAAGCTCGCGCCACGGATTGAAGCGCTGTCGCCTGAGCGCCGCCACGGTCTTCCCGCCCGGCGACCCTCGAGTCGATCTCCCTCTCCTCCCACCATTTCTCAATTAATTTCGTCCCGAACTTCCTTATGCGCCCCTAAACCTCTTGCCATCCTCCACGGGACGGTGACCGCCGGGAGCTCATCGTCGGCTCACCGCCGGCCGATCCAGCTCTCCGTGGCCAGCCTACTCCGGAGCTTCCCGCCACAACCACCGCCGCCTTTGTAAGCCCCCGAACCCCCAGATGGTGTAGCCACAGCCGATTGGACCCTCTCGCCGCCGGTAACCCTCCCTGCCGTCAAATACCCGAGGCATTCCCATCTCCCTCCCGCTCCCTCCTTTGATCCCCGCAGATTTTAACTAGCTAAAATGGACTCCCCGTGCTCTACTCTACCCGGTGGTACCCCCCATTGCCGCCGGAAACGCCTGCAGCCGCCGGAGAGTGGAGGCGCCGCCGCCTCTGCCTCTCTGCTGCTCGCGCCCGGCCGGAGGAAGAAGACGACGACGTGGCCTCCTCCCCACCGTCGGATCCCTCTGTCGCCTTCTAATCCTCGCCGTCCGCCTCCCCATACCGATTCGCTCGTCCCTTAAAACCTCCACCGTCCGATGGTCTTAATCGCACCACTCCTCCTCCGTCCGATCCACCGCATACCGCTTCGCCGCCTCCCTTGTATCCCAGCCGTCCGATCCCTCATCCTCGCCTCCATCCGGACCGCCCGCACTCGCCGCCCCGCTGCCGTCCACCCCGCCACGCGTCGGCCATCCCGACCGCGTGGACGCGCGGGGACTGGGCCGCTCTCCCCGGCCCGCTCTGCTCCCGCGTGAGCGCGCGCGCGTTTGAAAACCCGGCCGGGCCGCACTGTAGCATGGGCCGGCCCGAGCACTGTTCATAACTATTTTCCAGCTTTTATCAATTTCCAGAAATCAGAAAAATCCAAATAAATCCTAGAAAATCACAGAAAATCCCAAAAATTCCCAAATTTCACCACTTTGCTCCAAATAATATTCTGGACCCAGTGGTGACCTCCATTTCCACAGATTCATCCCAAATAAATTTCTAAAATTCCCCATTTGGAGATTTATGCATTTTACTCCTTTTTAAATAGTTTATTTTCCCTCGCTTGATTAGTCTCAAGCCGGATTTATTTATTTTGTATGTTTGCGCTAGTTTCGAAGACCCCGGAAGTTCAAGTGCAGTTTCAGGAGCCAGGAGGTTCTTCGTTCGAGCTAGCCGATTTCGTCCCGGTTCACGGCAAGTCACAAGTCCTTGATCATGTTGCAACCCATGTTGTCTAATTATGTTATTATGCTATTTGCATTATACTAATTGTGAAATGTTAGTTCGAAAATAAAATAAAGTGTTTAGAATGACATGTTATGTAGTTAAACCTACCACCGTCAAATGCCATGTTAAACTTGTAGCCATGCCTTTGTAACCCTAGAAATAATTATCATTAATCTAGATAATTGTAGGTTATTATTATCATGCAAAGTCTTACACTAATAAGGCTGTGGCTGTGGAGCCAATAGAATTTGGAAAACCCGACTCTAAGGTAGGGTGGTATGGGACACCGTATCTTAGAGCGGAGAGTGCCAGCGTGCACAAGGTAGGGTAAAGGGGAGTGGAAACCGCAAGACGGTCCTCGCCAATCTTTTACCCTAGGTTTGGAGAAGGGTAAGGGTGAGTGGGAAACCGCGGGACGGTCTACGCCCACCGCTTACCTCAGTTTGGGTCGCGGGCCTAGCGAGGTTGCGGACCATGTGAAAATATAAGGATTAAAACCCTTACGCTGAGCAAATGTCACAGTGATCGCTCAACCACAGGAGTTGACTTGTCAACACTTGTCTAGTAGCTGCTCAACTCGATTGAAACTCTACAGGAGGTTTAGCAATGAGGTTAGGTGAGCCGCGTTATGGGTGCCTAACAACGGTAGAGTTCACTCGAAGCGGACACTGTTTTCTCTTGTGTGGGTGTGTGTGTGTGTGTGTGTGTGGGATCCAGACCCGAGTGAATTCTACCGGGTAGAGCCTATATAAAGAGTTGAGCAGTGAAACGACCTGGCTTCCTTAACTCAGTCATGAGGGTTAAGGGATCGTGTGGGTAAAGCTGAGCAAACTCTGCAGAGTCAAATAAATGGTATTCGAATACGCCGTGCTCCGGTTATTGGAGCCGTGTCACTTGGGTGATTCAGCCATGAAGCTTAAGTAGTTTTGTACATGCTTTAACTTGGTTAAGTTGGTTAATGAACTCTTCGTGAAAACCCCTGAGTTCTTGAGAAGTAGTTTTGGGCCGTTTTATCAAAATGTTTGCAAATAAAACTGCATCCTCTCAAAGTAATAAACCAAGTATACTCCCTTCCTTTGTTAATCCGTGCAAGTAGTAAGTTAGGGTTTTCCCTTGTGATTTGCTGAGTACGGGGTCGGAGTACTCAGGCTTGCTAAATGCCACAGATACCAGAAGGAAAAGAAGGCAATTCAAGATTTCGTGTTGGAAGGGTCTTCTCGTCGAGGACCCGTGGCTTTAGGTCTTCGCCGCGCTCAAGCGGATTCTGGAGTTTTTGTGATGTAAGTATACTTTGGGCTTGCACGCCCCGCTGTCGAAAAAGGGATGCTAATCCATATGTAAAATATATGCTGGACTTTTGTTGTAAGCATGCGATGGTATACTCTTGCGCGACACTTCATAACTGTTCATGCGTGAATAGTTGCGAGGTGCCGTGTCCGTACGCGCCCCTGGAAACGGGGGTGTTACAATTAGGGCCCCTCAACTAGGTACCCATATCTTGTTCAGTCCTCTTCAAAATAGACCACCTACCAAACATGAAGGGTGATACCGCAGCAATCAACCTCTCTGGGGTTATCCATCGGCGTTTCGTTACTCACCTCGGCCGCATTTCCCCTATCCTGTCACTTGTACACACGACCATCCGCACCAAAGGTGAGCAGCCCAGCCACTAGCAGAGCATGTCTGCAAGTGCAATGATGATTAAGCTTCCAACTGACATATTATCAACACTTCACATTAGAGCATAAACTACAAGGCAACGCAGACAATCGAAACATGGTGTGGAACTATTATGCAGCATTTTGTTGTCCAGGCCCAGTTTTTACGTCACATGGAGTAAAATAAAACAGGGCCACTAACCCTACTTGAAAGATGATGAATCATACCAGGTTGTATCAATTTGTAATGTTGGCTGGCTCCCTAACAATTATTGAAGGCTCCTATGTGATGCCAACAATACTTTTCATGGAATTTCCAACAAGCATGCAACAAAAGGAAGAAAATAAAACTCAAAAGGATCTAGCACAATTTGTTTGGGTTGGGGAATGAGCTTCCTCTCCACACAACACTCCCTAACAATAGAAGAAAATAACAAAATAAAGGGCTCCATATATGTCCCATTAAATCCACATGACTTACTAAGAAAACATTATTTGGATCCAAAATTCTAAATTATATCGGGAACGCCAAGAACACTAGCTGGTCTGCACGGCAGATTAGCAACAGGGAGTACAAGACGGCTGAGCAGCATTTTCTTAAATACAAACTACATCCCAAAATCCAAAGAGAGAGCATTGGTTTGTGTTACTGTTACTCAAAAACAACGACAACAACAATAACAAAGTCTTTTGTTCCAAACAAATTAGGCTAGGCTAGAAATAAAATCTTTTCAAGATTAAAGAGACAAGAGCCTTGTAATAAAACCTACAATGCTAAAACCCTAAATCGTACATCCTACCATTTGAGCCGAGAACTTAAAACACTACCCCTAAACCTTCTTATAGTTCTGGTACGTGGATCGCTAACTTCCATGCGCTCCTATCTAAAGCTAATTCTTTAGATACATTCCAATCCCTCAAGTTTCTTTTAACTGCTTCCTTCCACGTCAGTCTTGGTCGACCTCTGGCTCTTCTTACGTTTTTAATATATCATAAAATTTCATTATGTACTGGTGTTTTAGGAGGCCTCTGTTGGAGATATCCAAACCATCGTAAGTGATGTTGGACAAGCTACTCTTCTATTGGTGCTACTTCCACCCTATCACATATATCATCATTGTGGATTCGATCTTGCCTTGTATGACCACAGATCCACCGCAGCATCCTCATCTCCGCTATACTTGCCTTCTGTATATGTTGTCTTTTAGTCGCCCAATATTCTACTCCATATAGCATCGCGGGTTTAATCGCTGTCTTATAGAACTTACCCTTTAACTTTTGAGAAGCTTTTTTATCACAGAGGACACCTGATACTTGGCATCATTTCACCGACCCCTCTGAGTTACTGTTACTCAAGACTTCAATAAAAGCAACTTGAAAGTTGGTTTGGACCAGATGAATTCAAATGGTTACAGTACTGGTCTACAACCATCATACCCCTGGAAGATTATACCGTATCAGGATGCGCTTGGTTGGACCACAGATGTACCTGTAGCCAACTAAGTAAATAAGGCAGAGCAGCCCATCTCACCCAACTCCTAAATTGGCAATAAGTAACATAACTTTCTGACAAGATTTTTGTCTGAAGTATGCTATAAATGACATCAAAGATCCTAAAAATAAATAACTAAACAAAAAAAATGAACAATATGGGTTAGGATTAACATCAGGCTCCCATCTAGAAGTGACTAGAGCTTGTTTTCAAGCAGCAGATATTCAAAGTATGAACTTCCTTGAGGCTCCATAAATGTTTAAAGTTCTCTTATCAAGCAACATAATCACCACGTATATTCATTCTCGCCAAGTATTTGCAATATTCATTCATATTGAAGCCATGATAGATGAAAAAGCCATATACCCATTAAGCATAAATCATTCCGGGCTTTTACCTGTCAGGAATTCTATGTCAGCCAGGTAAACTATAGTTACCCAGCTATTACTCACGAATCAGTGCTAGATCAACTTCTTATAGTGCCAGTTAACTTCCTGTACCTATGGAAGACGCTCCCTTAGACCAGCATCTGGAGTAGTCAACAACCACGATATGATGATCCTGATAAGAGCAGACAGTTAACTAGGTCCAGATATCCTAGTAGTACAGAGCAAAGGTGTGCAATTATGTATGAATACTAGATTATATTGAATTACATTACAAGGTAATTTCAACGGCCTTGTTTTTGTAACATAGGCTATCGGATCTACAATAGTGTAATACTCAAAATAACAAATCAACTAAGTTTTGGATTTGTTATTTAGGTACCGGACTCTGTAGTGAATGGTGACATTAAATGCCACCTGTAAGGCTGTAATTACACAGCTGACAAAAAAAAAGAGTGCACTACCAACAAAGGTAATAGAAATCAGTCATTTGGACAAGAAAGGAGAAGCGCTATACGCACCTAGAGTACAATAATAAGATGTTACAATTGTCTTGCTGATTGTTCGCTTGGATCACCGCTTCCGTACAACGCCTCCCGTGTCCTGCCGCGACGTGATCCTTTCTCTGATCTTATTGCAAGTCAAATACGGACATGACTACAAACTCGATCTACTCAACATCAAAAAACGGACTCAATACTCTCAGCGGAAATGGAAACGGAAAGAAAACTCGGATACGATTAAAAAAAAAAAACAAGATTACTTCCAGGACCGTCTCAACAATTTCAAGGGCCCTTGGGCAAGTAAGACGGCAAGGACCTAGCAATCTAATTTTTTAATAAAGTATATAGTACTACTAATAAGAGTTAACTTGCAGCATATGTTTAGTTCATAAAAGATAACGATAGTACAATAAACAAACTAAAAGAACGGTAAAATAACTATTATGATTACCTCAAATAAAAAATAATGCTTCAGTGCTTTTTAAGAAACTTGATCGGTGATGGGTGATCTGTCCACCGTCCGTCGTCGTCGCTCGTGGGGCATGGGGCCCATCCTCGTCGCATGCGGACAAGCGGCGTCGGCGTGTCGTGGCCAGCGGTGTCGCGCCTCATGGAGCGCCGTCGCCGCGTCTGGCGATTGGGCTGGGCGATAGGGAGGCGAAACGATCAATCGATCAGGATCGGTCAGCGATCGAGAATAGCCTAATATCAGAATAGGAAGCGACGGCAAGCTAATTCCTGATTGCTGGACTTGTGCTAAGTGTATGGACCTTTAAATTTTCATTTCAATATGCCAAATACATATACTAAGTACTATATATATACATATACTCATGGGCCCCTCTGTGGCGTGGGCCCCCGGCCGTCGCACTTACTGCCCTCCCCTCTAAGACGGCCCTGATTACTTCTAACATAAGACGCCATGCAAAAAAGGAGTGGGAAGGGAAAAATAGAAAGAAAATATAAACAAAGGAAGTGTTACAGTATAGAACCCAGGCAATGACTCATGGGACTCCCTAACAGCAGTAGTGTAAACATATATACCGAAGGATGTAGTTTAGCCACAGAATCAATCATTCATATTTCCTAGAAGATGCAGATATGAAAACAGTTGGATCCTTTTTCTAGATCTGCAGGATTCCAACACCAACTCACAGCTAAACCTTCACCACTCTCCATTAACTGGAATCTTCGAGTCACCAGAGTTAACCTTCACAACACGACGTCACACCGCTGTGTCGGGCCATCGAAGGCTGCCTCCGTCGCCTTCTTCCCGCGGAACTTCACGGGCACCCCATCGCACATCACCCTCATGACCCTCCGGCGCGTGCGCCAACCCCCTCGATCGAACACGGCCACGGCGGCGAGCCTCACCTCGACCTCCACCGTGCCCGCGCCCGCGCCCACGCCCTTGAACGCGGCCGCCTCATCAGGCCCCACGTAGGCCCCGTCGACCTCGAGGCGGAAGGCGAGCGTGGTGGTGTTGCGTGGCCCCTGCGCGAAGGGGGGCAGGGATGCCACGGCGATGGGGGAGGATGGGGCGAGGGCGACGGAGGCGAGCGGGGAGAAGTAGAAGACGGAGTGCTTGGAGTTTGGGTTGGCGGCGACAAGGGAGGCGTCGAAGGCGGCGGAGAGGGAGGAGTTGGCAGGGGAGTAGACGACGCGGGAGAGGGAGAGGGAGGCGAGGGAGAAGGCGGGGGCGCGCGGGCGGAGGAGGAGCCAGACGATGAAGGTGCCGGCGCCGAGGAGGAGGAAGGCGCCGACGATGAGCGCGAGGAGGCGGCGGAGGCAGGTGGGCGGTGGGGGAGGGGGCGGGTACGGGTAGGGAGGCGGCGGCGGGTGGTGGTGGGGAGGGGGAGCGGGGTATGGGTACGCGACGCCGGCGTTGCCGTTGACGGGGGGAGGCGCGGCGAAGTAGACGGGGTTGGCGCTGGCGGGGTAGCCCATGGCGGGGGCGGGAGGAGGCGGGGACTTGGAGTTGGGCCGGTCCGGCGGCTGGGACGAGGAGGAGGGGTGCATGGTGGAGTGAGAGAAGCCGACGCGGCGGCGGTGGCTGCTGCTCAGTTTGGAGTGGTTGCTGAGGGGAGTTTGGGAGGCGACGATGATTTGGGTCCTGAACAAGTCCGTCCGACGCATAGCTGTCCAATGGGCCGTGCCCGCCGGCACGGCATGAGCCCGGCCATAGCACGGCCTGTTATGGTCCGTTTAATAAATGGGTCATACCGTGCTGGTCCACGAGTCGCGGTACGAGCCTAAGCATAGCCCGATGCCGTACCATATCAACCTGGGCACAATTAAGACTTAACGGGCCGTGCCAACCCGGCCAGCCCGTTAAGCCCAAAAAAAAGAAAAAATTAAAAAAAACAAGAACAATGCATGACCATTCTTCAGTTCTTACAAATAGAGTACATATACACTCCTTTCGGTGCAGAAGGGAGGTAAGACAAGGTGACCACTCTTGCCGCTCTTGTTTGTCCTAGGAGCTGACCTTCTTCAGTCTATAATCAATGAAGTGGCCAGAACGGAACTTCTCAAGCACCCGATCTTGTCCCCATGGAAATGAAGGCTTCCTACCAATTCAATATATAGATGATACCTTAATCATCCTTCCGGCATGCTCCAGACAACTTCCCTATTTAAGATGATTGCTCTAGACTTTCTCGAACTCCACTGGTCTCAAAGTAAATCTTCATAAATCAATCATAATCCCCATCAATGTCCCTCTTGACAAAGTGGCCAATCTTGTAGGTGTGTTTGGATGTAAATTTCGAACTATGCCTTTCACTTACCTAGGCCTCCCGGTAGGGACAATAAGACCAAAGGTGAAGGATTTCCTACCCATGGTTGATAGGGTTGAAGGACGTCTTGCTAGCACGACCAATTTTTTTGTCCTATTGTTGGACCGAAATGGCGACAGAGGGGGGCGAATCTCGACTTTAAAAACTAACCCCTCAAAATATCCACCTGGAAAATCTCTTTCAATAGTTACTGGAACTATGGAGAAGAAGCCATGTGCATATTGGAACTTAACCTCACAGAAATAGAGCAAGACGAAAGACCAAAAAGAGGAAATGGTGCAAGTAGCGGGGGGGGGGGGGGTTAGACCGTTGTTGAAGGGCCGGTCAGACCGCCTAGTACACGGCGGTCTGACCGCCCTACCATATCCGGTCTGATCGCCTTGTAACACCCGGTCTGACCGGTTAACTGAAGATTGAGCACTGAAAAACCGAGGCTGAAGACTTGTTCAACGAAGAGCGCGTCAGTTTAGTGGTAGTAGTTGGTTATCCTCCGGCCAACCGTCTTGTTCTCGCGATCGTCTCGATCAGCACCGCAGTTGTAGCAGCGCCTCTATTGAAGTCCATACGTTTAGGGATGGAACACCGTGCGTCGGTGTACTAGCACCAGCGCGCACGGCTGGGGTTATGAGACGTGGCGGCTAGAGTTTCGACGGGTGTGTTTTAGGATGCTTCCCTCAGCCCCTGCACCTCTTCTTATATAGCCTCCAATCGAATCCATATCTAATACGAGTAGAGATAGAATCCCACTTAAAAACTATCATCCGGCCCCTTATCGTTCTAGCCCATTAAATGTGTGACCCTGTAGGTTCATGTGTATTTGGCCATGGACCGAAAAACTCTTTTTCGACCCATAAATTGATAGCGGTCCCTAGCAGAACATAACTACTCCCAAACATACATAAAGAACATATCAAACGAACCTATATAGTGCTTATGTACCGATCCCTTTGCCTCAAGATATCAGATCAAACTTAAGGTGAGAAGCGTGCCATCCTATGATAGCTCGATCCTTCACTCGAACCTATAGTAGATTACTCAATTGTGATTGACTCTTCAATCACATTCGGCATGGCCATACAATCTCTTAATCCAACCACATCGAGCGGCCTAAAGATATCTCTCCTGTTATATAGGAGGGGCAAATTCCATATTGATCGCTCATATTCCTCCTCATGTTCCATAGCAAACCCGAAAGCTGCCTTTATGACCACCCAGTCACGGAGTAGTGTTTGGTAACCTCTAAGTAAACTAGTACATATGTAGAAAACAATGACGATCTCAGGTCTAAGAATCCTACATAAACTATGTATGAGACTAACCGATGACACTTAAGAATATAACTATTCCCACAGTGTCTCATAATGGGTCAATCCAATATCATGTTTTCTAACATGTGTCCACATTATTGATTTCATATCTTATATCCATGATCCGTGAAACATGATCATCAATCGATACATGCGCTAATCTATAAATCATAATTGTCTCACATAATGATATAAGATCAGGGATAATTTAGAATAACATCAAAACATGAATAAAGAGTTCCAGGAACAAGTCACATACTTGTTGATCAGTACGAAAGATATTTATTCAAGGGACAGAATAACATATTATTCAAAAGATCATAAACAAACAAGTGATACAATTATCTCCATGATTGCCTCAAGGGTATATCACAATCTCCCACTTGCACTAGAGTCAATCATGCAAGTATCTAATACACATAGCTCTTGTGTACGCCTCATGCTTTGGTTGTGTAAGAAGCTTTGCCAATGGATCAATAATATTTAAATCTGTGTGCACTTTACATATCTTAACATCACCTATATCAACAATCTCGTGAATGAGGTGAAAACGCCGAAGTATGTGCTTAGATATTTGTTGTGATTGAGGCTCGTTGGCTTACGCAATGACTCCACTATTATCACAATAGAGATTAATTGGACTAGAAGACTAGACACCACACTCAGCTCAGAGATGAACTTCTTTATCCAAACAACCTCCTTTGCAGTTTCGGAAGCTGCAATATACTCAGCCTCCGTTGTAGAATTGGCAACCGTCTCTTACTTGGAATTTTTCCAGCTCACTACACCTCCATTAAGACAAAACACAAATCCAGACTGCGATCGAAAATTATCTTTATCGGTTTGGAAGCTAACATCAGTGTAACCATTTATGATTAGCTCTTCCTCGCTTCCATAAATAAGGAACACATCTCTAGTCCTTCTTAAGTATTTTAGGATATTCTTCACAACTATCCAGTGTCTTACACATGTAGGAAACAATGACGATCTCAGGTCTAAGGATTCTACATATACTATGTATGAGACCAACTGATAACACTTAAGAATATAACAATTGCCGTAGTTACAACATCATGTTCTCTAACATTTGTCCATATTATTGATTTGATATCTCATATACATGATCCGTGAAACATGATTACCAATTAATACATATGCTGATCTATAAACCATAATTGTCCAATATAATAATATAAGATCTAGAATAATTTAAAATAATATGAAAATATGAATAAAAAGTTTCACGATCAGTCTCCGTGGTAGAAATATAAGAAGCCGACCGGGCACTGAGAAGGCCATCGGTGACATAATGATTAACATCGGGCCATATTTTCTTCTTCGTACTCATTCAAATCCTTTCCAGTATCGTTTGCTTACTAAGGATGGATTCGGATCGGATCCGGACGGATACGGATTCGGATGTCACTATTTACCACATTTTATTTCGAATACGAATACGAATACGGATGTTATCGAATATGAATGCAAAACGGATGCCTCGGATACGGATTTGCATTCGGATATTTGCGCAAATTAACTTGAAGTAAATATCCTATAAAACAACCAAGATGGATAAAATGTCGATAGATATGTAACGTGAATTAAACTAAAGTACGTTAACAGTAAACTCCTAGATCGAAGTGATTTAAAAACAAAAGGGATAATACTTCATACAACACCAAATCAAAATGAAATAAAGTCAAACAACAATTGTGTGAGACCATTGATGTTAAGTCCCATAGCAGAGAATAGGATATCTAACTCTAAGTAAGTTGAATTTGAGCAGAGCAATTCTAGCAGCGGTGGTGGTGGCATTCCCAACAGGCCAATAGTAGCTATGTCCGCAAGAACACCGTTCTGAGCTTACATACAGCAACACCATTGCACCAAAAGCGATCAAGCACTGCACCTCTGCTCTCTACAAAAAAAGATTTCAGAACTGAACTCACAAGACAGCTATATCATCATCAAGACATCAATTTTTTCCCATATTTAACAAGAGCACACAAGACAGCTATGTCGAATTGATTGTCAGTGCATAAGATGAGGACTAAGAATGAAAGCTGAAATTCCCATGTACTAGTAACTTAATCATGATAGCTGAAATTTAATAAAAATACAGAATGAAAGGGTAGTCACCAAGAAAGAGCAATCCTAAATTTCTTCCGATCCACAATGGTGTGAGCAGCAATACCATCAACATGATCACCTATAACACAAATGATTATATGAACAAATAAATAAATTTGAGTTTCTAAAATTAACAATGAGGTCTAATAGCTAGAATACCTTCATCTTGTTCACTTTATCATTTGTAGTAAGACCAGCCAAATCATCAAGAATTGAAGCTACACCCTTTGATCTGAAATAGATAAACAAAATTACATGGGAGAAACCAGCAATAAATAATCTATCAACTGGACATAGAAAATATACACAGTATTGAGAAGTAAGCAGCAACAATTACCTTCCTTGATGCTCTTATCCAATCCTTGGAGCAAATAAGGGCCTCAACAACTTGAGGGTCCAAACGGCTACGATACTTGTCAACAACTCTTCCTCCAAAGATCGAATGCTGATTCAGATGCTCTGTTGATGCAGAATAGCTAAAACATCCCTTGCAAGTCGACCAAGGATAGGATATTTTGTACTATGGGTCTTCCACCAACTCAAAATGTCAAAATAGTCACCTTCTTTCCAACTCAAGAATGGATCTTTGATATCTTGCTCTAAGTCATCTGCTCTGGCCGAGTTCATGTTGTCCCTTAGAAATGAACTTAATCTTTTTCTCTTTGGCTCCTCATTTAAATCCACATAGCACTGAGAAGTTCTAGAAGTTCTAGCAGTTCTAGGTTCAGTTTCTTGCACAAACCTAGCTGAACTAGAATCATACTTGGAGGCATAAGAATCATAAAGCTTTTGCAGAATTGTCTTGAACTCATACATATCATCAAATCCATAATCATCGGACATCTCACTATAATAAAATTCAACCACCTTCATCTTGTACCGAGGATCTAAGAAGCATGCAACAGCAAGAGCAATATTGCTCATCTCCCAGTACTTATCAAATTTTTCCTTCATTGACTTAGCCATAGAAACAACAAAATTGTCATTGCTTTTAGCCACTCAATAATCTTGAGGTTAATTTCACAAAATTCAGAAAAGAACAAGTTTGCTGTTGGATAATGGGACCCTGAGAGAATTTTAGTGGCATCATAAAATATTTCCAAGCAGTTGCACAGGGCTGCAGATGGTCCCATTCCTCTCTTGTAGGAGAATGTGAACTATATTTGTCAGGATAACATAGCACAAGCTTCTGAAAAACACTTCTAAAGTGAAGGGCATCTGCTATCATTAAGTAAGTTGAATTCCATCTGGTGGCCACATCTAAAGAAAGACCCCTTTCTGCTACTCCCAGTTCAGCAACAAGCTTTGAAAATGCCTCTTGTTGCAAAGGGGAGCTCTTAACAATAAGGACTAATGCACGAATGTTTGCAATAACAGCTGAAATTGTGTTCACACCATCTCTAGCAATGAGATTCATAATGTGTGCAGCACATCTCACATGAAAGAACTTGCCAGCACAGTGTACAGAACCATGATTCTTAAGAGTAGAAATGACTGTGTCCACACAAACATCATTTGAAGATGCATTATCTAAAGTCAAGGCAAACAATTTATGATCAAGGTTCCATGAGGTCATATTTTGCAAAAATGCAGCACTCAAATTGGTTCTGTGTGCCTTCCTTAAGATGCATGAAGTTTATAATCCTTTTTTGTATCTTCCATTCGTCATCAATGAAATGACAAGTTACACATAGGTACCCCTTATTCTGATTTGAAGTCCACATATCCATGGTACAGCTAAACCGACAGTCAAGAGAGGCAAAATGATCAAAGAGCTTTTTCTTTTCATTATAAAAGATATCCATAATTTTGGTCCTGCTACCCTTGCGGCCCATTATTGGGAAATCTGGGCGCAAAGATCTAATAAAATCATTTGTATACTCATGCTCACAAATGTTGATTGGATACTCATGCATGATAATTGCAATATAGTATTTTTTTATACTACTTTTCTCATCATACCTCCAGTTATCCGAACTCTTTTTCGTTATGCTAGGATTCTCTTTGGCATCATCATGAAATGAATGGTAATGATTCCATAGGCGTGTCGTACCTTGATTGCTTGGGGTGGAGAACATCATCACAAGACTTGCATGCTGCCATTGGCTTCTTGATAACCATGTCATCTATATTTTCTTCGACAAATATATCTTTGAAATGCTTCCAAATTGCTGAAGTTTTCTTCTTCGCTTGCTTGATTTTGAGGGCTGGACTACGACCTGTTGGGGACTCAGTTTCAGTCTGAGTAGCAGCTGCACCACTTGCTTCTATGTCAGCCTCACTAGCACTCACATTGACGCTGTCATTTAGCTCTCTTTCATTCTCAGTTGGTGCTGATCTCTGCAAGAAACAAAATTTGCATTGATAAGGCTGCAAAATTTGATAGATTGGGCTACAAAAATCGTTGGTGCCGATCTCAGTGGATATACCTGCTTATTTCTTGATGACCTTGTGTTTCTTTTAACCATGGTTCTCAATGACCTAGTTGGCTAGTTCTGTAGAACACAAGGTTAAATATTGGAGAGTTAGATCAGATCATATATTATAGACATTTTTTTTCATGAGATGCTCTATATCAAATAGAGTAAAATTCACATCTGAAAATGAAAGAGACATATATGTAGCAACGATCATATCTTATTCAGTCATCTAGTTGCAATCATAAGTTATTTATTAAATGTAGTACATAACCACTTGATGACAAATATTTAATACAATTGGACTGGCACTTGGAGCATTATGCAATGGATGGGCTAGTTATATAATTTTAGGTCCTTTGAACAAATGGTATTAGTGGGAAAAAAGTCAAAGAGTTATCAAATATCCAAAATTTTCAATCGTAGTCAGACAACTTGATTGACTTATATCACACACACACAAAAAAACCTACTTAGCTTATAGAACTTATAGAAAGGATAACTGGATAAAACATAAGTTACCAACAAAAATTTAAAAGAATCTTTGTAATTACTATTTAGTGATGTAATTCAGGTTGCAAGAAGAAATGTAACAGTGCAGATGAGAATACAAAGTGTCACAAAACTATTGTTGATCGCTTTCTTGGCTAATCTTTAGCATAGCTAATCACAGTGCCATACAAGAAGATGGGATGCAAATGATGCAGAGAAGCAGAGGATAATAATTTAAAGCCTTGGTTAAGAAAAGCATAGTAGATACGGAGGGCAAATGTACAGATCACAAAATTGACATCGATATAATCCAAAATTCTCAACACTCTACATGATTAAAAACTGGTCAAATTTCTAGTGATGAGAAAAGGAGCAACAATAATAATATAAATTGGCTCTAGAATTGCCAAAGTAGACTAAATGCCCATGTAATAGAGTGACAGTGACAAACATAGATCAAGCAAAAAGTTACATTACTTATGATGTTAGCCTCAATGAAATGTGTCAAGATTATGCACTCCTTAGAAGTTAGAAGATATATGTAGGTTGAATTATTGAAACGAAATGCAATAACCATGATTTAGGGGAGGGCATTCTTCTAGACAAGGGTGAAGGGGATGTCATTGGATAATCCATGGAGTAGAATGGAGCATTGCTTAGCTCTCGGTGATCGGTGAACTGAGCTGAAAGGAGGAAGAAAACCATATTGAGCTGCTCCTTTCTTGATAACATTTGGTAAGGAAGGAATAAAGGAAACTCCAGCACTTCATGAAGACGTGTTTTCCGTCCGACTAGATGTTCCTTCTTTTTGCAATTGGTGTAGGAAAAATCCCATGACCATATTACCTAGAATCTACTTTGGGTCCTGTTTCCAATAAAACAACGCTCAACAGGAACCCACTAATTGTGCATGATGACAATGAGATGGGAACATGCTCCACTAATTGTGTGCATCATGAGAATCAAATCGAACCCACCAATTGCGCAGCATGAAAATCAAATGGGAATCCACCTAATTGTGCAACAATGCACACGAACCTTTAAACTACAGTTCAGTACTAGACTACTAGTTCCTGAAGCTGCATCTAGCCTGAAATTTGGTCAGCAAAAGAGGGGGTGAAAAAGCAACCATTAAGAAGTAGATGCAACAATTTCACATGCAGGCCATAGGTTCCCACGTTCATCATTACAAAGCAGAAAGCTGAAAGCACCATGTTCGCTAAAGAACACACAAAATTAGAAATTAGAAAAGTCACCTTCAAATCACAGGAGATTGTGCACCAGCAGACTACAGACTCCCTCCTGAACGGAGCCGTGACATACTGTAACACCACATATAGATACGCATGTAAGCTTCTATTTTTTTCTCAATACTTGTCTTGCTTGGTCATAAAAAAGCTGCTTCAGTCGCGCCGCCGCCGCCACACCGTCGCCGCCGCCGCGCAGGTAGCCAGGTAGGGTTAGAGGAGGGGAGGGAGCTATGGGGAAATTTGAAGGAGCGTCCAAGAATGGCGAAGACTAATGAGGTGAGTGGGGAAGGATAAGGCGCGCAGGGGCTGGATTTTGCGCGTGAGCGGAGGGATTCTGCGCGCGAGGCGGAGGATTTGCGTGCGCGGCGGGGCGCCATGGCGCGAGGTAGGGGCGCGAGTGGCCAGGTTTCGTTGGAAGCGGAAAAAATTGTTTCGCGAGCACCTGCGGATACGGATAGTATCGGTTCCACATCCGTATCCGGCGTGAATTCGGATATCTGGATCCGGATCCGGATTTATAATTCGAATACGAATACATCCATTTAGACATCCATATTAAAACGAATACAAATACGGATATCCATATTTAGCTAAAATCGAATACGGATATCGGATAATCCGGATATTTTGCCATCCGGATCCATCCTTAGAGATGCGTCCATGTCCATGAGAATCAGCACCATATATGGATGGAACCTGCGGCCTTTTGTTTCCCATACAGGGACGCCTCTTATCGATTGAGCATCGGGGACGTCACAGTCGCACTGACGCAACAGCAGTCTGATGTATGTCGGCCCGTTGATCCGACTCTTTTTATTCGTTTTTGGATCCGATTAGTTTTCAGTTAAAATTATATGCTGAAATTGCCCAGAAACAGCTATTAGTTTTTGTGAGCCATTTAAATAAAAAAAACATCATTATATATCTACAGACAATAAAAAAGGAAACAAAAAGCAAAAAAAAAAAAACTAAAAGACTGAAATTAAAAAGCCTACGTGTTTATTCTAATCTTTGGAAGTCAGAAGCCGAAGCTAGAACGGTCAGGCCTCACCCAACCACCTTGTAGCTGCATGAGTAATTAATAAATAAACCTAAGTAAGCAATATTTTTTTAATTTCTCAAAAATGATACTTGGTGCATGCATGATCAGCTTGCTTGGTAGTTGTTTACCTGTGACCAAGTTCTATACCAGAGTTTTGGTTGGTCACCCGCTTACCAAACGGAGCATCAGCAGTATGCCACATATTCCTAACGCCTTGGGATCAAGAAGATGCAAAAAATCAGCTTTCACTATAAGGCCGATACTTGAGCCGATACTAACAGACTGGTATAACCGTTTGCCCTATTCTAGAGAGCAAACCTCTCAGGATAACTAAATTTGAGGATATAAAATAACATATTATTTAAAAAATTATAAATATACCACTAACCATTCGCCTCCATCGGCGACATAATGATTAACATCAGGCATATTTTCTTCTACATACTCATTCAAATCCTTTCCTTCCAGTATTGTTTGCTTTCCAGTATGCAGCAACCATATATGGATGGAACCCGCGGCCTTTTGTTTCCCAAGACAGGGACGCCTCTTATCAACGGAGCTGCGGGGATATGCAGTCTGATGTATGACACCATCCCTCAACGCCGTTCAATTCGACTTTTTTCTTATCGGCTCCTGACTTTCGACAGTTCGTTTTTGGCAAAAAAAAAAAATCACATTGCTAGCATTTCGTAGTTATTTAATTAAAAAGTAAAAGAATAAAAGACATCGTTATATCTTCATAAATAATACAAAGAAAAAACAAAGCAAAAGGCTAAAAAAGTCAAAAAACAAATTAAAAGTCTAACACATCTATTCAGACAACCAAAAAAGATAGAAACCAAAGCCGAAATAGGCGGGCCTCACTCAACCGTCTTGTACATGGATGAGTAATTAATAAATAAACTTAAGTAAGCAATATTTTCGTAACTTCGCAAAAATGATACATTGTGCGTGCATGATCAGCTTGCTTCGATGTTTATCTGTGATCTAGTTCTATGCCAGAGTTCTAGTTGGCCGCTCGCTTACCAAACGGAACATCAGCAGTATGCCACATATTCCTAACGCCTTCCGAACCGATGCCATTTTTTCTGTGATGTAGGTAAAAATGTCAGAATACCTCCGGTAGGTCGGGTGCACGTACTACGAAACGATTTACGAAGAACATCACATCTTCATAGGCACTGACAATACTATGTTTCTCATTGCTGCTCTTCTACTTCATTATCATCTTCTTGTAGTAAACATCCCTTGCTTCTTCAAGAGCGTGAAAGCAAACCAAAATTTTTGCAAAATTTTGAATTCTAGCTAAATTCAAAAACTTTCTCAACTCAGCATTTGCTTGGTCTTTTGCGCTTATCCTTTTTGATTTCTTGCCTTCACTGTCCGCTAGTGCCTTCCCCGTTCCCGCTTTCTCCCCTAATCCTAGCGCCACCAGGCTCCTCTCCATTCACCGCCACCATCGTGCAGCCCTGCCTCTGCCGTTCACACCGCTGCTGCTAGCTTCATCAAATCATCGTACGAGCCTCTACCATCTCCTCATTACTGGTGTTCTGTCTTCCCGGCCATGTGCCACGGTTGCCCCGCTCCTCTTCGCCACTGTAACAAGTCCCTGCTTCCTGCGCAACACGTGTGCTCACAATCTTTGACCCCCCACCATCCACCCCCACTAACGGCAAGGGGGTGTCATGTAACGTCCCAAATTCTACGGTATGCAAAAAAAAAAAAGAAAACTTTTAAACTTTTTGAATGCATTTTGTTTTCTTGGCTCTTTATTAGAGTTTCTTTGGCAAATTTAATATTCAAAAATCAAAAGTGCGTGTAATGCAAATAAAAAATTGAGACCAAGTTATAAAAACTAAATTAAAAGTTTGTATGAAAAGATGTATGGTGGAAATCATTTCAAAAACTCATAAATATAATCATGCCACTGGAAATAAATATCTGAGTAATTTTTTGAACATGATCTAAAATATTAATTAAATTAGAAATCAACTTTATATGGGATAGTAGCTGACGAGGATAGAATAATCCTTAAATTATTACATTATTATATTCCTTGAATATACCCCTTATCAATAAGAGGTAAATATGGCAAGATGGTCGTAAGTTTTTCTACGACCATATAGTCGTAAATTCTTCTACAACCACATAGTTATAAGTCTTACTGCAACTATCCCATGGCTGTAAGTCTTTTGACGACCATGTAATTGTAAGTCTTTCTGTGACCACTCTGTGGTCATGGGAATTTCTACAAGTCTATCTCCAACTAACTTGTCTACGACAATGAACTACATTGTCGGTTCATCTGACAAGGTGATTAGAATGTGCGTTAGTCCACTAACCACACGTGATCTCTCTCTGACAACAACCGCTACATAGAGAATGGCCTTATGTGTCTCTCTGACTGTAACTTTCGTCAGGCGGTTATCATCCAAAGCGTTGAGGTGTCTTCTGGCGCAGGACAACTACCATTGCTTTGCTGGCTATTTAAAGGTTAATGTCAAAGAGAGAAGGGGCCATTTTGAGGAAAGGAGGAGATAGTTTTAGCCATTCAGATAATTCTCTTGTAATTCCTCTTTTTAGCAATTAGCAATCACACTGGACGTAGGGTTATTATTCTCTTAGGAGAAGGCTCGAACCAGGATAAAGTTTTCCATGTCTCTACACCGCACGCGCATACATTGGGTATACATTGGGTCTTCTAAGAGTTCCCTCGAATCCAAATAAATCATACATAAGATCGATATTAAAACATCGATAGTTGGCGCCGTCCATGGGGATCCTTCTTCCAAAAGTCTGGTAATTTCCTCGTCGGCAAGTTTCACTTTTTCCTCCTGATGTCCTCATGGCAGATAAATGAAATGAGGAGAACTGGTTCAATTTGGCCAACTACACGAGTATCGACATGGAGGCTAGCTACGACTACGAGCAGACCTGTTTTGCTTCTGATGGTGAATGTCTCCCTGGAGATTCCTCTGGTGACCCTGAAGATGACGCTGCCAAAAAGGCTGAGGAGGGATCAAAGTCCCACACAACAGTACGCTCAATTGGAAGACTCATCTCCCCAATCGGCAAGGTTCAATCCGACCATGATGAGGGCTCCTAACGTGATGATGGATCCATTCCCAAGCGTTCGAGTCGCACGACATCGCCCCATGTAGTTTTGAAGAGCTCCAAACTCTGCCGATCAGGGAGTGTATCGCTAATTCCTAGTGGTGACTCTCTGGATGACTCGGCGAAGGCCATGGGTGGGCACACTTCATGTTCGTTTGTATTCTCACAGGGAGCACATCAGGTTGGGGACAGTTATAACCCAGACTTCCCCTACCTAGCGAGGTTTGATCCAAGCCACCAGACAGTCTCGCTCGACAATTCTTTGGATGAGGGGGCATCTCTCAAAAGTGGAGATTCTAGACAGGAGGTTTTTTCCTACCCTCAAATTCTCATCACCCTCTTGGAGGAAGGCCTGAGGATGCTCCCTGGCGATCACACTCTCCCTCCTCTCGTGGGGATGGTGATGAAACCTCAAGTGATGAGCCTGATCAGTACTCTGATGAGCGTCGGAGAAATCCTAGAAATACTTGCTTTCCTCTGAGGCAACACTAGTTTGCATCAGGGGTCGAGGATACTGAGACTGCTTGGTAAAGGCAACTTGCCACACAGAGTGCTTTGCCTGGGCAGGCCCAGTACCAGTTTGAAGAGGCATGGGAGCTTCAATGGATCAATGACTTGCTTGAGAACCCGACTCAAGAGCTTGCTCGAGCACCAGGCTACTACCACTTCACTGAAGACATTGCACAAAGGGTTCATGACGTGATGGCCCGACTTAAGCAACCTCACCAACGTCCCTCCAAGAGTCAACAAGGTTCAACCATATCTAGTCGTTCATGAAACTTGCCTCGTAAGAGTCGGTATGGTGACGGAGCACGTCGCACTCCCGATTGCAACACCAGCTGGAGGAGAATGCCTTGGACTGCTTCGGATTGGCAAGTCGACACTCGATCACTACTTCGAGCAAGGAACCTGCAGTAGCAGATGAACTATGAGTGCCATCCTCGAATGGATGAGACCTACTATAGGTCCATTCCGCCTATCATCGGGCATCGCTGAGTGTGTTCACCTGGTGATGCTAACTACCCATTTTTCACAAAGGAGACAATAGAAGATTGTTGACAAATGCGCAAGCATTCGTGCCTGAGCTCCAAGTAGTGTGCTGGTCGCCGCGGTTTCAACCGGTGAGCATAGAGAAATTTGACGGGTCTCAGAATCCCATTGAGTTCCTTTAGATTTACACGACTGTGGTTCGGGTAGCAGGAGGAGGTGAGCACATCATGGCCAACTACCTTCTGACAGTGCTCAAAGGATCTGCTCGATCCTGGTTGCTCAACCAGCCCTTTGAGTCGATCTACTTGTGGCAGCATCTCTGTGACCTTCTGATAGCCAACTTGCGACCGCAGACATCCCATGACGCGTCAATCGTGGCCCGCCTCGTGTACCCTCCCGTTGGGACAGCGCGTACGGATGTAGCAGCCTGTCCCTGACAACTCAGGGGTCGGCGTGATTCTCGCTGCCTTTAAAGCGCACTTTTGGACCGCGGCCGCCCAAAGATCGTCGGACGGCGGAGCCTCACCAACCCACACCTGGCGACCTTGGGCGCAAGCATCGTCTCCGCTCCGACTTCAACTTCGCCACCCCAGGAACGCACAGCCAAGGGTGGCCCGGGCAACCAGGTCGGGGCCGCGTCTTGGACTTCACTAGTAGGCCCGCCGGAGATACCCGACTCCGACCGCTCCCGTCTCACCCAGGCGGCTCCGTTGACACATTCAACCCCGTCGACACCCCCCACTTCGGCTCCACCAACATCTTTAACTTCGCCAGCGCCTTCGACTCCACAGCAAGCACACGTCTTCACCACGGCCTCGCTACCAAGGGGCCCTGAGAGTGAGGACGACCTCGATAATCCTCCCAACGCCGCACCCTCGTGGAGAGACAGATCATAGCAAGCAGGCAACCCACCAAGCAATTTGGAAGTTCACAGGCCGCAGGGACGGAGGGGGCCAAATGGCTCGGCAACATGGCTTCGGCCCGTGAAGCCCGTCACCATGAGAGGCTCCTGTTGTAGGGGTGGCCCCCACCTAAGCCCAGCTGGCCTACTAGAGAGTTGTAAGGCTCAAAATGGGATATGTGTAATGGCATAAGTGCCCTTGAGAGGGATACTCAAATGTAAGGGTATTGCTGTAAAAACACTCCCCATGTGGACGTATATATATATGATACCAGCCACAGGGAAACTCTAAGCACTTGCTCACCTAACTCTCCACTACCATACTCTCTCTCTCTGTTTGGTCTGTAGCCACAACATCATCCATTCAACTCCTAGTGATACTCAACACCAATTTTAGCATGCATTAATTATACTGTAGTGATTCTCATTAATTGTTGGATCGAATACAGCAACAGAGGGGGGGGGGGGTGAATGGTGCCGATTTAAAATTCCCCCTAAGTATCCACCAAAATCTTCTTCTTCGATAGCTATAGAAGCTATGAAGAAAAAGAATAAATGTTTACTGGAAGATGAAGCAAAACGCAGAAAGTAGACCAAGAAAGAAAAACAGGAAGAGAGCGAACCAGGACTGCAACTCTGAAATCTGAACAGTAAAACTAAAAACTGAATTTTCAGTTCACTGAAATCTGGGCAAAAATTTGAAAACTGAATTTTTCAGTTCACTGAAAACTGGACAGCAAATCTGAAAACTGAAATTTTCAGTTCACTGAAATCTGGACAGCAAATAGCATGCAGTTTTCAGCAAGACATGGCTGCTGTTTTCAGCACAAGGACTGCTGTTTTCAGCAAGACATGGTTGCTGTTTTTCAGCAAAATGGACTGCAGTTTTCAGCAAGACATGGCTGCTGTTTTCAGCAAAAAGAACTGCAGTTTTCAGTAAGACATGGCTGCTGTTTTCAGCAAAATGGACTGCAGTTTTCAGCAAAACATGGCTGCTGTTTTCAGCAAAATAAGCTGCAGTTCGGCAGGAGAAGGAACAGCCAATAAACAGCAAGTCAGCAAGGATTTCAGACTAAAAATAGTGTTTACTGCAGCCACCCTAAAAACTGAAATTGCCGAGAAATTGAATGCTCTTCTCAGGGCAAAAGATCTGAACCTTAAACTAACTAGGCTACTGATTCAAGAGAGAATAGAATGCAGACATAAGATCAATCACAAGAGGAAATCCTGAAATTTCTGAAAATGGCAGCAAGAGGAGAAGAAGTCAAATTTCTTGGAATTCTCTAGCCTTATGTTCATGAGTCTTCATATCTCCACAAGAAATGATCTCTCCACTCTAAAGCACAAGATCAATATAACCTTTTGCTAGGGAAATCAAGAACTCAAGAATCCTCTATTTTCAAATGAATAGTAAACCCTAGAATATTTAGAACAGAGGAAATGACGCGAAGCACATAGAGATGAAATAAATGATTGCATCCTTCTTTTGCTCTAGGGAATGAATTTGTCAAAAGACTTCTCCCATCACAGAGCAACCATATTGCTAACTAAAAGATCAAGAAAACAACTCAAACAAATAGGACCACAGAAAAGTGCACAGAGCTTCACTAAATCTCAAATTTCTCTCCAACCATTGATACTTTGGCCACGAAATTTTGCAGACAGCTAATCAATAGCCTCTGGACTCTTCATACCAAATTTCAAGCCATCTCTCGAAGGGAATCACTAATTTCACCAAAACCCTAGAAGGCAAAGTGAAGAACAGAGGAAGTCCAAAAACCAAATATGAGATTAAAATGAAGTTTGCTCTTGGGAAACTTGATCAAATGATCTTGAGGCATCATCCCAACCTAGAGCAACCCATTTTGGGCCTTCCCAGCAAGAAACAACAAGAAACACAAAATCTCACCAATCAAACCAAGAAAGGAACGAAGAACAGAACAGGAGCACGAGAGGTAAAATTCAGATTTCCATTTCAAATCAAAGATGATTACAGAGGAGTCCCCATACGCATGGACATTAGAACAAGAGGAATGATTACATGGATTCTCGACTCATCCTCTCCCTCTCCATCTCAAGAACTTACACAAACCCTATATCTTCTTGGAGAGGAGACAACACTCAGACACTCAGAGAAACATCGAAGGGGACAAGCTCTGCCCTTCACACCCACTCTCACCAACTAAAGACTAAAGCTAAAACAACCCTCTAAAGCCTATTTTGACTAAAGTAAACCCTAGAATCCATGAATGGGCATGCAGCCACCAACATCTATTTATAGCCCTTGGCTAACGGGTCTCCAACCCGTTACACCCACTAAACCCGAACGGAGCCCGCTCCCGCTTTTGCAGCTTCGCGAAATTACCATTTCGCCCCTCCTGCACCTTCCGGGAAGCTTCCGCGCTCCTTGTCGTCCAAGCCTCGCAACCACATTGAATCTCCGCCGTCTTCGACACATCCGACCGTTCTGACCTCGACACCGCCCATGTCTAGTCCGGTCACCCCGTGTCTCGCCACGACTCCGCCTCGACGTCCTACAGCCAACACAAACAAGAAACACATCAAATAACACCGCTCGATACATGAAAGCATAAATGCATTAATGAAATAGCCCAAACCTGACAAGTCGGCATAATATGCAATCTAAACCCTTTGACCAGATTTGACCAAGTCCGACCGAGTCCATTGCACCACGCAACGACATGGTCCGAACCAACCAAATCAAACTCGACTTCCCTAAACCGATGTCAATTACTCATCACACACACGGAATGACCTCCACATGGTCTCTCATTAATGATCAACCATTACCTTAATTACGGGAATCTATTTGTTGTCCTGCTTCTGTATGCAATCACATAAATATTTACGAACACATATTTCAATATTCCCATCTTATGCTTAAAACTTAGATCAACCTACTATCAAAACATCAATATTAGAACCTCCAGTAAATAAGGTTTCATATGATACTAAAACAATATTCATCCATTCATTTAAACACAAGAGATCAATTTAACATGGCATGTAACATGTAAAGTAAGCAACCACATATGTTCACTAGTATCCTTAGAAAATTTTAGTTCAGGATTAGTATATACCAAAGACAAAAAGCTCATACATTTCAGTATAACCTTCACAAACAATTATAATAATCTGTTGAGACCAAAATAATCCAATTCATCCAATATAGCTTGCGAATTCTTAACACTCTAGTTATGTTACTAATTCAACTATGTAGTCCCTATAACATAACAATTCAAGGTATAATGGGAAATACTCCTACTCACTATATATCATAAAACAATTGCGGAACATCAACACATTTAATCAATTTCACTCACAAAGATGTTACTTAAAATCATTTATATACTACTTTCCTTCCTCAACTTAACATTTCATGCCTAACCAACATCTCTATTTAAAAAAAAACTGAAGAAGTCATCACAACAAGAGTTTTTTTGTTTTTCACAAACCGGGCATTAAGCTTAAATACACAAGTAACTTCATAAATGCACGAGTTTAAAACATGCACATAAAATATGGCTTCCAAAAGATGTTCTCCCTTGGTCCAAAACGGAAATATTGAGCCAAGAAACAAATCAAATTCCTTAATAAAATGGTTAAATCACCACAAAATGATGACCCAATGAATTGACAACTCTTAGAAGCAACAAGAATAACTGAACAATCAGAAAAGCCGCAATTTCTTCATGGAACCAAAATAGCCAATGAAAACTCATTACTAGCACTGAAATCAACCAACCATTGAAAACTCATGGAGAACCAATAATTCACCCATAGAACAAAAAAAATGACCAACCAAACTCACCTCCGACATCTATATCTAAAGTTATTGAAGAAAATCTGATCACTCATCATATACCATGCACTGTGGCACAACCTGGCCATACCCACAGCCACAACCATGACTTCCACGTCTCAACAATGCTATCCAACTTAATTACACAACTATCCAATACAAATAAAGGTAACATCTCAATACTTCATTAACAACTGCACAAGCTAATGGAAGCATAAATGCAATGAAAGACCCAATACCATCCTATTGTGCACCAGTGTGTCAAATATCTGTTTTAAGTAATTTAGTTATCCTATGTGAAATTTCAACAATAAGCAATCCTAAGTCATGTTATTGGTATGATTATTATTGTCACTAAATTACCAAACCTAAGTGAAAATTTTAATTGGTTACCTAGAAAATTGCCAATTTTTCATTACAGAACTAAAGTCCACTCTGATATCAACTGTAACACCCTGGTTTAACCAAAACCCAAGATGTCACCTACTACCACTACCGCTACCAATTTAAACCAATAAGAAGGTATTAATGACTTCTAGATTTCAAAAATCAAGAATCCATATGAAATTAAATATAAATTTCAGCAATATGATAGACCACCAATTGAATTTAAAATGAACCAAATAATTACCAAAAAGCATCATAAATAAGTCTAAGCTAAGGAACACATCGTCCAGCTAAACTGAGGGAAACCGCAAATTAACCATTTATTACAATGAATGACACTAAATTGTTTATGACCAAAAGTAAAGTATTGCTAGATGAAATTAAAAGCTATAAAGTACAAATATCCATGTGCTACTCCCCTCACATGCATGTCATCTTCAACGATCACCTAAAAAATAATAAAGCAAGGGTGAGTCCATGACTCAGCAAGTACAAAGCAGAATAATAAACAAGGTGTAAACCTATTAACAATTCATATCCAAATTGTCATTAGCTTAACTTCTCATATTTATCCTCATCAATTTCTATTCACACATTTCAATATCTTAAATTAACATTAACTTCCCATGAATGCAATGCAATACTCACGCTCATGCTCATATCTCATCTTCTGCTTATGCTGGTATAGTGTAGTGTAACACATGTCGATGTTCACTCTTGCCCACACTCTTTAGTGTAGAGACCAATTGCTTGTCCTTTTTCATACGAAGACCTCATTGCCACTATCTTACATATGGGGACCTCATTCCATTACCGTGAGTCTCATAATTGCACCATGAATCCTCAACATGCAATGCAATGAATATTCTCTTTTATCATAGCAATCGATATACACATTATTCTTCTATAGTCATCGACATCATCATTAATTCATCATACGCATGTGAGCAATATAAAAATAGGAATAATCATATAATTCATCATGGCAAGTATTCAATCAATATGTCAACAATTCTAACATACGAGTTACGATTCTACTATGCACTTGCCTTTTTATTAAATGTGACAATCGGAAAGATTTGAAGGTGACACCACACCCGAAGCAACCCCCCTAGAGAAAATATTCACTCTTAGTACATGCTAGTACAGTGCAAGACATTAAATAAATGACAACACTCCTACATACTTCCCAAATCCACCACTTTTCCCCTTTACCGGACAGTTGTAGGATCAAGGATACCGACTAGAGGGGGGTGAATAGGAGGTTTTTAAAATTTTTCTTGTTCAATTGATTAATTCTTTACAATTTAAATGACAAGAATGTAAAGCAATTAATCCTATGCAATTCTAGTTAACAATAAAGCAAACTTAACTCTAAACAATCAAATGATCACAAAGATGTAAATAAGTAAGAGCTAAGCACAAAAGAACACAACCGATGTTTTACCGTGGTGATCAGAAACTTGCCGGTTTTCCCTAGTCCACGTTGAGATTAGCCTGAACGAATCGGACCGGCTCCACGAACGAGCCAAACACCTCGATCACTAATGTAGCTCTTCCCCGCTCCGGGTAGGTGAGCTCCAACCTTCACAACTTGCCGGGTCTTCTCACAAGCTTCTTGAGAAGATCACCAAGCCAAACTTCGCCCAATCGTCCAAGTGCCGGCAAGCACTAAGAGTAATAGACCTAGGGCTTTCACGTGAATGCAATTCTTGTGCTAAGTGGATCAACAATTGAAAATCTTGCACTAATTGCAAAACCACCTCAATTTAATGCTCAATGAGAGAAAGTGGGTGGAATGAATGCTCTTGGGCTCAAGGAATATGCAATGAGTCTCTAACCTTAGCCCTTGTGCAGTGGTGGGGGTATTTATAGCCTCCACCAACCAAAACTAGCCGTTTGACACAAATTCCAGAAAAAATTCTGGTCGAGCGGTACAACCGCTCCCAGGGGCCGGTACTACCGCAATCAAATCTTCGCGCCAGAACGGCTATGTCAGAGCTCTGCAGTGACCGTTGGATTTGGCGGTGCGGTACTACCACCGTTGACATTTGCGGTACTACCGCTCTCCGGTAGTTCCGCAAAGTCGACGCGGTACTACCGCTCCAGCCAAACTCCAAAAGGTCCCAATTTTGGCGCTCTCTGGAAAAATTGATCCGCTCTGAGGCCGGATCTTTCGGACTCCAGAAGTACCGCTCTGGACAGCAGAACTACCGCACACAGCAGTAGTTCCGGCGTTGGAATCGCCGGTACTTCCGCTCCAGGAAAATCCAGACTTCATCCGGAGGGTGCTCTCTGGAAAAATCGATCCGCTCTCCCTCCGGATCTTCCGGGATCCGGAAGTACCGCTCCATAATGCGGTACTACCGCTTGGTGCGGTAGTTCCGGCGTTCAAGTGGCCGGTACTTCCGTTCCCGCAAGAGTTCACGTGCATCCGCAGGTGCTCTCTGGAAAAATTGATCCGCTCAAGAACCGGATCTTCCGCTCGCCGGTACTACCACATTTGGGCGCGGAACTACCGCTCACCGGTAGTTCGATGTTCAAAACTGCGATACTACTGCCCTTCCAGACAGAGCACAGATTTTGTTTTAAAACTGATTTTTCATGGATGCAAGTTTCTAATGTTGATCCATATGGCACAAGAAGTATGTTTTCAAGCTACTTGCCAAGATCCCTCTTGATGGTACGATCATCTATCCTATAATCCGGTCTTCCCCCATTCACCTAAGACCGGTAAAATTCAAAAAGGATCCTATGCTAAGTATACCTTTGTCTTGAGCCAATTTGGTCTTCGTAGATATCCTTTAGCTTGCATCTTGTCGCTCATAAGTAGACTAACCAATAGCATGCTCATAAAACACGTTAGTCCCATATTCACATAATTTCATTAATTACCAAAACCATTTTAGGGGCCTAGATGCTTTCAACAGTCCCTCATGCTGTTCTGGTACTAAAAATATCATATAAAGATCCTTAGATTAAATCATTTAGATCCCTGTTTTTAACCCAGAAGATGGATCTGTCATTTTCTAGACAATAGACCAACTAATTTTAATACCTTTTAATCTACACATGCAAATATATTAAACAATGACATTTCTAGAATCTACAGAAAATTATCTACCACTTTCTAGTTATTTCTAAAATTTAATTCTGGCATTAAGCTAGTCAAATCAATATTTCCCATGGCCATGTCCAACACCAACCCGGTACCAAAGAGTAGCCTCCCAAAATTCATATCTTCTAATCTAATTACCTAAAAATTGTATTCTTGGACTTTGTAGAAACCTTAAGAAATTTCGTACAAGGTTCATGTTAATTGGATCCCTAGATTAGATCATTTACTCTTTTTAATCATCTAATTTCCACATACTCACAAAGCACGACTAATTCTATCGGACAGCGGAACTATAAAAAACATAGCTCATAATCTACTCATCTGATTGACATGAAAAAATGATACTGAAAGCTATCAAAAATTCTCTACAACTCTCTAGCAAATGAAATTCCCAAATTATGCTTCTACACTACCCATAAAAGTGGTACAATAGTACAGTAGACCAAACTGATCTACCACTTTATTTCTCCCCGTTACAATTATCAGAACATAGAGAGAATAGCATACTGTTACCCACATGATCACAGTGTTGACTAGTGCGTCTTGTTGCCAACCACAATACGCACAGAACCCGCACGCGGTGACCGAGGGGTGGCTGGGTGAGACACCCACAATTGGCTGGTGTGGTGGAGAAATTAGGGATGCTCTGGTTGAAGATGAGGATGACTACTGGCGTTAGCGTGAAGAAAAGCTATTGGGACTGGTTTTCCAAATCTGAACCATTTGTGTATTACCGCTCCAGTCCTAGATCAAAGCTAGTGCACACAGCCAAACAATGATGATTGCATAACTAACAATGCTTTATTACAATAAAAGAGAGTACAGGCCTTATCGTAGATCCCTGTGCCTCACTGAGGTTACTGTTGTGGCTACAGACCAAACAGAGAGAGTATGGTAGTGGAGAGTTAGGTGAGCAATGGCATAGGGTTTTCCCCATGGCCTGTATCCCGTATATATATATCCTCATGGGGAGTGTTTTTACAGTGATACCCTTACATCTGAACATCCCCCTCAGGGGCACTTTTGTCATTATACATGTCCCGTTTCGGGCCTTACAACCTCCTAACAGGCTTGCTGGGCTTAGGTGGGGGCCACCCCGACAACAGGAGCCTCTCATGGTGAAGGGCTTCACGGGCCGAAACCATGTTGCCGAGCCCTTTGGCCCCCTCCGTTCCTGCGGCCTATGAGCTTCCTTAACGCTCGATGGAGCCTATTGCTTGGTGTAGTATTCGCCCTGCCGTGAAGGCACATCGCCGGGCGAGTTTGCGGAGTCGTCCTAGCCTCGGGGTCCTCCAGCTGCGGGGTCAAAGTCGGAGCCGAAGTTGGAGCCGGGAGCGGGGTGGGGTCGGGCACCTTTGGCAGGCCTGGCCTACTGGTGAAGTGTGGCCATGACCTGGCTGCCTGGGCTCCCCTCGACCGCAAGTTCCTTGAGTGGTGGAGTCGAAGCAGAGGCGGAGACAAACCCCGCATCGCGGACTCTCCTGGGGGCGAGGTGTGCGAGACTCCTGCGCATAGCCCCGGGTGATCGAGTAGGGTGAGGGGCTCCGCCCGGCCTGATGTCGACATGGCTGGCGGCTCCGTGGTGCGGTAGTGCGCTTTAATGGCACCTGGAATCCCGCTGACCGTTGAGCTATCAGGAACAAGCTACTGCAGCCGTACGCGTTGTTCCATCTGGAGGGCATACATGACGAGCCGCGATTGGCACGTCGTGGGTTGTCAGTGGTCGCACGACTGCGGCCGTTCGCCCCTTCCCAAGGAGTCGGGGCGCGTGGCAGGGTGCTAGAGGCGCGTCATGCGCTGTCCGCCCACCTACCGGTATGCGTCCCCAGCTGTCGGCAGCTGCGCTTCCCGATCGTGGGCAGCCAAACCGCTGGGCTCCCGTCGGTCGCGCTTCCGCACGTGCGGCCGCCGGTTGAGGTTCCCGTCGGCTTCGGGACGCTGCGAGTATATATATATATATACGTCATCGTCCTACGCCTACGCCATCCTTCATAGGGCCACGATCGGGTACGGCTGGAATGATGTTGGTCTCGAAAATAGGCTACCTCTGTTCATCTGCATTGTCATAGAATGTTGATGAACAGAAGGATGTCTATTTTCGAGTTTCGGAAAAAACTTATCTTCGTCCTAGCGCCGGGGCGTCGTGGTCCACCAGCTGCGCTGTGCTGCTTCACATGACGCGCGTTCCGGGGACAGCTAGGATGATCTTGCCATCATAGATATGTCTTCCTCAGTCTATGCGCACTCTTTGATGGCAAAGGATGGTGATGGACTGATGGAGGCCTATTTATGAGAGTTCGGTCAGAGCGTACTGACGATGGTCGATCTTGCTTCCCGACCGATTGCGTGGTTAGTTGGGCCTTCGGCATCCGGGGGTTGGAGTTTGCTTGGCCGAACCCCTAGGGAAGGTGGTCGCCAACGCGGCTGGCTGGTTCGGTCGGAGCCTATCCCGAAGTCTTCGTGCGAACCCAGGGCCAAAGGGCCTGATGACGACCGCAGGCTAGGCCGACGCCTACCAGTCTCCGCACCGCCTTGATGTCGTCCTCACCCTCAGGGCCTCTTTGTAGCGAGGCCAGGGTCGAAGCCGTGGCGAAGCTAAAGATGTTGGCGGAGCCGAAGTGGGGGGGTGTCGACGGGGTTGAATGTGTCGACGAAGCCGTCTGGGTGAGACGGGAGCGGTCGGAGTCGGGCGTCTTCGGCGGGCCTACCGGCGAAGTCCAAGACGCAACCTCGACCTGGTTGCCCGGGCCACCCTTGGCTGTGCGTTCCTGGGGTGGCGAAGTCGAAGCTACAGCGGAGACGATGCGTGCGCCCTGGGGTCGCCCGGGTGTGGGTTGGCTGAGGGGCTTCGCTTGGTCTGGCGATGCTGGGCGGCTTTGCGGTCCAAAAGTGCGCTTTAAAAGCCGCGAGAATCGCGTCGACCCCTGAGTTGTCAGGGACAGGTTGCTATGGCCGTACACACTATCCCAACGGGAGGTACATGTAGCGAGCTATGATTGACATGTTGTGGACTGTTAGCGGTCGCACGACCGCAGCCGCCCGCCCCTTCCCTAGGGGGGAACACGTGGCAGGATGCTACCGGTGTGTCTTGCGCTGTTGGACCACCGCCGCGTGGACCTGGGGCCTGTTTGTCTCCGCATTTGGCCTGCTCTTCATCGCGGGGCCGTGTCGGAGGTCCGGCTGGACCCCAATGTATGGGCTGGGAAGGCGGCGACCCTCCCCGGGCCGTCGAGGCCGAGGTGGTCTGCAGGCTTGCCGCCCGGGTCGAGGGCGACATGGCGAGGTGCCCTCTTCGCGAGGCGGGGCCGGGGCAGAAGCCGGGGTCTCCTTGCTAAAGCGGAGACTCCGACGTAACTGCTGTTGAAGTTGGCCGACGGTCCCGAAAACCGTGCTGGGTGGTACGCTTCGTACTGCAACTTGTAGTTGTTCCCGATGGTGCAGACATGTGGCGGGAGGCTATTGGCACGTCGTGCGTTACCCGGCCGCTGTACGACTACGATCGTGCGTGACGCACGCGGACGGTTGTGTCGCTTCGGCTTCGGTCGTGGGGAGGTGAGCGGTTCGTCTCTCGTCGGTTACGTTCACCGGCGGTGTGGGAGACGAAGGGGCTTTAAATAGCCCCTATGTTGCCGCGTCTGCCCCTCCTCTTCACGCCTTTTGGACCCTCTTTTCGCCCCTACTCTTCTTGCCCCCTGCTGCCGCGTTGCCCTCCCTGCCGCCGTCTAGGTTCTAGATAGCGATGGCGCGCGGTGAAGGACTTGTCCGGACGATCGGCGATAACGCCATCTCCCGTCGGTCAGCACCGTTGGAGGTGGAGTACACGCTCGAGAAGCGCAGTTCAGCGGCGGTGGACAAATGGTTGGTGGCGACGGAGAAAGAGGGCCCGTGTTCCAGCGTTTTTAGTGCCACGCTTGTGACGGAGGAGACGATCCGTGGGCTGCTACACAAGGGGAAGCTGTCGGACCGTCAGGAGGTACGGTTGCCCGCCAGTGACGAGGTGGAACTGCGACCCGAGAAGTCGGAGGCGATCATCTTCGTCGCCTATTTTGAAGCCGGGCTTCACATCCCATCTGCCATGATTGTTGGCGACGTGCTGCGGACCTTCGAGCTGGAGCTGGCGCAGCTAACTCCGACCACGCTGGCCCGCCTTGCTGTGTTGTAGGACCGAAATGGCAACAGAGGGGGGTGAATGGTTCCTTCAAAACTCCCCAAGTACTCACACAGCAAATCGAGTGAAAGAACTAGTTTCTCCGATCGAACACACGTGGTCGTAAGCCAATTGATGGTCGAACACCACGTGGTCGAACACTTGCCCAAGCTGACAAAAGAAATCAAACAGAGATAAGCGAGAGGAATAACCAAGACAGAAGGACTCGAGGCGCACAATCATCCAGTAAAGTGAACTTCTCTAATTCGACTCTGCTCTGGAATGAGGCGGCCAAGTGGCCTTGAGACAGATTCGATTCTGAGCTAAACAAAGCACACAAAGACGAAAGGACTCACGAAGAAGAGAGGAGAGAAAAGGATAGCAAGAAGTTCAAGCTCTCAAAACAGATGGCAAACAAGTCAATCACAACATCTTAAGACGACAGAAAACAAATAGAGGAAGAGAGATGAATGATTGATAATGGAGGTTTCTCTGACCACTCCAACTGGGAGATACATGAGCACACTGCTCCATCCCGAGAACCCACACACTCACAAATAACAACGGAAGAACAGAGCAACTCGGGATCAGAATCTCACAAGTACCCGAGCTCTACCCTCTCTATTTATAGCCACACACTCATACACCAAAGAGGGGAACCCGCAAACCCCACCTAACACCGGGTTTTCAACTCACTTTACCCACTAGCGAGAACGAGCTCCAGTGCTTTACCCGTTACACCCAACGGCTCCACTGCTTTGCCCGTTAGCGCCAACAACTCCTGTGCATTGGCAGAGACACAGCTTCCCTTTGCAGCTTTCCGCATTTCTCCAAAATGCCACTCCACTGCCTTCCCGGAAGCTTCCTCCTGCCTTGTCGTCCAAGCTTGCAACCACCTCGCAAGACTAGGTCTCCTTCGGCTTCCCCTGGTCGTTCTGGACCTCGACATCCCCCATGTCTAGTCCCGACCACTCCAAGCCTCATCAAGACTTGTCTCCAAGGTCCTCTGGCATAAACTCCTCCAGACCGATCGGACCTCAACTCCTCCAGAGCCTAGTCCCAGTCCGTTCCACTGCGCACGACCTCACCCGGCACCTGACCGACTGTACCTTATCTCCTCCCTGAGCCTAGTCGGTCCACCTCACCGTTGCCGTCGTGTCCACTTCGGTAACTCTAGCTCCGGTTCCTTGTCTCCGGCTCACAACCACCTCACCAAAGATCGATCATCTTTGGCGTCTCCGACCGTCCGGACCTCAACACCTCCCGTGCCTAGTCCCGGTCCTCCCACGCTCACCATGAAATAGCTCAAGTCCTGCAGCCACATAGACAAGCAAACTGTTACATAGCACCGCACAACACAATGTGTACAGACATCTGCATAAAAGGAACTCAAAACATGCTTCACAAGGTCGTACATTCACTACGATCGGTCAAAAATACTTAAACATTAATTCTCAAGACCTACGATCGTTACCATAGACCATCGACCACCCCGGTGGTCCTTACGACCGCCTTAAAGCTTGCTACGACCATCACAAGTTTCAGTTCCAACTTATCACCAAGTTGTACCAACTTATGACTGGTGAAACCATAGATCAAGACTTTCTTAAGTCCTCGACCATATCTCAAGATGATACGATTATCTCGTAAGTCCATACGACCGGTTCCCGAGACTACGACCAAAACCAGAGATTCCATCATGGTCGAACCACTTTCCGATCACGTCGACTTGGTTCCGCGTGGTGAAGCCCTTCCAACAACGTTTGAACACTTCCGACCGCGATCGCCCACTTGCGACCACGCTCCAAGCTCGTCGACCGCATCCGACCGAAGCTACGACCATGTTCGCCATAACGTGGTGAAACCCGCTTCGAAAGTCTGCGACAACGTGGTCGTATGATCGCCGACCACCGACTACGCCTTACGACCGCGTTCTCGTCGGTGTGGTCGTATCGCGCTGACCACGACCAAGCGTGGTCGTACTTAGGCTTCGACCACGCCAACGTGGTCGAATAGATTTTCGACCACGGCAAAACCAGTCGTGACTTCACGGTGACCTACGACCAAGGTCGAGTGGTCGAACGCCATGTGGTCGTCTGACCTTCCGACCACGCCGTAAAGAGTAAAACATTGTTTTCCGCTTTTGATCGCGATAGAGTGGTCGTAAACAACCCGGCTGGCTCCCGATTGACGACAATAAGTTCATAACCTGCCCGACAAAGCTTCCGACCACAACCAATGTGGTCGTAAGAGCCTCGACCACGATCGAAGCTACGACTTTGCATGTAAGGCGATTCGATCACTTCTAAGGCTATGACTTGGCGGGAAGAGCCCAACCCAAACTCAAACTTTCTAAAACAAGAGTCAATTACTCATCACAAACATGTGGTCACCTCCACATGGACTCTCAATCTCCCCTTGATGAGTATATTGACAAACCCTAAAAACCATGAAGATGAGTTTGAGTTTTAAGAATCCAACATGGTCCAAAGAAAGAGAATGGAGCTAATGACCATGTCGATGTAAGGAACATTAGAGCAACAACTGAAAGAGCAAATTGATCTCCAAAGCTCTAAAATGATCCCAACAGACTTTTTTCTTCTCTATTCTCCCCTTTTGGCAATAAACACATCAAGATGCAATAGAGAGAATATGACATGTCAATGGATGAATATGGCTGAAGTTTGTTTATTTAAGCATTTAGAGCCATGAGAATTATCCATAATGACAATAATGTAATACACCAAGCCATAACTCAATAAAACGCTATCTAGATCATGACAACATATATATAAACCAGCTAGAGCACATAGATGACAATCTGAAATGTAATGCATTTAGTGAGCAAGTCAAGTCATCAATGAGCAAAGTCTAACTAGAGATATCCAAGGATGATGCAGGCCATGTCAATTAGCTAAGCGGAACAAAGAAGCTAACATTGAGTCCAAATAGAGTGCTATAAGCTCAAGATTGAAACATTGGTTAAAGTACTTGGTTCTGATTGTAGATTAAGCAAATTGAGCACATTAAACATTGTCTTTTGAAAGCATATGGTTGTTTTCAACCCAATTTTTTGTTTATGTGCTAGATCTCAAGCCTTATGCGACTACTCCAAGCAATAAGCTTAAGAAGATAGTCTAGGTCATCCAAAACTCCCCCTGAGTTCATGCCTAGTGCAATGGCAAGCTGTCTCATAGGAAAGAATTGGTGAGATCAGTTTTTTCGCACAAAAGAGATCTTTTTGCCTTTTTAAACACATTGTACTAACTCATGTATCATCAGGAGACTAAACCAGCTCAAACTAAGGCTCAATATAGATTCAACGCTCTACTCAGCCTATTTGACATGGCATGAATCATAAAAGGATAGCTCAAGAAAGACTAAACTCAAATGCTAGCATGACAAGTTTAATTTAAGTTGATCAGTTTTACTTAACTTATCATGGCAAACGCTAGTCTACACATATGAAGTCATGATAAATTTAGCAAGCTAAGCACAAGTCATGACAAGGTGTAAAGCATCAAGCATGTCATAACAGGATAATAATCAAGGCTCGGTGTAGTTATATTACAATGCGAAATGCTAAAATGCAGAAAAATCCAGCCCCTCAACATGACATGCAACTTTTAGTTCAAGTTGAGTTAAGTCACAATTAAGCTCGAAGCTCCCAAATGAACTCTCCACTGAACCAAAGTAATAAATCGAGAAGTGGCAAATAAAACCAAAACAGCGATCCTTAAAGCATAGATAAGATATAGAGACAACTATGGCTCAGACTGACTCTCATCTACCCCATATGACTCCAGGACAATCGGCTAACAGTAAATCACACACTAGAGAGCAAACACGTACCCTGTCTACTCGAGGGTGGCCCGACCCTCGCTAGATCCTACAAGAAGTGAGTGGGCTCAATCTAGTGAGATAAGAAACAGCTAATAAGAAGCATCCTGGAAGCATAAGATAAGAGTAAGAAGTCTAAGCAACTAGACAAGAGAGGCACTCTAACCTATGCTAGAAGGACTAAGCCCGATGCACCCCAAGTGCAAAGCAACAGAAATGAGACAGAAGCATAAACAATATAGTAAAGCAGTAAAGCCCAAAGCTCCCCCTCACTACAGTCCATAAGGACAAACCACCCCAAGCTCTCCCCGCAGAGCTGAAAACCTCGAACTATCCAAAGGCTTGGTGAAAATGTCAGCCAACTGGTGGTCACTCTCCACAAACTGGAGCACTATGTCACCCTTCTCTACATGGTCTCTAAGGAAGTGGAAGCGAATATCAATATGCTTGGTTCGCGAGTGTTGCACTGGGTTCTTAGCAATGTTGATAGCGCACGTGTTATCACAAAAGAGTGGAACACCGTCTAAGGCTAACCCAAAGTCTCGCAGGTCGAAACCATCCAAAGTACTGGCCGCAAAGAATCGGCAGCAACAACGCACTCGGCCTCGCAGTGGATCAGGTAACACCGATCGCTTCCTCAAGACCAGAAACGAGAAGTGCCAATGTGGCGCAGTGCCGGAAGTGCTCTTCCTATCTATCCTACAACCAATAAGTTCGCATCCGAAAAGGCTCGTGGAAAGACAGATGAGGAAGAGTACCGGATACCATAGTCAATGGTAGCTCGAAGGTACCGAAGATGCGCTTCACCGCCGACGGTGAGATACGCGAGGAGAAGCTCGAAAACGAGCACACGCATACACCGAGAAGTGTATGTCCGGTCTCGAGGCGATGAGGTAAAGAAGGGAGCCGATCATACTTCGAACTCTTTCGATCAATCGCTCGCCATCCTCATCCAGGTCAAGATAGGCCGTCGAAGTCATGGGAGTTGACACCGCTTACCATCACTCATATCGAAGCGCTTCAGAGGTCACGAGTGTACTTTCCTTGATGAAGAAATGTACCTCTCGAGTCCGCTAATTTGGAAGCCAAGGAAGAAGGTCAACTCACCCATCATACTCATTTCAAACTCGGTGCTCATGACATCCGAGAACCGGGAAACCAGTATGGGAAGAGCCACCAAAGATAATGTCATTGACATAGATCCGACGACGGAAGGTCAGCGCCAAGCCGGCGGATGAACAAGGTCTTATCAACTTTACCCATTTCAAACCCATGACTCAACAAGTAGGACTTAAGCCTCTCATACCAAGCCCTGGGGGCGCTTTGGAAAGCTTGAAGACATGGTTTGGGTATTTGGGGTTTTCGAAACCAGGAGGCTGTCGGACGTAGACCTCTTCCTCAATAAGGCCATTGAGAAAGGCACTCTTGACGTCCATCTGGTAAAGCTTGAAACCCTTAGAAGCTGCAAAGGCAAGCAGAATTCTAATGGCTTCAAGTCTAGCTACAGGGGCAAAGGTCTCCTCAAAATCTAGACCTTCAACCTGGGAGAAACCCTGAGCAACCAGTCTAGCCTTGTTTCGAATAACCACTCCATCCTCGCTCTGCTTGTTCTTGAACACCCACTTAGTTCCAATAATATTGTGACTTCGCGGGGCTCGACAAGCGACTGCACCTTGTTCCTCTCGAAATTTTCTAGCTCCTCATGCATGGCATTGACCCAAAACTCATCGGATAAAGCATGAGAGACATCTTTGGGCTCAAAGGAGGCAATGAAAGCGAGAATGGAGACAGAATTGAGATAAGCCGATTTTGAGCGGGTAACACGCTCGAAAAGGTCTCCATGATCCGCTCGAAGGATGAGCTTTCGGATATGTCTAGGAGGTCCAGGATGAGATGAAGAAGTGGCCTCTACCTCGTGAGTGACGAGGTAGGAACAGAGCCACCAGCTCGTAAGAAGCGAAGGCATGGGTGATCACCTCGAGGTGCGGTGGAAGACGGCACCTCAAGGGGTGGATGAGGGACAGGATCGTAGACAACCGTCGTCTCCATCATCCTCATCATCCACAAAGATGGTCTCGGATCGCTCTAAAGAACTCGAGATATCGGGCCTAGTCCCTGGTGGCCTCGTCAAAGGTCACCTCACGAGTCTCTACCAATTTACTAGACTCGCAGCCTGCACCCTATAAGCCCGCGAAGAAGGCGAGTAACCTAGAAAGATTCCATCACAAGAACGTGACTCGAACTTATCTAGGTTCCCGGACTTGAATAAAGCACTTGCAACCAAACACGAAAATGAGAGACGGCGGGCTTTCGCCGTATCTCAACTCATAAGAAGTGCGGTGCAAGTGTGCCCAAGAAAACTCGATTGAAACATGGCACGCGGTCGCAATAGCCTCACCCGTAACTTCCTAGGTGTAGAATACTCATCGAGCATCGTCCCGCCATCTCGACCAAGGTACGGTTCTTCCTCTCCACGACGCCATTCTTTGTGGGACGTGCGGAGAAGAGAAGGCGGTGCTCTACACTGCCTCACCACGAAACTCTCAAAGTAGGAATTCTTGAACTCCGTGCCATTGTCACTGCGGACCGCTCGTAAGGCACCTGGGAGCTCAACAGAAAGCCTACTGAAAAGACCTCGGAAATGCGAAAACGTCTCATCCTTCGAGGCTAAGAAAAACACCCAAGAATACCTCGAGAAGTCATCGACCACGACAAGAACATACCACTTCCCTCCTGCTGACTGCACTCGAGCTAGTCCCACTGTATCCATGTGGAGCAGCTGTCCTGGTGCATCGGTCATAGTCACAGTGACCGGAGGATGTGAAGCGGCAACCATCTTGCCGTGCCGGCATGGAGAGCAAACAAGGTCTTTGACCATCTTGAGTTTCGGCAGACCACGAATGAGATCGTGGCCGCTAACTCGGGTCAAATGATCAAATCCGATATGACTAAGTCTCCTATGCCAGAAAGAAAGGTCGCGGGACTCAGAAGCAACTAAACACCTGAGAGGATCGCCAGAAGACTCAGAAAAATCAGCACGAAAGATCCTCCCATAACGAAATCCCATAAACCGGACTACCAAGAATCAAGAATTTTACAAGCATTTTTCTTAAAGCTTACCTCGAAACCCTCATCGGTAAGCTGAGAGACTGAAAGTAAATTGTACTGCAGCTTACTAACCAAGGCCACATCTTTCAGAATGAAAGAATCATTAATGCGCACAGTACCTTTGGCGATGACACGCCCAGATGAAGCATCTCCGAAGGTGATCGACTCATCACCTGGAGCACGGGCAAGGGAAGAAAACCAACGGGAATCTCCGGTCATGTGTCGTGAACACCCGGAGTCTACGAGCTAAACCTTTCCCTTCCCTGCCCGGCGAACCTGAGTCAAACAGAGAGTAAAGTCTCAGTACTGGGGTAAATCAAGAGAGATTTTGGCACCCAATACTGAACAACACGTCGAGCAGATGAAGTAGTCAAGCACGACTGACCTCTATCTACCCTACGCTCTCTGTCACTCAAAGCAGAAAGTCTGTGAGCAGACCTGAAGCTGTTGCGGGGTCCAACTGCTACGGGAGAGCGAGTCGGAACACCGGCAACATGCTGATCACGCCGCAGGTAGCTATCTCGACGGGGAAACCGAGATCTACCCTCAGGACGGCGGAAGACACGACCAGGGGCAGCATGAGGACGGAAAACAGAAAACTCGGAAAAACCAAGTCCTCTATGCTGCTTAAACTCCGTAACAGGAGCAAACCTAGACCTCGTGTTGGTCTTAGGTGTACTCAGAATCTGGGGCTGACCCTGAATATGCCTAAGAGACACAACACGGTCTCTACGTGCGATCTTGGCGCGCCTGAAGCATCGATCAACCGCGTGTCCATCCTTCTGACAGAGGGTGCAGTGATACTTCATCCTCGGAGAGGTAGAAGTAGCACGGTCAAAGCCGCTACGAGAGGCGAGCGGCAGTGCAACCACCTTGCTGTCAGAAATCCCCTGGACATAGCCCGCTGACTTAAATTGGACTTTCTTGGTCCTGGGCTCGGTCTCGATCACACCTGGTGCTATGGGTCTGAGCACGGCAGGTGGATGCTTCCTCATGTCCTCATAATAATCATATCCTAGACCCTGATTAAATTTGCAAATTTTAGACTGGTCCAGAACAAGATTAAGCTTCTTCTTGCCGCCTACAAATCTCTCGAGAGTGTTCATAAGGTACCGACACTCCCAAAAAGAGAGGTGCAAGAAGAGCAGGGGAAGAGGGAACAGCAGGAGATAAGGGAGCGGATGAAGAACCAACGGCGAGAGGAAGAATGGCTTGTGCACGCACACCGACTACGAATGGACAGTCCCTCGCTAGCAGAGTTGGTTCACGTTGCTAAGCGTCTCAACCTTACCCTCGGGCTTCTCCCCCTTCTCAGCATTCACATTACAATGAGTTAATGGCTTCTCTAATAAATCCTTAGTTAGCTTCACACATTTATCATTCAAAGCAACGAGTTCAAGTTTTAGTTTATCACAGCTAATGCATGGTGAGCTAACAGGGTCCTTAGTCGCATATTGAGCCAACTTCCTATCATGATCAATCTTATCTTGAAACTGTTTGGAGACGACTTCAAGTTCGTGATTAACCGGACGGTTTAAGCATGAGTCAATCGGCTCAAGTAAAGAAGCACGCAACTCAGCAATTTTATGATCTGCCCGTTTTAAGTTCATCTTCAAGTTATTGCAATTTTTACATGACTCGGGCAGATCAAGGAGCATGGCATAAGGTCCTCTAGCAGCAATGTCCTTATCCTCACATGAGGTAGGAGAAGTAGTCTCATCAGTAGTAAGTAGGGTAACAGCCATCCTACTCAACTCTAACTCAACAAGTAGACTAACATTCTCCACCTTAATAGAATCAAGCTCGGAGGACACACTATCATGAGAGGTCCTTAATTTCTCCAAATCACCCGAGAAAGCACAAAGATGTATCACAGTCGTCACGGGAGGGAGTAGATATAAGTAAAGTAAGCTCCCGTGACAGTCTCTCTACTTCCTTCTCCAACTCGCTACATCTAGCTCTAGATCTAGCATGAAATCCTCCTAGCTTAAGGAAAGCTTCATTAAGTTGGTCATAGGAGGGACATACCTCGTCCGAGTCGGAGTACAGCTCGCTGTCGCTGAGTTCGCCCTCGAGGGCCATGAAGCACATGTCGGAGAAGTCGTCGCTGCCATCCTTGGGCTCTTGGTCACCCGTCCCGTCGTCGTCGCTCCATCCCTCCACCTCGCTGAGGTCGAGGTCGTCGAAAGCGGTGAGGACGCGGTGGAAGAGCTTCTTGGCCTTCCCGAAGTTGCGGAACTTCTTCTTTCCCGCGCCCGAGTGGAGTCTTCTTGTTGCGGTTCTTGTCGGTGTAGTCGTTTTGCTCGAACCGCCGTAGTCGTTCTTGCCCTTCTCCGGCTTGGGACGGTTCGCTCGAATGTGGTTGGGGCCACCACACTCGAAGCAAATCACGGTCCTCCTCTCTTCTGTCTCTCCTACCCTTGTAGGCATGGGAAAACCTTCGGGCTAGGAGGGCGGTGATCATCCGCAGTGTTCTAAGCGATCATCGTTATGTCACGAGAGCAGCAAGGAGAAACCGCAAGAAGAATCCAAGAGAGCCGGAAGAAGAAACGGGATCGGTGACCAAAGCCATCGATCGTGACTTCGACCGAGAGACAACGTCAATCTCGTGAGTCTTGAGGCGCGAGTACAGCGTCAAGAGTCGTGGTCGAGAGGTCTGTCGTGTCTTTGATGGTGGTCACTTTCATTTCCCAGACACGAAGATCGAGTGCCGCGAGCATTTGGCGAGCGTTATCCGAGTCGGGGTATGTAAGACCGACCGCTCGGAGGTTGCTCAAGATTTTGTGAAATCGCGAAAAGCACTCATCCAGGGACTCTCCAGCAAGCATCTCGAATTTGTTGTATTCGCGCTTGAGCTGGTCCTGTCGGACCGTCTTAATCGGGTGGTGCCCTCATGGTATGCATCGAGGGTCACCCAGATGTCGTAAGGCGGACAACGGTGAGAGATGCGATCGAACTCGCTTCTACTCAAGCCCTGGATAATGATGTTCCTTGCCTTCGCATTTGCCTCAACATCGGGCATGTTTGCCACATTGATGTTCTCATCGGCAGGAACAACGAATCTGACCTTCACCTTCCGCCAAATGGCATACCCCGAGCACGGATGTATGTTTCCATTCGGCTCTTCCGTAAGGATAATCCGTGCCATCAAAGGACGGAGGTTTGGTCGAGTACTTGTCCGTCGCCATGGCTCTTGAGACCGGTTAAGATCTATTTATTAGAGCTAACCGGCTCTGATACCAATTGTAGGACCGAAATGGCAACAGAGGGGGGGGTGAATGGTGCCTTCAAAACTCCCCAAGTACTCACACAGCAAATCGAGTGAAAGAACTAGTTTCTCCGATCGAACACACGTGGTCGTAAGCCAATTGATGGTCGAACACCACGTGGTGAACACTTGCCCAAGCCGACAAAAGAAATCAAACAGAGATAAGCGAGAGGAATAACCAAGAACGAGAAGGACTCGAGGCGCACAATCATCCGGTAAAGTGAACTTCTCTAATTCGACTCTGCTCTCGGGAATGAATCGCCAAGTGGCCTTGAGGCAGATTCCCGCCTGAGCTAAACAAAGCACACAAAGACGAAAGACTCACGAAGAAGAGAGGAGAGAAAAGGATAGCAAGAAGTTCAAGCTCTCAAAGCAGATGGCAAACAAGTCAATCACAACATCTTAAGATGACAGAAACAAATAGAGGAAGAGAGATGAATGATTGATAATGGAGGTTTCTCTGACCACTCCAACTGGGAGATACATGAGCACACCTGCTCCATCCCGAGAACCCACACACTCACAAATAACAACGGAAGAACAGAGCAACTCGGGGATCAGAATCTCACAAGTACCCGAGCTCTACCCTCTCTATTTATAGCCACACACTCATACACCAAAGAGGGGGAACCCGCAAACCCCCACCTAACACCGGGTTTTCAACTCACTTTACCCACTAGCGAGAACGAGCTCCAGTGCTTTACCCGTTACACCCAACGGCTCCACTGCTTTGCCCGTTAGCGCCAACAACTCTGTGCATTGGCAGAGACACGACTTCCTTTGCAGCTTTCCGCATTTCTCCAAAATGCCACTCCACCGCCTTTCGGAAGCTTCCTCCTGCCTTGTCGTCCAAGCTTGCAACCACCTCGCAAGACTAGGTCTCCTTCGGCTTCCCCTAGTCGTTCTGGACCTCGACATCCCCCATGTCTAGTCCCGACCACTCCAAGCCTCATCAAGACTTGTCTCCAAGGTCCTCGGCATAAACTCCTCCGCACCGATCGGACCTCAACTCCTCGAGCCTAGTCCCGATCCGTTCCACTGCGCACGACCTCACCGGCACTGACCGATTGTACCTTATCTCCTCCCCGAGCCTAGTCCCGGTCCACCTCACCGTGTGCCGTCGTGTCCACTTCCGGTAACTCTAGCTCCGGTTCCTTGTCTCCGGCTCACAACCACCTCACCAAAGATCGATCATCTTTGGCGTCTCGACCGTGCGGACCTCAACACCTCCCGTGCCTAGTCCCGGTCCTCCCACGCCTCACCATGAAATAGCTCAAGTCCTGCAGCCACATAGACAAGCAAACCGTTACATAGCACCGCACAACACAATGTGTACAGACATCTGCATAAAAGGAACTCAAAACATGCTTCACAAGGTCGTACATTCACTACGATCGGTCAAAAATACTTAAACATTAATTCTCAAGACCTACGATCGTTACCATAGACCATCGACCACCCCCGGTGGTCCTTACGACCGCCTTAAAGCTTGCTACGACCATCACAAGTTTCAGTTCCAACTTACCGACCAAGTTGTACCAACTTATGGTGGTGAAACCATAGATCAAGACTTTCTTAAGTCCTACGACCATATCTCAAGATGATACGATTATCTCAGAAGTCCATACGACCGGTTCCCAGAGACTACGACCAAAACCAGAGATTCCATCATGGTCGAACCACTTTCCGATCACGTACGACTTGGTTCACTGTGGTCGAAGCCCTTCCAACAACGTTTGAACACTTCCGACCGCAGTCGCCCACTTGCGACCACGCTCCAAGCTCGTCTGACCGCATCCGACCGAGCTACGACCATGTTCGCCCATAACGTGGTCGAAACCCGCTTTCGAAAGTCTGCGACAACGTGGTCGTATGATCGCTTCGACCACCGACTACGCCTTACGACCGCGTTCTCCGTCGGTGTGGTCGTATCGCTTTGACCACGACCAAGCGTGGTCGTACTAGGCCGACCACGCCAGCGTGGTCGAATAGATTTTCGACCACGGCAAAACCGGTCGTAGACTTCCTCGTGACCTACGACCAAGGTCGAGTGGTCGAACGCCATGTGGTCGTCTGACCTTCCGACCACGGCCGAAAGAGTAAAACATTGTTTTCGGCTTTATTGCGATAGAGTGGTCGTAAACAACCCGGTGGCTCCCGATTGACGACAATAAGTTCATAACCTGCCCGACAAAGCTTCCGACCACAACCAATGTGGTCGAAGAGCCTCGACCACGATCGAAGCTACGACTTTGCATGTGAGGCGATTCCGATCACTTCTAAGGCTATGACTTGGCGGGAAGAGCCCAACCCAAACTCAAACTTTCTAAAACAAGAGTCAATTACTCATCACAAACATGTGGTCACCTCCACATGGACTCTCATGTGTATAGTTGGGCCTTGCGCACGGAGGCCTATTGGCCCAGTGCCTCAATCTCCGCTTTTCTTCATGACGCGCGCTGCCAACCGAAGGAGCGGAAAGGCGGGATGTTCTCCCACTTTGGCGGTGTCAACTTCATTTTGCGGTCATCGTGCGGGAAGATCTTCCCTGCCAACTCAACCCGGGCGAAGTGGGAGCTGAACTGGATGCGACGGTGGTTTTACACCGTGTGGCGAGCGGCAGCGGCCTCGAGTGCACATGCCAACCCATGGCGTTCCACACCACGCCCGGCGTGTCGATCAACAAGGAGGACATGCAAAGAGCACAAAGGCTCGTGGGGATCGCCGCCCGCTTCAACATGCGCGACCTCACCGAGGAGTTTCTTATGTACAGCGTGGCACCGCTCGCCCATGAGTGGCGCCTCGCTGTTGGGAAACTTCGGGATGACAACGTCCGCCCATCCGTGTCCTCGCTACCGGCGCCTTCCAATCCTCATAAGTCTTGGTCTACACATTGACTTCCCCTTGTTCCTTGTGCTGTTTTTCAACCTCGACTCTTGTCGCTTATAGGGGTTAGTCTGGAGGAAGCGGAACGCGCAGTGAGCGTGTTCCTCGGGCCGTATACGGCCAGGGAGCACAGCTTGCGCACAGTTGTGACCTCGGAGGCCGAGCCGGGGCGGATAAACTGCGTGTGCGAGGCCCTAGGTCTTCGCGTGCCAGAGCGCGCCCCTCTGGCTCCGAGACAACCTCGCCATCGGGACGACGGTGGCAAAGGGAAAAAGGCGTCGTCTCGTAGGACTCGAACTTCTGCCGTCCCTCCCGCTGACGCGGCGGACACCGAGTCTGATTCGGCGAAGTACGCCGATTTGGACCTAGAGACAGGCGTGAGGGACGAAGGCGAGGAGTCTCTGGGAGGTGTCGGGGACCGAGAGCGCGCCACGGACGATCGGGAGGGGGAAGCTTCGTCGCCCGCAGTGGCCGCTGAGGTGGGGCCAACGTCTGCTGGCGACATTGGGGTGGAGCCCTCGCCTGCGATGGTGACGGTGCCAGAGCTGGTCTCCACAGTGGTTGGTGGAATGGAGCCCCCGCCCCCGATGACTACCAAGGCGGGGCTGCCCCCTACAGAGGTTGCTAGAGTGGAGCTTCCGCCCGCGAGCATTGCTGCGGTGGAGCCCTACCCTGTGGTGGTTGTCGGAGCGAGATCCCTGCCTCGTTCCCCCAAGGCAAAGAGGCGACGCCTTCGATCGCCTCCTTACTGGATGCCCACGGGGTTCGCCGCGGCGGGCCGCATCGGGAGCTTGTGGAACTTCGACTCCGACGCCGAAGCCCCCCGGCCTGACGTCCCCCAGCTCCTGCCCAGGCTGTGGCGGCGGAAGCTCGGGACCGGCTAGTGCTTGCGGAGATGGACCTCGGCGCTACGCCTTATTTATACTCTGTAGAGTGCGCGCGGAGGCGTCCCCCCAGGCGTCTTTGTTTATACTCATACCCGCGTTTTTGTTCGCGGAGAGTGCGCGCGCGGACGCGTGACTTTGTTTATACTCATACCCGCGTTTTTGTTCGCAGAGAGTGCGCGCGTGGATGCGTGACTTTGTTTATACTCATACCTGGGTTTTTTGTTTGCAGAGAGTGCGCGCACAGACGCGTGACTTTGTTTATACTCATACCCGCGTTTTTTGTTCGCGGAGAGTGCGTGCGTGGACGCGTGACTTTGTTTATACTCATACCCGCATTTTTTGTTCGCAGAGAGTGCGCGCGCGGACGCATGACTTTGTTTATACTCATACCCGCGTTTTTTTGTTCACAGAGAGTGCGCGCACGGACGCGTGACTTTGCAGGAAACGAAAACAATTTTGCAAATGGTGAACTTTATTGAACTCCCGTTTGTGAGGGCGAGCGATTACAAAAAACAAGGTACTGACCACTGATCGCTCGAAGGCACGAATGGCCGCGACTGTCGTTGTCCTGGTGACGAGGCGGTGCACGGTGGGAGCCTCTGTTGCTGGAGCGACCCGCGCAGGAGCCTGGCAAGGTGCTTCCCGAAGCCGCCAAGGATCCTCGCGCTTGCGCTCCCGGTCTAGGTGTTCCGTTGAGCCTCATGGTGCGGACCCCTGGTGCCGAGCTCTATGCGCCGAGCCATATCCTGATCGCCGTGGATGGTGATGATTGCCCGTCGTCCGGGGAGCTTCATACATAGGAAGCCGTGATGTGGAACTGCCCCGAAAGAGTTTAGGGTTGGTCGCCCCAATATGGCGTTGTAAGGGTACGAGATGTCGACGACGTCAAAGGTGACATCCTCGCTCCTCATGTTATCACCCCGGCCAAAGGAGACTGCGGGCATATCCGCCCAACGCCGCAGGGCCGCGAAACCTGCGGTGGGATCCCGAAAGGCCCAACCGACCGGGGATCCCCATCTGGTCGAAGGCCGTTGCAAATAAGATGTTTGCGGAGCTTCCTCCGTCGACTAGGGCGCGCCTAACTTCGCATCCTGCGATGACGACCTGGACGACCAGGGGATCTTGGTGTGGAAATTCCACACCCTCGGCATCGACGGGCGTGAAGGTGATCTCATGCTGTGCCCAGTCTGGCGGCGCCTGCGCCGGATATGTCGCCACGTGATGTAGCCTCCTCGCATAGGCCTTCCGCTGCCTCGCCGAGGCAAATTCCAGCGAGGAGCCCCCGGAGATGACATTGATGACCCTGTGCTGCGCTCCCTCCGGGGCTTGCAGCTGTAGGAGGCCCTCCCGAGGTTACTGTATGTGAGCCTGGATCCGCAGGGGGCCCTCCTAGAGCTGCCTCCCTTGATCTTGGAACCGCGTGGGGGCTTCCAAGGGTTGTTGGACGTGGGCTACGATGGGCGAACGCGCCTCAGGGTTCCTATCCCTGCTGATGCTTTGTCAAAGTGCCGCGATAGCGGTACAGGGGCGCGTGTCGTGGTTGCCACGACCATGGACCTTGCACCACTGATTGTGGTGCTGATTGTCGTACTCTCCACGGCCTCTGTCATCGCGACCTCGACCGTGCCCCCGCCCCGGCCCCGACGTCCTCTGCCGCCGCGGCTAGCGGGGGTGCTATCTTCGGAGCCGCCCTCGATGTCAAAGACATAACGGGCCTTCCGAGACTTCTGCTGACCGCGTTTGGGTTTGTCGCCCAATGACTCCTTCTGCTGGGCATCCTTGCATCCGGAGGCGTCCTTCGACGGCTCCTGCTTGCGCTTGCCTTTCGAGGAGCCCTCATTCGGCGAGCCTTCGTTCTTCGCCGAATCCTCCGCCTGATTGGTGTCGGAGTCGTCACCCTGCTGCCGCCGCGCGTCCTCTTCCACTCTGGCGTACTCCATCTTGTTGAAGAGCTTCGCCACTGTCTTGATTGGCTTCCGCGCGTTGTATTCGGCCAGCAGCCCTGGGCGAAGACCCTGTACTACTGCATTGATGATGGTCATTTCGTTGACATCCTTGACCTGACAGCGTACCTTCGCGAAGTGCTTGAAGTAGTCCCGGAGTTTCTCCGAGGGTTTTTGCTTGACTGTGAAGAGATGATCCACGCCAACGCGCTCGACGTAGTTCCCTTGGAAGTTGTTGCAGAGCCGGTGGCGGAGTCTGCTAACTCCGAGCCTTTTGCATATCCTGCATGGCTCCGCGCAGATCCGCCAACTCCCGCTGGAACGTGCTGAGGGCCGCCAGTAGGGCGTTCTCCACCGTAGTCGTAGCCGGAGCACCTGATATACCTGGCTGCATGGTCGGAATAGCGGGGGATCACGGTTTGCACTCCTGGATTACCTGCCGTGGTGGCGTGGTGGATATCGGAGTCGACGGCGAGGCCCATGTTGCCGCCGGGACCGCTCGCCGCTTCCGCACCGGGCGGGGGGACGACTGCCGCGCCAACATGGGCGCCGGCGCTGCCGCTCCAGGCCATCCGATCGACGCTGTCGATGGTTGCTGCCGTGCCCGTGGTGGGACCTCCCATCGTACGCGGGGCGGTGTCGAACGTCGTGGCGGCGGTGGCGAGGCCGGTTGTCGTGACACCGATGGCGAGGTCGATCGTCATGGCGTGCTCACCAGCGTTCGCCGCCGTCGCGCCCGCGTCACCATCCACGCCCACGGCTGCCGACGCCGAAGCCCTGGTGTTGACGCGAGACCCCGTCGCCCCAACCTTCTTCTTCTTCGCCGTCGACGCTGGAGCTTTCTTCGGTGCCATTCTTTTTCGGATCTTGGGGCTTGCTCTCCGTCCCTCCCCACGGACGATGCCAACTGTTGTGGCTACGGACCAAACAGAGAGAGAGTATGGTAGTGGAGAGTTAGGTGAGCAATGGCTTAGGGTTTTCCCCATGGCCTGTATCGTGTATATATATATATCCTCATGGGGAGCGTTTTTACAGCGATACCATTACATCTGAACATCCCCCTCAGGGGCACTTTCGTCATTATACATGTCCCGTTTCGGGCCTTACAACCTCCTAACAGGCCTGCTGGGCTTAGGTGGGGGCCACCCCTACAACAGTTACAATACTTCTCAAACTTACCAAATACAGCGGAAGCAAAATGAAACTCTGATGATGGCCTATTAATAGGCCATAAGCAATTGACTAAGGAAGTGCAACCTATTACTCTGAAAAGCTTTCATCGAAGCCACACACAAAGTAGTCGTAGTCTCCTTGATCTTCGTAATCCTCTGATATTTGTTTTGAGTGTAGCATGTGGTACATAGAGTACTCCGCAAGTCTTGGAAAAAAATGTAGTATATGCAGGGCTTAACAAAGGAATGATACTATGGTTCTTTTACACAAAGTAGTATTTTATTTCAAATACCATTATATATATTTGAAAGCATCAAAAGTAATTGTAATAATTGAAACTAGATAAATTTTCTAGCAAAGGTTCCAACCACCAACACTAGTAGATAGGCTCTAACTGTTAACATTCATGGCTATAGTTTCCATCCACCCGCACTGACTCCATCTGCCAGGACACACTCTCGAGAGTTCTAACTACTCCCGAGTTCCCAAAACATTTACATTAAAATCAAAAACAAAGATCTACCATGTGAAAGCACACATCGCTCGCCCTTAACTGTGGGCGTAGCTATTCAAATAGTTTTACACATTGCAGAGGTTGTACAACTTTACCCATAAATCAATAACTTATTTGATTAATTAGTAATTCCAGTGAACAATCTCAGCACAAAGATTGGTCTAAAATAACTTACGAGTACTCTGAAGCACAAGACTTGAGGTATTTGTAGCCCTTGAAGTCCCACCAGCAGTCTACGACCACTCAGCCAGTCGTTACGACCATCACACAGGTCGCTACAACCATGAAACAGCTGGTACAACCTTGTAGCAATCGCTATGACCATCGCTCAAAGCAGCTACGACTTTAGCAGACCTGGTCGTTATGACTTACGAGTACTCTGATGCATAATAAATGCGGTACTCGTAGCCCACGAGATCCTTCCAGCAGCCTACAACCACACTGCAATCTGCTACGACCATGTAGTAGACGCTATGGCCATCAAATGCACAGACATACAGAATGCTACGACTATTGCTCATGTTCATCAGAAGCTATGACTACCACGAACACAGCTTACGACTACCGATCACGACCAGGCAGTACGCTACGACCATTGATCACCAGTCTACGACTATCACTCATAACATCTAGTCGTTACGACTTACGACTATCGATGACAAACCAGATAGAGCTACGACTACCGATCACGACCAGCAAAGGCTATGACTACCAAGTTGTAGGGCACCTGTCGACCACCAAGTCGTAAAAACTCTACCGACCACCAAGTCAAAAAAGCCTCTACCGACCACCATGTCATAATAGTCTCTACGACCACCAAGTCGTAAAACCAACTGCCGCTACCAAGTTGTAAAAACAACTGCTGACCACAAAGTTGTAAAATTGACTGCCGACTACCAGTTGAAAGAGCACCTATGACCATCAAGTCATAGACCATGAGAACGACAGTCAGAAAACAAGCCTCTACAAAGCCTCAAAAACCAAACTCAACCTCTACACAAATTCTAATCCAAAGGTCAATTACTCATCACAACCATGGGATGACCTCCACATGGTGTCACAATCTCCCCCTTGATGTGTATATTGACAAACATAAAAAAGGCATGAAGAAGAGTTTGTTTTTGAAGAGGCAAGCAAGAAGTTGCAAAAGTCACACATGGTCTAATAGAAATGTAGAAGGAACTCATGACCATGTTGACAAAGTGTGAACTGTAGCAAACACCAAGAAAGAACAAGTTTTCTACAAAAACTCCAAAGCACCTAAAACCTCACAAAAGCCCAATCTTGCTCATAGTCCAAAGAAAAGATCAATTGCTTACCATGACCATTTTCATAGCAAGATGACCAAGCATTCTCCCCCTTTAATGCCTTTTGCACCCCTTAATGCCTTTTTCTCTATCATTCTCCCCTTTTGGCAATAGAGTCATCAAGATGCATGGAAGAAAATAGAGCATGAATAAAATAGAGTGACTGCATTTGATTCATTTTAAGCATTAGGAGCCATGAAGATTATCCAAAGTGACTTTCCAAATATTACACCAAGCCATAGAAGGTAAAAGTGCTATCTAGACCATAACAAACCATGTATTGCCAAGCTAAAGCTAAATAAGTCATAATCTGAAATTAAATAGATTATTTAATATATCAAGTCACTCAAGATCCTAGTCTAACTAAAGGTATCCAAACATGAGTCAAGCCATGTCAATATTCTAACTGGAACCAAGAAGCTATAATTGAGTCAATTTAGAGTGCTACAAGTTCAAAATTGAAACATTTGTGTTCAAGCACTAGATATAACTTGTAATTGAGCAAATTTAGCACATTTGGCATTTTTAGAAATTCATGGTTGGCTTTAACCATTTTTCACAAGATTTTGTTTTATTAGCCATATGCTAGATCTCAAGTCTTATGCGACCACTCCAAGCAAGAAGCTTAAGGAAATGATCTTGGTCATCCAAAACTTCCCCTGAGTTCATGCCTAGTGCAATGGCAAGCCATCTCATGAGAAAAGATTGGTGATATAAATTTTTCGCACAAAAGAGGTATTTTTGCATTTTCTTGACTTAGTTCAAAAACAAAGAGTTAATACTAACTCATGCTTCACTAATGAACTAACATAACTCAATCTAAAGCTCAATGCAAATTCAATACTCAACTCAGCTTATTTGACATGGCATGAATCATAAGAGAATCACTAGAGCCAGACTAGTCACAAGATCTAACAAGACATGATTTAATTCAAGTTGTTCACATTTAATAAAGCTAGCGTGGAAAAAGCTAAGCTACACATAGAAGAACATGATAAATCTAGCAAGCTATCACAAGACATGGTAAGATATAAGTTAAGATATCATCTCACATAAGGATAATAGTCAAGGCTCCATAATTTTTATGAGCATTCATGTATATACAATGCAATATGACACAAATGAATGAACAACAAGTAAACTCCCCCTAAAAAACAGCCTGAAAAGAAAGAGAAGTTGCAACTCCCCCCAAAAGAAGGCAAATTAAGAAGAACCAAGAAATTAGGCGTACAATCTAGAAAATGATGGTTCAAACCCAACGAGATGATTCCCAGACACACTCTTTTCTCATGGTCTCTAGCCTATGACCTCATACCACGGAGCAACAAGCACACTAACTATCAAAGAATAAGATACTAGTGGCCAAGAAGAAAGTTCAAACTAGGTAGTAGATAATCCTAGAGAACCAAAGCCCAAACTAGGCAGTAAATAATCCTAGAGAACCATTTGGAAGAGAGGTGTGATTAAAACAACAACACCTAGAGTTGGCTCGTATCTATCCAATCAAACCCTTCCTACTAGTAGAATAAAAATACTGTGAGAAACTGAGTGATTGGAAGCAAGAAACTGAAGATCACAAGAGAACAAACCTATGTCACATCGCTTGGTGGTGTGGTGTCGTTGATGTGATAGAGGCTGACTGAAGTTGCATCGTGAAATAAAAAAGCTCAAGGGAGGTGAGAGGCCCATAGCATCGACATACTCCACATGGTCTCCCCCTCATATCCACAATCTGTAACTTCTACACAGGAACAATCGGTGTCCTAGTACTGGGGTAAATGATGTACATGCATGGATCCAGTACTGAAATCTATGACAACAAAAGTAGAATCACAAGTACTAATGACAAAGAACACATGAGAACACACCCCCACACAAGCTCAATCTAGCCCTCATCAAAGCATCTAGAACAACAAGCCTAGTGCAACCCATTCTAGAAGAAGGTTATGAACTAACCATAGTTCTCATGATATCTAAGCATAAACACAATCTAAAGCAACCAAGATGTCATACAGACTATTTCATGCCAGAACAGAAATGTATAAGATCAAGAAATATATGCATCTCAATGAATCACAACCATACACACATAGCATGTGATAAGGAAAACTCACATAAGCATATGCTAGTATGAATACAAGTATAAGCATGTAAACATGAACCAAAAGGATAAGAAGGCATGAATAGACATAGTATCATGACATAGAAAACTATCCAAGATATAATCAAACTCAAAATATCTATAAACAAACATACATCATGTAGGCATACATCACGACAAAGCAAAATCATGGAAAAGTATGCTAACATGTATAAATAATGGTGAATGGACATAAGAAGCAAGATGTAAGCAATAAACCATGATAGATATAATAAGGCAAAAAGTCATGATGATACTTGACTTCTAATACACACATTCTACAAGACACTTATGCTCATGAAGTCAAGTCAAAGCTTAAGCATCCAATAAACTGACATATATAACATGACACATGGATACCTAAGCAACATACACATAGAGGCATGACAAGAAGGTATCAAGAGTAAAACATACCAATATGGTACTAGTGAGCACATGGACAAGCACAACATGCTAATTATGATTAACACATGAATATAAGAGCACGTGGATATAGAATAGCTCACAAAGTAGGTGGAAACTCCAAATGTGAAAGCATATGCCTCTTGGAGGCGATCAAAAGAAGTGGAGAACCAACAAGTGTTCTAATCACGTGATGAAGGAAGAGACTAGAACCCAATCAATTATATGTTCTTCATCCCACGTATTGACACCTACATATGACAAGAACAAAGTGCCCAATTCTTGGATCCCGAAGGGTTAGTAAGCATGTACTTAGGAACCCAAGACTTTGACATACTCACAATAGAGGTATGCGAGTTAGCATGATGCAATGAATGGTTCATGCAAGGAAATCCAATCCTGGAGGCACACCGCAAGTGGACAACTCGTCAAGTAAACCGAGTGCCTCTTTTGAAAAAGTAGCAAATGCCTTACTTGAAAGCACCAAGATGAGAACCAACCGATGCACCAAAAGAACTCACAACTCCTCCTCGCCGTAGGTGCGTACCTCGATTGGGTGAACGAGGTCCACTATTTGAGAAATGGCGGAAATCCTTCCTTGGGACAACACGTGGACAAAAACCAAAATAATAAGAATCAAGTCCACGACGCTGATGATGTCCATCCTTCTCACAAAATAATCAATGGTGCAAATGCTACTATAAGATATGGTCCGGATGGACAAAGCACCATCCTTGCTCAAATGAGAAGTCCCTTGGACAACACTAGAAGAGCCAACAAAAATTGCACTAGCCAAAATAGAAACATCTAAAGATATGGCACAAGTGCCAACAACGATAGAACTATGCTCACTAAAAGAAAAGATCCAAATCCAAATATATGGAGGTGACTAAGTCATAAGATTCAACGCTCATATCATCACACTCTCTCCTCAAAGAATTTACATCATCTCTCAAAGAATGACAATATATACTATAGATGAAAGTGCAAGCAACAAATGAAATGGACCAACATGAGGAACATGGCTAGTACAAATATAAAACAAGAGAAGCTAGGTTATCAATATGAGAATCAAAAACAGAAGCACTTGGCTCACTAATCCCATCCCTAGCAAACTCAAGCTCTTCTACACATGTGTGGTGAGTCAATTTTAATTTCTCATTTTCAGATATTTAGAATGCAAGAAGAGAAATTAAATTTTCAACATCTACAGGAAAAGACTCACAACCTATACATGATAAATGAGATGAACAATCTAGCAATTTTATTATTTAGGCATCTTACATTATCCCTAAGAGCAAGCATATTCATCTTGGATAAGGCCAAGGTCACATTGAGGTTTTACCTTGCTCATGACGAGTCGATGCTTGTCCTCCTTATCGTCATCATCCATGGATTCCAAGACCTTCTTCTCCCTGGCACTTGAGCAATTAAACATAAAGAATGTACCACAAAGTTCACCCTTGTGGTTTCTTGCCAATAAAATCACCCTCTAGTCGATTTCGAGCCTCTTGTCACAAAGGACATCATTGGCAAAAACACCCCAACAAGATGGAAAGAAAAGCTCACAAGATTCCCTACTAGTTGCCATGCTCAAGATCAATTAAGATCAAACGAAGAGCCAAGATGGCTTTGATACCACTTGTAGGACCGGACAAGCAACAAAGGGGGTGAATGGTGCCTGGAGATTTTTCCTCCAAATATTTGCATATCCCTTTTTCTCCAATAACTACAAAGTTATGAATACTAGGATATGAGGTCTACTTGAAAACAGAGGAACACAAACCTCAATACGACCAGATCAGAGAACAGCATGGTCAAATTACGACCACTCAACGGAAACACAACCTGGTCATTGATGACTACTGGACGAAAGGCACAAGACAGCTAAACTGAAAGTAATCAGTCTATAGGAAAAACAACGTAGTCGAAATTTAGACAACGTGGTCGAAGAGCAGACAACGTGGTCGAAGCCACTGTGGTCGAAACCAGCTTTGTCAAAACCAACGTGGTCATAACCAGTGTGGTCGTAACCAACGTGGTCGAAACCAACGTGGTCATAACCAACGTGGTCATAACTAACGTGGTTGAAACCACAGTGGTCGAAACCAACGTGGTCGAAACCACAGTGGTCGAAACCAACACGGTCCTAACCAACGTGGTCGTAACCAATGTGGTCGAAACCACAGTGGTCGAAACCAACGTGGTCGTAACCAACATGGTCAAACACCAACGTTATCGAAGACTAACATGGTCAATACCAATGTTGTTGATGTCCAATGTGCGGTTGAAAGCCTAGTGTAGTTCAAGACCAATGAGTGGTCGGAAACCAGCATTGTCAAAGACCGACGTGGTCGAAACCACATTGTCGATGTCTAATGTGCGCACCGAAAACACATGCAGTCGAAAACCAGAATGTGATCGTAACAGTTCAGCATGTGACCAAGAGATCTACAACCATTGAACAATCGAAGCCATGTGCTGTTGTAAACGACTAGAGGTTGCAGAGAAGTTGAGCGACCACATGACTTAGGACCATTGAGCAATAGAAAGCAAGTGTGGTCGTAAATGACTAGAAGTACCAAAGGTGCCTGGCTGAAACCATCAGATGTGGTCGAAAACCATCGAGCATTCATAACCAACTGTGGTCGTAAACAACTCGTAAGGTAGTGGGGGCACACAATCACGAGATCTATGACCATTGAGTAGTCAGAAACAACTGCGATCAAAAGAGTGAACGCGGTCAAAAAGTAAAGCACTGTGGTTAGAAACTTGACCATGGTCGAAACACTGGCAGCGGTCGTAACTTTCATGGAAGAACAGAGGAAAGTAGAGAGCGCACGACTACCAGATCCAAAATCCACATAACTTTTGATTCAAAGATCAAATGGCCATGAAACTTTGTACACAAATTGCTGAAGGTCTCAAGAAACTACTCCAACCTTAAATTGAAAACTTATCAACCAGCTTGAGACATTTTTGTGATTTGATCAAGAGCACACAAGAACTGAGTTTAAGACCCAAAGTCATTGATCAGAACTGCTCGTGGGTCAAAGAGAGCCAAGATGGCTTTAGTTATATTCCCACCTATCATTGAGATTCAGAGCATCAACGAGATCAAGCCAAGAACACCTCCAGATCAAGAAGAGAGAGGAACCTCCAGATCAAGGAGAGAGGAATCTCTAGATCAAGAAGAGAGGAACTTCAAGATCAAGAAGAGAGAGGAACAGAATGGAGAATGCAGAGGAAGAACCAAATCGAATTCGAGAAAACTCAAACAGAGAAGAGATACACAAAATAAAGATCGAAGATTGATGTATTGCTCGGATGAATGGTTTCACAGCCACTCCCCTCGGGAGGACCAGGCTCTAACCCTAGAGCCAACACTCACTCTCAAACAGCCACTCCCCTCGGGAGGACCAAGCTCTAACCCTAGAGCCAACTCACTCTCTAACGTAACTCCCATGGGAGGGAGAGGCGCCAACCGCCAAGGCTTGGCCAACCTGCTCAACCCTAACTCTTGCCTCCCCTCTCCTTTTTATAGTCTCACAAGCGAACCCTAGACCTAATGGATCCAACCATTAGTCCAAACCAGGGATAACCTGTTAACCCCACCTAACACCGGGTTTTACTCACGCACGCTTCTCAAAGCAGCTTCCATGTGGCCCCAAAGACTTGTCGTCAAGTCTCTCACACGTCCGGATCCCATCGAACCATCCTCGCTTGCAAACGACCCAAGTCACTTGGTGCACATGTCCTTTTCCTCGCGCATGACGGCACCCGGCATCCTTGATCGTCTGGACCTCGACTTCTCCCTAAGCCTAGTCCCGGTCCACCTCACCGTTGCCCATCATGTCCATCTCTGATAGCTCCTGCTCTGATTCCTCATCATCTCGGCTTGCAACCACCTCACCAGCCTCGATCATCTTCAGCGTTTCCCTGACCGTTCTGGACCTCAACACCTCCCTATACCTAGTCTCGGTCCTCCTATGACTATCAATCATGACTAACAAAGGCTACAACTACCAAGTGGTAGGGCACCTGTCGACCACCAAGTCATAAAAGACTCTACCGACCACCAAGTCGTAAAAGCCTCTGCCGACCACCATGTCGTAACAGTCTCTGCGACCACCAAGTCATAAAACCAACTGCCGGCTATCAAGTCGTAAAAATAACTGCTGATTACCAAGTCATAAAAACGACTGCCGACCATAAACTTGTAAAATCGACTGCCGACTACCAAGTCGAAAGAGTACCTGTGACCACCAAGTTGTAGACCATGAGAACGACAGCTTGGAAGCAAACCTCTACAAAAGCCTCAAAAACCAAACTCAACCTCTGCACAAATTCTAATCCAAAGGTCAATTACTCATCACAACCATAGGGTGAGCTCCACATGGTCTCACACTTTCTGTGAGCCTGAAAAACTGGCATGGTTGTCGCATGCCCGCTTGGGACATCTCAATTTATAGCCAATGAAATTGATGTCTGACAAAGACATGGTGTAGGGAGTGCCAAGGATCAAACACCCTACACAAGTTTGTGAGGGCTATTTGTTAGATAAGCAAAGCCATTTGCCCTTTCCAAATCAAGCTTGATACCGAGCTGTGAAGCCACTAGAACTTGTTCATGCAAACTTGTGTGGCCTGATTACAGCTCAGACATTGGCTGGGACCAAGTACTTCTTATTTCTCGTTGATGATTTTAGTCGGATGATATGGCTATACATGTTCAAGTCGAAAGATGAAGCATTTGGTTCTTTCAAGAAATTTAAGGTGCTAGATGAGAAGGAAACTGGGCACAGCCTAAAGCTCCTTAGAATAGAACAGGGTGGAGAATTCTTGTCAAAGCAATTTGCACAATTGTGTGAAAAAGAACGAGTTCATCAGCACCTCACTGCACCTTATTTTCCTCAGCAAAATGGGGTGGTAGAGCGCCAGAACTACACTGTGTTAGCGACAATAAGAAGTCTCCTGAAGACCATGGAAGTTTTAGGAAGAATATGGGGGGAGGCCGCCCGTCACACCATTTACCTTTTGAATCGGGTACCGACCAAAACTCTAGATGGTATTACTCCACACGAAGCCTGGATGGGAAGGAAACCAAACTTAGCACACTTTAAGATTTTTGGCTACACTGCACACACAAAAAGAAACTGGCTATTTATTTGAAAAAGCTGGATGACAGAAGTAGAGCAGTGGTATATCTTGTTGTTGAAGAAGTAAGTAAGGTGCATTGTCTTTATGATCCCCATAGCAAGAAACTTGTTGTGAGCCAAGATGTAGTATTTGAGGAACACAAGAAGTGGGATTGGACAATGGTTAGCAGTGGCAAATTTGGTGCAGCAGCCGAGTTCACTATAGCAAATCCTACAAGTGAACCTAACGGGGAACAAATAGCCACTGTTGCTACTGCCCAAGAGCCACAAAATGCGGGAGCAGCCAAAAATGAGTCACAAGACATGGTAGAAGAGTCGACCATACCCGGGCCAGAGGAGTGGACACCTACACCACCATTAGGAAGACATCGTCTAGTCAAAGGACAGTCAGAGGTAGGAACAACACCAACTGCAGGGTCTGCTGGACAGCAAGTTTTAGCAGCACATTCGGGTTCATCAGGTGTTTCGTCTCCTTCTACAGAAGGACCTATAAGGTATCAATCTCTCCCTGAGATCTATGCAGAAACCCTGCCAATTAAGTTTGATCCCGAGCTATTAATGGTTGACATTGGGGAGCCTATGTATTATCAAGAAGCTGCAAAATTACCTGAATGGCAGGAGGCCATGACAAAGGAGTTGGAGGCAATTGAGAAGAACAATACTTGGACAATCACTAAATTGTCAACTGGTCACAAAGCTATTGGTCTCAAGTGGGTATAAAAGTTGAAGAAAGATTCCAATGGGAATGTTGTTAAGTGCAAGGTAAGACTTCTTGCAAAGGGATATGTGCAGAGACAGGGGATAGATTATGAAGAGGTGTTATTGTGCAGAGACAGGGAAATAGTGATGTTATTGTTAGTGCTAGTAGCTCAAGAGAGTTGGCAGGTTCACAATCTTGATGTCAAATCAGCATTTCTAAATGGGAAGCTCCAAGAGGAGGTGTATGTGAAGCAACCTGAAGGCTTTTTGTCACAAACCAAGAGCATCTTGTGTACATGTTATCCAAGGTGCTCTATAGATTGCGACAGGCTCCTAGTTCATGGAGCATCCCTCTAGACTGTACTCTAAAGGAGCTCAGTTTTTAGAGATGCCCCCAAGAGCAAGCTCTTTACAAGAGAAGTAGTGGGTCTAAGCTGTTAGTTGTGGGAGTCTACATTGATGACTTGATTGTTACCAGGACAAGCAAAGAATAGATACTGTTGTTTAAGCAAAAAAAAGATTGAAGAGTATGAAATGAGTGATCTTAGACTCCTCTCTTACTATTTGGGAATTAAAGTAATACAAAAGGAAGGAGCAACCTTTTTGAAATAGTCAGCCAGTGCCAAGAAAGTTTGCAAGTGGCTGGCATGTTGGAGTGTAACCTAGCAAAAGTTCCAATGGAACCAAAATTGCATTTGAGTAAGGACGAGGAGGGAGTACCAGTGGATGGCACATATTTCCATTGCATAATTGGGAGCCTGACGAATCTCACACAGACCTAGCCGAATTTGGCATATTCAGTGGGGTTGTTGAGCAGATTTATGCAAACACCAAAAGAGTCACATCTTCAGGCAATCAAGCAAGTTATGAGGTATGTGAATGGCACTGTCAACTTAGGATTGGAGTATAAGAGAGGGAGTGCAAGTATTTTGACAGGTTACAGTAATAGTGACCTTACTGGTGATGTGGAGGACAAGAAGAGTACGAGTGGTTTCACATTTTACTACTCTGGAAGTCTAATAGTGTGGAGCTTATAGAAGTAGAAGAGTGTTGCACTCTCCTCATGCGAAGCTGTGTTTATGATGGCAATGGTTGCAGCTTGTCAAGCAATATGGCTTAGATGTTTGTTGAGTAAAATCACTGGGAAGCAGTGTGAACCGGTGACTTTGTACGTAGATCACAGGTAAGCATATTGGTACACATTTTTATTTCATTAGAGAATGTGCAAAATAGGAGAAATAATTATAGAGCATATTAGCACTAAGGAGCAGCGTGCTGACATCCTTACTAAGGAACTTCCTAGAGTAAATTTTGATAATGTAATATCCCGAACGTCGTTTCGGCGTAAGTTTTAAAATAATCGCGGAGTCGCCGGTTTTTCGGTAAATCGCAGGAAGGAAAAAAATAAAAAAATTGTAGAACAGTATAAAATGAATAAAATAAGTTAAAAATAATAATAAACTCGGAGTGGGCTGTAGGGAGAGTGGGCCGACCACCTTGGGCCGGAGGCCCAAGGGGTGGCCGCACCTCCCCCTCTCCCTCCCCTAAAACCCTAAGCCACTCTCCCCCTCCACCCCCACAGCCGCCACCCCCCTTTCCCACCCTCTTGGGCGCAGCCCCCCTCCCTGGTTGGTGCCCCCACCTCCCCCCCAAGCTGCTGTCCATTGGAGCCAAGAAGGAAGGAGAAGAAAGGGAAGAGGAGGAAGAAGAAGAGAAGGAGGAGAAGAAGAGGAGGAAAGAAGAGGGGTGATCTTAAGGGATCATCTAGGTAATTTTTCCTCATCCCAAACCATCTGTTCTTATGAATAATTAGGGTTCTTAGCACGGATTTTGAAGGTAGCTAATAGATTAATTGCCCGATTAGAAATTAGCTGCGGTCTGCCAGTAGATTGATTCGCGCAGCGTGTCTGTTCGTGAGGTTTTGACCTAGTAAACGAATTTTCCTGCAGACTCTCCCAAAAGGGAAGTTGTAGAGGACTTCCAGACGCATCTCCTGTATTTGTTTCGGAATTTTGTGCCGTGGGATCTGGGAGTTACAGGGTCGGGAATACTGCTGTTCGTCAGGCGAGCAGATTGGTACAGACCGACGGTAATCTGTGAATTTGAGGTAGTAAAAGATTTTTATGGTCATGGCTGTAATTGAGAAAGTTGTAGATAATTTATATATCTAGCTTCTGTATAAAATTCAGAATTCTTAGACCCCTGTAATGTTTCTGGGACGCAATTGTATACCGCTGTCCAATCTGCCAGAACAGAGTTCTTCCTCTGTTTTGGGCATTAAATTACACCTATCTGTGATCAAAATAAAAATATGTGTTCTACATGAAAAATGTAGGTTTTTAAGTGATGAATCCAGAGAGGTATCGTTTGATGTATTTGAATCAATATTTTTAGAGTTACGAAAATGTTAAGCAGCGCTGCTGCAAAGGGTAATTTGCTGAATTGTTGAGCGGAGAGAAGTGAGTGCGGGTTCGGGGTTCTAGCGACGTCTTTAATTATTTATGTCGTGTTTGTATGCTGTGGATTTGTGCTGAGAGATGCCTTTTGGACAGGTGGTCTTGTCCCTGAGCGCTCTTGATTTTACTTCGCTTCGTCGGATTGAGGCAAGTAAACGTAGCGGTGGTTGCTACCGTTTAACTTGTTATTCCTTTTACTTTCAGTTTACATTATTATTATAATTTGATACATTATGCCATGATTTCATGAAATCTTAATTGTGGAGATGGTAGCAAGTATAATGATGGTTTAAATTTTGTAGCATGGATTGTTGATGTTTGTTGGTGTGTAGATGTTTGATCCATGTTATGAGAATTTGTGGTCTTGATGATGCTAATGATATGTTGATATTGTTTATGGTCGATTGCAAGTGAAAGAGTTCATGAGAATTTCTGATGCATAGATGTTGTGAATGCACGTTTTATTTGTTAAGACATTCACATGTGTGCATCATGCTGATTTATTGAAGTCTTGGTCACGAGATGACCAAGCGTCGAGGTCCCCGTCATGTTGATGACGTGACGGGCTAAAGGTCCCCATACTTGTGGAGTATGGGCAATTGGTCCCTGTACCAGATGGTACAGGCATGGGTGTGCATCGACGGATGCACACTTTGCATTACCGGTAAAATGCAGAAGAGAAAGAGACAAAGGGATTTTTGACCATCTTGCATAGCATGAAAGCATTCATATGCATTGCATTGAGGAAAGATTCATTTGCATGCATATGCAATATATGGTGGTGAAGTTATTTTGTGGAATATTCAACTTCATAGTTGCAATGTGGAATTGGCTCATGTGAGCTAATTGTGGTATGAGGATTGTGGTTGTGGTCGTGGAATGCGATTCCTTCCTTGTGTATGGTAAGGGTTGTGATGGTGGCATGAGATTCTTTTCTCTTGTAGTAATTGATGATATCAATTGTGGATGTGGGAAATAATAAAGTATTGAAGTAAGACATACATATGTTTTATTGCTTTTGGTAGTGGTAGTGGTCGAGGATTTAAAGTGGTCAAACAAGATCTATTTGCTAAATGCTTTACTGTCATTGATGGTGATTTGAGGTTGATGATTAATCTATTGTGGATTGTAGAAGATTAAATGTTTTCTCTTGCATCTAATCGTGGATAAAATGATTGCATGCTATGCCAATTAAATCTGAAATTGAAGAGGTATGAATACGGAAGTTGTGGTGGTTTAATAATTGTAGACATGAATTGTGGTTGTAGTTGTATGGAATTATAAATGATGATGTATAATTGTTTGTAGTTTGAATAGCCTGTTAAACAGTTTGCTTGCTGAGATTTTATCTCACCCTTGTTTCCCCCTCCCTACAGGTGGACTTTGAGCATACATGGGAAGGGTAGAACGGCACCACACTGATGCACGTGAATCATATTTTTATGCTGTAATAAAGTTGAAAGGATTCTAGACCTTGCATAGCCTTGTTGACACTATCTTAATAATGTTAAATTTGTGAACTATGTTTTAGATTAAAATGTTGGAGGATGTTTTAAATAGTGAATTGCTATCACTATCCTGTTATTCCTTAGTTGTTTATGCTTCCGTTTATACTATCTTGTTTAGTAATTGTTGCCAGTTTATTTTATCTTGTAAATTGGCTAGTTGTGGAGTAGAGTAGCATTCCAGGGTAATGTGGAACCTGGGGTGTTACAGATAAAATGTGAGAACTTATCGGGATCAGAGTTCTCATAGATTGAGTCAGGATTAGGGGGTGAGTGTTGCATGTAATCCTGACTTGGTCAGGTCAGTTAGCAAAAATTGAGTCTTCAGTGTGTGTGTGTGTGTGTGGGTTTCAGTTAGTGCATGAGTGCATTTTCAGTAACTACAAGTTGTGTGCAGGTGCCATAGGTGGTGAGGCCAGCAAAACCATATCACTGTTGATCCATCTAGCTCTGGGAAAAAGGAGTCTGTTATTGAGTTATTGCTATAGTCATAGTTTGAGAAATACACCTGAAAATCACCCCAAAACTCTACCTCTAAAACTCTATCTACTCTTATCCTCTGAATTTACTGTTCATCGTTAAGCAATAGAAGAATTCTGATTGCTTGGGTGTGTTGATCCGTGGCTTTAGTCCAATAGTCCATGGGTCTGTCAGACCTCCCAACACTACCAGTTGTAGACTCTATATCCCCACCCTCGCCTATGACATAGCCCTCATCATCGTCAATGTCCAACCAGTCCTCATCAGGCATCGCTGGGTTGATGATCAAGTTATGCAAAGCCATGGTTGCTGCGATAACTTTCTTCTATGTCTCTACGTCGTAGCTCGGCATGCTTAATAGGATGTGCCACTTATTCTTCCAAACATTGAATGCGTGCTCGATCACATTCCGAAGGGATGAGTGGTAGATTTAAATGTGTTAAACAATGTAACTTGAACGAAACATGTCAGAGAAACAGAACCAAGTCTAGTAATTAGTTAGAGAAACAAGAGCAAACAAGAGTTTCAGTAGCTGAACATGAACAAAAACAAGACTCTACCAGGCTTTTTGTTATTCAGAGTTGAAAGCCTGAACATGCACAAACAAGAGAAACTAACAAAGCATTTTCTATCACACATCCCAGTTGGTTGCAAGTTCTAACTGACAAACAGTTGCTATCACACAACACAATTTTGTAAGCTCCAGTAGACTCCAATGATTAGCTCTATACCAACTGCAATATAGCAAACAACCACTACTACTTGCACTCCTACTTTTTGGTAAGGTGACCCTCAATTCTTACCAAAACATGAACAGACAAAACAATGAGGCAGTGAATATGAACAGAAACAAGACAAAACTTTGAGTTACTAGCCAGAACACGAATAGACAAAATAACAAGGTACTAAACATGAATAGAAACAAAAACCATTGAGTTGCACTCAATTTTGTAGCACACATCCCAGAATTCCTAAGTAGTAGAACCTCCTTTAGCTTCCATCACTACCAGAACACAGCGATATCAAATTCATATTCAAATAGAAGATAAGGGAAGTTGAGATCAAGTTAATACTCAACTAGCAGATGGGGCAGACTCAATTTCACACTCAACTTACAGTGATTCAAGTTATAGCTCGAATAATAGATTCATGCAACATACAAGCTAGCTCAAACTCAAATAACCGAACATGCAAATAATACAGTACTACCAACAAATATGGGAGGAAAGATAATTGCAATATGAAAGATAATAGGGACACAAGTTTAACTCAAGTTATAACTCCAATAACAGATTCACTTAGTGTTCTTATCTGCCCAGCTCCTTCTAATCCAGGCAAGCCGCCCCTCTAGGGTTTTGAAGTTAGCGAACATCTCATAGTAGTGGATGTGCATGAAGAGCTAACTCGCATAGTAGTATGTGTCGCTGTCATCTTGGGCATCACTGGCATCCATTAGCTCTTTCATTTTGTCCGTGGACTGGCACAAGGAGCGCGAGGTCATAGAAAGGGTAGAACTCTTTTGGCCTCTTGGCTGTTCATAAAGATCCATGAATCACTCGAGCTGCACATCTCGGTGGCTCTTCTTTGGTTTCTTCCCTTATATAGACTTGGCACATAGGGCCATTTGCCTTTATTGGGGGCCGATGGGCCGCTATGTGCAGCTCTGGTCAGTGGGTCTGATGCAAGGTACCCGATCTTCATGACGTAGGATCGATAATGATAACTTAGATTCGTGCAACCTGACGAACCGATGATGCCAACCACTATTAGAACAGTAACCTACGATAAGAGAATTTGTCCAACCACACGCTTGTGATCCTATCTACTCGACCACAAAGTAGACGTATCGCTGCTCCTGTGAACCACAAGAAAGCACAGGAATAGCGGAGGTACTCTCAAGAAAATCGCCCAATTCACCAAAGGTAGCACATAACATAAACCCGAGAATAAGCAATATTAGCTATCTTAAAAATAATGTGGTCTCTCCCAAAGGCTATGTATTACAAGGCTTATATAGCCCTGAGCACAGTCTGTAGGACCCCCTAATCATGTACAACTCAAACTTTTATCATATTAGACTCGAACTCTTACTAAAAAGGAAACTAAAATCTTTTATCCCAGATGAATATGAAGATAAATCCTTATCCATTACGTAGTCCTTGAAATAAGTTTTCCAATAAGTCTAAGATCACCTCTATCAGACTTCGTATACGAAAGTTATTGCTCTTTAATCATAAGGAATCTCTTCTGGTCTGTGCTCGTAAGTCATTATGACCATGTTGAAGTTGATTTTGACTATGACCATGCCCTCTTTATAACCACACATCTTCTACCGATATTGGCTTCGATCACGAGTAGCAATCATTACCTTATAGTCATCCGAACTACAAGAGGATGGGACGGTCGTAATTCATAGTCGTAGAGACACAGTGGTCATAAGTTGTAGTCATAGCGGCGCAGTGGTTGTATGTCATAGTCATAACAATGCAGCGGTCATAAGTCATAGGCAGTGCTATGGTCGAAGATATGACTAGACTATTCTGAACACCTCCAAGTCAGTCGAATAGCTGCAAGTGTCTCTAGCGAATCCAATGGCACGTTCATTTGGCCTGGTCCAAACGTTCCCATCAATATCGACCATCCAAGTTGATCGAACTACATAGAAGGCAAATGTTCAAAGTGGTACGAACTCCACTGTCGCTACTAATCGTCAAAACCTGATCAAACGTTATAGAATGAATGAACGTTTGAAGTGGTCCGAACATCTTCAAGGCAATCAGTTGATCCATTGAAGATCAGACGGTACGACTCATTTTGAGTGGACTGAACATTTCCAAGGAAATTGAGCGGTTGTGGAAGATTAGATGGCACGATCGTTCGGAGTGGTCTGAACATCTCTGAAGCATCTGAGCATCCAACGCTAATTAGACGGCTTGGATAGCCGTAACCATTAGGACTGGTCTAAACGTTTTGAAAGTCTTACGAGCGCTGATGCGGATGGAACGGTCCTGAACACATCTGAAGTATCTGAGCATTCAATGTTGATCAGACAGCTCAGACAGTCAAAACCATTCAGACTAGTCTGAACGTTCTGAAAGTCTTGCGAGCGCCCGATGCGGATCGAACGGTCCTAAACACATTTGAGGTTGATCCGGCGTAACGATGAGGACTTGAACATATCTTCCCTTTCTTGACTCCAAGTATGTCTTCTCCGGGCCTGTTCTTTTCGGCTGCGGCTTATGGCTTTTGGCTGAAATTTTTGAATTTTGGCTATTTCCGGTATAGATTACGGAGAGACAGATACTCACTTGCGATTTTAGTTGGTACAGATGTTGGGCTTTTAACATGTAGATCGTTTAACTTGTAGACCCCGTCTTGAGAAAATACTCCGTTTGAAAGTTAGGTACTGTAGCAAAAGCCAAAAGCCGCTGGCTTTTGACTTAAAGAACAGGCCCTCCATCAGCTCCTCCTTCTTGGCTCTAATTCAAAAAACTTCATATCATTTAAACCTGAGAACACATAGCACATTAGAATGAGGTAATATCTAGTTCTCACATAAATTATAACCAAATTCAATTAGGAGTGAATTCACCTGTTGATTAATTTCTTTAACTCGTGCTCGTGTGATTGGACCAACTGGTGTCTTCGGGATGTCCTCATCAGGATCACCGCACTCCGCATCCTCCCCGCCATAAGCGTGCTCTTCACCAGGAACATATGCATCTACATTTGTGCAGAGGGCCTCGTTGAACAGCCTTTCTAGGAGGTCCTCGTGAGGGAGCAATGCCTTGTAGAATTTCATAATGTCCATCAGGGTCTACACAAAACAAAAACAGACAGGCCTCATTGATTCAGCAATCATCGTACACTACTACAAAAGACACTATACTAGATGCCTCATCATAAATGGTTCCCTGGAACCATCTCTACTATAATTATCATAGACGGTTTTACAAGCGTGACCATCTATATAACTAGCGATGGCTAGAACTGTATGTGATACATAATTATCACAGATGGTTCAGATTAAAAACTATCTATGATGTCTGCAATTATCAAATATAGGTTTTAATAAGAACCATCTGTGATAATTCACAGATGGTTCTTAACAAGAACCATCTGTGATGTCTACAATTATCATAGGCAATTCAGATTAAAAATGATTTGTGATGTTGCAATTAAAAACCATTTGAAAATCTAAATCCACTTGTCTTGCTTAAGTTATTGGATCCCCTAAAATCCAAATCTACTATAGTTGTTTTTCCACTTTTATCGTGTAGAACTTCCCAAAAAGTGTCTACCTTTCCAAAAATTGAAAAACATGCCAAATTTATGCCAAATCTAGTGAAAATTTGTGGAGTCCTACATATAACCCCAAACATTTCAAAAAAAATTAGTGGAGTCCTTCCTATATATATATATATATATATATATATATATATATATATATATATATATATATATATATATATATATATATATATATATATATATATATATATATATATATATATATATATATATATATATATATATATATATATAGATGCAATATAGACAACTAGTCTCAAAAGATGAAATAGCAAAGTTTATATATATAGTATAAATAATAGGGGCACCATGGTGCCCAAGATCCATAATTGAGACTTTCCATCTATGATCAAGACTTTTCATCCATGATTGATTCAGCATGCTAAATCAATAACTTCCTTTCCAAATTGATACCTTTTTGAATTAATGAATGTTAACAGGTTTGCCTGATATATTATATATCATTACACTTGCACACATCTAAAAGCAATCCAAAGATAGGGAGACTTGATGCCCAGACACTATGGTGCCCTATTTCAGCGTCATATATATATATAGGAAGCCTCTTTTCTACACAAGGCACAAGGATGTAATTACACTTTATGTCAAATCTCACAACGTAGAGAGTATCTCGCGTAACAGTATATTTGTATTTAAGACCATCTAGGTGATATATACATTTTTTTGACATACTCCATTTTATGTGCGTATATGAAGATATTTACAAAATACGCTAAAACTATGGACTCCCTTACAATTTTTTCATGGAGTTCACATTGAAGTATCTTATAATTTGTATACGAGTATATCCAAAGTGATAAAGGAGTATTTCAAGTTTGTTTAGGTGGTATATTAGAGGTGAGTGTAATTACACCCAAGAGTAAATGGTATTTTTCCTCTCTCTCTCTCTCTCTGTCAGGATCGAATTTTCAAATCTGAACCCTTCATGTATTACTAGACTAGGCCCAGATCAAAACTAGTGCACACAGTTAAATAGTGATGATTACATAACCAACAATGCTTTAATATAATAATAAAGAGTATAGGCCTTATGGCCACTTTGTTACAACTGAGGTTACATGACCTCTCAAACTTACAAAACAAAGCAGAAGCAAAGATAAACTTTGACGATGACCCATCAATACACCATAGGCAATTAACTGGGGAAGTGCAACCTAGTACTTCGGAAAACCTTCGTCGAATACACACGTGAAGTAGCCATAATCTCCTTCTTGACCTTCATAACCTCTGATATTTGTTTTGAATGTAGCATGTGAGTACATAAGTACACTCCCAAGAGTTCCGTCCACTCTTGAGTTCCCAAAACTTTTACTTTTGAAATCAAAACCAAAGATCTACCATGTGAAAGTGCACCTTGTCCGCCCTTGACTCTGGGTACGGCTATTCAAATAGTTTTACACTCTGTGGAGGTTGTACTATTTTACCCACAAGACATGATCATCTCATATTGCCACACGATTAACACACTTCCTTGGGTGTGCGGCGGAGAGATCATGACAAGGCCTTTACAAAGCTCTATTTTGACGTAATTTTGCTTGCTAAAGTTTCACCTCCATCCAACCCCCTCTTGCGCCTAGTGTGAATGTCCATCCCAAACACACTTCAACCCAAATAGAACTAAATCAAAACATTACTAATTAATCAGCAAGGTCCATCCCCATACTAGACATGTGGTTGTCAATAGTGCTCAGTTTGGACAATCACAAGCGTTGATCCTTAATTGACTTAGGCGGCACATTCATAATACAAGTTCTCGTGCTAAATCCACACCAACCCAATCTTGCCATCCGCTCAAGTCTAAATCAATTTTCACCATTTTATTTTATTTTATAAACCAATGGCAACACCTATTGTCAAACATTTGATAAAAGCAATTGCTTAAGGATTTGATAACAGTGTTCTCACCCATAGGGTTATAATGACCGAATATCTTGTCTAAGTAGTTACTACTGTTCTAAGGATTATCACAGATAGCTCAAACTAAAAACCATTTGTGATACTCACACATCACTGACGATTCTATCTACCAACCGTTTATAATGGAAAAGTATCATAGATGGTGCTATATACCAACCGTCTGTAATACTCGCCCATCACAGACAATTGGTAGCTAGAACTGTTTGTAATTTGTGAGTATCATAGACATTTTTTCGTTCAAGCCATTTGTGATAGTCTCCTTCATAGATGGTTCCTAATACGAACCATCTATGTTGTGAATTATCACAGACGGCTCACAAATAGTCTAGATAACTACCTATTATCACAGACATATAGATTCAGATGGTTCAAAAACTGTCTATGATGATGGTTTAAAACCATCTGTGATGACCATTTCTGTGGTAGTGGTAGAGAGCACATTGAAGAGTTTGTGAAGAGTCTCACCTTTACTTGATCCTCCCACCAGCACAGCTCAACAGCAGTAGTACTGGTCTTCAGATTGAAGCCGAGGCTAGTACAACGCAGCTTGAGGGTCTTTCAATTTGACAAATTCCATTTCAGTGCATCCCACTTATTCTTCATTTGCTTATGGGTGTATTGCTGGCCAGTCTGCTCTTCTAACTTTCAAAGAAGGTTGGAGTACACCTTACTGGATAGATAATTTAAAGGGCAATTACTAGCATCCTGTTCCTCCAAGAAGATGGCAATGAAATAGCCAGTTGCTTCATCATCCCAAACTGCCGAGATTCAATGCTTGTTGGCCATCTCTGAGACCCCACTGCTGTAATTTGGCATAACACATCATGGTGCACAATGGACGATAGAACAATCATGCCCAAAAAAATCAGCTACAGAGGACGGAGCAATCTCGAATTGTGTGGGAAAGTTATGACAATGGATGCTATGGGAAGAGCATACCTTACAATCGGCTATAAAGACAGCAGGGAGGCAGTGCGCGTCATAGATCTGGGTGACGCGAGGGTAGGGGTGGTGTGAGCTTCGGCCAGGAGGGGCGGACGGGGCGCAAGTCTCCGTAGGGGCGGACAAGCGGGTGATGCTTTATGGGGCGGATAGCAGACAAGGCTCCAAGGGGTGGATGACAACTGAGGCTCCATGGGCCGTATGCTAGGCAAGGCTCCATGGAGTAGACGGTGGGGACGCACCACGGCCCAAATGGTGGCCGATCTCAGACTCGAGAGATCGGATGAGTGGGTGGCTGATGGATCTAGGACCACAAAGAATAGATCTAGGGGACTGGGGCATCGGAGCAGGGCGGGAAGACAGGATCAGGCGGCAGAAGAGTGGTCACTGTGAGAGAGACCGAGAAGAGGAGGGGAGTGCGATTGGGGAAGTGCTCGACTACCAAGCCTTAGGCCTTCGGGTCGTGGGTCTCGTGACTTCACGTACGTGCATGCAAGCGGCTTGCAAAAGCCACTTTTGGAAGCCTACCATTCAAACAGGCTTTGGCTTCTAGGAGCATAAGCCAAAAGCCAAAGCGTACATGAGCAAGATTCATAACTATATAACATCATATTAGGGGAATACATCTAGTAATATACAGTACAGCCTATGCTAATAAGGAGATCAGTGCCTTGCTTTAAGGTCAGGAGCAGTAATATCATGTTGAAATTTCCTATGGATTGCACATAAGAAATTGACTGCCGACCTAGAGTAATCTCATGGAGTGATTAGCTACTACAGTTGATCTTCTCAATAAGAAGATAATTATTAGTAATACGCCCGATGACCCATTCAACCTCAAAAGAATTTCGTCATTGTGTCATTGTCTTCATTCTAACATTAATAATCGCTTCTGTCATTATCGTTCTTATATGATCAGGCCAAAAACATGAACACGTACAGACAAACAACCAGGAGCTCAGGGCCCCCATAAAATTTTTATATTTGTCAAGTCCTAAATTATTTGCAACGCGCGATAAATTAAACTTAGTGTCTACTTCAAAACTTTTCATTAACGTCATCCATTTCTAAACGAATGCGTTCGTGCTTCCTAGCAAGCAACTAGAATGTGCCCAACAGCACCTTTGAACTTTGTGTGAACAATGAACGTTTATTCGATGTTGCTTGAGTTTGAAGCGACCTAGATCATATCCACGTTGATCAAACAAGTGCAATCTTGAAAACTCTCAGTTTAAGCACCAACTCAACGTGAAAAATTACAACAAATTAAACAAGTTGATGTTGTTCTCAATTCACTCTGCCTATGCATAAGATTTCAAGATGACATTCAATCCTTACTGCGAGTAATAAAAATGAGGAACTTCTGACAAACAATAAATTTAAAGGAAAAGGCAAAGTTACTGTTCACAGCAAACTTCACTTTTTTTGTTTCTTCAAACAAATTGTAAAATTCCCTTCGAAATTTTAAAAAGTGCTACAGTACACTTTAGAAATCATGATGTTTTTTGAATTTTCGTGTTGATTTGGTGCCTAAACCAAAAGGGTTTTGATGACTGCATTTTATTGTTTGTTTGCACTTGATATATCTCCCATTAATTGTTGTCCTGGCAAAAAAAAAAAAGATATCTCCCCTTATTGGGATATCCATGCTTGAACAGATGATGATTCTAACCGATTTATTGGATATCCTGCAGACGTCAATCCTTAGTTCACTAGACTTTTCAGCATCACTGTTTATCTTCCTTACTAATATGTGATATATGTGATCATGTGTGTCCTTTCATACTAATATAGGGCACTGCCTTTCTGGAGCTGGAAAGCACAAAAACATTTTGTGACAGCTGCTAGCATATCCAGTCCAGATCCTCCTAAATATCCATTGGTCGCACAGTCAAATCATTTGATTACACCGCCATTTGCTAAATATTTAACACAATTTCTTCAAACATATATACGTCCAACTTGTGAATTATCTTTGTGGAAACTCAAAGGGAACTTTATTTCACGGCTGATACACACGCACCTGGAATATCCTGACACTTGGAATTATTCTATTCTCATACCAATCAAAAGGGACCTTCCCATTATATACGTTGTATTTATCCTAGCCTAGCCTAGCTAAGCTAGTTGCATCAAGCTATATTTATATACACAAGTTCTCCTTACATGTTGGCTGCCACTACTTAAGGAGGCATTTCCTCAGGAGTACAAATCACTAGTTAAGCACGTAAGGAAGGTTGGAAATATCTCTTCCCGGTCGGATCAGATCTCGAATGACCCCGCTGAGCCGCCTCTGCGCCGTCACCGCCAGCGGCCGCTGTGGCGGTGATGACGACGACGAAGCTAGCCTCTCCAGCCTTATCCAAGACTTTCTTAGAGTCGGATGTAGTAGCACGACCGACGACGGTGATCAAGAAGACGGCGATGTCGACGCTGCATCCCGGGATGGAGACAGACCGGATGCTTCAACCATGGCAGACAAGGACAGGAAGGCAGCCGAGCGCATCACGGCTCTTCTGGGTCACGGCACGGCCGGTGATCCATTTCGGCTCCGGCTGGCCGACGACATCGCCAAAGCGGCGGAGGAAGTGGCTGCGCTCCGAACGAACCGGCCGGCGTTCCGTCGAGCGCTGGCGTCCCGTCTGAGAGAAGCCGGCTACGACGCCGCGGTATGTCAGACAAGGTGGCGGTGGACGCGCGAAGTCACCGCCGGGAGCTACGAGTACATCGACGTGGTGACCGCGGTCACCGGGAAATCTACGGCGCCTGGCGAGCGGTACATCGTCGACGTCGGGTTCGTGAAGGAGTTCGTGGTGGCACGGCCGACTACAGATTACACTCTGGTGCTAGAGGCCCTTCCGTGGTTAATGGTCGCTCGGGCGAAGGTAGTGCAGCAGGTGGTGAAGGTCGCGGCGAAGGCGGCGCGGCGGTCGCTCAAGAGCCAGGGGCTCACCGTGCCGCCGTGGAGAGAGAAGCGGTTCATGGTGGCCAAGTGGTTCAGCCCACACCGCCGGACGGCCGACAAAGCCACAGGACCTCGTGCTTCGGTCATCGCCGCCGGAGACGCGACGTGCTGGTGCCGCACTGTAGGGTTCGCTCTAGGACCACCGGTGCAGCCATGGTTGAGCTACGCTTTGTAAGGCATGCGTACAACCAATCAGGCATGCACGTACATATATAGGCTATGATGTTTGAGTAGACGAGAAGATGTGGGTGCGGCGGGCAGTCGACGGTGTCAAAGCAGGGCCGTCACATCGACATCGCCAGGGTTGTCACTTGTCACAGTGACAGTCTCTTAAGTTATAGATCAGTGACATGTCTAGGGTATATATGTGGCTTTGTGCATTATGTACGCAAATGGTATCGATGTAATAGATTGTTTTGGCCTTTCCAACCTCTCTCCACATGTAAATCGATCATTCTACGGTGTCTAGCAACTTTTGCTTCTTTTTTTTCCTGTTATACCTAATGTCTCCATTTCTCATGTCTCTTTTCGCATGTCTACGATCGACCTAATTCTAATCTAACCATTAAGACTTGGTAACCAAAGATCGATCATTAACTAGTGCACTAATGTGGTAGTAGACTAGTAGTGCAATCAATACTCGATCGTTTATTTGCATGCTGTGTAGTGTTAACGAGTGTGTGTGTGTGTGTGTGTGTGTGATAAGGACCGACTACATAGCGACTAGGTGAGGGTTAGTCTTAACATTGAGCACTTAGTCCCTCTGGCCAGTTCCTCCCGAGGCCCAACACCCCCGCTTTCTTTTCTTATTTTTCTGGACAAAACATTGAGCACATTCCGCCCACTGTTGTTTTCTGCACCAACCATGCAGCCCTTGTTCCCAACAAGATCTCACCGTCTTGTGCATGGCCTTGTGTGCCATCAGCTTATAAGTAGGTTTTGCCTTGGGACTGCACGCATTGAGTCTAGATAGAGCATAGCCAGATTAGACCCAGCACTACTGGTCCGAATAAGTTATCATACCATATTGGGTCTGTTCTTTACCTTATAAGCTAGCGGCTTTTGGCTTTTGCTACAGTACCTAACTTTTAAACGGAGTATTTTCTCAAGACGGGGTATACAAGTTAAACGATCTACACGTTAAAAGTCCAACATCTGTACCAGCCAAAATCGCAAATGGATATCTGACTCTCTGTAATCTGTACCGTAAACAGCCAAAATTCAAAAATTTCAGCCAAAAACCATAAGCCGCAGCCGAAAAGAATATGCCCATTATGCGGACTCATGTGTCTACCCTTCGACCGAGACACAGCACGGAGAGGAGTCAAGTCATGCCGGGTTAGCCCTGACACGCTTAGCCCAATGGGCAGCTGGTGACCCATTGAGCATAGTCGCAAGTATTTTACTGCCAGTCAAAGTAATATTACTATCAACATAAGTAATTTTATTACCAAATCATCAATCTGCGCTCAGAAGAGTGTAGCAACCCTAACATAAGTAATTTTATTATCAACCGTAAGTAATTTTACTGCACTACTACAGGAGAGATACCGTGCGTACCGTGCTAGGCTAGCCCACCATAACAAGGTGCCGTCCCAAGCATAGCACGCCCGATTGGGCCGGGCTGGTACGGCCATTTTACTATTCGTGCTATGCCATGTCTAGGCCGAGCCAACAGTACTGTACCTCAGGTCGGCACGGTTGGCCCAACCCATTTGGCTTGGTCTAGCTACGTATACATTAACATGCTTACGTAGAAAAAGAAGTTATCATCTATTTGTTGTAGCTTACCTCGCAAAAAAAGTTGTAGCTTTGAGAAAATTTACCACTGTGTCTTAGTCAAATTATCGTACTATATTTAAGGAGTCATCACCATAAGTTCTAATGTTCAGCATCTTTTTTGGAAGTTTTTGAATGAAGAAAAAAACCACATCTTTGCTAGACGGAACATACCATCTGTAGATTGAAGACATTACCACATAAAATTTCAACCATACAATATTTATTTATGTAAAAGAAATCCATCAAACCCTAAGTTATTATTATAATTTTAAAAAACTATCACCCTAAGATCAAAATTATCATCAGTCTTTGTGAGTCTAAAAAAGTTCAAAAAAATTACCATTGGATAATCGAGTCAACCTTGCCGAGACCCCTTAAGAACGGAAGGGGAGTCTATGGGCTCAATTTGACTTGATTGTTTAGTCCGAGGGTGTTCAGGAGATACTCGAATGAGCGCATCAGCAGGTGGATGCATTTAGGGCTTCATTCGCTAATGATCCCAAACTATCCAATGCCGACCACATCTCCTACGAAGTTTTGAAGATGGAGATTGCAGGTTACTGCCACCACTAGAAAATTTTTTGAAGTAGTTAGGTTTCTACTTTTTGTTATCTTTTATAAGAAGCAACTATCCACAAGGTTTGGCCATATGTAAAATCAAGCAGTTGAATTTGTGTTTACTATTTTCTATATATGTAAACGGTCCTGATATAACGACATGATGGCATTACTGACTGGTAAAAAATAACTAAGTAATACATATTTACTCCTGAGTTATTACTGAATTTGTATTTATGTATATGAGAATGAATTTAGAACTGTATTTATCATAGACAGTTCTACTTTAAAACCGTCTGTGATGTTTATTCACAATCTATTATTAACATGAACCGTCTGTGATAATTAATTATCACAGACTGTTCGTAGCAATAATCATCTATGAAATCTCCCATTATCACATGTGGTTCTTGTTAAGAACCATTTGTGATTTATCACATACGGTTATTAATGGGAACTATATGTGATAATTATGTATCACAGACGGTTCGCAGTTGGATATGTCTGGGATACTCCACGTTATTAAATGCCAAACTAGCGGATCCCAATAGATTTGTCTTCATTATGCTACAATGAAAGAGGCGACGACTTTAGTGAGTTTGGTTCAATTATAATTTACTTAGTTCTGCTTAATCAAACAATTGATTCAGTTGTGTAACATCCTGATTTTCAGAGCCTTTTTGAAGCTTTTAAAAATAAAATTCACCATTTAGATTTTTTTGGAATTAATTAAAGCTTAATTGGAATTTTCATTAATTAAAAAGATTTAATATGATTAAATTAAATATTAACATTTACCAAAAGTATTTTATTTGTGTTCCTTGTGTCACAAGGAATTTTTCTGCATTTTTTTGGATTTTTCGGAGTTTGTTTGAGCTCAATTTTAAATTTCCAAAAAAAAGAGAGGAGAGAGAATTAACAGTGCCGCGCGGGCACTATTCACTCATCTTCCCCAGCGGGCGCGCAGAAGCTCGATCGATCCTATGCGTGCATGTTTTCCTTCCTTTTCCTCTCTCTTCATAACTTTCAATCCGGACCTTATTTCAATGTCCTCCCAAAAGGAAAGTTGTGCCAAATCACACAAGGAATCCATCCCAATTGATCTCTTTCCATTTCGTTCATCCATTTGCCTTTTATCTCTGATTTTCCAAAACGGACTTTAAACCGAAATCCGCGAATTGAAGCCGGTTTATACCTCTTTCAAGCCTATAAATACGACCCCTTGACCCCTCTAAACCCATCCCAAGCCGTGGCAAGTCCCCTCAAAGGTCAGGACGCCGTCGGCATCGAGGCTGTTCGGTCCCGAATTTGCTCGTCGCGTCTCGAGCTATTCGGTGAGTTTTTCTGTGATCCTTTCGCGTCACATTGTGCCATTATATGCCATCTACCTTCTTGCCAAGTTAATTTGGTTTTGGTGCAGCCAATCTCCCGAAATCGAGTTTTCCCCAATCTAGGTCAAGAGCGCTTCCCGACGTCGATTCGTCATCTCCGGTAAGCTTTAGCCCTTGCCGTAATTTTTCTTAGATTTGCCTCATCGCGTTCTACGTTGTGCTCACTTCCTTTTCCCCGAAAAGCCTCCACAAATTTTTGCCTCCGAACCTCGCCATGGCCGTCAATGGCATCTCGTGTCCCCATCTATCCGGTGGTGTTTTCCCCAATCCGTTCGCGTCACATTGTGCCAAACCATCCCAGGTAGGTAACCTTTAAGTAGTTTTAGATTTCGTTCATCGAGCACCAAGATATTAAGATTTTGCTTTTTCCTTCCCGACATCGTTCAAACGTCGTTTGCGTCGTCTCCGGTAGGTTTCTGTCTGAGCCGACAATTTTCCTACCTTCTCCAAGCCGCATTCTAGCCCGTGCTCACCCTACTTCTCCATGTTTTATGCCCGGGTTTTATTCCTCTCTCCTATCCATATCGTTGTAGCCGCCCGTGCCGTCATCGTTCTCCGTTTGGCGTGCCGTCGTTTCCTATGTGTGCCTTGGGTCCCTAGCAACCCATTTTGCTAGTTAGATTCACCACCCATGCCTCGTCTCGCCGACGCTAGCATTCTCTCCAAAAGTGCTGCTCTCGGATGAACAGTAACTTTTACTATTTTCTAGCATTTTCTCGCCCGGCAAAATTTAGATCGCTTGTTCTCCTTCATCCAAACTCCGATTGATCCGATTATTTTTTTCTAAATTCATCTAAAATTGAGCTCTATATTTTGGTTCTGGTTTTGCAGTTTTGGAGTTCATTTGAATTTTATTTGAATTTGTTTTGTTTGTTTTGTCGTTTCGCGCGTAGAATCCGACGTCGCCGAAGAGTTTGTCGAACCGCAGCAAGAGGGACCAACCAGTGCACAAGAAGGCAAGTCTCCTTTGATCATCTCGAACCTATGATTTTGAAATGTTTTAATTATTTTAAATTATGTGCATTGCTATTTATATACAAGATTAGTTCAAATCTTAAGGTATTAGTTACCCCAACTTTGTTATGCCCTCAGTTGAAATTGAATGCCATGTACCCTTGTCTCCCTAGAATTTCCTTTGGCTCTTTAGTGAGAGTATTATAATCAATTGTGAATAATAGAATGGTAGTATAATGCTTAGTCATGCTATGTAATACCCTTGAAATCTTGAAAATGGGAAATTATGAATTATTGTAATACCCTTGTTTTTATAAATTTAGTGATAATTGGAGTTGCCACTGTTTTTTTAAAATAAAATGAAATGTGGAAGTTGGTTTAGATTAGGGTGGATGGTTGGTTTGGGTTGGTGCAGCAAGCACGAGATCTTGTTAAGTGTATGTTCCACCCTAGTCAATTAAGGACCAACGCTTGTGTTTGTCCATACTGAGCATTAACCGTACAACCACAAGTCTATATGGGTACGACCTAGCTGACTAACTTATGATAGTCTAGTTTAGGTGCCACCAGTGGAAAGTGGGTGCCAGGGATGGACTGGTTATTCACAGTGAGGGACAGGGATTTACTGTACTCATATGACGCAAGAGGGGGTTTCGATTCGGGCAGTTAGCCTACCTGCGGTGAAATCTCAGCGGGTGGTATCTAGCTAGATTAGAGTAAGGTAAAGGCTTTGTGATATTTTATCTGGGTCTCATGCCAAAGGAAGCGTGTTGACTTTTAGGATAAATTATCTCTTGTGGGTAAAGTTGTACAAGCTCTGCAGAGTGTAAAACTATTCGAATAGCCGTGCCCACGGTCAAGGGCGGGCAAGGAATGCATTCACATGGTAGATTTCTGGTTTTGGTTTTAAAATCAAAGTTTTTGTATTCCGAGAGTGGAGGGAACTCTTGGAAGGGAATCCTGGCAGTTGGAGCCAGAGAGGGTGGATGGAACCCGCAGTTTTAAACTTGATCAATTGTAATTGGTTAGCTAGTGTTGGTAGATGGAACCTTCACTATAAAGTTAATGATAGTTCTGTTAAAACATTTACTTTGTTAAATTAATGCCTTCGAAAATATTTACTGTTATTTAAAACAAAACATTGCTTTGTGCAAAAGAACCATATAGCCTTCCTTTGTTAAGCACTGCATCTATTGCATTTTTCCCAAGACTTGCGGAGTACTTTATGTACTCACATGCTGCACTCAAAAATAATACTTAGAGGAATACCAAGCTCAAGAGGGAGACTACGACTACTTCGCTTGTGGATTCGACGAAGGATTCCGGAGTACTAGGTCGCGCTTCCCCAGTCAATTGCCTGTGGCGTATTGATGGGTCTTCACTGAGTTTATCTTTTGCTTCCGGGGTCCCGACAAGTTGTAGTACATTCAGTTATTTAATTTATGTGTGAGATCTGTGTAATGATTATCATGCCCTATATAAAATATCACAGACGATTATATAGACAATTATGTCTAAAAACCGTCTATGATATATGACATATCACAAACGATTTTTGTTATTGGCCGTCTATGATATATCAGATATCACAGACGGTTATGTTTAAGAACCGTTTGTAATATCTGACATATCATAGACGATTTTTATTATTAGCCGTCTGTGATATGTCAGATATCACGAACAGTTATGTTTAAAAACTGTCTGTGATATCTGGTGTATTACTGACGGTTTTTAATGTTAGCCATCTGTGATGTGTAGATATCACAAACGACTATTTTTAAGAACTATCAGTGATATATAATATATCACAAATAGTTGTTTTGAAAAAATGTCTGTGATATAACTTATCACAGATGGTTTAATTTGAGAGCCGTCTGTGATAACCACCTGTTATCACATATACATAAATTCAGATGGTTTAAAAATTATCTGTGATGACTGTTTTGCAACTCATATGATAACCCTTTCTATGGTAGTGTGAAAGCAAAAGTTGTGGTCTGTAATGCACAAAGGTGGCTTGCATACTTTTTATGATAAAAACTGTGTTTGTTAATACTAAAGAGTGGTTGTTAATGCTCTAATACTGGCAATTATATTGCCAGTAGTGGTAAAATGTATCTGTTAATAGTACAAAAGTTGGTGCTGTTACTTTATAGTTAACGACAACGTAATGTCCCATTGTTAAAAAAAATTGACAACCGGACTTTAGATGTGGTCATTAATACTTTTAATGAAAGAACTAAGTGACCCATTGAGTGTTTCAAATACCACATCTCCTATCAGTAATAATCAAAACCCTAGTAGTGGTTTCTCCCTTTTTGAATGATTTGTCTTTGTGCCAAATATACACGTAATCCCTCTCTACCACTAAATAAAGGTCATTTTAATTGGACTCTGCACGATGAAATCTACTGTAACGGTGTCTTTCAACACATTTGAAAGCATAGTCGGCTGTATGAAAATAATATTAATTATTAGATTTGTTTGCTAGTATATAAGTTATATTTATTACTTTTACTAGTGTATTATTAGTAAGAGCTATTGTCATATTAAGTCCTGAATTGGACACCATAAAAAAATAAAAAATAACATATGTTTATTATATTTCTCCATATATTCAACACCTCCTTCCTTACGTGCTGCTGGGTTTTGTTTACGACAGCTGCTGCATAATGGAGGCAATAATGCCGACTCGCCGTCGATGAAACACATGTTGTTGTATATATATTTCTTTACGATGATTTCTGTAGAACGTAGTACTAATGATGTTGATATGTGTTAATATATGAATGGACTAAAATGGAATATGCGCGATGTGGGCATGCAGCCAGATGCTGGACCCATCCCCGCTTATAATTTATGATTTTTCTAAATAAATTAAAAGCATCGATTTCTTCATTGTTTTCCAACACTGTTCATAAATAAAGCGTGCGATTCTAGCTGATATAGGTAAAGTTGAGACAATATCTACAATAATCGATTTGTAGCTCTTATCTTAAAAAAACACTATGTTTAAAAGCTTGTTTCAGTAGAATGCTAAACTATAAGCCTAAATAATCCACCCACAAATCATTGAAGTACTAACTGTACAGAACACGTGATATTTAAGGTCATGTTTTAAATAGTTTTTCACGCCACGCGTGCAGGAAGAGACCGCATGCTCTGTCCACGGATCTATGGGCGCCAAAGTCAGTGAATGCAACACGAGGAAAAAGGATGCGTGAATCACCCAAAATTTGCCCCGTCAAATGTGCCCAATTGTGGCCAGATTTTTTTTTTGTTTTGATTTGCGTGCTTTAAACGTACTAAACTTTTAAATTGAATGTTTAATTTAAAAACATTTGAACCACCGTGTTCTTAACGATGAGATTAAGAAAATAAGATCAATATTGATTATATTTTAACAAAGTAAAAATCGAGTGTCATCCTAGCCCCATATGGCATAGAATCGATTAGCGTCGTATGTTTTTACCTTTTATAATTATTGTATGGCTTTTCATAGTTACTAAGAAAAATCTAACAATCAGTACATTACATTTTTAGTCATTACAATAAAAAAAAGTTAGAAACCATGGCTTAAAAACCGATTAGAGCACTAACTTAGAATAGGCTACACACATCATTACATGCTCCTCCACCGCCTAAACCTTTTCTTTTCTTCTGAATTTACCAAGCCATTTATATAGTCTCATATGTCATATATATATATATATATATATATATATATATATATATATATATATATATATATATATATATATATATATATATATATATATATATATATATACACACACACACACATGTATAGTGTAAAAAAAAAGACTAGCTACGCAAATGTCACGCTATCGCGCGAGCCAGTAGCAAGGATTCTATCTTCATGGTTGAGCCACGTTGCCTTTTTTTTATTTCAGCCGTTAGATCACCTCATCGATTAATTCTAGGCGTCGGATTAGCTGCTGGCTGGCCTTTAAAAATAAAAGAAATGCTAAACATACACGCTAAGGTACGCAGAAGGAAGGGTTCTCTCAATGCAGTGCGGGCCTAGGACCTAACTTGGGGCAGTGGGGTTGCTTTTGTGTGCCTTTATCCTAGTGATAATGCCGACCAAATCAGTTGTCATGTTTCTCAAAATTCAGTTTCCTTTTGATTTGTATTCTTCCGGAGATATGCATATATATATATATATCTCTTCGATCGACCGAATACCAGATTTGTGATCTATTCGAACTGATATGGCTGTCCAATGTTGAATATGTTTGGACGTTCACATATATTTTGTGACATGTGAGGCCAGTCATAGAGCTTTGTTTTATCCAATTTTGTACAACCACGTATATAACATGGCAACAACCTAGTGATTTACATGTGGGGCTCTGCCTTTTATTTACCATTTTATTTTATTAATTTGGAGTAAAAACATCAACCAGGGGGATAGACGCCCCGCTCATTTTCAGCTTGAGCTTCTGGTTTCTGGCTTATTTTTCACTATTTATAAATTTAGTCTTTTTTTTAGATTTTGGCTTTTTTGAGCTTTTTGTCGGTTCGTGATGAGCTAACATATTTTTTCTATTTTTAAATTTTTTAAAATTTAATTACGTCAAATAAGTCACCTTCAGCTACAGTGTAATTTCAGCCAGGTACAGTGCAATTTTAGTCATAAACTACTATTTTTCAGCCCAACCGAGCAGGGCCAGAATGTGGGGACTAGAATTTTCATTCCAAGCCCCATGTTGCCATGTGTATACCATGTTAGTCCCATAATCAGTAGCTAGCACACACATAACACATCGTTGCATCACATTTATACATAAATAAATAAAACAGAGTAGCATGTAATATTAAAAAGGGTTCCACATAGGCCTACTTGACTAAGTTTTACACAATGGGCCAAACAGCCAAATAAATCACATACAGAGAGAACTTGCAACGGAAATAATGATAACTAAAGATAAAAGGCCACTGTGGTATGTCATAATTCACAAGCTGAATTGGTTAACGCCCTAGCATCCGACTTCAGAATCACCATATCCCACAGTTTAAAAGTAACCATCCGTGAAATCTTTTTCATCTTGTTCTGATAAATATTCAATAATCAACGATGAGTACAAAAACTATACTCCACAAAACTTTTAAGGAAAGGTAATAGTATGCGCAAGTTATGTTAAAGGAATGGCTGTCCTATCTAGTTATTATGCATAAAGCCATCATTTATTTGCAATAGACATAGTAACTTGTAGAGAGCAAATTGTAAGAACAATTGACAATAATAAGAAAATACAATTGATAATAAGGTAATAATGAAAGAACTTAAATCACGTGACTTAACTTTATCACAAACTTTTCACATTGGCGATCCTTCGCCAAAATAATTTTCTCACAGGCAATCGTTTGCCAAACCATTTTACCATGCTATTCTTTTGTTAAAACTTTTCTAGTACAGATTTTCACCATCATACCATTCCTAAAATTCTTTGAAAAACAGAATCTAACCTAGAGTGGCATTACCAAGTTGTCTATAATCAAAGACGTAGCTATTCAAATAGGTTTTACACTCTACAGATTTTGTTAACTTAATTTATTCATTTGATATAGTCTAACTCATGCCTGTCTGCCACGACAAACCATACATTATTATATGATTGAGAGCCTAACGAGGCCTTCTACAAAGCCTTGTCCAAAACAGTAAACCGCTTATGGGCTGCACCTCAAGACATGGAAGTACGTTTACCAGTGTCAAGAGAGCCCAACACAGTCCATCGTCAGCAGTGTTTCATAGAGCATGGAGTTACGTCTACCAAGCTCGCTCAGTGAACCAACCGCCTGCTGTTTAATGCCAGAGACCAAGTTTGCCCTCCTACTAAAAAAATCTCAAAGTAATATATAAAAGTTACAAAATGATTAAGAAAATATAGTTTTAACTCAGCGGCTCTTCATGCAATCTTAGGGACAGTTATTTCATTTTATTGTTCCTTAGGATCACCTTGCTAACTTCTTCAAACTTTAATAGCTGAAGGAAATTTCTTTTACTACGTGAGTCTAACCAGCATTATCTAAAAAAATTCAAATATATAAACTTCTTTATTTTTGAAGATTATATGATCTATATTAAACAAAACATAATCGTTCAAGCAACTATTTAGGATTTACCGATTTTGGAATTAAGAGGGGGAGTGGGAGAACGAATGCAACTAACCTGAGGATGAGGCCTTGCCACAACACTGGCTACTCCCTACCTCCTTGCTCCCTTGTGCTGCCCAACGCAATCATTTTGCTCCTAGCACGCTTGCTTGCAATTGCGCTGAGGCTTCTTGTTCATTTTTTAAATCAACATATTTCTTTATTTTTTTAAAGTTCTAAGAGCTAAAATTGGGGATTTGGGGTTCACCTATGGTGGTTTTGATGTTGCCGGTGGTGCTCAGTCAGGTCTGGCCTTGTGCGTGTTGCCGCGCTCCTTCTCTTCGTGCTTTGGCACTTCTTCAACCTCCTAGGTCAGGTCATCGTTGTGTGTAGCCATTACGGTCTATGGGATGTGGGCTCGCACCGCTGGCTGTTGCTACCTCCCTTGCGCTTGGCGCTTACCACCCATCTACCGCCCTACTTGCCACACATGGGCTGTCGACCACCCTTGCCACCACTTGCTTGTTGGCCGCTTGTCTCCTACATACACCGTCAGTGTAGTTGAGCACCCAAGCGAACTGCCACTCGTGAGCATCATCCTGAGCACCAAGTTTTTTTATGGGAGACATCAATGTTCTCGCCTCTCCAAGCGAAGTGTCGCTCGTGCGCCTCATCCTAAACGCCAAGTTTTTTCGATGGGAGACAGCGATGTTCTCGCCTCCCCAAGCGAAGTGTCACTCGTGAGCTTCATCCCAACCATTAAGTTTTTCCAATGGGAGACGGCAACGTTCTCGCCTTCCCAAGAAAAGTGCCATTCATGAGCTTCGTTTCGAGTGCCAAGTTTTTTCAATGGTTTCTTTGATGGGAGACGGTGATGTACTTACCTCTCCAAAGTAAAGTGTCACTTGTGAGCTTCATCCCGAACGCCGTGTTTTTTCGATGAGGGATAGGGTAACAGGATACCTAGTAAAAGAGTAGCAAGCAAACTTTATTCTAACATTAGAAGCAAGGTAGCTACAGCCCCTTTACATTCTTTCTAGAGAAATCCAAAATTATTCCTTACACAAAGAGTCTATCCCTAGGCACTTTACACGGGGCACTTAGAACCGCGGCCAGGCCTCAGCCCCAACCATTCACCCCCGCTGTCGCTCAAATTTAGGTGCTTTGTGTGAAGCTCAGTGCTTGACCAACTTAACCTGAGTGGGTTTAGTCCCTAAATGACCGATGATTGATTTAGTGCACCACACTGTCGGCAAAGGCAAGTAATCGTTGTAAACATTCCACCACACGAGCGTATTAAGGAGCAATGGACCAAAGGACACGATTCCATAGATTGCATCATAGCTACAAAAGGGGTCCGCTCTAAGACACGTCAAATTGACAAAGACAAAGAGCTAAAGAAGGCAGCGGCTATGGCTTCTACTACTGCTTGCGGTCAGGGAATAGCGAAAGGAAGAGGATGCCAAAGCTTAACGGGAGTCTTGGCCGTATGTGGCCATTTAGTACTTGAGGTTGCATATGGGCTTTGGCTATTAGGCCGCCGAGGGGAGGGTGAGACAGTGCACTGATCATTAGGACTAGAGGTGACAACAAGCACTGAAGCTTCTATCGAATAGCTCGAGCTCAGCTCGATAAAAGGTTGAGCCATGGTGTAGGCTCAAGCTTAAATTGAGCCTAAAGCAAGCCGAGCTCGAGATGCTCACGGGTCTCAAGCTTTTCTTTTTACAGCCCTCTGTCTCATCAATCAATCCAGTTTTCATAGCAAATCCATGAATCACTCTTCCAACAAGCTCATAACCTAATTCAGGACAAGCAGGCAAAGCACTGAGCATCATCACTAAATTGATCACCAGACCTTCAAACCACATCCTGCGGAAAAGCTCAACAGCCTTGCCATGCTATCCATTCAAAAAGCATCCACTAATCATAGAATTCCAATGGATCGCATCCATGCCAATAGAAGCTCCATCAAACATTTGCAGCGTACCCTTGATATGGCCACACCTTGAGTACAGAGCTATCAATGCATTACCAACAGCACATTGCATGCCAATACCTAGTTTCTCAAGGAGCCCATGAACTACCTCACCACCCATGATACTGCCCAATCTAGCAATGCACTTGAGGACACAGGAAATTGCATGTGCATCTGGTCTAACCGCACAACAAGTGCATCTGACTTAATAGCAAGGCTCCTTGGAATTCACCAGCCTTCGCATACCCGCTCATCAGAGTAGTCCAAACACACACATCACTTGAGGCATTTCATCTAACACCTTTATTGCACGCCCTAAATGTCCGCATTCCACAAGCATTAGCACCAATTTCTGCCCAAGAACTGTCCATTCCATCTTTTCCAAAATCATACGTGCGAAACAAGAAGTGGGCTCTCTTCCTAGCCTCCGATGATCTCACCTCCGAACAGAGCTGGAGGACCGCACCATAGCTCTGGGCATCGACCCCATCCGAGCTGAGCAACCTCAAAGCCCCCGCCAGCAGCTGTCTCTAAAACTTGACTGGGTGTCAGGAGGCCTGAAGTCTAAACGACAGCGGGCGAAGCCCCAGAGGCAATCTGTGGCAAGGGGCGAAGATGACCAGACACCAGCGAGTCCAGGCCGCCCCCAATGGCCAATGAATAGCGAACTACTACCTCGAGCCTGCTCTGAAGTCGAGGTATCTTAATATTTTGTTAACTCATTGTAGACTATCAGTGGAGTCATTGATCTGAGATGATGCACCCACCCCTTTTACATACCTATGGGTTAATGACCATCAAAATCGGCGAGGGACTGCTATTACGAGAGGGTCCCCATGCTACCCTAGGCTCATACCACCTCGGAGTGATGGCACTCGTTGAAGGGTCAACCACAAGCCAAGTCCATAAGTCAACCACGGTGAGGTTTGCAAGACCAACACCAGACGGGAAGCGCAAGATTGACCCCAGAGGGGTCTGAGGCCAACCCTAAACAAGGTACATATGACCCATCCTAGAGAGGTCTGGAGCCAACCTCAGACAAGGTGCACAAGACCAACCCGAGAGGGGTCCAGAGTCAATCCCAGGAGAGGTGCGCATGACCAACTCGGGAGCGGTCCAAGGCCAACCCCAGGTAACGTACGTAAGATCAACTCTGGACAAGGTGCACAAGACCAATCCCAGAGGGGTCCGGAGCTAACCCCGGGAGAGGTACGCAAGACCAACCCCGTGCAAGGTCCGAGATCACCCCCAGATTGGCTCCAGAGTCCTAGAAGTGGCAGGGCCTATGTGGATCAAATGACGTGTATACCCCTAGAAGTAAATTAGGCCCCGAGGACAAACTTGTAACTTCACTCGTCTTCTTCTCCCCCTCTATAAATCGAACCCCTTGTAACCTTAGAACACTCATATTGAATTCACTTGGTGATTATGTGCTTCTCCTTAGATCCCTTCGCATCCTCGGTGGTCTCCATATCCAACTGTGGGTGCTTCTAAGTTTATAATCCGAATTCATACCGATGACAAAATTATTTCTATTTAAATTATCAAATTGTGTGTTGTTATTTATCAAGCAAATTTATGTTCACATAAAATTGTAGGTACATGCCTATAAATCATTGTTATGTAATTAATCCCCATTCCTTGAGATAATTGAACAATCAATCATTGTCACCCTAGAAATTATAATGGTAACATACTAGTGATAAGTATATATTTAAACACCATACTTAGTATTGTTTAGATGCTCGAATGCATTAGCCTGCCCCCATCATTATTTCAATATGACAAAATTGATTTGGGCGGTCATTGGTGAAAAGTGGCTGGTATATTATAACATAATTATTTTATGCTATCAAAAACCCCAACATGCTTAAATATCTAGGAGGATGGTAAGAGCGGTTGGTGTAGTGGATGCATGAGAATGTATGAATTGTGATAGAACCTTCCGGATAACCCTAAAGACTAAATTTGGTGATGACCTCCCAATGTAAAATAGTACAACTACAAGTCTGTAAAGTACAACTACAAGTATAAGTAAAGTTACCAAACCCCGGAGTCATCTCATTGGTTGGGGGAGTGGAGTAATGTAAGCAGATAAGTTCCGGGTTGAATAGGACACTACGTAAAGGTGAAGTTTACCTGCTGCACTAGTCGTTGTGGAAAGTTATAGTCCAGCTATGCTAGTCGTTGGAGAGGAACATCCCGCACAACTTATGGGACCCACTGTGTGAGGGATAAGCCCATATGGGTGAGATGACAAAGGGGTGAGGTATTTAAAAAGGCTCTGTAATGATTCCCTCGATCTGAATGACAAAGGAATCATGTGAAGCACATCGGGACGATTGTCTCTTGTTGGTAAAATATTCGCACAGCTATGCAAACAGTCATAGGTGGGCATGGAAACGTACCTTGATATAGTTTTATTTACAAAATAAACTTATGGGTAAAATGGAAAGTGTCGAGTAGTTGAAGCCCTAATTTGTGTTGCCCTAAGCGGTCGGTCCCAGTAATAATGTTGAGCGAATGTAACACTAGAAATTAGCATATGGTACTATTATTGCAATCATGCACACAATTTTACAAAAATATTTTAAGTTAAAATTGCTAGGTCTCAGGAATTGCTAATTATTATAATTCTCAACTTGGGCATTTGGCAAATAAAATAACCCGAGCTATCTTTTGATAAGCCATGCATATATATAATTGCATTTTGTGCGTTGACTGACGGATCATGGTGGTTTGTGCTCACACTCATTCAATAAAATCATAAACAAGTTATCAGGATCACTATGCCTACGACAACGCACCCAGTCTTGATGGAGGAGAAGACAAAGGGAATTAGGATGATCTTCCATAGTCTCTTGTCCCAGTTAAGAAGACGATCTTTCATTGTGTGCATATGGGCCTGTTCTTTTCGGCTGCGGCTTATGGCTTTTGGCTGAAATTTTTGAATTTTGGCTGTTTACGGTACAGATTACGGAGAGACAGATGCTCACTTGCGATTTTGGCTGGTACAAATATTGGGCTTTTAACGTGTAGATCGCTTAACTTGTAGACCCCGTCTTGAGAAAATACTCCGTTTGAAAGTTAGATACTGTAGCAAAATCCAAAAGCCGTCCGGCTTCTCTCCTGCCAAACAGGCCCATATATATTATCTAGACTTAGATAGTATCTGTCATTTATTTTACCCTCAACCACTTTCCTGTGGATATTCATGGTCTTACCTTTTGGTTCACTACTTCTGCTTCCGCTTCTGTATTGTAAATATTTCGTCTGATTAGCCCTTGTGTAAACAGTCACCCGATGAGGTGTATTTAAACTGTGATATGTAATATTAATGTAAGGTATGCAATGTATGAAATGATTCGGTATTGTATCTATGAGCACCGTCTACTGATCCAAGGAATAGAGTGGTGCAATCGCAGAGAATTATAGATTGTAAAATCTAGGTTCGACAGTAAACACCCTCAGATGAAAGCTTAGCTGGTGTAACTTATACTAAGAGATGCATTGTAAAAGTCTTGTGCTAATCTCCTAGATTCACATATCTAAAGAAATGTGTGAAACATAACAAATTGATTATTTCCAAAACCTTTGTGGGTGGGATGAAAATTCAGCGGTTAGATGTAACCCTGAATTTGGCTTTTCCTGGGTGGATGTAACCCAGTGTTGACAATTGATAATTGTGTGCACCAATATTATCCAATTCTTTGGTTAATATAAGATGCATACAATTTATCCCAGTCGCTTGTCTGTGGCAAGATATGCCCTCTTCTTTTGCTTTCACTTTCGCTTTCGTATTTATGTAATATATCTATTTGGCCTGATTGGCCATATTATAAACTTGATCTAATGCGGTCTATTTAAACTCTGATAACTGTAATATTAATGTATGATATGATTTATGTCATATAAGAAATGATTCAATGATGTATTATGTGAACACTATCTATTGATACAAGGAATAGTGTAGTAGATTTATAGATAATTCTGGATTAGCTAAATCTAGATCCGACAGTACTACTCGATGCTCCTGTCGTTTTCTCTCCCATCTCTCTTGTCAACATTGTGTTATTTTTTCTTTGATTTCGCTTATTTTCTTCAGCCCTGGAGACCATTGCTCATGTCTCTGCTGACTAATCCGTTTTTGCGGTTTCGAGGAGCTGCAGCTAAACTGCAGAATGACACTGCATGAACAATATTGGTAAAGACGCATGAACAATGTCTCTTGTCAATATTGAACTACTGATAGGAAGACCTTCGAACCTTTTTAAACGTGGCTCTATGATACATTAATAATATAAAATAAGAGTTTGTTTGTCGTACTTTGATGCCCATTAAACCATACCTATCCATATTAAACGAAATATTTTAACCAGTAAACATCTTTCAAAGCATCAAAAGCAGGAGCAGAGGGTGGAAAATTTGCGATTGCAAAATTATTGATTTGATCAAAGATATAATATATAGAATAAGGAGTTGAAGAGCATATGGACAGCTGCCCACGTTGTTAAATTTATGCACTCGCAGTTTTCCAAAAAAATGATTCGAAAAATCATGGATGAAGTACTTATATTTTTATGTGGAACTGCAAAAAATGGGATATAAATCCATCTAGGGTGAAGAGAACCAAAAATGATGAGGACATCCTTTCCATGCATACAACCATACCAACTCCATATCAAACTGGAACTATGATACAAGGACCAATGACTAGAGCGCGAGCACGTCAACTTAACCATCAGGTGAATGCGTTCCTAAGTTTGCATACAAATGTTTCAAAGAATGGAATACTACTTAATTCTTGTGATGATTTAATTGTCCTTAGGAACCATGGGGAAGAACCACATGAGCTCAAGTATAGAAGTGGAACCGTCAAGCGCAAACCAAGTCCTGTTCACGAGTTTGACTCGGATTCGGCCTAATTGACAGCGTCTACTTCAAACGGCCATAACTTTTGATCTAGAAGGTTTCTCGGGGCCTGTGAGTACTCGTTGGAAAGCTCTTGCAGTCTACTTTCAGATGGATCCGGCTTCACCTCCAAATTCCATCCGAGTCGGTCAGAAACTGTAAAACAAGTCACGTCACTTTTCTAGTCCGAGTCAAAGTGGGCCTTGGGCCTTGTAATTCGAGTCCTATTCGGCTTCCTTGTGTTTTGGCCGACCCTCCACCTTCCGTGTCCCTTAAATAGGCAGTCGCACCCTCTTCTAGGGTTCGGGTTTTGATAGACTAAGTTAGCGTTTGCTACTTCGCCTTGTACTCGCGTGTGTCGACTAGACCGCCTGAATACTTGTCTTCGGAACCCCACCGTTTTTCTGTTTTAGATTGAATCCTACATCGTTTATTTGCAATGGAGTTGTTGTTCATCTTGTTCTTGCCTGTTCTTCGATTGCTTGCAGGAACAATTACCCTCGTGGTTTGGTTGATTGTGCGCCGACAAGGTCACGAACAACCTCTGGAGTTGGTGTATCGATCGCTAAGGCGCAACGTCCTTGGATGGTTGTAGTCGGGTCGTCAATGTCATCTCCTTCCCCAATCGAATCTACCACTCTCATCGAAAGATCGGGACCGCTAGTGCTATCAAAAAATGACGAGTTGCATATGTGTATAGTAGATGGCCTATTCACATGTGCAATTTGTCATTCTTGGTTCTTGTAGCACGGATGAATTTCACAATGAAATTTTGTAGATATGTGGTACATGTAAGCAGTACAAGCACAAACTTTTTTTTTGATATTTTTGGAACAATGGATCATGCTACTTTTTTGAATATTTGGCAAAGGTGGGACCTTCACTTATTCTCAGATGAGCATATACCATAAAATACATTGTTTAATGGCAATTCCTATGAAAATTTGGCTTGTATTGTGCCAGTTATCCAACTCACGGGGTGCATTAGGTGAAAACTATCACCTACGAAGAATCGTTGAACCGACTACATGAGTTGTCTGATCTATATAAAGGAGCATTTGTTAGTGATATGATATAGAGGTAATTATGAAGATGATTATATCATTTTTATGTTCATGATCTTTTAAATAATGTTATTTTATCCGTTGAATAAATGTTTTCATATTGATCAACAAGAATGTGACTCTTCGTGGAGCTCTTTATTCATGTTTTGATGTTACTCTAAATTATCTCTGATCTTATATCATTATGTGGGATAATTATGATTTACAGATCAGCATATATATATATATATATATATATATATATATATATATATATATATATATATATATATATATATATATATATATATATATATATATATATATATATATATATATATATATATATATATATATATATATTGATGATCATATTTCACAGATCATGGATATGAGATATCAAATCAATAATGTAGACACATGTTAGAGAACATAATGTTGGATTGACCCGCATGAGGCACTATAGAAATTATTATATTCTTAAGTGTCATAAGTTGGTCTCATACATAGTATATGTAGGATTCTTAGATCTGATATCGTCATTATTTTCTATGTGTATAATAGTTTACTTAGTGGTGGCAGAGGTGACCTGACTAGGGGCGGTTGCGGCGGCACCTAGGTGAAGCAGAGTGGGGGAAGCAGCGGCTGCGTGGGGAGGTGGGAAGGAGGAAGAGGGGTAGTTGCGCTCAGAGCATGGGTGGTGAGGTAGTTACGAGCATGCTGCGTGGGGAGAGAGAGTAGGTGGGTGGGACGACCGTCCAGCTACGTGGGGGATAAAGTGAGTGGCAAGGAAGAGAATGGACGTACGACTACCAAGTTGTATTTTTAAGTAGTAGAAATTAACCACCTGAACTAATACTGAATTCCATCTCACGCAACATTTGGTCTTCACTACAAACAGGGAAAAAGTTAACCTCAAGGCTGGTAAATGGGTGGTGATTATTTGGGCTTATGGCTGAAAAGCACTGGAGCTGGCTGAAAAAACAATGTAGCTGACAGAGGCATATTTAGCATAATTAAATTTAAAAAATTAAAAAAATATGTTAGCCCATTACGTATAATACAAACAAATACAGGGAAAAAACCGGCAAAAAGCTCAACAAAAAGCCAAAAGTTCAGAAAAAGATGAAATTTATGAATAGTAAAAAATAAGCCGGAAGCTAAAAGCTGAAGTCAAAACGATCACAGCCAATCTAGTGAAATGTTCAAGGAACGCAATAAAGCAGCTAACATTTTATAACAGGAAGGAGGCGATGGTGGCAGGTAAACCAGCATTCCCCAGAAAAAATGGGGAAAACAAGAACATAGAAAAGAACTGGTCACAAAGAAAGAATCATCATCCTTGGAAATGGCGGCTAAAGTGTGCAAAGATGGGGAAAAGTGGCTGGGCGTTTTGGCACCCTACGCTTTTTTACAAAAATGGTCATCGTTTGGGTAGTTTTCGTGTGCAGCGAAAACTTGCGGACACAGTGACAGGTCCGGGCGTTTTGCCACAAGCGCGCAAATGCACGACCGAGAGGCCCGCTGGAGCCGCACAATCGCCCAAATATTTGGCATACATAGTGTTGATCATCTTGAAATTTTGCATGACTATAAAATATAACATCCCCTGCATCTCTTATTTTTTGGACATTTTTCAAAAAATTTAGATGTGAGATGCATAAGTATGCACTGTAAGAAGGGATTCACCACATATGTTCTCCTATATTAATATGACTAAAAACATATCTTCCTATGACAATGGAAATATCGGAACATTCTTCTGCACGTGAATGTAAATTCCCCTTTAAATAGATGCAAGTTTCTTCCTGCCTAAAATTGCATGCAATGCTATTTCAGGTATGTATTTCTTCACCGCAATAGTCTTACTAATGACTTTCCTATTACTTAGGATAGTATTTCTTTCTATCTAAAATCATACGTGGTAATGTTACTAATGACTTTCCTATTAAAATAGGACTACACCAAAGGTCAACGTTGAGTCCATACATTTTTGCTCTAATGATGGACGAGAGGTCACACGGGTCATACAAGGAGATATTCCTTGGTGTATACTTTTCGCTGATGATGTGGTGCTAGTTGATGAGAATAGGATAGGTGTTGGTAGGAAACTCGAGTTGTGGATGACGACTTTAGAATTGAAGGGCTTTAGACATAGTAGGACTAAAACTGAGTATATGAGATGTAATTTCAGTGGTGTCAGGGCAGATGGTGGAGATGTTAGACTAGACAGACAAACAGTGCCTAAGAAGGATATATTTCTTTATTTAGGATCGATACTACAGTGGGATAGTCAGATTGATGAAGATGTGAGCCACAAGATAAGAGCGGGGTGGGTGAAATGGCGTCAAGCATCTGGTGTCCTGTGTAACAAAAAACCCTCAAAAGTTAAAGTGTAAGTTCTATAGGACGGCAATCAGACCTGCCACGCTATATAAAGCAGAATATTGGGCAACTAAAAGACAACATATACAGAAAATGAGTGTAGCGGAGATAAGAATGTTGCAGTGGATCTGTGGTCACACAAGGTGGGATCGCATCCGTAATGATGATATACGTGATAGGGTGAGTAGTAATAACTGAAGAGAAGTTTGTCCAACATCGCTCCTGAGACATCAATACGTAGTGGAATTTTAAGACGTACTGAAAATGTAAGAAGAGGTATAGGTAGACCAAGATTGATGTGATAGGAAGCAGTTAAAAGAGACTTGATGCCTTAGAATGTATCTAAAGAATTAGTTTTGGATAGGATTGTATGGAAGTTAGCGATCTACGTATCGGAACCATAAGAAAGTTAGGGACATTGTTTTAGACTCTCGGCTCAAATAGCAGGATGTATGGCTTAGGGTTTTAGCAGTGTAGATTTTATTTCAAGACTCTCATTTCTTTGATTTTAAAAAGGTTTTATTCCTAGTCTACCTAATTTATTTGGGACAAAAGACTTTATTATTGTTATTGTATTTCTTCACCGCAGTAACATGACACTAATTCTCTCACGGTCACTCTTTTGCCCTATATTATTCTGTTCGTTGGGTCTTCTTCTTCTGTTGTTGGATGCAGAGTATTTTTGAAGGTGCTAGATTGATCACACTGAATATAATTCCGATGGTTCATTGCCCTTCTGTTTTCAAGAGCTTTCTCGACTCTAATCTGTGCTAAAATTGTCCTACAATATGATACAAGTTCCAGTTTCCAGTGTGATGTGGAGAGTATGATTTCAGCTCACATTAAGCGGTTTAACAATCTGTGTTATTCACGCTTGGACTGATTTCTGATGTTAGATTCTTTCCTTTGTCCCGATGGATCAGTGTGGTAGAGACAGAGAGATGCATGTCTGAATGATGTTTAACAATACTATTTGTTACCCGTGAGTATGCCAATTCTTGTCAAACCAATAAGGCTGGAAGCATTTAAATTTGAAGCGATTAGATCTCATCTTAGAGATTTTTATTTTGCTAGCCCTTTAGAAAACGTTATTTGCAAAATTAGCTCCCTGCACTGTATTTTGTAATTCTGACCCGGTGCCCGACACAGGAGGCAAGTAACTTCCCCCTGTGGGGGGCACAACAGGAGGCTGGCATGGCCCCGTACGTGTTTATCTCATCGATTCCCGCACATGTCATTTCCGTTCATTATTTTCTCTCGTACTCAGCTATTTAAACGTGCAGCCACACACTCATTCGTCACAAGCCTCAGTCGTATGGGGGGCAGGTGACTTGCCCATATAGGGGCACGGCACGCGCGCATACAAGTGCCCCATGCACTGGTTTGTCTGTTCACATAAGTGGATGCCCCCTTCCCTCGGTACGGAGGGCAGGTCACCTGCTGTGGGGCAAGTGCCTAAGAGGGGGCTAGATTTACAAACTATGGTGTAGGGGCTAATTTTATAAATAACGTTTTTCATGGGCTAGAAAAAAAAACTCCTCATCCTACATAAAAAAAGAAATATGTAGTGCATGTATGCCCATTTTAGTTTATAGATGATGTATTATGGGCTTGTTCATTTTAGCTTCTAAAAGCTGCTTTTTGGTTTTCTATAGTAACTAGCTTTTAAACGGAGTATTTTTTTCAAGATATAGTCTATTAGTTAATTGTAGTGCATATTGTACCAACTTTATTTATATTGGTAAAAATCACACGTGAGTTTCTGTTACTCTGTAATCTCTTATACAAACAGCCCAAAAACCATAAGTCACAGCGAAAAACTATAAGCTTCAGCCAAAAAAAACATGCCCATAGAAGTCTTCCTCTGGAATCGATCCAAGTCAAGTCAACGGTATGCCTTCCAAGTCTTCCTTGCCATGGCCCGCACCCAAATAACACTGCTGATTAGTGTAAGTGAATGACAAGTCCACGGAGACCTTCAAGCCACCGACAATGAATGGATTTCCTTTCAGCAGCGGACTGGCGCTGTTGTTTTGGACTGCGTTCCAAAGCTTTAAGCAAGTGATTGATAGTTTTTATCTATATTTTTAAGATAATAATGAATATATTGATATAAACGGCATACAATTTTAGATATTAAAAGCCGTTTGAAAAATCCATTTCAAGAAACTATTTTATTTATTTCGATTTTCAGATAAATCAGAAGCCAAAACAAAAGAGATCAAAGGTATTGTTCCGAGCAACTTTTGGCTGCAAGTTTTTAAAAGCTAAAAACTGTTTGAAACACGTTGGCTTTTTAACACGATTTTTTATAATTATCCATAGAAATACAACAGTATTTTTTTTTATTTTTTCTTCCTTCTTTATTGTTGTAGTTGAATAAGTCATAAAAAAAAGTAACCGACGCTAGGGTATCATTTTAACTAAAAGTAAACGGGCCAAAGAGCGAAAAGCAATACCGCTCACTACTCTACTCTGAACTAGTGAGTAGGTCGCAATCTCCTGAGTCCGGACGTACGACGAAGGTAATGTACTGTTGTCTGGATTAGGTAGCTAGCTAGGTTCCACAATCCGAAATCTTTAAGGTCCATGCATGCATTTTGGCAGCAGAGCAGACCAGAGACGACTGACTGATTCCCATGGCCCTCCTCCTCCTCCTCCTCCCTTGTCTCCTCCTCCCGGCTCTCGCCGCCGGCCAGATGCCCTCCTTCTCCGCCAGTGACACCGCCTGGCGCCCGACGCAGGCTAACCGCACCCTCGTCTCGCCGAAAGGGGAGTTCGCCGCCGGGTTCGTGCCGTCGCAGTCGTCCCCGGACAAGCACCGCTTCGCCGTCTGGGTCGCCAACGTGTCCAGCCCCGGCACCACCAAGACCATCATATGGTACGTCCACGGCGGACCCGACAACCAAACCGCCTTGGAGACCGACGCCACTTCCGTGCTCGCTGTCGACAAGGCGGGCAATCTCTCTTGGACCGCCGGCAACACGACCATCTGGTCCCTCCCCGCCACCTCGACGACCACGGCGCTGATGCTCAACGACACGGGGAGCCTGGACTACGGGGAAGCCTGGTCAAGCTTCACCGAGCCGACGGACACGCTGATGCCGGGGCAGCGCATAACCAACAGCACGCTGCAGTCCAACAACGCCCACTACAGGCTGTTGAACTCCATGACGCTGCAGTACTTGGGCTCGGCGGGCCCCTTGGCGTTCGCCAACATGACCGGCGACAGCCCTCTGAGCAAGCTCACCACCGACGGCACGCTGCAGCTCGGCGGCGGGACCTCCACGAAGCTCATCGCCTCCGACCAGGGCACCACGAAGCGGCTGCGCCGCCTCACGCTCGACGACGATGGCAACCTGCGCCTCTACAGCCTGCAGCCCAGAACTCGGCGGTGGCAGGTCGTCTGGCAGCTCGTGCAGGAGCTCTGCACCATCCGGGGCACCTGCCGCGGCAACAACAGCATCTGCGTCCCCGTCGGCGCCGACAAAGTCACCTGCGTCTGCCCGCCGGGGTTCCGCAACGCCTCCAACCAGCAGGGCGATTGCGAGGCGAAGAAGAGCTCCAGCGGCAACGACGACAAGTTCGTCCGGATGGACTTCGTGTCCTTCTCCGGGGGCGCGGCCACCAAGGCCTCGGATCCCGGGGTGTTCATGACGGACCTGTCGCCGAAGAACCTGGAGGACTGCAAGGGCAGGTGCCGGCGCAACACCAGCTGCGTGGCGTTCGGCTACAAGTTCGGCGGCGACCGGACGTGCCTCCACTACACGCGGCTCGTGGACGGGTACTGGTCGCCGGCGACGGAGATGTCCACCTACCTGCGGGTGGAGGCGTCCAACAACGACAAGAACAGCTTCACGGGGATGACGGACATGATCGACACGGTGTGCCAGGTGCAGCTGGCGCTCCCGGTGCCGCCGAAGCAGCGGACGTCGACGATCCGCAACATCGCCATCATCACAACGCTGTTCGCGGTGGAGCTGCTGGCCGGGATCCTGTCCTTCTGGGCGTTCCTGCGCAAGTACTCGCAGTACCGGGAGATGGCGCGCACGCTGGGGCTCGAGTACCTCCCCGCCGGCGGCCCGCGGCGCTTCTCCTACGCCGAGCTCAAGGCGGCCACCAAGGACTTCTCCGACGTCGTGGGCAAGGGCGCCTACGGCACCGTCTACCGCGGCGAGCTCCCCGACCGGCGCGCGGTGGCGGTGAAGCAGTTGCACGGGGTGGGCGGCGGCGAGGCGGAGTTCTGGGCGGAGGTGACCATCATCGCGCGGATGCACCACCTGAACCTGGTGCGGATGTGGGGGTTCTGCGCGGACAAGGAGCAGCGGATGCTCGTCTACGAGTACGTGCCAAACGGCTCTCTCGACAAGTACCTCTTCTCTTCGTCGTCGTCGTCGTCGGCTTCTGCTTCCGGCGATCAAAACAGCGGCAACGGCGACAACGACAACGGCGGCGAGCAACGCCCTCTGCTCGATCTCAACACCCGTTACCGCATCGCCCTGGGCGTCGCGCGCGCGATCGCGTACCTGCACGAGGAGTGCCTGGAGTGGGTGCTGCACTGCGACATCAAGCCGGAGAACATCCTCCTGGAGGACGACTTCTGCCCCAAGGTGTCCGACTTCGGGCTGTCCAAGCTGACGAGCAAGAAGGAGAAGGTGACCATGTCCCGCATCCGGGGCACGCGGGGGTACATGGCCCCCGAGTGGGTCATCCACCGCGAGCCCATCACCGCCAAGGCCGACGTGTACAGCTTCGGCATGGTGCTGCTCGAGATCGTCTCCGGCCGCCGCAACTACGGCTTCCGGCAGGAGTCGGTGGGCAGCGAGGACTGGTACTTCCCCAAGTGGGCGTACGAGAAGGTGTACGTGGAGCGCCGCATCGAGGACATCCTCGACCCGCGCATCGTCCGGGCCGAGGCCTACGACGACGCCGACAGCGTCGTCACCGCGGAGCGCATGGTCAAGACGGCCATGTGGTGCCTGCAGGACCGCGCCGAGATGCGCCCCTCCATGGGCAAGGTCGCCAAGATGCTCGAGGGCACCGTCGAGATCACCGAGCCCGTCAAGCCAACCATCTTCTGCGTCCAGGACGACTAACTTGTTCGCTACAGTAAGTAGTACATCAAAATCGAATGCTGCTACTAGATACGAATGCGATCCTCAGCTTGGTAGATCAATGGACTATGGATGCGTGCGACAGGAGATCGAGGAGAGCTAGGCAAATGTAATGTACACTACACATCATATGTATCATAAATGGATTATGGATAGATCAACAAAATGTTCCTACCGGCATCAGAAAGGGACTCTTTCTACTTTTTCAGGTCAACCAAATATTGCTTTAACTATTAAATCTCTGCTGCTTAAAAGAATCGGTTGCTGCTACTAGATACGAATATATGCCTCCACCCGCTCCTCTCCTCCGCCGCCATAGGGCTCCTTGCGCTCGCCTTCCTCATCTCCGCCTTGCCCCACACGTGCGATCCCCTGCTGCCGTGCTACACTCTTCAAGGCTGCCTCATCCACCTCCTCCCCTTCCCCCTCCTGGGCTTGCAGCTCCAGGCATAGGCCGCCGTACAGGGCTTCTTGGGCGGTGAGTCTAATAGTACCGTCCTTACCACTGCCCTCCTTAACTTCTACGAGTCGTGCTAGGAGCCCGGCCTCGCGCAGCGGGTGTTCGACGCAATACCATAAACCGACTTATGTAGCTAATTGTGAACACGATGTCTGGCCTTATGTGTACTAGGTAGCGTAGGCCTCCAACGAATCTGCGGTAGAACGTGTCGTCGACTGGAGGATTTGAGCTTTCCTTGCTCAATTTCAGTCGCGGCTCCATTGGAACATGGATGGAGTTGTAGCCGGTCATACTGGCCTTCTCCAGTAGCTTGGCCATGTAGCATGCTCGAGACAGAGTGATCTCGCCCTCACTCTACGTGACCTCGATTCCGAGATAATAGCTGAGAGGGCCGAGGTCACTCATCTTGAAATCGGCTTCTATCAAGGCCTTGAATTGGTCGATCACCTCCAGACGGGCACCAGTCAACAACAAGTCGTCGATGTACACACCCAAGAGCCGATGTTATTCGCCAATTCCCCGGGTGTACATGGTATACTCTGACGAGGTTTGCTTGAAGTCGAGGGAGGTCAGCGCGCTATCGAGCTTAGCATTCCAGGCCCTTGGAGCTTGACAAAGCATACAGAGTGCCTTACGCAGGCACAACGCCTGGTGCTCGGGGGCCACGCAGATGAAGCTAGGGGGCTGTGCCACGTATAACTCCTCCGTGAGGTCGCCGTTGAGGAAGGCAGACTTCACGTCTAGGTGATGTACTGGCCATCCCTCATAGGAAGCCACACCACGAGTGCTCGTACATAATCAAGACACGCCACGGGTGCGAACACCTCATCGAAGTCTACACTGGCACATTGAACATATCCCTTGGTCACCAAATGTGCCTTGTGCTTCACGATCTTGCCGTGGGCGTCCTTCTTTAACTTAAACACCCACTTAAGACCAATTGCATGTTTTTTGGCTAGAAGATCGATGAGGTCGCATGTCCTATTCTCCTCAATGGAGTTCATCTCTTCCTGCATCGCCATCCACCATCCTTGGTCATCCTGAGCCTTGGTGACAAAGGCTAGTTCCTCCATCGTTAGCATGTGCAATTCGTCGGGATCGAGCTCGTGTGGTGGAGCGTCATCGATGTAGTCTTGCACCATGCAGAACCTCCAAGGAGCTCCTTCATCATCGAGGTCGATGTACGATGGAATGTTCGATGGCGGGGATGCAAATTTGCCTATCGGAGCACTGGCGCCTGAGGTCAGATTAGTGGAGTGCTCACCCATTGCCATGGTCGACTTGGTGATGCTGGCATCGGGCGAGCTACCTTCAAGTCTTGCCATCGATACAGAGTAGGCCACGGTGAAGCCATTGTGGCCACTGGCTTGTTCAGATTGCTCCTAGTGCCAGCTTCTCCCCTCGTCGAAGATAACATTCTTCGAGATGTGCACTCGGCCTGATGAGGGATCGAACATTCGGTATGCCTTGGAGTGGTTGTCATAGCCGACGAACACCATGAGAGCGCTCCTGTCGTCCAGCTTGCTAGCGTGCGGCCGTGTGGCTTTCACATGGCCTATGCAGCCAAAGGTTCGGAGGAAGTGCACGACTGGCTTTACACCATGTCAGGCTTTATAGGGAGTCTTCTCGCTCATGCTGCTTGTGAGAGAGCAGTTCAGGATGAAGACAGCTGTGGTTACGGCCTTCCCCCAGAATTTGTCGGGCACCTTTTGGTCCTTGAGGATGCACCTCGTCATTGCCATCACCATCTGGTTTCGGTGCTCAACGACACCATTTTGCTAGGATGAATACGGTGTTGTGAGCTGCCGATGTACTCCTTACTCGGCGCAGTGCTCGGTGAAGTCCATGGAGGTGAACTCCCCCCACGGTCGATGTGCAGGGTGCGCAGCATGCAGCTGGTCTCGGTCTCGACTGCGGCCTGGAACTTCTTGATTGCGCCGGCGGCCTCATCCTTGCCTTGGAGGAGAATGAGCCCCATGTAATGACTCATATCATCGACGAGCAAAAGGAAATAGTGTTTGTCTCCGTGTGTCACTGGCGTGACAGGTCCGCACAGGTCACCGTGCACTAGGTCAAGGTGGTCATTGGTAGGGGTGGAAACGGATCGGATACGGTCGAATAGTCTCAAATACGAATACGAATCCATATTTTTAAAACGAATACGAATACGAATATTTTGAAATACGGATACGAATATTCTCGAATACGAATACGGATATTTTCGAATACGGATTTTCTCGGATACGAATATCGGATAAAACGGATTCCTAATGGTTTTGCCGATTTTTCATCGGTTTTTGACCGATTACCAGTTTTAAACCGCCTAAATTCAAGTTTTGAATCACAAAATTTGTACGGATTTTTCATGGGTTCTAGAAACGGATCGAATACGAATCGAATAGTCTCGAATACGGATACGGATACGGATACGAATATTCTCGAATACGAATGCGAATACGAATACTCTCAAATATAGATACGAATATTCTCGAATACGAATACGGATATTTTCGAATACGGATTTTGCTTACCATATTCGGATTTCTCTCGGATACGAATATCGGATAAAACGAATTATCCGTTACCGTTTTCCACCCCTAGTCATTGGTGCGGTGCTTGGTCTCTTGAGGAAAAGGCACGCGCCGTTGTTTATCGACGAGGCACCTGTCGCAAATCTGATCAACGTGATTCATGTGAGGAAGTCTGCGCACCATGCCGATAGCCAACATCTTCCGGAGCACATCAAAGTTGAGGTGCCCAAAGCGGGCATGCCAGTGCCATTCCTCATCATCAATCTGCAGGCTCAAGCAGACCGATTGTACCACACTTAGGACGATCTTGTACAGTCGGTTTAGTGATCTCTTCACCTTGGCGATGAGGTTGTGCTGTTGATCACGGACGCGCAGAATGCTATCTTCAATCAGCACGCTGCATCCACCCTCATCAAGCTGGCCAACGCTGATGATATTGCTCCGAAGACGCAGGAAGAAGTACACGTTGGTGAGAGCGCGGTGTCTGTTTCTCCAGCGTGTTGTATCGTGGCAGTCAAACAAGACTCGAAGATCCTGTTTTTTTTCTTCAGCTTCTAAGAAAGTCGACACAAATGAGATGTTCTTTTCAAACAGTTTTTAAAAATTATTTACAATAGTTTTTTAAACTTAAAACTATAAACATCATTTATATCAATTTTTTTTATCGCGTTTGAAGAAAACGTACACCAAAGTCACCGAAGACAGCCACAAAAAAGCGGCGTAGTACTGGTGTACAGAGTAGGACCTGCTCTAATCGGTCTAACATTCAACACCATTGACCGACTGCTTCAGTTTAGTACAGCTGGAGTCATAAAAATGACAGGCCAGATTCGCTTTCCCTCATGGAAGTACCATCATATCTTAATTACCTCGCAGGCATGCCCCATGTGGATGATGGCTACAACTCCAGAAGACTAGCTCAGCTAACAACGACAGCACGTCGGTACCACGTGATGAAAGACGAGCGATCCATTTCATTTGTTCAAGTATGGAGCGGTAAACAGTGCCTCAAAATTTTCAATACATATGAAAAGCTATAAGGATGAAGAAATAAAAATTCTAAAAATTTTTCATGCTACAGTAAAATCATCTCGATGAACAGTACAAATAACACTGTTTCAAATTCAAAAACTAATGTAGTTTTTGATCCGCATATCCAAAAAACTTTAAACTTGAACCAATGCAAGATCATGACCTTAAGAATTTATTCCAACCAGATATCTTGAAAGGACGTAAAAGAATTAGATTTTTTAGTTCGAGAAGTTTTGTTGTGCCAAAACTAGGTCAAAGCCATAAATTGAGCAAATTCTCAAACTAAAACTCTAAATCACTTAAAATTTGGTACACACCTTATCTAGGATGTCAAAAACCTATTCCAATTAACGAACAAGAAAATCACTGCCAAAATTTTGATATTTTTTATTTAAAGGAAGATTGTACTAAAACTAGACAAAAACAGAAAACAATAAACATGACTTACTCGTGGGTGAATGATGGCCAAGATGGCTCTAGATGCATTCCTATATGTCATAGCAAACTAGAACACCTAGGAATCGAGGCAAAAATAACTGATCAAGAAATCACTCGAAGAAGCTAAAACAAGCAAAAACCAAACAACTTCAATAACTTACCAAATATGATGCCTAAATAGATAGAGATTGATTTTTAAGGTATATCTCTATTACTTACTTATCCTTGGCATCCAACAAAATCAAAAAGGGGAGAGGCAAGATCAAAATCAAAGCAAGAGTAAATCAACCCAAACAATAGGGGTCTATGAGTGATACATAAAGTTGATATATTGCTACTTGAGGATAAAGATTTTACAGCCACTCCACCTGGAGGACAAGAGGACATACCACAACCCTAACTCTAGAACACTAGGTTTCAATAAGTAAAGTTAGGATGGTTGGATGGTTAATTTGCAAGTCTCCATTTCAACTCATAAATAGACAAGGTGTTGAGGAAGGGTCCCGTGCTACCTTAGGCCCATGACAACTTCGACGTGACAACACACATCGATGAATCTACCCCAGGCAAGGTCCGTGGACTAACCCCAGATGTAGTCTGGAGTCCACCCAGATTGAGTTCACATCACCCTGGACATGGTCCGGGAAACTAAGACGAAGCCCAAAGATCAACCTCGAAAAGGTCCCAAGCCAACCTTAGCATAGCCCACGAACCATCCCTAGAGGGGTTCCGGATCCAACCCCGGATGAGGTCCAGAGCCAACCTCGGGCGAGGTCTAGGGTCACCCAGAAACTGACCTGGGGGTCTTGGGGCGGGACCCTTGTGGGGCAAAGGACGTAGATACCCCAAGGAGTAAGCTAGGCGCCGATGGTAAATTTATAACTTCATTCGCCTCCCTCCCCATACTATAAATAGCACCCTTTGTAATGGGACAGGGAGGAGACCATTTGTAACCCTAGACACTCATATTGAATACACTGTCATCTATGTCCCTCTGCATACTTGGCGGTCTTCAAATCCGACCGGGGATGCTTACAAGTTTACTGTTCGGTCTTGTATTGACGACAATTGGCGCTATCCATGAGGACTCAAGCAAGAAGTCACGCTGCCTACGAAGCAGGACGCTGCACCCTGGACCCCCCGGGTCCATGCGTGTCACTCCACAGACTGCGTCCCCTGGACACCCTCTGGATTCTACCCACGCGGAGGCCCTCTGTGTTGGAACTAATCTTGTTGTGTTGTTGTAGTAGCCGGTGTCGAGAACTCAGTGTGTTTGAGCATTGTGTCATTGCGTGTAGAGTACTCGGTGTGTTCGAGTACATCATAGTTGGTATTGAGTACTTGGTGTGTTCGAGTACTTAGAAGTTGTGTGTCAAGTATTTGATGTGTTTGAGTATTGTGTAGTTGTGTCGAGTACTTGGTGTGTTTGAATACTTTGTAGTAGTGTGTCGAGTACAAGTCAAAGACCTATAGTCGGAGAGTAGTCGGAGACTTCGAAGTCAGACACCAGTCTTAGCAGTCGCTGTCGTATGTCGAGCTACACAGTGCAAGTCATGTGGATCATGGCCGGAAGACTCGGTCATTTTTGTTAGTCTATTTTGTGTGTAAACTAAGACTATAAATACAACAGAAAATGGAAAAGCTGAAACGATATTACACAGCGCTAAAACTCTTGTGTCTTCAATTGATTGAAAAGTGTTCGTGTGTGTTATGACCACCATGAGCGTGTGTTTTGATCCATCCCTGGGCCAACACGACGGAAACCAAACTTGTAGACACTGGACCTGGACTTTGGGAGAGGGTGGGACCTAGCCAAGAAGCTCATCTCGGAGTGAGGCCAATAGCATCTGTCCGCTGAAGCGGTGCTGCGGCACCCATATTTTCTTCTAGGTGGCGACCAAGCCACGACCATCTTATTGAAGCTGTCACCTAATGGGGCCAAAGTGACATGCAGTGACAATTGCGATGCGACTAGAGCAATTGCAGCGTGCATGGCGCAATTGACAATGCGATCAATGAAGGCAGGCACACGTGGTGGGGCACGGGCTACATAGGCTAGGGGTGCACGTGCATGCGCACATGGCACGGTGCAAGCGGCGCGGGTTGGTCGACGCCTAGTGCAAGACCAAGAGAGGAAGTGGGGTCGGGCGCGGGGGCAGTGCGGCACACACAGCGAAGTCAAGTCGGCGTAGCCAAAGCATGGGAGGGTAGAGAAAGAAAGGGAAAAGGAAGCTGCCCACGGAACGGTTACGTGCATACGTGTATACTTGGCACATGGTGTACCCATTGTAGGCCTGTTCGGGCTGGGCTCGGGCCTCATATTTTAGCCCAAAGTGATATTCGGGTCGAGCTTGGGCTTCAACCTGAAAAGTCTGGTTCGGCTCGGTAGCACATCTATTATTCTTTTGAGCTATACCTTATTAGTTTCATTAATGAATCGGCTGAAAAGTCAAAAGACGTGGTCGGAGGCTCTCCCTCGTCGTCGAGGTCATCGTCTCTTTCGACGATGTTCAACTAAGGCATCCTGTGATTAACTCAGGCAGCCTGTCCGTCCGTACGTACGTACAATTGGTGCCTGCCTTTGTTTACCTCAAAACCATTGGAACCGTACGTGTTCCGCCTTAGGAGACGAGGATGCACCACCTAATTACCTTCTCCTTATAAAATAAATGAAAAGTGAATGTACTAGTATTATTTATAAGCGACTGAACGATCGCAAGTTGGAAACCAAACATCAAACACGTTACCTCTGGCGTCCAAGTTGAATTTAGTCAATCACTCTCTCTCAACTAACTAGAAGTAATTTTATCTTCCTGAAAAACACACAAATAATATGTACATGTACATGTGTGTGTATATATCTTTGCTGTTAAAATAGATTATCCGTGTATTTGACCCTTCCAAGAAACGTCCGGCAGAACAATTAATTCTGCCGTCTTATGTGGGAACACTACTAGATTCCGACTCTTTAGCCACGAAACGTATCGCAACGACACTAAATTAGTTGCAATAGGTATGTACTATTGCAATATTTTGCCAAAATCGTGGCGATATGTACACAGTATTGCCTCTAAAATATTGCGTTGCGATAGTCATTGAATTCGTTGTAATAAGGTGGCTTTATCGCCACCATTTAGAAAATGGTTGCAAGTAGTATGACTTTATTGCCACGGTTGTCTTGCGTTGTGATAATATTGATTTTCGTTGCAATAGTTAGGAGGTATTGCCACCTTATAGAATTTCGTTGCGAGTGGGTGACAATATTGCCACAATTTTATTGCGTTGTCATAGTCATCAATTGCGTTGCAAAAGGTTCCTATACAATGCGTATGAAATGAGTTTGTATTGCCACGAAATAAATTTTTTGCTATATATGATGATTGTTCGTGGCAATAATCTGTTATTGCAACGCTTTGTCTTCGTGGGCCTAACTGCTTAACGCAAGGGCCAAATTGGTGTGGAGGAATTATATTATCTATAGTTACTAGTATAATGCCCGTGCGTTGCAACGGATTCTCAAAAAATGTGATATATAATATCAGTATGATTCTAAAATTTACAATAAATATAAATTTGGTTTCACACGTGACAAAGCGAAACATAACTCTGCATAAGGAACATCTTCCAAACACCTTATAAGGGACATTGGTTTTGAGAAATATTTTTGCCAGAATTCTACGTATTACTACCCACTAACTGAAAGTCCGTGCGTTGCTACGGATTTTAAAATTTTATAGTACTACATGATCTGAAATTAACAGATGGTAAAATTTTTTAGAACAATCAACTCGTTGCCCCACGCGATTCCTTAGTCGTGTGGTTGAGCAGACCATCACAGTGACTTTTCAAAGTACTTCGCCCCTTCCATCATTTCACCCTATGGGTCGCTCCCACTTGCGGTGGGTCCTATACGTTATGCGGGATGTTCTCCTTCTGAACGTCTAGCAGCTGGCCACCCCCCTGCTAGCCCGCCACAGCAGAACTTCACCCTCTGCAAGTGTCCCATTCAAGCCGTCTCACAGATAGCCGCTTGCACTATCCCTCCAACCTCTCCTGGAAGGATGACTTCCAGGGTTCGGTAAATCTACTAAGCCAAGTTGTACTTTACAGACTTGTGGTTGTACTGTTTTACACAGGAGGTCATGACAAGATTCAGTCCTTAGTGGTATCTGGGCGGTTCTACCACAAACCCACTTTGTGCTTCCACCGCACCACACTCACACCCTCGAACCATCCGCCCAGATATTTAAGCAAGTTGGGGATTTTGGAAACATAAAATAATCATAGCCAACATATACCAGTCATTACAACCATGACTGCCCAACCAAATTTTCTCATAATTAAAGTGATGCTTGGGCGTTCTAGCGCCTATGAATACCTAAGCGATACTAAGCCTGGCATATAAATTATGGACTTATTTTTGAAAGATTACTATTATAATTTTGCTAGGGCGACAAAGTTCACACATTCAGATATTCCAAAGGAGGTGTAATATTATTCAAGGCAAACAATGGGCATATATCTAGAATCTTAAATTAACATGTATTTGCATATAAAGTAACATCATGCAATTTGATAATTTAAACAAAAATAGTTTGCAGAAAATGTAGGTTTAACATGATCAAAGTATTGACTCGCCTTGGTCACGGGAGTCGAGGTCTTGATTTTCTGAAGCTTCTAGGGTGGCTGCCTCCTCCTCCTCTTCTTCTTGAGCTTCGTACGCTATTTAATCGCGTGAAAGCCCAAATAAAAGAAAAGCACAATCACTAGCGTGCACTAGCGTGATCCTGGACTGGTGCGGAATACACAGTAGAGTCCGGATTTGCATATTCGGGTCTCGACAGAGATGGTATCAGAGCCAGGTTGACTGTAGGACGAAACCCTAGTCAGTTTAGTCGTTATCTCAAAATTTCAAAAACCTATTTTCTAAAGACTAAACAACTGAACCTGATATCTAGCAAATTCTTTACTCTCTTACCTTATTCTTAGGGATTCTTGCCTCTCACCTTAAAAATTTTTGCAAAAATGGAAAATTTTAAACTGACTCTTATCTTGTGTCTTGTCTTGTAGATGTTGCAAAGCAACTATAGCTGGGCAGGAGGATGGAAGAGACTTCTTCGAGTGCTGCTACGAAGTCTTGGTTTCAAAAGGACACCAATCTACAGTTCCATGGACGATGAAGTAAGAGGATACCACCTCACCAGGCTGTACTTCACTACCAAGCTTGGAGGTCACGTTGTACACCACAGCTTCAAGGGCTCAAATGCACAGCAATGCACGCAAGGCCATTACTCACCTGGGTCGACGGTACAAGATCAGCATGACCAAGTTCATTCGGGAGTACAAAAAGAAGTCCGAACCTGAGGAGTACACTCCGCGGACGCCGACGCCTTCACCTACGCCGCCCAGCCCGGAGGAAAGGCAACGCATGGCAGATGATCGCCGAGAGTACCTTCGACTTGTCATTCCAGCAGCAGCGCCTACAATGCAGTTCCGCAACCGATGGACGTTCTCTGATGATGCGAGAAGAAGAGGAAGAACGCACTGCAGCCTCGTAGGACCCGAGTGGGAGCCGAGGAGTAGACCGTAGCATAGGATAGAATCGGATAGGAAGTGGTTTTGTTTGCATTGAGTGGGATGTGAGCTGCAGTTTTGCCCTCAAAAGCAATATGTTGCAGTCATATCAATTCTTTTATTAAGGAGATTTATTTGGTTCTTTTGTTAGCTTTTGGCTAAAGTGATTGCTTAGTTCAGGAATTGCCATTAGAATATCCCCCTTAGACGAACTTACCACTTATCTTTGCTCTTCCCTCTTACCTAGTAAGCCCTGTGAAGCCAGTTCTCAAGCAAGTGAATTTTCTTTTCAGATGGTTGATACCCGGAGCTCCGCAGGACGTGGTCAGATGAGTCAGGATCCTGAGGGCAGTCAGGCAACGCCGGAGCAGCATGCAAACCCGGTTGGACTAGATCCGACTTTGAGTCATTTTATGGCAGCCCAGACTCAGTTGATGAACACCATGATGCAGAACATGAACGCTATGATGAATCGACAGAATCAAGACATGGCCATGCCTCCACCAGTTCGCCAGCAGTCCAAGTTTGCAGAGTTTATGAGAACAAGGCCTCCTACCTATTCCCGGTCTTCTAAGCCTTTGGAAGCCGATGACTGGATGCGCTCAGTGGAAAAGAAACTTAACCTTGCCCAGTGTACTGATCGCGAGAAGGTGTTGTATGCAGCCCATCGGCTTGAGGGTGCTGCGCGGTGAGTGGTGGGAAAATTATTGTGCCGCCCATGAGGATCCAGAGAGCATCACTTGGGCTGAGTTCGCAGAAGCTTTTCGTCATGCCCATATCCTGGATGGGGTGATCGAAATGAAGAAGGAAGAATTTCGGGAATTGCAGCAGAAGAATATGTCCGTGAGTGAATATCTCAACAAGTTCACTCAGTTGGCCCGCTATGCTCCAGAAGATGTTGCCACAGATGATGCTCGCCAGAAGAGGTTCAAGAGAGGAATGAACCCAGGGTTGAAAGTTCAAGTAGTGGGACAGGATTATGCCAGTTTCCAAAATATGGTGGACAAAGCAATGCTCATTGAGGAAAGTCGTCGCGAGTTGGAAGAATCTCGCAAGAGGAGAATGATGCAGCAGGGATCGCAGATGCACCAAGCTCAGAGGGCCCGCTTCAGTAATTTTCAGCCAGCTCGAGTCCCTCAGCAGACGGGATTCAAAACTCCTGCACCGGCTCCCGTCAATTTTCTTGATGCAAAACTAAATCCAGTGGGAAACCAACAAGAGAGAATTTCCAAGCCCATGACAGCGATCACTTGTTTCAAATGCCATGAGGCGGGCATTATGCCAACAAATGCCCGCAGAATCCAGCCTTGACGCCAGTTCGTTTCAACTTGGGAGCTACACCAGATCGTACCCCTGCAGCAGGGTCAGGACGCGGAGCACCTCAAGGATCAAATCAACCCAACAAAGGATCGCAGACAGTGATACGTGGCCAGGTGAACCACGTCACCATGGAGGAAGCTCAAGCAGCGCCAGATGTGGTGATCGGTAAGTTCCCAGTAAATTCAGTACCTGCCACAGTTTTGTTTGATTCTGGAGCTTCACATTCGTTTGTTTCCCGGAGTTTTGCTCTAAAGCATAAGTTGGAAGTCGTCGCACTTGGTTCCATTTTATTGGTTCAATCCCCAGGCTCTGAGATGAGTACAAACCTAGGATGCCCCAAAGTTAGGATAGCCATCCAAGGAGTAGAGTTCTCGCAGATTTGGTTGTCTTGAATATCCATCTTTGGGCGTAATTTTGGGTATGGATTGGCTCAAGAAGCATCAAGCGATGTTGGAATGTGGAGCCGAGCGGTCACCTTGGGCGGACCCGATGGAAGTAAAGTTAGATTTGAAGCCAACATAAAGCGGCGAGAAAAAGTGATGGTATGCCAAAGTAAAGGATTGCCTAAGTGAAGTGTCGATTGCCGGAATATCCGGATGTTTTTCTGATGATCTCCCGGATGCCACCAAAAGAGAAGTGGAGTTCGCAATTGAGTTAGCACCGTGCACTTCGCCAATTTCAAGAGACCTTACGGATGCCCGCCAATGAGTTAGCGAATTGAAGAAGCGGATACAAGAGTTATTGGATAAAGGCTATGTCAGACCCAGTACCTCTCCGTGGGGAGCACCAGTATTGTTTGTCAAGAAGAAGGATGGTAGCCAGCGTATGTGTGTGGATTACCGAGCTCTCAATGAAGTTACCATCAAGAACAAGTACCCGTTGCCCAGAATTGATGACCTGTTTGATCAATTAAAAGGAGCTGGAGTGTTCTCCAAGATCGATTTGAGATCAGGGTATCACCAAATGAGGATTCGACCGGAGGACATACCCAAGACAGTCTTCTCAACTCGTTATGGATTGTATGAGTTCACCGTGATGTCCTTTGGCTTAACCAATGCCCCAGCCTACTTTATGTATCTGATGAACAAAGTGTTCATGGATTACTTGGACAAGTTTGTCGTTGTGTTTATCGATGACATTCTGATCTACTCCAAGAATGAGGAGGAACATGAGGAACATTTGAGGTTGGTATTGCAAAGATTGCGGGAGCACAAGTTGTATGCTAAGTTCAGCAAGTGTGAAATTTGGATGAAGGAAGTTGCCTTTTTGGGTCATGTGTTGACAGCAGAAGGAGTGTCCGTTGACTCAGGGAAAGTACAAGATGTGCTCACCTGGAAGGCACCCACGTCAGTGACCCAGGTCAGAAGCTTCCTAGGAATGGCAGGTTACTATCGTAGATTCATTGAAGGATTCTCCAGTGTAGCCCGACCTCTCACCCAGCTATTAAAGAAGGAAAAGAAGTTTGAATGGACGCCAGAGTGCGAGAAGAGTTTTCGGAAGCTAAAGGAAAGTCTGACAACAGCACCAGTCCTAATTTTGCCAGACATCAAGAAAGATTTTGAGATTTATGGTGACGCATCTCGCAAGGGTTTAGGGTGCGTATTGATGCAAGACAAAAGAGTGGTAGCTTACGCATTACGCCATTTGAGGCCACATGAGGAGAACTACCCTACGCATGACTTGGAGCTAGCAGCAGTTGTGCATGCCTTGAAAATATGGCGACACTACCTGATGGGTAACAGATGTGAGATCTACACGGATCATAAGAGCTTGAAGTATATCTTCACACAATCAGACCTCAACCTAAGACAAAGAAGATGGTTGGAGTTGATAAAGGACTATGACATTGGGATCCATTATCACCCCGGAAAAGCCAACGTAGTGGCAGATGCGTTGAGCAGGAAGGTGTATTGCAACACAGTTATGGTCAAGGAGAGTCAACCAGCATTGCACGAGGAATTTCAAAAGCTCAGTTTGGAGTTGGTTGAAGAAGGGAGGTTAGCCGCTTTGGACTTGCAGCCGACTTTGGATAGTCGGTTTGTCAAGCACAACCAGAGGATGAAAATATCCAGCGTATCAAGGTTGGATTGAAAGAAGGAAAAGCGACAGGTTTTGTGGAAGATGACCAGGGTATCATATGGTACAAGAAGAGATTGTGCGTACCCAATAAGGAAGAGTTGAAACAATTGTTGCTTAAGGAGGCACACGAGTCATTATATTCAATTCACCCAGGCAGTACCAAGATGTATCAAGACATCAAGGATAAGTCTTGGTGGCGGTATGAAGCGAGAAATAGCAGAGTATGTAGCACTTTGTGATGTTTGCCAATGAGTGAAGGCAGAGCATCAAAGACCCGCAGTTTCTTGCAACCATTGAAAATTCCAGTGGAAGTGGGAAGATGTGGGCATGGACTTCATCACGGTCTACCTAAGACCAAGGAAGGATACGACTCGATATGGGTAATTGTGGATCGATTGACAAAGGTGGCCCATTTCCTTCCAGTCAAAACCACATATTCTGGAGATAAGTTGGCTGAATTGTACATGTCCAGAATTGTGAGTCTCCATGGAGTTCCTAAGAGGATCGTGTCAGATCGTGGATCGCAGTTCACTTCTCGATTTTGGGGTAGTTTCCACGAAGCAATGGGTACTCATCTAAATTTCAGCACAGCCTATCACCCGCAGACCGACGGCCAGACAGAGCGTGTAAATCAAATCCTAGAGGATATGCTGAGAGCATGTGTTTTGGATCACGGAGCCAAGTGGGACAATTGCCTACCTTTTGCAGAATTTTCCTACAACAACAGTTACCAAGCCAGTTTGCAGATGTCACCGTTTAAGGCTTTGTATGGTCGGAAGTGTAGGACCCCTCTCAATTGGAAGGAGACGGGAGAAAGGCAAATATTTGGGCCAGAGTGTTTGCAAGAAGCTGAAGAAAAAGTGCGCTTGATTCAAGAGAGGCTGAAAGCAGCTCAAGCCAGGCAAAAGAGTTATGCTGATACTCGCCGAAGAGATTTAAGCTTCGAGCCCAATGATTATGTGTACCTCAGGATCACACCTTTCAAGGGTGTTAAGCGTTTTCAAATGAAGGGAAAGCTAGCGCCAAGGTATGTGGGACCATTCAAGATTTTGAAGCGCAAGGTAGAAGTTGCCTATCAGTTGGAGCTACCTGAGAACTTGAGTGGAATACATGATGTGTTTCATGTGTCTCAATTAAAGAAGTGCTTGCGAGTGCCAGAGGAAGCAATGCCAATTGAGGCTGTGGATCTCCAAGAGGATCTGTCTTATAAAGAGCATCCCATCAAAATCTTGGAAGTGTCAGAGCGTGTCACCAGGAGAAGAGTCGTTCGCTTTTGCAAAGTTCAGTGGAGCAATCATTCAGAGGAGGAAGCAACCTGGGAAAGCGAGGAGGATCTCAAAGCGGAGTTTCCAAACCTATTCCGTAGAGAGCCAGAATCTCGGGGTTGAGATTCCGTTTAAGGGGGGGAGGTTTGTAACATCCTGATTTTCAGAGCCTTTTTGAAGCTTTTAAAATAAAATTCACCATTTGAATTTTTCTGGAATTAATTAAAAGCTTAAATGAGTTTTTATGAATTAAAAGGATTTAATATGAATAATCTGAACATGAACACTTGCCAAAGTTATTTTATTTGAGTTCCCTGTGTCTCAAGGAATTTATTGGAATTTTCCTGGATTTTTCTGGATTTATTTGCTATTTTCTAGAGCTCAAATGAATTTATTTGAATTTCTGAAAAAGAAAAAGAAAAGAAAATCCCAACCGGCCAGTGGGCCGAAACCCACCAGCCGGCCCAGCCCAGCAGGCCTCACCCGCGCCCCTCCGCCCGCGCCACGCGTAGCCGATCCGACCGCGCCCGCGCGCGCCTTGCCTCGCCGATGAACAACGCGTGTCGCCATCTCGCCGCTTCGCCCACGCCGCGCGCCATCTCGGCCGCGCGTCGTTCGGCCGGCGGTGGGGCCCACTGCCGAGTCATCTCGACCGGACTCGTCCCGTCTCCGATCGGGACGCGCCGCCGCCTTCCGTTTTTCCTCCGCCGTCTCGAGTCGAACGCCCGGCGGCCCGTGTATTTAAGGGGCTGACCTCGCTTCTCGCCCCGAGCCGCCTCGCCGCGCGCTCGCCATCTGCCGACGCCAGGCGTTCGCGCCGACGCCCGTGCCGCCGCGCGGCTTCGCCGTCTGTGCGCTCGCCGTTCGTCGCCGCCGGTGAGTTCCGCCGCCGCCGCCTCGCCGCCGCCGCCGGCCGCCACCGTCACCCCTCCCGCCGGCGGACCGCCGCTGCGTTCTCACACCGCCAGCCGACGCGCCGTGCCTCGGCGCTCGTCGCGCCGCCTCGGTCCCCGCGCCGCGCGCCGCGCTGGCGACGCCGATTGCGCCGCGCCGCCTTCGTGCACGGGTTTCCCATGCGCGAGCCGACGACGCTGGCCCACTTGTCACCGTGCACCGTAAACCCGCCATCGGCTATGCCCGATCCACTGCCACGTCGTAAAACCGCCACGTGTCGCCGTCGGCAAGAGCCACGCCAAGACTCACCGCTTGCGCCAAAGAGCCTGATCCACCGTCTTGTTCCGTGAGCCGAGCCTACCGTAGACCCAGCTCTCCATGCGCCGGTCCACAAAGACAAGTGCAATTTCCGATTTTCCCCATTTTCCTTTAGATCCAATTTTCCAAGAGCCCGTTCTCCTCGCCCTAGCTCCGATTGACCCGTTCTTTTCCTAAATTCATCTAAAATTGAGCTCTACCTTTTGGTTCAGGTTTGAAAGTTTTTGGAGTTCATTTGAATTTTATTTGAATTTATTTTGTCTTTTCGTCTCGTTTTTCTCTCGTTAGATCGCGTGTTCGAGGGGCGGAAGTTGGAGTTGAAGACCAAGAGCCCTCACTGAGCAAGGCCAAGGCAAGTCGTGTCCTTTGATCATGTTGAACCCAGTTTTCAAATCTATTATGTATTACTTTGTTTTAAATTATCATGCATTGCTACTTTATTATAAAACCCTTGTATTGGTAGTTATTGTCCAAATTGATTAATCCCTCCTTGATAATTTGAATACCCTGATTATATTGTCACCATAGGATGGGTAATTATTTAGTGATGCAATAATAGTTGTCACATGGGCATACGTCTGAAATGCTTAGCCATGCTTATTACTAGCACGTTGGGTTTATCATCACATGTGGTTAATTAATCTTGACTTAATGGTATACTTGAACGTGGTGGTTAACCACAGTTATAAAATTTGTTTGCCATGGCATGGGTAGTGTCATGAGCATCGGTTATACAAACTTGGTTTTCACTTGGGCGAATGATCGTGCAGTAAAGGGTGTGCAGGTTGCACATTGGGATGTGGATGTTTCGCCTGGGTAATTCTTAAGGACTTAACTTTGTGCGCCATTGATCTGAGCTAAATCGTGCAAACCACATGTCTAGTATGGGATAGACCTGGCATAATAATTTGTGAAGTCTCCACTTTGGTTTTACTCTCGATGTTGTTGTGGCGCAAGAGGGGGCAATTATCGACTAGGGGGGTACCCTACTCGACGGCGAATCCTTAGCGAGTGGGATCGGGTGGAGATGGATCATTGTAAAAGCCTTGTTGTGATTTTCTTTAACGTGAGGATTATCACATCGTGTGGGTACAGTTGTGCAACCTCTGCAGAGTGTAAACTATTCGAATAGCCGTGTCCTCGGTCATGGACAATGCTCGGTGATTTCACACGAGGGTAGAGTCTTTATGAAATCTGGTTTGGTTTGAGCCGAAGTGAATGGTTAGTTCACTGTGGTTTTATTCAATTCCTTTGGATATCTACTTAGTGTCTGTTGTTAAATTCGCTTTACAATCTATTTATTGTATTTTACTTCAAATTGTCGCTTTATGCAAAATTAACCTTTCACCATCCATTGTTAAGCCTTGCATATTATATTGCATTCATTTGTTACAAACGACTTCTTGAGTACCAATGTACTCACGGCTTTATGCCCATGTTGCTCGATTGAGGAGGAAGGACCGGATCGGCAGGAGTTGTTAGAAGGAGGCTACTACGATGACTTCACGGATTAGGACTTCGCTCCCCAGTCGATTGCCTGTGGGCATGTCGAGTGGCTTTTACGCTTAAATATTGGATTTCCGCTGCTAGTTTCTTTAAAGCCCTTCAGGCTAATAATTGTAAGCTTGGCCATAAGGTCGTACTCTGATGGATATTAATATAATTTGGATTTTCTTTAGAATATCGTGTTGTGGATGATATTTGTCTTTGTTTGCGCTGTGTGCACTAGCGTGATCCTGGACTGGTGCGGAATACACAGTAGAGTCCGGATTTGCATATTCGGGTCTCGACAGCTGCGGAGCCGGGGGCTCGAACGCGCGCGGCCGGGGAGCCTGGGGGGGGGGGAAGAGAGAAGAGAGTTAACCGCGCTAGGCAGGAGAGCCTCAAGTTGCTTCTTACTCAATAGGGGTGATAAATTTTCTTATACCGCTACTCCTAGCGTAATGGGTGAAAAGGAATTCCAACTAAACTTGCGGCCGAGGGAAATCGAACCTAGGCGGCAGTATGAGTTCGCACGGTGCTAAATACTCAGTTAACCGGTGTTACCTGATGGGGGCGGGCGGGAGTTGTATTGGGGGCGTGTAGCGGGGCACAGAGCAGAGGAGGCTCGGGGCCGGCGATGGAGGCGGCGGCTCACCGGCAAGGAGGGATCGGAGAGGGTCTAGCGACGACCAAAATGGGATCCTTGCGCCCTCCTGATGCCGATGGCAGTGACGGCGGTAGTCGGAGATCACCGGAGGAGCGTCGGCGGCGTACGGTGGCGGTGGTCCCGGGAGAGGATCGACGCCGGCGTCGTACAGGCCGGGAGGGGCTCGACCGAGGGTAGGATTAGCTTCGGTGGGATCCCAGGAAAGGCATGGGAGGGAGGAATTGGCCAGAGGTGGATAGATGCGGTGGCACGCTCGGTCGCCGGAGTTTAGGGAGAAGAGGGCACGGTGGCGATTGGGGCAGTTATTTTTCGATTCCTTTCTTCGGGAGAGCGTAGGCGAGGTGGGGAGTCCATGGGAGCCCTCAATGGCGGTTATAATCGTGCGAGGAGGGCCGACATCGAAATCATGCCCTGGCGATCACATCCGGGAGCGGCGGAGCAGGTGGCGGGCAGGGCATAGCAATCCCGCATAGGATTCGGCATCATACCACTGTGCTGCACCTGCTGGGTGGCAGGGATCTCGAGCCATGTGCATGGAGGGACGGCTCGGGCAGCGCGGGGAGGAAAAAGAGAGCGGGGTAGGGCTCTTTCGGCGCGGCGGTCCTTCGGGCGGAGGCGGTGGCGACCGTTGGTCCGAAGGCGATGATCCGCCGGTCCGTGCGCGCGAGGAGGAGGCGGGTGGGTGTGGCGAGACAGACGAGCGGAGGAGCTGCGGCCGGAGGGAGGAGGGGTTGGGGAAGAAGCACAGTAGAGAGGAGGGCCACTCGCATGAGGGAGAAGAGAAGGTGGGCCGCGGATTGGGAGAAAAGGGGCTGGCTGGGCGGCTTGGCTCAGTCGACCCCACCATATATTTTGTGTATGTATATACATATATATTTGTTGAGTGCACTTGTAAACTTTTTTGGAGAGGGTCAGCAGCCAAAACTCTGAAAACCGTCAAAAACAGAAGACCAAGCATCTAATGGGATCCAAACTGTTCTCCCAATATAGCTACGAGCGTGTAATGAAAAATTAAACTTATCGATTCTGTTCTTAAATGATCAATTATTCACAAGGCACAATGTTTGCCATCTTAGAGAGACCCAAATCGGAGAAGAGCCAAGCGATCGACTCTTTGGATGACTACCCACACGAAGAACGGGAATGGTCAAACAACGCTTCTAGGGATGTCTATGTGAGTAGGAAATTTAATTTGTTCATGACTTAGTACATTTTCATAATTTTGTGCATAAAACTTAACTGATTTAACTTCTTATTTTCTCTTATCACACTTAGGATGATGCGACCTTCAAAATTACTGACCTATCAACAGAGCGGATAAAGACTTCCTTACGGTTGAAGAGGAAAACATTGCTTTCCAATCAAGTTACAAGGAAAGCACCGGTACCAAATCATGCAAAGCTCATGGTCATGGATACATGGCGAAATATCCCACACGAAGCCAAGCTGTTGAAAGACGGACTCGATGAACAATCCGTGCTTCACTCTGACACACCAAATAAAAATAATGAGCTCGAAGATGAGGTGCAAATGTTAAAGGAACAAATTGCAAATGGAGTTGCTGAAAGGAACAAACTAGGCGAGAGATGCAAGAGGAACTGGAGAAGGAAAGGAACGCAAGAGAACAACTTAGGCAAGAGTTCCTTTCATTGCTAGCACATGAGAGAAGCAACATTACAGGTAATACATCCGTACATACGCATCAAGAAATTCTTTGCTGTTTGTTGTTGATGGCTTGCAGACCACCCAACCTAACAGGTCCTAATGTTTTTCCTCATGGTCCATATGTAGGCTAACCAGGGAAGTATATTGAGCACAAGGGAAAGCGAGGCTAATCCAAGTGAGGAAGACGAAAACTTGACAACATTGGACAAGGCTAACCTGGATAGTACATTGAACACCACAGAAAAGACACTGAACATGTGGAAGAAACATTACAACAGTAACAAAATTTGCAAATAGTTTGCTGCCATAAGGGATTTGGACTTTGTATATTCTATTGATGACCTGCTGATGTGTACCTTCCCTGAACTTCAATTGATGCATGCATGCTGAACATATTTTAATAGTAGTACACATCAGGATGCTAATATTTTTTATTCTATATTTTACATTTGCAGAATGACCCAGCAAGCATCGTGACCACACAAAAAGATGCTAGGCCACCTATTCGCATCACTCGAGCTTCTAATCTTAACCGAAGCCTCTTCCAAAATGTCGCTGTTAATAATGGTTCATCGAACTTCATTCCTCCACAACAATTGAAGAATACTGCTACAACTCGTTCGAAGAAAAGGAGGGACCATCAGGTATGAAATGAAAATGTGACTAATCTTCATCTGTCATTGTTCTTATGTCAAATATAGCATACTGTTCTAACTACTAAAAAATTATGCCAGGTGAAGTAGGGCTACTACATATCGGTAAATGAAATGAAATTAAATAATTTTGCTGGAATCACTTGCTAAACTTGCACTATGATGTACTTAAGCATGTGCTGCTGGAATCACTTGCTAAACGCAACTGAACTAGAGAACTCAGGATTGCTATTTTCAGCTGTAACTCGTATCTCTAAACTTGCATTATGATGTACTTAAGTATGTGCTGCTGGACAATACTCACATTAAGGTCCCTCTTTATTGTTCATGTTCTATCAGGATGAAACAATTTGATCAGAGCATATAGAGTCGTGGCGTCGTCAAGTCAGGAAATTCAACATGGCAAAGAAGCATGGACAAATGGAATGGAAGTGATAGTACTTTTGTTATTAGTTACAAACTTTGTAGTTTAAGTATGGAGATTGATATGTAATTCCTGCATGAGTGGTGGCACTTTTAAATTATTATGTGTTGAATTAATATATGTGTTTTGATCCAGTAGTGTTCCTAATTTGATTATTAATTTGCAACAACAAATTATAATAAACTATCATATGCTCAATATGCTACCGCAAATTTTACCGTTGCGATAAACCTATATGCAAAATTGGTATTTCGTTGTGATAGGCTGTTGCAACGCCGCTACTATGTTGCGATTCCACTATATGCCATGAACAATGTTCGTTGCTATAGGATCTATTTGCCACAAAACATATTTCGTCGCAATAACTTTATAACAATGAAACGCCTTCTGTGGCAATAAAACTTATTGCAACGAAACACCTCCCGTGGCAATTAAACCTGCTGCAACGAAACGTCTCCCGTAGCAATATCCTGTTGCAACGAAATGCTCTCCGTGGCAATAGGGTCTATTGCCACGAACCATTGGCGTGGCAATAGAACCTATTACCACGCAATATTTTCGTGGCAAATGATACTATTGCCACGACCAAACTTCGTGGCAAAAGAAGCTATTGCCATGGAGTCAGCCGTGGCAATAGCCTATATCGCCACGACATCATTCGTTGCAACAACAAACAATTGACACAACACATTGCATGGCAATAACCATAGGTATTGCAACGAAACCACAATCCGTTGCACAATCTTTTAAGCACGCAAGTACTTTCCACGCTTGCCAACGGAAGTGATGTGTTTCAATAGGTACATATTGCATCTATTTTGGCCCTATTGCAACGATTTCGCTCCGTTGTCCTAGACCTAAAAACTAGTAGTGGAAAGACATGGGGTGTGAAACAAGAACCTCTTGTTTTTGCTTGACTTGAGGTCAATGTCCTCAAATTCCACATATCCTATCAACAACACGACGATCGAAGTCCCAATCTAGCATGGCTGCAGGACTAATTTATCCTTAGTTTAAGCTGATCTATCAACCAAGTTGATTAGCCTCCCCTTGTAACTGCACTCTGGAGAGAACCAGTCAAATTAAGTGACCTACGACATAAAGTTTCAAAAACCTATTCTATCTAAAGGATGTATGGATATTAGCTAAAGTTTCAACATTTCTTCAAAACATGTAGAATTGCACCAAAATAGGGCAAATCTCAAAAATTTGATAAACAATTTGCTGGTGGTTTAAAAACAGACAATATGTTCTAAATATAGTATCACATGTCACAATAAGGAAGACCACCTAACAAATCGAAGCCAAAAAACCTCGGACAAGATTCCTCAAGAAGGACTCTAAATCAAGTAAAAACCAAGCAACATCGAAATATTGCAAACCACAGTGTCTAGATGGATAGTATTTGATCTGCATGAGTCATCTTCATTACTTACACCTACTTGGCATGCAGCAAGATCAAGAAGGGGAGAGAAGAGGTGAAGAACCAGCAAGAACGAGAGCAAATCAACCAAGACAAAAAAAACTTTATAAGAGATGAACAGAGTTAATTATATTGCTACTTGAGGAGAAAGATTTCATAGACATTCCATAAGAAGGACAACAGCGTCGCAATTTTGATCAAACGAAGTTTTCGGTATTTGGCCGACTACCAAAATATCCTCGTCTTGACCTGGTGTTCTCTTTCCCTTGTAAACTGTAACACCCCAGGACCCACATTACCCTGGGATGCTACTAAAACTGCTCTACAACGAGCCAATTTACAAGATAAATAAACTGGCAACAATTACTAAACAAGATAGTATAAGCGGAAGCATAAGCAACTAAGGAATAACAGGATAGTGATAGCAATTCACTATTTAAAACATCCTCCAACATTTTAATCTAAAACATAGTTCACAAATTTAACATTATTAAGATAATGTAAACAAAGCTATGCAAGGTCTAGAATCCTTTCAACTTTATTACAGCATAAAAATATGATTCACGTGCATCAGTGTGGTGCCGTTCTACCCTTCTCATGCATGCTCAAAGTCCACCTGTAGGGAGGGGAAACAAGGGTGAGATAAAAATCTCGGCAAAGCAAACATTTAATGAGCTATTCAAACTACAAACAATTATACATCATCATTTATAATTCCATACAATTACAACCATAATTCATGTCCACAATTATTAAACCACCACAAATTTTCATGAATCATACCTCTTCAATTTCAGATTTAATTGGCATATGAATGCAGTCATTTTATCCACAATAAAATGCAAATGAAACATTTAATCTTCCACAAACCACAATAGGTTAATCATCAACATTCTTCCACAATTAAATGCAAATGAAACATTTAATCTTCCACAAACCACAATAGGTTAATCATCAACATTCTTCCACAATTAAATGCAAATGAAACATTTCTAAATAAACTCACTCACAACATATAACAACTCAATTTGCAGATGACCTCTGCCATAAACACACAGTTTAAACAAGAATCAAGAGAGCATATTACTGCTCGAGTTATTAATGATTCCCCAATCCATTCCCTTTGGAAATTGATAAACTCTTATGGGACAACTGCATAAGGTTTAAGCACTCTCAAATAAACTTCAAGATGCGAAACGAGACTTAAAGCTCAATTACTTATACTTGACTCATTCCTTTAACAAGGAAGGTTATTTTCTGTGATTACTACATCACTTTGCCAGCTTAAACAAGATAAGCTCTTAAGACCAAATCGTAGGAACAACTTAAGAACCAACAAAATCTTTCAGCATGTCACTTTGCTCAAAGCAACTCAATCACCACATAACTCAAGCGATCCAATTGATCACCATCGCAAAACTCGAAACACTTCTACAAAATCCAAGGCTTTAACATATTAATGAGTTTGCAACACAAAACTTTCATTGGTAAAAATACCAAGCGAACCAATGAGTCATGATTCACAACAAGACAAAATTCCCACAAAGGGACTAACCTTGCAAATCAACAATATTCACAAGCAGCAATAGTGTCTTACTAGTCCGAAAAGAAACAATAATTGCTTCAACGAACAGATAGAGACCAATTGCAAACCCTCAACTACAATGAACCACAAACTCAAGAGAAATTCATTAACTGCAATAGACAAAGAATTGGCCAAAATCAACTCAAGGAAGATATCAACATTTCTTCTAGAAACTATTACAAGGCAATATCACATTAATCAACTACACTTCCAAGAATGCTAGTTGAAATTAATTATGCACCACGCTAACATCTCAACTTGATAATTCATACCTTATGAATTAGTTTATATGATTACCACCTTCCACTTAAGCATAGCAAAACAACCTTCCTTCAAAGGACCACAATCCAAAACAAAGGATTCACAACAAAACCATTCACACTCTCCAAATAGACATTTGGAAAAACCACACTGCACGAGCCAAGAGTGAAAATCACTCGACAGACCAAAACAATCATTTCTTTTATTCTTTCTGAACTGATAAGAACCACACATACCAATATAAAGCCAAGCTAAACTTTGCGAAAGACAAAGGTCAACAGCATAGAACTTAAACGAAAATCAGGAAAACAATTCACTTCTTGAGGAAGCATCAATTTAACAGTTTCTCTTCTAGGACCAAAATTTCCCTCAAGCTATGGAATCCCAATCATCGCACAACACACTAACTTGTTACTCTTAACTTGGCGATCTCAACGCCAAGCCCAAATCGAAACGCCTTGTCTACACCTTTGAAGAGGGACTCTGATGATTTCACAAAACATTCTCTAACCGATTCCCTTTACTGATAGAATTCATTTGACAGATGGCACTCAGAAAGTATCCCCAAATTAGATCTCTCACACGATCATATCACCTCAAAAGACTCAGGTGAACGAATAGGTTGAATCTTCCTCAAAAGAAAGAGCGAATGGAATCAATTTTTTTTCCATCTAGGAAAACATGTGCTACCGCAGTGAACACAAGACCAAGGAAAATAGTCACTTAGGCAAAGTACTCGGAAAACATAAGGGAAAGTCAACAGTCGAGGGCTCAAGCCCTACTGAAAGCGAATACCAAACCACAATTGAGAAGAAGGTAATGCCCTTTTGATTAAGCCAAACTACAGAACAACAATTTTCACGTCGACTTCTCTGGACAGTACACTAAAACCACCATAACTTTTGCTACGAAAGTCCAATCTTGCGTTCTTTATCTCTCTGAAAAGGTATGGAAATTACCTACAATATTCGTTATATTGAGATCCTCTGATTTCGTCTTTAACTAATAGATTAACTCAGTTTTCTACAGACTGTCAGGATGTTGACAGATTAACCAGACAGCGGCACTAAACAATTCATAACTTTCTAACCGTTAATCGGAATTTGGCGTTCTTGGCGGCCACTGAAAGCTAAGAACATTATCTACATAACTCTAGAAGACCAAAACTCCTAATTCGGCCTCTAAACACACGAAACTGACCGCGCAATAATCTGGACAGAACGCGATCTATTAAACCGACGCAAATCAATCTACCAAACGACATCAACCGCAACTACTACGCATCAAACAACGAAGAACACGCGACGTTACCCTTGTAGAATCGCAGCAAGATGACGAACTCTCCCCACGAAGTTGATCTCCTCTCCTTTCTTCACTTGATCGGCAGCAGGGAGCACCGACGGCGAGGAAGGGAGGCACCAATGGAGGGGGGCACCACCATGGAGGAGAGGTGTGCTACAGTAGCCATGCTATAGTGTGGCGGCACTGTAGCTACAGTGCATCTAGGGTTTTCCCCCTTCCTTTTATTGGTGGCCGACCCCTCATGGGCCTCCTGGGCCAAGGCCTAAGGCCCAAGTTGCCGAAAAACTGCAGAAACCCCCTTTTTTGTCTAATTTCTCTTTTGAACGCTTTCTTTCGTAGAATAAATTAGAGTATTACATTAAAACCCCTCTTTCTCCTGTTCAATCGCTTTGCTAAAAGAAATATTCTCCCGATTTTAATTATTCTCTCCCGATTTAATTTTTGGGGTATTACATAAACAATCGCAACGATTGCCACATGTAGGTGCACCAATGCCTTACCATGCATCGGCAAGTCTCTCCCACTTCAGTTCCTACCGGACCACATCTCACCTGGACCAACCAAACCACTCGGTGCAACCCGTTGATCAAACATTGAGCTCAACCATCTCACCCAGCATCATTGACTATTCTAAACTTCGGTTTCTCCATGAGTGTAGTCCCGGTCCGCATTGTTGACCAAAGTTGACTCAAAACTTCCCTGCACATCTAAAAACCAAGAAATTATTTTTAGGTATAAATTCTTTACAATTTAGCCTACGTTAGCTCAAACATGCTTCATGCAACATGAATGCACTGTCCTAGAACCAATTTACCTAATCCACGATCAAATTCATAAATTTCAAAACTCTCAACCAAAATTCAAAATAGTCGGTCTGATCGCCAGGTATGGCTAATTTGACCACTCTGCAGGGCCGGTCTGATCACAAATAATCTTAAACCTTATCATATGGTCCTCGCCTTCCACACACTCTCGCATTCACTGCCCATCCCTTGCTCTCTCTCCGTGCATGGAAGGCATGGGAGGCATAAATCCGAAGGGCGATTAACCATTACCAAATGCACAAGAGAGCGTTACAAGATTGACAGGGGAAGTAAGGGTTAGCAGGATGCAACTTTCTCAGAAATGTAATTTAAGACGACCGTAACTAGCAATCGACTTGAAACAAGCTATTGCTTCGGTCGACCAAATATAAATAGTGTACATGTGATAATAGTACCCCCCAAATTGATGGTAATTAAGTGCACTAATGCTCAAGCCTACCGCCCAGCCGCCCAGTGGCAGGTAATTAGGCCAGCTAATTAGCCAGTCTAATTACCTGCCTTGATTGTTTGAATTTTTAAATATACCAAATGAGCTCAAAAAAATTACAAAACTTTATGTAGAGCATCCCAAAACAATGTTCCTCGCAGTGTAATTTTTGAGAAATTTTACCCATGGCGAATTTTTCTCAAAAATTCATAAACTTTTGATATTTTTATGAGTTTTATATATAGCAAACGAACTCTAAAAATTATAAAATCTTATGTGAAGCATTCCAATAGAGTAATAGTTATTACGCTATATTTTGGGAATTTTATACGATCCGAATTAGCCATGTTTGTTTGAATTAACTTAACCATGAATTTAACGAAAAAATTCCCATGGTTAAGTTAATCCGAACAAACGTGTCCAATTCAAAATGCATAAAATTTCCAAAAAATTACATAATAATTATTACTATATTGGAAGGCTTCACATAAAATTTTATAATTTTTGGATCTCGTTTGCTACATGTAAAAACTCATAAAAAAATCAAAATTTTATACATTTTTGAGTAACATTGAATGGATAAAATTGTCCAAAAATTACATTGCGAGGAATGTTGTGCGGGGAGGCTGTACATAAATTTTGTGATTTTTTAAGCTTATTTGTATATTTAAAAATTCAAACAAACACTAAACGAAAAAGAAGGTAATTAGGTCGGGTAATTACCTGGCCTAATTACCTGCTGCCCAGCCCACAGGCGGCAGGTAAATTACCTGGCCTAATTACCTACCTAATAACCTGTTTTTCTGTTAATGTTTATTTGAATTTTTAAATATACCAAATGAGCTCAAAAAATTACGAAATGTATGTACAACCTCCCGATACAATGTTCCTCGCAGTGTAATTTTTGGAGAATTTTATCATGGCAAATATTGCTAAAAAATTCATAAAATTTTGATAATTTTACGAGTTTTTACATATAGCAAATGTGCTCCAAAAATTATGAAATTTTATGTGAATCCTTCTGGTGTACTAATAGTTATTGTGTAATTTTTTAGGAAATTTATGTTGTCCAAATTAGCTACATTTGTTTGGATCAACTTAACCATGAGAATTTTTTCGTTAAATTCGTGGTTAAATTAATGCGAATAAACGTGTCTAATTTGGACTGTATAAATTTCTAAAAAATTACATAATAACTATTATTACATCAGAAGATTTTATATAAAAGTTCGTAATTTTTGGAGCTCATTTGCTATATGTAAAAACTCATAAATATATCAAATTTTATGAATTTTTAAGTAACATTCGCCATGGATAAAGTTCTCCAAAAACTATACTACGAGGAATGTTGTATCGTGTGACACCCCATTTTTGCATTCGTAATTTTTGCCTGGTTTTTGGTGTGGTTTGTTGAAAGCTAATTTTAAAAATGTCAAATTCAATTCTTTTTCTCCTCCAAAACTCCTCCCTCCTTTTGATTCTCCCGGATGGGCCAGCCTCCCCCGCGCGGCCCGATTTATTTTTTTTCTCCCGGCCCAGCCGGCTCTCTTTTCTCCCCCGGGCCCCTTTTTCCCCCGCCTCCTTCTGGGCTTCACCCGGCCCAGCGCCACGCTCCCCCTCTTCTTCTTCTTCTTCTTCCCGCAGCGCCCACGCCCCGCCTCTCTCTCCGCTCCGCGCGCTTCCTCGCTGGACCCAGCGGCAGCGGCCCGCCTCCGGGTTCCCCCCGCGCGCGCACCCCGTGGCGGTCTCCCCGCGCTTCCCAGCGTCCCCGTCGGCCTAGGCCCGGCCCCTCGCCGTAGACCCTCCACGCGACTCACCGCCGCCGGGACAACCGACGGAGCAGCCCCCGACTCCGTAGTCCTGGCCACGTCGCGCTCACCAGCTCCGGCATGGCGGTCGCCGCAAGAAATTAATGGGCGCGGTGGAGCGCGTCCTTCCTCGCCTCCCGGCGTGGGACGCCGCCGCCCCGCATCGTCCCGTGGCTGCGCCGATGCACCGCCGTACCCAAGCCGTAACAACCGGACAACCCCGCCCATACCCGCGCGCCATGCCCCCTCTGGACGGCCGAAGGGACGCGGTACCTCTCGCCCATGCCGGCCGTGCACCCTAGCTCGCCTAGCCCCGTCACGCCTCCCTCCTCGCTGGTACACTACAGGAGCAAGAGCTCCGTCGCCCATGCCTCTCCCGTCCTCCCATATGCGGTTTTCGCCGCTATAAACCCCCCAAGTGGCCAGTGGTTTTTCCCCCCTCCACCCCGTTATTCGCCACGAAAATCACCGCCGGCGGCCGTTCTTCGGGCCGTCGCCACCGCCAGCTCACCCCGAAGACCCCCGGCCGGCATTACTCTCCTCCCCGACTCCCTTTTGTCCCCGGGAGTCTTTTCCCCCATTTAATTGACCTCTCTCCCCCTCTGCAGCTCGCCGGCGCCCATCTTCCCCAACTCCGGCCACCCTTTGCCGCCGCCGATTCGAGGGACCCCCGGCCGATTCCTTGTAGCCGGAGCTTCCTCGCCACCCCGCGAAGCCGACTGAGCCACCCGTTCGGAGCTTCGTCGACTCATCTCCCCCGGCGCCGATCGTCCACCTCCGCCGTCCGAGCTCGCCATCGACAGCCTTCTCCAAGCCATCTCGGGCCTTCCCCTCCACTTGGGTGAGTTGCGTACCACCCCTAGTACCTTTCCCCTCGTTTAATTGAACCCGCTGTGGCCGAACTCGCCGCCGCGGCCAACCCCCTGGCTCCGCCGCCTCTGGGCTCGCCGCCGGCGCCTCCCCGGTCCACCTCGGGCCGATTAGCCCCACCATCGGGTGCGCGCAAGGTTGGGCGGTCCATTTTGGCCGTCTCCCCGAGCTCCCCTAGCACACTCCTCGCCGCCGGCCGGCTCCGCCGCCGCTCGGTCGGGCGTAGCTCTGCTCCCGCGCGGTTAGCCCCCCCGCGTTTAACCGTTAACCGCGGTGATTAGGGAGATAATCGCCTCGCTGACAGTGGGCCTAAGCAATTTTAAAACCCCTAGTTAGGCTGACGCGTGGGCCCTCCGTGTAATTAAAACTGTTAAATCCCAGGAAAATGGCTTAAGTCATTGACAGGTGGGCCCTTGCTCAGTACCTAGGCCCACATGTCAGTGTCTGGCCCATTTTCAGAAAAAAAGGAAAATTAATTAAACCGTGGACCCCACCTGTCATACTCAGTGCTTTCCCAAATAAAAATTATTCTGAAATTAAAATTAAAAACCCGCGGGACCCACATGTCAGAGAGTGAACTCTCTCTCTCCCTTTTCATTTTTGGGATTTTCCCGAGAATGAAAATTCAATTGACTCGTTCTCTCTCATCGTAACTCTGATTTGGGTGAAACTTGTTTCTAATTTTTTTCTAAATTCAAGCTCTTTCTGTTGGTTCTGGTTTGGTTTATTTTTGAGCTCATTTGCTTGTTATTTTATGCTTATTTGTGCTTTATGTCTGTTTCATGCTTTGTCGGTTTGCGTCGTTCGAGTAGAATTTGAAGGCACGACAGAGCAGCAGGGTGATCTACCTCAAGACCAGCAAGACCCTCTACCTTTAGACCCAGGCGAGTCAATATTCTTGATCATTCTGCTCCTATATTTTCTTGCAAATTATTTTGGTTTAAAAATAGTCAAATTGCATGCGTTATTTCATGTGTAAAGCATGTGATCTATAAGGTAGTTACCTCCCACTTGAAGATCTAAAAATGCATATAGCTATACCCTCCTTGAATTTGGATAGCCATGTACCTTGTCGCCGTAGGTATTACTGTTACTATTCTAAATAGGTATATGTCTAGATTAAATGCCATGCGCGTTCTGTCCAGTCTAGGGCATTACCTGCCCTAATCATAGCTTCCAAAAACTTGAACACTAGTTTTGGGCTAGTCACGGGATGTACGTGGTGGGATAATTTGGGGCAACTTATTTTAGACTTCTCGAAACCCTCAAAACTTGCTATACCTGTTTGGGCGGACGGTAAGAGTGGTGGGTGTGGAAGTAGCACATTGGCTTGTGGTTTGGAACCGCCCGAACACTTTAAGGACTTAATCCTGTGATGGCATCTCCGTGTACAACAGTGCGACCACAAGTCTGCAAATTGCAACTTAGCTAAGTAATTCTCACCGGTAACTCATCTCACCGGTAGTGGAAAGGAGTGCTGTAAGGGCAAAGGAGGGCCTAAAGGGACACCGAGAGGAGGGTGACGTCTCCAGCTGTGCTAGCGTTATGGAGAGTGGAGTCCTAAGGCGCTAGTTCCCGTGGAGACATCCCGTGCAAAGTATGGGACCCACCGCCGGTGGGAGCAGCCCATAAGGTGGAATGACAAAAGGGGCTAGGTAGTTCGAAAGGCTATTGTGGTGACCTACTCAACTGCACGACTACGGAATCGTGTGGGGCAACGAGAGGGTCGTCTCTTGTGGGTAAAGTGTACGATCTCTGCAGAGAATAAACTATTCGAATAGCCGTGCCCACGGTCAGGGGCAGACATGGAAACTTCCTTGAGTTAGTTCTATTTCTAAAACTCTTGTGGGCGGGAAAGAAAAGCAAATTGGGGGGAAGTACTCCAACCTTTGAATTTTTCCTGGAGGGAAGTACTCCAGTGGTGATTTAGACTAATAACTCCAAAATTCTTGGCATCGGTGGAGGTATCCGATGCCACTAAATATATATTACATCAATCAACTCTTGAAAATACGCTTTGTTAAAATGCCAGGTCCTAGGGTTTTGTACTTATATTAATTGCAACTGTTGCTCTACGCAAATAAAAGAACCCAAGCTATCCTTGTTCAAACCTTGCATATAATTACATGCATTCTGTGGATGTTGGCTCATGAGCACGGTTGTGTGTGCTCACCTCGCTCTCCTCCCTTTCCCCCCAGAGTTTGCAAATCAAGACCAATATGAGTACTACCAGGATCAGGAGGGCGAAGGAAATGAAGATGGTGGTAGTTAGGCTAGAATCTAATTCTCTCCTTACAGTCTGGCCGACCAATCTAATTGAAAGGTGTCCTTAATGTTAACGGTCTCTGGATGATATTGAGCACACCTAGGTTATCCCTGCCGCTGTTCGTGGGGAGATGAGCCTCCCTTTGCTTCCGTCAATAATGCAATGGTACACTCTTGTGGCCTGAAGGCCCCTTTTGTAATACTTGTCCTTATATGGGACTCATGTACTTGGTATTGTAATAATATGACCTGTATCGTGTATGAAATGAATCAGCATTGTATCTGTGAGCACTATCTACTGATCCAGGGAATAGTGCAGTGAAATCACAGGGGATTCTGGGTTGGTTCAATCCCGGGGTCCGACAGGGCTGGTATCAGAGCATACGACTGTAGAAACCTAGTTAAGATGGTCGTGCCTTAAGGATGGTGTCTAATTTCGAAAACTAATAAAGACTTTGATAAAATATAGTTTACTACTTCTTACTCTTACTTTTCCTAGACTTTGCTCTTCTGCACTCTCCCTTCCTTTACCTGGTCTGACCTTTTGTTTTCTCTAAAAATGTAGATGGCCGGGTCCTCTTCAGCCGCTCCCTGGGACTACCTTACTCACGCGGAGACCGAGACTGACCACGTTGAGTTGCTTCGCCTGTTGCTGCAGTTCCTCAAGTACGACCAGCACCCCATCTTCCGGGGGCGACGGACTCAGATCCGAGACCAGGAGGCTTGGATCATGGAGGGGTTTGTCTACGCCCGCCCGGGAGGAGTTGAGCCTGTTGTCGTCACCACCGTTCACCCCAGGGGTCGTCGCGCCAACGCCGTGCAGGACGCTGCTCAGCTGCTATCAGCCAGGCTGATGCAGCTACACGGGCCCGAGCTCATGCCGTCCCCCTTCTGCTACTTTCTGACCTTCTACGCGGGCGGACCCCTCCCTGAGGAGTTGGGCACGCCGGTAGACGACCCCCAGCTGACTCACCAGGTACAGTTGACCCAGACGATGGTCAACACCTACTGCCGGGCACTGCAGGAGGTTAGCCAGCTGAGGACACTACTGACAGCTAGCTACGAGCACGCAGACGCGCTTCATCTCCAGTTGGCAGGCCGGGACACCGCCCTCGCTTTGTCTGAGCGGGAGCGGGCTGCTACAGAGGTAGAGCTTGAGCGTCTTCGGGCTCAGGCCGACTACGCGCCAGCTTCTCCGACTTACGCGCCAGCCTCACCGGAGAGGGTTCCAGCCCCACTGCCTCCCGCAATGGCAGCAGCAGTTGCGGCACCACTTCCAGCGCTACTTGCGGCAGCAGCTTCGTCAGCACCAGCACTTCCGGCGCCTACACCTACACGGGCTCCCACTAGCCGTACCTTGCCCCTGCCTGCCCCTACTGTCAGAGGTGCAGCACCGGTACGCCGGTCTGGACTTCGTACTAGGCTCACTGCTCGTAAGAGCGTGCGCCCACCTCCGGGCTTCACCGCAGCAGACGCCAGAGGGTCCAGCAGCGGCCGTCGTCTTCTCCTCTCGCCGACCAGCGACGACTCGCGCACTGCTTCCAGCTCGCCGACCCACAGCCGCAGCCGCTCCATCTCTCCGATCGACATCGCGTAGTGGCAGTATCAGCAGGAGTAGCAGGATAGCTTTTGGCCGTGCTTGCTAGCAGTCTTTTGGGTATCGCAAGCACTTTATCAGTTCCGCTTTTGTACCCCTTTCCCCTGTAGTAGAAGTTGTGAAGAGGTGTGAATATGACTCAGTGGAGCTGGTAGGCCCCACTGTTGAGTCATACAACCTCTCTCTCATGTAATGGACTAATGCAAGCTTTATGTTTTATCGTTCTACTTGGCTGGTTTATCTGGTTCTTCTGTGTGTTGATTAGAGAGCTAGTGACCCCTCATATATGCCCTTTCCCTCCTCTTCTTTCCAAGTTTTAACATCTTATATGTTTCAGATGGCACCCAGGACAAGGAGAGCAGCCACTCGCGATAGGGGACGAGGACGAGGACGAGGCCATGGTAGAGGCCAAGGCCGTAGTCTTCCACCTCCACCCCCAGCACCTCCCACCATGGAGCAGTTAATGGCCCAACAGACTCAAATCCTTCATGCCATGCTAGCTAGTCAGCGGTCAGGGTCAGCCAACAGGAGCTCTAAGTTAGCAGACTTCCTAAGGACAAGACCCCTAACATTTTCTTCAGCTAATGAGCCGCTAGAAGCTGAGGATTGGTTACGAGATACAGAAAAGAAGCTTCGTCTAGCTCGCTGTGCGGAAGAAGATAAAGTGGATTTTGCTACCCATCAGTTTAAGGGTGCAACCGCAGCCTGGTGGGAGAACTTTCTGGCAGTCCGAGGGGAAGAGACGTCGTATGATGAGCCAAATGAAGATGAAGTAGAGCCAGAAGACGGTGGAGCAGCTACTTTAGCAGCTACTGTTCAACAGGGGGACCAGCAGGATCCTGAGGAAGAAGAAACCAGCGAAGGAGAGGAAGCAGAGTCTGCCGGACCTGCCATTTCATGGTCCGAGTTCCAGGACGTCTTCCGTAAGAACTTCATACCCTCAGGGATAATGAGGATGAAGAGGAACAAGTTCCGGACACTGAAGCAAGGGAACATGTCGGTGAATGACTACCTCACCAAGTTCAATCAGTTAGCTCGTTATGCCCCAACAGACATAGCCACAGAAGAAGAGAAGGTTGATCGCTTTCTTGAAGGAATGCAAGAGGAAATGAGAGCACAGTTGATCTTGCTTGACCACCCTACCTTTCACCACCTGGTCAATAAGGCCCTTATCTATGAGAATGAAAGGAAGCTCCTAGAGGCCAGCCGTAAAAGGAAGTGGGTATCGCAGAGGCCTCAAGGTGGTCCCCAACAAAGGCCAATGTATCAAGGTAATCCCTCTTTCCGGCAGGGAGCGACTTCAGCACCCAAGGTTACAGCTCCAGCCCAGCACTCCAGTAGGAATGTTGTTCGTGTGCCTCGCTTTTAGGGACAGTCCCCCTCTCCCAACCCAGCTGCCCATTTGCATTGTTTTAATTGTGGAGCCAAAGGGCACTTTGCCAATAAATGCCCCGATCGTCAGGGCACCCCAGCCAAGTTTAATATGGGGGCCGCCCCATCAAGAGGACAGTCATCAGCAGCAAGCAAGAGTTTCCAGGCCCCTCAAGCCTCACGGGTTTCCTCCACACCGAACCAGGGCGTGTGAACCACATTACTGCAGAAGAGGCCCAAGATGCCTCTGGAGTACTTATGGGTATGTTCTCTATTCAGTCTATTCCTGCACAAGTTTTGTTTGATTCTGGGGCTTCGCATTCTTTCATCTCAGGAAATTTGTGGCAAGGGTTAAGTTACCAACCTTCAGACTCAAAAGGCCCGTGGTGTTGAGCTTACCAGGAGGACCTTTGACCAGCACCCTAGTAAGCCCCAAGGTAGAGGTCACCCTGGGAAATTTTAATTTCCTGGCAGACTTGTTAGTCCTCAAACCCCAAACCTTGGATGTCATCCTAGGGATGGATTGGTTGGCCAAGAATCAGGGAATAATAGATTGTGCCAATAGAAAGGTCATACTCACTACGCATCCCGTGTAGTAATAGAAGTTAAAGTGGGTCGCCCATCACTAAAGACAGCAGTCCATCACCTTCAGGAAACACCTCTGGAAGGGATGCCTATAGTTCGGGAGTACCCCGAAGTCTTTCCAGAAGAACTGCCTGGTATGCCACTTGATCGAGATATCGAATTTGTCATCAACCTAAAGCCGGGAACTGCCCCAATAGCCAAGAGGCCATATAGAATGGCAGTAGATGAATTGGAGGAATTGAAGACCCAAATTGAGGACCTCCAGGAAAAGGGCTTTATCCGGCCCAGCTCATCCCCCTGGGGCTTGCCAATACTCTTTGTCAGAAAGAAAGATGGCACTGCCCGATTGTGTGTAGACTACCGAACCTTGAACGAGGTGACCATTAAAAATAAATACCCCCTGCCCAGGATTGATGACCTGTTTGACCAACTGGCAGGAGCCACAGTCTTTTCCAAGATAGACCTAAGGTCAGGATACCACCAGCTTAAAATCCGGGCAGAGGACATTCCGAAGACAACTTTCACTACTCGATACGGGCTGTTTGAATACACCGTCATGTCCTTTGGGTTAACAAATGCTCCGGCTTACTTCATGAACCTGATGAACAAAGTGTTCATGAAATACCTGGATAAATTTGTGGTAGTATTCATAGATGACATTTTGATCTATTCTAAGACCACTGAAGAACATGCGGAACACCTGCGGTTAGTCCTAGAGACACTCAGGGAGCATCAGCTGTATGCCAAGTACATCAAATGTGACTTTTGGTTACAAGAGATCAGTTTTCTAGGACATATCATATCCCCTTCAGGAGTGGCAGTTGATCCCTCTAAGGTAGAGGCAGTGTTGAAATGGAAACAGCCAACCTCTGTGACTGAAGTGCGTAGTTTCCTTGGCCTAGCTGGGTATTACAGACGCTTTATAGAGGGATTCTCCAAGATATCGAAGCCCATGACCCACCTCCTCAAGAAATAAAAGAAGTATGAATGGACCGAAAGCTGTGAGAAGAGCTTTCAGGAACTGAAGAAAAGATTGACCACAGCTCCTGTACTAGTATTGCCAAATATACACAAGGATTTTGAAGTATATTGTGACGCCTCACGTCAAGGTCTTGGATGTGTGCTTATGCAAGAAGGAAAAGTTGTGGCATATGCATCTAGGCAACTCCGTCCCCACGAGGATAATTACCCAACGCATGACCTAGAGCTAGCATCAGTGGTGCATGCCCTAAAAATTTGGCGTCACTACCTGATTGGAAATCATTGTGACATATATACTGACCACAAAAGCCTCAAGTATATTTTCACGCAGACAGATCTTAACCTTAGACAAAGGAGATGGTTGGAGCTAATTAAAGATTACGACCTGGAGGTTCACTATCATCCTGGCAAAGCTAATGTAGTGGTAGATGCCCTAAGCCGCAGACCTCACTGTAATGCTGTTATAGAGCAAGCAATTAATTGCGAGCTTCTTAGGGAAATGGAGGCCCTCAACTTGGGTATGGTAGAGCATGGGACCATAGCTACAATGGAAGTACATCCAACTCTTGAAGAGCTTATTAAAGCAGCCCAAAAAGGACACCCTGGACTCCAGAAATTCAAACACCTTATGGCTAAAGGAAAGGCCCCTAAGATGATAGAGGATCAGCAGGGAGTATTATGGTATGAGAAACGTCTCTTTGTTCCCCATCAGAAGGATCTCAAGGATCTAATACTAAAGGAGGCGCATAGCTCAGCCTATACCATTCACCCAGGCAGCACTAAAATGTATCAAGACATCAAGACACTATATTGGTGGCCTCGCATGAAGCGAGACATCGCGGAATATGTGGCTTGTTGTGATACATGTCAACAGGTGAAAGCTGAACACCAGAAGCCCGCTGGACTATTGCAACCGCTGCAAGTCCCAGAATGGAAATGGGAAGAGGTCGGAATGGATTTTATAACCAGCTTACCTCGTACCAAGTCAGGATATGACTCCATATGGGTCATAGTGGATAGGTTAACCAAAGTTGCCCACTTCATTCCCATCAGGACCACCTACAAAGGAGATAAATTGGCAGAACTGTACATGAACCGCATCGTATGTCTGCATGGAGTGCCCAAGAGGATAGTCTCAGATCGAGGTTCCCAGTTCACCTCTCATTTCTGGGCTAGCCTGCATGAAGCACTAGGGACTCATCTTGCATTCAGTACTGCATTCCACCCTCAGACAGATGGGCAGACTGAAAGGACGAATCAAATCCTAGAGGACATGCTTCGGGCTTGTGCCCTTGAATATACTTCGGATTGGGAAAAATGCTTACCGTACACAGAATTCTCCTACAATAATAGCTACCAATCTAGCCTTAAGATGTCACCATTTGAGGCTCTATATGGTAGGAGGTGTAGAACCCCATTACACTGGTCAGAGTTAGGAGAAGGAGGCGTGTTTGGGCCCGAGATCCTTAAGCAAGTAGAGAAAAAAGTCAGGCTAATTAGGGATCGCCTTCAAGCAGCCCAATCCAGGCAAAAGAGCTACGCAGACAACCGTCGTAGGGATCTATCCTTCAAGGTGGGAGATCATGTTTACCTCAAAGTATCCCCCCTCCGAGGAGTTCGAAGATTCAAGGTGAAGGGCAAGCTTGCCCCTAGATTCATCGGTCTTTTTCCAATCATTGAAAGATGTGGAGAAGTTGCCTACCGATTGGAGTTACCTAAGAGTCTATCAGAAGTGCATGACGTGTTTCACGTTTCTCAACTCAAGAAGTGCCTCAGAGTTCCTGAAGAGCAGACATCAGTTAAGTCAGTAAATTTGCGAGAGGATTTGACTTATTCAGAGCACCCAGTCCGGATTCTTGATACCATGGAAAAGCAGACCAGGCGCTAAACCATTCGACTTTGCAAGGTCCAATGGAGCAACCATTCCAAGCGGGAAGCAACTTGGGAGTGTGAGGAGCAGCTCAGAGCCGACTACCCCTTCCTGTTCCCAGGTTAGTCCGAATCTCGGGGTCGAGATTCCGTTTAAGGGGGGTGGGGACTGTGACACCCCATTTTTGCATTCGTAATTTTTGCCTGGTTTTTGGTGTGATTTGTTGAAAGCTAATTTTAAAAATGTCAAATTCAATTCTTTTTCTCCTCCAAAACTCCTCCTTCCTTTTGATTCTCCCGGATGGGCCAGCCTCCCCCGCGCGGCCCGATTTATTTTTTTTCTCCCGGCCCAGCCGGCTCTCTTTTCTCCCCTGGGCCCCTTTTTCCCCCGCCTCCTTCTGGGCTTCGCCCGGCCCAGCGCCACGCTCCCCCCTCTTCTTCTTCTTCTTCTTCCCGCAGCGCCCGCGCCCCGCCTCTCTCTCGCTCTCGCGCTTCTCGCCGGACCCGGCAGCGGCCCGCCTCCGGTTCCAGCGCGCGCGCACCCTGTGGCGGTCTCCCCGCGCTTCCCGGCGTCCCCGTCGGCCTAGGCCCCGGCCCCCCCTCGCCGTAGACCCTCCACGCGCCGACTCCCCGCTCGCCGCCGGGACAACCGACGGAGCAGCCCCCGACTCTGTAGTCCTGGCCACGTCGCCACTCACCAGCTCCGGCATGGCGGTCGCCGCAAGAAATTAATGGGCGGCAGTGGAGCCGCGTCCTTCCCCTGCCTCCCCGGCATGGACGCCCGCCGTCCGCACTATCCTGTGGCCGCGCCGATGCACCGCCGTACCCAAGCCGTAACAACCGGACAACCCCGCCCATAACCGCGCGCCATGCCCCCTCTGGACGGTCGAAGGGACGCGGTACCTCTCGCCCATGCCGGCCGTGCACCCTAGCTCGCCTAGCCCCGTCACGCCTCCCTCCTCGTCGGTACACTACAGGAGCGAGAATGCATTCTGTGGATGTTGGCTCGCGGAGCACGGTTGTGTGTGCTCACCTCGCTCTCCCTCCCTTTCCCCCCAGAGTTTGCAAATCAAGACCAATATGAGTACTACCAGGATCAGGAGGGCGAAGGAAATGAAGATGGTGGTAGTTAGGCTAGAATCTAATTCTCTCCTTACAGTCTGGCCGACCAATCTAATTGAAAGGTGTCCTTAATGTTAACCAGGTCTCCTGGATGATATTGAGCACACCTAGGTTATCCCGGTCGCTTGCCTGTGGGGAGATGAGCCTCCCTTTTGCTTCCGTCAATAATGCAATGGTACACTCTTGTGGCCTGAAGGCCCCTTTTGTAATACTTGTCCTTATATGGGACTCATGTACTTGGTATTGTAATAATATGACCTGTATCGTGTATGAAATGAATCAGCATTGTATCTGTGAGCACTATCTACTGATCCAGGGAATAGTGCAGTGAAATCACAGGGGATTCTGGGTTGGTTCAATCCCGGGGTCCGACATATCGGGAGGCTGTACATAAATTTCCATAATTTTTTGAGCGCATTTGATATATTTGAAAATTCAAACAAACACTAAATCAAAAAAATTAGGTCGGCTAATTAGTTGGCCTAATTACCTGCCGCTTAGGGGGCTGGTGACAGGCTTGCCTACCGCTTGGTGGTGGCGGCGGCGCCGCCATCGGTGTGAGCGCCACGCTGCCGCCTCGCGGTATTGTCGCCGCCCACCGACGGCAAAAATGATATTTTTGTCAATACGTCTCACATACTGCTATTTTTGTAAATACGATGCGAAACAGTATCAAAACTAGCTTTGATTCCTCCTTGAGCTAGCAAGTAGCGCCTCGCCTTCTCTCTCTGCCTCGACGTAGTAGCTTGGTACATAGTAATGGTGGCTGAAACAACACGAAATGCAAAACATATTTGAACTTCCTTTTAGTCTTAATTTCTTTTGATTCTTGGCCTAATCCAGAGCTTTCTTCACCCATTCGCGCCTTTTTTCCCACACCACATCATCTCCCTCATCCATTTGTGCGCAGCTCAGCCGGTCGATACTTTTCACCATCAGACAAAAGGCCAAGAGGCAATAGCTACCATAAGATTTGGACAAACGCCACCTCCCCTAATTCAAACGTCGTACTCCTCGATGATAGCATCCCTGGCACCTTCTTAATACCTCTTGATAGCCGTCGAGCATGCCAAGCCGGGAAGGCCACCGTTGCCAGTTCTCATCTCTCACAGCTGACCTCCCCACCGTAATCTTCGATCGCCTAGACCCATCCATGCTGCCACTCCTCTGCCAATTGTGTCAACCATCATACGCATCGTCTATTGCACCCCTGACAACCCTTAATTGCACCTTGTCCTTGTGCATAAGTAGCCAAGCCGGAATTCATCACCACCTTCCTCCCATTTCTCATAGCCAACCTGACATGTCGTACCTCCTTTTGATCGGCGCAATGACATACCTAAGGAAGCAAAAAGATCTCCGAAGCTAGCCTCGTCTCCCTGTCAGAACCTCCCCTGTAGCCGAACCGCCTTCCTCACCCTATTTAAAGCCTCGAGCCCCTCCATTGAGATGCACCGGTGCCCAGGTAAGCCACCCACACCCTCAATTGCTCCAACGACCGAAGCCTCAACGGCGATCACCGAAACCCCTGAAGTAAGCCGCCATTTCAATTCTTCATGTACATTGCTTTTCTTTTCAATTCCTTTGGTTAACAACTCCCTTGTGACCCTAGTAGTGCAACCGAAGCACCGCCTTAACCTTTATTGCCCTCTTCTTCTCCAATGCCTTGATCTGCTGCTGGGCCGCATCCCTCCTCCATGGACAGCCCACCTCCGACCACCACCGCCCAAGCTGATACCACTTGAGGCACCCATAGATGGTTAAACTACAACCAACTTGGCCGAAGAAGCCTCCTATAGCTTCTGTGCCATGCAAAAGTCCTAACAACTCCCCACCTTGTCGCCAGCCATTTCGTGCTTCCCAAACCCTACCAAGCCCAAAAATGGATTCCTCTCAGTCCCAGCAACCCATCCATGCCATCGGTTTTCATCAGAAGTCACTGTAGCAACCAGAAATGCCCCACGATTTTGCTCTGCTCTCCATGCTATAGTAACTAGTGGGATAAAGAAGATGAACAATACCGACATGGTACTATAGCACCTGACCCAGTATGAAAAGTAGCCAACCTGTTAGTGAACAATACAAAATCTACCATGAATAGTACTAGACCCGCAATGAACAGTGCATGTCTGTTACTATTCACCCATACCTAAAAATACAAAATATACTCATTCCACCTGTTTCAAGCCTATCTACCCTTTTCTTAGCTCTGTTTTCCCGTATCAGACCCCGATAAACCCCAAAACCCGAAAAACGAATATACACCCGTTTTGACTCCACAAAACTCATTCTTGACTTTGTTTGGTCAAATTAGACACTAGTGAAACCCTAAACCTCCTAGACACTGTTCCAAACCCTAAGTTCAATGCGACCCAAACCCTTACTGTTCCCCAAAACCTCTTAGGTATATATATATATACCTATCTTGACCATTTTGAGCCGTGAAATCCATTTTCACCTCTGTTTAGCCTGAATATGCTCCATTGAAGCTCTAAACCATCCAAATGATATTCCGACTTCAAACCCAATACCGTTCATACCCACATCCATTTGCAGAAATCCATGTAACACCTATATACCTCTTCGACCGTCTTAGACCCATTTAGCTCAATTCCAACTCTGTCCAGGCAAATCAAGCTCCACCTAAACCCTGACCACCCAAACTATTTTCTTTTTGACTTTTGATTATTTTATTGTATTTTGTTCCTAGATTATATTCTGCCTAAGCAGGAACTATTCATATTCATTTCTCGTGCTAGTATACGGACTCAGTGAGCTGGTCAACAGAAGAACTACACAAGCAATTGAAGCAGGCTTGAAGCCTACGAGAGAATACCAAAGATATTGGAAAAAGAGGCAAGTCCTTATATTGATCATGTTAAACCTAGCTTTCAAATGCAATATTTTGATTTCAAATACAAATGCATGCTTGCCTTTATTGTGTGTATAGATTGCCTAGCTACACCATACAATGATACCTCTTGTCTTCCCTTTTGATATTACCTTACTCTTGTCACCATAGGATTATCACGATAGTAATATTGTCAAATAATGGTTGTGTTTAGATATGCTTTAGAGATAATAGTAAATACAATATAAACATTGCCAACTGAAATTTGCAACATGATAATGGTAGTGGTGACATGGGTTACCACTGGAAATAGAGAATTTTTATAAAATGATGGGAGACCTAGGTGAGAGGTTGACTTGAGACCGGTGCAGGTACTGCTTGAGGTCTGGATTGTTGGTTTGTCTCACCTGAGTCGATTAAGGACCGAATCCGTGTGCGCTCATTTCTACACCCATCGTACAACCACAAGTTTGGTATGGAACGAACCTGGCCAACTAATTTGTTTTGTTTCAATATAGTCTCCTACGCCATTTGGGGGTGACCTACAGGGTCATTGCCCGGGGAGGATATGTTTGGGAGTCAACTATAGGGGTCACTGCCTAGGGGAGACTCGAAAGGTCTCTACCCTGAGAGAGAGTGTACTCATAATAAGCTAATAACGGAGTCCCTTAGCGCTGAGGGAGCATAACTCTAGAGTAGGAGAAAATATCAAAACTAGCATTATAAAGGCATTGTTATGATTACTCGGTCACATATCTACGGAAACGTTTAATGACTGATATTATGAGATAATCATGTCTTGTGGGTAAAGTTATACACCTCTACAGAGTGTTAATAGTCCATTCGAATAGTCGTGCCCCCCAGTCATGGGCAACGTGTTGAAATACCACAATGTGTAGTTTTCGCAAAATGGTTATTGGTATGGGAGTATGGTAAAGGACATAGACTAAGGTCTATGGACCGGACATGTGAAATTAATACTTGTGAGGAGAGGTGCTCCCACATAGTGAAATTCTTATAGACATTTTACTTACTTATTTTATTTCAATTAAAGTGACTAAGTCATAGGTTTGAAAACTAATTATGATATGATATTGAAAATCTAGCTTCATACAAAAGAAACATAAAACCATCCTTTGATTTAATCTTGCATATAGATGATAGCCCTATAAATGCATTCTGCTATATGAACTTGCTGAGTATTGTTGGTTGTACTCAATCTTGCTATATTTCCACCACAACAGATACTAGAACAAGAAAGAATACTTCAAGTTTATGTGTTAGGGTTACGACCATACTCAATTGTTCCTGTGGGGATTTTCTTCGATTCTTCTATATGTAAGTTGATTTTTTTGGCTTGGACGCCCATAAAGTTGTTAAAGTTGACCCTTATGTCCTATTTTAATGAAACTAACCCTATTTAAATGTTTGTGAGTAGGCATGATATTCCTCCTATCCATAACTGAACATTTGGGCTGTTACGGAGTAACGACGGCCCTATTCCCAAAAATGAGGGCGTTACAATGGCTCCCATAATAGCGTCATCGTTTCGTCTCCTCCTATTGTTGTCTGGCCTCACCGGCCACCTCGGCACCCGATCTGATGCCACCGGCTCTGCCATCTTGCAGGCCATCTACTATTCGATGGCCGGAACGACAACTACACCTCCAATGATCCCTACGTTGCCAAGATGAACCAGCTCCTGACCGCGCTCCCAGATAGCACCGTGTTGAAGAACAGTGGCTCTTCGATGGCATGGCTGAGCAGCCGAGCATAGTGTACGGCCTGGCCCTATGTGTTATTGTACCTGCTACTATAGATGGTCCAGCAAGCAAACGAGAGAAAAGGCCCAACCAAAGGTATCCCAAAGGTGGGTGGGTCGTATGACCTAGGCTCGGTCCAGATAGAAAGTCTGAGGGAGAAGCCATCTGGGAGAGACCTGACTATGTCTTGGCATCACTGTGTAGGAAATCAGCATCGAACATGTATTAGCAAGACTCTGAGTTATTCCCCAACTCTTATCTTTGTCTTGCCTATTTCTCTCTTCCTATCCCCCTCCAAATTCTGAACAACTTGTATCCATCGATTGTAATAGACTCAGAAATCCTGTGTTGATTAGTGAGATTCAGAAAGGGAACATAACAATCTAGTATCAGAGCTGAGTTTGAAGCCTTGGGTCCACCTCGGTACTACACAAGAACCCTAGCCTGGGTTAAGGAAATGGGCCAAATCGCGGAGCTCATCAAGGCAATTAAGGTCTAGAGTGAAGCGATTGCGGCTCAACGGGAGTCAATCAAGGAGTTGCAAGTGCAAGGCGGAGCCATATACTGATCCATTGAGGAGATCAAGCCCGTAGTATTAGAGCTACAACAACGGAAGCCGGAGATGGAGAAGACAACTGACGAATTGCGCTTTTAGATGGGTGAGTTGAGCGATCAAGTTCAGTAGATCACTCACAACCTGGTGCTCACCATCCGCTCGGTGGAATTGCCTAGAATCCCCCCCCAAGCCGGAAGCACCGTTGACTACCCCTTCATCTCGATTTGGCTGTGGTAGAAGGAGGCGTCTTGGGTCGTTTCTGGTGGGAGTAGTCAAGAGCCTGATGGCCACCGTGATGAACTGCAAAACCAGAGGATGGCAAATGGGGAGATATCACCCTTGCTATCTCCAAACAATGGTAAGAACCATCTGCAAAACCTTTCTCATCATGGCATTGAGCACTCTGAATTTCCTGTTAGGACCCCAGGGCATCATCACAACCCTAGGGTAACCTCACCTGTTCCCATCCCCTTCACTCCTTCCACCATTGTTGTCATTGACAGGTCTCTGCTACCCATCACCTCCACTGGTTTCACCAGTCTTGGCCCTCTTCATCTTAATAATGTTCTTATCACTCCACACCTTATCAAGAATCTTATTTCTGTTCGTCAATTCACTATCAACAACAACTGTTCCGTTGAGTTTAACCCTGTTCCCGGAACATGATTGCCAGGTGCAATAGCTTCAGGCCTCTCTACCCCTTGCGTCTGCCGGCGTCTGCCTTCCCTTCATAAACACTCATTGCCAGCACCTCCACCGCCCTGTAGCATCGTTGTCTCGGGCACCTCGGCCATGAGTCCCTGTCTCGCCTTGCTAGTGCGTCCGCTATTGCTTGCAATAATGAACCTGCTAATACTATCTATCATGCATGTCAGCTTAGTTGCCATGTGCAGCTACCTTTTGCTACTTCACAATCTCGTGCTCTCAAGAATTTTGATTTAGTTCATTGTGACCTTTGGATCTCGCATGTCGTCAGTGTATCCGGTTACAAATACTACTTGGTTAATCTTGATGCTTGCTCGCATTATCTTTGGACGTTTCCTCTACGACTAAAATCTAATACTTTTGCCACTATCTCTCACTTTTTCTCTTATGTTGCTACTCAATTCGGCACTAAGATCAAGAGCATTCAGTGCGATAATGGTTGTGAGTTTGATAACTCCACCACTCACACCTTTTTCCTCACCCATGGCATTGCACTCCGCATGTCATGTCCATACACGTCTTAGCAAAATGGTAAGGCCAAACACATTATTCATTCCACTAATAATATTTTTTGGTCTCTTGTGTTTTAGGCCAGCATCCCTTCCTCTTACTAGGTTGAGGCTCTTCACGCCGCTACCTACCTTCTCAATTGCCAACCCACAAAAACTCTCAATTTTTCCATACCTTTTTTGTGCTCTTTTGTGTTTCCCCTCCTACTCTCACCTTCGAGTTTTTAGCTGCAAGTGTTACCTGGACCTTTCTGCAACCACTCCTCACAAGCTTTCTCCTCACTCCACCATGTGCATGTTTCTCGGCTACCCATCCAAACACAAGGGATATCAATGCCTCGATCTTTCCTCCAATCAGGTCATCATCTCCCGCCATGTTACATTTGACGAGTCCTCTTTTCCCTTTGCCGAGCTCACTGCCTAGTCCTCCCACTGATCTTGATTTTTCATTGGAGCTTGATCACACATGATGCCCATTGGGCCTCCACATCTTGCAGGTCCTGGTGTGACCCGCCCGCCCGTACTCCTACCAGCCATGGAGCCAGATGGCGCTGCCTCCCCTGCGCTAGTTGTGCGTGGCCCTAGCGTGCCCATACCTACGCACGTGATGCTAGCTAGCAACGCCTCTCCTGGCAGGGACTCCACCTCACCCGTCGCTTCATCCGTACCTATGGTAGCACCTAGTGCTTTAGCCACTGCTCCTCCCATGGTAGTGGAAGCACATGGTGCTCCTACCGCGGGTCTACCAATTGACTCACCTGCTCCCGGTAGGGTCATTCTACCACAGCTTCCCCTAGGTGTTGTGCCACTCCAGTCAGTTGAAAACTCTCACACCATGTTGACTCATGGAAAGCATAGTTTTCGATACTACTCACCCGCATGAACCTTCATGCCACCACTCTGTCTCCTGTTCCGACCACATACCAGGCTGCTCTCGCCAACCCTAATTGGCGCAGTGCCATGGAGGAGGAATACGCTGCTCTTCAGGCCAACAACACATAGACTCTTGTTCCACTGCCATCTAATGGTCACTGGGAAGTGGATTTTTTGGCATAAGTATAATTCGGATGGCACTCTTGCCCACTATAAGGCTCGCTGGGTTCTTCATTGTTTTACACAGTGTCCTGGTGTTGATTTTGATGAGACTTTTAGTCCAGTCGTCAAGCCAGCCACTGTTCGCACAGTTCTCTCTAGCCCTATCTTGGGATTAGCCTATCAACCAGCTGGATGTTAAGAATGTGTTTTTTCAAGGCACATTCTCTAAGATTGTCTTCTATTCGCAGCCGGCTAGATTTGTGGATTCCTCTCACCCAGATTATGTTTGCTGCCTCAACAAGTCTCTCTACGGTCTCAAACAGGTGCCCCGGGCCTAGTACAACTATTTTGCGGCCTACTTGCTGTCTCTCGGCTTCATAAAGGCAAAGTTTGACACCTCCCTTTTTGTGTCTCATCAAGGCGGTGACACTGTCTACCTACTACTCTATGTAGATGACATTGTGCTGGCTGCTTCTTTGGACAGTGTGCTTCGTCGAGTGATTGCCTCCCTCCAGCATGCTTTTTCTATGAAGAATCTTGGTCCACTCCATCATTTCCTAGGTGTTTCTGTTAGTCGTCATGATGGCAGCATGTTCCTACTCTCGACATCTTGGACCGCGTTGGTATGACTGCTTGCAAGCCTTGCAGCACCCCTGTCAACACTCATTCCAAGGTCTCCTCTATTGCTGGCGCTTCTGTGGCTGATCTAAGAGCAACTCCAACAGGGCCCCTACTTGAGCCCTCATCCTACTTTTGAGGGCCGAGGGGCAAAAAACTCACTCCAGCAGGCCCCTACTTGAGCCCTCAAAAGTAGGGGGCCCTCAAATCTCCCCCTCGAGCCCTCATTCCTGCGGGTTCGGAGGGAGCCCCTACTTTTGAGGGCTCAAGTAGGGGCCCTGCTGGAGTGAGTTTTTTGCCCCTCGGCCCTCAAAAGTAGGATGAGGATGAGGGTGGGTCCTATGTGTCATCCCCTCTAAGAATGAATTTGAGGGTCCTGTTTTGAGGGCTCCTGCTGGAGTGTAGCCCAAAAAACAGAGCCCTCAAAAGTAGGGAGAGCCCTCAAATAAAAAGTAGGGGCCCTGTTTTAAGGGCTACTGCTGCAGTTGCTCTAACGTTCTACCGAAGTCTTGCCGGTGCTTTGCAGTACCTCACATTTACTCGCCCAGATATTGCCTACGTCGTACAACAAGTTTGTCTCCATATGCATGATCCTTGTGAGCCACAACTTGTTGTCGTAAAGCGCATTCTTCAATATCTTCGCGGCACTATCAACCACGGCCTCCTTCTTCACTGAGCAGCCTCTACGAATCTAGTTGTCTACTTCGATGCTGACTAGGCTGGTTGTCTCGACACGCGCAAATCCACTTTGGGCTACGCCGTGTTCCTAGGTGACAATCTCGTCTCTTGGTTCTCCAAGCGGCAACATACTGTCTCTCGTTCGAGTGTGGAGGTTGAGTATCGGGCCATGGCCAATGATGTTGCTGAAGCGTGCTGACTGTGTCAACTTCTTCAGGAACTTCACAGTCTTCTACGTTGAGCTACCCTCGTCTACTGCGTCAATGTTAATGCGGTATATCTCTCAACAAATCCAGTATAACATCAGTACACCAAACATGTTGAGATTGACCTCTACTTCGTTCAGGAACGAGTTGGTCTTGGCGATGTCTGCGTTCTTCACATTCCGGCGTCATTTCAATACGCTGACATCGTTACCAAAGGACTGCCTACTTCTACTTTCACCGAGTTCTGGTCCAATTTGAACGTCCGCTCCGTTGACGCTCCAACCGCGGGGGTGTTAGAACACCTTGATTAACATGTTAAACGCCTCGGTTCCTGGCCTATACTTGAGGCACGGTATGGTTTCACACTTGCCCCTTCACCTGCCTAATATGATTTCACATTTACCTCCTCACCTATCTAGCATGATATATATATATATATATATATATATATATATATATATATATAGCATAATAACATTTGGTTTTTATTTTATTTATTGCGTGATTGCTTAAAATATATCAAGCTTGCATGACTAACCAGAGAAGTACAAGATTGTGGTACGTTTTTGCCAAAAGGTGGTGGGGGCGGCAGGTCATGTCCCAAGTTGTATGGAACCATACGTCGCCGTGCTGCAAATTTCACTAATAAAACTCCGTTTGTTCCCGGATCATCACGAAAGCGCACGCATCGATCGATCTAGCTAGTACTGCACTACAGTATGATTTCATATTTACCCCTTCACTGCCTGATATGATTTCACATTTACCCCTTCATCTGCCTTGTATGATTTCATATTTACCTTCTCACCTATCTGACATCATCTATATTCATTACGTGATTGCTCTGAATATTTTATGCTCGCACAACTAACCAGATAAGTACAAGATCGTGGTACGTTTTTGCCAAAAAGTAGTGGGGCGGCAGGTCATGTCCCACGTTGTATGGAACCGTACGTCGCGGTGCTGCAAATTTCACTAATAAAACTCCGTTTGTTCCCGGATCATCACGAAAACGCGCGCACCGATCGACCTAGCTAGTACTGCACTATAGTAGCATACGTACGTACTGTGCATGCATATAAATAGCTAGTTGATCTCTGATTTGGATTTTGTGTACTAACTGTAAATAATGAGTATATTGTATTTGAGCTCTGGACACTTTAGTGATTGTCTCGCTCAGCATTCTAAACTTGTATTTTACTTTGTGAGGTCTGAACTTGCTCCTCACTTTAGCTCTTAAATAACGGAAGTCCCTGAGATGGACGCTAACATGGCAGAACATAAATATGAGAGCAAAGGCCGAAGAGTTCACGGAACTAGCTTAGTGAAAAGAAGAGGTGGGTATATATATGTAATTGGTCTCTAAGAAATATTTAGGGTTTAGGGACAGAGAAGCTTGATCTGTACGTGTTCAAGGGGCTTGGGCCACTGCGATCGGAGAGGAGGAAGATAAGCTCTTCTCAAGTCGGGTCTATCCTCTGTTTCCGGCCGTAAGTACATGCACATGTGCGTACGTACTGCCGAGCTGGCTACTCCATGATCAGTCTCACCCTAACTGCATTGCATGCTATACATACAGGCAGTCGCAACAATTCTGCAGAGACCAGCAGCTGCAAAACTAGCCAGTTTGTTCAGTCAGCTGCAAAATATATCCGTTCCCTCGTCCCTCCTTGTAACAACCTAAATTTTATATTTATAATTTAAATAAGGTCTAAAACCTATTTTGAATTTTGGTAAATTTCCAAAATATTCTGGGAATTCATTTAATGCTTTTCCTTATATTCAGCAGCTAAAGATGAATTTTATAAAACTAATTTGAGCATGCCAAAAACCTGAAATATTTTATTTGGGTTTAGCATATTTCAAATAGCATCTCCAATTATTTTCAGAATTTTCAAAGCTTGTTTACTCTTCTTACTAGTTAAAACTCAATTTCTGGTATTAAATCAAATAAAAAAATGTTTTTAAATTTCCAAATCTGTTAGCAGGCCGATATCCACCGTTTGGCCCAACCCATTTTCCTTTTCGGCATAGCCACAGTCCACAAGTCACCGCCCAAATCCGTTTCCATGTTGCCACCATCCCTTTGGCATAGGCGTATTTTGCGTCGGACACCATCTCTCTCACCGTTCCTAATTCTCTCACTGACATGTGGACCCAAGCCTACCAGCCAAGCTTCTTTTTCCATGTCACCTCGTCCAATTGCAAACATGTGGTTGTTGCGACACCGTCGTCGTTGCCTCCTCTACGAACCCCGTTGCCACTGCTAGCCGCCCGCGTGCCACCGCCCTTTTTCGCTCGTTGGTGAGCCTGTTTCGACGATGCGCCATTAATCCTCTCTGTCGTTGTTCCCGCTAATTGCAGAATGCCGCTCATGGGTTCTCACCATGCCCACGCACCATTTCCGACCAAGCCGCCCGTGGTTTGATCGCCTGGCGTAGCCGTTGTCTCTGCCTCGTCCCGTCCCATCGCCACAACACCTGCAAGTGCTCATGCGAATGAGTCAATAAGCTGCTTCTAAAAGACTATTCCGATAAGCCGCTTTAAAATAGTGGCGAAGAAATTGTCCCGTTTATTTGTTCGAGATAAGTTAGAAGCCATAAGTTGAAATAAACTGAAAAAACGGGCCCAAAATCTCTCATGGTGCCATGTTCTACTCTCCTATCTCAGTATTCCTTCCTGCTTATCCTTTATGGCCAAATATTAGGTGAAAATGCGAGTTTGGTACAAATCCTACCAAATATGGGATGGTGCATCCCACTACTCTATATGGGATTAAAATCCAAAAGGTAAAACCTTTTAAATTAAGAAAGTGTACTGGCGTTAAAACATTCGCCAAGATCAAATTTTAATGATGAAATATTAGTTCTTTGAAGATAAGGAGTTTAAACTATATAAAACAGTATTAATTACTCCCTCCGTCCAAGTTGATAAGACGTATTTTCTCTTGGTATATAGACAAAGGAGATAGTGAAATGGTTAGATTACCCCTAATTATTGTCTCTATGCACTATATTAATTGCATGCATATAGAGAATAGCAAAATAAAGCTACATATTTATTAGGGACATAAAGCAAACATCACACTAATTTTATATTAAAACATAAAATATGTCTTATATTTATGGACAAGATCATTCAAAAAAATGCACCTTAATTATAAACTTAGAAGCTTTGGGCAATTGAGCTAGCCAACCATCTAATTCTTTTAAATTTATAATAACACAAAGTTATAAAAAGTAAATATTAAAGTAACATCTCAGAGACCATAAAAAGTAAATAACATAAAAGAAAAGGAACTAGAGGAAGTACTAGTGAGCTTCACCAGATTAGGCGAGCAAAAAAACTTGGCTAAGTTAGGTTTTGAGGTTTGCTAAAGGAAAATTTTACAGTATATTCCACTGATAGTACAAAGATGTTAGTAGAATTAAAATCTGGCCATTGATTTATAAAGATATACTCGACTTTTGTTTGTAAATCCAACGCATTCATCCCGTGGATATCCCCAAGCTCTAGAGGGATAATCCCAGTGAGGTGGTTATGTGGAAGGACCAACTGTGTCAGCTTATTCAATCTTCCAATGCCTCGTGGGATTGTTGCTCAAATCAAGCCGGTAAAGTTCATAAAGCTCAACAAGCGACGGGGGCACCGGCCTGGAGAAGTTATTTGAAGCCAACACCTCTTGCAGTTCGATCAAATTCCCCAACGTCGCCAGCAAGTGCCCGGTCAGGTTGTTCTTGTATAGGTGCATGCTCTCCATGCTTGGCGCAGCGAACACGTCCTTTGGTATCTCCCTAGTAAGTTGGTTCATGGAGATGTCCAAGAACTAGAGCTTCTTGAGTCCCCCTATTCAGAGAGTTGGTTCGTGAAGAGCTCCATCTGCACTAGAGAACTCAAATTCCCAATGATTCTTGGTATCTTGCCAAAGAGGTTGTTTGACGTACGAGAGGTCTAGATTGATGAGATTGTTTAGCTTTCCGATGGAAGAAGGGATGTTATTGTTCAGGGAGCAGTTGGAGAGAAACAGCACGCGGAGGTTAGTGGGGTCGCCGAGCCGAGCCTCTCCGACACGGCGAGAACTCGTTGTAGGCAAGGAGCTCCTGGAGGGTGGTGAGGTTAGCCAAGAACCCCGGGACTTGTCTACATGTTTCCATGATGAATCTAATCCTCTTGAGATTATACTACTACTAGTAGTGATAGTGCTAGTATAAATAAATCTGTTACATTGGATCAAAAAGAATAAAGGGCCCATATTCATTTTGAAGTACCGTAAAATAGCTCTTGCCAAAAGCCTGACTATAGATGAGTTGAAGTGGGAGCAGGCCGCGGGTCGGTGGGCGGTGTGTGTATGGTCCTTCACTTGCATATACATGTAGCACTAGTATTTAATGTGACCGGGATACAACAGAGTCGTGGGAGGAGGAGGCCAAGCCAATCCAATCCAATCCAAGTCTTTCTCTAGGATCTCCTCTTCCTAGCTTTGTAATTGATCCTATCGTTACGTACATGAAACATTCGATCTCATCATCTCCATGTATACGAGCTCTCCATGTATACTTTATTAAGTTATCCTTGTAACATGAGCAAGAATTTCCATCATCTTAATAGCTACCTGTGTCGTCCTCTCGTGCAGCAAGTCGCAATTCTTTTCTTGACAATCAGGAACCATTGAATTCTGCCGAGAACCAATACTCTATACATAATGATACTTTGGAGGCACAGCGTCCCGTTGGAAATGTGCAGAATGTCAGTTCTAACGAGAAGAAACTGAATTGCTCACCATCATCATTCAACACCGTATCGTCCAAAGCAATGGAGCCTGATGATATTTTAGTTGCGCTATCAAGCATGACCTTATGAAAAGGTGCTAATTTGAACGATAATAACAACATTAGTCAGTCAAAGTTTCAGAGAGATAGAAATGATCACCCAGATTTTTCTCTCGACCCACAAGCTACTCAAGTCAATAATAAGCAGCATTCTGTGATGTTTGAAGCTGATACTGAATATTTAGGTATACCATCAATGCCACAACCATCAGATTCTTCTTTTGCTGATATTAATAAGAATGTCGCTGATCTAGTAGGCTTAAGAAATTCTACTAACTAGTACTATCCCCGAAAGAATTAACTAGCACTATCACGTTGAATACGCTCTTGAAGCCCCTTGTAGTACTTTCTTTGAGGACTATCCATGCCACTAGTATCAATCCTCATAATTCTCTCTTCTTCCATCATCTTCTTAAACTCGAACTTCTTTTTCTCAAGCTCAATTCTCTCTTCTTCCAACGCGAACGCTTGTTTGAACCTCTCTTCTTTCTTCAGTTCCTTCGCTGCATCATCCTCTCTCTTTTTAGCCCATAGATGATCTAAGGAATCATAAAAAAAACGTTCACCTTTTTGACGAAGCTTTTCTTTCTCTTTCTTTCTCCCTAAAGGTCTTTCAATTGAAGTTCTGACATAATCCGGATTTGCATCCCCGCTCTCATCTTCATGTGGCAGAGGAGTAGATGCAGGCGTGGATGCTGCAGGGCTTGAAAAGGCCGTGGTTTTCTGCTTTTTATTGGATATTTTTGGAGCTTGCATCTGAATACGCCTTTCAATCCACTTTGGTTGATTCTTCAGAATATTCCAACATTGTATAAGCGTGAAATCCTTCTTTTGCTTATCTTCACTCTTATACAACTCGCCAGCCTGCACTATCTACGAAAAGAAAACAAATATAGAGCATTACAAATAAGCTCGAAAAGATTACAACAAACATAGATGATTTGTAACTACGTCTAACCTTGTCTTCAATGGTCATACCACTTTGATTTCTATTCTCTATCCGACTTAGACAACCACAAAACCTATTGACAGATTCTTGAATGACAGTCCAACGTTTGTTGAGGGACTTATGAGAGCGATCTGAATCAAAAAGCCTGTTTGTATGGAAATATTCATAAATTCGATCCCAATATGCAGTACGAGATTGATCTGTCCCTTGAATTGCATCCAAACTAACATTTAACCACGCTGACACCAAAAGACTGTCCTCCTCTGAACTGAAATTCTTGGTCCTTTTTTGGTTTGGCCTTTGCGATGTACTATCATCGACAATTGGAAACTCTTCCTCTTCGGCGGTGCTGACAAACTCAGTCCAATCTTGAGAATTGGAACCTCCGGTTATCAAGTCTGTGAAATATCCCGTTCCATCCATACTACCTGTACATTGAACAAAATTAGTTATATTAGTCTTTCACTTCCTCTGTTGCCCACCACATATACTCAACACACATACTGTAAGCAATAACACCCTAACTATAGCATTTAACATACAGGAGTCAGCAGCACAACCAATGTTCTCCATTGATAATAACATTTCAGCAGCCTCTTCTAACAACACATCTTCTATAAGACTTATTATCATTAATCTGTAGGCACAGCGTTAGGTACACATCTTCTATAACACATCTTTTATCGGGATTATATTTGGAGCAAGAGCCTGAGTTCCTGTGCAGATATTGTTAGTGGTCCTGCCCTGGGTTTAGGAAACCAGTGGAAGCGCCACTTCTCGGTCAAAGCGGCTTGGGGAAGGATATGATATCCTGGTCGGTTTACACAACGAACTATTGCTGATTCACTCCAATTTAGTCCGAGTTGTCCGACTTTTTACCGATTCGATCGATCCCGGATGATTTAGGCTGATTCACGATTTTCCATAAATTCTGAGAACCACCAGGTTCCTAGCTGGTTTTAGGCAAATCAAGAGGGGACAGGAACCAGCTTGGTTCCATACTTACCATTTTTATTTTTTTAAAGAAAAAAAATCTGGTTCTACCTTCTGACTCAGGTCACCAAAACTTACATGATTTGGAACAGGGAAAAGGCATGCATGTATATGCTAGTCACTTTGCGTAGCTGCTCATGTACAAACACAATTGAACTGGGCAAGTGGTTGACCGGACTAGTGTTGTCCAAAGAAGGATTAAGTACTGTTTCAATTAGTATTATTTGAAATCTGAAATATCGAGTTTCTGAATTACATTTTTGCGCACTATATAACCTCATAAGTCATAACCAATAAATTCTGAAAGAGAAACATAGGAAGAGATTACTTTTGATATCAGCAATAGCAAATCTTACTAGTTCATTTAACAAGACAAGAATGATAAGTTGGTCTCAGCTCATGATGCTCTGGCAGGATAATTACAAAGTAAGCTACATAACTATATACTTGCCTTGCATTGAGGATGCAGGGCTTGCATAAAGCTAAGCTCTTAGCCCTAAGGGATTAGGAAAATATACTTATATCAAAGAAGGTTACTTCAATCTAAGGCATTTGCTTGCCACAAAATGCATCTGCACTTCTGCAGAAGAAAGAAATGTAACTTTACCCACTAAATATCCTTCCCACATCTTTCATCAAGAAATTTACCTTCAGTGTACTGATGGAGGAACTCCTCCTGATTTGCAGCTAACTCCGTGGTCGATTCTTCGCCGCCAGAGTGCCCAGGAGCTGGAGTGTGGGCGTCTTCGCGTGTCGTCGGCTGTGAGTGTGGCAGCGGCTGTGCGCATCCGGAGGCAGGAGCTTGGACAGCCCGTGGCGGTGGAAGACCCACTCTTGCAGGGCCGACGCGGCCAACAGGAGCGGCGGCTCGGGGTACCGGCGGCAATGGGGACCGGGACGCCGCAGAGGATGCTCGGGGTGGCGGCGGCGGCGGAGGCTGTCGTGGCATCGCGGCGTATGCTCGGGAAGGCGGCGGTGTGAACAGGGGAGCCAGCGCTCGGGTGCCGGACGGCGCGGGCGCGAGGGAGGCGGACGAGCGGGGCGAGGGCAGCGCGAGGAGCGGACGAGAAGCCGAGGCGGCGGGTGCGGATAGCCTCGGGCGGCGGAAGGCACGGCGCTCGGGCGGCGGACGCGCGGCGCTCGGCAGCGGACGCGCGGGCGCGAGGGAGGCGGGACGAGCACGCGCGAGGAGCCGGACGGAGCACGCGCGAGGGAGCCGGACGGAGCAGGCGCGAGGGCAGGCGCGACTCGCGCGAGGGAGCCGGACGGAGAAGCCTTCGCGGCGGGGTGCGGATAGCCTCGGGCGGCGGTGGAAGGCGCGGTGGGCATCTCCAATCTACCGCGGGACAAAACCGACGAAGGATTGGGGACGGCGTGCGTCCTCCAAATTTGAGGGACGAAAATTTAGGGAAGGGATCCTCTATATTTTTGGGGATCATTTAGAAGAGCTATTGGAGCTTTTTTTTACCTCTTCTTCTAAAATATAGGGGATATGAGTATTATAGAAGATTTGTTGGAGATGCTCTAACAAAGGTGATGGGTTTGGTTACTTGTTAGCGCGATACGATCGAACAACCAATACAGATGGTGATGGAATATTACCGTCGCACGGGGAGAAAGGACGAGACGCCGCCGTCGTTTTTTTTCGCAAGGAAGGGTCGGGGAGGAGATGATTGGTTGGTAGTTTTTTGTGGACCCAGATTTTAATTTAGGGAACCATATTTAGGGGATTTGTTGGAGGTTACATATTTTTAGTTTTCTATTTTCTAGATTGTGTCCTCTAAAAAGTGATTTAGGGGATGAAATTTAGAGGACATTGTTGGAGATGCTCTAATGCCTCACTTCCGTGGGCAAGACCCAGCCCAAAGTCCATGGCTCAATCCCACGGATCATGGTATAGTCCATCACACAGTGGACAGGGTCGGTGAGATGGACATGTCAGATGCCACATATGGTATAGTCCGTAGATTTCAGCTGCAGTTGTAGACACACGGACGACGGCCGTCACCCTTCTGAAAGGTAGTGTTGATGATTTGTTGGTATGTCCAAGGAAAGATGGATATATCATTTTGTTGTAATTTGGAATGTCTAGAACACATATACGCAGGCCACATTATTGTATCGTACTGCATTGCTCTTCACATGTTGTTATACGTGTTTCTTGTATGCAAAATCTTTCTTGTAGATACCTACAGTCCGTAAAAGTATAAAAAGCCTGAGACTGAGGCTATTCGTCCGGTCTTATATGCAAAGCCCTTGCATTTGGTTTCACAATATTCGTCCGGTCCGCTTCAACAATCTTTCCTTCCTCTTGTTATACACAAGACACTATCGAAGTATCAAGGCCAGGCGCAGCTTCGTTCTTCTTGGACATCACCGGACAGTGGAGACAAGATACTTAGACTACATTCCAGGCCGGCAGGAAGCACAGCAACATATTGTGAAAGTAACGAGACAACCATGCATTGCTTAGTCCTCTCATAACAATGTGCCAAGTACTCATTTATTGGCTCCTTTGCACTAACCGTATGGAGTTGCTCACTTGTAACCAAGTCCAAACAAGAGCATGTATATATCTCTCTATGCGATTGCCATTACCCTTGGCGATCGCACCTACTAATTTTGAGCCCTTGGTGGTCCGGTCCATTCAACACGCTGCATACATATCATAAATGTTGAAACATGCACGCAGAAACATATTGATGGTGCAGCAGTTTTTGACCTGAATGTGCCAGCTGAAGGGGCTTAATTACAGGGTGTGAGCGCTCGAAATGCCTCAGTGTACAGCTGACCCAACTAGCTTCAATGCCGGGAAGAAAAATCGCTCCTGCTCTGCTCCTACATGTCGTGGTAGTGTGTGTATCTACGAAGGTCCCGACCTGCTTGTTCTTTCCTCTTCGTCTGGTCTTCAGTGAAGCATCCACAGCTGTGGCCCCTAATGTTTCAATATGTATGCTCTCTACCAGTAGAACCACCACATAACCAACTACACCAGAAAAAATTAATTTAATAAGAAAAGAGAGGGTAATATGAAGAAGAGAATTTTTCACTAGTCAGTAATGCAAGTAGTGACAGCATAACAAAGAAGACATGCCAAGCCATATGACTTGAAGCTTACAATCTATCAGACAAGCAAGAAAGTACTGTACATTCATTATAAGGTCCCATGTTACAACCATCTGATGATGATCCAGTAGTTTGCACCAGCATAGAGCTCACATAGAAGTAGCTCTACTCATAGAAGACCATGCCAGATTTTCAGTGATAGCAAGAGAATGCCTGTTGGTTTCTAAACAAAAGATGCAGTCTTTAGTTGTGGACCTTCGGAATTATGGCTATCTTTTCAGAAACATAGTGCGGCAATGTGGTTACTACAATAATAGCCAATGATGATTCTTCCACCCATAGACACAACAGTGAACAGTGTCAACCAAGCTGTAAGGTGCTTATAGCTTGTAAGTGATAAATGTAATAAGGACGGTGACAATATTGATCCAATAGTTCCTTCAAGATACCTTCACACAGCCATCAGCTTTATTTCTATGCCTTGGTTTATCCACATTGACCAGGCTAACATTCTGTATCTGAAGATCTTGTGAGATACTGTGGAAAGAAAATTCATACTGGATTCTGATAGGAATAATAAGCTTTAAGCAAGTAAAAGTCAATTGATGTCCGGAAAAAGGAGGGTGGATCCATGTCATGGATGGACAGCTAATCTACAATGTGAAAAAAGGGGAACAGCTTGGGGAAAAGACTAAGAAACCCAATAAGTCATGCTCGTAGGATTAAAATGAAGATCAATCCATGAAAATTGGTGGATTTTCTGATGCAATGTTTCTTCCTACCCGCTACATGCTAGATGCAGACTTCCACCTTATAATGAGAGGGAAGCTTTGCATGATCCAGTAGGATTGAATAATGTATGCGGGACTCTACGAGGATGGAGACCAGTAATGGACATGCTGAGAAAATATGGATAGAAAATTACGACCAAGCCAATATATAGCTGTTAAGGATAGAATAGTATTGTCATTCGTTTCCTTATATGCCTTGATTTCCTTATCTGTATATAGCATATTCCTCTGTATTACCCCTTGTACTCCCTATATATGTTGTCCTTTGGACCTCATGAATACAAACACAATATTCATAACATGGTATCAGAGCGAGGGATTTGACCTTGTTCTTCCGCTGCCTTCGACGCCGCCCAGGCCGTCGTCATAGCCACCCAGGTCACCACCGCCGTCCGGACCGCCGTCGTCACCGCCCAGGCTGCTGCCGACGCCCGGGCCACTACCGTCGTCTCCACTCGATCCGGCACTACCCGCTTGATCCAGCGCCGCTCAAGCCGCCGCCGCTTGGGCCACCACCGTCGCTGCCGAAGCCGCCGCCGTCTTCACCTGATCCGGCGCTACTTGCTTGATCCGGCACTGCTCGCCAGATCCGGCGTTGCTGCTGCCTAATCCATCGTCGTCGTCGCCCGACCGAAGCCGCCTCTGTTTCACGAGCTGCCGGCCACCACTTTGCTGACGGGCACGTCGCCCCTGAGCCGTTGGCCGCCCGCTCTGTCGACCGCTGCTCTGCCAGTCACCCGCTCCGCCGTCCGCCTGCTCGTCGCCTCGGCGACGCTGGAGTAGAGCCGAGTCGACCATCTGTGATGGTTTGAGAAGCTTTAAGCTTCTCTTTTTTTGAAATAGCAAAAAAAAGGAAAAAAGGAAAAAAAACATAATGTTGATCTAACCGCCGCGCCGTCCAACGCCGCTTGTTAAACTTCGCTGCCTTGGTCACCGTGCTGTCTACCAATGGCTTATATTCCGTCTGCTACGATCACATTCTTGGAAACAAAGCTCTATGGGACGAACTACAGGTTATGGTCTTCTCTTATGGAGATCACACTTGATGGTCTCCGCCTTTGGGAACATGTTACTGGTGCATGCCCTTCTCCGCCACCGCCAGTTCAGCCTCCTCGTAGGCAGTCTACTTATGCGCCTCCTGCAGCAGATGAGGCTACCAAGGAGGCAAAGGCTGCTGATGAGGCTTTTCAATATGCCATTGACGCTTTCGAGCGTTGGTGTGCTGACGAGGCCCATGTTCGTGCCATCCTGGTGGTCAGCGTCGATGACTCCATCCAACCAGACATTGTTGGTCTACAGTCTACTTGACAGATCTGGGAGTACTTGCATGAGCGATACCAGAAGAGCAGTGATGCTCAATTATTTTCGCTTCAGCGTGAGTTAGAGATGCTTTGCTAGGGAGATTCTTCTGTTGACTTCTTTTAGGCCCTGGCAAGTATCTGGCGCCAACTAGATGAGCTGGCCTCTCTACTTTGTTAGGAGTATCACAAAGTGCAGAAGGCAGATCATGATCGCCTTCGTCTGCCTCCTTCGCCCAGAGTTTGAGCCTGTCAAAGCTCAGCTGCTGAGCCGCTCTCCACGGCTGACCGTTACAAAGACCCTTTCGACGCTTTAGGCTAAAAAGTTTCGTCTCGGGTTAGCAGCAGTCTGTTCCGACTATGCTTCTTGCCCCTTCTTCGACTACGACAATGATATCTGCTTTGACTACAGCCTCTCCCCAGGTGCCTATCTCCGCTCCTGTTTTCGCATCAACTGGAGTTCAGTACAACTACTACAATAACTTCGAGCACGACTACCAGAGTTGTGCGCTGCGGAAAAAGCGGAACAAGACATGTGGGGTGAGCAACCAAAGGGGGCAGGGAGGCCCTTCCTTCACAGGACAGACCAGCTCATCAGTTTCTGCTCAGAAAGGTGACTATGTTTAGCAGCTCTACCATGCTCTACTTTAGCAGCTCTCACAGCTCAGCGGGTTCTGCCAATCTAGCTCGGACATCTCCAGGTACCTCTTGGGTTCTAGATTCTGATGCCTCTTTTCACATGATACCGGACTCCACATCTCTCACTTCAGTAGGACTCTTGATTTTCCTATCTCTGTTCAGACAGTTGACGATACTTCCTTGGCTATCAGCTGTCATGGCATTCTTTTGTCCACTGACTTTTCTGTTCTAGCTATTTCTCATGTTCCCCAGCTTACCATGCAGCTTCTTTCGATGGGACAGCTCACTGATCTTGGTTGTAGGATTGTTTTTGACTCACACTTGTTTCGTTTAGGATCGACAGATAGGGATGGTACTTTGGATTGGCCGGCGCCGTCGGGATCGTTAGGGTCTCTATATTCTCGACCGCCTCCACCTTCCGTCCACTTTAGTTGCTCCTACCATGTCTGCCTCTACCGCCACTACTGCCACCACCTCTAGAGCTTTTGCATAGTGTTATCACCGTTTAGGACACCTGTGTGGGTCCCGTTTTTCTTCATTAGTTCGTCAAGGTGTTCTTGGACGTGTTACTGTTGACATGTTAATGTTTTGTCAGGGTTGTAAGCTGGGCAAGCGGCTACAACTTTCTTATCATTCTAGTGAGTCAATGTATTCTCGTCCTTTTGATTTAGTTCATTCAGATGTATGGGGACCTACGCCTATTATCTCAAAAGGCGGGCATAAATTTTATGTAATTTTTATTGATGATAATTCCTATTTCACTTGGCAGGAGAAGAAACTAAATTCTACTAAAAGTAGATAATACGAATTATAATATGGATTAAAATTAAGTGGTATCGTAGTAGGATCATTATTTTACTCGTAAAATCTTTAGAATCAGGTAGGATCGCAATGAGATCGTGATTCTCATAATAAACTATATTAGCATATAAAATTTAATATTACCTATTGCTAGTTTAAGTTGTACTAGTTTAATTTGCTTTGTTTTATTATTTACATGTTGTTTTAAGATAAAAAAGTATTATCTTTGACATATTGAATTTTTAAATTATTAGTTTATTAAAAATAATTAAATATGTTTCAAAAATTAATCTTAATTCAATATAACATGAATAATGTACTTAAATTACAAAATTAAATTTAAAAGTCTACTACAGACTTGTACATTTAGAAATATAGTTTAATTTTTATAAAAAATATATATACTTTTAAATTTTTGATAGAATCATGATTCTATGATCCGATCCTATCAGACGAAAAACGATTCTATCTGAGATCGCGATCCTGACAACCTTAAAGAAGAAGAGCTATATTTTACTTTTGAGAAAAAAAATAAAGAGGAAAGATGGATAATTTCCTACGGGAAATTTTGTTGTCTTTGCAAAGTTACTACTATTCATTAATAATAATAACGATAGTGATACAAATTAAGATTTCTAAAATTAAATATGGACAGAAGACACACATATATAATTTTTTGTATTTTTACTCTATTTTGGAGTACTACTTCAATTTTTTTTATATAGGAAGGAGTAGTACTACAAAGTTGGTATATTGTTCTATGTTTTTGAGAGAAATGTACGTTATTGAAAAACATGGAAATGGTGTTGTCGCCATCAGCTTCAACTCCGACGAAGAAAACCCTAACAACTCCAAGGAGAAACAAGCTACGTCTATCAAAGTTCTGCCACCAGACCAGAAAGCTTCACTAAGTAACAAATGCATCGAGTGTGGTAAAGCAGGACATGTCGCATAACTATGCCCTCCATTACGACAAGTTAAGCGAGGAGCATGCTTCACATGTGGGCAAATCGGTCATTACTGCTACAATTGCCCAGTTTCCTACTGTTCATACTGCAAGAAACATCATTACCCAGACGACTACCTCACGAACCTAATAGTTGTAGGCGATGTGGAGACAAAGGACATAAGAAAAGTCAATATTCCACAAACTGTCCCAGCTGTGAAGAAGACCACACACTAGGAGAATGTCCCACGAGCAAGGTCATGTTTTCTCTGCGAAGGACAAGACCACTGCCCCAAGGATTGCTCCCTGAAGTGTTGCCGACCAAGGCAGCTGAGATATAACGAATGAGTCTCTAAATCACCACAAGACTCATCATGCCTAAAACCTGCTGCTAGCTAGATTAACCCCACTTACTTCTACTCTACCGGAATCTCGGAGTCGAGATTCATTTGAGGGGGGTAGGTTTGTAACATCCTAAATTTCAAGTGTTAAAAAATATGGAAGTTTTAAAAACTTTTCTTGCATTTTGCTGGCATTCAAATTTCTTCTGATATTTATTTGATATCTTTTTGAGATTTGTGGCATGCAAATTAATAATCAAGAATAATCCCAAGTGCAAATAATGATCATATAAATAATAAAAATAAAAATGACATTACAGATCATGAATTCAAAATACCAAAATCTTGAATTCAAATTCAAGTCAATAAAATGAAACCAAAAGAAATATTGGAATATATATGTTAATGGTTAAACCAAAAATCCCTTCTTTTAATTCAATTAGTATGCAAAACTCAAAATCAATAAATCCTAATGTAAATTCAGAATTAAAATTGAAATACCAAATTTCAAAATTCTGATTGAGCGTTCTTTATCTCTTTTTCTCCCCTTTCCCTTTTCCCACCCTCTTACATGTGGGCCTAGCCCTTTCTCTCTCTCTCTCTCTCTCTCTCTCTTTCTCTCTTTTCTCCTCTCTCTGCCGCTGGGCCCGGCTCCTACCCCTGCCTCCTTCTTTCTTTTCTCCTTCTCCCCTTGTGCTATCTTCTTCTTCACTGACAACTCTCTGCCTCGCTCTCGTCAGTCGACCCTGCTCCATCCTGTTCCTCCGTCACCGAGCTCCTGCTTCCGTCGACATCACGTTCCCTCCATCATGCCCTGCCACGCCATTGTTCCCGTGTCACCGCCGCACCTTCCCCCGTCGCCGTCACATCGCTCGTGTCGCACATCGCCGCTCCACGCCAAGCACTATTTTTCGGTCGCTGGCCACAGTAGCTCTACAGCGGCGCCCCCACGGCTATAAATAGCAACCTCGGCCTCCCCCTTGCGCCTTCACTCCTCCCCTATTTCTTCTCCTGTCTTCGCCCGTGCGCCAGCCGCCAAGCGCAACCGCCGCCCTAGACGCTCCAGTAAAGCCCCACCACTCCAACCACGTCACGGCGTGCCCCAAGGAGTCTTCTACCTCCTTCCTCGTTTAATTGGACTCTGGTGCCCCCGGCTCGCCGCATGGCCGTTCTTCCCCATTGCCGGCCACCACTGCCGCTGCCAGCGCCATTCTTCCTCCAGGACACCTTGGGCCAATTCCTCCCTCGGGCACCATCTACATGCCTCCCTGGAGCATTCCCCACTGTCGCTGGAGCTCCTTCCTCACCCCAACTCGCCGCCGTCGACAAGCTCCTTCGCCGCCCACCCCGTCCACGTCGCCGGCCCGCCATGGACCTCCTTTGGCTCGGCAAACCACCAGGTGAGCTTCCCCACGGCCCACTCTTGCTCACACTCCTCTCCAATTCCTCCCTCTCCCACCACAGCGCCAGCGCCCCGTTCCACCCCTGCCTCCGGCCACCGAGCCTCACCGCCAGCCCGCCTCGGAGCTCCTTGGCTCACGCCAGCGCATCCCTCGGCTTCCATCTGGCGTCAGGGTTCCATTTTGGCCACCGCATGCGCCGCCCTGAGGCTCCTCTATTTCTGGCCACCTACTCCTCTGCCCTTCTATTTCTCCACCTTCAACAAATCACCAACGAGCGGCAGCTCAGTTGGTCATCCGAGCGATGCGTTAACTCTCAGTCCCGAGTTCGAATCCCATCGACTGCATTTTTCTCTTCTTTATTTTGTTTTATTTTTTTAATCCATTCCAATTAAAGGGAAATTAAAGAAAATTAGAAATTAATCCAGGGAAGCTAATAAATTTGATTAGGATATAAAATAAGATTATTTAAGATTTAATATTGGATTAAATGTCATATATGAGTAACTAATGTAGTTTGAAACGTTTAATTAAAGTCAAAATATTAGTTAAAGGCATAGAGAGAAATTGAGTAAAAATCTTGTTTAGGTCCATGATCTCATGAAATGATGATTTAATAAATGGAAATTGCCTAAAGAATAAATAATAAGTCTTTGCATATCAGTAAAGATCATAGAACTGACCACTGAATGGTTTAAATCATAATTATTATTTCTATGCCTTAGAAATTATGAGAATCCATTTTCAAATATTGATTAAATGACTTGAGTATTAAGCCACTAACATTTAGACTGTAATACCCAAATTAAATTAGAGGCTATATTGCATATAATTGACTAAGACACTAAATATAAATAGTAGGCCATTAAAAGGTATTTTAAACTCCAGTACTAACAGAAGACACCCTTGACATATAGATTGGTGTGAATATCTAATTGTCCTAAGAGTCTTGCTAACCTACACATTAATGAACAAAGTGATACTAAGATAAATTGATTAGGCCATGGTGAAGATAATCCGCTAACGCACCAATAGATAGTAATTTAAAGAATAGTAATGCATAGACATAACAAAGAATTGCATTCTTCCAAGATACGTTTGAACCCTAGAAAGGTTCAGGAGTCGCGGATCAATGGTAAATAATAATTGAAGCTAACTAATAAAAAGTGATAATTGGATAAATAACCCCATGCTTAAATAAAATATGGGGTCGGCCATTCAAACTAATAAATTCAACTCACTAATAATTAAAACACAATAAAATATCACCTCCTGAATTTACAAGAATTATGAACTCTAAGATTTATTTGATAAAGTAAAAAATATACACATTATGTGTAGAGCTCATGCCTGGCTCTTAAAAGTTAATACTAATAAAATAATATTTGATACCCCGACTAAAATCTCACATCTGTCTATAAGTCTAACCTGACTCATGGAATTTCCTTGATAAATATAAAATAATAAAAAGAAGTTTTAAATTATACGATCAAGCTGTGGTATTCCACTGTCGGCTATACCCAGCCATCTTTGAACCTAAAGAGGAATATTTCCATGAATATTCCTTCACTATAAACCTTCTTTGGCACCCGTCTTGGCGGATTTTCCTTAGACATTTAACACTTCGCTCCAACCCTTTTTACTCCGCGCCCCATCGACTTTGCATCAAATCACCCAAATCACCCACTAACTCGTAATAAAGCTAAACTGAGTTTATTCAGATTTATTTGGACTTTTTGAGTTATTTGCATTTATTTGGATTCAGTTGGTTATCGCGTAACTAGAAATTGAAGTCCTGAAGATTCAATGGATCAGGCGAGATCAAGATCGAGGTGAAGATAAATACCAGAATCTCAAGACCAACGACTGAGAAAGCTTGAGTGAGCTCAAGACCCCGGTAAACCACGCAAGGTGAGTCAATACTTTGATCATGTTGAACCTACATTTTATGCAAATTACTTTCGCTTAAATTATCAAATTGCATGCTGTTATTTCATATGCAAATATATGTTTGTTTCAAAATTCTAGTTATATACCCATTAATAAACTTGTTAGTATTACATTCATTTAGAACACTTGAATATCTGAGCCTTGTCACCCTAGCAAAATTATAATAGTAAAACTTTCAAAAATAAGTTCATATTTAAACGCCATGCTTAGTACTACTTAGATAATTAGGGGCACCAAAATGCCCTAAGTATTATTTTCAATCATGAGAAACTAGTTTGGAAAATCATGGTGGGAATGACTAGTATATTTTGATATAACTATTTTATGCTCCCAAAAACCTCCCAACTTGCTTAAATATCTGGGCGGATGGTTCAGAGGCTAGTGCAGTGGTGCACGAGAGTGTGGTTAGTGGTAGAACCACCCAGATAACCCTAAGGACTGGATCTTGTCATGACCTTCTGTGTAAGACAAGTATAACCACAAGTCTATAAAGTACAACTTAGCTTAGTAGATTTACTGGACTCTGAAAGTCATCTCATCTGTGGAAGAGGTGAGGTAGTGCAAGTGACTGTCTGTGCGACAACTTGAATGGGACACTCGTTGAGGGGAAGTTTACCACGACGAGCTAGTCAGTGTGGGTAGTCCAACTGCTAGTCGTATAGGGGTAGAACATCCCGCACAACTTATGGGATCCGCTGCAAGTGGGAGAAGCCCATATGGGTGAGATGAGGGAAGGGGAGAGGTATTTTGAAAAGTTATTGTGATGGTCTACTCAACCGCATGACTAAGGAATCGTGTGGGGAAACGAGCGGATCGTCTCTTGTGAGTAAAGTGTACCAACTCTGCAGAGTGAAAACTATTTGAATAGCCGTGCCCACGGTCAAGGGCGGACATGGGAACTTAACCAGATATAGTTCTACTTTAAAAACAACTTTGTGGGGGAATTAGAAAAGTGGAGGGCAGTGAAAAATCATGATTTGTGTTGCCGTGGGTGTCGTCCCAGTGATAAAGTAAGCTGTTATAACGCTAAAAGGTTAACGTATGGTGTAGAAGCCATGTAACGATAGATGGTATCTGAATCGCTATTATTATTGCATTCATTCACACATTATATTTTAGTTCAAATTGCTAAGTCTCAGGAAATTTTTATGTATCATATTTTAAAAGCAATTTAGGGAAAATAAAATAACCTGAACCTTTCCTTGATAAGCCATGCATGTTATTTATTTGTATCCTGTGTATAGCACAGTGGTTGTGCTCACCATCACTCACTCAATTAATCCAGAATCAGGAGTCAGAACACTACGCTTCAGGAAAACACCTGGACATGATAGTGAAGAAGATGAAGGTGTTAAGAACTAGGTCGCGTATCCCCAGTTGATTGCCTGTGAGCACGTCCTGATGGTCCCACCTATGTGTTTCGCTTCTACTGTTGTATTTTATTGATTTCGGCCTGCTCGGCTCATGAGTAAGTCTACGTCTGACACGACGGACCAGGCAAGCACGGCATGCACAGCAACTCTCATGTGGTAATACAATAAAAATTGCTTATGATTGGTAGTAAAATTACTTTGTTAGGGTTATTGTACTCTTCTGAGCACGGACGGGTGACTTAGCAGTAAAATTACTTACGATTGGTAGTAAAAATATTCGTTACTGATAATAAAATTACTTGTGACTAATAGTAAAATTGTTTGAGACTGTGAAAGAATGTGTAGCTCCGCTCGTTTCGGCTTCAGCTTTTGGCTTCCGGCTTATTTTTTTACTATTCATAAATTTCGTCTTTTTCTGAACTTTTGGTTTTTTTTTGTTGAGCTTTTTTACCGGTTCTTTTTTCCCGTATTTGTTTGTATTATATGTAACGGGCTAACATATTTTTTATATTTTATATTTTTTTAAATTTAATTATGCTAAATAAGCGTCTGTCAGCTACAATGTTTTTTCAGCCAGCTACAATGCTTTTCAGCCATAAGCCACCCAAAAAAGTCCAAATAAGCACAACCTTAAAAGCTAATTTTAATAGTTCTTACTTGGCACTTAAGTTTCCTAGCTACTTATGAGCTATGTACTAGGTGGTCATTAGTCGTGCCCTAGTTGGACGTGAGTTATGTCTTAGCTAGCAACATTGGATAGGTTGGGTTGGAGTAGCCCCTAAGTTGGCTGGTTGTGACAGACCATGAGGGTAGGGGCGGAGTCACCATCCGATGAGCCAGGGCAACTGTTTGTTTCGTGTGCTTGACGCGACATTACTTAACGACCAGATCGTGTTGCTCCTTTTGAGTTATCTTAGCAGTTCTATGCTTATTATCATCATATGATTAGGCCAATCCTAATAAGCTAATGTCCTGCTCGTTTCAACGATAACTTCTAACTTCTGCTTTTAATTTACTATTTTTTAGTTTAGTCTTTTTCTGATTTTTTTAGCTTTTTCCCCCCTCTTTTTCCCGTATTTCTTCGCATTGTCTATGATGGACTAACTTGTTTTTTATCTTTAGATTTTTTTAATTTAATTATGCCAAATAAACTATCTCAACTACAATTAAAAATAAACTAGCTATAGTAAACAAACAATAATCTATCGTCAAAGTGAACACCCTAATTTTGGTCAAAACTTTTGGATGCAGTCAGATCTACACACTGTACAATATGACTACATCACACTAGCTTAGCTTTTTTTCTTGTGAGAGAAATCTGATCGAGAGCTTTATTCATCATCTATCAGAAAGTAAATTACTACATCCGAGACAGCGGGAGGCTTGAAACAAGAAAATCAGTGCTCGTAGCGACCCACTCGGTATGCACGCGTGCAAGCCATTTTCGCACATTAGCCTCCTCCTAAGCAAAAAATGGAAGAGACATGAACCACACACAGAGTACAAACTAGTACTAATATAAGTTCAACATGCAGATTAATCAACAGTAGTATATGCCAGACATTACTACAGAAAGCCTAATACAAGACACTAAATCATAGACGGTTTGATAAAACCGTCTATGACCGACACTAACACAGACGGTTTTAATTTGGACACTGTCTGTGTTGATGGCGTCGGAGAAAACGAGTATCACAGATGGTTCTTACCGTTGAACCGTCTGTGATATTCCAGTATCACAGACCGGGAGACATGACCCACATGTACTCCACACACACATATATAGACACAAACACAGTAGCGTCGATCGATCAAAGAGGATCGCTGGAAAGCCATCTATCAACCATGGCAAGGCACTCCCTGGGCATGTACTCCGGAGCTGTGTGGCCAGCACCCTACATGTACATTAGTCGATCAATTATTTTGCTGAATTATATATTCTATTCTATTCTATTCTATTCTATTCTATTCTATTCTATTCTATTCTATTCTATATGCTAGCTAGCTTTGAAAAATCTATTCAAATCCAAGTTTAACTGAAAATATCCGCCACGTACCTTCACAGTTGCGTATGTCAAGTTATTGGAGTAGGTTCTTGTGAATCTAGGCAAGTTTAGAAGGAAAAAAAACAATGTGCAAGACATCAATATAAATATATATAAAAACAGTTGTTGCATATATAATTAACTATGTATGATTGCACCCCCTTCCCTTCTCTCTCTCTATCAGTAGAATTGTGATTGGATCCTTACCCTACAACTTGGCCGGCAACATACCATGGTCGCCAATCATCTGTGATGGACAGGTTAAGATATCTAATCCATGCTTGGGTGCCAACCAAACATACTCTGCTATCATGATCGCCGCTGCAACATTACACGAACAAACAAAAACAACTAATCAATATACGGTTGCAGGGCCAAGCAAATGGAAGAATATAAATGAACCTGCAAATGATTGCAATGAGCATGCATGTTAGTTGCCCTCCCCTAATAGTAATAGCTAGCTAGCTGCCCACACTTTGTTGATAAGATTTGAGTCTCTTGCCAATGATAATCTCAGTACTTGACTCCTCAGTTAAATACATTTCCTTGCATAATTATGAGAGCGACATATCAAAGCTAGCTAGCTCACTCCCTTACTTGTAAACCATGGCTCGGTATCCTTTGGTGATCAAGCTCAAATGGTACTCCACTGTACTGACGATGTCCTTTGTGTAAGGTATGTGAAAATCACATCTTTTCCATGAAGGAACTGTTCCCTGCAGTGAACATGACAATTTTTGTAAAAAAAAAAAGATCAACGTTTGAACATATATAGGTACAAAACATCCTTTATCTTAACTAAAGCTGACTACAAAGTAAAGCCCAAGAGAGTGCCACATCATTTTAAATTCTCTGCTGTTGGATGCTACGACATGGCCCTCGAATAAACCCTAAATATCTGGACTGCAGTCACTAAAATAAATGTTGAACTCACGTCTCTACATGAGCTATTAGAGTACTAATCTGACAAGGGTAATATAGCGGGTTGACATCCTCAAGAGGAGGCCACCCCATCCTATCGAGTATATACAATGGTGTAACATTAGCTGTTAATTTGTGACGCCACGTGTCCCATGGGATGATGCGGAGAAGAGAGGAGAGCATAGAGAATTGTGTTATTTCTCAAGACAGCTTTAGCATAACAACATAGATAGTACAGACAGCTAAATATTGCTTCATAGGGGAGCTTTGTCTCTCCAAGCATATATTTTGATGAGAGGAGTCTGAGAGAAGAAAAGATTGAAAAATACTCTCTCTGTCATGCAATATAAGTTTATTTTCTTGGAAAACACGTCAAGTCCATTGAGGAGATCGAATGTACAGTTATTGTAATATTTCTACTCTATACCTCTACTTTAATGCTGAAAAAGTGAATAAGTAGTTATAGCATGCCATTTAATATAAATATATATGGTCCAATAACACCAACTTTTTGTTACATTTAGTGCTTACTTGGTTTGTGCATGTGGTGGGGTTGAATTTATATTTCAGGATAGAGGGAGTAGAGAAAAGGACATGTGGAATGTGTTAGGGTTAGTGTCAAAAGACAAGTTATTAGAGAGACTTTCTCTTATATTGCCTATAAAATGGCATGGAGACATCATAGACAACCTTAAGAGATAACTACACGCCCTCAACTGACTCTTTAAAATATTTCAGCTTCATTTGCATATTTGCCAATTGGCGGCATATTAGCAGTTAAAGAAAAGGAGAAATTAACCAAGAAAATCCATTGATTGGAATTTAACTGAAACCATTTCTTAGAACAACTCATAAAAAATAACATACAATACAGTAAGAGGAAAAAATCCCGCAGCAAATTGTGGGTTTAATATCCTAGTAATCTACTTTACTCCATAGAGTCAATTCATGCATACATATTTAATTAGCCGTGATCAATTAAGTATGAAGTAGTACTAAAATACACACACACACCCCCCTACCTTACCTTGTGAATACCCAAACTCTCCCTCACAGTCTCATCATTTGCCCATACTTCGGATAGAAAGTAAGTGGCATTCTGAAAAATTAAATGGAGCACAACATGAAGATCGAATTATGTACAATTTTTTTGAGCGAAATCAAAAGGACAAAAATATATGAAAATTAACCAAACCAGCCACGAAAAATCAAAAGGAGAATTGTGAAGAAAGATTGTTTGTTCTTTACCCTGCAAATAGACAAAACTGCGGACTCTAGAAGCCTTTCTCTTCCATCTTGCGACATCGACTTGTGAATGATGAGGCTTTCATATTCCTCGCAGCGTGGCTCCAAGACGTGTACGTCATTTACATCCCTTACGCACTGCATGCTAGATCTACTGACTAAGTTACCTAGCTCTTATATAAGCACTAATACAGGTTCTAAAATAACAATCACAATATAGCAGTATATGCTATAGCATTAATTTTATGCCATGAATTAATTGTTCAAAGTAGTAGGAGGATCACTTACATTGTCGATGGCTTGGACAGCATTGGCACACTGAGCGTTCAATGGGCTGCTGTATTCTCCTCCACAACTCTTCCTAGCAACCTTTAAGGTGGATAAAAGCTAATATGCAGTCAATACGCAAATTAAGCGATGTCCAGATCTTCAGAGCTATTTAAAATGAGGAGTTAGATCAATTTCAGTATTAAGTCGTTATTTCTTTAGTCTGATTAAGAAGCATTGTATTGGTTCAAGAGGTAGCTAGACAGCGAAGCCTACATCAATTAGATGTGTGGAATTTTTGTACTTAACTGTTTGTTTGACATAGCGCAGGAGCAAACCTCAAAAGACAAAAAAAAAATCTTAATTATGTCACCTCATAGAGTTCATCTGGTATAATTCCCATCCCATGAAGAAACGGAAACCGAGCGTTGCCATCAAACCGTGTTTCATCAGTCAATGGATTGCCGGCAATGTAACCCTGAATATTTGTCCATACATGTAGATGAAAAAATAGATACATTTTCATATGTGTATGGATCCCTCATAGAGCATTATAAGGTTTGCAGATATATAATGATGTTATAACAAATCTCATTCTCATCGTTACACTCGGCATAGAGATAAGGCATATATAATAGCACAATTTGTAGGTTTTATTTCACACAGAGGAGGATAAATGTTAGATTGTAGTTGACAGTTTAGGGATATCAGAAAATTGACCAAAAACAAAGTAAAGGGTGAATTATTGACTCATCAAAGTAAAGTAAAGTAAAGTAAAGGGTGAATTGTTGGCTCATCGAAAATGAAAATTATGGTAACCAATTTATGGACTTATCACTTATAGTGAAAGTAACACATAGATTCCAGTTGGGCACATATTTAAACTGAAATATTTGAGTCATAACATAAAGGTGTGCTTGTGCATTCGATATCTCCCCTAACATAAGTTATTTTGTGTTTTCTACTCTTGTGTAACTAAACTAAGCTTTTCATGACCTTAGTAGAAAGAAAACCTGGCCCCATACCACTTGAATCCCTCGACTTAAATGTAAGCAAAGAAGGCTTGTAGACATAGGCTCTTGGCCATCTTTTGCTCATACTACCCAAGCATCTAATGTACTCAATTGATACCTGTTTGTTTTCTCTTATAGAACCATCTAAATCCCATCTCATCTGATACTAGTTATGCCACAAATGAAAAAGGTGCAATGCAGACCTCAAAAGAGAGTAAAAATTACAATAAAAGTAAACATTGGGTGAATTGTACGATATGTCAGACGAGAGAAGTCATGTCAAAATATGGAAAATCCTTGAACCTTGAGATTAAGAAGTCGCTCATCACCGGATTCTATTCCTAAAATGAAAGCAGCACGTAGTTAAAACAATGCACTTTGAACAAACTTGCAAGATAAATAATCCGTGTTCATGGGGAGAAGAATTGTGAAGAAAGTTTAATTACCTTTAGCAATTTCCAAGGTGAGAGAAGGTATAATTATGCCACCATATGAATCGCCAGCAATATAGAGAGGGTTTGACAAGAACTGTGGGTGCTCATCAAACCACTGCGGACAATGATGGAATGAAATATTCTTAGGAAAGAATGCAAATGAATCGAAGTAGCGTGCTTTAAATGCATGGTATTATGTATCTCTGCCATTATTTGTCTGTAATGTAAAGCATATACAGAATAGAGGAGAGTCTACTCTAAACAAACCTTTCCGAGGAAAATGCGTAGGTGTTGAACAACCATGGTGTCACTGGGCACGAATCCATTGTCTGTGGTGGCGTACGAGAAGCCAGTCCCCGCTGGAGAATCCACAAAGATGATATTGCTCACCTGCAATACAATCATCAAATCAAACAGAAAGGCAAGGGGATATGTAATTGTATTCCTCCACCTTGGTATATGGGGTGTTACGAGTGGTTTTGAGTCTGAAATGAAGGCAACGCACTCATGCTAACTAGCTACAACCTTCCAGTTAATTTGGACAGCTTTCAAAGCTATTATTTGCTTCCTAGAGCGGGGCTAGCTCAAGCTGGAATGTCAGTGAAGGAAGGAAATTAAGAGATGAACACATGCAGGGTACTACCAGCTAGTACAATATACGCATACTGCACTTAGATATAGTAAGTAGGAAACAAAACATATCAGTTAGCCAGGGAACCTTAGTCCAGGACGCTGGCCTGTAGAGCAGAGTAGGCAACCCTCCTCTGTAGCCGTCGAAATCAAAAGACAGAGGGCCTGCACATACAATTGAAGTATTTTTTGTTTTTAATTTCTGCAGGATAGTTGGTTAACAAGCAATAATCCAGTCATGCCCAATACAATAGCATCAGAGTTGAAATGTTGCTCAACACACTAGCTAGATGGACGAATCTGCTTTGGAGAAATCTCAATTTGCCATGGATCGATTACTTGTTTGCACGAGTTGATGTTTGTCACAAATCTCGTTATCTATCTATCTATCTAATTGCGACTCTCTCTATCCATCCATCCATCCATCCAGCTAACAAGTATGGACAGAGTGAGGAGTTACCGATCTCGTAGACGAGGCCGGAGAAGCCGGAGCATCCGGGCCCACCCGTCAGCCAGAGCAAGACGGGGTCCTCCTCCGGGTTGCGCTCCGACTGGATGAAGTAGTAGAAGAGGCGCACGTCGTCCAGCTCCACGTACCTGCGCGCGCGCATACCATCGCATCGGCAATCATGCCATGCCAGATATACGATGATGGATACGAAGCAGCAGAGCAGATTCGCTACATGCTCGAGCGAGGAGAGCAGAGCAGAGCATACCCTGTTTCGAGGGAGAACGGCAGGGGGCCGCTGAATCCGGGCAGGCGCGCGACGGCTTTCCTGCTAATCACCGACGGCGCGGAGAAGCAGGGCCGGAGGAGGAGAACAAGAAGCAGCAGAAGCAGCGAGCGGTGCGCCGCTAGTGCTGTCGCCGCCATAGTTGTGACCAAGCTAGCTTCTTCTGGTGCCTTGAGATAGCTCGTGCTCGTGGCCCAGGTGGGGAACACGCAGGCAGGCAGCACACTAGCCTAGCACTGCTCCACTGGCTATAATAAAATGTGATGTGATGAAAGAACAAGACGAGTCCCTGCTGTATGAGGGCAGGTAGTTGAATTGAATTTCAGCTTCAAGTTTTTCTTTCAATTCCTTCTTTCCTTCAGCTTTGAAATCGACCCAAGGAATTAAAAATCAGAAAACACTATTAGTGCTTTGTACTCCATCCCCTAGACTTGTCAATACCTTTTTTATGGACAATAAATTAGTACTATGGGTCTGTTTGGTTGCCCGTATCTTCTCAACCCAGCTCGTATAGCTCATCCTGGCTAGTCTCATCCTGGTTAGGCACATGCAAATATACTTGTTTGGTTGCCTGTATCTGTTGAATCTGTATGAGTAAAGATGGTGTTTGGTTGCCCGGCCCGTCTCTCTCTCTCTCCCTCCACTCATTCGGCCGACCGGTCTCCTCCCTCACCCGTCTCTCTCTCTCCCTCCACTCATTTCGGCCGACCGGCCTCCTCCCCCTCACCTTCTCCGCCCGGGGCGGTGCGGTCGGCGTGCGGCCAGGCACGGTGGCGCCGGTGGTTCTCCCGCCGCCCCTACCTTCTCCGCGCTCGGGCTCACCTCCGGCGGCACGACGGCGCGCTGCGGCTGGCTCGGCCGACCTCGGGCTCCTCCGCGGCCTCGGGCTCTCCGCCGTCCCCTCCGCACGCACACACACTCTCTCTCTCTCTCTCGGCGGTGCGGCGCAGTGCGGCCGTGGAGCGGAGCGCTGCCGGTCCAGATCCAGCTAGATCTAGCGGCACCCTACCGTGGCGGCCTCCCGCCGCCTCCCCCGCCTCGCCGGATCCGGCCGACCGAGCGGAGTCGCCGCTCTTCCGCTCTCTCCGGCCGACCCGAGCGGAGTCGCCGCCTCCTCTCCGCTCTCCTTCCTTCCTCGGCGCGCGTGCGCTGCATCCGCCGGCCAGCCGAGGAGCGAAGGTCGATATCTTCGTTTCCCTCGGGCCTGGCTCGGGACATCCTTTTGCATGAGATGGGCCTGGCTCGGAGAGCCAATCAGGCAACCAAACACACATCTATTGCATGAGCTGATGCAAGCCAAGTTCCATGCGGGCAAGCCAAGTACGTGGGCAGTTGGTGAGTAGGCCCTTTGTTGGTGAGTATGCACGTCAATCCATCTCAAAGATATCGTCGGTGACTTCCTTCAGCACCTTCTTTCTTTCTTATGTCATATTTGACTTTAGTCATCTTATCTGATATTCTTAATTGTTCTAGGGTCCAGTCTCTTCATAATCATAGCTCCGATTCTCACCGTTAACCACGGTTGACTTCAAACCTCCCTACATATCTAAAGATCAAGAAATCATTTTGAACACAAGTTCTTCACAACTTAACCTACGTTAGTCAAAATATGCTTCATACAATATATATGGGCTAACCTAGGTCAAACCAAAACATATCATGACCAAAATTCCCAAAACACAAATTTCACCTGAAGTCAACACAAGGGCCGATTAGACCGCTAGTTCTTGTCGGTCTGATCATCGGTGGCTACCGGTTAGGCCATTAGAGCCGGCCAGTCTGACCAGTAGCCAGTCTAACCGTCACCTCTAGCCAGTTAAGAGTGGCAAAAAGTTAAATTTCCCGTCGCCGCCATAGTTGTGACCGGCGCGGGGAGGCGCGGGGAGGCCGGGCGGCGGCGCGGGCGTGACATGGCGGTGACTAAGCGCCACGTAGGCTGGAGAGTGATAAAATATTAATTGCAATGTAGAGGATGACATTTGAGTAGGTGACAATGTTAAAAGTGGCAAAAAGTTAAATTTCCCTTCCCCGTCATAGTTGTGACCAAGCTAGCTTCTTCTGGTGGTGCCTTTGAGATAGCTCGTGCTCGTGGCCCACGAGGGGAACATGCAGGCCGCACGCTAGCCTAGCACTGCTCCACTGGCTATAATAAAATGTGATGTGATGTGACGAAAGAAAAGGACTAGTCCTTGTTGTATGGGCAGGTAGTTGTATTGAATTTCAGCTTCAATTTGTTCTTGTCAAAAACCTTTTTATGGACCATAAATTAGTGCTACAAGTATGTGGGTGGTTGGTGAGTAGGCCCTTTGTTGGCAGGCATGCAGATAGCCAGATATGCACGTCAATCCATCTCATTGTTGGTGACTTCCTTCAGCACCTTCCTTCTTTCTTTCTTATGTCATATTTGACTTTAGCCATCTCATTCTCACCTAATATCCTTAATTATTTTAGGGTTCAGTTTCTCCATAATAATAGCTCCGATTCTCACCGTTAATCATGATTAACTCCAAACCTCTCTACATATCCAAATACCAAGAAATCATTTTTAGCACAAGTTCTTAACAACTTAACCTACATTAGTCAAAATATGCTTCATACAATATATATGCGTTAATCTAGGTCAAACCAAAACATATCATGACCAAAATTCCCAAAACACAATTTTCACCTGAAGTCAACACAAGGGCCGATTAGACTGCTAGTTCTTGTCGGTCTGATCGTTGGTGGCTACCGGTTAGGCCATTAGAGCCAACCAGTAGCCAGTCTAACCGTCACCTCTAGCCAGTTAGACCGCTTGGTCTACAAGATGTTCAGAAAAACTACAAATTTGCAAAACCCAAATCTCAATTCCTCCAAATTGGTAATGGTTTATCATAACAAAAATCTGAATCTTCTTACATGGTCTTTCACATGCCACAGGGTAGAGTGGGACGATAACAACAACGTCACAGTGGATGACTGGTTGGCTCATCCCCCGGAGGACGAGGCGGCGCACGTCCTAGGCGGTTCACAACTCTCTGGACCGAGCCAGCTGACCTGGCTGGACGTTGCAACTCCCGTGCCTAAGGCTCGCCCAGTCAAGTCATGGCACGCACCTGACTAATGGACCTACCCTTAGGTCATGCACAATGCCGGCGCATGGATGGGGTCATTCGTGGGTTAGCACCTAGGAGGAACCCTGTGTAGGTCCGTTTGAGTTAGTGAGTCTTTGTAATATGCTGCTATATGTTAGCCATGTGCTACGGTATTCGTAGTGATATGTTATTAATTCTTTGTTCTAGTTTCTTTATAAAGTTGCCGTACTACATGATTTCTTCTATGAGCATGAGATAGCCCCCCTTCTCAGCAGTGCGATGAAGGGGTATTAGTAACAACACGCATCGTGGCAAGTGAGTCCATAACCTTTTCAGTTAGAAAAAACAGCATCATGTCGTCTCCTTTTTTCAGGACGAAGTGACAACATTACCACATGACTCTGTCGCCAGACGAATTAGCAACAGGGTCTCTATCATCGAATTGGTAACAGATCCTGCGTACTGCCATGTAGGATGGTCGCCAATTCAAACGGCGACAGGCTTCTGTCGCTATTTGAATTGGTGATACAGGATTTTTTTTTGTAATTTTTTTAAATGATAGTACATTTATATAATATTAATAAAAAGGAATGATCATAAAGGAAAATTCTTTCATTGATGCTTGCCTTTTTTTTGGGGTATCTCAACGCTGCAGTGTGCTTGCGCCGATACCACAGGGCCACCTTATCCTTACCGGCTTTGAAGGCATCCCGCAATCAGATCAGGAAATGGCCTAAGAGACGTATAGAAACTCTGATAGATGGTCAAGCCTGGGAGAATGCACATGCCTGATCTGCCAGTGAAAAGAATCCCATGGAGATGATTAAAAGGTTAATTTCATCTAACCCGTCATCATAGTCTACACATTTTGAAACATTTTGAAGGAAACAAATAGAAGAATTTTCAACCAAAAACATCGCGGCCCTCAGGATATACATTGCCGATGCTATTCAAGATGAGTTAGCGTTGAGAGCTAGAGCTTGACAGTAGTCTTTCTTTTGTTTTTAAGTTGCTTCTTGAATATCATCATCTAGACGGTTCCTATGCTTTATATTAATAACACAAGGCAAAAGTACATATAAGTAGTCAATTTTTGTATTGAAGATCCTAGATGAAAAACTAACATTACGGCAGCGACCCTTCCCCTTCCCAGCGCCGACTCCAACCCTTCCTCTCCCCTTCGCCTTGCCGCCGCTGGAGCATGCCGCCGGAGGCTTGTGCGGGTGCTAGGAAGGCGGCGGCGGGGCTCTCTCGCCTGGATTTGGACGGTGGCGTCCAGATCTGGGCGTTGGTTTCGGGGCGGCTTGGCTCCTGTGGAGGTCGCTGGCGGAGGTCAAGCGGCGGGAGCGGCGGCCGGGGCCGGAGCACGCATCCGGGCGTGCGGGGTCGTGGTGGTGGTGTAGCGCCCGCGTGGAGCTGTGTCGAAGTTGCCGGTCATCGGTGTGCGCCTTCGGCGTGCTGGCGCCCGGATCTGGTTGAGCTTAGGTCCGGCGGCGGTGCTGAGGCACGGCGCGGTGCGGGTAGCCGGATCCCGGCTTGGGTCTTGGCGGGAGGCTAGTTTTCTGCGGCTGGAGGCGGTGGAGGAGGATGGCGAGAGGGAGGTGGGGTCGGAGGAGCTCACGGCGGCCAGCAGCGTCGAGGGGGCGGAGGCCGATGGCGGCTCGGCGGATCCGAGCGCGCGAGCGCGCAACAGAGCTGTCGGCGAGAGGGTGGGCGCGCTGGAGAGGGCCGTTCGGTGGGTGGAGGCTGATCGGCGCTGGCGGCAAAGTCCGGGAGGCGGCAGGAGTGGTGGCTGCTGGGTTGTCCAGGCTTCCTTGGCGCGACGTTGCTCGAGCGGGAAGCGGCTTGTGGTGGGTTCATTGGATGGCTATGCCATGGCCTTGAGGCGTGCAGAACCCCGGTGTGCTGGTGGTGGTCTTTTTTGTGTGTGGGTGTGCGTGGTTTGCTGTGGTTGTGATGGCGAAAGCCTTGCCGGTGTTCCTGCCGGTCTCGACAACTATGACGCCTATGGACGCCATTTTTCCTTCCTGTGGCACTCCATAGCCATCATGTACTCTGTTCTCCAGGTGAAAGCCTTGTCTCGGTGAGGCGGGCGGCGTCGGCGACCCTAGTCGCCTCTTTGAAGACGTCGCTTCGGAGGTTCATCTTCACACAGGATAGACCGGAGTTTGGGTGGCTCATTTGGAGAAGGTTAGGGGCTTGGTTGAAAGTAAGGACGGAGAAGAAGTTCTGAAGCTTAGTCTTTCTAGCTTTTTCATAGTCCTTAAGATCTCTTTCTTGCTGTTGTGTACTCCTCAGTGTTGAGGATTTGGGCCTAAGAGCTCGTGTAACTTTTGGCTGTGTATATCCCTTGTGGATATAGAGGCCGGATTTTATATCCTTTATCTAAAAAAATCAGGAAGTAGATTGTCAACGATATGTAAGGCATGCGTCTAATAGCGATGTTGTTTGTCTGAAGAAAATTATAAGAGATTTATTTGTATCCAACTTAGCCTGACGTCAATCTCCTGAGGTGGTGTCCAACTGGTGCTGATTCGGCAAAAAAAATCATAGATTGGTAACACTGGAGAAAAACAAAAGCTAGAAGTACTCGATATAGAAAAGCAACATAAAAGAAATGAAGAAAACCTAAAAATTACTAACGGAAAATATCATGTTGTCTGAACACCCAAGGCCCATGGATTGGGCTCCGCTCATTTCGGCTTAAGCTTCTGTCTTATTTTTCATTATTTATAAATTTCATCTTTTTTTTGGCTTTTTGGCTTTTTTTTTAGCTTTTTACCTTTTTTTTCCTTGTATTTGTTTGCATAGTCCTTAATAGGCTAACCTATTTTTTTCATTGTAATTTTTTTTTAAAATTTAGTTACGTCAAATAAGCCATTATCAGATACAATGTAATTTCAGCTAGCTACAGTGCAATTTCAACCATAAGCTAGCTTATTTCAGCACCGAGCGGCACCAAAAGCAGAGAAGACGGAGGGGGGGCCTGCCTGACAGTGTAGATGCGTACCACTCACTATAGTATCATAGCGGTGCTACAATTACTTTTATCGTACGGTATTTACCTCCTTCCCACTTTAAGAAACTAAATAAAATATCACTTATTCTCCCTCCATCCCTTATTTTACACAGCAAGGTGGGGCAACTCCTTGCCCCCTGACCGCTTTACCGCTTAGACGGTACTTAATAAGCACGTGCATGCTATCCATCTATATTATTCGTTGTCCGATTTGAATCTGTTAAATATCCGCCCTGATTTTACTATTTTCGAAAATCCGCATATTCCGAATTCGTATTCGTATTTGGGCTGACTGTATTCGATACCAAATCTGGGGGGGGGAATACGGGTTAGGATATGGTATAAGCTGTTAAAAATTAGCCCTTGTGAGTAAGGCTCATTTCCTTAATTCCAAAGTATGAGCGGTTTAGTACCATATTGCTAAGGCAAGGTGGATGAGACCAATTTATAAGGTGGAGCTCTTGACACTCCTTGAATCATGTGACATATGGATGGGGATGGCATGAGGAGGGCTATGGTTAATTACACACACGTGCACGCACGCATGCGCGTATTCGCGTGAAAATCGCGTGACTTGTGACTTGCGATGCACGACCGTACCGTGCCGTAACGTGGCGCACCACTTGGCAGACCAAGTCCATCTTTATTTTTGCTAAACCCTGCACCACTCTCTCTCTGTGTGTGTTTGAATGATATTCAAACGTTTGAATTTAAGACTTTATTGGGGTTTTGATGACAGGCAGTTACCAGTGGGTAAATGGCTGGTTGAATGTGTCAGTTACTAGTGGGTAAATGGATGTTTTAATCATGTCAATTATCAGTCTGTCTATTTATATGCCTAGAGACGTCTAGAGTATGTGTGAAAATTTCACTGCTTCCATTTTCTTCCTCTCTGCAATCTTGTGCTTCTGTACTGTGCTGTCTGAACTTCACCAACCTTTCTTCCCGGCGTGCACCTGGAAAGAGGGAGAGCGGCTATCTCCGAACCATTGCCGCAGAGAGTACCTACACGGAGCAGCAATAAGGCTTCTAGGCAGCGCACATCTAAGTGATCGTTCACTACACTGTGTCATCTACGTTCTTCATTAAGCTCAAAAGTAAGTCGTTCATGTGTTCGTTCAACTTTGTTACTATACTTTCCTTACGTATATTCTGAACTATGATGAGTAGCCTGCTATTAGTAGTAAGTTTTACATCACTGGTTTATTGTATTTCTCTCCTAGTAAAATTTGGAATTAAAATATTGCCCACATTTTCAACAATCCAGAAACCTTATTGTGAATTTTGTTGCAATACAGCTATGGCTAGTGCTTCTGATGCGATGAAACCTGATAGGTTTTCTGGTCAGAATTTTTGTAGATGGCAGACTAGAGCTAAGTTTTGGCTCATGTCTTTGGGACTGTGGTGGGTTATCCACCCACAGTATCCATTTACGATTGAGCAGTTTATGCAGTTTGAAAAATGCGAACAACACAACTCTTGGCTGCATTCTGACTGTTCTGGTAGATCAGCTCTATGATGTGTACATGAACTACAAGTCCGCCACAGAGTTGTGATATGCACTAAAGCACAAATATGCAGAGGCAGAGGCAGGTCGCTGGCTTTACATGTGTGAGCAATTTTTTGACTTTTGCATGGATGAGGCTAGGTCTATGGTTGGACAAGCTCATGACCTCCAGCTATTAGTCGGTGAGATTGCGCACCTGGGCTGTGTGTTGCTTCCAAAGTTTGTGGTTGCGGGCATTGTTGCTAAACTCCCTGCCTCTTGGCGGGATTTTGCTACTAGCTTGAAACATAAGGGGGAAGAGATTTCTATTGAGGATCTCATTGCAGCCCTCGATATGGAAGAAAAGGCAAGAGCAAAAAGATGCACCTAGCATCTCTGGCCAGAACAATGCAAATATCATACAGAAAAAAACTGTTGCAAAGAAGTACAAATCCAATAAACCGAACAAGACAACTAGCTTTAAGAAGAAGAAAACTGAAAAAAAAGAATTTGAGAGACATCACCTACTTTGTGTGTAAAAAAGAAGGTCATATGGCAAAGTATCGAGCATAACGGAGGTGACCCGTGTCCATGACCTTTGATTGGAAGTGGTGATTACGTGAAGTAACTAGGTGAGTTGCTGGCCAAAGAGATTGCATGGACATGTGATTAATGCTTTGGCCGTGAGTGCTTGCGTGATCCTTTTGGTTGTCTGTTTAGCTTATTTGGTCTATATACATGTGCTATTGAGGGCCTTATGTGGAGAACATGGCATGACTACCCCGCTCGTTTTGGTTTGTGCTTTTGGCTTCTAATTTATTTTTCACTATTCAACAATTAGGTCTTTTTTTGGTTTTTTGGTTTTTTTGAGCTTTTTTGTTGGTTCTATTTTCCCTGTATTCATTTGTACTGTCCGTGACGGGCTAACCTGTTTTTTCTATTTTAAATTTTTTAAAATTTAATTATGCCAAAGAAGACACCGTCAGCTACAGTGTTTTTTCAGCTAGCTACAGTGATTTTCAACCAAAAGCCGCTCAAAATAAGCCCTTTTAAGCAGGTCCTAAAAGAGATTGTTTTTTTTGTTTGTTCATGAACATCTCGGTTGCTACAGTACTAAAATGAAATTTTTTTGGCTGCTACGGTAACCAAGAATAAAAGGATATTTCCTTTTCTGTATGCTACAGTAATTTGAGAATAAAAATATTTTTTCTTTGTCTCTTTTGTGTCTTCTGTGTTTGTTTTTGCTCTAGCTGTTTCTCAGGTAGAACGAACGAAAGACAGCAGATTTTAAAGAGAAAGTTTCTGTTACGAATTGCAACCATTCGTCCTATTTAATTACCATCAATGATTCTATAGGGGCAATCGTTTGATTTACTTAGGTCAGTCTCAGTGGAGGTTTCATGTCTCAGTTTCCAACACACCCATATTTTGGAAACAGTGCAGAAGAGTTTCATCCCCATGAAACTCTCTCTACTCCCATGAAACTTTTATCATCTCTCTCTTCATCAATATAGTGTCATGTTAGCGTATTTAATGTGTGCGATTTGGACGGGGAGACAGAGAGGAGAGGACAGGAATTGAAGAGAGTGAGACTGGAGTGAAGCGAAGGTGAGATCGGACGGATAAAAAGCGACGTGCATGCTGTAAGGTTGTCGTGCGTTAGATTTGCTGTTTCTAACCCAAGCAATACTCAAGTAAACTCCGAATGGTTTTAGAAAAAGTAGGGAAAAACCAGAAAGTCCCCAGAAAGGTTGGTGTTGTATAGGAATGCCATGCACGTCGAATTAATAAAGGGCAAATTGCAAGAAACTTATGGGTCCTATCTGAACTTTGATTCCGTTAATGTTTGGTCAATATATACATATTCCTATCTGAACCACCTTTATAGTATACAGAGGTAACGATGGTATGCTTGAAAAAAGTTGGATTTAAACTCCTAATATATACTTCTTGGAAATAGTCTGTACCGGCTATAGTTTCACCAGCATATAAAACCGCTCCATTCTTGTTTGTAGAAAAGAAAATACGCCTTTATTTGTTAGAAAATAGCAAACATTTTGCCTACTCCCTCGAGGTAAGGTAATCATCAAGGGCCCCGCTCAGTTGGGCTGAAAAGCTGTAGTTTATGGCTGAAATTGCACTGTAGCGGCTGAAATTTCACTATAATTGAATGTGACTTATTTAGCGTAATTAAATTTAAAAATTTTAAAAATAGAAAAAATATGATAGCTCATTACAGACAACGCAAACGAATACGGGAAAAAAAGAACCGATAAAAAAGCTCAAAAAAAGCCAAAAGTTCAGAAGAAGACGGAATTTATAAATAGTAAAAAATAAGCCAGAAGTTAAAGCCGAAACAAGCGGGACCTTAATTCCCCATGGGGCAGGTACCACGCACATTATTAAAAGAGAGAGAAGAAAATAAATCTTATGGGGGTAGACTGGATGTATACATATGTTTTTTTTCCATATGTACGTGCAGTACATGTACTGCCGCCACCATCAAATGTGGCTCAACATTGTTGTAAACTTTCAAAATTCAAACCACAATCCTATTTTCTAATCATTGCAATATCTTTTGCACGAATCCTGATACACGTCAGAGGGCTCAGATAGTATAGTACCGACATGTATAGGTGGTTTTGCATTTGTACATAACAAAATCAGAAAAACGGTAGGTGAGTACAGCTGAACTCAATACATTTTTTTTACTACAATTGACCTTTAGATCCGCCTCGGAAAACACATGGTTTTTAAAAAATGTACTATAACTACGTGCATTAGTATAAGCTGTAAAAGCAAAAAACGAACCCGATGGAGCTGGTAGCGTAGTGCTCCTGGAAAGATGCTTGGACAATTGGTCATAAAAAAGGCTAAACCGGCGGTTTATCGCATTTGCATAAATCTTTTCTTTTTCTTTTTTGTTGAAGTATATCACCCGTCTTTTGTCATTAGTTAAAGCTATTAGATGAATTGGTTGGTGCATGCAAATCAACACTTCTGAGGATGTTTTCATAAGAAACTGTACCAGCCTTGCTTGTTTGCAGAACGAGATCCAGCAGATATTCAGATAATGATATGTACTGAAGAGTAGTTTGCATTATGAATGAAGCTTTCACAACTGTTCCTTGTTTCTGGGTACACCTTCCTTACACCTTTCCAACTAAAACAATTAATTATCTTGTAATGTGATGCACAGAGTAACTACCACTTGAGGCTGCAATTAACACCATCAAAGAGGGTTACCAGAAACCCACCTCGCAAACATAGCAAGGCATTGCCTTGGCATGTACTCTGGAGCAGTATGTCCACCACCCTAATTCACAAAACGAAATATATTATATAGGGAATTAACTTTTATCTTGGTTATCAAATCATGCTGCAATCTTGATATTTGATATAGCAAACCAAGAAAGCGCGCTGCAACGGAAAATCGAGAAAGAAATCCAAGGCTCCTACCTTCACAGTTGCGAATGTGAGGTTATTAGCGTATGACCTTGTAAATCTGCAGATAAGATCTCTGGTCAGACTGTTGCAGAAGTTCCTCTTGAGCATAAGAAGTCTTTCAGTTGCAAGCGATACAAATCTCAAAAAGAAAAAAAAGCAAGCCATATATGATCGACAAATCAGTGCTCAAAGTGCTAGAGCATGCATGAAAAACTAGAATTTGATTTGACGTTCAGGCAGTAGTCTGCATTATCGTCTATTTGTTCCAAACTGTATCCAGTATTCTAAACCAGTTGTTGCAGTTATCTGTGACTCACCCTGCAACTTGTCCATCGACATACCATGGTCTCCAGTCATCCACAACAGAGAGATTCAGAGACTTAATCCAGGCTTGCGTGCCGATGAAAGGTATAAGCATGTCATGATCACCACTGTAAATCAGACTTGTGTAGCCTCTAGTGGTCACATCCAGATGGTATTTCACTGAACTTTGAATATCTTTAGTGTAGGGTATGTCGTAGTTGCATCTTACCCATGAAGGAACTGTTCCCTGCAATGTTAGAATAGAATGGATCAACCTTACCTTCACAAAAAATTTATCAGTTGCTAGGCTTCTTACAGAGCCTTTGGCACGAAAAAGATTGTTCAAGACACTGCTGCATCAGCTGTCTGTCATACCTTGTGGATACCGAGAGCCTGCCTTACTGTGCCATCGTTTGCCCACATTCTCGACATTGTATATTCTGCTGTCTGCGAAGAAATACGAGATGTCAGATAAGATTACCTTATGCAAAATGTACAAGTATAGAAGAAAGGCAAAGCTTCTTTGGCCATTAACTCTACACTCTGAAGAAATCTCAGACAGGTGAAGCTCTGCAGTGTAGTCTTGGAGTTGGAGCATCTCCCGTATGCCTGAATTTAGCTTCGGCCTGTATGGATGAGGGCTTGCAAAAGTGCATTGGGGCTCCAAAATGTGATTTGGATATATGTCCTTGACACACTTTACAAAAAGACCATTTGTCACCTTTGAAAATTGAATGAAAAATAATTGCTTGGAAAAGGAATTAAATAATGTTTATATGCACCTCATCTATGGCATCAAGACTATCTGTGCACTGAATGCTTTGGTGGCTGTTGTCCTCCACGCTGCAGCTCGCCTTGTATGCCTGGAGATAGCAAGACACAAGTAAAGAAACTGCTATACATCTCAAAAGACAAATAGAAAGCCACTATTACTTTGTCAAATACAACTCACTGTTAGTGTGTAGCTATCTGCAAACTTCATTGCTTACTGTTACACATGAGGCAAATATTGGGAAATTTTTTCTCACTGCCAAAGAGGCAGAACTGTGGAGGCAGAGGACTAGTGTGAATTTATTCAACACATATAGTAGTGACACATTGCATAGGAATAACATATTATGATTACCCCACTGAAAATGTGCGGTTTACCATCTGAACTACAAATTTGTGCATTTCATTGAAGTATAATTTAACACTTGGGGTCATGGATCAGTCTGGTAAGCTCTCTACTTTGATTTGGAATGTACAGGAAGCGTGTCAAATCTGCCAAAAAAAAAAAACTCAGCAGCTCTTCGTTTTGGAGGATGCTATTCAGTTTTACCTCGTACATTTCGTCAGGGATGAGACCCATCCCATGAGCAAAAGTAACTTTCGATGGATCATCAAAGTGACTATCTGTGACTGGATTGCCCACAAGGTAGCCCTGGTCATGATATGTCAGATTACTAGGGGGGCAAAGCACACCAATCTAACTTGTAAAAAACAATTACTACAGAACCCAAGATATCAATATAAACACGGACAATTTTCTCCATTAGCAAGCATATGGTAGAATTCCCAAACCTTTAGGTTAAGAGCCGGTTTGTTGCCAACTTCTTTACCTGGAAAAGTCACTGATTGCTTCATTCACCAAGCAAAATGTGTTTATTCAAAAACTGAAAGGTATGAGAGGTTACCTCTGGCAATTTCAAAGGTGACGGTTGGCACAATCATACCGGAGTATGAATCACCGGCAATGTAAAGAGGATTTGACAAGAATTCCGGGTGCTCATCAAACCACTGCAATATTAGAAAGGGAGATAATAGAACTGATTTTAGCATGATTAGTGAGGGCTTATTTTGACAAACATTTGTCATCAGTTTGTGTATAACATTAGTGGTTGGGACCTGGGACCGAAATGCAGGAAGTCTGACCTTTGTGAGGAAGATGAGGATTTGGTTGACAGCTTCGGTGTCACTTGAGTTGTACCCTTGCTCTGTTTTGGAATATGAAAACCCAGTTCCTACTGGGGAATCAAGAAAGATTACATTGCTCACCTGAAATGTGCAAATTAAGGATCAATTAGTAACAAGTTGCATTAATTAGTTTGTGGGATAGAGAAAGTGAGATGCATGGGTTGAATCAAATTAACCTTGGTCCAGGAATCTAGTTTGTAGACCAACTTAGGCAAGCCATCGACGTAGCCGGGAAGGTCGAAACTGAGAGGGCCTGCATATATATATCTTACAAGTTTGAGCAAAGTTGATTTGAGATCATAATAGGTGTATTGTATGTATATCTTTGGGTATAGAACCAACCAAAACATGAATGGAGCAACACCATAGATGCCATACGTATGAACAAGACAAGTCCAACGTAGCAGTGCATTGTGACATACTACTCCTAGAAGTATGCCTGCTTGCATGGACATATGTACGTCTCTGCTTGCAGACACCTGCAAGGCTTGTGGACACTTGGCTTGAAGGCCGCCAAATAGATGTGCACCCCCCTCCCCATACTCAAATGAGACGTATCCTGTTTTTAGCTTCGACTTATGGCTTATAATTACAGTTAACAGTTTTTAGACTGTTCTAGAGAGAGTACAAGTAACATAAACTTAGACAACTTAGGCAAGCCGTCGCGTGCGGTTTTAGCTGATATAAATGAAGTCGCTACAGTATACTATAATCAATTAATAGATCTCGTCTTGAAAAAAATCATATTTAAAAGTTAGTGTCCATAGAAATGTAAAACGACGGAAAAGAAGAGGCGTGAGCATTTTGGTGTCATTTCATTACGAGGATGGACACAGAGGCAAAGACAGAGAGAATGGGCATTGACTTTCTGCTTGGTAATTAGACACAGACAGAGAGAGAGAGAGAGAGAGAGAGAGAGTACCGATCTCGTAGACGAGTCCGGAGAAGGCGGAGCATCCGGGCCCGCCGGTGAGCCAGAGCACGAGCGGGTCCTCCTGCGGGTTCCTCTCCGACTGGATGAAGTAGTAGAAGAGGCGGACCCCATTGCTCTCATCCACCTCCACATACCTGGAGGATTGTTGCATCAGTTTAGTAATTAGTGATGCATGCATGCATGCATGCATGATTCAAAGAAGAAATCGGACGATATCATCCTGAAATATCGATGATCCTTAATTAGAAACCGTACCCTACAAAACATACCCTGTTTGGAGTAGGAAGGGGAGCGGTCCATGGAAGCCAGGCAGACGGGTGATGAAGCTTTTGTTGTTGCGAATATATTGCTGGGTGAAGCTGGAGGAGGAAGAAGACGGGGAGGACAAGCCGCAGCAGCAGCAGAGGAGGAGGAGGAGGAGGAGGAAACCAACAAGCAGTGTGAAGCTACGCCGCCGGCTGATGCGCGTCGAGGCAAGCAGAGTGCCGCCGCCGCCGTACTCGCCTCTTCTTCCTGTCATTGTTTCCTGCGCGATCTCAACTGAAAGAAAGTTCCTTTCCTTCGACAACAACAACAACAAACAAAAAAATGCTCAACTGAAAGAAGAAAAAGGATAGTACTCCATATTTATTGAGATTATAGTACTAAACACGAGTGAAGCACTAAACACGAGTGAAAGGGATTGATCCATATGTACCTGCCCTCTTTTACTTCCGTATGTATTGTCGCTGCTAGATCCACCTGCATTCATCAGAATATCAGTTTCGCGCGCGATCGATCCAGCAAGTTCTTTGTTTAGGAGAGAAATATAAGCAGAAAGTTTTTATTGATAAATATGAGCCTTCCCTACTTTATCTCTAATTATTTTCTCTATCTTATGTATTTATTTATTACCACTGCACAAAACTAGTCTCTCATCTTTCAACGATAATTGCATCACCTCATTAATCTTTTTTTATAAAGACAAAAGATATCGTATGGTACTTCTCAACGGATGGAGTATTAAACTAGTACAAGAAACCCTTGCACCTGCTAGTTTAGCGTAGTAGGTTAATTAATTTGACTTTGACTGAGATGATAAGTGGTGATCGGTTGGGCTGTGGCTTATGGCTTATTTCACTGTAACTGGCTGAAATTACACTGTAGCTGAAGGTGGTTTATTTGGTATAATTAAATGTAAAAAATTTTAAAAATAGAAAAAATGGGTTAGCCCATCATGTGTAATGCAAACGAATACGGGAAAAAAAGAATTGGTAAAAAAAACTCAAAAAATCCAAAAAAAAATCAGAAAAAGACGAAATTTGGAAATAGTGAAAAATAAGCCAGAAGCCGAAACGATCGGGGATTGGTTAAACTACTTGCACATGCTGTGCGTGTCTGTACTACTACTTAGAACATTTGTAATGGTGATATTATATAGTAATATCTATAAATTGTTATCTCATATAGATATTAGAGTAGATATTATCCTTTCAATACATAATATTTATCATTATGTAGGATTGAAGATGGTAATAGAGGGGATGAATAGAGCCTCAGATTTTTAGAAAAGTACTCCCTAATTTTTACTTCAATAACTACGAAAAACTATGAACATCAAGAGTAAAGAATAAATCAACAGAGACTAATTTGAAAGAGAAAAACCAGTGCGGTCGAACAAGACTAGAGTGGTAGGAAAAAGGAGTTGTGTGGTCGAACAAGACCAGAGTGGTAGGAAAAAGGAGTTGTGTGGTCGAACCAGACAATACAGTCGAAATAAGACGTGTGTGGTCGAACCAAATAATGTGGTCAAAATAAGACTTGTGAAATTAGGGGATAAACAGAAATGTTAGATTTGTTTTACAAATGAAAAATCCATATAACTTTTGATTGGTAGATCCAATGATATGAAAATTTGTAGAAATATTCTCTAGGATATCACGAACCTATTCCAACGAACGATTTTCAAAATTGAGGCCTTTTTTAGTTTTAATACAGATTACACTAAAACCGATCAAAAACCTAAAATAGTGAATACGACTTGTTCGTGGGTGGATGATGGCCAAGATGGCTCTAAATATATTCCTACATATCACAACAAGTTAGAACACTGACGAAATCAAGCCAAAAACCCCTATCAAAAAATCACTTAAACGATTAAAAACATGCAAAAACTGAGTTTCTTGATGAACTTACTACCAAAGTGCTTAGATGGGTAGAGATAGATTTTCTGAGATTATCTCCATCTTTTATACGTCCTTGGCACAACAAGATCAAGAAGAGGGATGAGAGGAGAGGAAAAACCAACCAAATCAAGAGCAAATCAATCAAGATAAGAAATAGCCCTGAAGATGATCAAAGATTGATTCTATTGTTGCTTGATAAGAAAAGTTTTACTGCTACTCTACCTTAGAGGACAAGAGCATACTGAGAGACCATGTGGAGGTCATTCCATGTGTGTGATGAGTAATTGACATCGGTTTAGAAAAGTCAAGTTTGATTTGGTTGGTTCGGTCCTTGACGTTGCGTGGTACAATCGGGCTCGGTCGGACTTGGTCAAACCTGGTCAAAATGGTTAGGATGCATATTATGTCGACTTGTCAGGTTTGGACTATTTCATTAATGCATTTATGCTTACATATATCGAGCGGTGCTATTTGATGTGTTTCTTGTCTGTGATAGCTGTAGGACGTCGAGACGGAGTCGTGGCGAGACACGAGGTGACCGGACTAGACACAGGCGGTGTCGAGGTCAAAACGGTCGAGATGTGTCAAAGACGGCGGAGACTCGAGGTGGTTGCGAGGCTTGGACGACAAGGAACAAGGAAGCTTCCCGGAAGGTGCACGAGGGGCGTTTCGGTAAAAACGCAAGGCTGCACAGGCGGGAGCGGGTTCCGTTGGATCTAGCGGGCGTAACAGGTTGGAGACCCGTTAGCCAAGGGCTATATAAAGGAGGGAGTGGCTGCATGCCCCCTCATGCATTCCAAGGGTTTCTAGGGTTTGCTTTAGTCAAAATGAGCTTTAGAGGGTTGTTTTGCCTTTAGGCTTTAGTGGTTGGAGAGTAGGTGTGGACAGAGGCTTTGTCTCCATCGTAGCATCTCCTCCCTGTGTGTGTTCTTCCAAGAAGCATGTAGAGGGTTGGTGTTCTTGATCTTGGAGAAGGAGAGGATGAGTTGAGAGTCTTGTAATCATTCCTCTTGTTCTAATGTCCATGCGTATCGGGACTCCTTTGTAATCATCTTTGATTTGGAATGAAAATCTGAAGTTTTTCTCCCGTGCACTCTTTTCTCTTCGATGCTTTCTATGTTGGATTCTTGAGTTTTTCGTTTTCTTGTTGATTCTTGCTGAGGAGTGGCAAAATGGGTTGCTCAGTGATGGGAATAGGTCTCAAGATCTTTTGATTGGATTTTCCCAAGAGCAAAGTAAATGAATCAAAGATTTGCATTTTCCCTCCTTTCCTGTTCTTCAGTTCATTTCTAGGGTTTGAGGTGGATTTTGATTCCCTTCATGAGATGGCATGAAACTTGGTTCCTAGAGTCCAGAGGCTATCTATTTGCTATTTTCAAAGTTTCATGGCCAGAGGATCAAAGGTCGGGGAGTAATTTGGTTTTTCATTCAGTCTTGCAAAAATTTCAGATTTTGACCATAATCTGAAATTATTGCTCTTCAAGTTGATTCCTGTGTTTCCCAAAGTCCTCCTGCTATTTAGTGTGTTGTGGTTTTGTTTTGAGCCAAAAGGAATGGAAGAAATCCATCAATTACTCTGATTTTGGAAGGTCTGAAAGTATACTGAAGTTTCAGAGTTTTCAGAGTGCTCTCGGGCTGCAGGGACTAGGGGACCGGTCAGACCAGTTTGTAGAAGGCGGTCAGACTGGCCTAGATTGGGCGGTCAGACCGGCCCGGCCAGCGGTCGACCGGCCTAGATCTGGCGGTCGACCGCCTAGCTCGCAGCGGTCGATCGGCCAGCCGAGCGGCCGCCGGCCTAGGTGGGCGGTCGACCGCCCACCCGAGCGGTCAAACCGGCCTCCTGCAGTGAGCAGTGATTTTCCAGTGTTGTTTTATGCCTTGGTTTCTCCTCTGAGTTTTTGAGGTTTCCAGTGTTTTTTGGATGTCTTCCTCATAGCTTTGTAGGTTTCGGAGAAGATTTCTCGAGTGGAGGTTTTATGGTATTAGAGGTCCCTTTGTGTTTGTGGTCTGGTAGAATCTCCAGTGTGCTTAAGTTATTTTTCATCACAGCTTCAGTAGCTTTTGGTGAGAAAAATCTTAAGTAGATATGTTGAAGGCAAGTTTTTTAAAGTCGACATTCACCCCTCTTTGTCGCCATTTCGGTCCAACACATACCAAGCACTCTACTGTCAAACCCTAACCCTAAATATGAAAGCTAAGAGAGATAGGTTGGATGGATAACAAGTCTCCATCCCAACCCACTTTTATAGAAGGGCTAGCCAACCATATCCAGCCCATAGCGAATACTATCCACTTAGCACAATGGGGAACCCGGTAGTCCTACACACACGGATTTTACTCACACATATTTACTTATACACGCTTTTCAAAAGCGTATAAACCCGGATCCGCTAAATCTTTAGCCTTGATCCATCTTAATTAAAATTAGCTATACCTTGATCTAAACTGCTCCCCCAAGCGCTACACATGCACACCAAGGTAGTTTATGATATTTTAGCCAAACTACTAAAATACTCTTTGTTGACCTGATCATCACCATCCTTTACAAGTAATCATCATGCTTGCCACACATAGGTGCACCACTAGCTTGCTATGTGTCGCTAAGTCTCTCCTGTCTCGGTTTCACCGAACTATGGCTCACTTGGCTCGCCCAAGCCACATGGTGTTTCCCACCGTTCGAACTCGCTTTTAACATTTTTCGTCTTTCTCGTGCCATGCTCAAGTTCACCATCTCATCCCACATTCTTGATTGATCTGGGCCTTATCTCCTCCATGAGCATAGCCCCGATTCTTGTCATTGACCATAGTTGACTTCAACGACCCTGCATATCCAAAGACAAAGAAATCGTTTCCAGGCACAAGTTCTTCACAACTTGACCCACATTAGTCAAAACATACATCATGCAACCTTAATGCAATGACCTAGGTTACTCCAACTCAATCCATGACTCAAACCCCAAAATCCTCAATTTCTGCCCAAAACCAATCCAAACAAAGTGCGATCTTTGCAAAATCACTTAACTACTCCACAAAACTAGTAATGGTTCATCACAGCAATTCCATGGACCTTCTCACGTGGTCTTTCACATTAATCAATATTGTAATTTAATATTTATTTCCAATTCCCCCCAATGCGCCGTTTAATGTAGCGTCACACCTTTGTGATGTGGTAGATATCACATCTCTCTCTAATAGATGCCTTAGCTAATGTCGTGTGCTTAAGCAATGTGTTACATGAGACACTACTTTTCTCTCTTATTTTATTAATTTTTCATCCATCTCAGTACTAATCCTACATGGCTTGTTAATTAAATCTATAGATACTATTTACATGGAACCATTGGAAGTGCCTTAGTGACTTTTTTTAAAAGAAAAAAAAAGCCTAACTGGGTAACTTAATTGCAGGTCGTGCACGGCGTCTACATTCTAATGAATTGATTGCTACTCCAGTTTCTTGGGCGGCTGGCGCTGGCTAATACTAATACCGGAGTACTAATTTACTGCTATCCGATCCGGACATGGATCGTAACCTACCAAGATGCTCTATTATATAATGGTCTACTTGCTACGAGTATATGTATAAATATAATTTGTCATCAATGAATTATTACCCGTCACTCTCTCTCTCTCTAGTCCACCGGAGCATGAAGACGAAAACGTCTGTTTCACTAATGCTACTACCTGGGCTTTGCTTCTATCTTCCTTGCAGAGGAGCAGTATGCATGATCATCGGAGCTCTAGTTCCAATTGGGTCTTCTCACTTAGATGGAGTTTATTTGGAATTTACTAATTTGAGGCCCAGAGTTATTTCCATAAGACCGGAAATTAAAGGCCTCGGTCTTACGGAAATAACCCGGGGGTCCTCATAGCGCTTGGTATCAGAGCCATACTGACTGTACGTTAGAAATAGCACAGGCGTTAGTCTTAGCAAGTCTTTAATCAAATTATTTTTAAATTAGCAAAATAATTTCAGAAAGTTTAAGATATGAATTAACATCTTTTATTCCTTACCCATCCTAACATCTATTTCTTACCTCTCTATTCAATTGAATTGTGCAAAATATTTTTCCATTGCTCGTCTCTCCTTTCCAAAAATAGACACGCTAATGGTCATGGTAAGAGCAATAGATGTTGCCGTACTGCGATATTAGGATTAAGTTAGGGATTATTCTTAGAGTATATATGCCCTAATTATATTCCTTAGCATGTAGACATTGGACTTTGTGGTGTGATCTTTTGCTCTCTTTTGTTCTTTGTAGTTGCTAAGCATGTATATATGGTGTGTTTGCCGGTTTGCCTTCGACCGTTGTATTTCATAAACATGCTAAAACCTAGCCTTATGTTAAAACTAAATCGTGTGCTTTTCCTACTGCTTTCTTTTTAGTTTATTTTGAGTTGGTTCTTGTCTTTTGAAGCTTAAAATCTCTAAATTAAATTAAGAACCTTACCCCAGTTGTTTCCCGTACCTTATGCTTTTCCCCCTCATCTCTTTAACGGAAGTCGCATGTTAATTAAGAGATTAATAGCGGAATTGGTTAAGAGGAGGATGTGAGCAAGTAATCGCTATCTTATCTTCATTTAGATCCCTAATGTTAGGATGATGTTGGTAGCTAGACTTGCATGACCAAAGTGATGTTTGATAGTTGAGAAATAGAATTATTACTCATGGTCCCCAAATATGATCTTGGAAGAGCTAATTAAAATTTCGAATCATGAGATATTAGCCTTTGTGAGATCAATTGTGGATTATGGTAGTTGTTACCATAAGAGGTTACGAATCTACACTAATAATCCACCAGTTAAAATTATCCTACATCCATCCAACAATTACCTACTCCACAGTCATAACCTTAACTACGTTTACACCACAATATGCACCCATAATTACACCATTCTAAAAACGTCCGCACCAGATTAACTCTCCTGTATTCTTTCTCCTTACTCAACCATATCCGACGGTCATCCTTCAATGGATCTGCAGTACTCCTTCCGCGTCCTGAGGCTCCCCCGAATCGGCCGCGCGTCTTCTGGAAAGCCTCCCCCGCCTCCCCCGAATCGGCCGCCTCCCCCTAAACCGAAACCCCGAATCGGCCGCCGCCTCCCCTAACCCTAAACCCCGAATCGGCCGCCGCCTCCCCCGCCTCCCCCGAAGGCCGCCGCCTCCCCCGCCTCCCCCCAATCGACTCCCGCGCCGCCGTACCATTGGATCTCCCCGGGCGACATAGCAGCTGATCTCGTGAGATGTGGCGTCCGGCGGTGGCCCGGCGGTCGGCGCAGATCCGGCAGCTCCTGTCGTCCGCCGCCCCCTCGACCGTCGCTGGCCCCTGCATCGTACACGGCCCCTGCATCGTGCACAAGCGCGGCACCGACATCCTCCACGACCCCTGGTTCAACAAGGTACCCACCCGCCCCCTCCCCGATCTCGCGATTCGCTCGCTCGCGCGCGCAGGTCCGGATGCTATTTCAGCTTCGATTTCGCGATTCCGGGTGTGTGTTTCTTGGTTGATTCGTCGGTGGTGGTGTTGGGTTCGTGGAGGAGGGGAAGATGACCGTGGAGGAGAGGCAGGGCAGGGTGGACCGGCATGGTACCAGGGATCAGTTTCCCGTCGGCATGCGCGTGCTCGCCGTCGACGACGACCCCACCTGCCTCAAGGTCCTGGAGAACCTCTTGCTTCGTTGCCAGTATCATGGTATTGTAAACCCCCCCGGCGCGTATGTTAGGATTTGTACTGCTCTGAACAAAATTGTTTGCTTGGGTTTTTATCTTGATTTAATTTTTCGTTGTTTGTGTGGTAAGTATGACAAGATTTGGTGCCATAGTTTTGCATTCACAGAGGTAATTTTATGGGATTTGTGATCCTTATATTCTGCTGGTTTGGCGTTCTATTTTTCATGTTATGTAATGTCAAGCCAAGATTGGATTTTTGTTAGTAATAAAAAGATTGGATTTTCTCCCTTTTTTCGCATATCTATTTATTTGGAACAACCTTGTTCTGTAATCTCTATGTTTTTCCGTTGAATAATTCTATGAAAGATTGAAATTTCGCCTGTGTAATTAGTGCACGTCTCTAATCTTGTGTTCCCCTGTAGTTTTGGTGTTCTATGTTTCGTTTTCCATGGGGACAAGATATGGTTGGATTTTCTTTCATATCTTCATTCGAATGATCTTCTGCTGTGTAATGTCTTTCAAAGATTTGACTTGCCTATGTAATGTTTTGTTCTTGTCTTCGACCTTGGGGGCTAATGGCTAATGTGTTTGTATTTGATTTGCTGCAGTGACAACAACCGGGCAGGCAGCAACAGCCCTGAAGCTGCTCAGGGAGAAGAAGGATCAGTTTGACCTGGTGATCAGCGACGTCCACATGCCGGACATGGATGGCTTCAAGCTCCTCGAGCTCGTGGGCCTCGAGATGGACCTCCCGGTCATCAGTAAGTCTTGTTTTCTCAATTCTGTTTCTCATTTTTGTGACCAATGTTCTGACAAATGGCATGTTCTGAAAATGATTGTGGAATGATAGATTTAGTAAATCTACTTGTTTTGGTTTTACCTCATTTGAACCGCCAATCTGCGGAGATATGATTATGTCTATCAACTGAAAAATTCTCAGAAATGGCGTACATGAAAGAAATAAGGAAACTTTCTTGGTTCAAATCTATTTTTAGACAGCTCTCTTCAGCTGAAGAAAGGGTGGAGAGTGTGGTTGTTGATATTGAAAGACCACAGAACAGGCAAGTTAATAGAAACAAACCCCACTCTATGCAGCAGAATGATATACCATCAAATGCAGTTGCTCGTTCATCAGAGGATATAGATGATGGTGAGGTCATTGGTATCATCACACTCGAAGATGTATTTGAAGAACTCTTGCAGGTAAGCTGTAAGCAGGCTAAATTGTTCTTTGGAAGGTAGCGTTGCCATTTTCCTGGTGTGTGGTAAACAAGTGGGTATGTGGTTTATGGGCAGAAATAGTATATTGGAAATTGTGTACCTTAACAGTTCATAATACCTCGAGCATAGGCATATGTGTTTTAGTGGAAGCGTGGAGATATAATATCATGTGACAGTTTGGTAAATCGTGAGGAGTTCTAGGAGGTATGTCAGTTATAATTAGTCTTTGTAGAAACAATTTGGGTATGCATATACTCTGCAGCCCCTTTGGACTCTTGCCCTAAGCAGAACTACTAAATGACCATCTAACTACCTATTATATACTCAGATTGCCTGGTCTGTTTCTTAGAATTAAATCTTATCTAATTTGTGAATGCGTTTCTTCCATTTTTTTTCTTCAAAAAGTCCTAGATTTGTTATTCGAAAATTACCCTGTGGTAATAAGTTATTCCAACTGGAGGTGCTGTGTTTATGCAGTTCATAATTTTTATTCAAATATCTTCTGATTTTCTCACCATTTTGAGTTTTCTGATTTTACAGGAGGAGATAGTTGATGAGACCGACGAATATGTTGATGTTCATAAAAGGTATGTCTCATCCTAACAGGAACTACTTGCTCCTGGCATTCTTCAACCTTTGCTAAGTATATCAGTATATTGTATGCAAAATGCAAATGAATTTTCTCCCTTACAGGATACGAGTGGCGCTGCTGCCGCCGCATCATCGATTGCAAGGGCTCCATCACATAGGAGATTAACGAGTCAAAAGGCTGCTGTAAGTGCCATTTTTGCTACAGTTATATGGACTTACCATGCACATGCAGGCTGAACAACAAAAGTTGCATGAATAACTGGCATCAACAATATTCTAGCACAACTGCACAAATTTGTCACCACTTGTTGAGAAATTCGGAGTATATTAGTTTTTCTTTTATTTTGATCTTTAGGAATGATTATTATAAATTTTGTGGACACAGACGGTAGGTATGGATATAAATTTTGTTATCTCGATTGAGCTAAAGTCCTTGACTTGAGAACTATACAATCACCTAAAGCACATATGGGAGTATGGGATACATTTTTCTTGCAAAACATTTACTTTCCTCCTCCGATTGCCTTGGTGTATCCGGATCCATGGCCGCTCCCGCGAGTGTCGTGTGACCTTCGCGACGTCGGATTTGGTGCGAGGAGCAAGTAGGAATGGCGACCAAGAGGAGCGTCGGCACCACGGGGGGGATCTCGGGGAAGAAGGTGTTCGTGCGTGCGACCTCAATGTGCCGCTCGACGACGACCGAAGACCCAAGTTGAAGTTGCTTCCGCACTCTAAGTCGATCGAGGCTCGTGAACTATCTCCTACCTATGTTGAAGAGAAGTAGGTACTTTTCTTCCTTCTCGATTTGTGTTGATTAGATTGCAACTTGAATTGCCATGTCTTGCATCCAAAGCAACGATGAGTGTAGCAAGATGTCGTTAGTGGTGTTTGCAAAAGAGATATCTCCATGCAAAGTGATACATGATTTTGTTATGTAGCTTTGTGTTTATTATGATTTTGCTATTTGATAATTTGATATGCAATAGGTTTGTGATGACATGGTGGAAATTTAATCCTTTTTTTGGTGGCGTGGATAACAATTGTATAGGTGCATCAGTCCCCGTGATTGCGAATGTCATGCGAGTTGAGGTTGTTCATGATGTGCACCGAATGTGATGGCAACTAACAGAGGAGTAGCAGAGGCAGATCCCGAGAGCGAGGCGGTGGCGACCACGACTGAATCTGAAAACTCGGTCCAATGTGATTGGACAGTCCGATGAAAATGCTGCAAAGGAAAGTGTAACATCCTGATTTTCAGAGTCTTTTTGAAGCTTTTAAAATAAAATTCACCATTTGAATTTTTCTGGAATTAATTAAAGCTTAAATAGAATTTTTATGAATTAAAAAGGATTTAATATGATTAATCTGAACATGAACATTTGCCAAATTTATTTTATTTGAGTTCTTTGTGTCTCAAGGGCTTTATTGGAATTTTTCTGGATTTATTTGCTATTTTCTAGAGCTCAAGAGAATTTATTTGAATTTCTGGAAAAGAAAAAGAAAAGAAAATCCCAACCGGCGATGGTCGAAACCACCACGGCCCACCAAAGAAAGCCGCCACCGCACCGCCGTGCCACGCGTCGCACATTGGTGCGCGCCACGCCGCTGCTTGCCCTTCGGATGCGCGCCACGTGGCGCCATCTCGCCGCTCTTCGCGCCGCGCCGCATCCGGCCGCCGCTTCGCCGCGTCACCGGCAGTGGGGCCCACTGTCGAGCGTCTCGACCGGACTCTTCGCCCCGAAGTCCGCTCGCGTCGCCGCCGCCGCCGCTTCGCCGCGGACTCTTCGCGCGCACCGACCGGCGGACCTCGGCGTCGCAGATCGCGGTGCGTGCCGCCGGCTTCCTCGTCCTCGAGCGCGCCGCCGCCGCCGCCGCGCGCCGCTCGCCGCGTCGTTCGCCTCGCTGGCGCGCCGACATCGCCGCGCGTCGTTCGCGCGTCCGTTCTTTGCCGGTGAGCCCCGCCGGCCGATCCCTACCCGCTGCCGTCCCGGACCGCCGCGGCCGCCGCCGCCGCTCGGCCATCGCCGCGACACGCCGCGCCTCGCCGCCGCCTCGGCGCGCCTCGCGTCCCCTCGGCCCCGCGCGTCGGCCGGCGCCGCCGCGACCGCCTTCCGTGGACGCCGCCCACCGTGCATCGAGCCTCGCCGGTGGGGCCGCTTGTCGGCCGTACTTCGTGGACCAAGCCGAAGTCACGCCCGATCAAGATGCCACGTCGCCTCGGGCGCACACGTGTCGCCACGTGTTCGCCACGCCGCCCTAGCCGCTGCGCCAAGAAATTGCCGCGCGCCGCGTGCCAGCGCACCGCGCCCACCGTGAGACCCAGTCTCCGTGCACCGGTCCACAAGACAAGACTTTTCCAATTTCCCGATTTTCTTTAGATCCAATTTTTCAAGAGCCCGTTCTCCTCGCCCTAGCTCAGATTGACCGATTCTTTTCCTAAATTCATCAAAAATTGAGCTCTACCTTTTGGTTCAGGTTTGAAAGTTTTGGAGTTCATTTGAATTTTATTTGAATTTATTTTGTCTTTTCATTTCGCTTTCTCTCGTTAGATCGCGTGTTCGAGGAGCGGAAGTTGGATTTGAAGATCAAGAGCCCTCAGTGAGTAAGGCCAAGGCAAGTCGTGTCCTTTGATCATGTTGAACCTAATTTTCAAATCTATTATGTATTATTTTGTTTTAAACTATCATGCATTGCTACTTTATTATAAAACCCTTGTATTGGTAGTTAATGACCTAATTGATTATCTCCTCCTTGATAATTTGAATACCATGATTCTATTGTCACCATAGGATGGGTAATTATTTAGTGATACAATATTAGTGTCACATGGGTTGTACGCTTAATTTGCTTAGCCATGCTTATTATTAGTACGTTGGGTCTATCATCACATGTGTAAGTTAATCTTGACTTAATGATATACTTGAACGTGGTGGTCAACCACAATTATAAAATTTGTGTGCCATGACATGGGTAGTGTCATTGGTGTTGGTTATACAAACTTGGTTTTCACTTGGGCGAATGATCGTGCAGTAAAGGGGGTGCAAGTTGTACATTGGGATGTGGATGCTTCGCCTGGGTAGTCTTTAAGGACTTAACTTTGTGCGCCATTGATCTGAGCTTAATCGTGCAAACCACATGTCTAGTATGGGATAGACCTGGCATAATAATTTGTGAAGTCTCCACTTTGGTTTTACTACGATGTTGTGTGGCGCAAGAGGGCAATTATCGACTAGGGGTTACCCTACTCGACGGCGAAACCTTAGCGAGTGGGATCGGGTGGAGATGGATCATCGTAAAAGCCTTGTTGTGATTTCCTTAGCGCGAGGCTAATCACATCGTGTGGGTACAGTTGTGCAACCTCTGCAGAGTGTAAAACTATTCGAATAGCCGTGTCCTCGGTCATGGACAATGCTCGGTGATTTCACACGAGGGTAGAGTTTTCATAAAAACACGGTTGGGTTAAGTTGGGAAGTGAATGGTTAGTTCACGGGTGTTCATTTCATGGATCTTGGTTCATGGTGGATTCCTTGGGTGAATGGTCAGTTCACTTGTGGTTGGTCTCAATTCCTTTGGTTACTTATTTATTATCATTTACAAAGCTTGCTTTTCAATCTATTTATTGTATTTACTTTAAATTATTGCTTTATGCAAAATTAACCTTTCAGCCATCCATTGTTAAGCCTTGCATATTATATTGCATTCATTTGTTACAAACGACTTGCTGAGTACCAATGTACTCACGGCTTTATGCCCCTGTTGCTCAGTTGAGGAGGAGTATCACCAGCAGGAGGTTCCAGAAGGAGAGTACTTCGACGTCTTCGCGGATTAGGCTTCGTTCTCCACTCGATAGCCTGTGGGCATGTCGTTTGGTCGCTGCGCTTTCTTTTGGATTTCCGCTGCTAGTTTTTGTTAAGCCCTTCGGGCTAGTCTATTGTAAGCTTGACCATAAGGTCGTACTCTGATGATTATTATTAATATTTGAGTCTTTTCTTAGTAAATCGTGATATGTTCGATATTTCATCTTTGTTTATGCTGTGTGCACTAGCGTGATCCTGGACTAGTGCAGAATACACAGGAGAGTCCGGATTTGCATATTCGGGTCTCTACAGAAAGGTACGTGATGTTTAGCCTTTTTTTTGGGTTACTTTTGTATATGTTTTTCAGGAAATTATTGAAAATTTAATTTAATCATTTGGTGCTTGCTGTAAATTGGCTTATATCTATTGCCTGTCATATGTACAATACACTTTAGCCTGCCAAAGCACTTATTTGTGTTCCATTATATGCCAACATTGCATATATACGCCTTTTGTCTCAAACAAGTTGAGGTAGACTAGGAATGAAACCTGCATTGGTGATTGGACAGTCTGATGAAAATGCTGCAAAGGAAAGGTACGTGATGTTTAGCCTTTTTTTGGGTTACTTTTGTATATGTTTTTCATGAAATTATTGAAATTTTAATTTAATCATTTGGTGCTTGCTGTAAATTGGCTTATATCTATTGCCTGTCATATGTACAATACACTTTAGCCTGCCAAAGCACCTATTTGTGTTTCATTATATGCCAACATTGCATATATACGCCTTTTTGGTTGGTACTGTTTTTCGTGAAGTACGCACTTTGTGACAGTGGACCTCATCTTAATGTTATTTCGTCACTTTAGCTTTACTCAACAGCAGCACTCCACAATTTTTCAGGTTACTTTCAAGGTTTCTAATCACTCTTTCGCTGCATTGTATTTAAAATAATATGCTTCTGTTCAAAATGTTGAATTTGTTGTCAATGGAGTTTCCTCTCATTTTGAAGGTGCCCACTGTTCCCTTTGCAGTAATTTATATGTCTCACAAGTTGTCTTGCACTAAATTTTTAGTACTGTTGAAGACGGCATATTTGTCGTCCAAGAAGATGATCCATACATGGTCGATGATCATGAATTAAGCCAGAATGAAGTTACCGCTATCAAGGATAAAGCTGTCTACAAGAAAAAAATTAGAACGGCATGCAAGTCAGTACAAGGTATATTTCCTTGTCATTTTAATTTCCTGTTATATGCGGTTCTACACTTGTACCTATTTGTTGTTAGTTAGTTCTGAAGTCCTTCTCAGTGCTTGCTCTCCCTTGAACCTATGTGAAATTGGTCCGATTTCCTGTATGCTTCCGGCTACACTTGTACTTATTTGTTGTTGGTTAGTTCTAAAGTCCTCCTTAGTGCTTGCTTTTCCTTCAACCTATGTGAAATCTGTCCGATTTCCTGCATGCTTCCAGCTGTGAGTAGTTTCAACATGTTGATAATAGAAAATACTGCGTGATTTTGATTTCCCTTGCTCATGCATCAACAGCAGTTACAGTGACAACGGTTGTTTTCCCTCTTGGGTGGCTCTAATTGAACCCATAATCACGAAGTTCTCTGAGCAATGATCAGTTAATCACTACTCTATACTGTTCAGACAACAACAGAAGCAACCAGTGGGGAGTGTATTTTGTTGGCTGTGAAAGGAAGTTGTTGAGCTCTTACTGTATATGCTAAACCTAAGTGGTGGTTAACACATCTTTCTGTGCCTATTCCTGTAGATCAAGCTCTTGAATCCATGCCGCAAAGGGAAAAGTCTGCTTGTCTTAGACATTGACAATATTCTGTTTGACCATAGGTCTGCAGCTGAGAATCCTGAGGAACTCATGCGTCCATGTAAGGGCACTTTTCATCACTACTATTATGTTTTCCAATGAGCTGTAGTAAAGTTTCATGCCGTAATCCCCTGTGCAGATCTTCACCAGTTCCTCTCTGCTGCGTATTCAGAGTATGATATCATGATATGGTCAGCAACTGGGTAAGCCTTTTGCCACCCTTAACTATCAGTTAACTGGTTATGATTGTGACGTGAAATAGGTAAAATAGTACCATTTACCCTTGAATGTAGTATGAAATGGGTGGAGTTGAAGATGGGGCAACTTGGAGTTCTTACCAACCCCAACTACAAAACTACTGCTCTTCTGGATCACTTGGCAATGATAACTGTGCAATCTGAAAAGTATTCTGAAAAGAAAACTTACGACTGCAAGCCTCTTGGTGTCATTTGGGCTAAGTTCCCTGAGGTTAATATTCTATGATTAGTGACGGATTGTAATCGAGTTATTTGCTCATTACTCCCGCCGCTTCCATATGCAGTACTACAATGAAAAGAACAAAATCATGTTTGATGACCTCAGAAGGAATTTTGTCATGAATCCACAGAATGGTCTTGTGATCAGAGCATTCAAGAAAGCCCATATGAGCAGAAACGGTGATCAAGAGTTGGTGATTTCATGACCTGAACTTGCTGGTGATATACAATGAGTGTTTTTCAGATTATATACATGGTGATATACAATTGCGTGAAACTTAAACTATGAAAAAAAAATATCGTCATTTGGTTGTTTTCATGTGCATCCCTGAAATACCGCCGTGGCGTTAGCACGGGCACTATACTAGTGAGTATAAATGGAACAATTGTAGTGAGGTATAAGTTTGCCTACGGATGATGTTGGAGGATATGCAGGTGGAACTCATGGAATACGTGAATAGGCTTGAATAATTAATTTATGGGTTCACTTGGGGATTTAGATTTTTGGTATGTCTTAGTCATTATGTCGATAAGACTGTGATTCAGGTTCAGGTCTAGCGTGATAAAGTAGAATTTGAAACTGTAATGATATTATAAGTTTGGTGGGTACTTACGATGCTAATTTGATAATTATGAATTTGTAATTGAGGATATAACCAGATCGTAATACTTATAGAGATGAAGAACGATTAAGTGATTGAGTGGTCATGTAGTGGATGACAATGATGATTGTGTTATAAAGTAAGGCAATATTTTAATTCTAAGTTTTGTTAGGAGACAAACACAATAAACTAGTGATGCAAAGCTTGTTAGTGATATGCCCTAGAGGCAACATGGAGATATTATATATATATCACATACTATGTTTATGATACATTACTTTGTTGTTTGAAATAGACATTATCATTATTGATCAATGAGTATGTGACTTATTCATGAGACTCTTAATGCTAAAATGTTGTTATTTCTAAATGATCCCTAATCATATATCATATGAGGAACAAATATGATTCAAAGATCAGCATATGTATTGATTGATGATCATGTCTCATGGATCATGGTATGGTGATACCAAATCAATAATATGGACATGTGTTAGTGAACATATGTTGGATAGACCCGCCATGAGACACTGCAGAGATTCCATGTGTCATCAGTTGGTCTCAAGTAGTGTTTATGTAGAATCCTTAGACTTGAGATCATCATGGTTCCCAACATACGTAGTAGCTTATTTTGGGACTACTAAACACTACTCCGTAACTGGGTAGTTATAAAAGTAGCCTTCGGGTTTGCCATGAAACATGTAGTGGGATGTGAATGGTCAAGATAGAATTTGCCCCTCCTTATGGGAGAGATATCTCTAGGGCCCTCGATGTAATGGATTATGAAAGTGCATGGCCATGCCAAGGTGATTGAGGAGTCAATCACAAGTTTATAATCCATCACGGAATCGAGAGAGTGATTGAGTTATTAAGAGGATGACACAGGTCTCGCCTTGAGCTCAATCTATATCGTGAGGCAAAGGGATTCGTACATGAGAACATTATAGGTTCAGCCGATATGATCTTTACGTATACTTTGGGGTTAATATGTCTTACTAGAGGCCGCTATTAACAGGGTGACTGGAAAGACGTTTCCAGGTCGCGACCAAGTATACGTGAACCTACAGGGTCGCACGCTTAACGGGTTAGAACACTAATTCGAATATGATTCGAATGTGGGCTCAATTCGGATAGAGATCCGAATAGACTCCTATTGGGCCTCGGTCCACAAGGCCCAAGTGAGGAGGTCTATATATATATGGAGGCGAGGGGTTGAGAAACACACGCTTCTGTTAACCTCTAGCATAACCCTAGCCGCCACCTCCCGAGCCAAACCCTAGCCACTCACGAGTGCTAGTACACTCGCGATCGGCGTTCCAGCCCCGGACGTGTGGATACCGGTGGAGGCGCTGCTTGTTGCGGTGTTGATCGGCATCAACAACCTACAGATTGGATCTGCTCGTGGTGTGGTTGATCGCGTAGAGGAGATGATCTGTTCGGGACGATCGGCTAATTCCACTACTACCTCGACGCGCGTGGTTGGATCGGTTTCTCCAACTCTTCTTCCATTGCGATGCGCATCTAGTGGTAACGATCCATGATCCCTCCTTAAGCATGATGTCCTTGTGTGCGCGGTAGAAAAGTTTTGTTTTCTGCTTTCGTAGCCTACGCGCAATCCTTTAAAGCTTACTATTAGGAGCAGGCTACTCATCATATTTCAAAAAATACTCAAGAAAATGTAGTAACTAAGTCGTACGTGCGCGCGAACAACTTACTTGTTAGCCTGATGAAGAACAGGAAGCATGCGGAGCTTGACGCGATGCGTAACGTAGATGTCGCGAAGGCGATGGCGGTCGCGCAGATGCGCTACCGAAACCTTATTGCCGCCCCGTGCAGGTACTCTCTGCAGCAACGGTTCGGAGATAGCCGCTCTCCCTCCTTCCAGGTGCACGCTAGGAAGAAAGGTCGACGAGGTTCAGACAGCACAGCACAACAAAACAGAAAGTAGGGGAAGAATGGAGGTGCAAAATTCTCTCTTTTTTTCTGGACGTCTCCAGGCCCTTTTAAGGGCGCTGCAGTTACTACTCACTAGTATGCTGCTGCGTTTAAATGAATTATGCATTGGTAATTGCCTCATCAAATCACAAATTAAGCAGTGTAAATTCACTTGTAACTACCTCATTCAAATGTTTAAATCTCTTTTAAACAGAGAGAGTGAGGTGCATGGTTTAGCAAAAATAAAGATGGACTTGGTCTGCCAACACTACAAGAAAACCCCCTATAGTAACGCTGTATTGTTATGTTTGATACGCTTTATTTCGTCTCTACAGGAATATAGGCACGCTTTTGTAAAGCGTGTTAGGAGTGTCTTCGCATGGACCGTGTCAGGAGTTGTAGAGATGAATTCTTTAAGCATATCTATGAGATAAAAAGACGTTTTATAGAGACGCTTAATGCATGCCTACACATATTGATACACTTTTATAGACACATTTATACAACGCATCTATCAGTATAGTTACGTTGTATAGTAGCGCTTCATCACGTATTAAGAATTGTAGAGACAGTCTCGTAGGTACATCTATATTACATGTCTACTAATATAGTCACGCTTTGTAATGATGCTTTAATGCGTATTAAGAAGTATAGTCACGCTTTATAACGATGCTTTGATGCGTATTAAGAAGTATAGTCGCGCTTTATAATGACGCTTTAATGTGTATTAAGAAGTATAGACACGATTAATAGATACATTTATATTACGTGTTTAATTATATAGACACGCTGTATAGTAACATAGCCACGTGCTCAGAAATGTAGAAACGATATGATGATACATTTACATTGCGTGTATATCAATATAGGTTCGTTGTATAGTAACATCTTGTTGCGTCTCAAGATATGTAGAGACGGTTTCATATGTACATTTATATTTCGCATCAGTAATGTTTTTGTGTATATATTAATATATACACGCTTTGTAGTAACACCTTCTTATGTATTAAGAACTGTGATGTTTTCTTCAAAATGGACATCCAAATATAGATAATATCTGTATGATTAGATAATGACAATGCAAATCACCAAAAGTATTCCATTTGTAAAATCATCTCTTTAGCATCCACAAAACAAGATAATAATTAGTTCACTCCCTGGACATCATATAGACCAGTAACTATATCAAACTGAATGGTTCATCAAACATATGTGGAGTACAGGACAACCGAAACTCCTAGTCCTAGTAGCAGAGAAATACAAAGGCTCCATCTTCATCACCTTGCTCCACACCACAGAAGGCAGAAGAAGACCCCGATCTGGATGCGGATCTAGCCACGCAATTGAGCAGATGCGATTGATAATAGCATTGAGACAAAAAAATTGCAGTTTGAAAAGATGACATGAGTTAAATAATGTAGCTTCAACATTTTTTCTTATTGCGGTGACACAAATAAGATACTAAGAGTCCAAGCATATCCATGAGAAGCAATAGGTATAAGCCGAACAACGATCCTCTATGGTTAGCTTAGGCATGTAGCATAAGTCAAGATTTATAGAAAATTAGGCTGCAAACACCATCTTTTTCTTTGTTAGATAAAAACAACTACTACTCGGTCATGTCTTGCTAAGAATCATGGCATAGCTAATGACTTTATACCCTATGCCAAGCGGCCGCAAGGTCTTGAAAATTGATGTTGGTAGTCAACATAAAGAAAGTCATATAATAAGCATGACGCAGCGGTGAAGCAGATATAATCTTAACATTACCCAAACATAAAATTTTTAGAAATGTCACAAGGATATGAGTAAATTTGAAACATTCACTACTAGTACATGGCACAGACCTATAATGGAAACAAAATTAAGATGCAACATTTTCACTATGCTTCTTGTGAAACGACTCTTTGGATAAATTGATTATGTAATATTATCTCTTACACGGTTCATTCTACGTGCCACTAGAATGTGAAAAATAAGCAAAGAGATCATGAATAAATTCTTAGTGTGCATTATTTTTGCTCTGACATAGAATACTTAGATACTAGAAAAATCATGTTAATATGAAATGCTTGCAAGTTTCTAAGACTAAAGCATAAGTAAATCTGCAAACAAACATGACGCTACATTGCATGATGGCCATAATTAAAGAATAAAACATACCATGTTGTTTGGGACTGAATTGAACTCTTAGGTTTTCTCACCTAAAAAGAATGGGTTTAGATGAAAATCATAATTTGAAGAAATTAAAAATCGAAGAAGCACTCAAACAACAAAAATTAACTTACATGTGAACGGGCCATGCAATAACATAGCCAATAGCATCTCTTAATAGTTGAATATCGAACAATGGCCTAGGCAACGCCTCATCTCCAATATTTCCATTGGCTACGTTTTCAAGATCACAACATGAACCCCAACGAACTCGTTTCCAAGCATGCTTTCTCCAATAACTCGTGTGCCATCGTGAGTTACTAACTTTCCTTTGGCCACAACTTTACCTTTATTTCTTAGTGAAATAAGAATGACTTGATTTGCCTCTACCATTTTGAAAAAACATAAAGCTATGATAATTGAACTTGTGACTAAATTAAGTTAAAAGTAACATAGCAAAAAAATCATCTCGATTCGGATGATTAACATCCGAGCTTTGATTCTTGAGATCTCTACAGAGACATAATTTTAATTAGCAAAATGTATCATCACTCAAGAATGTTTAATCTAACTTTCTGTTTGAAGTAATAATACACAATCACAACTGAGACATACCATGCTAGTCAATATGCTATCACATGTTGTGCCTACATAATCCTTATCTGCTTGCCCACGATGCTCCTCAATATGTCCCACCTGCAACCATAGTTCACCTCATTTTTGTTATATGTATCACTTTTGTTCTAATTTTTGAAAGCAAGAAAGAGGATTCCAAGATCACATTACAAAACGATTAGTACTAATTCATGTACAATGAACATAAACAGCACTGAGCAAAAACTGAACAATATGCTTTATAATGAATTTTGCTCTCAACTTTCCCATCTTAGTTGGCCCCATGATTTTATTTCCTTGTAAAAAAAGCCTTCACTACTCATGATCTGTCCATTGGAGTAGTGTATATAGTTCTATATCTTTTTTTTACTGAAAGACTATGGTTTCTAAATAGCCTTGTGCTGTCCAAGACTAAAATTGTTGGAAGGGTAAAATGGGACCTCTTGCTTTCACAAATTGTTGGAATAGTCCCACATTGGTTGTGGAAGGGTAAGGGACCTAACTTAAAAGTGGGGGAGTCCCTCACCTCATTGGCTAGCTTTTGGGATGAGAAGGCCCTTACGATCCTACAAGTGGTATCAGAGCCCGGTTCTAACATCTCTGGCCCGATGGACACTAGTATGTGAACGCCTGATGGACTGTGAACCTGAGGGACCGTCGGTGTACGGTGAAGGGACCCTGAGGGACCGTCGGTGTACGGTGAAGGGGCGGTGAAGGGCTGAGGGACACCAATGTGTGAAGGGGGAGATTGTTGGAATAGTCCCACATTGGTTGTGGAAGGGCAAGAGACCTAACTTAAAAGTGGGGGAGTCCCTCACCTCATTGGCTAGCTTTTGGGGTGAGAAGGCCCTTACGATCCTAAACAAATACATTGCCCAAATTTCAATTGTTAACTGTTATCACCTAGCTCTATTAACAAAAAAATATTTATTCATCTACTTGTCATGTATAGCATCTGTTCTTTTCACTTTCAACAAGCAACCATAGAATTTGCTCTTAGTCTTGCTATAAAGGTCAGATATGCATATCTGTTCATATCAGGATTAATATAGAAAAAGTAAAATATGTGTTGACTCTAACGTGGTACAGATAGACAAAAGAGACTAATATGAGGTAAAGGTACAGTTCACAAATATGATAGAGTAGTCCTTTCTAATACCTTTGCAATCATTTTCTCTCGAGGTAAAGATGGCTGGGCAAAATCCTCTTTGGCTTTAGTATTTTTCTTGACATGTGTCTGCTGCAACTTGAGATTAGCCATAGTTTTAAGATATTGGCAAGAACTTACATCTATACTTGTAGATGAGAAAAATAGAAATAAAATAGAAATTCTATTACCTGCACATAATTTGGGGGAGAGTACATATTAGTGTTTGTGTCTTCAGGGATAATATCAGAATGATTGTCACCATAATCGCTATTGATATCATTGTCACTACAATCATGGTCAATGTCGTTATCACCTCTACCGAGCATCACCTACCATTGAAAGTAACATCACCATCATCAACATTGTACTCATTTAAGACAACACACGATCTTCTCGCCAACAATCATTTGAGCAGAATTTAATAGTTATACGCTCCAAGTTATGCACACAAATACAGAGCAAAAAAGTAGAAAATTATAGTAATGTGATTTCTTACAATAATGTCTCTGCAATCTCCCTTTCTCTCAAAAAGCTATACACGAAATTAGCATATGCATATTAATTAATATCTAAAGTACAAAGGAATGCGTGACTAGCAAGACCAAAACATGGCAAATGATAAACATATAAAGTACAACGAAAAGTGTCAAACAAGACTAAATTAATGGTTATAAAAGGAAAAAATATGAAGAAAGAAACCGTAAACTTAATTAAGTAGTAATTACTAACTACAACTTAGAAGAGCGCCGTCACCTCTTACAATCTCATTCGTTGATCATGACAACACCAACATATGCATCCCTTATAATTCCATTACATTTGTAGGATGCCACCATTAATTCAATATCACTAGCTTTTATAATAACAAGGTTATTTACAAGCATATTATTAGGAAAAGAATGCTAAGTAGTCAGCGCGCAATTTAGTCATTTTAATTAAGTTTGTACTTTTCAATTTTAAGAAATGGACGTGCCATTCATCTTTTTGTGTGTAGCTTCTATTCACTGACCCATATAGTACATCAAAATTTAAATAACAAGTACATTTTTGTTCGTTGACAATTTATAATTAGTACAGCAGCCCACATCATTGGTAACAAAACAAACAACAGAAACAAACAAGGGATTACAATTATAAACAGGGATCCCACAAATATCTCTTTTTTGTTTCTTACCACAAAAGAACACATATAAGACTAGTAGATACTTACTTCATCATCTAAAGCTGATTCCATGTCATTTATCCAATTCTCTTATGGAAACTTTTGTGACATAAAAGCAAGCTAGTGCTTCATGACGCCACTCATGCGTTGCATCTTAGTTTCCATCACATTTACTTTCTCTTGGTACCTTTTTTCTTCCTCAGTTTGAGTAACAAAAGTTATACCTTGAGAAACTTGGACTTGACTCCAATACTTATCATCATAGTATCCACGTGCTTTTAACTACTTAGCAACCACCTCATTGAACACTTCATTAAAATCTTTAGCAGAAAGATTACCATTGTTCTGCTCTTTCCTTTTCTGTAATTCCTCAAATGATGCATCCTATTGAAATAAGCATATAGGGAGGTCACAAATGCTGTCTGAAATTCAAATCTAAGATAAATCATTAGGAGTAAAAAACATACCATTACTATCTTTGCTTTGTTGGTACTGTATCTACCATTCTTTTTCTTATGAGCAGCATCCCATAATTCTATTCTATGAACCTTTGCTTTCTTTTGATCCTCCTACACAACGGAGTAAATTTCAGGATCCAATCAATTCTCTTATTAGATGATCATTGAATTTGTGAGATAATAACATACTGATTAGAATATTTATTACCATCTCTTTTAGAAGTCTAGCATGGCTTTTCCTCCTGTTGTGTGTGCATTCTTCTGTTCTTTTGCACACCAGAGTTTGTTGCACATAGTTTCTGCGAATATAGAGAAGTGACAAAGCATGTATGTTACATAACCTACTTTAAGATTTGATCCAAATGTTAGATAAAAGATGTCACCTTGTGTGTTTCTTGACACCAAAATCCAACAAGAGACTTCCATTTATTTTCATTAACAGTTCTTGGTCTACCTTGTATGATTTGATCCAAAGTTCTCTCTTCGCGATTGAAATATTGTTTTTTCAACTTAGACTTGTAGGCTCGCCACCTATTGTTTCTGATCCTTAGGATCCAATCCCTTGTAAGTTGTATCGTTTGGCAGGGGAACACAAACTTTGCCTGTACAAAGGAAAGCTAAACGTTATTCTATGGAACTCAAGATAAAAAATGACTGGATTGATCTGGTCCCATATTTGGCAGAAGTTTTCACATTGAATCGACCAATCGGTCCTATGTTTTCGCTCAATGCACCCCCATTGAATTAGTAGTTGTTTAATCTAAATATATGTTCACGTAAATCACTATATCTATTTTTTTCAAGCTGTACATGCGCATTTCTAATATATCCTCTCTATCGTTATTTGGTTCATTCATTTGAATAATCATTTCCATATCATCCAATCTTTGTAGTGTAGCATTAAAAGCAGGATATTAGTAGTGGCTAGCAAATCGTGCCTGAAATTCAACAAAGATAAAAGGCATCGATCTTTGTGAGCCAAGTGGCCAACCGTATTGGTTTCTTGCTATATTTATTGAAGCGACTAGGTTAATGTTCAGAAGTTTGTTACTGGAATGCTGATTGAAATAAGTTTGCTGAGCTTGCCGTTCAAAAACTAAGTGTGCTAGGCTATGAAAATCAATGGGGGCGGGCGGGGGGGATTTTCCTTTTATTCAACATTCCATTTGTTGTTTGCACAATTGTGGCTGCAAACTAATTCTTATGTACATTAATTGATTCTTTCAGTGATGGCTGCAATTCTGTTCATAGACATTTCAAGTCATGACTAGATCCGGTATTGGCTCTCTTGCTCTATGTTTTACCCCTGTCTAATCTAAATATCTGATCCAGATCTCATGAACAATCTAAACATGACGGTACATTATAGCACAGTTGAGATACTTCTTACCTCAACATCCTTGATTATTTGTTCCTTGTGTGTCTTGAATAGCTCATTGTCCCATCTTGGAATGTGTAATGGTGCAAATGTTGGGCTTTCTGCTAGATCTCCAAGGTGTTGCCCAAGAATGGAAGCTGACCTTTCATTTGGGACACCACTTTCATCAGTCCCGACAACTATCTTTCCTCCTTGTAATTCCAATAAATTAGCAACTCCGAAATCCCCTACAACCTGTCGCACCTCTCCATTTGGCCCTAAATATATAAAATTGTAAGACATAATATCGTATTTAGATATGTAATGAAACATTATCGACCTTACATATTATCTTAATTGGACATGCAGGTTTATGTGGCATGCGGGATAATATATTATCAATGTCTGGAGGGCCCTGTAAATTGTCTTTGTCCTCATTGTCCGTCAAATCTTCATGCCCCTCCTGCATAGGTTCGGTATCCTGTACTTCAAGGTTCAAGTTCCTTAATCTTCTAGGTCCTCTTGCCATGATTATCTTGCAAACAAACTCAAAAAGGAAGAATTAGCCAATAGACCAGAAATGGGTTACATAGTAAAAGAACAGAATTATACAGCAAAATGTTTCATGTTGACGGTTGGAGTTTGAGCTAAGAGCATAAGTAGTAATATGAAATTGAAGAGTAGTAGTAATATGAAATTGATTCAAACATGAGCTGGGAGGGAGATAGAACGCTGGCAACAATCAAGGGAAATATCCAAGAGTCTGCTATAAATTTTGGGCCCAAGAACTAACAACACCATACTCAAGGATTAGAGCACAGGCAAGCAGGCAAGTAGAGGCACACACGGAACGAACAAAATCATTTCAACACAGGGAAGAATAATACCAGAAATTAGCTCCAGGGTTTTGTGCTGTCGGGTTAACATTTTGAGAAAGATTGAGCATCGAGCTTTGGATCCTTGATATTCTTCACTCCGGCATCGATAATTAACCCACCGCAGACTTCAAATGATGAATATTCTTAAAATCTGAAATAGCATAAATCATGTCAAGTGATGTGGCGTGGCAACGTACATTACACTAACTTCAAATGATGTTTCGCAAAATGGTCTTAGAATGGCAACGTACCTAGATGGCGAAGGTATGGGACAAGTACTTGAACATTTTCAATGGTTTGAAGTTATTCCTATCACTGAAAACATTGACCCTATCGTGAAATTACCATCAAACACAACCATTGGAAGGCGGGCTTTGAAAGAGCATGACATGGACTACAATGGGTACTATTATTGGATATCAACCGGGCGTTGGTTGGATATATGATCCTATGCAACATAGGGTTTTCACGCACCGACTTTCAAGAGGCGTAAGACACTCAATCTACTAAAAAAACTTACTGTTATTTTTCTGCACTGAATGTTCTGATATATCAACTGTTGGAGCATCTCAAATTATCATATCACATGAGGAGTTCTCAGTATTGCAAAAAAGAGATCTACACAAACAGTTGGATGCAACAAACAAGATCAACTATTCATCTAAAGCAAGTGCCACCAACCATACAAGGAGTAAGAACTCTTCTTTTAGGGGTTAAGAACTTAAGAGCAACTTGCTAGAAATAACAGAAATACTCCCATAATAGCAAGCAATATACCCACATAGCTAATTGATAAGTTCAAGTCATGAATTTCTACCAAGACAACTTGGTAGCTTACCAATGACAACTAGTAAAATTTGGATTTTAAACCTATGGAACAAGATCGAAGACAGAATTTTCAAATATTACTTAAATTCATTTATTTATAATTTGTGTAGGGAGGATGGCCTTGCCTTTCATTCCCCTTGCAATGTCATTTGAGGATGTGAATTATTATGTAGATACTCCTCAGGTGATCATACATAAAAACTATATATGGTATTATGTGTCAGGGATGTATCTGGTGCAAACCCATATTTGGATTTTATCCTGCCAGCCCCTCACTTTGAGCGCTAGATGAGGCTTGGATGGAGTATGGACTAGATTTAAGTGGATGTAAGGTACTAGGACTGGATGCATCAAACATAATTGTTGGAGCCTTGGGGGTTATTCACAAAATTGTCCATCCAATATACTCCTTAATTCCATCTAAATCTAATTCATTATCCATCCAAGCCTCATCTGATGGACGAATGGAGATTTTAAATGATATCAAGAAATTTTGGTTTGCACTAGACACTCCCCTGATATTATTATTGACAATCAGAATCCAATGGCAAATAATACCTTTTTGATGCACAACATTGACACAGAAAAGACTACAACTTCTTCAAAAGATAAGTGGCTCTCTCCGCCCTGGAATTCTTTCAGCACTGATGGGAGTCACAGGAGCAGGTAAAACAACACTATTGGATGTTCTTTCTAGAAGGAAAACAAGAGGCATAACAGAAGGAGACATAAGAATTGGAGGATTTCCTAAAGTGCAAGCAACTTTTGCAAGGGTAACGGCTTACTATGAACATGAAATGTAAGCTTTTCTATCTACAAAGGTTATGCTTTGGGTTGGAACAGCAAGTAATACAAAAAAAATCAAATCAGAACTGATGAGCACTAGCAATGGGAACTGTATTGCACCCACATGTACTTTTGAGTATGCTGATCCCCTTGTATACTTTATCAAGTATGACCTAACATTTGCACTTTCCAGATCTTGCTAACAAGCTATAATTTAATATTCATGACATTAGATTAACAAGCACGATTTGGAAATCATACAATTTCTTAGTTTCTTTTTCTAGCTTGTTGGTGATAAAATACAAACTCGGTGACTACTTTGTCATATACAGAATTTGTAAATGAAGTTCTTGAAACAATTGAGCTTGATGGGATCGAGATGCTTTAGTTGGAAGACCGGGGTTGATGGTTTATCCATAGAACAGTGAGCGACTAACGATGTGATGGAGCTTGTCTCCAATCCATCAATTATATTTATGGATGAACCAACATCGGGTCTAGATGCTAGAGCGGTAGCCGTGGTCATGCGTGCGATGAAAAACATTGCGGCTGGAAGAACAATTGTATGCACCATTCACCAACCAAGTATTGATATATTTGAGGCATTTGATGAGGTAATGTGTTTCATTACTTTCAAAAGATTGTCCCAAGGTCTCAGCAAGTGCCAAAAATATCAAAAAGAAATGTATAATAAAGCTAACCTCAGGGGTTGGATAAAATATACTCTTTCCAGTAAAAAAAGAGACCTTTTCGACAATGGCAATGGCAGTGTTCGGGCAGCACTGGGGAAGATTAAGCCAAATACAAATACAACAAATTTAAATCACAATATGTAACATGTCTCCAAGGGAGCTGTTCATCTATATCAACAAAAAATAGGGTGATATCAGTAATAGGTAATTCATCAAACTGAAAAAAAAATTTCATCAAATGCTACACTCATATAATTCTAAATCTCACAATTCAGATTATTATTCTTAAGGGACAACAAACTGATGTAATTTTGCCTGTACTTCACGCTGCTGGGGACCGGAGGGGCGGAAGGAGGCGGCGGCGGTGGTCCTGAGGCGGTGGGTGTCTGGCTGGGACCGGAGGGGCGAGGAGGCGGCGGTGGTGTCTGGCTGGGACCGAGAGGCGGAAGGAGGCGGCGGGGCGAGAGGAGGAGGCGGCGGTCGCGAGAGGAAGGGAGGAGGCGGGAGGGAGGCGGGGCGAGAGGAGGAGGCGACGGGCGCGGGGGAGGAGGAGGCGGGAGGAGGCGGCGGGCGAGAGGAGGCGGCGCGCGAGAGGTGAAGGGGAGAGGGAAGGAGGCGGCGGCGCGCGAGAGGAAGGGAGAGGGAAGGAGGCGGGGCGCGCGAGAGGGGAAGGGGGGAGGGGAAGGAGGCGGGCGGCGGCGCGAGACGGGAAGGGGGAGGGGAAGGAGGCGGCGGCGGCGGTCCAGAGGGGCGGAGGGAGGCGCGCGGGCGTGAGAGGGGAAGGGGAGAGGGGAAGGCGCGCGGGTGTGAGAGGGGAAGGGGAGAGGGGAAGGCGGTGGGCGCGAGAGGGGGATGCAGGGAGGCGGCGGGGCGACGGGGGCCTGGAGGGGGCCGAAACGGGTATTTTGGATACATCTAGACCTCTAAACACCTGAAATTCCATTTTTGACCTCTAAACCAAAAACAATTCCCGAATCTAGAGCCCTGCCCGAGCGCGCGTTCGCCTGGTACCGCCACCTGTCCAGTCGTGCGGTGTGGTACCGCACGACCGCACTATAGCACGGGTCGTGCGGTACCACACCACACGATCGCACTATTCATCGCGCCGTAGCGGCAGGTCCTGCGGTCAAAAAACGAGATGTGCGGTCGGCGATTCGGTCATGCAGTCGGAGCGAAAGAAACGTGCGCTCGGGCGATGAACAGTGCGATCATGCGGTGTGGTACCGCACGACCCGTGCTCTGATGCGGTCGTGCGGTACCACACCGCACGACTGAGTGGTGGTGGCGCTGAGTAACGCGCGCTTGGACGGTGGTTCAGATTTGGAATTTTTTTAGTTTGAGGGCCAAAAATGGAATTTCGGGTGTTTAGGGGTCCAGATGTGTCCAAACTTCCAGAAACAGGGGGAGGATTTAGGTTTTTATATGGGTGGCATTTGAGGATTTAGGTTTTTATATGAGAATAACGAAAAATATATTCTAAATTGCAAGGGAAAAACTTTTATGACATGTTGTTTGATACGCTTTACGATGTGTCTACATGTTACTGACGGTCAAAAGCGTTTCTAACTTCGTGACATATTGATATGTTTTAAATATCATAGAAAAACATTTTTACATGTATATGAACGGTTGTTGATACGCTTTTCAATGTGTCTAAATGCTATTGATGATTTAAATTGTGTCTAACTCCGTATCATTTTGAGACGTTTTTAGTATCGTGTCAAAAGGCATATTTAGGTGGGTATGGCGATTGTATGATACGTTTTACGTCATGTCTAGATGCTATTGACGATTAAAAGCGTATCTAACACCGTGTCATTTTGAGATGGTTTTAATATCATGTTAAAAAGTGTCTTTATATGTCTCTTGACAATAAAAGCGTGTCTAATGCCGTGTCAAGTTGAGATGTTAACAAAATCATGTCAATAAGCGTCTTTATGTGCCCATGTAGAGACGCTTTTAGCCTGCGTTACTATGAAAGCGTGTCTAGAGGGGGGTTTTCTTGTAGCGCAAGTGGCGCGCCACGTCACGGCACGGTCGCGCGTCACAAGTCAAGTGATTTTCATGTGAAAATACGCGAATACGCGCGCGCACGTGCATGCGTGTGTGACTAGACAGAACCATCCTCATACCATCTCTTTCTATATTCAAGGAGTGGGGAGGACTCCACCTTATAAATCGGTCTTCCTCACCCTGCCTTAGCAATATAGTACTAAACCATGCATGCTTTGGAATTAAGGAAATAGACCAAATTAAATGGGCCAATTTCTAACAGATTGAATATGAGATTTACCTTTATGGGAAAAGTTTTTCCAATGATGACATAATTAGATTAATTAGGGATGATTAAATGTGGTGATTGGATTAGATAATGTTTGAGGATAAGTAGATTGTGGAAGACATTGCGTTAGTATTGTTGAATTGTACTAAGATAATTATTGTTGATAACTTGATCTGGACAAAGTTAATGATTCAGACTATTTGGATTATGGTTGGATTACAAACTCACCTTGGATGGATGACCTATTTGATGATTTGATTTACCTAGGTCGGAGTTGACTATGGATAAAGGAGGTATATCTTTAACCTAGGATAATGATGTTGATTTTGTTGGTTGATTAGATCCTAGAGTAGGGATAAGTGGATTAGACCTTAAAAGATTAATTGAAATATTTGGTGGATTGGTTATTGCAAGTGGATTGATCATGCTAACAAAAAGATTGAGAAGCAGAAATGTAGAGACATTGCTTGAAGATGCAAATTGATCTTGCATAGACATAACCTCTTTTAGGAATTGAAATTGTTGTGAGGAAAGTTGCTGGAAACCAACAAATTATTTATGGACGGTTATAGGCATTGAAATGCGGTTCATTAGTGCTCACGATTTGAGGGTTATATTGGAGATGCTCTATGGTAGAAATTTATAAAGCAAATGTAATGGAATAGGTGAGCAATATGGTGGTTGCACTTAGGATTAGGAGTGCTATAAAGAATGCGATTGAAATCAGAGTTAAACCATGATTTATGTTGTGGGAGTGAATTAATAGTTGTTTGAGCTCACTTATGGATTGTGAGAATTTGGTAGTAAGTCAATGCCCTTATTAGAAATCAAATCAAACCTATAAATTTTAGTGGTTTGGAAGATTATATCAAAGCAAGCGATTTCGGTGGTTAACGTACAAATTGTAGAACTATAGATTGGAGTGTGCTTGCTATAGACTAAATGTGATCAGTGGATTTTAATTGGAGGAACAACAATTAGAGGTTGTCGGACCAAAGGTGTTGAGATACTAGTGGTATTGGTTCAAGATCGAGTCGTTTGATCTTAAGCAACCAAGTCTTTCTGCCTCTACTCTTTTCCGTCTAAATCTCAGGGACAAGATTCTTTCTAAGGGGGGAGAGATTTGGAACATCCCGATTTTCAAAATCGAGATGTTATTATTTAATTTGGTGATATATTAAATATTTGACCGTATTTAAAATTTTCTTGGGTTAAGTAAAAATATTGCTTTTAAAATCAAATCAAATTAATTAAAAGGGTTGCATTTAAAGCTAAATCAAGTTGTTAAAAAGTTGCATAATAATAATAATAATAATAATAATAATAATAATAATAATAATAATAATAATAATAATAATAATAATAATAATAATAAATATTCTTAAATCAAATGGTTGAAAGATCACTTTTAAAAATTAATTTATTTTATTTCTTGTTTTCGCATGATTTTCAAAAATCATGTTAGCATCGTTGCTATATTTTCTGGTTCAACTGACTGTAGGTGAGACGCCTGCGTGTCCTTTCTTTTTCCCAACATTTCTCCTCGCAATCACAACCAAAAAAAATAAAAAATCGTGCAACGCTTGTTATACCCCATTTGCACTGCCATTTTCTTCACTTAACATCCCACATCCAGGACATGAATCTTATTCACTAATTTGCCTTGAAACTTTGATCAAATTAATCATATTAACCCAATTTTGAACTAATCTAATTAGCCTAAATTCCACTGATCAATCACATTGGTCTATAATAGTGACAAAGCTGATCGGTTGGCCTCATACAGCTATGCATCACAGCTTATTCTTATGGTGGAATCCCGACCCATAGAGGTAACATGTGATATGACCATGAATAGGTACAGCCAAAACTGATCAATCTCTCAGAACCCATTTTCTAGTGCTAAAGTCTAGTGATCTTATCAACTGATGCCAAAACCAGTCCATCAGTATGAACCGATCTAGGATACTATACAAGACCAGTAATAGATTCAATCTACTAATACCATAGATCTACTATAGGCGACCAATCTAGATAAAAATGACACAGGATGGCTCTGATACTACTGTTGGGTTACAGGGTAGGCTACACTAGCGCAAATTAAAATTTCAACCACGTAAACCAGGAATTTATACGAGTAAAAGATCATGGATTGTTACCACTAGACATGCATTGCAGCGAAAAAAGAGTTGAAGCGGCCCAGTTCAACGAAACGTGTGTCAATGTAATGGAAATAGTTGATCGTCTAACGTCCCAATCAGTGTCCTTAGAATGCAATTGTCCTCAAGTTGTAGTCGATCTCCACGACACAAATGTGTCTTCTCCTTAGATCGTCCCAAACAGTGCTGCTATCATAGCAGCACCTCTACTGAAGTCCACACATCCGGGATAGAACATTGTGTGCTGATATGTTAGCACCAGTGTGCACAGCAGAGCTTTCAGAAGGAGGTAGTTAGAATTTTGGTGGGTGTGTATTTCTCACATGCAACCTATAGCCCAATGCACCCCTTTATATAGGACCTCCGACTGGATTATTATCCAATATGAGTAGATATCGTATCTCACTTGGAAAGCCTTCGACCAGATCATTATCGTTCTAACCGTTAAGTGTGTGATCTTGTAGGTTCATATATATTTGATTGTAACTCAGAAAATTCTTCCAATCAATGGCCGGTAGCAGTTTCTAGCAGAACATATCGACCCCTAAATATACATAAAGATCAATCTAGACGAATCTTATACAATATGATCTGCATCCAGGTCCTACTCGCTCACGATATGTTAATAACTCCTTATGATTATATCATATCTGGTTACGAACAATCCATATCCCTATATGACTAGTTCGTAGATTGGTATGTGTATGTCTAACTGGCTCACGACCAGTCAGTATACCCATACTACCATTTTGTATCTAGCCGAACTAATCGGCCTAGTTATGTATTCTCCTTTTGCCTTGCGATACATGATCAAACTCCAGGTAGGAAATGCGTTATTCGTGGACAGTTCAATTTTTTTCCCGATCTAGTGATAAATAACTTCATGTGGTCGACTCTTCGACCACTCGTGGCATGGCCATACACTTTCTTTATCCGGTCATGATATCTGTCTTGTTATTAGGGAGAGGCAAATTCTATATCCGACCAGTCACATTCCTTCGCATATTTCATAGCATACTCCAAAGCTACCTTTATAACTATTTAGTTACAATGTAGCGTTTGGTAATACCTAAGTACACTATTACACATGTAGAAAACTATACTGATATCAGGTACAAGGATTTTACATCATAATTGCGTGAGACCAACTGATGACACATACAACATAACAATCTCAATAGTGTCTCAAGATGGATCAATCCAACACCATGTTCTTTAATATGTATCCACATTATCAATTTGATATTCCATATCTATGGTCGGTGAAATGTGATCATCAACTAATATATGTGCTAGTCTATAAGTCACTAATGCTCCAACCAATGACATCCGACCAGGAATCTTTTAGAATGATATTATTCAACAAATAAAAAGTTTCGCCAACAAGTAACATACTTGGCAACCTTTATAAATGATTATTTATTAAAGGAACGTAACAGAATTTATTTAAAAAATTATAAATATAAAAATGATATAATTTTCTGTATGATTATCTTTAGAGCATATCATTAACACATCATCCCCTGGAATAGAATGTTACATGTATACATAGATCTTGGCCAGGAGAATAGACAGGAATTAGAAGCCCACACAAAAAAAGAAAGGAATTGAAATTGCATTAGTTAATACAATTTAGCTAGTCAACTGGGGGAAAACAAGTCGTGTACGGATAATCGATGAGAGGACCTGGTTGGTGAACGCCATGGCGACAGTGGATAGGATATCTATGGCTCCGATGCATTTGCGTCGTACATATTTTGGCTGCTTGCATTGCATGGACTAAAAAGCAACAAAAGAAAAGAAATACCTCCTTACGTATCGATCACCTCAACCTAGCCTTTTTTTTTCCCTCGCGATGGCAATCCATCCATCGAGCCAGGACAGGATGGAGTTCGGCCCATCTAGAAGATTTTTTTTACCACATTGCATTTTCCCAATTTTTTTCCAATTTTTTTTTCTGAAAGGCCCTGGTTGCTTAATCTCTTTTGTTCTAATTTCTTGAAGGAGATTAATTAAAAGACTGAAGAGACACTACTAAAAAAAAAGGTTATACTGGACGTCTCATCTCAGACGGTACGATGGAACAGTCTGTGTTGTGATTACTACAAACGGTTTTAAAAAAGGCTATACCCATGTGAAGATTTTGTTCGAAATTCAAACTTAGCAGAAACATGTGCTTATCTAAGCATCTAGACCATATATCAATGTAGTATTCCCAATTGACAGTACATATTGTCTAAACCATATCTTAGAGGTTACAATCGTGAGGGTATTAAGTTTTCAAGGAGGTTCAATGTATATAAGTGGTCGTAACTACCATTACCCACAGTATAGCAGTTTTAACAGAACATACATGCAAATACTTGAATCAACATAGTCAAAGGGGGTGCTTACCTTGCTTAAATTATCATGATCTTGACCTTACTCAAAACTTTATCAGTCAATGATCTAGAAGCTATTGATCTTCTGTCTCAATTCTGCTCGAGTTGATGCTCCTTTGGGTCCTTGACTTCTAATTGCGTGATAAGCGACTGAAAGAACAAATAAATCCAAAAGACTACAAAAAATCCAAATAAATCAAAGGAGAACTTCATTAAGTTTTATCAGGATTGAGTTTGATGATGTAAGTTTAGAGGGTGAGGGATGTTTGTCATAGTCGAATGGAGTTTGAATTTTGGCTTGGTTTGAGTTATCTCAGCACTTTTCATGACTACCCAAGCTCCTTGGTCGCTACGGTGTTCTTTCGACTTCTAACATACTTCAGTTGTTAGCTACTCAATTCCACCAACGACTGCTACAGCTTATGACTGCTGTTGCCTATGACCTTTATAGCTTACGATCTTAACTTATGACCATTATTGCTATCAATCACTGTGCCTAGTGATCTTATGAGTACTACTTTGATACTTTGGACGTTTAGACCGTTATGGTACTCGGACGCCCTCACTAATGACTACCAATCGCAACACTTTGAACACACAGGTCTTTGACTACGTCGATCCTACCGCAACTCCGGTCGTATCATTCGTATAGAGCTAGTACTACCGATCTTCATCCACGCTGGTCTCCTGAGCATCGATCGGGTACTGTACGACTATCGACTGGGTATTGTAACTTATGACTACCGATCATGACTTATGACTATCGACCATGGTCTACAACCGTCGACTATCGATTATCGATCGGTACCATAACTTATGACTAATCTTCTGCACTTGCAACCGATCTACCTCACTCAAGGATTACGAGTCCGGCTGTGGTGGAAGGTTTCAACTATGGCTACGGTCGAAGATTTCGACAACGTGAGCGATCTACGATCACGACCATGCCAGAGGTCGAAGATCACGATAATGCAAGCGGTCGAAGATTACGACTACGCAAGTGGTCAAAGATATCGACTACGCAAGCGGTTGAAGATCGTGACCATGCAAGCGATCAAAGATCTCGACTACGCAAGCGATTGAAGATTACGACTTCGCAGGTAGTTGAAGTGCTCGACTAAGCGGTCGAAGACCACGACCATGCAAGCAGTTGAAGATCACTACTATGCAAGCGATCGAAGATCACGACAACGTCAGCGCTCGAAGATCATGACCACGAAGCGATCGAAGATCACGACCAGTCTAGCGGTCAAAGATTTCAACAACGTTAGAGGTTGAAGATTTTGACAATGGTTGCGGTTGAAGATTTTGACAACATCAATGATCAAAGACCTCGACTCTGGCTATGGTCGAAGATCTCAACAACATCTTGCTCTGATCTGGATGTGTTTACGGCCCAACCGTAAACACATCTAGATCAGAGCAAGATGGGCTAACTGGCCGCACGAGAGAAGACGCAAAACGAATCAAGTAAATTCTAGCTAACATTGGAGTTTGGCCCATCTAGAAGATTTTTTCCCACCTCTCGCCCCTTATTAATCTCCTACCCTTCCCCCATTTTCACTCCGAAAACCAACACAACAGGTACGCACTTGATTCTCCACCATGGCTGTGGGGACCCAGGATGTGGGCCACCGCATGTGTGTTCTGTACTAGTCCCATGATCAGTAGCTAGTACACACATTCACAACATTGAGATCACATCCATACACTTCAAATATATTTAATTTATAACAAAAGAGTGAATACAATAAGGTTCTATAGCATGTAGCCGACTAGCTAAGAGAATACCAAAGTCAAGAGTAAATTGCAGTGGAAGATAAATAAATAAGTGAAAGTATCCAGTGGTATGCTAGCATATCCACAAGGCAACCGACTGGTGATTAGGCCTTAGAAAACCCCTCATCGAACTCCCCTAAGCTAGGACGAAGTATGTGTCATCTGGCACGTATCCTTCTTCATTCTCTAATCAACAATAATTTAAGTATGGTTGAGTACATTGTGTACTTAGTAAGACTTGTAGTGTATCGCAAATTGTGTGTGTGTGCAAGGCTATCAAAGGATGGGGCTCTATACTAAGTTATTTTCAGCATGAAGCAAATTTTATTTGCAATATCTGTGAGTAGTAATTTGCAACAGAATTGTAAAGAGCATTTGACACATAGTGAAATAACATTTGTACAATTTTCATAACCATAGATCAAATCCATTCGCAACCTTTCTCGACTGTGAATATCGCATAATTCCCACCCATGGGCATGGCACACAGTTGCGTACATGCCATCCTATATGTTTAGTAAAACAGTTTTGAATAGGAAAACTGTACCCTTTGTAGCTACATCCAAGCTTGCTCATGACCATGAGCATGACTATTTAAATAGTTTTTTTAACACTCTGCATAGGTTCTACAGCTTTACCTATATGAGATAATCAATTATACTACCGGTGACTTCACACTTCCTTTGGTGTATGATGATAGTTGATTATCATATGGTCTTTAGGTCATCTAATCCTAACCTTGTACCAGTCCAATGAACATTGAATCTCGTAGGAATATCCCCTAAGAGAGCATTCGAATCCTCACTTAGGTAAATCCCCTAAGCGAACACCCTCACTTAGGTAAAACCCCTAAGTGGGCATTCATCGTTGTATTAAAGTTTTTCCTTGTCACCTTGGTGAAAGGAGCCCCTGCGAGCAAACCTAACCGGAGTGCCCGTACTACATTTGTGGCTACCACAATGTAAGGCTAGACCTAGACAACTTAATCAGCTAAATGCCAGAGCCCATATAACACATCTGATAGTATGGTGTGACTTAGATGAACAGCAATAGTGTTTGGTCCTTAATTGTCCCGGGTGAGAATCTCCCCCTATATACATGTGAGATTCCCTCTCTATAAGATTCTCTCTCACATTTGAAAAATTATCATATAGCTCGCCCACATCCAAAAACTAGGTTTTTCATTTTATTTGATACGAAAGTAGCAAAGGTTTCCCCTCTGGTCCAACATTTTGAAGCCATCATACCCACGAGAAGATTTTGTTCGAAATTCAAACTTAGCAGAAACTTGTGCTTATCTAAGCATCTAGACCATATATCAATATAGTATTCCCAATTGATAGTATACATTGTCTAAACCATATCCTAGAGGTTACAATAGTGAGGGTATTAAGTGTTCAAGGAGGTTCCATGCATACAAGTGGTCGTAACTACCATTACCCACAATATAGTAGTTTTAACAGACCATATATGCATGCATAATAGATTTTGCAAATAATATGCAATAATTGAAATACTAGGATCAACATGGTCAAAGGGTGTGCTTACCTCACTTAAATTACCATGGTCTTGACCTACTCAAAACTTTATTAGTGAATGATCTTGAAGCTATTGATCTTCTGTCTCAATTCTGCTCGAGTTGATGCTCCTTTGGGTCCTTGACTTCTAATTGCGTGATAAGCGACTGAAAGAACAAATAAATCCAAAAGACTACAAAAAATCCAAATAAATCAAAGGAGAACTTCATTAAGTTTTATTAGGATTGAGTTTGGTGATGTAAGTTTAGAGGGTGAGGGATGTTTGTCATAGTCGAACAGAGTTTGAATTTTGGCTTGGTTTGAGTTATCTCAGCACTTTTCACGACTACCCAAGCTCCTTGGTCGCTACGGTGTTCTTTCGACTTCTAACATACTTCGGTTGCTAGCTACTCAATTCCACCTACGACTGCTGCAACTTATGATCGATGTAGCCTACGGCCTTTATAAATTATAGCTTACGATCTTAACTGATGACCATTATTGCTACTGACCATTGTGGCTGGTGATCTTACGAGTACTACTTTGATACTTCGGATGTTCAAACCATTATGGTACTCGGACGCCCTCACTAATGACCACCAATCGCAGCACTTTGACCACACGGGTCTTCGACTACGTCGATCCTACCGCAACTCCGGTCGTATCGTTCATATGGAGCTGGTACTACCGATCTTCATCCACGCTGGTCTCTCGAGCATCGACCAAGCACTATATGACTATTGACTAGGTACTATAACTTACGACTACTGATCAAGACTTACGACTATCGACCACAACCTACAACTATCGACTATTGATTATCGATCGGTACCATAACTTATGACTTACGACTAATCTTCTGTACTTGGGACTGATCTACCGCACTCGAGGATTACGAGTCTGGCTATGGTCGAAGGTTTCAACTATGGCTATGGTCGAAGATTCCAACAACATTAGCAGTCAAAGACCTCGACTCTGGCTGCAGTCAAAGATCTTGACAACATCAGCGGTCAAAGTTCTCAATTATGGCTATGGTCGAAGATCTTGACAACGTAAGCAGTCGAAGATTGATGAGGACATCACTTCTTCGTATACACACAACACTCCTCCACTTGATATTCAAGGACCAATCACTAGAGCTCGCGCCCGACAATTGAATTTACAGGTGAGCTCGTTCCTAAGTACTTCTTTTTTTATTTGAGAATCGAATGCTACCTAATGATTTAATTGTGATTAGGAACTATGGAGAGGACCAGGAAGTACTTGGAGAAGGGCTACGAGGCGCACAAGTCCAGCAAGGGCGGTCGAATCATGTTGGAGGCCCAACTCAAGCTGACTTCGAATTCAATTCGGAGTCCAGGACCAGGCCACACTAAAATGGAAGCCTAGATTGCATCCGGGCTCCGTTTTGGACGTTCTACATATGGATGGAAAGCTGAGAAGGCGAACTTTCCAATGGATCTGGTCCCATGTCAAAATTCCTTCTGAATCAACAGAAATCGTCAAAACAATTGGGCATTCAGAATCTGTCAAGGTGCTGCGCCACCGTCTTTTGGGCCGTTCGGCTTTGTATCGTGTTGGAGCCCATTAGAGCGCGTCCAGGGGTTTTGCACGCCCCTCACTTCTCTATATCCAGCCGCCACCCCTACCATTAGGGTTTGGGTTTTGCTTAGATTATTCTGTCTTTGAACAGTTTCGCCGTTCATCGGTTTGTGAGACCCCAACTTTCGAGTGCTAAATCAATACATCTGCAATTCAGTTGTGTTCTTCCTTGTTCTTGCTTATGTTCTTCGATTCGCAGGTGAGGATTAGCCTTCTTGGCGAGGTCAACCGGGCTGCGCACGGTTGATATCCTGAGGAGACGTGGTGCTGCGATTGCGATCGGAGCGTGTTGTTCGAAAGCCGGAAGCCGGATCGATTTGTGTCGCGCCTCCACCAAATCGAACATATCCAAAACCTGTTGGAAGATCGGGACCCCGTTCCTACCAAAGATCACGACGATGCGAGCGTTCGAAGATCTCGACAATGCGAGCAGTCAAAGATCTGATCTCGACTACATGAGTGGTCGAGATCATGACAACGCAATCGGTCAAAGATCTTGACTGAACTAGCAGTCGAAGATCACGACAACGCTACCAGATTTTGACTTCAACTGCTACTGTTCCTTTTACAGGTTTGACTACTTTAGTTCTCATCTTGACTTCTATCACTTTAGTTCTCTTTTCAACTTTGATTACTTTAGTTCTCTTGCCGACTATGATTACTCTCCTCAACTTACGTAGTCTACGAGGGAGGTGGAGCTCACCGATGATGATGGCGGCTCACAAGAACGAGTTGGAGGAGCTGGTGTTGGAGACCTTGTCAGTGGCGAAGGGGCCTGCAGTGACAATGATAACCGTCAACAAAGAAGCTACAAAAAGTGGTGCGCATGAGACTGCATGCATGCATGCAGAGGTACTGGTGAAAGGAATAGAGGTATGGCTCACCCGAGAGAGAAAGTCATACAACATCTTCTGGTCAAAGATGAAGATGAAAGCCTAGCTCGAGTGATCCACTGCATGAAAAGTCAATCAAATAAGTAGGGTGCTTGAGGCAAAGATAAGGCGCATTGAGATGGAGTTTGAGGAGGGGAGAGGATGACCAAGAAGCTAGCACATGGTGGCGTGCTCGCCGGAGTCATGTACGACTTCAGTTTTCTCACCGTTCCAGAGAACAGAGTGCTCAAGGATCATGCGCAAGAGACCGAGTGGTGAGCTGAAGAGCTATGGCACAGTCGGGGGTGGGTTTTATTGGCATAGTCTTAGGTTCTCGTCATAGAGTGCGAGGCACGGAAGGAGACAACAATGGGGAAGAGAACTATCGTGTCAGAGTGACGGATTAGGTAGGATTGGGCAACAGTAGAGGGGAAACTGCAAGCACGATGTCTAAAACCAGGGGTAGCTCGGGCCACGACCTTGGCGGAGTGGCGCATGCGCGTGAGGTGGAAGACGAACCCTGTTAGTGGGCCTGGCACATCATCAAGCATAGAGAGACGTCCTGATGGGATTTTTCTTGACACACAAAGGGTTTAGGAGCTATGTATCTAAGTACTCATGTGTCTGAGAACTCGTGGTATTACTTGCTAGCTAGTCGAAGCTCTTGAGGGCCAACTTAGCGGCCAAGAAGCAAAGGTGGGCACAAAGCTGGGATGCACAGAGGAAAGGTGTAGCACAGGGCATGGGCTGTTAGCAAAGAGCTGAAACAACAGGCGTTGCATTCAAAACGATGAGCATGGTGTCCAAAACCAATGGCCTGTGCTCATGCAGGTTGGAGGTGGAAGATGGGTCCTACAAGTGGGCCACACTTGATAGTGTGTGAGAGAGAAAGGGTGAGGAGAGCTAAGAGGTTTGAGCAAAAGCTAGACACATTAGATGAGCTTGAAAGATTATGAAAATCTCTACGAATCCTCCTTGGTGGAATTAATCTAGACTTGATTGGCAAATATCAAGTGCAGAGTACAAGTTGGTTCAATCTGGTTGTGAAATCAAACTAGGAGTTCAAGTTGTTTCCAGTTTTGGAGTCTAGTCTCAGTAAGAAATTGAGTTTGAGTCCAATTTGTAATTGGCGATGTTTTTTCGTCTTTAAGTTGTAAACTTGAGTATAAGTATAGGGGAGTTTATACCAAAAAAGGTACGGCAATTGAAGTGCCACCGAAAAATCTTGTTTATTCTATTGCTCTATTATTATCGGATTGTCGTCATCATACTAAAAGAATAGAGAAGTCCTGAGAACTCGAAAGGCTTTGCATTCAACTAACGAAGCTGGGTGGATTGTTGAAGTTTGACTTCGAGTGAGAAGTCAAAGAGTATTAGACAACGTCCAAGTAGCAGAGGAGAATTGGATGGCGTTCGAGCGACTTCAGTGCACCAGACGGTGTTCGAGCGACTTCAGAGCATCGAACGGTGTTCAAGTGGCTTTAGAGAATCGGACGGTGTTCGAGTGGGTATTATGAAGGAATTATGAAGGATTAGAGTGAGGAGTAGTCAGAGATTCTGAGCACAAGAGTGGTCAGAGATCCTGGGGCACGCAGCGGTTGGAGGCTACGGTGGTTGAAACTAACGCTTCTCATATAGTGAAGATGACTGTGTAAATTTTCAATGTGTTATCTTCTCTTGATTTTTCTAGAAAAATCTGAGAAGACTTCTTGTTGAATTTAATTATACTTATCTGATTTAGATAGTTTCAGAACTTACTTCGATATTTATTTTTAGTGCCACAATTTATACCCGTAGCCTTTTTAAGATGGTGTCCACCATGAGTTTTCTCAAGCCAACTTTTTAAATCATCTTTTTAGTTTTTCTAACTTGGTCTTATTTTTTGATTTGCATTACATGCAATTTTGATTTTTGAAATTCAAACTTTTCAAAGAAACTCCAATAAAGAGCCAAGGAAACAAAAATGCATTCAAAAAGTTTAAAATTTTCTCATTTTTTTATGCTCTAGAATTTGGGATGTTATAATTCTACCCCCCATAAACAGAATCTTGTCCCTGAGATTCAAACGGAGAGAAGAGAAAGAAGTAGGTGGGGCTAACTAGCTAGCAATATGTTTTTTGTACAAAAATGGGTTAACACTTAGGGAAGGAAGAAGACAAGGAGCAACCTTATTCTCTTGGTAGGTCCTAGTTGTCTTTCCTAGCTCTAGGCATGACAAGTCCTATGGCAGCTTGGAGATTTATCCATTGTATCTTTGATGATGTTGTTTCCTCTGAAGATCGGGTTGTTGAGGGGTCTTCACTTGTTCTTGATTGTCTTGATCTTGGTCATTAGTCACTCCATGTTTATAGACCCGATGGGATTTATAGTAAAAAGGCTAAGGGGGAAATAGCATGAGGTATGGGAAGAATCGTGGAGATACGATAATCCAATCCCATTCTAGACTTTTTAAATAGCACACCCAAGAAATTAGGGTGAAACATAAACCACACAATTTTTTAAAAAAAAGTATTTCCTGTGGCTATGAAATGCAATGCCCGAGAGTAGAAGGTAGCGTACAAGGTCCAACTGAAAATCTATAGCAAAGCAACATCTACTAGTGGGGACATATATGAGGGTACCCTATGCAATACATTGGCATCTTAGTGTCTCTAAACACACAATAAAGTTTGTTCAGTAGATGTTGTGTAGAGGATCGAGCTTTTGCTTACCAGGTGCAGATCCAGTCCTCGGCGCGGGGGAGCCACATGGAGTTGGGTAAGGTATGGGGGTTGACGAGGAGGCGTGGCTACTTGCAATGGATGTAGAGGGAGCGGAAGGTGTAGTTGCAGTTGATGTAGCCACTGCAATGCCAGTCGCCCTCCCTCCCCCTGAAGCCACCTGACGACGAGCCCACGCCTCCAGCTCCGATCATCGCCTCCCTTGTGGTGCGGACTAGGGTGGAGGTGGAAATGAAGGTGGTGGGGTTTGATTTGGTTTGGGAGATTTGGGAGCTAGCTAGAAAGGGAAGGAATGATTCAGGGAGACCGAGGGTATACCCGCCTATCCGAGGGTGGCACCTTAAGGATGAGCCCAGGGAGATAGGTGAAGTGGAGTGAGAGGGGAAAGAGGAGAGGGAGGCTCTTCGGCAGGGGTTGTCGTTAGCCCGTGGCCAGATCTGGCGAGCGGCTAGAGGAAGTGGAGTGAGGAGAAGGTGGTCTAGTGGTGTGGGTGAAGTGGGGAATGGATTTGAGCTAGTTGGGATGCGGTGGAAGAATCCAAAGAAGACTCACTACAGCTTGATCGGACGGCCGAAAAGTGAGGCGCGGTAAGGCTATCGCGCTAGTAGTAGCGTGTTAGATTTTGTGATATATATATATATAGGGAGCATATCTAGTGCTAATGGTGTATTCAGTGTTAACATGTAAACACCAACGTGGGCCATTGGATCCTCGTCGGGAGGCCAGGATCAAGGCGGGCGGAATCCCTCAGCTCACTTATGCGATTTTCCGGGAAATCTCCCGTGCGGCAATGCTTTCTTGAGAGCAGTACACTTGAGCCATCCCCCGGCGCTGCCCTCCCTGTCCTTCCTGGGTGCCGCCCTACCGCCGCCCTCGGCCTCCTACCACCACCAGTGCCGCCCACTCGCCTCGCTCTATCCCCTCCAGCCTCCCTCGGCACCGCCCCTGGCCTCCCCTAGCACCGCCCTCGCCCTCCCCCAGCTTTCCCCGGCGCCGCCCCCTCCTCCATCCACACCTCCCCCTCCCCGACCACGCACTACTTTGACCACGGCGGTTTCGACCATGAAGGTTTTGACCACGGCGATTTTGACCACGTAGGCTTCGACTACGACGATTTCGACCACGGAGATTTCAACCACGGTGGCTTTGACCACATCGACTTCGACCACGGCGATTTCGACCATGAAGGTTTTGACCACGACGATTTTGACCACGTAGGCTTCGACTATGACGATTTCGACCACGGAGATTTCAACCACGGTGGCTTTGACCACATCGACTTCGACCACGACGATTTCGACCATAGCAGCTTCGACCACGGCTCTTGGTCAAGGCCGTGGTCGAAGTTGCCGTGGTCGAAACCTCTGTTGTCGAAGCCACCATGGTCGGGGAGGCGCTAGCTGCCAGAGGGGAGGGGGAGGCATGGGGGAGACCGGAGGGGGCAGCACCAGGGGAGACCGAGGGGCGACATTGGGGGAGGCCGAGGGTGGTAGACGGCGTCGAGGGAGGCCGGAGGGGGTGGCACCGAGGAAGGCGGGAGGCGGCGGCGGTTGGGGAAGGCCGAGGGGCGCGCGAGGAGGCCGGAGGCGCGCGGGGTGGGGCCGGGGTAGGCGCCGGGGAGGAGCTCTGGGAGGGGCGGCGCCCGGGTAGAAAGAAGCAAACTCTTGTGAGTTATGACTGAATGCAAAGGAGTGGCGGAGGATTTCATGTAAATAAGCATAAGTCATCCGGTAGTTTCCACCCACCTGGATCGTGCCCACCTAGCTGGGATTCGACGGTCCTAGATGTTTATTAGTATGTTAGCACCCAAATAGACATTAGCACTAGGTATGCTCCCGTATACATATAATGTATCTAGTGCAAATGCCCTTTTTAGTGGTAACATGTAAACATGAATCAGGGCCATTGGATCTACCTTCTACGGCATGGATTTATACGGGTGGAAGTCTCTATTTCACTTATGCATTTTTTCACAAAACCCCCACTAGTGGCAGCCGAATTTCACAAAAACCCCCGCCTCCAATTTCGTCAGCCGCCTCAATCTCCCGCTCGGCACTGCGCTTCTAAGTTTTGCGCTCGCGTCGCCGGCCGCTGCCTCGCTCCGACCCCACGCCTCTCGTCGCCCGCCACCCCTCCACCACCCGGGCTCCTGCCCACCGGCCCCCGCTTGCCTCGCCCGGCTCCCTCCCCGGCCTCTCGCGGCCCCCGGTCCGACGACACCCCCGCATCTTGCCTTCTCCACGCGGCATAAGAAGTAAAGCTTGATGAAGAGGTTTGTCTGACCTCCGCACGTCTAGTTCATCTCCGCGACCATCGATTCGCCCTCGATTTTAGTCGGACTGGGTGGAGCCATTGGGGTTTCTTCGCCGGCGATCTCCGCGGGCAGGTACTCTCCGTTCTTGAATCGCTCGATTTCTGTTGTCTTAGTGGTGTTCGTGTGTCCAAGATTGGATTTTGGCGCTCGCTGTGTGCGCTGAATCTCATCTCTTCGCCGTGCAAAATTCCCAGGAAATTGGGAGACTTTGTGAGGGGTTTCTTCATGCCCTGTCGTACTCCTATCAATTCGCAATAAAGAGGTTGCGGCAGCAGGGTTTTGCTGCTTTTTGTGTTGTGTTTGTATTGGTCATAAAGAGAGGATTTTCAGTATTTATGCAGTAGAGTGTGTTGTAGCTAAATAGGTTTAAGGTGGATACGCTGTGAAGATGCTTTTGTAGGTTCTGTATTTAGCGTACCGAGCTACAGCGAATTTTAGCATTAAAACATCTGACGCTTCTTCTTTCCTACATTTGTAATATTGCTGTGTCAACCTGCAGACCTTAAAAATTTGCTGTAATGTAGCATTAAAACATCTTTCTCTACTACACTACATTGGAGGAATGGCTCTCATTGAGCATTGCTGCTTCTTTCCTAGATTTGTAATTTTGCCGTGTCAACCTGCAGAGCTTATTTGCTAGAAAAAACATGTCGCTTCTATCCTTTCCCAAGAACTATACACAGTGTCTATGTTCATGGCATTCCCAAATGTTGATTTGCCTACGAGTTTGCACTTAAATGAAGCAGAAGCTTTTATCGGGGATAGGTTAACTTATTTATTGAAAGATTTAGAATAACTTAATATTCAAGGGTGTTTGTTTGCTCCTATATTGTTTCCCATGTCATATTATGCACTTATGCCTCCAGGTATTTTGTTCAAGTTATATTACTGTAGCATTTGCATTATAAATTTAGGGAGTGTTTATACAACATTCGACTGTTTTTGAGGATAAAAATAGTTAAATTTTGAGCCGTTAGATGGAGATCCAACGCCCTAGATCATTTTTTTTGGAGGGGGTCATTTTTTTTGGGAGGGGGCTTGTATGAGTGGATCCGTTGGATGGAGATCTAACGTCCCAAATCAATCTGACTGTTTTTGTCCTCAAAAACAGTCGAGTGTTGAATAGCAATACTCATAAATTTTAAGCGCCTTCTGTTAGAACTGCTTTAGGATCTCCTAGGGTTTAGATCTAGCGGGGTTTCAATTCAGGTTCGTGAGAGAAACAGAGAGGGAGAGAGTTAGGGGTACCAACCGTCCGATGTAGAGGAGGAGGGGTTGGCCATTGCGGTTCGTCGGTGAAGTCTGCGCACGGGCAGCGACGGTCGGGGAAGAAGGAGCGGCGGCGTCTCCCTGGCGGCAGCGAACGGTGGCAGAGATGGCGGTGGTGGAACTTCCCGTCGCTGGAGCACCCCCTTCTCATATCGGATTAGGGTTTGTCGGTGGGGTTTGTGGCGGCACGGTGAACCTCGTCATCTGTGCCGCCCCGGCCCCCACCACTATTTATATGGCGCTGGCGACAGGGGCCCACCAGCCAATTGGGCTGGGCGCCCCTGATCAGGGCGCGGTCAAGGGGGTGGCATTTGGCCGTTGGGCCAAATGCCTGAGATCACCCTAACACCTTCCTCATTGCACAACCTATGCTTGCTCATTGTACCTATGGATTTTATTCAGCCTATAGTCGCTAGCCTATTGATATGATCTTTTTTCTGGTAGGAATTCCTTTAGGCATGGAGAACTGATGGCATGGAGAAGTGAGAACCATCTCTGAACTGATGTAATAAGTACTTCTGGACATGTGCTCTGGGATCCCTTCATGTAGTCCTATGGACAAATTTACGTAGTACTATGTGAGTGAACTAATATGGTTTGTCATGTACTGGAAATGGTGAAAGCATGTCTGAGTGTGTGTTATTGCCATGTACTGATGTATCATGTCTTGCTATTAGCCAATATGTCCTTGGTTAGCTTCTGAACCTCGGCTTTTAAGCTCCATTGAAATTTCTGTTGTGGACTGGAACTGTCATTTGATTCACTGGGCATATGTTCCCCTGTAGTGTCATGGTCATTTGAAATGTAGTGTTTTGTCGAATTGTTAATTGTTCTGTCATTGACATTTGAGTTCAAAATAGTTGTGAAACGTGAATGTTTGCTGCCAGTCAGGTGTGCGTCCTGCTTCCTACTGTTATTTGCCACTGCTACCGCTGTTTGCCCCAGGGGCTGCTGTCATCCAACTTGCAATGGCTCCAAGTGCTGCCACCAATTTCACTCGGTTGCTGTAACATCCCAAAAATTTGCTTTCTTTAAAACTAATTGCAAAATAATTATTTTAAAGTATTTGAACTTTATTTGGATTTTCTATAGCTTAGTTGGATCTTTTCTGGATTTTATTTCAAGCTTTAAAGTAAGAAAAGTTAACAATTCTCATTTTATAAAAGCCAAAATAAATTTATTTCATTTTCCAAAGTCCAAAAATAAGTTTATTTATTTTTCCTAAGTCAATCCTGTATTTTATAAAAATTTCAGGATTTTCTAGAAATTAAAACTCCCTTTTAAAATTAAATTGTGTTTCTGAAAAATCTAAATCGAATTTAATCCTCAACCTCTCTACTCGGCCATCACGTGTCGCTCCCTGATTCAATCCATCCTCACCCGGTTTAATCTCAGCCACCTGCCTTCACTTACCCCTTCGTTTTAATCCGATGGCCCGATTTCTCTTTCGCCTCGTGGCATTCATCCGATCGTCCACTCCTTCCTACTCTCTCTTCCTCTCATTGACACCCAACCCTTGATCGGCTTCTTCTTTCTTCTTGCCTTCTTCAACCTTCCACCGCCACCATTTCCCGCTTTAAACCCGCTTATCTCCTCTTTACTCGTCTTTGCGTCGTCCTTAACTTTGGTGTAGCGATAACCGTTCGTCGCCTCCACCGAGTGAATCCACCGCCGAAGAGCCCTGCTGCCAACGCCCTCACTTCGCCACCCCTGCATCCTCGTCGCTGGCTACCATCGAGAATTTCCGAGTGTCGTGCCAAGGTGCACTTAACTCCTCGTGCCTTTCCTCCCTCTCACGCACCCCTCGCCGACCCCAGCAGCGTCGTCATCCGCTGATGCCCTCAGTCCCCGTGTGCCACCTCAGCAGCCGTGAGCTACGCAAGTGCTACGCCAGCCGCGTGCCACCTCAGCCTTCTCCCCGATCAACGGACCCGATCCACAAAAGCGGTCACATCATCGATGAATAAAACCCTTTTTCTGTTGAAAAATAATTCGGCCAGAAAATCGAAATCCATGCTGACATCACCCTGACATATAAATCCCTTTTCCCATAGAAAAATAATTCCTCTGAAAATCATTTCCCTTGATGACATCATAATCTGATTTTTCAGTTCAAAAATAATTCAGAAAATCAGATTATTCTTTTCTCTCCTCTTAAACTTCCAAACGCTTGTATTTCTTCATTTTAATTCCGTTTGAGCCCATTCAAATTTCTAAACTCATCAAAAATTCCAGTCTATCCATTTCTATCCTCGTTTCAATTTTTTGGAATTTTTGAATTTATTTGATTTAAATTAAAGCTTAGAAAGTAAAAATATTTTAAATGGCTAAAATTTACCTCAAATAAATCCAAAATTATTTTATTTAGTCTTTTCGTTTTCCAAGGATTTTGTAGAATTTTCTTGAATTTTTGTCGAATTTATTTTATTTTATTTTTTGGGAGAAAAATATATTATTTTATTTCTGTTTTCTCTCTCTCGCTTCATCTTCCTCACGAACGTGCGTTTCGTCCAGAGCATGGCCACCATGAACGCAACTCTGAAGCTCTCATATCTCTTGATTTTCTCAACGGTTTTTAGCGAAATAAATTGCATTCAACTCCTCTCATCAAACTCGTTCATTTCCTACCGTTTCCGCTCATTCATGAGCCGTTTTGAGAAATTAACCCATGCCATTGATGGACATGGTCTCTTGATCTCACATCTCGGACCTCCCCGCCCTATAAAGGGAGCACCGTGAGCCCTCCTCATCCTCACTCAACCCGAAAATATCAAGTCCTCACTCCTCTTCTCTTGGCGCAATCGGAGTTTTTCTTTTGTGTTCCAAGCGGCGTTCTTCGGCTTATTGCGCCTCGTCCGGTGGAGCCCGCCACTTTGAGCACATCTCGGATTCGCCTCATCGCGTTCACGCGGTGCTCACCTCACCTTCACGGAACCGCGGAGCACCATCGCCACCGTGGGCCATAGCGTCGTCGTTCCTCGCATCGCCACCGGCCGTCCGTGCATGCCCGACCAAAACCAAGGTGAGCATCACGTCCCCACGTTCTACTCTTCGTTTCGCCGCAAGTCTTGCATGTTAATTCCTCTCCGTTTGACCGAATGTCGATGTCGACCGTCGGCTACATAAAAGTGTGTCCACCGCGTTTCACTAGTCCGTTGGCGAGCCGTCGCACCGTTGAGTTGGCCTCGATGCGTTCTACGCCGTGCTCTCTTCCATTTGTCCAAAACCCTTTCCTAAATTTTTGACCCGACACCTTGCCATGGCGCAAATGGCACTCGCATCCCTGCCTGTCCGGGAATGCTTTCAACAATCCGTTCGTGTCAAAGCGTGCCAAACTATCCCGGTGGCTACGTTTGAGCGGTTTTGGATTCGCTCTACCGAGCACGAAGATATTGAGTTTTTCGTGTTTCGGTACCGTCGTTGTTCAAACGACGATTGCGTCGCCTCCGGTGAGTTTTCGGCTTAGCCGATATTTTTCCTAGCTTCGCCTCACTGCGTTCTAGGCCATGCTCACCTTACTTCTCCTTGCCCCTTTCCTGAAAATTATTCTTCTCTCCACACCTTATGTCGTTGTCGCCGTACACGTCGTCATCGTGCTCCGTTTGATGTGTCGTCACTTCCTACATGTGCCTCGGGTCCTTAGCAACCCATTTTGCTAGTTGGCTTCACCTCCCGTGCTTTTTCTCATCGATGCCACGCCAAAACACCAAGAGTTGTTCTTTCGTTTCTTTTTCCAGAATTTTCTGATCCGCTAATTTTCCAATCGCTCGTTCTCCTCCGTCCGAACTCTGAATCAAGTGATTCAACTTTCTAAATTCATCTAAATTCCTATTCTATCTCCCAGCATATATTTTATAAATTGTGGATTTTATTTGGATTTTATTTGAGTTTAGTTTGTTATGACTTTTCACGTGTAGACTACGACTAATTCGGAGAGTATAATTTCGGTAAACCTCAGCAAAACTTCAAAGCAAGGCAAGTCTCCTTTGACCATCTTGCTCCTATGATTTACAAAATGATTTGTGTAGTTATTTTAAATTATTGCATGCTTATGTTGTAAAAGTGGATAACTTGATTTTAGAAAAATTTAGTTAAATGTTCCAATTGTTATACCTTCCATTGAAAATCGTTTACCTTGTACCATTGTCAACTTAGGATATCCCTTTGACTCAATAATGAGTTAGTATTACATTTTGTTAAATTTATACTAGCAAATGCTTAGTTTAGCGAATCAATATAAAATGTTCAAATGAGAAGCATGTTTGCTAAATGTTTTGATCAATGGTTTGTTTGAACATTGGTAATGGATGTTACCATTGTTAATTGATTTGTTTGAAAAGTGGTAATGGATGTTATCACTGTAAATTTTAAAATAAAAATGAAGTTCAAAGGGAAAAGTTGACTAGGGTGGATGGAAGGTTTGGTGAGTGCGATTTAGCACGAGAATTTTGGGATTGTGAATGAGCCACCCTAGTCGTTTAAGGACCGACGCTTGTGTTTGTCCAAACTGAGCAAAACAGTGCAACCACAAGTCTATATGGGTACGACCTAGCTAACTAACCTATAAAGGTGTAGTTTAGATATCACCGTGGTGTATTGAGTGCCAGGTGTCTGGTTACTCATAGTGAGGGACAGGGTTTCTTGTACTCATACGGCGCAAGAGGGCTCCGACTCGTGGATTCGAGTTGTGGTGAAACCTTAGCGGGTGGTATCTAGCTATACTGGAGTAGGTGAAATGCTTTGTGATATTTTATCTGGGTCTCATGCCAAAGGAAGCATGTTGACTATTAAGATAATTTATCTCTTGTGGGTAAAGTGTACAAACTCTGCAGAGTAATAAACTATTCGAATAGCCGTGCCCACGGTCAAGGGCGGGCAAGGAATGCATTCACATGGTAGAAGTTTGATTTTGATTTCAAAATAAAAATTGGTTTGTCAAACTTGAGAGTGGTATAACTCTCGTGATTTAAATCGGTGGTGTAACGGATCGTGGTTTAACTGAGTTTTGAAAGTTGGCGAGATAGCTTTGAGATTTTAGTGTTGGTGGTTTAACCTTCACTAAGTTATTTATCTAATTTCATTTATGAAAAACAAGATGTTTATCAAATGGCCTTTGAAGTAATTATGTAGATTTGAAATAAAATGCTGATTTTTGCAAAAGAACCATATAGCCTTCCTTTGTGAAGCCTTGCATCTATGCATCTTTCCCAAGACTTGCGGAGTACAATTTTGTACTCACATGTTGCTCTACAAATACATTAGCAGAGGATGAAGAAGCTCAAGTTGGAGACTACGACTACTTCGTGGATGGATTAAATCGAAGGCTTTCCAGGAGAACTAGGTTGCGTTTCCCCATCAATTGCGTGGCGTATTGATGGGTCTTGCTTTAGTTTCTTTTTGCTTCCGCTGTAATTTTCTTTTTGGTGTGAGGTCTTAAAACCTCATTTGTAATAAAGACTTCGAGGTCTGTAATCTCGATTATGATAATAAAGCGTTGTTGGCAATGTATCATCTTTTCTGTTTGAACTGTGCGTACTAGCGTTGATCTGGGACTAGTACTGTAATGCACAGGGAGTCCAGGAGTTTCTACTCCGGGGTCTCACAGTTGCTTCATCTCAATTCAGCTATATCATCAGTTTCTAAAGCATGTTCGTAGTGGCAGTGCAATGCCATCACATATTCAACACAAATATACATTCTGGAGCAATAAAAGTCCTGGTTTCAGTCTGCACAAACAACATTCATTTTCATTCTGGACTGGTTTTGATGCGGATACATACATACTTAGTGTTTTTTAGTTAAATATGGTTCTATTCTTTTTCAGCTTTTAGCTTCTGCTTTTGACTTTTCTATAGTAACTAGCTTTTAAACGGAGTATCTTTTCAAGTTGGGGTCTACTAGTTAATTGTAGTACATACTGTACCGACTTCATTTGTATCAGCAAAAACCGCACGCGAGTTTCTGTTACTCTGTAATCTCTCGCATGAACAGCCCAAAAGCCACAAGTCGCAGCCAAAAGCTATAAACCTCAGCGAAAAAGAACAGGCCCTATATTATTTGACTGAAAAGAATTATTGTGTTGCATTAAATATTATCAGGTAAACTCTAATTTAATTGCATCTTTAATTATTATACTTGAAGATACAGAGCTACTATTGTGCTATATAATTATATACAAACGTATATTCGATTTGTACAAGCCTAAAGTAAAGGTGCGCTTAGAAGTTCTCATCAACACTAGTGCATCGTCCATCTTTTCAAGTGTACAAGATGATGAGAATATTCCGATTGGACCAATTACACAAGCACGCGCTACAAAGATTAATCAACACGTGAACTCGCTCCTAGTTGAATTTAGTTTTAATTTAAGTGATAACTGGATACTACCTCATAGAAATGTTTTATGTATTCTCAGGTTTGAACGTAGTGAAGCTTTTGGAGTCGAAACAATGGAGGAGAAGCTCATGGAAGCCAAGCAAGGGGAGATAAGTCCAAACAATCAAGGCCAAGTCGGATCAACCGCAAGTTCAACCAAACTCACAAATCCACTCAAGGCGTTCGAACCAGTCCAATCGGCATCAAAATCAACTTTCGGATCAAACTGAACGACTTCGGATACAGTCGGCACAGTTCAATCATCTTTGGACTGTCAGATCACTTCGGTGACGTTCAGACCACTACTGATTTCGACCACGGTGCCTCTGACCACGGTACTTTCGACCACAGTGCCTTCGACTATGGAGATTTCAACCACGGTGCCTTCGGCCACGATGCTTTCGACCATGGTGCCTTTGACCGCTTCATCAACCATGGCTTGTCGACCATATCTTCGACTACGGCTTCATCAACCGCTTCACGGACCATGGCTTGTCAACCAGCATTTCCGACTACTTTGAGCACCGACTGTCATTGCAGCTTACGATTGTCAACCTACGACTATGACTGCTATGACCACCATAGCTACGACCACTGCATAGCTACGACCACTACATAGCTAAGATTGCGATTTCTAGGACCAATGACCACTGCGTAGCTTGACTTATGACTGCAACTGCTACGATCAGATTACTGTAGCCACCATTCGATTATCCGTGGACCGCTTGATCGCTTTGTTGACATTCGGACCAATCTGAACGTTCGCACCACTTGATTGGCTTCGATGACGTGCAGATCCATTTGATTGGTCTCGGTGACGATTAGACTAGTACAATCAGACCCTCGACTGTGTTCGGAGTAATTCGAAGGTATATCTTACGAATAAAAGGCAATAACTTTCACATACAGAGTCTAATTGAGAAGCTTTTGGACTCGTTGGAAAGCTTATTTTAAGGACTACATAATGGAAGGGACTCCATCTTCAGAAACATCATGGATTTTTATCTTATTTTATTTTAGTTTCTTTTTTGTGAGGGTTCGAGTCTAATACAATATAGTGTTAAGTCGTACATGATTAGGGGTCTTGCGGACCCTTCCAAAGGGTTATATAAAGCCTTGTAATACGTAACCTTTTGGCAAACCACATTATTTCCAAGATAGCCAATATTGCTTATTCTTCGATTGATGCTACTGGCATGAATTATCGAACCCGGACAATAAGTAATCGTGAGGTAAAAGACTAGTAAAATGCATGAATTAAGCCAAGAGACATACGTAATGTAAAATGAAATCATCTGACTTGAGTTTTGAGGACCATCCAAGATGAGAATGCAATATGCAAACAAAGATCTCAAGTGATAACTATAGCATTTGACCAAATCAAGTTATACATCAAGTGATCACATGAATCCAACCAAAATTGTAAAGCATCGGAACTAGGTATAACATCAAGAATGAGCATAGCAAAGAGTCATGCTAAGGCATATGCTATTTGAGACAAAGAGACTAGTACTTGCATGATATTTATGAAAAAGCCCACACTTGAGCCATGATACCTAATTTTTGTTGATTTTTAGCAAATTTAAAACACAATGGGCACTTGTGCCACTTATTCCAACCCTTGGGCAAACTTTGCCGCTTATTCACTCACACTTCACTTGGGCAAAAATGCCACTTATTCAACACATTTAAAAACCAATGTGACATAGTCACTTATTTCACACACTCACACATTGCAAAACCATTTTTTTTGCTTTTTTTTTTATTTTTTTTTTCAGTTTTGATTAAGCATCTTTAACCGGGTTTCATTAATGCTAAGTAACACATGTCCCGAGACATGAATACCTAGATAAATCAACCAAGTTATTGGCTCAAGATAGGACTACCCCTTACACAAAATTTTCATTCAAGCAAAGTATCAATATCTAAAATAACATATGCCAAAGCATGAAACTAAGATGTGATCATTCAAGAGGCGATGACTAGAACCAATTCAATCCGCAAATGGTTAAAACACATGTGTTACTCGCAATGAATCAAATGCTATAGGATCACAAGGTTTCTAAGCACATCAAGGATATTAACAAAACTCAAGTTTTAATATGATGCCAAGTGACTTAACACATACAAGGAACTAGTTACAATATAGCTCAATTAAGAAAATTTCGGCATGACCTTTCTTAATTAATCATAGCATGGGCTCACATGACCAAGATATACAATAAGCATAACATGAGAGCAATAGTAAAGGCCATATGTCATCACATAAGCATAATATGAAGCATACAAATGACCAAATATCATCAACTACATGACAATAAGCTCAAATGCTCGCAAATATAATACAAACATGCTAGAACATCATCCATACATATACAAGTCCACCCCCAAGCTTAAATTGAGCAATGAATCAAGAATGTGCTTAAAGGGGTAAGAAACAGCTCACCGGGCGTATATGATGTAGTGGAAGTGACAAATCATCCCATGCTTCTCACACATGCAAAGATGAGGATCTAGCACGGGACCTACAATAAAAAAGAAAGAAAAGAAGAAAAACCAACAAAAACTAACAAAAAGAATGGAAATAAAAAAGATAAAAGGAATGCTCATTTGGATGTAGCGGGAGGAAGGCTAAGGACGGGACATGGAAAAGGCACATGTCCGCCCTCCTCATGAAGCAACATGCCTCGAAATCCACCCGGATCCCAAGGAATATCGACTCGAACCATGTCCGCTCGTAGTCGATGGTACACAAGCATAATCCTGTAAACAACCTCAAAAATATGGCAAGTATATGTGATAGGGTCGACGCCCTCTAAGTCATCAATAGAGTATCCAATCATGTAAGCATATCGATAAAGAACATCATGGGGACTATAAGTGAGATGAGCACAATCAGTAATAGAGGATGTCTCGTCAAGGCCAAGGAAATCAAACCTGAGGTGGTCGGGGAAGAGTTTCCATACTACCTGAAGTGTAGGCGAAAGAGAATATATGGTAGTAGAAACCTCCAGAGGGGCGATGTCGATGAAGGAAGTAGCCGGTGGTGGATCAATAGAAATGTGCTCCTCCTCGACATCGGAAGCAGCCCCCTCATCAAGATGTGGAACCTCAGAACTCAAAAGCATACCCATAATGAACTCGTCATCATCTGGCACAAAGCTCTCATCATCTAAATCTAGCTCATCACAACTCAAGAGTGGATCTACCGCAAACTCATCCTCGTAGTCAGGAATGAAACAATCATCATCAGGAGGTAGGTCCTCATCATCTAGCACAGTATCAACATAAGGGTCATCAGAGTGAAGCACTGAGTCTGGCAAAATGGTGTCTATGCAGCTGACCGTATGCTCAATACGACACTGAGATGTCTCTAGCACAAGCTCATCAACCTCATCTATCCTGTAGCACTGACTAAGAGACTGAGTAGATGGCTTCTCATGGTGATGACGTGGAGGATGTCTAGAAGCTGTAGGCTGACTCTGCTGAAGCACTAGTGGAGTAGGTGGAGTAGGCTCAACCAAAGTCGTACCGCTCTCCGTAGTGACAGACTGGTAGTGAGCTAGAGAACTCGGGTAAGACTGTGAAGATGCCAAACTGTCACAATGAGAGGTCAAAGTGCACATAGCCTCTCTAAGATCATGCAATTGGGTCATCAAAGTCTTCACACCACATAACTGTGACTCCAAATGAGATGTATGCAAAACAGACAGCTCGGGACTATCAATCTGATCATGATGAAGAGTAGGTAACTGCTGCTGAGGGGTAGGAGTAGAATGAAAACTATAGTGGTGTGATGAGAGAGAAGGCTACGGCTGACTAGAGCTCAAACTACACTGATCCATCTGAGGAGAAGGTGCATCAACTCTAGCTACCAAAGAATCTGAACCGGGCTTTTCATTGTACCACTGGGACTGATGGAAAGCCAGGTTCTCAATAAGAGTGAATGCGTCATCAAGTGTCTTGTTTGTGATCGCTCCACCAGCTGCTGCATCAACTAAAGATCGTGTAGAGATGTCAAGCCTCTGTAGAAGATCTGCAGAACAAGCCATCTCTCTAGACCATGATGGGGACATCTCCTAAGCAAAGTCTTGTATCGCTCCCAAGAATCATACAAACTCTCTCCATCAAGCTGAACAAAACTGAAGATCTGATCGCGGATCTCAAACTGTCTGGATAGCGGAAAATATCTCTCCAAGAAGGCACATGACAGCTGATCCCAAGTGAATGACCTCGATGGCAAAGAATAAAACCAGGTACGAGCACCATCTCGAAGTGAGAATATGAAAAATCTGCATCTGATAGTGCCCTGAGAAACCCCATGGTATTTGACTGTATCACAATACTCCAAGAATATGCGGATGTGCTCATAAGGGTCCTCGCTGGGTAATCCTCCAAAGCGGGTCTCTGAACTAAGGCAATCGGACCGGTCTCAACTCAAAATCATCAACCTCAAATACTGGCAAAACTGGCCCTGACATAGCACTCGGACTACTCGGAGCCCAAAGATCATGAACTAGTGCCATATCCTCAATATAAACCTCTACCAATCAACCTACGGGAAAAGACGAGAAAAACCACAAAAAGAAGTACAAATAGCTAGGAAAAGGGTTAGGGGTTAGCGATATATCACAAATATGAAAAATGACAAAATAAAAGACAGGTCAGCACAAACACAAAACAAGCAAAAGAAAACAAACGACCTAGTCTATAGCCTAACACTGTCGCTCTAAGCTAGTCCCCGGCAACGGCGCCAAAATTGCTTGATCGTGCAAAAATAGCACACCTGCAAGTGCACGGGTTGCCACTGAAATAGCGGCGAGTGTCGTGTTCTCCACAGGGACTAGACTAAGGCTACCGATGCTCAGCTAAAGCTAGGTCAAACGAAACGGGGGAGAAAACTAAACTAAAACGTCTACCGAATCAGCCGAACGAACGAACAACAGAACGAACTCTAACTCGCACGGATAAAATGACGAACGACTAAACAAATGAATGAACTAAACAACGACGGGACGAATGAACGTCGTACGACCGAACGAACAACACGACGAAACTAAACGAACGGCGCACAAACGGCAACGACTACAAGAACGAACGCGACTACCGACGATGACCTAACTAACTACCGACCGCGAGACAGAAAGAGGGAGTCGAGAAGCACGGAGGGAGTCGAGAGAGAAAGAGAGGGAAGACGATCAACGGCTAACTAGACGACGATGGCACACGAACAAAACACAGCTACGAACGCTCGCACGACTTAACGATCGAACGACCGTTGAGAGAAGCAAAGGGGGAGATCGAGAAGCAAGGGAGGATCTAGAAGCACTAGGGGGTCAAGACAGCACGAGGAGAGGGAGACGGTCGCCGAGTAGCTAATTCGCACAAACAAACACAAGAAGACTAACACCCGCACAAGCACAAGACACTAACTCTAAACACAGACAAATAAACTAACCCACATGTACTAACAAGTGAAGAACAGAGCATAATCACATGAGCTGAACAATTCACTTAGACACAGAACTAACAAATTAACAGAGAGCATTATTGCTGCACAAACATCACAATCACTGAGCAAATACCACATGAACAGATTGACATCTAATCACAAATAGCATCTCAGTGAGCACAAACATTCACCACAGTGCATAATTCCCAGTTCTCATCTCACAATCACAGTGCATACATAATCAACAAAGAAGTAAATAGTTGAACAGTAATTGAGAATTAGAAGAAAATCAAGAGGAACTAGAATGGACCGTTTGAAGAACATGAAGCAGAGGGAGCAGTTGGGTCGGTGAAGATGAGGATGGTGGTCGCGTCGCCGGTGATGTCGAGGACGTTGAGGTGGCGATGGAGATGTCGGCGACACTGTGAGGATGTTGATGAGGCTCGCCGCCGTCGGTGTAGGGGTCGCAGAGGTTGGAGGAGGCGATGCCAATCGGTGTCGGCGCTGCAGTGCGAAGGGGGAGAAGCAAGGGGCGGCGATCAAGAGGCTGTGGATGGCAGTCGGCGGGGTGTAGGCGGCGCAAAAGTGGAGAAGGCGCCGGAGGGAGAGGCGGGCGCTGTTGGAGGGAAGAGGGGGCGTGCGGGGGAGATAGACGGCGCGGCGGCCGGAGAAGATGGCCGGGATGGGTGGCCGGTGGAAGAAGGAGGCGGAGGGAGGCGCACCGGAGGAGGCTTGGTGGCGCGGTGGAGAAAGGGAGGCGACGCGCCGGTGGGGGTAGGCGAAGAGAGGCGGCGGGTGGAAGAAGTGAGGCACTTGGCGGCCAAGTGAGGGCGGCGCCGGAGGGAGAAGATAGGGGCGGCGGTGGAGATGAGGAAGAGGAAGGTGGGAAAGTGAGGAGGTGGCAGTAGGACGTGGAGAAGAGCGGCCGGAGAAGGGTAAGGAGAAGGGGCGGCGAATGAGTGGCGCGCCGGTGAGTCGGCGGAGGAAAAAAATTGGGGAGAGGAGGAGAAGCCAAGGGATGAAGGAAGAAGAGAAACCGAGCTCCCTTTTCCCACAGGCGGCGGCTAGGGTTTTTGAGGGGATTGGGGATTTCAGCATTTTCCGATTTGGCCCTCCAGGTTTTCAGGAATTGCGAATAGGTCCTCCCACATTTCATTTCTTCTTTTCTGGCCCTTGGAAACTCCGATTTCATCGCGGTTTGATCCTACGCATCCGCTACGACGCGTACATCTGTACGGAGCAGTCCAGATTTGTCGTTTATGCGCCTCGCTCGCGCCAGCCTGCGGAAAAATATAGAAAAGTGTAAAATGGTCCATTTCGAGCAATTAAATATAGAAAAGCGTGTAAATGGTGATAAATGGTCTCGAAATATGAAAAATATGAGGGTAAAATGGCATGTAAATATATGCAAAAATGACGCATGTCAGCTACGCGCTGCCTTTCAGGAATTGGGCAATTTTCTTAAGAATATCTCCGTTGTTTTTATGCTTCCTTGTGATTCGCAAGAGCGACGACACGTCTACTTCTGTGGTCGGGTAGACAGGATCATAAGCATGTAGTTCGACAATTCTTTTATCGTAGGTTATTGTTCTAACAGTGATTGGCGTCATCGGTTTGTCAGGTTACACAGATCCAAGTTATTATCATCGATCCTACGTCGTGAAGATTAGATATCCCCTATATCATGTTTAATTTATCAACCATCAATCGTGATTCAGCACTCAATTCTTACCAGTTAAGATAGCTCAAACATGCTTATATTTTCGCACATTCATCAACTGAGAAACGCTCGGATCAATTTACAACAGCAATTCAAGAACTGAGAAACATTCATTTTCGGTTTACAACAAAAGAAAAATAGACACACACAAGCTGACCACCACGGGGCAGGGGACATTGGGGAGGAGTTATCGATGGGCAATACTAGATGTTGCAAAACACAAGCACACAATTCATCTTGGTGTCATCACAAGAAGCAGATAGCCAAGCTGGGCGGAGGAAATAGAGTGGATGCTGAGGGGTCGGTGCCGTGAAGCATGGCTGCAGGAAACCCTTGCAACCATCGAACAGCACGCAGCCTGTGCAGAACCTTGCTGAGGGGTTGGTGCCGTGAAGCATGACAGCAGGAAACCCTTGCGACCGTCAGCACTCTAATGTTTCAGAGAAACAGCAAGTGATTTGAAAACATGATTATGAAGAAATTACATGAATGATCATCTCCACCGTACCTTCTCCATCAACATGTATGCTTCCACCTTCAAGAACAAAAATTTGTTACAAACCTAGGGATCCTCTCCAATTCCAAGACCTATAAATGAAGAATTAGAGACCCACTACCCAGAATTCAAACAATATAATGCACAATAACTAATGGTAACAATTTGCGGTAACAGGAAAATTCAATGCATGTGATTCGGAATTTTAGTAGTTTACTTACCTTCCTAGCGACAAGGTTATCTTCAGTATAATATTCTTCACATCCTGTGGACAGGAACAACGGTTCTTGAATTCGATACAGGTGATTCAAGAACTGCCCAGAAATCCAGGATTAAAGATGTAGTAACATGTATATCCCTAATCATAACTACTAATGTTAACCAGGGCAATTTCTCGTGTCGATCTCCGTTCTTGACATTCACGCACAACAAACTAATGGGGGGAAATGAACGTAAGGATGCTGAGCTAACACACATACTGCAGAAGAACATCCATTTCCAGTAAGTAGAGAAGGAGAAGATAAAGCTTACGGTGGGGCCTAGCTGTGATCATTTGGGCTTCAGCTTCTGGTTTCTGGCTTATTTTTCACTATTTATAAATTTCGTCTTTTTCTGAACTTTTGGTTTTTTGTTGAGGTTTTTTGCCGGTTCTTTTTTTCCCGTATTTGTTTGTATTATACGTAATGGGCTAACATATTTTTTAGATTTTTAATTTTTTTAAATTTAATTATGCTAAATAAGTCTCTGTCAGTTATAGTGTTTTTTTCAGCCAGATACAGTGCTTTTCGGTCATAAACCACCAAAAAAAGCCCAAAGAAATGAACGTCAGGATGCTGAGCTAACACACATACTGCAGCAGAGCATCCATTTCCAGTAAGCAGAGAAGGAGAAGATAAAGCTTACGGTGGGGCCTAAATCGCATAACCAAACAAGACCGGTGCTCATCTCTGCAACTCTAACATTGGAGTTGTGTTTCCTCACATCGGATACACGTGTGTCCTACAGACACAAAACCACATCAAGTGTCAAAATAAGAGGCGAATTGAGCGATTCAAGAATGGAGAATTCCTGCTTGCAGAGATCACCGGCGAAGAAACCCCAGTGGCTCCACCCGGTCTGACTAAAATCAAGGGCGAATCGATGGTCACTAAAAGTTACTGACGTTTCTGAATTTTTTTAGATAAAGGATATAAAATCCGGCCTCTATACCCACAAGAGATATACACAGCCAAAAGTTACACAAGCTCTTAGGCCCAAATCCTCAACACTGAGGAGCACACAACAGCAAAAAAGAGATCTTAAGGACTATGAAAAAGCTAAAAAGACTAAGCTTCAGAACTTCTTCTCCGTCCTTGCTTTCAACCAAGCCCCTAACCTTCTCCAATTGAGACACCCAGACTCCGGTCTATCCTGTGTGAAGATGAACCTCCGAAGCGACGACTTCAAAGAGGCGACTAGGGTCGCTGACGTCGCCCGCCTCACCGAGACAAGGCTTTCACCTGGAGAACAGAGTACATGATGGCTATGAGTGCCATAACAACCCTTCAAGAAGGAAAATGGTGTCCATAGGCGTCATAGTTGTCGAGACCGGCAGGAACACCGGCAAGACTTTCGCCAGCACAACCACAGCAAACCACGCACACCCACACACAAAAAAGACCACCACCAACACACCGGGTTCTGCACGCCTCAAGGCCATAGCATAGCCATCCATTGAACCCACCACAAGCCGCTTCCCGCTCGAGCAACGTCGCGCCAAGGAACCCTGGACAACCCAGCAATCACCACTCCTGCCGCCTCCCGGACTTTGCCGCCAACGCCGATCAGCCTCCACACACCAAACGGCCCTCTCCAGCGCGCCCACCCTCTCCGCCCGAATGCTCTGTTGCCGCCGCTCGGCGCCTACGGGATCCGCCGAGCCGCCACCGGCCTCCGCCCCCTCGACGCTGCTGGCCGCCGTGAACTCCTCCGACCCCACCTCCCTCTTGCAATCCTCCTCTACCGCCTCCAGCCGCAGAAACCTAGCCTCCCGCCAAGACCCAAGCCGTGATCCGGCTACCCGCACTGCGCCGGGCCTCAGCACCGCCGCCGGACCTAAGCTCAACCAGATCCGGGCGCCAGCACGCTGAAGGCGCACGCCGATGACCGGCAACTTCGACGCCTACAAGACATCGGCTGGGCTGCGGAGCGCCACCGCACCTCCTCGACACAGCTCCACGCGGGCGCGACACCACCACCACGACCCCGCACGCCCGGGTGTGTGCTCCAGCCCCGGCCGCCGCTCCCGCCGCTCGATCTCCGCCAGTGACCTCCACAAGAGCCCTGTCGCCCCGAAACCAACGCCCAGATCTGGACGCCGCCGTCCAAATCCAGGCGAGAGAGCCCCGCCGCCGCCTTCCTAGCACCCGCACAAGCCTCCGGTGGCGTGCTCCAGCGGCGGCAAGGCGAAGGGGAGAGGAAGGGTGGGAGTCGGCGCTGGGGCGCTGGGAAGGGGAAAGGGCGCTGGGAAAGGGCGTGATAGGAAACGGCCTTGAAACAAATTCCACTGACGTTTCTGAATAAAGTTACCATCGATTCTAAATGAACTTACTGCCAAACCGTCACAATACTGAAATGTTACTGACGTCTCTGAATTAAGTTACCACCAATAACAAGTAAAGTTACTACCGAACATTTTTAGTAAACAACCGGTGGTAACTTTCCTCACAACAGGTCGTAACTTTTCTCACAATGGGTAGTAACTTGACTTGCATGCATGCGTACAATAGGAGAGAAGAGAATAAATACATGTGACTTGTAATTTTTTATCTTGTTTACAAACTAAAAATACAATAACTCTTTCACCAAAAGTCCAATCCGCGATTCGTTTTTACCATTATGCTTGAAATTATGAGCTTAACAAAATAATATATAAGTTGAATATGTTTTGATGCTGTGAAAATCATGTCATATAAAATTACTATCGCGTATGAGTGAAGTTAGTGTCAGTTTTATAGTGATAATTGTAAGTAACTTCATTCATTATAGATGATAATTTGATGTACATTCAATAGTAACTTTACCATAATTAACAAACACTAGTAATTGAGCATGGGTGGGATGGTGGAACAGTTGGCTGATTAGGTCAGCTAGGGGCATGCGCTTATTTTACACCTACGTGTTGGTTAATGTTTCTATTATGCATACATACATACTCTATTTTATGTGCGTATATGAAGGTATTTATAAAATACGCTAAAACTATGGACTCCCTTGCAATTTTTTCATGTGGTACACATTGAAGTATCTTATAATTAGTATATGAGTATACCTAAAGTGGTAAAAGAGTATTTCAAAATTGTTTAGGTGGTATATTAGAGGTGAGTGTATTTTTCATATATATATATATATATATATATATATATATATATATATATATATATATATATATATATATATATATATATATATATATATATATATATATATATATATATATATATATATATATATATATATATATATATATATATATATATATATATATATATATATATATATATATATATATATATATATATATATATATATATATATATATATATATATATATATATATATATATATATATATATATATATGGGAAAATACCTTTTACTCCTAGTGTATTTACACCCACTTCTAATATACCTTCTAAACAAACTTTAAATACTCCTTTATCACTTTAGATATACTCGTATACTAAATATAAGATACCCCAATGTAGACCATATAAAAAAATTGCAAGGGAGTCCATAGTTTTTAGCGTATTTTATAAATAACTTCATATATGCACATAAATAAGGAATATGTCTACAAAAATGTATATGCCACATCCGAAAAATTGTCCATACCACCTAGATGGTCTTAAATACTCGTATGCTACATGTACATACCCTCCGTTACACGAGATACTCCCTACGTTGTGAGATATGACATAAGGTGTAATTACACCCAGGAGTGAAAAAGAAGCTTTTCCTGTTTTTCCTATGTGGCAGGTTGGAAAATAAAAAAACAATAAATTTAGAGAAAAATTTCCGCTGTACATTACAATCATTCACCCCATTTAATTATCATCTACAATCCTACAGTTTCTCTCCTTTTCAAGTTTCAATCATTTGGCGCCTCCATTTTCTACTTTAATTAGCAAGACAAGCACAGAAAAAAAACCAACTAATTCATATGAGGATGGAGCAGCCTGCATTTTATTCCCGTTTCATTTCTCCAACATCATTCCAACTCGAATTGTATATTTGGCTTGTGAGAGACGGAGTATTGATTTCATTCAATTCTAGTGAGGTGTAATTGTGTATATAACTTATGCCGTTCATGCTGCCTATAGCTCTCTTTTCTTTTTCTGAAACAGGGTAATCCATTCCATCCATGTCATTAATCTCACGATTGCTCGTCTTGGAGGCTGTCGATCGAACCAGGATTTCCAATAGAATGGAGGCATCCAGCAATGATCGTTGCAACCAACGCAAGGATTGCGCTTTGTTTCATGCTTTCTGCTTAAAAGCGCAAAATGTGCAATCATTTGGTCAATTGCAAGAACTGAAGCTGAGACTTTGCTTGATGAATAAGGGAGGGGACTAGCTAGCTAGTGGATGTTGCATCTGCGTGCATGATGGGTAAGCTTGGCTGGCCTTGATCATTAATGCAAGCAACGCGATGAGGAGTTGAGTGAACAATATTGGAAGGAGCTCATGAGCAAAGAAAGTAACAAAGAAAAACAGACAAGGACAGAGATGGCCGTGCAGTTGCAACCTGCTGGCTGAAACATGCAATTGCAACAGGTCATGGGCTCATGAGCAAGTGTGTTTTGGTGCCTGCGATAGTATGATGGCAAGGTAAGGCCAGTACCCAATCCACTGACGATGGAGCCTGATGCGGCAGCAGCCTTGTGGCCTTCACAGACAGACAAACAGACAGAGAGTCAAGGCAAGCACTTGCACTTCTATATCATCATCATCTTCTTCTTCTTCTTCTTCTTCTTCTTCTTGTTCCCCATGCTTTTAATTAGTTGAGCTCAAATAATGATTTCTCTATGATTCCACCGTACTATTCCCTAAATCAGTAAATAATGCACACAGATACATTATTAAATATCAAATATATATATCTTACGGAAGTATAACTAATATAATAGTAAAACTTACACATGGACCAATCAGGCCGAAACCTTTAAAAAACAGTAGTGGAAACGAAAACTTCACACAGGTGAGACCCTTAGGATATGCCCACTGAAAACCATCTGAGGCTCGCGATCTAGTTCTTGGCCATTATCATCTTTCAGTCTTGTCATTACCGTTAGATGACTACAGGGATTTTATTTCTCCTTCTGATTTACTGAATAATAGTAATTAAGTTCAGTAATTAAGTAACAATTAGTACAAAAGGTACTTAATAAGACATCACACAGAATACAATACTAATAGATGAAGGGCTAATCAAAGAGAGGCGTAAGGTTCTTTTTATTTGTGAAAACACCACTATTTTGGATATAGATATAGGAAATTCCTGAGACTTGGCAATTTTAACTAAAAACAAATTTTATAAAGTATGTGAAAGAATGCAATAATAGTAGTGCAAGTCCCATCCACCGTTACATGGCTACCTTCATCATATACTAGTTTATCAGCGTTACACCTGCCCATTATTTTCAATGGGTTAAACGGACCAGGGCAACACAATCCAAGGCTTTATCTGCCCAACATTTTTCATCCCAACAACAATTTTTTTAAAAGAATAGATACTAACTTAAGTAGATTCACCTGTCCACCTATGATCATGGACACGGCTGTTCGTATAGTTTTTACTCTACAGAGATGGCACACTTTACCCACAAGAGATAACCAGTTTTATATTCTATATATTTCCTTAGACATGCACATCAAGAAGGTCACCACAAGGCTTTTAAAATGTAACTTCCTAGCCGTTGTGGGGCTAAACCACCCACTCCAAAAGCCCCTCGTGCGCCATCACATCAAAGGCCTCTCCCCTAGCTCACTTGACTATGTGTCATTGGATGACGCAACCCACACTAGATCGATGCAAATTAGTTAGATAGGTCATACCCAATATAGACTTATGGTTGTACTGTTTTACATTAGAAATGGGTTACAAGATTAAGTCTTTAGGATTATTTGGGTGGTTCTACCACAAATCACACATTCTCAAGCTTCAACCGCACTAGTCACTTTTACCATTCGTCCAGATATTTAAGCAAGTTTTAGGGTTTTTAGGAGTGTAAAATAATCGAGTTACACATATTAGTCATTTTTCACCAGTGACTGCCCAAACCAAAATTTCATATTTGCAATGATCTCAGAGCAAATTAATGCCTCCGAGTATCTAAGCAAGACTAAGTATGACGCTTAAATATGAATTTATTACTAGTATGTTTACCATTATTCCTAGGGTGACAAGGTTTTATGTCTAAAGTCAAGAAGTGGGGAATAATTGCAAGTATCCATAGGGAATTAATTATGAACTAATGCGAATATAATTAGTATAATAAAGTAAAGCATTAAATTTGATATTTTCAAATGAAATAACTTGCATTCAAAAGGTAAGTGTAATATGATCAAAGTGATGACTTGCCTCACGCAATTTACTGCAGCCTTCATCTTACTCAAAGCCTTATTAGTCGATGGTCTTAAACTCTTAGACTTCGTCTTCATCTCACTCGATCTGTTGCTTCTTTGAGACTCTAATCCTAGTTATGTGATAAACAACTAAAAATAAATTCAAATAACTCAAAAGTCTAAATAAATTTGAATGAACTCAATTAAGTTTTATTGTGATTAAATTGGTGATATAAGGTAAGGTTTTACTGAGTGCGAGATATAGACGGTGTCCAATGAAGTCTGATCGAAAGCGAACAACATGGAGAAGATCTGCCAAAAAGGGTAACAAAGATGGATCAGATGAAGGAACATTCATGGAAATATTTTGCTCTGGATTCAAAGGTGGTTAGACATAGCTGTCCAAAGAATACTAACTTGATCTTTAACTTAATGATTTCTTTATTATTTTACATTTATTAAGAAAGTCCCATGGGTTAGGTGGGACCTATGGAAGATATGATTCAAAAGATAAATATTTTTATTTATGGATTATGGCACGGATTTTACACGCGTTGTGTGTAAATTTATTGAATTAATCTTAGATTTCATATTTATGGAAATTCATGATGTATAATTATTCGAGGTTTTTTATCACCAATTAATGATTAAGTTAATAATTAATCAAAGTGTGGGGCTATTTTATTTAATAAATTGCTATTTAATGGTTAACTTTCATTATGCCACTATTTACTAACAACCTGTGACTTTTGATTAATTCCTAGGGCTTACATGTATTTGGACAAAGTGCAACTCTCAATCTAGTCTGGGTATTACTAGACTTTAGATTCCTGCTCACTGATATGATGGCAAATTATTTTAATTAAGGTCTAATTTATTTGCCTTATTACCCTGTAGTTCATAAATTTATAGTTTAGTTATAATTATTTTTAATGACCAATGGCCTAGGGGGTGATTAATTATATTTTAATAGACATACAAAGATATATTTTGACATGATCTTTTAATTAGAGATGCTCTTTGGATTAAATGCCATTGATATTCTAATTATCCTTGGTCATTATCTAGCAGAACTTAATTTTAGTTAGAATCTATTTATGTGGGACTGAGCTTGATATATATCATTATATTTTAATAGACTTAAATTTTAGAATTAAAACTTAAAGTGTTAGTGGCACACTAATGACAAAGATTATCTTCAAATAGGACCTTCGATTGAAATATGAGTTTCTAAAGCAAATATTGTTGCTGTTGCAAGTAGCCTCCATTTTTAGCTAACTATTCTTCATGGAACATTTTTTTTATTTTAAACTGGGTGCTCTAAATTGAATACTAATTATCTAATTATATGTAAAGATATTCTTCAATTAAATCTTTGTATTTCCATTTAAATATTAGTGACAACCTTTTTAAATTAATTTACCCTAATTATTTAATCATTACTTGCAAAAGGGTCCTCATGATTTTTGTGATATGGAATCAACAATTATATACCTATCTTGTATGGCTTAAACTTATATTAATTAATTCCTTAATTCTCATTGATATACAAGTAATTAAGATTAAACTTTCAATTATATTTAATTTACATAACTCCTTATTCCAATTTAATAATTAAGTTTATTCTCATTTTTATTTATAACTAATTTATATTTTTACTTGAATTTTTCCTAATTATTTTGGACTCCCTGACTTATTTTAAAACAACCTTAATTAGATTTTCTTAGATCACCAACAACTAGGCTTCAATAATAAACATTCAACATAACATTAACTATAAATTTCAGCAGCACTATAAACCATAAACTGAACTTAGTATGAGCCAAGAATAACCAAGATGAATCATAAATAAGTCTAAATTAAGTAAAACATCAAGCAGCAATATTATGAACTATAAAGACTAACAAACATCATAAATTGTCCAATTAATGCTATGAAAACTACTAATTTGTTCATGTCAATAAATGATAAATTGCTATGTGGAGTGAAGAGTTACAAGTATGCAATAAATCATATTCTATATCCACCCATGCATGTCGCCTTCAACGTTTATCTAAAAACAACAAATAAGTAAGCATGAGTTCACGACTCAACAAGTACAATGCAGAACATTAAATGAATCCATATCATTTTAATAATTTATAACCATTTACCATTAACTCAACTTTCACATCTCAACCTCATCAATTCTTATCCACATGTCTCAATATCTTATCTCTCTTTTCATGAATGCAATGTAACGCTCATGATGAAGTCTTATTCTCCTTCTGTAGCTCCTACCGGTATAGCAGAGGACACAATCATCGATGTCACCCTCTACCTCCATCCCGTGGAGGTGCCTATCGATATAGGTCTTTCCCTCCATCCTATGGAGATGTCTACCTCTGTAGGTCTTACTCAAGAGCACGCCGGAATAGTCAAATAACTTTACTGATAGCTATTCACTTTTTCACTACCCTGGCTCGTAATGCATATATCATGTCATGAATGTTATTTTCTATCATTTTACAACATATCACAATTATGATCAAATTAATATCATACTAATCAAAAGGATAATCAAAATTATTGCATGACGTGAATAATTCAATAATTGTGAGCAATTATTAATCATCATCTATCATTCTACTAACATTTGTCTTTCTAGTTGCAACGACTGATTTGATTAGGAGATGACAACATAACCGATGCTACCCCTCCCACAGCAATTAATCATTCTCAACATAGGCCATAACATTACAAGGCAATAAATAAATGACAACGCTCTTACACGCTCCCCAAATCCATAACTTTCCCCCTTTATCGGACAATCAACCCCATTGTCCTAGTACCAAAATCACCATACATTTCAATTCCCATTTAAAAATATAACAAACCATATTAGCTCTTGAACCTTTATAAATTTTTTTACAATTTCCTAGTTGATCACATGTCCAGATTAAATTATCTAAACCCTCATTTTAATCCAAAAGATAGATCTATCATCTTCTGAATAGTCGACTTATTAATTTAATATCTTTTAATCAACCCATACAAATATATTGAACTATGAAACTATGAAATTTTTAGAATCTATAGGAAATTTCCTACCACTTTCTAGTTATTCCTAAAATTTAATTCTGCCGTTAAATTACTCAAATTAATGATTTTCCATGACTGCATCCAGCAGCAATCTAGTACTGAAAAGCGGTCTCCCAAAATTAACAGCTTCTATTCTACTTATCTAAAAAATATGTTCTTGAACTTTCTCAAAACTTTAAGAAATTTTCTACAATTTTCATGGTTACCAAATCTCCCAATTATTCCGTCTACTATTTTTAATTAACTGATTAATATGTGCTACCAAAACACGATAAATTTATCTGACAATAGGCTTAAAAAATTAATATATCAAAATTTATTCATCCGATCGATATGAATAAAATTTATATCGAAAGTTATCAAAATTCTCTATAACTTTGTAATAAATAAAATTCCTAAATTACACATATACAATCCCTGAAATCATAGCAGAACAACTTCGTGGATTAAACGAATCTACTATTTAACCCCCGACGAACAACGTGCTAACGCCTTCTCTAATCTCGATTCCTAATCTATACTTAAAATAAATAAGGAAAGAGAAATAACTAGATGTTACCCATGAGATGAAAACCGAAGCCACGAACTCTTCGTTTTTCCCCCCTTCTCCCTTGTAATCTATTCGCTGTTTTCCTCATTTGACAACTGGCGTCGGCGGTCACTGGCTTTCTTTGCGCGTGGCAACAAGCAACCGAGCAGCACTCGCACGTGCGGAGATTAGCGGGCGCTTGCGTGCGGTCTTTTCGCACTTAGGCACACAGCGTCTATCTTTGATAATGTTACTATCCTAATTTCCGAAATATATTAATTTTGTTACCCACTAAGACTCTATTCTTCTCCTTGTCTGACCCTCTATATATCGTTTATAAGTTGTATAATAGAGACCTAGAATCATATATACGCAAGAGCATTCTTGTAACTTTTTCTCGTATAGTGATTTTGCTGATTGTGCGTATATGGTTTTTCATCCGAAAAAGGTTTTTGATGTTAAATCTCTGTCTCATGTTCTTGATCGATCTTCATTGGTTTCATGTTTTATCTTGTTGATTTCATATGTCATATGGTATGTCCGATCCTAACGAGGTGTGTATTAGGAAAGACATCTATTTGGAGTATATAAATCGATATACGTAGTTAAACCCTCCTCAAAAAGAAAAACCATACCGGAATTTATAAAATACAGTTAAACCAGTCAATTCAATGTATGTACCAAACTTAACGATCAGAGTTAAACCATACTTAATTTCACCCATGGATTTTAATGTTTTTTTTTTGGGGTGTGGGGGGTTCTGGCCGGCCAGGTACGTTGTACGCTAGGTTAATGGAGAGTACGAACGAACGCATCGATCGACCTACAGACAATCCATGAGCAAACACCAAACCCTGCACGCACGTCAGCATGTCGGCAACTGGGTCCCACCAGCTGGCCCATAGGTCACAGTCACAGGCCACTACCAGCCGGCCGACCAGCTAATTAATTACTATTATAAAAAACATCAAGTTGGTAGTTGTACGTCTATCTTTCTCTAATAGTTCTAATCTTTTAACTTTTTATCATTTTTCACTTTCTAACTAATCAGTACAGCTCTTTTATATAGTACTATATATCTAATAAATTACGTTACAACATATAGATAGATGACTAATTCATAAATAGTTGTATCTTCTAGCATGTACTTGTACTAATTAAATAAAACTAGACTAGATACACTAATCAGCCCCCACTTGCATTGCATTGCGTAAGCGGTGACATCACTTATTGCTTGTTCAACTTTGCATATATGTTGATATGTCGCAAGACTCGCTCGAAGCGTCTAGATACACACACACTCGGTTCGCAAAATAAATTATTTTCAAAAGCGCACGATTAAACTTTGAAAATTTCGATTATTGATATCTTTCAAATTAGATACATAAAATTATATATATATGTATATATTCATCTCAAATAATACCTTCATAATATTATAATTTTATTGAATTTTATAAATATATTATAATAGTAATTAGTGGCCAAAATCGTATTTTAGATACCGTATCGATGTCCAAAATAACTTATTTTGTAAACTGGAGGGAGTTATCAAGCATTTTTTGTATTTCAAGAGTACAAACTTGCACTTTTATATAACACTTACACGAATGTGTTATACTTGTTTATTATTTTCAATATACTTAAATACTAATTCTAAGATAATTTAATGTGATTTGGTTGAAAAATTTTACCGAAGTTCTTTGTTTTTGCTATATATTTTTTCATATATAAAAGGAGTATGTACACAAATTATGTTATAAAAAGTGTATTTTGATGAAATTTTTCATAAAATTTATTTTAAAGTATCTTATAATCATTATTAAAGTATCTTAGAAAGATAAAAATGTATAATAATATTATTTAAGTGGAATATAAAAAGTGAAAGTACACGCTCCCATTACACCCGAGGAAATTATGACTCCCCTCCGGTGGGCTAGCTAGCTAGGTCGCGCGAAACTTGGAACGTATGCATATATGTAATTTCCCTTCACTATCACATATTCAGTGGTAATTCAAGAATATATTTCGTATATGTGTGCTACCGGATGACGATGTGAGGATGGCACCAGAATAATTGTCGGACCTGGGTTAGCAAACTCAGATCCTCTATGATTCCACCGCACTATTCTTTGGATCAGTAGATAGTGCTCATAGATACATTACTGTATATCAAAAATATATCATGCGGAAGCGTAAATAATACAGTAATAACTTACTCAAGGGCCGATTAGACTGAAACCAATAAAATGCAACAGTGGAAACTCCACACAGGTGGGATCCTCAGGACTTGCCCACAGATAGCCAACTGGGCTTCGTGACCTAGTCCATGGCCTCATCGTCTTCCAGCTCTGTTGACCCCTTTAAAGCACTGCAGGGCTTGACCTTCTTTTCTTATTGACTAGTAATGGTAATTAATACAATAATAATAGTAGTAGTGCAGGCTACATCCACCTTTTACAGTGCATGGCTATCTCCACCCATGCTAGTTTTCACCACTGGATTACTTCTCTCCAGGAAAGATCAAAGTCAAAGTACTTCTTTCTGATAGGTTTCTATCTCTTCCACAAACGTTTTTGAAATAGAACTAACTCGAGGAAGTTCCCATGTCCGCCCTTGACCATGAGCACGGCTATTCGAATAGTTTATACTCTGCAGAGATTGTACACTTTATCCACAAGAGACAATTAGCTCGATGGGCTCACATGATTTCTTTGTCATGTAGATCAAGAGATCGTCATTAGGCCTTTACAATACCTCGCCCTATCGTCCTCTCACCCTTATGGGATTATCCCTCATGAAGAAGGTCCCATAAGTTATGCGGGAAATTCCACCACAACATCTAGCACAGATGGACTTCTGTGTCCTCAACGTCTAGCGCAGCTGGCGAACATCACTTGTGCGCGGTGTCCTAATCAGGCCGGATTTTTATTCCTCCTGCACAATCCCTCCTTTCCCCTACCTGTGAGATGACTTCAAGGGTCAAGTAAATTATTCAGCCAAGTCTACAGTTTGCCAGCTTGTGGTTATACTGTTTTACATGAGGAGGTCATCACAACATTAAGTTCTTAATTTGTCCAGGCGGTTCATACCACAAACCACAATTTCTCGTGCGACATCGGCACCATCCGCTCTTACCACCCGCCCAGACAGGTATACCACAGTTTTTAAGGTTTGGAGAAGTCACTTACATTCCGTGACTGTCTGTGACTGTCCAAGACAAGTTCTCATGTTTTAAAGATTGATGATCAAGGCAGTTAATGCCCTGGACTTGACAAGACTAGCATGGCATTTTAATATGACCTATAGCTAGTAAAGTTACCATTAAAATCTAGGGTAACAATGGTCAGGTGATTTAAGTGTCAAGGAATGGCATGTTAAAATTAATACAGTAGCAAGTGAGCATGTAACTACCTTAAGTTTTGACATACATTTGCATAGTAAATTAAGCATGCAAGTTGATAATTTAAAAGAACATAATTTTGTATAAAATGTAGGAGCAATATGATCAAAGTGGCGACTTGCTTTACTTGGTTTACCATGATCTTGATCTAATTCAAAGCCTTCTCAGTCAGTAGTCTTAAACCTCTGGGTCTTCGTCTTTTACTCGAATCTTAATCTCACTCGAACTTGTTGCTTCTTTAAGATTTCAAATTCTAATACGCAGCAAATGAATGAAAGACCAAATAAATCCAAACACTTTAGATGCCCATTAAATTTAAATTATAAATTTATTACGATTTGATAATAGAAAGATGATTTGGGTTAGTGTGTAGTAAACACAGCGGTAGATGAATTGAGCAAAAGAAGGAGGCGACTGAGTAGCTTTACCGTGAGGGAAAATTAAGATAAGAAGGGATTAAAGGTGAAGAAGTATCCACAAGAATTATCTACTTTGAAAAAGAAAGTGGCCATACATAGTCAATTGGGGAAAGGTATGGCTTGATCTTTTATTTGATGACTTACTTTTTATTGATTTATATTTACCAAGGAAGTGCCATGAGTCAAGTAGGATCTATGGACAGAAGGGAGAGATTATTAGAGATATTGGGTATTATTTGAAGAAGGATAGATTTTAGTGATTTTAGGATGTGGGTTTTTACATGAGATGAGAATAACTTAATTAAAGTATGGAGATGGTCTTTACTCGATGGTCACCAGGAACAGAGTTAATTATTTCACTGATTAACAAATTTGTTAAGGATGACCAATGGCCCACTTTTATTAGACAGGGGTTTAATATTTTAACTGAGTCATCTTTTAAGATTTGAACTGAATTATTGGTGAAGTCGATATTTTTAGGTATATCAGTAAAATTTTAGTCCTGAGGTACGGGTTGGATGGTTACAGATTATTATTAGGATAATTTGATTGGGGATTTGGATGTGAGATAAAGATTAATGGTTTCTTAAAAATTATTAATTATAGGCAAGGAAACCACTAATTTAAATCTCAGCATTTTATGGGTAATTATTGAGGACTTTACCAACAATTATTTTAAGCACTATTAAAAGAGAGGTGACATGATTTTAGAGATGAGTAGTTTATGGCTATTGTTTTATGTGGCAGAAACTTGCTAACTTAATTTACGTAGTTTGCATTACTAGATTTAGATCCAAGGATGACAGATATTATTTAGACCACTCGAGTTTTTGGTAGGATTTGAAACTATCAAAATTATAACAGTAAAACTTTCAAAAATAGGTCCATAATTATACGGCATGCTTAGTACTTCTTAGATAACCGGGGGCACCAAAACGCCCCAAGCATCACTTTTAATCATGAAAAACTGATTTGGGAAGTCATTGTGAAAATGGTTGGTATATTTTGACATGGATATTTTATGCTCCCAAAAACCCCACTTCCTTAAATATCTGGGTGGATGGTTCGGGGATGTGGTGCAGTGGTGCACGAGAGTGTGGTTAGTGGTAGAACCGTCCAAATAACCCTAAGGGCAGAATCTTGTTATGACCTCCCAGTGTACAACAATAAAACCACAAGCTGGCAAATTGTAGGCAGGGCTAACTAATTTCCATTGCCCTAGCGTGGTTACATGAAGGTGTGCACACGTGCAAAGGGAAGGATGGTCTCATCCCCGCCTCTGCCCGTGACGGCTCAAGAGGGACACTTCTCGAGGGGATGGTCGTATTCTATAGAAGAAAGACCTTAGTGGGCGTAACCACATTAGGACGATGCATTGTAATAGCCTTGTGATGATCTACTCAACCGCATGACTAAGGAATCGTGTGGAGCAACGAGCGGATTGTCTCTTGTGGGTAAAGTGTATAAACTCTGCAGAGTGAAAACTATTCGAATAGCCGTGCCCACGGTCAAGGGTGGACATGGGAACTTAACCAGATATAGTTCTATTTCAAAAACTTTGTTGGTGGAATTGAAAAAGTGGTGGACAGAGAAAGACCCTGATTTGTGTTGCCCTGGGTGTCACCCTAGTAATAAGGTAAGCGGTTATAATGCTGAAAGGTTAGCATATGGTGCAGAGCCCATGTAACGGTGGATGAAATCTGGATCGCTATTATTATTGCATTTTTTCACACATTATATTTTAGTTAAACTGCTAGGTCTTAGAAAATTTTTGTGTATCATATTTTAAAAGCAAATTAAGGCAGATGAAATAACCTGAGCCTTTCCTTGATAAGCCATGTATGTTATCTATTGCATCATGTGTATTGGCTCGCGGAGCACGGTAGTTTGTGCTCACGCTCGCTCACTCAATTAATCCAGAATCCGGAGTCAGATCACTATGTTTCAGCACTACATCAGGACATGATGGGAAGAAGATGAAGAGGTCAAGAACTAAGTCGCGAACCCCAGTTGGCTGCCTGTGGGCACACCCTAAGGGTCCCACCTGTGTGCTTCGTTTCCGCTGCTGTATTTTATTGATTTTGGCCTAATCGGCCCATGAGTAAGTTTACTACTATATTTACGCTTCCTCATGATATGTATTTTGATGTTCAGTACTGTATCTATGAGCACTATCTACTGATTCAGCAAATACTGTGGTGGATCACAGAGGATTCTGGATTGTAAAATCCGAGTCCGACAGAGCTGGTCTCAGAGCATATCAACTGTAGGTCATGACCTTAGTTAGCTTGGCTGCTAGTTTCATGACTAGAATTATTTTTTCAAAATCTATTTTCAAAAATATAAGTAGTATTGCTCATTCTCATCGTCTGCGCCCAAGTCCATCCACTCTACCTGAATACAACTAAAAAGTTGTTAGTACAGTACAGCGGAAATGAGAGCATGAATGATCGAATAGAAAGGGCGTCAGGCACATACCCGATACAGTACAGCGGAAATAAGAGCCCTCTCCTCTCCTCCTCCCTTTCCTCTCCTCTCCTCTTCTTTCTTACCCCTCTGTCATTCACTGCATGGCCGAGCGCCCGCTCGGCTGCGCGGTCCTTTATATGCTCTTTCAGTTGTCCAACTCTTTGGTGGTTGGAACTGCAGTTCGCTAACTGATAGATGACTAGAAGCAGTCGCCCGGAGGTTAGGTGACTGCAATTATTTCACCCAACGGCCAGCGGATTGCTTGCGTGTCGCGCAGCCGTTGGGCGATAGGTTTCAGTTGTCTGATGGTTTACCGACTGGAGCCTATTTCTGTAAAAAATATTTACGCAGGTATATTTCTGTTATTTCGAATAAAATATAGATTATTTCTTAAAAATTCGTGATATATATAGGTCGCCCCATGCGTGCTGCATGGATCTATGATAATAAGAAGCTGCTGACGTGCTTGACGTCATCCAGCGCATGCATGCATTGCAGCTGACCGCAATAATAATTAACTCTCCGTTTCGCTACATTCATCGACAGTCCATGTACGCGTAAATTAAAAAAAATACTAAATCTAAAAAATACTTAATAAAAAATGATCAAGGTGAGGAGTTCATGTGGTGGACACTAGAAGATGGTTTCCATTGGACCCGTATGTTGCTGTTTTCATTCATGGAAATCCGATTAATCGTTTTAAAAAAATTATTGTCGTTTGGTATGTATTGCACAATCGGACCTACTAGAATGTTACTCTCTCTGTTTTTTACTTGATATTTTTGACTTTTCATAATCTACAAGATGCGATTTTGACCGCTATTTTTATAACTTTATACTAAGATATATTAATAAAATTATAATTTTATGAAAGTATTTTGAATAATAAATCTAATAATATAGCTTTTATATAGCCAATCTAGATAGTTTTAAATTTATTGATGATCAAACTTTAAAAAATTAATGATACGGATTCTAGAAAACCAAGTAAAAGAGAACAGAGGAAGCGTTATTTTGAGATTTAAGAGAAAAAGAGCGCGGAATTAAAACCCTATACGCGTGCCTTAATTTTGTATGTTGGTACTTAACAGTGGTCTTGTGGGTGGGCCCGGCAGAAAGGTCCTGCTGCAGGGTATGCACGCAGAACGGGGCTTCCCTGTCCCTACTCCCTATTCCTCTTCTTATTTCCTCAATCTAGACCACTCACTAATAATCTAATGGTCAGTTTTTATATTTTCACCATTTGCCTATCCATCATAAATAATAAAAAAATACAGAAAAAATAAAATTTATTTTTCTGTATTTTTTATTATAATTTTATTTTTCTGTAAAAAAATTATAATTAAAAAATACAGAAAAAATAAATTTTATTTTTTCTGTATTTTTTTATTATTTATGATGGATGGGCAAATAGTGAAAATATAAAAACTGGCCATTGGATCATTAATGAGTAGTCTAAATCTTACCAGTATTACGCCTGGAAGGATTCGCGGGCGCCCGCGCGGTCCACGTCACCCCGCGCCCGCGCTCCGGCCGGCGCGTGGCGCGGGGATTTCAGTACGGCCGGAGGAGGTGAATTCCCTGTATTTTCCAAAAATTACGTAAAGGTCCTTTTTCCTCACGAAAAGGTCCCTGTAAGTTTTTAAAATTTTTTTTTGATATTGCCCCGCGGGTTTCCAAAACTACGTATAGATCCTTATTTACTTACGTACAGGTCCTTACAAGTCCTCGGTTTTTTACGAAAAAGACCTTTGGTTTTTCCTAAATTACGCATGTGTTCTCGATTTTTTTTATTAAACCTCTGCGAATTATCGTCTCTTTTACTTTGGTCTACACGGTAGCTAGCGCGGCGTGTGCCGCACTTATATGCAGCTAGTTGAGGAAGTAGGGAGAAGAATAGGGAGTGGGGAACCGGAAAGCCCCATTCATGCACGCACCAGAATAAGCATGAGCAGCATTCAGCGCCAGCGCCCGCGTCATTAATTTGGTTTCTAGACAGTGACGCAGATTAAAGCATCAGCACTTCGTCCTAGCTAGCTTGCCTGTACGAGTAGAGCCTCACGATCGAATTATATACACTCGGCCAAAGCAAGCTAATGGTCCTATTCAATTCGTCATGGCTTTTAGCTTTTGATTGAAATAACACTGATTGCTATTAGTTTTTATTAAAATATTTAATTAAATAGAAATAAAAAAGTTATATATATATATATATATACATGACAATGCAAAGAAGAAAACAAATCAGAACATGAGTTTGAAATTTTTTTTTGACTCCTACACGACAGTTAGAAGACCGTCGCACACGTCCCAGTGGCGGAGGAGTGGATTACAGCACCACCTGTGTGGTCACTGGTGCACCGGTGGCCTGAGATGGGAGCCCGTCATATGGCCAGCCCAATCCAAAAAGTACTAGTATGTGTCATTCTGGCCCGGGGAGACCCTACAGTACAAATATCGTTAGTTCGTCAGATAAAGGAATGGGAGAAAAAAAATAAAAGAGGCAAAACGTACCCTCGGCTAACACCATGGTGTGGTCAAAGCCATTTGGAGGGACGTACAACACAGCATATGCGCCCTGTGTGGGGAAGCTAGAAAAGTACGGAGGGCAGCCAAACTACTGCGATGGCGGTGTAGGAGGCCGTGCCCAGGCTGACCCCCTCCCCCCGGCCTTGTCAGGTGTAACATCTTGATTTTCAGAGCCTTTTTGAAGTTTTTAAAATAAATTTCACTATTTAGATTTTCTGGAATTAATTAAAGCTTAATTGGAATTTTTATTAATTAAAAGGATTTAATATGATTAAATTAAACAATAATATCTGTCAAAAATATTTTATTTGTGTTCCTTTTGTCACAATGAATTTTTTCTGTATTTTTTTGGATTTTCGGAGTTTGTTTGAGCTTAATTTTAAATTTCCAAAAAAAAAGAGAGAATGAACAGTGGCACTGATCATCTTCAAGCTCCAGCAGCCACGATCGATCTGTTTGTTCATGTTTCCTTCCTTTTTGTCTCTCTTCATAACTTCCAATTCGGACCTCGTTTCAATGTCTTCCCAAAAGGAAAGTTGTGCCAAATTACGCAAGGAATCCATCCCAACTGGTCTCTTTCCGTTTCGTTCATCTGTTTGCCTTTTATCTTCTATTTTCTGAAATAGACTCTAAAGCGAAACCCACGAATTGGAGTCGGTTTCTATCTATTCCAAGCCTATAAATACAACCCCTTGACCCCTCTAAACCCATCCCAAGCCGTGCCAACTCCCCTCAAAGCCCAGGACGCTGTCGGCATCGAGGCCCTCCGGTCCCGAATTTGCTCGTCGCGTCTCGAGCTATCCGGTGAGTTTTTCCGTGATTCTTTCGCGTCACATTGTGCCATCATATCTCATCTACCTTCTAGCCAAATTAATTTGGTTTTGGTGTAGCCAATCTCCCGGAATCGAGTTTTCCCCAATCTAGGCAAAGATCGCTTCTCGACGTCGATTCGTCGTCTCCGGTAAGCTTTAGCCCTTGCCGTAATTTTTGTTAGACTTGCCTCGCCGCGTTCTACGCTGTGCTCTTTTCCTTTTCCCCAAAAATCCTCTACAAATTTTTGCCTCCGAACCTTGCCATGGCCGCCAATGGCATCTCGTGTCCCCATCTATCCGGTGGTGTTTTCCCCAATCCGTTCGCGTCACATTGTACCAAACCATCCCAAGTAGCTACCCTCCAAGTGGTTTTAGATTTCGTTCACCGAGCACCAAGATATTAAGTTTTTCCTTTTTTCCTTCCCGACGCCGTTCAAACATCGATTGCGCCGTCTCTGATGGGTTTCCGTCCGAGCCGATAATTTTCCTAGCTTTGCGAAGCCGCGTTCTAGCCCGTGCTCACCCTACTTCCCCATGTCCTATGCCCGAGTTTTTTTCCTCTCTCCTACCCATGTCATTATAGCCGCCCGAGCCGTCGCCGTTCTCCGTTTGGCGTGCCGTCGCTTCCTATGCGTGCCTTGGGTCCTTAACAACCTATTTTGCTAGTTAGATTCATCTCCCATGCCTCCTCTCGCCCGCGCTAGCCTTCTCTCCAAAAGTGATGGATGACAGTAACTTTTGTTATTTTCTAGCATTTTCTCGCCACGGCAAACTTTAGATCGCTCGTTCTCCTCCATCCGAACTCTGATTGACCCGATTCTTTTTCCTAAATTCATATAAAATTGAGCTCTATCTTTTGGTTCTAGTTTTGCAGTTTTTGGAGTTCATTTGAATTTTATTTGAATTTATTTTTGTGTTTCGTTTCGCTTTCTCTCTTGTTAGATCACGCTTTCCAAGGAGCTGAAGCAGGATCCGAAGATCAAGAATTCCTAACTGAGCAAGGCCAAGGCAAGTCGTGTCCTTGATCATGTTGAACCCAGTTTTCAAATCTATTATGTACTATTTTGTTTTAAATTATCACGCATTGCTACTTTATTATAAAACCCTTGTATTGGTAGATAATGACCTAATTGATTATTTCATCCTTGATAATTTGAATACCATCATTTCATTGTCACAATAGGATGGGTAATTACTTAGTGATGCAATATTCGTTGTCACATGAGTTGCGCGTCTAAATTGCTTAGCCATGCTTATTGCTAGTACGTTGGGTCTATCATCACATGTGGTTAATTGATCTTGACTTAATGAGATATTGAATTGTGGTTGTAGCCATAGTTATAAAATTTGTGTGCCATGACATTGGTGTGTCAATGGTGTTGGATATACAAAATTAGTTTTCACCTGGGCGAATGATCGTGCAGTAAAGGGGGTGCTGTTGGCACATTGGGATATGGATATTTCGCCTGGGTACATTTAAGGACTTAACTTTGTGCACCATTGATCTGAGCCTTACCGTACAACCACATGTCCAGTATGGGATGGACCTGACTAATTAATTTGCGATGTTTCAATTTCGGTTCCATCATTGGGACGAGTGTGGTGTGGCCGGAGCCATGGATCCACAATGGCGCAAGAGGGGGTGTGAGGCGAAACCTTAGTGAGGCGAAATTGGGTTGAAATTGAACATTGTAAAGGCCTTGTCATGATCTCCTCGCTGCACACCTAAGGAAGTGTGTAATCCGGTGGCAATATGAGATGATCATGTCTTGTGGGTAAAGTTGTACAACCTCTGCAGAGTGTAAAACTATTCGAATAGCCGTGTCCTCGGTCATGGACAATGCTTGGTGATTTCACACGAGGGGTAGAGTTTTCATAAAAACCTGGTTGAGTTAAGTTGGGAAGTGAATGGTTAGTTCACGGGTGTTCATTTCATGGATCTTGGTTCATGGTGGCTTCCTTGGGTGAATGGTCAGTTCACTTGTGGTTGGTCTCAATTCCTTTGGTTACTTATTTAATATCATTTTCAAATTTTGCTTTTCAATCTATTTGTTGTATTTACTTTAAATTACTGCTTTATGCAAAATTAACCTTTCAGCTATCCTTTGGTAAGCCTTGCATACTATATTGCATTCTTTGTTACAAACGACTTGCTGAGTACTCTATGTACTCACGGCTTCGTCCATATTTACTCAGTTGAGGAAGAGGGACCAGATCAGCAGGAGTTACCAGAAGGAGGATACTTCGACGACATCGCGGATTAGGATTTCGCTCCCCAGTCGATTGCCTGTGGGCATGTCGAATGGCTACTACGCTTATTTCTGGTTTTCCGCTGCTAGTTTCTTTAAACCTTTCAGGCTATTAATTGTAAGTTTGGCCATAAGGTCGTACTCTGATAATTATTAATAATATTTGAGTCTTTTCCTAGTAAATCGTGATATAGTCGATATTTCATCTTTGTTTATACTGTATGCACTAGCGTGATCCTGGACTAGTGCAGAATACACAGGAGAGTCCAGATTTGCATATTCGGGTCTCTACATCAGGTTGAGGTGGTGTAGGACAAAGCCATGCAGAACCCCTTGCGCGGTGCCATGCTGGACGGGGCGGCCCCGATGGACGCACCGTGTGTGCACTAGGCACGAGCATGCGGACCTCCGGTAGCCTCCTGCACAACAATAGGGCAACGACACGTGCACCAAAGGCCTGCACACGACGCAAAGTCTGCAAGGAAAACACGAAAAGGTAAATCCTATTAGTGGTATTGCCATAAGCAAATATTTACAAATTTGATGTAACATACTGCGATGTGAGCATCCCGTGCAAGGTGCGCAGGGTACATGTCTGTCGGTGTTGTGATGTGTGCTGGGGGTGGGTTGTCGACATGTACCAGCTTGGTACGTGTCCGAGGCTAATACCAGCGCAGGTACTCGCCGTATGCACTGCTGTCATAGGGGGTGACCTCCTTCAGACAGTCCTGCAGCGCGCCCTCCAACTGGGCTGTCCACCCCTCCATCTTCGTCGTCCAGTCCGCGCTGCGTTTGACTCCCATCATAGAATGCCTGCATGAGGTAGCATTTCGTTACAAGTCGTCAAACGAATTAGCAGTAAAAGGAGAGTCCTATGAGGTGGTCACTCACGCGTGCACGTTCTACGGCACCGATTGCTCGACTAATACTGGAACAACCTGACGTAGGCCAAACTAGCACATCACACGATGCGCCGCGTAGTCCTCGATGAAGACATCGCACAGAAATTTCTGACGCGTCAGCTAGAAAGCCTAGTCGTACCAGCACAGTGAGGACAGCCCGTCATGAGTGTGACTCTACAGTGCCACAGGTGAGTACGGATCCCAGCGCATGTCATCAGCCATGAGGCGATCCAACTGCTCCACGAAGGACATATATGCCCATGTAACCTGGACGTGCACAAGCTGTACCTGCAAGAAACAACAGCTGTTACGTACAATCATCCTTAATATGAAGGAATTAATTGTAAGTCAGACTACTTACCTGTTTATGACACCAGAGAGAACCCATCGTATGTCGGTCGACGTCACCCCTGGGGTACATCTCAGCCCCGTCGGAGTCATGTCCTCGAGCGTGGGCTGTCTAAGGCTGAAGCGCTTGAATGACCACAGCTGCAATAGCAGCAGACACCCCGCGGGGACCGAGCTTGCCTTGGTCCTGCTGTATGCGTCGCACAAGCTGCGATAGGTCGCAGCAAGTGCGGTCGAACCCCAGTTGATCTAGGGGCCAGACCCTCGGCGATAGCCCTAGCGTAAACAATGAGGCGCGCGTCATCGGTTGTCGTGACTGGTGGTGATGAACACCCAACCAAACAGCCATAGCATGTACACCTCCAAGTGCCATGAGATCTACTGCTCATCTGCTGCCAGGTCCATCCGCTCCACCTGAATACAACCAAAAAGTTATTAGTACAATACATCAGAAATGAGAGCATGGAGGATCAAACAAAAAAGGGCTTCAGGCACATACATGGTACAATATAGTGGAAACGAGAGCCCTCTCTTCTCCTCCTCCCTCTCCTCTCCTCATCTTCCGTTCCCTTCTGTTCATTCACCGCATAACCGAGCGCCCGCTCGACTGCGCGGTCCTTTTATATGCGCTTGCAGTCGTCCAATCCTTTGATGACTGGAACTGCAGTTGTCTAACTGATGGACAACTGAAAGCAATCACCCAGAGGTTAGGTGACTGCAATTATTTCGCTCAACGGCCAGCGAATTGCTTGCGTGTCGTGCGGCCATTGGGCGATAGGTTACAGTCACCCGATGGTTTAGCGACTGGAGCCTATTTTGTAAAAAAACATTCGCACAAGTATATTTCTGTTATTTTGAATAAAACATAGTTTATTTTTTTAAACAAAATCGTGATATATATAGTTCGCCCCATGCATGCTGCATGGATCAGTGATGATAGAAGCTGCTGACGCGCTTGACGTCATGCACCGGCCGGCAAGCTGTCTGTCTCGCGGAGCTCTAGCGCATGCAGCTGACCGCAATAATAATTAACGCTCCGTTTCGCTACATTCATCGACAGTCCATGTACGCGTAAATTAAAAAAAACACTAAATCTAAAAAATACTTAATAAAAAATGATCAAGGTGAGGAGTTCATGTGGTGGACACTAGAAGATGGTTTCCATTGGACCCGTATGTTGCTGTTTTTATTAATGGAAATCTGATTAATCAATTTAAAAAATTATTGTCATTTGGTATGTATAGCACAATGGGACCTACTAGAATGTTACTCCCTTACTTGATATTTTGACTTTTCACGATCTATAAGATATAACTTTGACCGTTATTTTTATAACTTTACACTAAGATATACTAATAAAATTATAATTTTATGAAAGTAGTTTTAATGATAAATCTAATGATATAATTATTATATAGTCAATCTAGATAATTTTAAATCTATTCATCATCAAACTTAAAAAAAGTTGATGATATGGATTTAGGGCACGTACAACGCGTCTCGGAACGCCGTCTCCGTCGCGGCACTTTTGCAGAAACAACCCTGGTTCCCCGCATTCAATGAGGAGAGAAGCGCTGCTTGTCGCCTCGCGAGGCAACGCCGAGCGCTCGTGCTCCAAGACCATGTCGCCGGCTCGACGCGCGCTGTACGGGGGCGGCTTCGCGAGTCGACGCGCCCGCGGATCTAGCTGCGCGCAGAGGTTGCGGAGAGCCCTTCCGAAGAGGAGGGCGGCGTCGGCGCAGGAGCAGAGCGCTGGCTCGGCCGTCGGGAAGAAGAGGCGCGGTATGAATTTGGCCTTCGTCTCTGCTGTTTCTGAATCGATCGTGGTGAATCGTGCGGGTGGGCGGGCGGGTGGTTGCGTGGTGAGGTGATCGGTAGGCGCTGGCTTGGGCTGCAGTTGTTCAGTGAGTCGATGAAACCGCGCATCGCTATCGAACATAGATCCGTGTGCGGTTGCTATCGATTGGATTGGGATTACATTCGTGGTGTCTGATTCCTGCAGAGGGAGGTGGCTCTGCTGTTGCTCTTACCGTCGTCGATCCTACCTTGAATGAAGCTTCTGGTAATCCCGGTGTACATGGGGAGCATGAGGAGAATTTGGCAGTGTCAGGTGATACTTGTGTTAAACTTGATGAAACTGTTGCGCTTTCAGTAGAAATACTGCTCCAGGGAGATCAACTGTGCTACAAGGATTAGGTGCAAAGTGATGGCGCGGAAGCTCTAACCAAAGGATGGTCAGGTTGAGCTGTCAGAAGGCCAGGGTATGAGCTGCCGGAGTTGAGGTATGGTTTCCTAACTGAAGTATGTGTTAGAAAATGGCCCAATGAGCGAGGCCCATTTTCGCAAATCCCAAAGCATGCATGGTTAGTACCATATTGCTAAGGTAGGGGGAGGAAGACCAATTTATAAGGTGGAGTCCTTCCCACTCCTTGAATATGGAAAGAGATGGTATGAGGATGTCTCTGTCTAGTCACACACACGCGCGCGCATACTCGCGTATTTTCGCGTGAAAATCGCGTGACTTGTATTCACTTTAGCTGGTGCTGCAGTTTCATGGAGGTCTTGCAAACAGACCATATTGACGAGGTCAACCATGGAAGCAGAACTAGTAGCACTTGATATAGCCACAGTTGAGGCTGAATGGCTGAGAGAACTTCTATTAGACTTGCCATTGGTCGAGAAATCAATACCTGCAATCCTGATGTACTGTGATAATCAAACAGTGTTGGCCAAAGTCACAAGTACAAAGGATAATATGAAGTCCTCTAGACATGTGAAGCGTAGGCTTAAATCTGTCAGAAAACTAAGAAACTCGGAGTAATTCTTGTGAACTATATTAACACCGAGAAAATCGCGCACCCTTTTACAAAGGGATTAGCACGAAAGCGATTTACATTGCATCCATGGACATGGGAATGAGGCCCATTTAAGTTACATCACAATGGTAACCCATACCTTCTTGATCGGAGATCCGTGACTTAGGCAATGGGAAAAATAAATTGATGTTGTAACAAGAGAGTACATATTTATTGTACCCATGTCCTAATAAACAATGTACTTTCGATTGTATGGAAGGTTGACATAAAGCCTTAATGTATTCATTGTCCAAATAAGGAAAAGGTATTAGCTGCAGGATACCTAGAAAGAATACACCTACTTGAGCCTAAGCTGTGGTCGCAGTTCACGAGAACGGGCATTCTCTAGAAAGCTCATGAGCGGATAAGGAGCATGACCATATAACGCTCCGTTCAGCGTGGTTCATTGGCGATCTAGTACTAGTTGAGATTTCAAGTGAAATCGATCACAAAAGCTATGAATTCAAGGCATAGTCCATTCATCGGTTGTGAGAAGATGAATCTTGTCATTCTAGGTGCAAGTTCAACCCGTGCGGGACTTACACTAAAAGGCGGTATATTAACGATGCTTTAGCACAATATCTTTGACTTCTAATTCTGCTTTGGAATTGGTGGGGGATTGTTAGAAAATGGCCCAATGAGCGAGGCCCATTTTCGCGAATCCCAAAGCATGCATGGTTAGTACCATATTGCTAAGGTAGGGGGAGGAAGACCAATTTATAAGGTGGAGTCCTCCCCACTCCTTGAATATGGAAAGAGATGGTATGAGGATGGCTCTGTCTAGTCACACACACGCGCACGCATGCGCGCGCGCATACTCGCGTATTCTCGCGTGAAAATCGCGTGACTTGTGACTTGCGACGCGCGACCGTGTCGTGACGTGGCACGTCGCGTGGCAGACCAAGTCCATCTTTATTTTTGCTAAACTCTGCGCGCACCACTATCTCCCTGATTGAATGAGATTCAAACAGTTGAATGAGGCAGTTACTAGTCAATTTGCATCGCTTAATTTGTGATTTGATGAGGCGATTACGGTGCATAATTCTGTTTAAACGCAGCAGTTACTAGTGAGTAGTAACAGCAGCGCCCTTAAAAGGGCCTGGAGACGTCCAGGAAAGAAAGAGAATTTTTGCACCTCCTTTCTGTCTCCTAATAAAACTTGGAATTAAAATATTGCCCACATTTCCAACAGTATGAACATGCTGCTAGTGTTAATTTTTGTCAGATACAAGATAGCATTATTTTTGTGAGAATGATAGTGGACTGTCGCCTTGTAAATGACTATTAACATTATTCTACTGGATAGAGTTTGCTTTGAGAATCATGTATAGTCGTTTGGACTGCCTAATGACATGGGGACTTCAGTAACTAATAATTTTGTAATGTAATCTATACAAAGCATTCTAAGTTTGTTTGCTCATATTTAACCAAAAGGTTCTGAGGCCTGTCTCAAACAATGCTTCATCACATCATGGCCAATCACCTGAAGACTCTTCAAGAATTAGGGATGACGAGACCAAAGAAACCGGAGTCACAAAATCCTTGAGTGAAAAGCTAGCATGTGAACATTTTATATATTAATATATCATTTATATTGATGGTTCTAAAAAATATTATAATTATGTTCATCTTATTTATGCTTGATCTGTTTTGTATCAAGAAGCAACACAATGGTATACAGAAATCATATTCATGTTTGATTATGGCTGTATGCATACATTAAACAGTTTGCAGACAGTCAAATAGACGACCCATTGTACAAGCTGTCTGTTCAGTTGTCTGTGTGTGAAGTGGAAAGAATTTGCAGACAGCAACCGGTGTGTGGGTTGTACACATCTCCAATGGTTATAGCTAGCAACTAACTATAAGATTTCCACATCATCTATATAGTACACACTAAAGCTAGCATTCAAGTACAATAGTATAGCCAACTAGTTGCTATAACACTTGTCCATTTCATCTATAGTCTTCAAAAAATAGTTCATACAATAAGATAGCTATTACAATAACTATTTGGCCCCACGTGTAAGTGAGTGAAATGCATATTTTTACGTGCTATAGCTAGCTGTAATTTAGTAGCCAACTTCCTTCTCTCTCTTCCTTTCTCTCTCTGCCACGTAAGATTTTGTTGATATTATATTTGCTATAGCCTGCTGACTAATCCTTATTGTACCTGCTCTAAGGATAGCTATTTGATGCTTACATGCACATACAGAATTTATAGAGGCTGCCTCGTTTGGCGTTATAGACTAGTGCTTACGGAAGAGCTGGCTCGATTTTTTTTGCATACTCTCTTTCCTCTACATAGGATATATGTTGATATGTACATGCATATAGCTAGCTGAGTCAGACCATTGGAGATGCTCTTAGAGCAAGTACAATAGTATAGCCAACTAGTGGCTATAACACTTGTCTATTTCATCTATAGTCTTCAAAAAAATGTTCATACAATAAGGTAGCTATTACAATAACTATTTGGCCCCACGTGTAAGAGAGTGAAATGCATATTTTTACGTGCTATAGCTAGCTGTAATTTAGTAGCCAGCTTCCTTCTCTCTCTTCCTTTCTCTCTCTGCCACGTAAGATTTGGTTGATATTATATTTACTATAGCCTGCTGACTAAGTCTTATTGTACCTGCTCTTAGAGCAAGTTTAGTAGTATAGATAGCTGCTACCTCCAATACATTTCCATGTCATCAAAAGGTAAGATGCAGCCAACTCATACAATAAGCTAGCTATAAGTTGTCTCTACAAGAGCTCTCAATCATTTAATACATACATGGGTATTGGTCATTTAATACATGCATGGGTATAGCAGTTAGTTCTATTGGTAAATGCATGGATAACGCCTCTTTTCCTGTGCTATAGCCTGACTCTTGCATGGGAGCTGGCTTGGCTCTCTCTACTTTTCTCTCCCCTTCACATAGAATTATGCTGACATGGATTCCCTTATAATTAGCACAGTCAGCCTTATTAAACTTGCTCTGCGCGGAACCCGGGCAGAAAGGTCCTGCTGCAGGGTATGCAGCATTCAGCGCCCACGTCATTAATTTGATCTGATTGCTACATAGTGACGCAGATTAAAGCGTCAGCAGTTCGTCCTCGCTAGCTTGCCTGTACGAGTAGAGCCTCTCGATCGGATTACTCGGCCAAAGCAAGCTAATTCCTATTCAATTCGTCGGAGTTTCTAACTTTTGACTGAAATAACATTTATCGCTGCTAGCTTTTAATTAAAACATTTAATTAAATAAAAATTAAAAAGTTGCATATATACGTGGACAATATAAAGAAGAAAACAAAACAGATCACGTGTTTGAAAAAACTTTTGACTCCTACGAGTTAGAAGCCAAAAATTATTTAAATGGAATCAATCATCGCATGAATTAATTAGTCGTGGATTAGCTTTACTGGGAAGTATATTAAAAATCCGTCAATGGCGACGACCGACGGAGCTGACGCCATGCTGGCATATATGGATTGTCGTTGCGTTGCGTGCTTAATTATAAATAGCTGCGCGCCGGTGCTCACCCATCCCAGAATCCCATCCCGTCCCAGGCAGCTAGCTACACCTCTCTGTATAGAGATGGATCGAATGGACAGCGACAGTGGAGGCGGCGCCAAGGATGCTAATCGGAGGCCGCACTGGAGGCGGCGGGACCCCTCGGCCACGGCGGTGTACGTGGTCCATCCCACCCAGTTCCGCAGCGTCGTGCAGCAGCTCACCGGCGCTCCGCCCGCCGTGACTACTCACCAACACAGCTCAGCTTCTGCTTCTGCTGCTAGTGCCAATGCGGCGGCGCAGCACAGCAGCAACAGGCAGACGCTGGGGCAGATGCACCAGGAGTGCATGGCCTGGGCCGACAGCGCCGATTACTACTAGCAAGCTCGATCGCTAGCTACTTCATTCCCTTACCAATCCGGCCGCCCAAGCTGGATCCATCAATATATATAGTACTTGTTACATTCTAATCTTGTTTAATTTTTTTCCTTTTTCTTTCATATCCGAGTATGCCGTGTACAAGTCTGTGAGTCCGTATCCGAGTTTGTATAGTATACGTATAAAAGTTAGAGTCGAGTGTGAAGCCCGTTTGCTAGTCCAATATATGAAGACACGTTAGAGTTTTGTTTTGTAACCACGGGAGAGAAGAAATAAAGAAAGAGGGAGTGGTTGTGCTCCAGAAGAAAAAAGAAGGCCAGCATGTTTGCATATGTATGTTTTGGGTGTTGCTGTGGAGCTTCATGTCAGAGTGATCAAGGGGTAGAGGCGCTGTTCCTTTGGCGTTTCACGCAAGGCGATATGAGAGCAAGGAGTTAGAAAAAAATATAACAAGTACTCCTTCCAGGCTAGCTTAGCTACGCACTCCAATCAATCAATTCTAGCTAGTTTAAAGGCTACTTTTATCCATGCTTGTACCCAGGCAGGAATGCTGTATGCATGCAGATCAGGACCAAATAAGTACGGAAGCAAGCAGGGGCAGATCTACAGTAGGTTATAGGTGTTTAGCTGAACATCCAAATTTTTTGACAAAAAACCTAATATATATATAAGGTATAATACATATACATATTTTTAATTGGGCCAAAATAACTATTTTTGTAGCCTCAGTCCATCACTATTCAATCAGCCGGCTAGCCTGACGCTAAAATGCAGCAGGGCAGCAGCGGTAATAGAAACGGCGCCTCGCCCCCCGATCCCCATCCTGCCCGAGCGGCTGAGCTTGACTACCCAATGGCCAATCCCTAACCCTAGCAGAGCAGGCGAGCAGCTGCCAGTGGCCCCGCATTGACCACGCCTCCGGCCCATCGCCCGCGTCGATTTGGCTCCGCACCGGTGACGCGTGACTGGCCAACCGCGCCTCTGGCCCTCCACTTCGATGACCACATCACGCTGCTTAATGTGCACAATGCATGGAAGGACTTTGGGTACTCGCTGTAGTGGTGCCACGAGAACTTCATGTAGTCACGCACCATTAGGGGTACGGGGACATGCGGGACCAACTGGAGGTGCTCCTGGAGCGAGTGGAGATCGCACTTTGCTTCAAAGTCGGCAACCTCAACGTGATCAGCAAGGTGGTCACAGAGAGACAAAGTAGAGAGATTGGAGGAGAGATTGATCTTAATTTCTTTTGGACAAGAGAATGATAGGTGGGGCCAGATATTACAAAAGGAAAAAAGAGAAAAGAGGAGGAATGAGGGCAAAATGTTACAGTAAGAACTCCTAAAGATTTTAGGCAAAAACTCTTAAATCATGATATCTCACGTTGAGGTCAAAACCAAGCAAAACCGAACAACTTCAAACACTGGCAAGATCTGATGTCTAGATAGATGAGGATTGATCTTCATGAGTCATCTCCATCACTTATATATTCTTGACACACAGTAAGATCAGGAAGGAGAGAGAAAAGATCAAAACAACAAGAACAAGAGCAAATCAATCAAACCAAGGAGTCTCCATAAAACAAGAATAAAGTTGATCTATTGCTACTTGAGGATGAATATTTTGTAGCCACTCTACCTGGAGGACAAGAGAAAATACCAGAGCACTCACACTTCTCAAATCTTAACCCTAGAACCCTTGGCTAGAATAATGGATGGTAGATAGTTAACTTGCAAGCTTCTACCCCAACCTATTAAATAGATAATGCAACTAACCTTTATCTAACCCTAATAGATACTATCCAGTAGCACATTTGGGGAAAACCCATTAACCCCACATAACACGGATTTTACTCACACACTACACTCATGCACACTTTTCAAAGCACATGAGTCTAAATCCGCTAAGTCCTTGGCCTTTATCCAACTTGATATTCTCTACTTCTCCTTATCCTAAACCACCTTTTCAAGTGTTGCAGTTTTGATTTAAGATAGTTTTCAGTATTTTAGTCAACTTACCAAAATACCCTTCTTTCACCCAGTCTTCATATTCCTTGCATGCAATCACCATGCTTGCCACATGTAGGTACACCACTGGTTTGCTACGCATCAGCAAGTCTCCCTTTTTGATTCAATCAAACCATGCCTCACTTGGACTGACCACAAGCCATATGGTTCAACCCGTCGCTCAAACTTCCCTTCAACATCTCCTATCTTTCTTGTGCTATGCTTGAGCTTAGCCATCTCACCCGATATCCTTAATCGTTCTAGGGCTCAGCTTCTCTATGAGCGTAGCCCCGATCCTCACCGCTGACTAGAGTTGACTCCAAGCCTCCCTACATATTCAAAGACCAAGAAATCATTTTTGAGCACAAGTTCTTCACAACTTAACCTACATTAGTCAAAATATGCTTCATGCAATATATATGCACTAACCTAGGTTAAACCAAAACACATCACGACCAAAATTCCCAAAAACACAAATTTCACCTGAAGTCAACACATGGGCTGGCGAGACCGCTAGTTCCTGTCGGTCTGACCATTGACGGCTACCGGTTAGGCCACTAGAGCCGGCCAGTCTGACACTTAGCCAGTCTAACCGTTACCTCTGGCTGATTAGACCACTTCGTTTGTAAGATGTTCAGAAAAACTACAAATTTGTAAAAACCAAATCTCAATTCCTCAAAATTGGCAATGGTTTATCACAATAAAAATCTGGACCTTCTTATATGGTATTTCACAGGCCACGGGGCAGAGTGGGATGATAACAACAATGTCACAATGGACGACTGGTTGGCTCATCCCCCGGAGGACGAGGTGGCGCACGTCTGGGGCCGTTCACAACTCTCTCGACCGAGCCAGCCGACCCGACTAGACATTGCAACTCCTGCACCTACGGTTCGCCCAGCCAGGTCATAGCACGCACCTAACCAATGGACTTACTCCTCAGGTCACACACAATGCCGACACAGGGATAGGGTCACTCGTGGGTTAGCACCTAGGAGGAACCCCGCATAGGTCCATTTGAGTTAGTGAGTTTTTGTAATATGCTACTATATGTTAGCCACGTGCTACAGTATTTGTAGTGATATGTTATTCACCTTTTGTTCTGGTTTCTTTGTAAAGTTGCCGTACTACATGATTTCTTCTATGAGCATGAGATAGCCCCCCTTCTCAGCAACGCCATGAAGAGGTAATGGTAACAACTTCAGTTAGAAAAGACAGCATCATGCCGTCTCCTTTTTTCAGGACGAAGTGACAACATTACCACATGACTCTGTCGCCCGACGAATTAGCGACAGAGTCTCTATCATTGAATTGGTGATAGATCACTGTACGTTGCCACGTAGGACTCTATGCAGGACGGTCGTCAATTCAAATGGCGACAAGCTTCTGTCGCTATTTAAATTGATGATAGATGATTATTTTCTATAATTTTTTTAAATAATAGTGTATTTATGTAATATTAATAAAAAAGAATAATCCTAAAGGAAAATTCTATCATTGATGCTTGCCTTTTGGGGGGGGGGGGTATCTCGACGCTGCAGTGTGCTTGTGCCGATACCAGAGGGCCACCTTATCCTTGGTACCGGCTTTGAAGGCACCCGGCAATCAGCAAATGGCCTAAGAGACCTATAAGAAACTCTGATAGATGGTCAAGCCTGGGAGAATGCTCATGCCCGACCTGCCAGTGAAAAGAATCCCATGGAGATTATTAAAAGGTTAATTTCAGCTAACCCGTCATCGTAGTCTACACATTTTGAAGGAAACAAATAGAAGAATTTTCAACCAAAAACGTCGCGGCCCTCAGGATATACATTGCCGATGCTATTCAAGATGAGTTAGCGTTGAGAGCTAGAGCTTGACAGTAGTCTTTCTTTTGTTTTTAAGTTGCTTCTTGAATATCATCATCTAGACGGTTCCTATGCTTGGTATCATCATCTCCTATTTTTGTACAAAAAGGAAAGATACTATGCTTTATATTAATAACACAAGGTAAAAGTATATATAAGTAGTCAATTTTTGTATTGAAGATCCTAGACGAAAAACTACGGCAACAAAAAGTAGATTGTCGAGGATATGTAAGGTACGCGTCTAATAGCGGTGTTGTTTGTCAGAAGAAAATTATAAGAGATTAATTTGTATTTAACTTAGCCCGGCATCAATCTCCTGAGGTGGTGTCCAACTGGTGCTGATTCGGAACATAAAAGAAATGAAAGGAACATAAAATAACATTCTCTGACCACCTAACGCCGATGGATAAGAGCGGAGAAGAGGTAGGGGCCTGCCTGACGGTGGAGACTGACCACGATGCTCCTAGCTAGGGTTAACGCAGCTTGCCTTTCTAACTTTGTGAAATATTAATTGAAAAGAGAAGTAAAACGAGGGATTAAAATATTTTGAAGTAAAATGTTAATTGAAAAGAGAAATAAAACTTTGTCATCATAGTTAGGGGTGGAAAAAAAGCTCGTTAGTGGGGCTCGTTGGCTCGGTTCAAAATTGCTTCAATCATACTTGTTAATTGGTTAAACATTAAAATGAGTTGATTTCAAATGAATTTGAATTTTGCTCAAACTCGGCTCGGCTCGTTAGCTCGTTTCTAAAAAATACTTTTAAATTATCCGTAAAATGATATTAAATCAAAATATGCCAATTTTAGAAAAAGCTCGATAAGACGAGCAGTTGGCTCGATATCCACCCCTAATTATAGTCTACACATTTTGAAGGAAACAAATAGAAGAACTTTCAACCAAAAATATAGCAAAATTAAAGCATGTGATCCACAAAGTTACGGATAGGAAGCAAGGCCAGCGTGCCCTGCTTAATTTTCAACTTGAGCTGAGCATGTGGGAGTCTCGATCGAGATGCAACGACACATGCGACGTCATTCGCGTCGGATCCTCTGCGCAGTGTTTGTTTGTTCACAGATCGAGCGTACTACGTCTAGCTAGTAGGGGTAATTAATTAATTCCCTAATCACCCCTTCCACTTTGAATTAATTTGTTGGTCTTAATTAATTTGACCTGCAGCTAGCTCAGACGTAATTGGACATACGTACGTATATTATATATGATTATATTCCTCCACCACTGAGCTAAATAATTAAGCATGCATGCATCCGATTCCAATGGATCGAGTGAGTTTTCCACTGTATCGCGACGTGATTGCTAACGGGAGTTGGAATTGATCTCTGCTTCTGACGTACTTCATCCCCCACGTGGGCTGCCACCGTCACCGCACGTGTGCGTATAAATACCTAGCTAGCTAGCTGCGTTACCCATCGATCGATCATTTAACGCACGCAATGAGCAGCACCCCCAACAACAGCAACAATGGCGCCGCCGGCGGGAGGACGCCGCCGCCGCACTTGAGGACGCGAGACCCTGCTGCCACCATGGTGTATGTGGTGCATCCCAGCCAGTTCCGCAACGTCGTGCAGCAGCTCACCGGCGCGCCGCCCAGCCGCTCCCGACCACCGCCCACGACGACGCCGCCGGCCCGTGCTGCTGCTAGTAGTGCCAATGCAGGACAGCAGCACCGTGCCGGTGGTTGCGAGCTGGAGATGAATCGTAATCCTAGCACCTCTGATAATAGGCCGGCGACGACGCTGAGGCAGATGTACGAAGAATGCATGGCCTGGGCCGCCAGCTGCCATGACGACGACGACCAAGGCTAGCTAATCTAGTCCTCTCCGAGACATGTCCGCGAGACGAGCAAGCAATGTGAGTCCGCAAATTAGCAAATCTCGTAATAGCGTGCATGGTTTCTACAAACTTTATTGTTCTATTTGGTATATGACACTGCTACAAACAATGTTATCAAAGATGGTTTAAAATTGTCTGAGTTTATGTGTCAGTGATAATAGTTGGTAACTTCCAATACAGACGGTTTTTCACAAAAATAATCTATGATACTCAACTATCATTCACGATTTTTTCTATTAACCGTCTGTGATATCACAGACGGTTTTTGTTATTATCCTCCTGTGATATTGTAAATTGTAACAACCTAATTTTTAGAGCCTTTTTGAATCTTTTAAAATAAAATTCACCATTTGGATGCCATGGCACTGTTCATCTTCCTTGCGCGACCGAATCGCTCGATCCCGCTGTGCACGTTTTCTTCATTTCTCTCTCTCTTGATAACTTCCAATCTAGAGCTTATCTCAATGTCTTCCCAAAATGAAAGATGTGCCAAATTACGCAAGGAATCCATCCCAACCGGCCTCTTTGTGTTTCGTTCATCCGGTTACCTTTTATCCCTTATTTTTCGAAATGAACTCTAAACCAAAATGCGTGAATTGGAATCAGTTTCTATCTCTTCCAAGCCTATAAATATGACCCATTGACCCCTCTAAACCCATCCCAAGCCGTGGCAAGTCCCCTCAAAGCTCAAAACGTCGTCGGCACCGAGGCCTTCTGGTCTCAAATTTGCTCGTCGCGTCTCGAGCTATCCGTTGAGTTTTTCTGTGATCCTTTCGCATCACATTGTGCCCTCATGTGTCATCTACCTTCTCGCCAAATTAATTTGGTTTTAGTGCAGCAAATCTCCCGTAAATCTTCCTTAATCGACTTTTCCCCAATATAGGCCAAGATCGCTTCCCGACGTCGATTCGTCATCTCCGGTAAGCTTTAGCCTGTGACGTCACTCTTTTAGACTTGCCTTGCTGCATTCTACGCCGTTCATTCTTCCTTTTCCCTGAAAAGCCTCCACAAATTTTCGCCTTCGACACCTCGTCATGGTCGCCAATGGCACCTCATGTCCCCATGTATCTGGTGGTGCTTTCCCCAATCCGTTCACGTCATATCATGCCAAACCATCCCCGGTAGCTACCCTCGAAGTGGTTTTAGATTTCGTTCACCGAGCACCAAGATATTAAGTTTTCCTTTTTTCCTTACCGACGTCGTTGAAACGTCGTTTGCGTCGTCTCCGGCGGGTTTTCGGCCGAGCCGATAATGTTTCTAGCTTCGCCATGCCGTGTTCTAGCCCGTGCTCACCCTACTTCTCCATGTTCTATGCTTGGGTTTTATTTCTCTCTCCTACCCATGTCGTTGTAGCCGCCCGTGCCGTCACCGTTCTCCGTTTGGCGTGCCATCGCTTCCTATGTGTGCCTTGGGTCTCTAGCAACCCATTTTGCTAGTTAGATTCACCTCGCATGCCTCCTCTCGCCGGTGTTAGCCTTCTCTCCAAAAGTGATGCTCTCGTGTTCTTTGATCATGTTGAACCTAGTTTCCAAATCTATTATGTATTACTTTATTTTAAATTATCATGCATCGCTATTTTATTATAAACCTTTATATTGGTTGTTAATGACCTAATTGATTACTTCCTCCTTGATAATTTGAATGCCATGATTCTATTGTCACCATAGGATGGGTAATTATTTAGTGATGTAATATTAGTTGTCACATGGGTCGACGTTTAATTTGCTTAGCCATGCTTATTACTAGAAAGCTGGGTTTATCATCTTATGTGATCAATTAATTAATTTTGACTTAATAATATATTGAAACATGGTGGTAACCACAGTGATAAAATTTGTGTGCCATGACATTGGGGTGTCATTGGTGTTGGTTATACAAAATTATTTTTTCACTTGGGCGAATGATCGTACAGTAAACAGGGTGTTGTTGGCACATTGGGATGTAGATATTTCGCCTAGGTAATACTTAAGGACTTAACTTTGTGTGCCATTGATTTGAGCCTTACCATACAACCACATGTCTAGTATGGGATAGACCTGGCTGACTAATTTGTGATGTTTCAATTTTAGTTTCGCCATTGGGATGTCAGTGGGTGTCTTAAACATTCCACGGGGCGCAAGAGGGGGCAATTACCAGTTAGGGGGCGAAATCTCAACGACGCGGAACTAGGTTGAGATTGAGCATTATAAAGGCCTTGTCATGATTTCTCTGCCGCACACCAAAGGAAGTGGTCAATCGCGTGGCTATATGAGAATATCATGTCTTGTGGTAAAGTTGTATAACCTATGCAGAGTGTAAAACTATTCGAATATCCGTGTCCTTAGTCATGGACAATGCTTAGTGATTTTACATTAGGGGTAGAGTTTTCATAAAAATCTGGTTGGGTTAAGTTGGGACGTGAACGGTTGATTCACTAGTGGTTCATTTCATGAATCTTGGTTCATGGGTGATTCATTGAGGTGAATGGTCAGTTCACTTGGGGTTTGTCTCAATTCCTTTGATTACTTATTTATTATCATTTCTAAAGTTCGCTTTTCAATCTAATTATTGTATTTACTTTAAATTATTGTTTTCTGCAAAAGTTAACCTTTTAGCCATCCTTTGGTAAGCCTTGCATACTATATTGCATCTTTGTTACAAATGACTTACTGAGTACTCTATGTACCCACAGCTTCATCCATATTTACTCAGTTGAGGAAGAAGGACCAGATCAACAGGAGCTACTTTAACGACGATACTTCGACGACTTCGCGGATTAGGACTTCGCTCCCCAATCGATTGCCTGTGGGCATGTCGAATGGCTACTACACTTATTTTTGTTTTCCACTGCTAGTTTCTTTAAGCCTTAAGTTATTAATTGTAAACTTGGCCATAAGGTCGTACTCTGATTATTAATAATATTTGAGTCTTTGCTTAGTGAATCATGATATGTTTGATATTTCATCTTTGTTTATACTGTGTGCACTAGCATAATCCTGGACTAGTGTGGAATACACAGGAGAGTCCAGATTTGCAAATTCGGGTCTCTACATACATATCACAGACGGTTCAGTGTTTAAAACTGTCTGGGATATATATATCACAGACAGTTTGGAACACTGAACCGTCTATGATAGCTATTTCAATAGTGATGTTGTTTGCTCTTTTTCGGCTAGCCTCAAAATATGCTAGCCATACCTTCAGAATACAAGCAAGATCACGTATATATAGCACAGGACAATCATTACATAAATCACATATGAATGAAACAACACAAGCATATCATATATATAGCATGATAATCGTTACATAAATCTCACAAATGAATTAAATTGAATGAATTGTTTGATTAAGCACAATTGAGTGATTACAATTGAATCTAATGTTTCAACATCTAATCACCATTGCTGGGGTGGAACTCTCTAGTCTTGTTTATGACCTCTTCTAGCAAGAATTGGGAAATGTTTTCACGAATTTCGACGAGTTTGTCAAGATTAAATACACTTTCGTCGACGTCCGCATGCTATTGCTAGGAGCAATGTTAAGTCATTAATTAGCATATGTGTATATATATACATGTATAATCAGAAAATAATAATTATTGGAAGGTTGACAAACCTCTAGATCATTCGTCTTAGCGTCCATGATTTCCTATAGCTGCTAGTGGCACTACAAAAATAGAATTACATACATAGGTATTATCAATTCTAGAGGTATTATAATAAAGTGTGATATAGGATTGTTCTGTTGTAGCGGGTACCGGAAATCGCGTCCTGTTGCTTGTTACACACGAGTGAAGTTATGGTTGCTCCTAAGTAGGGAATTAAGATATATTACCTTGCTCCACTTTGGTACAATCACAATCAGAATCCAGTGAGACCTAGTCATGTGTGTCGCCATAGTGATTAATTCTAAGTTCATGTTACGTATAAAGTATAAATGAAACTTGTGTGGTAACTAGTGAAGCACTTACCCTTGGTTAAAGGGTACCATGATGTACTCTAAGAGACCATGTGGATGTGACTCCATGTTTGTGATGAGTAATTGACACTTGTTTTGGAAAGATTGAGTTTAGTTTGAGCTATTTCTGCTAAGTCATAGCCCCGAGTGGAGTCAAACCTCAGCTATGTTTCCTGCGAAGTCAATTGACTTCAACCCTGTCTCCACTGCGGAGTCTGTGGTCTTCGACTCTGAACTCACTACGGAGTCTGTGGTCTTCGACTCCGAACTCACTACGGAGTCTGTGGTATTCGACTCCGATCTCACTGCGGAGTATGTGGTCTTTGACACCAAACTCACTGCATAGTCTGTGGTCTTCGACTCCGAACTCACTGCGGAATCTGTGGTCTTTGACTTCAAAACTCTCAGCAAGGACAGCAGACTTCGATTTCGGACAACAAGAAAAGACGAAGCTTCCAGGAAGGTGCAGGAGTGGCATTTCGGTAAAATGCGTAAGGCTGCAAAATGGAAGCGGATTCGGTTGAAGATAACAGGTAAAGTGCTGAGCTTGTTAATGGGCAAAGCAAATTGAACCCGGTAGTAGAGGCTATAAATAGAGAGGGTTAGGGTTTGGAGGAGGTGTCCTGGTTCCCTCCTCTATTTGTATGTAAGGGTTTTAGCTTTTGTCTCTTGTTTTGGTGAGAAAAGGTTGGGCAGAGGAGCCTGTTTGTTTGTTTCCTTGCCTATGCAAGAATCATGTAGTGTGAGTTGGCTGAGGGTTCTTGATTTTCCTTTTATGTGTGTGTCGCCTAGAATGTGAAATCATGTATGGGATGGCTGTAGAACTCCTTGCTAATGATAATCATTCAGCTCTGTGTCTCTATCTTTGATATATTCTTCTTGTGTTTTGATATGATGAGTGCTTTTTCTTCGTTTTGTTTCAGTTCTTCAATTTCTGGTTGATGATTCTTTATCTAATTATCTAGTTCGTTTGGATAGCCTGAGATGTTGCTCTGAACTAGGAATATCCTTAAAGATCTTTGGCCAGTTCATTCCTGAGAGTAAAATGCAGAATCAAATGGTACTCTCTTCTCTCAGTCTTGCGCCTCAACCTCCTCTGTTTATAGATTTCTAGGGTTTAGAGGCAGAGGATCCTTGGTTTCTTGGTATCTCAGTGAAATGATTGCTTTAGATTTGTGTTTCCAGTTGTGAGGTCATTTCCTATTGAAATCAAAAGATTCATGCTCAAAAGATCTGAAATTCTCAAGCTATATGGAATTTGGCCTCATTTTGCTCTCTGCCAGGTTTGAACTTCTTGGTTCTCAGGTCAAATATGCAGTCAGATGTTTCCTTGCTGTATTTACCTTCTCCTGAGCACGATTTGCTCTTTAGTTTGAAGTCCCAATCTCTAGACCCAAGGAGAGGAGCAAGCATTCTTCAATTTCTCTGTTTTGGTTCTTCTTCAGTATTTACTATTTCATCAGTATTTCAGTCGGCCTCTAGTTTTCTGCTGCCTCTAAGCTTTCACTGAACCCATACCCGGTCAGACCAAGACCTCAACGGCGGTCAGACCGCTAGGGTTGGCGGTCAGACCGCGAGTAGACCGGCGGTCAGACCGGCCGAGCTCATGCAGTTAGACCGGCTACACTCTTGCGGTCTGACCGGCCTGGCTCTCTGACTGTCTTATGTTTCTCAGTCTTTGTTTCTTCTTTGTTTTCTGTTCGCTCCCTCAGTTCCAGTGAGCGTTTATTTTCTTCCTTCATAGCTTCTATAGCTATCGGAGAAGAAAATTTTGTGGATACTTAGGGCGATTTTGAGGGCACCATTCACCCCCCCTCTATTGCCATTTCGATCCTACAAACTCCTTGTCACTGTGAGCAATTAATCTGCTAGTTATGTAATCTTGGATGAAGGATGCATTCTCGTTGATGGCTTATTCAGAGACCAAGTGTGGGTCGAGAAAACCCACCGGTTGTCGCCGTCATCGGATTTGTTGGATTATGTATCTATACATAAGCAAAGAATAATGACATTATTGGTATGACGTGAATGTAGAACTTCATTGTACAGTACACTTACAATGTCCAGCATCATAGAAGTGAGGCGTCAAGTTCATTGAGGTTGAATAGTAAGAATAAGTCTTCGAAGGTCACGACGAAGTAGCCCGAGTTGTGGAGGAAATGCGCCTCCGTATATCTCACAATGAATCCACTATACTGGTTTAGCTTCATGTTGGACCCCTGCATGTACCAGATACGCAATGTATTGCAAACCAATCCAAGCCGGAGTAATTGTGACTTGGAGACCAACGACACTCTGAGAATGAACTTCCATTGCTCGGGAGGTGCCTTAATCTTCTTCGGTTGGGTCTTATGTAATATCCTGATTTTCAGAGCCTTTTTGAAGTTTTTAAAATAAAATTCACCATTTTGATTTTTCTATAATTAATAAAAGTTTAAATTGAAATTTTATTAATTAAAAGGGTTTAACATGACTAAATTAAATATTAACATCTAGTTAAAGTATTTTATTTGGGTTATTTGTGTCTCAAGGATTTTTCTTGGATTTTTTCAAGTTTATTTGCTATTATCTAGAGCTCAGAAGATTTATTTGAATTTCTAGAAAAATCCCTAAAAAACTCCATAAGCCAGTTGGGCCGAAGCCCACTCCCTCCGGCACGCTCCGCCCGCCGACCTGGCCCACCCCGCGCTCGACACACGCCACCCATCTGTCGCACACCGCCGCATCCGAGCCGTCTGAGACGCCCTCTGCCTTAGCCTCCGACGGACACGTGTCATCCATCCGTGAGCCAGGCTACTGTTCATATTTTCTCGGCTCCTTGCCGCTGTGTCCATCTCGGTCTCTACTATCGCCTCGGTTCCCGTGCCATCGCCCCAGTTCTCGCACTGCTCGCCCCTTCGTTTCCTCCGAGGACGTTGTCCACCGTGCACCGAGCCATTGATGTGTGGGTCCCACATGTCAGGTCTACTGTGTCGTAGACCCGTGAGTCGAGCCGAGTCAGCCGCCACATTAGCAAGCCCAGTCACCGTGCTCTGTTCCGTGAGCCGGGTTCATCGTAGACTAGCTTTTCCGTGAGCCAAGTCTACAACATAGTAGTTTTTCTAAATTGTTCAGCCTTTTCCTTTAAATTAGATTTTTCGAGAGCCCGCTCTTCTCCGTCCTAGCTCCGATTGACCGATTCTTTTTCCTAAATTCATCTAAAATTGAGCTCTATATTTTGGTTCTAGTTTTGAGATTTTTGAAGTTCATTTGAATTTTATTTGATTTTGCTTTATGTTTTGTTTCATTTTCTCTCTCGTTATATCACGCCTTCGAGGGAGCTAAAGCAAGATTTGAAGATCAAAATCCATTAATTGGGTAAGGCCAAGGCAAGTCATGTACTTTGATCGTATTGGACCTAGTTTTCGAATCTATTATTTATTATTTTGTTTTGAATTATTGTCACATGTGATTAATTAATTAATTTTGACTTAATGATATATTGGAACGTGGTGGTCAGCCACAGTTATAAATTTTGATTGCCATGATATGGGTAGTATCATTGGTGTTGGTTTTACAAAAATTGGTTTTAACTTAGGCGAATAATCGTGCAGTAAAGGGGGTACAGTTTGCACACTGGGATATGGAAGTTTCGCCTAGATAATATCTAAGGACTTAACTTTGTGCACCATTGATCTGAGCTTTATCGTACAAACCACATGTCTAGTATGGGGTAGACCTGGCATAATAATTTGTGAAGTCTCAACTTTGATTTTGCTACTGATGTTGTATTGGCGCAAGAAGGGGCAATGATCGACTAGGTGGTTAGCCTACTCGATGGAGAAATCTTAGCAAGCGAGATCGGATTGAGATAGAGCATTGTAAAAGTCTTGTTGTGATTTTCTTTAACGTGAGGATTATCACATCGTGTAGGTACAATTGTACAACCTCTGCAGAGTGTAAAATTATTCGAATAGCCGTGTCCCCAGTTATGGACAATGCTCGGTGATTTCACACGAGGGGTAGAGTTTTCATAAAAATCTAGTTGGATTTAAGTGGGGAGTGAATGGTTAGTTCACTGGTGGTCCATTTCATGAATCTTAGTTCACGGGTGATTCATTGGAGTGAATGGTCAGTTCACTTGTGGTTTGTCTCAATTCCTTTGGTTGCTACTTATTAATCAATTTCAAAGTTCGCTTTCAATCTATTTATTGTATTTACTTTAAATTGTTGCTTTAAGCAAATTAGCCATCCTTTGGTAAGCCTTGCATACTATATTGCATTCTTTGTTACAAACGACTTACTGAGTACTCTATGTACTCACGGCTATATCCACATTTGCTCAGTTGAAGAAGAAGGATCAGATCAGCAGGAGGTACCAGAAGGAGGATACTTCGATGACTTCGCGGATTAGGACTTTACTTCCCAGTCGATTGCCTGTGGGCATGTCGAACGACTACTACGCTTATTTCTATTTTTCCACTGCTAGTTTTTTAAGCCTTTCAGGCTATTATTTGTAAGTGAGAGACCATGTGGATGTGACTCCGTGTTTGTGATGAGTAATTGGCATCTGTTTTAGAATGCTTGAGTTTGATTTGTGTGCTGTGTGCCAAGTCGAAAGCTTAGCGTAGTCTGGTGCGGTAGGACAAAATGGACATTTGATTTGCTCATATCGACGTGGTTTGTGGTCGTAGTCTATGAGCGTTTGCATGCTTTGTGAAATTCAACCTGTCGTGAGTAGGTTACGATCAGCAGGGATGTTTTGCGAGTAAACTTTTCTGGTTACGAATTCTTGTTCATAATGTTTCGAGCGGTGCTATGTGATGTTTTCTTGTCTGTGATGGTTGCAGGACTTTGAGGTTAAGCCGTGGCGAGGCATGAGATGGCTGGACTAAGCACAGGCGGTGCTGAGGTCGAAGCGGTCAGGATATGCCGAAGACGCTGAGGGATCAAGGTGGCTGGGAGGCTTGGACAGCAAGGCAAGAGGAGGAAGCTTCTAGGAAGAAGCGTGAGGGGCAATTTGGTAAAATTGACTCAGGCTTGAGGAAGCGGATTCGGTTGGAGTTAATGGGTAAAGTGTTGAGTTGTTGGAGCTAATGGATAAAGCAAATTGCAAACCCGGTAATTTGAGGCTATAAATAGGAGGGTTGTTCCTTGGTGGCTTAAGGAGTTTTTGCTTTTGTTCCATTCTCTATACGAGGAGTTGTTGGACAGAGTAGTTTTGCTTTTGGTCCTATGTCTGTGTAAGAGACTGGGAGTTGGAGTTGAGTTCTTGATATTTTTTTCTTTTGAGTGTGTGCTCTCGATGTAAGAGATGGCATGAATTGGCTGTAACTATTACATTATGTAATCATTCATCTCTTTGAATCTTTTTGAGAAATCCTGTGTTGAGATGCTATGGTTCCAGTATTTCTCTGTGTCTGCTTCTGTTCTTTCTTGCCTCTCTGTGTTCTTCTCTGCTCATATTGTTTTTTTGAGTTGAATCTCTATTCAATTAGTTGCAGAATCTTTGTGCTTTGAACTGGGTATCACCTCAAGGCTCCTTGGCTAGCTTATACCCGAGAGTAAACATTTCAATCACTATAGTCTTTCTGAGATTTTGTTTGCTCAAACTGCCCCTGTTTTCGGTTTGTCTAGGGGTTACTATTTTGGTGAGCAGAGGATCTGTGATTTCTTGTGGTCTCGGCTGAGAAGTTTCCTTGCTCTTTGCGATTTCTCTTTCTGAAGGTGGGTTATTGCAGTGATTGAAGCCCCATGATCAAAAGACCTGAGAATCTTAAGTGATTTGGAAATCGAGTCTGTGGGTTGAATGGCTCGAATATCTCCTGTGTTGAGTTCAACTACGCTGTTCTTCTCGGTTGCAGCAGAAAGACTTCAATCGATCTGTGATTTCTCATCTTGAAGTCATTCCGCTGCAGTGGTTGAAGTCTTCTGGATATTTGATTCGAGACCTGCAAATTATTCGTTTGTGAGTCTTGTCAGTCATACGTGCTCTTGCGGTTTTCATTTATTTATGTGTGTTTTCAGTTGTCGGTTTGGTTGTCAGATTTCCAGTGGAGCTTCTATTTTCAGCTGTGTGATTCGATCTTGAGTTTTGGTTCTTACTCTGTCCTGGTCATCTCAACTACAGCAGAAGGTTGATACTCTGAACTCTGCCCGAACGTCTGCTTCATGGTTTTGCTGTTTGATTTTCAGAGCTTTAGTTCTTGCAGTCAAATGCCTTCTCTTGCTCTAATTATTTTTCTGCCGAGTTGTTCTTTCGGTCTGCTTTTTCCTCCCTTTGAGATTGGTCTGATATTTTGTTTGAAGTGTTGTTCAATGACCCTGAGAAGCACAGCAATCATGCAATCTTTTCTCTGTCTTTGTTTCTTCTTCGGTATTTACTGCGCCTCAGTTTTCAGACTGCAGTTTTATGTTTTCTTCACCTAACTGTTTTTTTCGGGTTGTGCTTTTCTCTTCTGTTTGTGCTTTTCCTTTTGCTTGCAGTTTTGGTTTTACAGTATTTGGTGTGTTCCGTTTTCAGTCAAGCGAGTCTACAGCCTGTGATCTTTTAATACTTTCGGCCAGTTCAGTTCTTGAAGCTTCTGGTCAGTTTTTGTTTCTTCAGAAAAGTTTTTTGGTCACTCTTCTTTGTAGCTTTCAGTTCTATGTTTTCGGCAAAGTACTTTTGTGTTCTGCGTTCTTCCCTTTTGTCTCTAGTGAGCACTCAAACATGTTGCTTCGTAGCTTTTTCGGCCGAGCCTGTTTTTAGCTCTTTTGTCAATCAGATTTTGGCTTTTTAGTAAGCATCCATCTTCTTTCTTCGTAGCTTCTGTAGCTATTGGAGAAGAAGATTGTGTGAGTACTTGGGGCGGATCCAAGGCACCATTCACCCCCTCTGTTGCCATATCGATCCTACAGTAAGCTTGGCCATAAGGTCGCAACTCTGATAATTATTAATAAAATTTGAGTCTTTTCTTAGTAAATCATGATGTGGTCGATATTTCATCTTTGTTTATACTGTGTGCACTAGCGTGATCCTAGACTAGTGCGGGCTACACAGGTGAGTCCGAATTTGCATATTCGGGTCTCGACAGAGGTGGTATTTGAGCCATATCGATTGTAGGACGAAGCCCTAGTTAGAATGGTCGCCCTAGCCAAAAACTCAAAATCTATTTTCTAAAGCAAACCAACTAAACTAGATATTTAGTAATCTCTCTATTTCTCTTCTCTTCTTCTTAAGGATTCCTACTCTTCGCCTTATTCTAAAAGAGTCATTTTTTTCTTAATCTGACTTCTCTCCCTTACAACTCTATAGATGTCTCAAGTTTTCTTTAGCCAGACTGGAGGATGGCGGGGACTTCTCCAAGTTCTATTACGAAGTTTGGATTAAAGAGAACACCGGTCTACTTCACCAAGGATGAGAAGCCAAGGGGGCAACATATTGGAAGTATCACCAGATTGTAATTCACCACCAAGATTGATAGTCAAGTCCTACACCACAGCTTCAAGTGCACGGGTGCTTGTGGGGAGTGGTCAGCGCAAGGAGCCACACATAAGGCCATTCGACGTCTCTGCAAACTGTACAAGATCAACATGACTAGGCTTATTCAGAAGTTCAAAGAGCAGTATGTACAAGAGGAACCTCAACCCCTGATGCCAGTATCTCTGCCTTCGCCTACACCACCCAGTACAGAGGAGAGGCGGCGCATAACAGGCAACCGCCAGGAGTACCTACGGCACTTCATTCCAGCAGAAGAACAGTTGCTGCAAGTCCGCAACTCATGGGTGTTCTACAACGATTTAGAGGAGGAGTCCCATGAGCCGTATTTAGCAGGACCAGAGCAGGAGCCACTAGAGTAGACCCTTGATTAAGTTTAGAAAGAGCGAATAGAGCGTGTTGGTTTTTATTTGCATTTTCTTGTGATATGAGCTGCAGTTTTGCCCTTAAAAGCATTACGTTGCAGTCATGTCAACCCCTTTCATTGGAGTATTTTTAATTTGTTTCTTTTCTTAGCTCTTCGGCTAAGTGTTTGCTTAGTTTAGGTTATAATTAGTTATCCCCCTTAACGAGTTTACCGCTTACCTTTGCTTTTGCCTTTTCCCTATTGATCCTTGTGAAGTTAGATCTCAGCAAGTGGTCGTGTTAATATTTTCACAGACGGTTGTTAGTATAAACTGTCTGTGAATACGAATCGGATAGTCTTAAATATGAATACGAATTCGAATATTCTTGAATACAAATATGAATTGAATATCGTAACGGATATGAATTTTAATCGAATATATACTTAATTCAGTCGAATACGAATATCCTCCTACAACTTCCATAACAAATCTCGGTAGAACAAATTTCTAGCGGTTTTGCCGGTTTTTGACCGATTACTGAAACTGTTACCGGTTACAAACCATCCAAATTCAAATTTCAAATCACAAAATTCGTTCAGATTTTTCCTAGGTTTTGGAAACGGATCGAATACGAATAAAATAGTCTCGAATACGAATATTCTCAAATATGAATATATACATTTTTTAATACAGATTTTGCTTACCACATTCATATTTTTTTTGATACGAATATTAGGTAAAACAGATTGTTCGATACATTTCCCACCCCTAGCTAGTTGGAGCAAAAAGATGTAATTAATCGATACATCGTTTAATTTGCACGTGTTACTCGTTGTACGTATTGTGGTACGTACATTACGTGCATGCATTTTTGCAGGTGGTGCTGGTGAATATCGCACGATATTTACGATATACACGTTAGAATTTGCGCGTCAACCGTACGTCAAGCTTGCAAATTCCATTTGTTTTTTCTTTTTTGCTGTTGACGGGTCAACCGTACTGGACCGAAGTAGCAAAACGTCAAAGGCCAAAGCTAGCTAGCTAGCCAGCTCTTACCATTCTTTTTCCTTCGCTTTTGCATCAAGTTTTGCCTTTGCGATGCCGACCAAGGGCCCCTGAGAAGTATATACTAGCTAGTACTTATAGATTAATTACAAGATGTTTAGGGGACGTTTATATTGCTAATAGTTTTATCTTTAACTTATAAATATTAATAGTTTATAAAGAGAAACACTCGTGTATGATTTTAGCAGATATAAATGAAGTCACTATAGTATAGTATGTACTAAATTAACTAGTAGACCTAATCTAGAAAAGACACTCTATTTGAAAGTTAAGTAATATAAAAAATAATTTACTAAAAAATTAGCTTATAGAAACTAAATCGAACAGGCATTTAATTTGCCGGAACATGCATGTACGCTGACCAGGTAAACTCCAATAAATAAGTAAATCCCAACTAAATTCCTGACATCAACAGGTGCGCGCGAAAAACGTGTAAAACAACATGCATGCGCGAAATAAATAAGTAAATAAATCGCACCGGAAAAAAAGCTATCAACGTCATATGGCCCGGATTCTGCGTACCACATCAATCCAAGCGGGCCTACAAGCACCCGAACATTATCTTTTTCATATTTTTAATCCTGAAACTAGCTGCATGTCGTGCATTGCTACAGATTTTTAAAATTTATCATATTATATATTACTTACATATGGTAAAATTTTTTACAATATGCATACAAATATGTTCTAAAATTTTTTAAATCTGTCAAGTAAGTCAGAAGTCGTCGATCATACCTCGTGGTCATAAGTCGGACGACATCGACCACACCTCGTGGTCGTAAGTCAGGAGCCCTCGAGCACACCTCGTTGTTATAAGTCGGAAGCCGTCGACCATCGCGCATGATCGTAGGTCGGGAGTGGTCGACCATCGCTGATGATCGTAAGTTGGCAGCGGTTGACGATCGATCGTGGTCTTAAATCGGAAGCTTTCGACAATGACTCGTGGTCGTATGTCAGAAACTGATGACCATCGTTCGTGGTCGTAAGTCGGAAGCCATCGATGACACGTCGTGGTCGTAAGTCAGAACACATCGATCAGCGCTCGTAATTGTAAGTCAGAAGACATCGACTACACCTCGTGGTCGTAAGTCGGAACACATCAATCAGTGCTTGTGGTCGTAAATCGGAAGCCGTCGATCACACCTCGTGGTCGTAAGTTAGAAGCCATCGACCATCGCGCGTGATCATAGGTTGGTAGCGGTTAATCATCGCTGGTGGTAGTACGTTGGCAGACCTCCAGTACGCTTGTGTCCTATCGCGACCACACCTCGTGGTCGTAAGTTGGAACAAATCGACCATTACTCGTAGTCATAAATCGAAAGCCGTCGATCACACCTCGTGGTCGTAAGTTAGAAGCCATTGACCATTGCGCGCGATCGTAGGTTGGGAGCGGTCGACCATCGCTAGTAGTCGTACATTGACAGGCCTCCGGTGCACTTGTGCCCTGTCGCCGGACTACCGGCACCAGCCTGCTCAGCTCGCTCGACCTACTCGGCCCCGACTTTGACCACGGCCCTTAAATGTCAACCACATCCCCCTTAAACCATGGCCCCCTTCGACCATGGCCCCGACATCAACCACGGCGTCGACTTCGACCATGGCCCCGACTTCAGCCACGGCCCCCGACTTTGACCACTACCCCTTTCGACTTCGACCACTACCCCCTTCGACTTCGACCACTGCCCCCTTCAACCACTGTCTCCTTCGACCACGACCGTTCAACGATGACCACTTCCCCTTCGACCATGGCCCCCTTCGACCATGGCTTCAACTTCGACCACGGATCTTCGACTTCATCTAGCACTCGTGGTCGTAAGTCGAAAGACATCGACCACACCTCGTGGTCGTAAGTCAGAACACATCGACCAGCTCTTGTGGTCATAAATCGAAAGCCGTCGATCACACCTCGTGGCCAAAAGCATGTTACAATCCATGGGGAGTACGAGATCTTGTGGGTCTTGCCGTCAAGGGTGGGGACCTCGATCTTGGGGGTGACTTGGCGGTAGACGACGGAGATGTCCAACTGGAGGGAGAACTCGTAGCGGCGGAGGTTATGGACGAATCAACAAGTGCCCTCCGAGTTGGCGCTATGACTATGACCATGACCGCTATGACCACATCCATGGGCACTATGAGTACGACCATGACCGCGACTTCGAGCACTGCCCCCTTCGACTTCGAGCACTGCCCTCTTCGACTTCGGCCACTTCCCCCTTCAACGACTGTCCCCTTCGACCATGGCCCTTCGATGTCGACCACTTCTCTCTTTGACCACAGCTTTGACGACGACCACGGATCATTGACTTCGACCACTACCCCCCTCGACCATTGTCCCCTTCGACCATAGCCCTTCGACGACCACGGCCCCCTCGACCACTTCCTCCTTCGACACTGCTCCCTTCGACCACTGTCCCCTTCGACCATGGCCCTTCGACCACAGCCCTTCGACGTCGACCACTTCCCCTTCTGACTATGGCCCCCTTCAACCATGGCTTTGACTTTGACTACGAATCTTCGACTTCGAACACTGCCCCTTCGATCACTGTCCTTTTCTACCACGACCCTTCGATGTTGACCACTTCCCCTTTCGACCATTGTCCCCTTCAACCACTGTCCCCTTCGACCATGGCCCTTCGACGTAAACCACTGTCCCCTTCAACCATGGCCCTTTGACGTCGACCATAGCTTTGACTTCGACCAATGTCCCCTTCGACCATGGCCCTTCAATGACCACAACCCTTTGACGTCGATCACTTCCCCCTTCAACCACCGTCCCCTTCGACCATGGCTTCGACTTCAACCATGAATCTTTGACTTTAGCCATGGCCCCGACGTCGACCATGGCCCCCTTTGACCATGGCCCCAACGTTGACCACGGCCCTTCGACTTCGATTGCGAACCGACTTCGTCCACAGCCCTTCGACTTCGACCACTACCCTCTTCAACCACTGTCCCCTCCAACCACGACTTGAACTTCGACCATGGCCCTTCGAATTTGACCACTGCCCTTCGACCACTGTCCCCTTCAACCGTGGCCCCAACGTCGCCCATGGCCCTTCGACTTCGACCACTGCCCCCTTCGACCACTGTCCTCTTTGAGCATGGCTTGGACCTCAACCACGACCCTTCGACTTCGACCATGGCCTGAATTCGACCACAGCCCTTCAACTTCGACCATTGACTACTGACCTTGGACTTTGGCTACAGTCCCATTCGACCACGGCTTCGACTTCGACCATGGCCCCTTGACCACGGCCCTCTTCGACCACGGCACAACTTCGATGACCAATTTGGGAGACCAAAATCACCAGTCAACACGACGGGCTCCAAGCGAAGAGCAGGAGGACGTAGATAGGCTCACCAGGTGAGCGACCATTAGGTGGTGGTGGCGGGGGGAGAGCCATGTGGGCGGGCGTAGGAAGAGGAAGCCACCGCCGCCATCATCGAGTGCCCTTCTCTCTGATCCATTGGCCGCTGTCGCCGAGCGCCCTTCTCTCCGATCCACCGGCCGCTGTCGCCGAGTGTCGTGCCGTTGGTTAGATGGGCGTGGGAGATGGAATCAGTGGTGGCGCCGAGGAGGAGGAGGAGGCGCGGCACAAGGGTTGGGGGCAGAGAAGGAGGCGGCGATTGTGGGAGGTGGAGGTGGGGAGGCGGCAGCGGGTAGATCAGGAGAGGAGGTGGTGGGAGAATGCATTGGGGAGGCGGTGACAGAGAGATGTGGTGCTGTTGGGGAAAGTTGGGGGCTACGACCAAACATTGCTGTGTAGGGAAGGAATTGGTGGCATCGCCGAGGAGGAGGAGGAGGAGGAGGTGCGGCACAAGGGTTCGGGGGAGAGAAGGAGGTGGAGATGGGAGGCAGCGACGGGCAAATGGGGAGAGGAGGCGGCGGGCGAATGCGTTGGGGAGGCGGCGATGGGGGATGCGGCGCTGTTGGGGGATGTTGGGGGACTGCGACCAGACATTGCCACACGGGGAAGGAATTGGTGGCGACACTGAGGAGGAGGAGTCGCAGCACGAGGGTTCGGTGGAGAGAAGGAGGCGGCGGTTGTAGGAGGTGGAGTGGTTGCGGGAGGCGGAGGATGCGGGGGAAGAGAAGAGAAGCGCGGCCTATGCGTCAGCCCGACCTTTTCTACGAGGAGCGGAAGAACTATCTACATGCGGATCTGGACGGCTAATCTTTGATCAGACGGCTGAGAAGAGAGTATGGAGAATGGACCGACGACTACCAACTCATAATTTTAAGTAGTAGAGATTTTGTATGGTTAAAGAATATCTTCTCCCTTACATATGTTTCTTTGAATTTTAAAAACTTCATAGATATGGTTTTCACGAATTAGCAACGTTGAGGTTTGTTTTTACCATATACGCATTCACTGTCCCAGCTTGTTCACAGTTGAGCTTTGTCAAGAGGACTACTAAGTTCTCCTCCCATCATCGTCGTCAAACAGGTGGTATTTAGTCCAACCAGATAGTAAGCATGATAATGCTGACCTGACATGCAGTTTATTCACATGTACAGTAGCGCCCGCCATACAGACAGCAGAGCAGCAGCTAGCGTACCAAATTGGCCAGATACATACATACATACATACATACATACATACATACATACATACATACATACATACATACATACATACATACATACATACATACATACATACATACATACATACATACATACATACATACATACATACATACATACATACATACATACATACAAGAAAGACTCACTCAACCTAATTAACAGTATCAAACATGTACTCCACACAAGAGCGGAATGAAAATTGTTCACACCAATTCATTAATTTAGCAAGAATTAATCTTGAGAAAAGTTATTACCCGGGTGCTCATATACGGCACTCTTAAAAAATTTTAAAATTATGTATATATTTTTCCTTGTTGAATGTTCTAATTAAAGTTAAAATTTATTGTAATTTGATAATACTCAAAGGAATTAGATACAAATTGTATTCTGTACTCTCTTTCAGGTTTTATTGACAACTCGGCACCTATGTGTTCTCCGCTTATGTATCTCCATGTGAATTGTATAAAAGTGCTTTATTTTACTTTTTTCGATTACAAAAAAGACACACACGCCCACACACCACTACGCCCACATATGCGAGTGCGTCCACTTAGCACAAGCCTAGAAAGACGCCACTACGCAGGTCAAGATAAATCCACGACCTCATAAAATTCCTACTGAAATGCCATGATTTGAACCATAATAAGTTTTAGTTGTACATTCACAATTCTATCACGCCACCAAGAGGTAGTTCCCGTACTTTATTTTATTTAGCTATTACAAACTTTTTTTTTTAGTTTGTAACACAACAATCAAGCGTATGTTTCTCTATTTATTTCCACCATCGCGACCATTACTCTAAATGCAATGATTCAAAACTAATATAGAGCATCTTATATGAGACATTTTACTTACAAATTTTGAAGCCATATGTAATGTTAATAGGCTACATCAATATTATCATCAAAGTATGGATGTACTAAAAACCCTATATGCTTTTAGAGTGGTAGAGTATACGAATTGTCATGCTGGTTATGTAGTGTACTAATAAAATCTATGGAATTTATTTATCAATGTTAGTATTTGGTATTGTTATGACGCAATAAAATTAAATTATATTCACAACTAAATATGCAAAGTAGCCAATTAATTGGAATGGAAACCCAACTAATTATATAGTAACAATAAAATACCATGTGAATACAATATTCACAATGCATGGTTACCCCCGCGCTAACATTTTATTACTTTGTCCGTTCTTTTCTAAGTGATATTTTTTATTTTTCACGGTCTACAGCACGGGACATTGACCATTACTATTTATAACTTTATTTCATTATATACTAATAAAATTATAATGTTACGAAAGTATTTTAGGGAAAATCTAGATAGTTTTAAATATATTAGCAGTCAAATTTTAGAAAATTTGATAATATGGATTATAGGACATCAGTTAAAAAGGGACAGAGAAAGAGTAGTGGATAATCACTTAATAGCTCCATATCTAATCATCCATGGTGCACCCCCTGTATAAAACTTCCATGGTGCCAGCGTGAGAGCACCGGCCTGTGGTTCTCCTCCCCTGCTTCTAAGCATCTAAAGCAGTTCTGCCACCTCTACCATTTCTGGCCGCTCTTCTCTATCCGCGTTGAGACACTCGATTGTTTGCCAGCCGCCTCCCATCTCTTCAAGGATAACAACAATGTCCCCCTCGACTGCACTCTCCTTAATTGTCAAACATGGCGCTTCCACTGTTTTCTTTCTTATAAGCTTTCATAAATTCCACCTGGCGGCTACGGCTGTCGCCGTAACTTGCTTTTTTTCCTAGTGATCAGGTCCAAGAGGACAGTTCCAAAACCGTAAACAATTACTAGAGAAGTTAGGTTTAATCTTGTTTTACTAGATTTGGTTTATTTTTAGAGAGTTTGTTTGGTATTTAGAAAGTATACGTATAGGAGTAGAGAAAGGAAGTAGATGTTGAGTCGGTTTCTTAAGTCCATTTCCGTGTGTGTGCGTTAGACATGTATGAGTATATAAGCAAGGTTCATGTAAGAGTTATAGATAAAGCAAAACGAGAGGGAGAGAAATAAGAGAGGAAAAACGGAGTGCTTTGTCTCCCGGGAAAACAATCTATTTGTCTCATCTAGCGCATATACCAGGAGCAGTGGAGTTGCGTGAGGAGCAGAGGAGCTACGCATTGGAAACACGAGTGCTCAGGGTATCGAGTGCTCGAAGGTAACGAGTACAGTAGTACTCATTCCTGGAGTTTATGAGTACCGAGCACTAACCCGTGAAAGTTTACGACTACGCGATCTTAGTCGAACTTTACGACTGGTGAAAATCTACGACTGCGGATTATTCAAGCATTGAGTGGTCGAAGGCTTCAAAAAAAACTAGAGTGGTCGAAAGCCTTAATCGACCAGGAAGCGGTCGAAGCCATCAACTACGAGGAAGCGGATGAAGGCTAACTAGTTAAAATCAACAGGTCAAAGACCAGTGGGTTGTATGAGCGCAGTAAGGGAAAATTCCAACAGTAGTATCAGAGCTTCAGCACATCCAAGACCTTGTGGTCCCAACCATGGCACTCACGATCTAGACAAATTATACCATGTGGGTTATCAAGATAGAGGTGATCATGGATGCATAAGGTGTTTGAAAGGCAACAGAACCTACGGTCGGAGTGGTCGTAGACCAGAAAAAGAACAAAGCGGCATGTGCATTCATTTTCCAAGCCATCCCAGAAGATGTCCTTCTAAAGATCGCTAAGAAGAAAACGGCAAAGGAGGTATGGGATGGTTTGAAGACTCAATATCTAGGAGCTAACCGTGTAAAGAATGCCTGGCAACAAACATTGAAGAGTGCATTTGGCTCGATTCGTATGAATAAAGGAGATACGATCAACGAGTTTGCTGGAAAATTGAGTGCTATGGAAGTCTAGTACAACACCCTCATTGCCACCCTGGAAGATGTCACATTAGTCAAGAAACTTCTTGACTCAGTCCCTGATAGGTTTCTACAGTTGGTGGCATCGATTGAGCAATATTCAGACCTCGATGCAATGCCATTCGAAGAGGCAATTGGCCGGTTAAAGGCATATGAAGAGCGACTTCACCAGTGTACCAATGACACTACATCGTACCAACGGTACTACTGATGGTCAACTTCTGCTCACTCAAACCAAGTGGCAGGCACGGCAGAAAAGTGCCTTTAGAGATTCACCAATTATTACCAAGGGAGGAGGAACGAGCACTAGTGGTCACAATGATCGTGGGCATGGCAAGCGACCACAGTGGTCGAGGCGGCAAGGCAGTGGTGATAGATCCTGTGACAAATCACATATCAAGTGTTTTGATTGTGACAAATTTGGTCACTATGTGTTGGAGTGCCGTAGCCACATAAGTGTTTTAATTACAATAAGTACGGGCACTATGCTTCGGATTGCCGAAGCAAGAAGAAGGATGAAGAGGTAAACCTCACCAAAGCCGAGGAGGATGAAGATCCGGTACTGCTTCTTTTCTTATGTGTCAAAGAGATGCTGGGTATGGTGATGTTGAACGAGAAGAACGTAGTTCCTAAACTACGCACAGAGGAAGGCATTGTCTATCACACTAATTGGTGGTATCTGGACAATGGAGCATGCAATTACATGACGGGAGATTGCTCCATGTTCCATGAGCTCGATGAGAAGATTTCAGGCAAAGTCAAGTTTAGCGATGCCTCCACGATGTAGATAAGAGGCAAAGGATCGATACTGTTGTGATGCTAGAACGGCGATCGAAAGTTGCTAATTGGAATTTATTTTATACTAAGACTATGCAACCACATACTCAGTCTTGGGCATATGACAAAAGAAGTATGTAGGGTGGTGTTGTAGGATGAGTTCTTGCATGTCTACGACAAGAATGATGATCTCTTAATGAAGGTGAAAGGATCGTAGAATTGATTATACAAAATTTCTTTGACAACTTATAAATTGGTTTATCTGAAGAGCAGCCTAAAGGAGCCAAGTAGTGACGTGGAATGCGATGGTTTGACTCAAGGTGGTGTGCCCCATGATGAAGGTGCAGGTGGCAGCTCTGGAGGCGCATGCAGCATGCATGCATTAGGAGCAGGCTCAAGAGGATCCCGTGCACATGAATTAGGCGCAGACCACAATAGCTTCGAAGTCCCAGGTCACATGCATAAAGCTGGGAGCAATGGGGATGTGTTTGCTACAAACGGTAGCAGCCCCCCATACACAAACGGCAGTCCGTAGTAGCTCAGGTCAAGGCCGTGGATCCCACGCACAGGGGGTTGGCATACACTCGGATGGTCTCAACCATGCAGAGCATAGGAGGCGTCTCGAGTCGTCCCAGGCAACTGTGTGCGCAGTGACCCACGGTGAGATGGCACATTTCTGGACCAAGCGGCATCGACACACATCATGGGGACTAGTAGGTCTCACTGAAGGAATAGGATGGTGCATCCCTACAGGCGACAAAGCAAAAGGAAATTTTTGAGCAAAGAAAAACTTTGTTATATGTGGTGTGGATAGCAGCAGTCCAGGCAAGCCCCGCATGCGTGCGTCAGGAACAATGAGTAGCATCTCGAGAGCACTTGCAGGCATGCATGTTCATGCGCATGTAGCTGAGGCAAATCACAGTGGCTTGGGATGACCAGGCAATGAGTCCCACAAGCACGCAGATGGTAGAGAAAGGTCCCACGAGCATGCAGTAGTCTCACGCTAGAGAGGAAGATGTCACCTACGGTGCCAATGGAGGAAGAGTGGGCAAGTATGGATGCTAGTGCGGCAACAGTGGAAGACGAAGGAAGTAGAGAGGTAAGCAGAGCTTTAGGAGCAAGTACAAGATGATGAGAGCACCAGGTGTGGAAGCATAACAGAAAGTGGTCAAGCAGGAGGTGTTAAATCGAGTTACGACGCAGGTGCGAGAGCAAGAGAGAAGATCGACGTGATCAAAATGAAGAAAAAAGAATAAGGTGGTGAATATTAGAGTCATCCTATTTTAGTATATTTGGTTTATTTTTAGAGAGTTTGTTTGGTATTTAGAAAGTATACGTATAGGAGTAGAGAAAGGAAGTAGATGTCGAGTCGTTTTCTTAAGTCTGTTTCTGTGTGCATGCGTCAGACATGTATGAGTATATAAGCAAGGGTCATGTAAGAGTTATAGACAAGGCGAAATGAGAGGGAGAGAAATAAGAGAAGAAAAGTGGAGTGCTTTGGCTCTCGGGAAAACAATTAATGTACACCTATCTCGTCTAGCACATATACCAGGAGCAGTGGAGTTGTGTGAGGAGCAGAGGAGCTGCACATTAGAAACACAAGTGCTCAGGGGTATCGAGGGCTTGGTGTACTCAAAGATATCGAGAACCTAGAGTACTCGAAGGTAATGAGTACTGGAGTACTTATTCTTGGAGTTTACGAGTATGAAGCGCTAACCAATCAAAGTTTACGACTTCGCGATCGTAGTTGAACTTTACAACTAGTGAAAATCTACAACTACGGATCGTTCGAGCATTGAGTGGTCGAAGCCTTCAAGAAAACCAGAGTGATCGAAAGTCTTCATCGACCAGAAAGCGATCGGAGCCATCAACTATGAGGAAGCGGATGAAGGCTAACTGGTCAAAATCAACAGGTCAAAGACTAGTGGGTCGTACGACCGTAGTAAGGGAAAATTCCAACATGAGCTCCATCTTATGACAGTAATAAAATTATATAGTTGATCTCCAGGTAAAATTCTGCTGGCCTGTCTGTTTGTCAACAAACAAGTAAATTGGCAGTATTAAACTGTGCATGAACTTTATGTAACTACGACAACAAACTATTTGGCATTTCCGAGATGAAAAATAAAGCAGGTGTTGCTTAGTTTGATACTAGCACATTTGCAGAGTTGATGATCTAATCATGAGAACTTCCAAATACAAATTTATAATTTTGTCAAAGAAACTAGTAACTTTATATTATCTGATTACGCTATTTTGACATTGTATACTGATAATAACCAATTAGATGTTTTAAAATACACCATTCGGTAACAATGACAGATTCATAGTTAGCCTGATTTGATCTGGACCAACCTTGAGGCACAAGCCGCCAAGCCGGTAGATCTTTGATGAATAAATCATCGGCCAAGTGAAGAATTGGACCACCCAAAGTACTCGGGGACAACAAGGTTATACTCGGGGACCACCCAAAGTACCTGCTTTGTACGCTTCCATATCGGCGATCAAGCGGCTTGTGATCAAGTCCATCATCTTTTATAAGGCTCCTAACACCATCTTTTCAATGGCAACTCTGTGACCTTGAGCAAATTCATCGGCTTGTCTATGAGTAGCTCCTAAGGACAATCGGTAGAATACGAATCTGTCTAGCCAGATGTCAAGAAAAGCTGTGTGTTCTTCGTTAGACACAGGGTCTTCCTTGTGATTGAATTTTCTCATATAGCTTATCCAACCCTCGTTTTTCTTGGCAAACTGGAGCAGCCTGAATATGCATGGGAGCTGGTTCAAATGCTGATAATAATGTTGCCCCATCAGGACGGAAGCAGCATATCTAGGCCATCTCTAAGAGAGTTGGGCCGATGGGACCAGTCCGAAAGAGAAAAACATGCAAGAACGGTTGGGGAATTTGTCCAGGATCTAGATGACTAATGAACATGAACTTTGAGATCACGCACGTGAACACGAGTAAACTTAAATAGATGTTTGGCGACATGATTCGCCTACGTCCATTTCGTCTTTTTTTATATAGAGAAGCAATATACAAAACTCCATAACCAACACGGCATCCTACGTTGAGAGTCCTATATGGACACACCCTGACTTTCTTTTACAACTGCTGTGAATCCTAGTTACATGTGGACTCTGATTCCTAACATGGTCGTAAGCTACAGTGGTCGTATAGACTACTGTGGTCATAGACATACTTTGATCGGGGACTCGACCAGACCTGAAGACAACTAGATTAATTCTATCAATCTTCTCCTTAAGCTTGTTGTCTTCCGTCGATGTTCCGCACACTGATTTTCTCCCTCATCTCCAAGAACTTCAATCTTCCAAGTGACTTGGTCAGGATATCAGCAAGCTGGTCTTTTGTGCAAATATGCTGCACCTCTATCTTTCCCAATTTCACACATTCCCTAATGTAATGGAAACGAGTATCGATGTGCTTGCTTCTCTCATAATAGATTGGGTTCTTGCACAACGCACTTGCAGACTGATTATCGATCTTCAGAGTAATCTTCTCAACCTTCGTCTCTAGCATATCAGCCAACAATTTTCCTAGCCATACCCCATGACATGCTACCGCATAAGCTGCAATGTACACTACATGCTTTTACGGGCATCTTTCAAAACCAAGTGCCAACAGAGACCTATCTAGCTTCGAATTCCAAGCTCTTGGGGATTGACGCAGACCATATAGAACTTTGTTCAATCTTAATGCAAGGTGTTCTTCTCCTTTCTTCTCAAATTCCGGAGGTTGTACAACATATACTTATTCTAAGTCGATGTTGAGGAAGGCCGATTTCACATCTATATGATGAACTGCCCATCCTTCATGTGTCGCGATCACAATGAACAGGCGCACAATCTCTAACATTGCAACAGGGGCAAAAACTTTGTCAAAATCAATGCCTTGCTGTTAACGTACCCCTTTGCAACTAGTCTTGCCTTGTGCTTTACAATCACGCCTTGAGTGTCCTTCTTTAACTTATACACCCACTTCAATCCCACGCCATGTTTTATTATCTTGGATAGAGGATATATCCTCCTCCATAGCTCTTCTCCACTCTGGCTTCACCTTGGCTTCTTCAAAGTTTGTATGCTCCTCCTCTCTGAGTAAGAAGAACTTTGAAAATTGGAGATGCGGTATCATAGAGACTTTTGATGTCATACTCCTGTCATGGTCCTTTAGATAAGCTCTCATCGAACTCCATCCGTAGCGGAGCCCCTGGTGAGACTGGCACTCTCATCGTTGCTATAGGAGTGCGTGGCGTAGATGAGCCGGCCATCCCAAATCCCGTGCTCATATTGGTCGTGGTCGTGCCTAGAATTGTTGCTTCATGGTCATGTCCTCCAACTACGTCCTCCGTCGTCAGAGTATCATAAACCACCACGTGGTCGTTAGGACCTACGACCGCATTGTGGTCGGGTTCCCCGACTCTACCCTCCGTGGTCAGCATGTCGTTGCCCCCACGTGATTGTTAGGACCTGCATCAATGTTAGGAGTGTAATGTACCTTGAAGATGTCTTCAATCAGTTCTACCTCTACTTAGAGATCTTTGCTCCACTCCCACTTATTCTCCTCAAACACTACGTCATGAGTCACCACAACTCATCATGTCACCGGATCGAACATCCGATAACCTTTTATCCTTGGATCATATCCAATGAGCACCATTGGCTTGCTTTGATATGCTAGCTTGGAGAGATGTGGCATGGTCATCGTGATGTGTGCAATGTACCCGAAAGTGCAAAGGTGACCAACAGTTGGCTTGCGGTTGTAGTAGGCTTCGTAAGGAGTTTTGCCAAAGACGCTCTTCGTTGGTGCCTGATTTAGGAGATAAACGGCAGTCAATACCGCTTCTCCCCAAAATTCACATGGGACTCCCATGCTCTTCAACAGACTCCTCACCATACCAACCACTGCCTAATTCCTCCTTTCGACCACATCGTTCTATTGGGGAAATAAGGTGTTGTCCGATAATGCCTAATTCCTAACAGCTCACAATAGTCCGTGAACTTGTTCAAGGTAAACTCGCCACTACAGTCAGAGCGTAGAGCTTTCAGCCTTGATCCCTCTTAAATGCCTCGAATGCTTCATCTTTGCTTCGGAGTAAAGCCAACCACATAAACATTGTGCAGTTATCCACCAACAGTAGGAAGTATCGATTTCCTCCATGTGTGGTCAGAGTGATTGGCCCGCACAAGTCACCATGCCACAGCTCGAGGGGAACGACTACTCGATATAGAGACGTGGTTGAAAATGGGTTCGGGTGTTGCTTGTTGGCCAGACAACCATCACAGATGCAGTCCACGTGTTTCATCATGAGCATCCCATGCACCATCTTCTTATGAACCAAATCCTTCAGAGCATGAAGTTCGCATGCTCGTATCTGATGTGCCATCACCACACCTCTTCAGTGTTTCTTGCCAGAAGACACTCCGAGAGAGCTGGATTGATGTGCAACACATACATCCGGTTTCTTGATCTGCTCACTTTAGCCAACAACCTACGAGTTCTATCTAAGATCAATATCACTCCTCCTTCGACCACAATCTTCCAGCCCTTCTCGTCCAGCTAACCGAGGCTGATTATATTGGTTCTTAGCTTCGGGATGTAGTAAACATTCGTAAGAATACAATGTTCACACATAGAATACTCCCATAGCACAGAGCCCCTTCCTTGTATCGACATAGCCGAACCATCTCCAAATTTAATTGAGCCTTTTATATTCATGTCAAGCTCAGCAAATTTCTCCTTGCAGCTGGTCATGTGGTTACTTATGCCAGTATCAAGATACCAAGCCTTGTTTTGGGTGTCGTTAAGCTTCAGTGCAAATCCTTTAATTAATGAAGTTCCACCCTAACACTCCCATTATTGGCTATCTGGTGCAATATTCTGGGGACTAGGTCATACACCTTCTCATATGTACTGTACATCCCTTCGAGCACCTTCTACTTTGCCCATCACACCTTGTTGTAGCTCACGTCATAGCCTACTGCATTCACTACATCCGCCATCAAAACCTTTGGGGAAATGGTTACATCCGATACAACTAAATCACTAATGATGGTCACGATGTAGCTCGAGGTCACATTTGGATGGCGATGCAATGGCTCCTCAGACTCACATGTGTGGTCCCTCACAACTGTAATACGGAAGTCCGTTCATACACCAGGGATTCTCTGAGCACGGAGTTTGCCTGGGCAAGAGCTAACCACGCACTTACTTATGTAAGTGTCAAGGTTTGACTTGCAAAAGACTGGCATACACATATTGGTGACTACAACTATGTTCATAAAAAAATAACATGATATGTTCACAATCCAACTCAGCTAAAAACTTGGTAAGTTCGACTGATCCTGACTGCAAAGCTTGCGATAGCTTGCTTCGTGGGACACTTGTCAGGGAAGCACTGCCCCACAAGCAGGGTGTCCACATCAAAGGCCTATGAAGAGTCGTGGTCCTGTGGCAGAACTAGGGAAGAGGCCGCTTGCAAATCCAACCGACTGGCCACATTGTCTGTGTCGGTGGAAACAATGCCACCCACGGCACCACCCTCATTACCTGTTTCATCCTCGCTAGATTGAGAGTCGAAGTCCTCCTCGTCTTTGGTACTTGTCCCCTTAGACATGCTGCATATTATCTCATGGCAGTCAATGCAAGCACCCTACCATTTACCAACACCTTCGTTCAGTTGGATGTCTACAGAATCTCTGTTAACTGGAGCTTTCTCCTCGGCGACCTGCGCCTCTTGGGGCAACTCGTCCATTGACAATGAATGAAAGAGGGGGACAAGATCATTTGCACCGCTTGCGCGTCGGCCACCCTGATGGAATCACCATAGTCAACAAAATAGACATACACCATGGACCGTCGAAAGGTCGGAGATGAAGAATTGCTATCCATCTCCATGCAATGCTCCCACATGGCATTGCAAGTAAGTTTTACCATGTCTCACATGATTTGCATCTAGGGTGTCACTATGGTAACGGTCACTGTGTCTATTATTATCTTGTTCCTTACCACATCGAGAGGTGGAGCCATCTTCCGGTGAGCCCGGGCTGCTCGCCAGCCCCGAGCCATGGAGGGATGCTGAGCATCACGGCCGCGCTGGCGTACTCCATCGCCAAGTTCCGGGCAGCGGTCGGGCGGAGGCAGGCCGCTGGCCGTAGGCAGGACAACCCCACGACAGGCGGACGAAACCGGCGATTGGGCCGCCATTGTGGTGGTTATAGCCTCATGGGCCGTGCGGGATCGGTGGCCCATAGCCAGCCATTGCCTTGCCTTGCTGCCCCCGATCGACTCCCGATCCCCATTTCCATGAGTTCCATTTCCTTTGGTCTCTCAAATCAAATCCCTAATCGGCGGAGGCGGTGGTCCGGCGGATCACGCCGCTGCGGGATCATGACCGGCACAAGGGGCAGGCAGGTGAGAACGCACTCCTTCTTGGTTTTTTGCGCGCGCTATGTGCGTGCGTGTGTGTTTGGTTGATGAGTCGGGAGGGTGACGCCGATGATTGCGCGCCCTGTGTTTGTGGGAATGCCCAGTGTGGAGTGCCCATGGATGCTTGGTTCAACAACTTGTGGGGGTTCTTGGGATCGTAGCAGATTGTTTCTTGATTTGCAATTTTGCGGTGTGGGTGGTAAAAATGGCATAGATAGGATTGCGGGAACTGGGAAGACCACGGGGCATCTTTGCTGTGGTGGAAAGCTCCTGAGTATAATCTAACGCGCTGTACTGGATTAGTGAATTGTGTTGCTGATTTGGATCTTACCGAATTTGGCAGGAACTTAGGGTTGTAATTCATTACGAGTTTGGTGCCCGGGCAATGCCTACTCATTTCGCTCAATTCCAAACTTGTTTGGTATGTACGACTGTGGAACAGAATTTTCTGATGGCGTGGAAGGGATTCAGCTCAGATATCGACTTCACTGCCAAAAGAAATGTTCACGACGGGCAATGCATGTGGTAACGCCGCCTTTAGAAGTAGAGGAGATATCAGATATGCAATTGAAGGGTCCTAAGATCGTTTGATTGTGCGCTTTTCTTGACTCAATCCAAATTTGAAATGCGCGAGGCTATGCGGCCCTCAGAAGTAGAGAATTGGTTTCATTCTGTGCTGTTCTTTCCATAGTGGAAATGCACAAGATCCTGTATCAGAGATGTAGTCTTTTATGTCCTTTCCAGCTTTGCAGTGTTATTTCGATGAGAGTGAAAATTATGCAGTTACTTGATGGGAGGCAGGGAGCTAATGTATGGCGATTCCTTAAAGCAATAAACAAGTGGACGATACCTTCGCTATTGTACTGTGAATTGATGTTAGAGTATCATCAATGATGTGAACTGTGAATGATATTTGTGAATTGAATTGTGAATTGTGAACTGTGAATCAGTCATAGATATAATATTTGTGAATTATGATACACTAATTCATAGTCATAGTCATATGTATTTGAATATTTTTCCTGAAATAGTGAATTTGCCTCGTACGCGTGATTAACACATTTATGGTATATTGTGTTCCATTCTCTTTAGTTTTCAATGTGAATACATTACAATGTTATACGATATACTAATCTACATATCTATATTTTACAGAATCTCTTCTAGATGTATGGTCGGACTTTTGTTGGCGTATCACCGAAACTTTCGTAATGCCATACTAAGGTACTTGTTATCGTATGTTCCTTTTCTTTTCATCTATAGACATTGAAATGCGTGTTAGATTTTAAAACTATTACGGTTATCAACTTTGCTTATGTCACATATATGGATTTGTTCACGCATATTGCCTATATTCAGTCTCGCAGTGCGCCCAGGCTCCTAAAATTTCCTGGCTCCACCACTGGCCACATCCTTATCAAACAATTGCCGAATGCACCGGCGTAGCTCAACCAAAGGCATGTACACTAAGTTAGGAACAATTACCGAACGGACCGTCATGCACAACCTCACCACCGGCAATTAAATTGATGACCAAGAAACACTTCGTGCCACTTTTTCGCTTGACAAAACTCCAAAGGATCGGATATATTTTTGTTAAATCTTGTTCGGCCTTTCAAATCTTTTTGAAAATATGATATGGCATTAAATTCACGTTAGCTCCGTTATCCACAAGCATCTTAAACATCAGCTTATCATCAACATCAATGCGGCCTCTTATGTATAATGCAGATCCAGGTGCAAATGGATATCTGGTTTCCCAAAGACAGCATCTTCGGGTTCTTGTGCTGTCAACTCTGTGGTAGACCGTCCCGATTCCATACTTCTGACCGGATCTGACCGATATCCGTACTTCCGTTTGACTCGCCACTCCTTTGCTGGTTTGATCGTTGATTGGCTTCAGGTGATTTTTTATAGCTCGATTAGCGTTTCTTGATTTAATCGGTTTCCACGGTGGTAGCATTGGCCTTGGCGATTGACTGTTGCCGATATTGTTGTTTATTGCCTCGATCGGTCTTTGGTTTTTTCACTCTTCTTCAATCGATGGTCTCTTCCCATTTGTTCGTACTTTTCAAACAACTCAGCAAATGTCAATCTAATGGACCATATGAAGGTGACCACGTGTTAATAATAAGTAATGACATTGGTTTAGATAAGTCGAGTTTGGTTTGGGTGGTTCGGAGTCGAGTCGTTGCGTGGTGCAACGGGCTCGATCGGACTGTGGTCAAACATGGTCATATGGGGTTAGGACGCTGATTCTTTGATTTGACAGGTTTGGACTCTTTTGTATAACACTTCTGCGATCAGGGGCGAAGCCACGTTCAAGCGTCGGGGTCGGTCGACACCGACGATTTCTCGGTAACTTCTTATACCCAGCGATTTTGGCCAGCTTAGACACCGGTAAAATTTTTGTCGACCCGGCGGCCAAAGATCCGTTGCTCGACGGCACCAACCAACCCAATACCCATCGCTGGCTTTGTCCCGACCCCGGCGATAATTAATCCTGGCTTCGCCCCTGTCTGCGATTAACATTGCTAAGAACCCAGTGCAGCACTCCCGGACCAAGCATATCGATATTCGCTATCACTTCCTTCGAGACCATGTGGAGAAGGGTGACATTGTGCTCCAGTTCGTATAGAGTGACCACCAGTTGGCTGACATCTTCACCAAGGCTTTGGATAGTTCGAGGTTTTCAGCTCTACGGGGAGAGGTTGGGGTGGTTTGTCCTTATGGACTTTATTAAGGGGGAGCTTTGGGTATTACTGCTTTACTATATTGACTATGCTTCTGTCTCATTAATACTGCTTTGCACTTGGGGTGCTTTTGGATTTAGTCCTTCCAGCATAGGTTAGAGTGGTTTTCTTGCCAAGTTGCTTAGACTTCTTAGTCTTATCTTGTGCTTCTAGGATGCTGCATATTAGCTGTTTCTTATCTCACTAGGTTGAGCTCACTCACTGCTTGTAGGTTCTAGCGAAGGTTGGGCCACCCTCGGGTAGATAGGGTACGTGTTTGCTCTCTAGTGTGTGTTTTACGGTCAAGCTAATAGTCCTGGAGTCATATGGGGTATATGAGAGTCTGTCTGAGCCATAGTTGTCTCTATGTCTTATCTATGCTTTAAGGACTGCCTGTTTGCTGTTTTCTTTTCCAGCTTCTCGATTTATGGCTTTGGTTCAGGGGGAGTTCTTTTGGGAGCTTCTAGAGCTTAGTATTAATATAACTCAACTTGAACTAAAAGTTGCATCTCATGTTGAGGGGGAGCTGGATTTTCCTGCATTTTAGCATTTAGCATTGTAATATAACTGCTTTGAGCCTTGATTATTATCCTGTTATGACATGTTTACAATGTTGTACACCTTGCCATGATTTGTGCTTTATATGCTAGATTGATCATGACTTCATATGTGTAGACTAGCTTTTACCTAAGTTAATTAAAATTGCCCAACTTGAAGTAAAACTTGTCATGCTAGCATTTGAGTTTAGTCTTTCTGGAGCTATTCCTTTATGATTCATGCCATGTCAACTAGGCTTAACTGAGCGTTGAATCTTTTATTGAGATTTAGATTGAGCTATTTTAGTCTCTTGATGTAGCATGAGGTAGTACAACATGTTTACAAAGTAAAAAGATCTCTTTTGTGCGAAAAAACTGATTTCACCAATTCTTTCTCATGAGACGGCTTGCCATTGCACGAGGCATGAACTCAGGGGGGTTTTGGATGACCTAGACTATCTTCTTAAGCTTCTTGCTTGGAGTAGTCGCATAAGGCTTGAGATCTAGCACATAAAAAAAACTGGGTTGGAAACAACCATGAGCTTTAAAAAGACAATGTTTTATGTGTTCAATTTGCTTAAGCTACAAAAAGAATCAAGTACTTAACCAATATTTCAATTTTGAGCTTATAGCACTTTTTGGACTCAATATTAGCTTCGTTGTTCCGCTTAGCTTAATTGACACGGCCTTCATCATCCTTGGATATCTCTAGTTAGACTTTGCTTATTGATGACTTGACATGCTCATAAAATGCGTTACATTTCAGATTGTCATCTATGTGCTTCAGCTAGGCTATACATATCCTGTCATGATCTAGCTAGTCTCTTATTGAGTTATGGTTTGGTGTAGTTCAGTATGGTCATTATGGATAATTCTCATGGCTCTAAATGCTTAAATAAACAAACTTCAGCCATTTTCATCCATTGACATGTCATATTCTTTCTTTTACATTCTTGATGTGTTTATTGCCAAAAGGGGGAGAATAGAGAAGAAAAAGCTAGTTGGGATCATTTTAGCTTGGGATCATTTTAGAAGAGCTTTGTAGATCAATTTGCTATTTCAGTTGTTGCTCTAGTGGTTCCTTCTGTCGACATGGTCATTAGCTTCTTTCTCTTCATTGGACCATGTTTGACTTCTTCAAACTCAACTTTGTGCTTTTTCGGAGTTTGTCAATATACTCATCAAGGGGGAGATTGATGGACTATGTGGAGGTGACCACGTGTTAATGATGAGTAATTGACATTGGTTTAGATAAGTCGAGTTTGGTTTGGGTGGTTCGGAGTCGAGTCGTTGCGTGGTGCAACGGGCTCGGTCGGACTGTGGTCAAACATGGTCATATGGGGTTAGGACGCTAATTCTTTGATTTGACAGGTTTGGACTTCATCTGTGGTAAGTATGATGGTATTTATGCTTTCATGTATCGGCGGTGCTATTTGGCGTGTTTCTTGTGCGTGTGATCTGCGGGGCGTCGAGGCGAGTCGTGGCGAGACACGGAGGATGGACTAGGCGCAGTGGCGGCGAGGTCGAAGCGATCGGGAGGTGTCGAAGGCGGCGTGGACTCGAGGTGGTTGCGGCGTGCGAGACAAGGAGCGCGCAGCTTCCGGAAGGTGCGGGAGGCGGCGGGAATTTCGCAAGGTCGCACAAGCGGGAGCGGGCTCGTTGGAAATAGCGGGCGTAACGGGGCGGAGACCCGTTAGCCATGGGCTATAAAAGGAGTGGAGGGGCTGCATGTCCACTTGAGCACTTGAAATGGATTTTGGAGGGAATTAGGGTTAGCTCAGTCAAAAGAGGCTTTAGAGGTTGGTTTTCTCTTTTGCTCTTTAGTTGGTAGTGCTCTTTAGTGGTTAAGAGCAGGGAGAGGGCAGAGGCTCTGTGTCTCCTTCGATGGTTTCCATGAGTCTCCTTCCTGTGTTTTCCTCCCAAGAAACATGTGAGGTTATTGGTGATCTTGAGGATTGAGAGGGAGAGATCGGAGAGATGAACTTGTAATCTTCCTTGTTTGAATGTCCATGCGTATGGGGACGTATCTCTTTGTATTTCGCTTGTAATTTGCAATGGAAAATCTGAAGTTTCTCTCTGTTCTTGCCTCTGTTCCTTCGGTGCTCTTTTTGGTGGATTTGTGATATTTTCGTTTTCTTGTTGTTTGTTGCTTGGGAGTGCCAAAATGGGTTGCTATGACATGGGAGATGCTCAAAAGCCATTTGGCTAGTCAATCCTAAGAGCAAACTGAGTTTAATTTCAGATTTGGTACTTTGAGTTCCTCTGTTCATATTTTTGGCCTTCTAGGGTTTGGAGCATTTCTTGATTCCCTTGGAGAAATGACATGAAAATTAATCTGGATTATCCTATGGTTATTGCTAATATATCTGCAAAATTTCATATCCAAAGGATTATGGATTTGATGGTAATTTGAGTTTTAGTGCTGCTCACTGATCTTTTCAGGTTTTTGTCTAAAATCTGAGATTCTTGCTCTTTGTTTGAAATCTTTGGTTTGCAGTTGTCATAGGGTTATTTGGATCTTGTTCTTGAGCTTGTGTCTTAAGGAGAGTAAAGTTTTAGCATCAATTCATTGTGTTTTGGAAGCTGTGAGTTCTTTTGACAGTGTGTAGGTGTTCAGTCCAGAGTCCCTGTTGTCTGAAGAAAAGCGCAGCTCTCTGCAGTTTTTCTTTCAGGAGCAATTAATTCAGTTCTCTACTCGGTAGTCACTTTCTTGCAGCTTTCAGAGTTGTCCTCTTTCTGTCTTTGCTTCAAGGATTGTCCCCTTTTTCTCAGTTCATGGTGTTTGACCGAATGAAAGCTCCTAATGCTGACACAATCATTAATTGGCCTCTTCTGTGCCGTGTGCATCTAGTGGACAGCATGAACACTCCTTAGTGCTTTTTCCTTTTATTTCTTTTGCTGATCTTTGACAATTTTACATGCAGATCAAACAACAGTATTTTCAGTTGAAATTTTTACTGGTTGGTCTCTGATTTATGCTGAATTTTTCAGTGTCGCATGCGTTCCAAATTTCAGCAAAATTAATTTTAATTTTCTGTGAGGTGCTTAGTTTTGCATCTTTTTGAAAAATTAGTGTTTGATTTCTCAGGGGCGATTTTGAAGCGAGCGACATTCACTCCCCTCTGTCGCCTTTTCGGTCCTACACAACCCCTTGTATCGGCTTCTGTTATTTTCATGTGTGCCGATTCTTGGCTCTAAGTTGACCTCTGTTGGTCTACTGGCTATATTCTTTGATTTAGAAGCACTCGGCCATGGAGCAGCGATACTCCAGGTTTTGTTCAAGGAACTGACTTCATGTCCATGAATATGGAGTGGAGTGAATCATCACCGGCTCGTCGACCATGTTTCAGTGATTTTTATTGCCAGCCGATGACTCATCTTCACTTGATGAATTACGTTCAGCCAGACGTGTTGTTGGCTGCTCAAGCTCGTACCTTGTGCAAGGTTGAGAACACTTCAACTAATAGTAATTTAACAATAGCCGATTGCTTATAATTACCACAAAACGAATGTTCTACTCGGCTCGATGGAATTAACAGAGAGGTTTTAAATAGCCGAGGAACAAGTTCGACAGGATCTTCAATACCTGCAATGCTAATTTACATTTTGGTCACATCCGTCTTTTCTTGGTTTTGTCTCCATAACAACTGTCAAAATTTTGGACGTCGAATAGGATTGTATATATTTTGGCCTTTTAACTAATCCAAGTGTTCACAAGCTCTTGCTTGCATCGAGTTGAGTTGCTGCTTGCTGCTGTGCATGCATCATTGCCTTTGTAGTACAATGGATGACTCGCTCAGAGGAGTAAAATCATTACTATTATAAAAGAGTGAGTTAGTGGTTGTACCTCTATTCTCCTTTAACCGCTATATTATCTTAATTTCTCACCATCTCCACTTTCCAACTGATCAAAACAACTCTCTTCTATAACACGATTTTCTATACATTCAATAAATTCCGTTGTAACGTACAGGTATGTAATTAGTAATTAAGATGGCAAGGCAACTCGATGCGTCTGACCCTCCCACACATGCTTCTAGTTCTAGCGAGGCTAGTAATGCTAATTGATGCTATACTCCAGTAAGTAAATTTTCTGTAACAGTGGATCGCAGACAATACAAAAAGTTTCTGTTCGAATTGCAGAATCTGAAAAAAAAAAAAAAGGAAATGACACCTATGATCTCAGTAGCACCAGTGCAAAAATCATTAGTATCAAGTAGTGATCGAAGGTCAACGGCCGAGAGACGGCTACTACATCACGAAGGATAGATCATATCGACTCATCATTTAGTTATTCAGGACAACATAGAGAATTAGTTGGTTTCCCAACTTTCACAAAATAAAATAAAATAAAATAATATTACGAAGAAGTCGCGAAAAATCAAAACAAACCACGCACAATTCCTCTGATCAATTCATCTTCACTTTGTTACAAATCGTACCAAAGAGAGAATGTCAAGCACAAACAGGCAGGTTTCCTGCTTACACGGACAGACAGGTGAAGAACATCACAAACCAGGTGCGACAAGCTGCTTACAACTACTAGGAAATGTTGTAAACTAGCACAACAAAGAGATAATCATCCATCGAAGAGAGATCGGATGGTGACAACTTGAAGTAGAACGGCGCTAAGTGAAGGAGGTCACCGATTATAGGAGAAATAGATCTAGAATAGCTGATCAAGGGAACGGCTACAAATGGACTTTAGGGATTAGGCACTTATTTATTCATCTTTTCTTAATTCATAATGGATACATGCTATCCCTTTTATAGGAACGACCCGGTTTGACTCCTAAGAAATAATCTATAAAGAAACTTATCTCTAATTATCCAATTTAATAATAATTTGTCTAACTAATAGATAATATCAAACACCTAATAGATAGATTTTTTAAATAACAAATCATACCTGATAAATATATTCCTAAATAATAAACCATACCTAATACAATTGCCGCTACAGTACTCGTGGTGAATAGTACAGCTCGCCCTCGAGCTACGGTGGTGGCCACCATTAAAGACCTTCTGCTCTTCGCTATTAGCCTTCAACTTCTTCAAGAGAGATGGTGCGAGAGTAGAAACCATGGTGAGTGGCTTTATTACCAATTGTTGTGAACTAACACAACAAGGGGGTAATCATCCGTCAAAAAGAGATCGGACGGCGACGACTTGAAATATAACAGTACTAGGTGAAGGAAGGCATCGATTGTAGGAGGAATAGGTCTATAATAGCTGGTCAAAGGAACGATTACAGCTGGACTTTAACTAAGAACTTATTTATTTATCTTTTCTTGATTTATAATGGATATATGCCATCCCTTTTATAGGGATGACCCGGCTTGACTCTTAAAGAAATAATCTATAAAGAAACTTATTTCTAACAATCCAATCTAATAATTTGTCTAACTCATGAATAATACCAAACACCTAATAGATAGATTCCTAAATAACAAGCTATACCTAATAGATAGATTTCTAAATAACAAATCATGCCTAATACAAGCGGCGATACAGTACTTGTGGTGAACAGCTCCACTACAGTACCATGGTGAACAGTAACAGCGCAAACACTGGTCGTGTTCCAGCCTTACACTAAAATTGCCAAATTTGCCAGTGTGATTTAACCGCATGCATAGCCCCTATCAACCAACCAAACAATCACAACCAGCCAACCACCAACTAAAAAGCCCTTCCTTTTATGATGTGTACAATACTTCTCTTTTACTA